>CM038677.1:574757923-575979699 GCA_021605205.1 Aegilops longissima
ATTGTGTTTTTATGTTTTAATTAGTTTTTGTGCCAAGTAAAGCCTTTGGGATGATTTGCTTGATAGTTGACTTGATTCTGTGAAAAATCAAAAACTTTTGCACCCAGAATTGGAATTTTCATAATTCACTAGAACGTGAAAAAATTATGATTTTTTTACACATTATTGATATACAAATTGCCAATGTTGTCCTAATTTTTCAGATATTTTGGAGTTCAGAAATATAGTCTTTGTTCAGATCATTTCAGATTGTTCTATTTTAGACAGATTCTGTTTTTATTGCATAGTTTTCTTGTTTTAATGATGATATGTATTATATCGGGGGGTATGAGTCATGGAGAAGTTAGAATAATAGATTAATAGGCATTATGCAACAATAAAATATGAATGGGTTCACAATAGTACCTAAAGTTTATGATTTGCTTATTATACTAACGGATCTCACGAGGTTTCTACTGAGTTTTGTGTGCTGAAGTTTTCAAGTTTTGGGTGAGATCATGATAGATGAAGGAATAAGGAGCGACGTACCTAATCTTTGGGATTCCCAAGGCACCCCAAGGTAATATTCAAGGAGACCCGAGCATCTAAGCTTGGGGATGCCCTGGATGGCATCCTCTCTTTCGTCTACAATCCATTGGTATACTACTTGGAGCTATATTTTTATTCATCACATGATATGATTTTTCCTTGGAACGTCTTGTATTATAGTAGTCTTTGCTTTGCTTTGTTTTTTATTTTGCCATAATCATTGTTTACTGCACACACCTTTTGAGAGGGACACACATTTATTCATGATTTGTTAGAATAATCTATGTGCTTCACTTATATCTTTTGAGCTAGGCAGTTGCTCAAGTGCTTCACTTATATCACTACTGTAGGATGGTCCTAATGCGACAGTACAACTAGAGACTAATCGCAAACGATGGTGTAAAAAAACTGTAAAAAATTATGAATTGTGTGCGATGGTGGAGACATCAAATATGATTCAGATTAGTGTTGTGTGTGCGATACGTAGCATATGGTTGGTCCATGCAAACTATTTGCTATGAGCATAACAACAGAAACGGTCATCCAGATGAGGGTGTGTGTGATATATGGCATACAGTTCACTCTGATGAACTGTTTGTGATTAAGCAACACAATAGAAATGGTCAGCCAGATCAAGGTGTGTGCGTTATATGGCATATAGTTCACTCGGATGAACTATTTGCGATGATCCAAGACAATAGAAATGGTTCAACTTAACAAGATGTGTGTGTGATACATCTTAAACGTATCTATAATTTTTTATTGCTCCATGCTATTATATTATCCATTTTGGATGTTTTATATGCATTATTATCCTATTTTACATCATTTTTTGGGACTAACCTATTAACCTAGTGCCAGTTGTTGTTTTTTCCTTGTTTTTGTCTTTTACAGAAAATCAATACCAAATGGAACGAAACTTTTTGACGATTTTTCTTGGGCCAGAAGACAACCACGAAGCTTTGGGAGGAGGCTAGAGGAGCCACGAGGTGGCCACAAGCCAGGAGGACGCACCCCAGGGGGGGCGCCCCCAGGGCTTGTGGGCCCCTCGGGACTCCCCTAACCCTAATCCTTGCTCCATAAATATCCAAATATTCCCCATATACCAGGAGGCACACCAAAAATACTTTTCTTCTACCACAAGCTTCTGTTCTCGTCAGATCCCATCTTGGGCCTTTCTCGGTACTCTGCCGGAGGGGGATTCGTTCACATAGGGCTTCTACATCAACCTTGCTGCCCTACCAATGATGTGTGAGTAGTTTACCACAGACCTACGGGTCCATAGCTAGTAGCTAGATGTTTTCTTCTCTCTCATTGATCTTCAATACAATGTTCTCCTCGATGTTATTGGAGATCTATTATGTAATCTTCTTTTGCGGTGGGTTTGTTGAGATCCAATGAATTGTGGATTTATTATCAGGCTATCTATGAATATTATTTGAGCCTTTTTTGAACTATTTTATGCATGCTTAAGATAGCTTTGTATTTCTCTCATATCTATTGATTTAGTTTGGCCAACTAGATTTATTTATCTTGCAATGGGAGAGGTGCTTTGTGATGGGTTCAATCTTGCGGTGTCCTCACCCAGTGACAGTAGGGGTAGCAAGGCACGTATTTGTATTGTTGCCATTAAGGATAAAAAAGATGGGTGTTATATCATATTGCTTGAGTTTATCCCTCTACATCATGTCATCTTGCTTGCGTTACTCCATTCTTGTTAACTCAATACATTAGATGCATGCTGGATAGCGGTCGATGTGTGGAGTAATAGTAATAGATGTGGCAAGGAGTCGGTCTACATGTCACGGACGTGACGCCTATATTCATGATCATTGCCTTACATATCGTCATAACTTTGCGATTTTCTATCAATTGCTCAACAGTAAAAAAATTACCCGCCGTATCTGTTTTTTCAAGAGAAAAGCCTCTAGTGAAAACTATGGCTCCCGGGTCTATTTCTCATCATATAATTTTAGATCTATAAAACCAAAAATACAAAAATACCTTGCTGCAATTTATTTACCTTTACTTTATTTTGCCTTTTTACTTATCTTTTATACCTATCTCTATCGGATCTCATCCTTGCAATTAACCATGAAGGGATTGACAACCCCTTTTGCGTTGGGTGCAAGTATTTGTTTGTTTGGGTAGGTGCAACTATTGGAGACTTGCTTGTCCATCCTACTGGATTGATACCTTGCTTCTTAACTGAGGGAAATACTTATCTCTACTTTGTTGCATCACCCTTTCCTCTTCAAGGGAAAAACCAAAGCAAGCTCAAGAAGTAGTAGTGTGATACATGGCAGACAAGTCCGTAATCAGAAATGTGTGCGGACACCGATAATAACACAGAAAATTGTTGCTAATAAGTTATGTGTGTTGTGGGCAAACGCTTGCTGGTATACAATTGTTAGTGATTTATAGAATCATCACCGACGGGTTCCCTAGTTTACTCCGTGCACGATGTGATTTGCTTTGTCTATAGAAAAACAACATATATAACCAAAATAAACATCTAATTACATAAGTGACTATATAAAACATTCGCACACACCTCAATAAATAATTGCATGCATTCTAAACTAGGAGAAATGATCATCTAATCATCTACTTCTTATGACGCTGCCGCCACTGCTCTGTGGCTCGACGATCCCTCATCTAGGGTAGGATGAAGGCACTTCCTCATGTCAACGATCCGCCTGTACACCTCATAGCTTGTGTACGCGTCCTTGGCCGCGTAGTTGATGTGTTCTTCATCTGGTCACTTCTCCCAGACACTGTGCCAGGCGATCTTGTCCTTCTTGCTCACCTCCTTCATCTTCATGTAGTAGGGGTCGATGATGGCCGAGGCGAGGTCAACCAGGGAGTCCTGATTATTCTTTGGGCTGCCCCAGACCGTCTCGTGTTCATGGATGTCGACAAGATTCCGGCAGTCCAAGCCCGAAACCTTGAGCGCTTTTAGATCATTGTTGGTGTCCACCGTAGCGAAACTGTAGTCGAGGCTGTTGATAAACCTAGAGAAACGCTCGCAAGACCTTGTGGCCAAGTGGTAGTGGTAGATAAGGACGTCCTGACACATGCACAACTTGGCGACGACAACCTTCTGATCATACCCGGCACAACCATTGATGAACTCGAGGTCGAAGCCGACCACTTGGTACTTGTCCTCAGCAAGCAACTGCTCCATAGTGTGTATGGAGCTCTCCACCGAGACCAGCTCGTTCATGTACACCACCGAGAGGTCCTTCCCCTCATGTGGGTGTCCACTACGTGAGGCATGGTGAACTGCCGCCCATTGTCGTCGTCAGCCGCTGGGAGTGCCATTGGAGCCATGGGGAGCGCCATTGGATCCACTGGATATCCTCTCTGTACATGTCGTTGTGGTGTGCTTATTGTGTCGTGGGGCACGAGAGATTAAGGTAAATGGTCGCGGGAATAAATGGGGTGGGAGATGACATCATACTGAATCGTCAGTGACCTATGATAGTGAGGACGACGATGATGATGATGAATCATCGGTGATACATCGTAGGTGGTAATCAACCTCCATTATTATAGCAGACTGGTAAGACACCATAGGTGGAGGTGGCAGTCCTGATGAGGCACAGACTAGCGAGATGCTAATTTGTGCGTGTAGATGGCCCGATCTTTCACGGCGAAGCTTGATCAACAATTCGTCCCCCAGTTCCTCCCCGCAACCTTTAAGATAATTTTCACCCGCGTACAAAAATACACGAATAAAAATAATGACCCCCTTGGATCAGCACGTAGGCGTTGATGTGATGATCAACCCTCCGTCGCTAGTAAATTTCCACAATGGAAAAATCACAAATATTACACAAGATATGACCGCCCGTAACTCGGACGTTTTTCTGTATATCTCATACTCAAAAGAAAACTCAAAAACTGATCTGTTTACACAGCCGAAGCCTTTGCCTTATATATGCAACACCGTATTGCCACCCTGGCCTATAAAGATAAAAAAAAGAAACTAAATCTTACCTACTACGTAAACTAACCCCACAAGATCTGGACTCCTCACGTTTCTGTTTTACATCGCTGGACAACTCACGTTGATTCTCCTTTCCTATAAAACAAAAGTGTAACTATAACTCTTGACACGTATCAAATAAAAGAACAGGACTCATGTACTAATATGGATCAGAACTGAGCCTATTAAAATTGTACGTGGAGGAGTTCGGAAATTCAGAATTATATCATCTGACTGCGGTTCCTCTTGACTCATGCAACGTGTCGTCTCTGACTTGCACTGCTTGTGTATCCATCTTCTTTGTTGCACTTTAATATGTGGCACACCATTTGTTTTACGTACATTGTGTGTCATATATTCAAGAAACTCGGCACGTTTAGTAGGCACCAAATAAACCTGGGTTGGTTTTCTTGTACTACTGATCCATGATCCACATATTTGACGCAACACACCATCTTTTCCTCGATGAAATTCAGCTGCATGCACAATATTATTTTCCATGACTTTTCCATGACTTGATTTCTTAACTAGCTCAACATCATTAACGTCAACAATCGATGGTGCCATGTGTGTATCATCCTCCCTCCCTTCAGGCGAAACCGTCCTCGGTTTCGAGTCTATTTTTTGTACCACCTTCCTCTCCGGAACTTGCATCCCTATGGTTATTGCATTGTCTGCCATTGGTTTCAGCACATGCTTCCTTCCATCATGAATGAACGTGTATGTGTTAGATCTTCCAGCATGGACCGCATCATGATCAAACTGCCATGGTCTTCCTAATAGCAACTGGCATGCATCCATCGGCACAACATCACAATCCACCTTGTCAACATAATCTCCAACAGTAAATGTCACATGTGCCTTGTGTGTAACTTTTAATTTCCCGGAGTTATATAACCACTCCATGTGATGCGGTTGCGGGTGCCGCCACATGGATAAACCCAATTCTTTCACAAGATCTTTGCTGATGGCATTGGTAAAACTGCCACCATCAATTATCATCTTGCAAGCATGATTCTTGATCTTACACTGTGTTTTAAAAACACTCCACCGCTGTCCCTTTGCACCGCAATCATCTTTCACCTTCTCCACCAAAAGATTCAGCCCCTCTATCGGTCCATCATTTTTTTCCTTTATTTCTTTTTGCTCTTCTCTTCTTTTCAGCAAACGACTTTTCCAATCTGGAACAAATACATCTGTTGGCATTGGAGTAAAACAAAATCGTTGGCCCTTCCATGATAGCGAGTAAGTATTCTTCTTGGCATTTCGAACTGCCCCGACACGCGTGCACCATGGGTTCCCAAGTAGCAGATGGCACGACACCATGGGCACTGGACAAACGTGATAAAATTCGCACAACAATATTTCCCCAAATCAAAAATTAGCAAAATCCGATGAGTAATTTTGATGTCACCTTTGAACCACTTCAACGTGTACGGTTTTTCAAGAGGTGCCATCTTCAGCCCCAATTTTTCCACCACTTCGATGCTCACCATGTTGACCGCGGAACCTTCATCGATCGTCAAATTGACACACCGTTCCTTCACGACACAACGTGTGTGAAAAAGGACAACCTTGCCGATGCCTTCCTCCTCCATCAATACGTTCCTGCTCAACGCATCCATACTCGCCTCCATAGACGATATTGCAAACTAAATCGCCGTGACTAACCTTAGCTCTGAATACCACTTGATGAGGCACAGACTAGCGAGATGCTAATTTGTGCGTGTAGATGGCCCGATCTTTCACGGCGACGCTTGATCAACAGTTCGTCCCCCTGCTCCTCCCCGCAACCTTCAAGATAATTTTCACCCGCGTACAAAAATACACGAATAAAAATAATGACCCCCCTGGATCAGCACATAGGCGTTGATGTGATGATCAACCCTCTGTCGCTAGTAAATTTCCACAGTGGAAAATTCACAAATATTACACAAGATATGACCGCCCGTAACTCGAACGTTTTTCTGTATATCTCATACTCAAAAGAAAACTCAAAAACTGATCTGTTTACACGGCCGAAGCCTTTGCCTTATATATGCAACACCGTATTGCCACCCTGGCCTATAAAGATAAAAAAAGAAACTAAATCTTACCTACTACGTAAACTAACCCCACAAGATCTGGACTCCTCACGTTTCTGTTTTACATCGCTGGACAACTCACGTTGCTTCTCCTTTCCTATAAAACAAAAGTGTAACTATAACTCTTGACACGTATCAAATAAAAGAACAGGACTCATGTACTAATATGGATCAGAACTGAGCCTATTAAAATTGTACGTGGAGGAGTTCGGAAATTCGGAATTATATCATCTGACTGCGGTTCCTCTTGACTCATGCAACGTGTCGTCTCTGACTTGCACTGCTTGTGTATCCATCTTCTTTGTTGCACTTTAATATGTGGCACACCATTTGTTTTACGTACATTGTGTGTCATATATTCAAGAAACTCGGCACGTTTAGTAGGCACCAAATAAACCTGGGTTGGTTTTCTTGTACTACTGATCCATGATCCACATATTTGACGCAATACACCATCTTTTCCTCGATGAAATTCAGCTGCATGCACAATATTATTTTCCATGACTTGATTTCTTAACTGGCTCAACATCATTAACGTCAACAATCGATGGTGCCATGTGTGTATCAAGTCCACTGTCCAGTGGTGGGAGGGGCAAGAGCAGCATAGGCGCGAGCTGCTATACAACCTCCATTATTATGCTTGTGGGTCGTATAGGTGAGTCTGTTCCCGTCGTCTGGGAGCTGTTATACAATCGTTTGTATAGCAGCTCGATGTACCGGTGGTATGATTCAAATATGACGTAACTATGCAAAATGGCTCAATTGTATTGCTTACAAGCTCTTTGTTTCTCCTCTTTTTCTTAAAAGCTTTTCTTTTTTTGTTCCTATGACAAAATGCTTGATGCACAAGCCAATACATGAGACAAGTATGTAAGATATGCACGGGAGAGACGTATAGCACAATCATGATAGCAAGATGATTGCACGCTAAATGTAGCTGGAGTAAGCGTATCACTAAGGCGCACAAAGAGCATGGCCCGGCAATTCTCAACTCGCTAGTCCCAACGGGTAAGTGACGCAAAATGGCTCGAGGCTATCGATGCAATGGTAAGGGATTTGTATAAGATGTCATCGAGGTTACCTTCCTTGCTTGCGGTTGGTATGAAGGTGAAACGGTCATTGTTGATGTCGAGTCCGAGGCGATGATGAATAGCGGTGATGCTGATGTCGAATCGTTCCTAATTAGCCGAAACACCTTAGGAAAAGGAAACCGCAATCAAAATCTCAAACAATATCTGCCGTGGCAGAAGTGTATGTATATGGGCGAAGTGGTATAACGCAGAAAACAAATGGTGGTAGAAGTAGTGGAAAACTGAACAAAATGGGCGAAGGAAACCCTCTCTGTTGGGGCCGTGCGCACAGGGTAAGTGAGGCCCGTGTGCACGGGGTCCCATGGGCACGGGGTATTGGGGACCCTGCATGGGGTGTTCCGTCTACGCAAGAACATGCCCAAATCCGTGACTAAAATGAAAATTTCGTGAAAATTGTCGGTGGTAAAGGATAGGGGAGTGGGGATCGTGTTTAGAAAGAATGGAACGAAAGATCAGAATCGAAGAGGATTTGTTTTATTTTTGGTGGGAAATCATGAAGGAGATCGATCGGGTAAGGAAACAAATCAGACCATGTGTGATTCAGTGGGAACAAATTCGGTGGAAAAAAACAGTGTGGGCCTCTTCGTTAGAAAAAAAATAGGTGAGATGTGTTCGATCGATGGAACAGGAGCACGAAAAAAATGGGTAGGGGTGGGACGATCGATCGAGGGGAGGGTGGGGTGGAGACGAACAAACGATGTACCAACTGCCTTTTAAAAGTAGAGATGATTTATGTAAATTTGGTCTTTACAAATTGATTAAAGATGAAAAAAACTAACGCCCACACGTGTGGCATCTAGCACATCGCCCGCACGTCTCCTTTACCACTCATTTTGCCACATGTGAACAAATGACATTAGCAGGAATCTTTTTGGTTTTCGGCTTAAAAATATTTTATCTCCTAATTAAAAATGAAATTAAAAATCCGTTTTCACCATTAAATCCGTCTCGACGAGATCTTCAAAACTAGACCCCATGTTGATATGTTTCGATGAAAAAAAAAATGCCCAAAAGTTCCCATGATGTTTACACTGTAGTTGACATAGTGCTTAAACAAAAGTTTCCATGTGGCAATTTCAGTTTGTAGAGCATGTCAATTTTAATATTTTGATGATGGCAACTCCAGTACTTTGACCATGAAAATTATTTTTTGTATGAACCATGGCAATTTTAAATGCATGTATCATGGCAGTTTTAGTTTATGGTTCATGAAAAGTCTAGTTTCTTAATTTCCTGTTTTATAAATGTCAAAAATTACTTTTAAATGTAGAAGAAAAAGCTGAAACATATCATGGCAACTTCAGTGTAAACACCATGGCAATTCATGTGCAATAGACATGGCAACTTTTAATAAAAAAATCGTCGAAATATATTGATATGAGATCTAGTTTCGAAGATCTCGTCGCGAGGGATTTAGTGGTGAAAACAGATCTTCAATCGGATTTTCATTCAAGAGATAAAACATTTTAAAAACTGAAAATCCAAAAAGATTCCCACATGCATGCATGCTGTAACGTGACACGGTCTGTGTGTTATAGGGCGTGTGGACGAGTTTCACTCTCACCACACGTGTGGCATGCATGCTGTAACGTGACATAGTCTGTGTGTTATAGGGCGTGTGGGCGAGTTTCGCTCTCACCACACGTGTGGGCGTTAGCGTTGTCCTTAAAGATTGATCACGGTTGACTCCTTTCCATATACAAGTTACCAAATATACTGAAAATTGATTTTATTGGCAGATAAAATCGGTTTAAATAGATCGTGAGTAAAATTCGGTTTAAATATGTCCGTGGGACAAAAAAGGGTGAAAAGCGGAAATGCAATTCGGTGCCCAGGCTCATCTGTTCCCGCTCAGAAAACAAATCAAAACAAATACTAGAAAAATTCAAAAAAATCAAATATTTTTGTGTGGTAGAAAATTTGATGCGTGAGGTCCGCTTCAAATTTCAACTCATTTGGACATCTGAACAGCTCTCGGCAAAAAAGAAAATTTGGCTCAGAACAGTGCGTGAGCAATGAACTTTTTTACAGACCCTGATTTTGTCGTTTTTGCCGAGAGCTGCTCAGATGTCCAAATGAGTTGAAATTTGGGACGGACCTCACGCATCAAATTACCTACCACACAAAAAAATTGAAACTTTTTGAATTTTTCTAGTATTTGTTTCGATTTTTTACTGAGGGCGGGTGCAGATGAGCCCGGGAGCAGAAACTCCGCGTCCGGTGAAAAGTGATTAACCAGAGTGAGTGAGGCAAGACTAACAACTCCTCCATTGATGAACGTGTACATGTATGCCATTCGTGATTTGCAATGCAGATATCTTTATAAGGTAAGTTGAGAAAAGCACAGATGCAGTGGCGGAGCTTGCAGCAAATTCCTGAACGGGCTGGGTAGGCTAAATTGCATGAAAATGGTTTTTCCCCGGCCCATGGGCCGGCTATAATAGGACGATGTGGTGCAAAGCTGGGCGGGCCATGGCCCATGTAGCCTTGCTGAAGCTCCGCCAGTGCACAGATGTGTAGTTGTGTCAATGGAAACAAATAATAATGCGCCCGCGAAAACAGCCCTTTTATTGCTTGGCCTACTTTCATTTGATTTCCAATCGTACTGTTCATCAGTACACAGGCCAAATTGGATAATCATGTTCACATAAAAAAACATGGCATGATAGAGATGATGATGATGATGTTAGAAATGGTGTCAGCAATCAACGGATCATGCAAGGGGTGAAACCGGTTTATTACTCTTCGTCGCAACTCACAAACATCTCATAATTTTACATCAACAACCAGAAACACCACAACAGAATAACCGGAGTCAAGTGGGTTTCTTCCAAAGTGAAATCATGTTATTTCACAACCATACACCCATGACAGCATGTCTGATAGTCGAAGTTTTTGTGCCCCAGTTTCATGATCTTTTGGGCGGATCGTAGTATCGTGCAGAAGATTATCTGAGTACAAACTATATGGAGCAACCATGGTCCACCTGTTTATTCTTGCCTTCTGCTGCGAGCTATCTCCCGAGCCCTTTCACGAAGTTCTTCGGGCGGTGGTGGTCGTGGGCCTTCTGGAGGGTAAACCACATAAGGACGCTGCAATAGGAGCAAAACAGAGTACAAATTCAAGCTTTTGTAAAGCCCCAAAAGGAAGGAAAGGGAGGGAATGTACAAAAAGGGATACATGAAAGCACATGGCTAACAAGGTTTGCTTCTGATAACTTCGTGATGCAACAGAACAAGAAACAGTTGTAGGAAGCATGACCACCATAAAAAATATTATGAACTTATACGTGTTGAGGAACCACATATTAGCAAATGCAGATGCGTGCAAATAAAGATCACGGCCTTTGCCAACAAATAAGGCAAATTGCCACCAACACAAGCAAGATCACCATGTTGCCTACAAATAGAGCAAATTGCCACCGGCACATAAACAAATAAGATGATTGAACTGACTTGCTTGACAACATAACCCTTGTTTGCTCAATTCTTTCATACCACTAGGGCGAACTGACTACATGATTTGTTTTTTAAACTAGAAAGAGGTGACATCAAAGAAGGCATCCGGTGTTAGTCAGCACCATCATAGAGTCCCCATCAAAAAAAGTATGCAATGCATGTAATCAAGCGTTATTTTTAGTTTACTATAACAAACTCGACACCGGCACTTCCAATGACACACCATCATTCACCACATCTATCTATCTACTACCCCTATAAAAGCACGAAGTGCGGAGATCCAAATCCATCTTATCCATCCATAGAGCAAATCCAACAGCCTAAATTCAGCCAATCTTTAGTGTTAATTGCAATTAGCACTGACCCAACTCTGCACGCGGCCCTACTGCTCAAGGAAAAAAATCAACCCTCGCTATACACGACCCCCACGCGCACGGCCCTCGCTTGCACGTCTCGCGCATGGCCTGGGTCATCCTCGCAAACCGCCCTGGCCGCCCCCGCTCGAATCCTCTGGCCCCTCCGACGCCCTAGCGGCGATGCCAAGACTGAGATCGGCTCCCCCTCCTGTACTACACGGCCCCTCATCAAACGCATTTGCCGCTGCCACCGTGTTCAATCCGTGTTATCCTCATTCTTCTCACCGCCCCCGCCTCCCGCGCCGGCCGCCGCCACTCGCATGGTCCGCAAGAGTAGCAACAAGGGATCCACGCCGTGTAATTAGCGCTAACATCCCGTGTGATGAGAGGGCAGAGGCCGTCCGCTCGGGGACCCATGCCCCTTTGTGCTTCGCGGCGCATCGGCCGACGGCTGCTCCGGTCGCTGCCCCTACTCCTGATGGCGCCGGGCGCCGAGAGGTCTAGGGAGTGGCCCATCGATGCCGTCCTCTGCATGGTGGCCTCCATGGATGCGGGGGACCAGGCCGACCGAAAGGTCCCCGAAGGACGGCGGCCAGAGCCTCGCCATCCACCTCCAACAGCCGTCCGGCACCCCATTGCTGCCCGCACATCGTGTCCCTTCCCAACCAACGTCGCCAACAGAATCACAGATGCCGACATTGCCGGGCCTCATCGCCTCCCTCCCTGCTCCCCTCGCCGGACCTCCCCGCTGCCCCCACGCAGCACCGGCGCGCTCCCCGTTGGCCTTTTCAGCCCCTCCGCGAGCAGGCGACCCACGCGCACACCACTCCCTGCTGCACCAGGTGCTTGTGTTATTGCCTCAAAGATTGTGGTGTTAATCTTTTAGGATCACTAACTTGCTGGATTAATTTGTTCTGTCCAGTGAGGAAGTGATGGTGCACGAGGACGAGCTTCCTGGACAAGAAGATCCCCGTACTCTTCTTGGTGATGCAAAGTTGAGGTTTGGATTTTCGCGTCCGCTCTATTGTCGTGCTGCAGCTCTTCGTCGGACGAAACTTAATTGTTTGTTTTTTCTATTGCTTAGATCAGTCTGTTTTAGTGCTTATCTTTCATTCAGGGCTTCAAACCTTAGGCACTCGATTGCAAAACAAAATTCAGACAAGAATCCTAGACTTTCTCATAGTCATCAAGACCTGCAACCATCGAATCTTTTGGTTGCACATATAGCTGATATATGAGATCGATCATCTCATCCTACCTGTTCGGACTTGCGGATTCCCGAGTTCCTTTTTTGATTGTGTTGATTGTAATGTTAAATATGGCTCCTAATTGGATACAGACTTGTCTAAACGATTGGTGCAGCTGCAGATCGTCCATATTGATTCTGGACACCGATTCTTGGTGCTGCTGCATATCGTCTACATTGATTCTAGACGTCGATTCTTCATTTACCCTTCTTATTACCATTTGCTAACTTAACCACCTCTCTCTCTCTCTCATGTTGTTTCTGAAGATCTTTTATGTGTCATGTCGAAAAGGGTGTTTGATAAGAGATCCAAGCAGGCTGCATGTGAGGTGAATCAAGGTAATCTATATGATGTAGTCCTGGATAAACTCCTCTCCTTCATGTTGTTTCTAGATATGTTATTTTTCAGTGAATTACTACTGAAGCATTGATTTAAGACTATTCTTGGTCATGTAAGAAAGCTGAGATTTATTTTGACCATATGATTTCCGTAAACATATCCTGTGAACATTTTCTTAGAAAGTTTCCCTCGTATCAAACTTTTTTATTTCTTCTACACAGTAAGTTGGTAGAATATGCAGCCTTGATAGCAGAGGTTTGTGAATTTTATGCCAGGTGGGCCTCTTTTATTTTAATGCTTCAGTCCTAATGTAGCATTTTTCTAAGCTTTTGAGGAATACTACTGTTCTGTTTTCTGAGCTCTTGAGCATTTGCCTGTGCAAAAAAAGATCTATAACAATTGTCTTCTAATCCCAGTGATAGTTGTACAAATCATCTGTTCAATCCTAATTTTTTTCGATGGGCGATGTAGACTGGATGAGAAAACGTTTAATCACAGGTTTGTTGCCTCCATGTTAAACACTGAAGAAATGGGGTTTCAGATCAGCAAGGCAAGAATAGCTTATTGTTTCTCTGTTCTTTCCTTATTCTCACACAACAGAAAAACTGAATTTATTTCTTTTGCACTTTATGTTTCTTAATGTTGTCAGACAAATACAGAAGAACAAAAAACTAACTGTTGATGTTTTGTCTGTCCAGCTAGCCGGCAAGTCAGATAAAAGTGTCATCTGATACGAGAAAGTACTACTGTTTTCATTTATAAAAGATACATAAGTGTTAATTTGGCAAGTCTGTTGGTTGATTACCTTACCTGATGTTAAGAGGGTGAGTGGTTAGTGTAAAATAACTTTAAGATCACCTCCTTTTGCAGTTCTGACCAATTTTTTCTTCACATCATTTTGAAATTCTTAGTTTGTTTTTTAAGTTATCCATATTGTACCCATGTCATGCTGAATGAACGTGCATGCTGTGAGAGAGAGAGAAATGGAAACTGCAATTCTTCAGTGTCATTGTACATTATGTAGAGTTATATTTTGAAAATCACTGTTCCGATGCCTCATCAAGGTTGAGGCTCATATTGTTTAAGAATGTTGCTCACCAATTCACCATTGTTTTTGGCTCACCCAATTTATGTAAGCGTGTGCAGAATCAGACTGAGCAACACAAATCAGATATATTGGTTCACCAAACTCACAGTTATCAGGGAGAAATAACATAAACTCTTCTGATACAAGCATTTTTTCTTATTAAGTTTCCTATATCTGATCTACTTCACACATTATATAACTATGAAACTGCTAATAATTATTCACATCGGCATTTCTGAATTCATCATGAGAACATGGTCTCTGTCTCTCTGACAATGTGTCATGATGATCTGGCTTATCTTAATGTTGTCAGACTGATACAGAAGAACTGAAAACTAACTACAGTTTGGATGTAACAACGTACATGGCATGGCTCGACACCACGTAGAAGTCAGGAGAGTGCCCACGTCGCCTAGGTTGAATTCAAGTTTTACCTCCATTTTATCCAGATCCCTGCTATTGTGGTGAGGTTTTAGAGATCAGAGTTGTTGTATCTATGCAAGCGAAGAGTACTCCATTTAAATTTGATTGCAGGACAAACAACACGTTTTAACTACATGATTTTCAACTTCCTGCAGGAGGGTGAGCGGATTAGTCGGCGACTAGTGCCTTCACTGTTGTTGAATAAACTGGCTTCAGCTCTGATGCATGTGAACTGTGAGGTGTTTGTGGTATGGGAATGATGAGGTTCTGATGGTCTGTACCTGATTGCAAGGTTTGGGTATGAATTAAATTGGCGCCCAAACTTGGCAATTATCTTCTATGAATTTAGGCATTGTTCACATGTCATTTGAGTCAAACAGAAATATGCTTCTGAAATGCTCCAATTTGCTGCTTTTCACATTTTGAGAAGGTTTTTTTATTTCGTATTCATCAGGTTATGCTAAAGCAGAAGGCATTGTGCTGACATTTTTTAAGCCTTACTTGATTTTGATATGTGGTTCTTAGCTGTTTGCCCTTGCACCAAAAACAAACACTATTCCTATGTCTTACATAGAAGCAAAGGTGCATTAATTTTTAACTGGTTGATATATGTTCCATGGTGGGTGGCATAGAAAACAAAGCTTCTTTATAAGACATGATGTTCTATTACTAGCAAAAAAGTGTTAGAATTTATAAGTACTTATTCAAAGAAAATAAAAACTGACTGGAGAACTGTTTGCTTCTACCATTCCTTTCAAGTTAAGGCAAAAATCATATTGGCATGTAGCTTGTGCTCCTGCAGAGTTCTTTTTGCTTTGCTTTTCTGTAATGTTAAAGGCATATCGAATAACGAAATTGCAATAGTTATGATCCCTAGGCCCGACAAAAAACTGACGGGAGTATTAGGCGGTGGCAGGTATCGGGCTACAGCAGCCGAATTGCATGCCTTCTGATGAGGTACTGTGCTTCACCTGGCATGCTTATATGGCTGTGTACCTTGTGTGCAGGTTTGCAATGCTATCTTGAATATTTTTCTCTGTCTTTCTGAACCTTTTACTCTGTGCTCAGCTTCTGCAGCAAGGTAGAGCAACCTTACAGTGCAAAGATGAAGAAGGGGCAATTCCTCTTCATGGTGCTTGTGCTTGGGGGTATGCATTATTTATTTGCATTGAGCTTATGCTTCTTTGTCCCAAGAAGAAGAAGACTTCATGTCCCAAGAAGTAGAATACGTACAGACAGAGACAGGCACCCATCGGGATGGACGATCAAGAAACCGAAGTCTGGGCCCTGTTAACTATGAAGCAAGTCGAGACCAGCATACATATGACAAACTGATGGGCCTGTCGCAGCGAACCCCTGGTTGAAATTTGTCAAAAGACTGGGCGGTAAACTGAGTGGTAGTCTTAGTATCTTAATACACAACTTGCCTACTATGGGAATTGTGTTTATGTTGTTATGGGACTATGGGTTATGATCTAAAAACATTATGGAGTTACGATCTAAAAAAGAACTATGGAGTTGTGTGCAAAGAAAGGACATAATGTTTCTCAAATTGCCCTTTGTATCTCTATGTTTTGCACTTTATCAAAGGCACAATTAGTTGAGCTCTCTAGCCAAGTTTTTCCAGCATGATTTCACTTATGGTGCCTTGCGAGAATTTTGAAGAAGGAAATATTTCTCCTATGACAACCTAGGACTTATTAGCTGTGGGGTCCGCTGTTTACCATGGTAGGGTGATATCCTATTTTTTTCCAAGTAGATATAGTTATGTTTTGATATCAAGAAACTGGAGGAAAATTAATTGTGAAATAGCACAACTAATTTAATGGTGCAATCTAAAGAAGAACAATTGAACAATTGTTTTTTTTATCAAGCAATTCGGCGACAACAGTCAACAGATGCCAAGGTTCAGTTCATCAAGGAGAGAACTACTCCTACAATGTCCATTGATACAACACCCTGGCCTGCCAAACAAAACACATGGTGCAGCCAGCTGCTAATACGGAGATGATTGTGGCCCTCTCAACAACCAAGACGAAGAAGGTGCAAATTAAAAAAAGCCAAGAACAGGCAGATAAAGTAAGCGCTAAGCTTATTTTCTGTGTGAGTTGGTTTATGTTTCGATCCTTCCTATATTTGTTGTATGAGTATGAAGTTAAATATGATGAATGATGTGCTACCCTCCCTCTCCCTCAACACACACACTTTCTTTAGACGAAGGGATCATTTGCATTCCATTTATACTCACACAAATTTATGTGTATTGTGTATTGATGAAGACGTGTGTTGCACGTACATGCTTACTATATTGATATAAGCCTCTAATTCAGCTCGTGATCCAAACAGGTAAAGACATTCATCTTCTCTATGCTTTACAAATGAACAAAAATATTTCTAGCAGCTACTAATCTAGCAGAGCGCCTAAGCCTTCTTGTTATTCTTAAAGCCCATGAATTTTACCGACTCAGTAACAAGTCTTGCTTCCTGCATTCCTTGGTATCACGAGGATATACTGATTACAGAGAGATACCAAAGGATTTGGTGAAGCTAGAGAGGAGAGTGCCGCCAAAGAAGGCCTCGAGTGTTTTTCTCAGCAGAGTTCTGAAGTCTCTTATCAACGAATAATGGACCGTCTCATCTTATGGGTCATGAATCAACACTATTAGCAGTAATTCAACTAGCGTGCAAAGATAGTGCAGCTATACCCTTAACCTATCAACAGATTCTCCTTTTGCAGATATAAACCTAGCAGCCGTGAAGTGCTTAACACAGGTGAGAGCCTAAGCTTTCTTAAATGCACAAATTACAGAGCCAACTCTGCCTACTTTGTCCTAAACTCTAGTTCATGGTCAAGAACCACCCTACAAGCAATAATATGACAATCTAATCATCTAAATAATACTCTCTCCATTCACAAATATAAGATGTTTTGGATATTTCGTTATGGACTACATAAGGGCTGAAATGAGTGAACACACTAAATTGCCGTATCAGAAAAAAGTTAAAACATCTTATAATGGTGAACGGAGGGAGTAGTATTTTATCCCCCTCAATTCCGCAGCAGGATGCCAGGGCCTAAAAACTAGGCAACGTTATTGATCCATCCTTGATCTAACAACTGAACCGAATGGGAGAACAGCGGGAAGGAATCCTTACGAGGCCCATGAGCTTCTTGATGGCCTTGGAGTCGGTGGCGACGAGGTAGGTGAGGGTAACGGGGACGGCGACGTACACCCCGAACTTGGCGATCTCGAGGATCCCCTTGGACGTCCCCAACGACGACATGGCCGTGGCCTCCTCCCTCTCTCACTTCCCTTCCCTCTTTCCAATCTCAGGAATCTCGAGAGCGGTGGCAATGGCGACGACACGCACACAGTAGATAGGGGCGTTCCTTGCTCTCGTTTCGGGGGAGATTTCTGCGCGTAATTAAGGGATTTCCGAAGGGGCCTTTTGCAAACTTTCATAGCACCTCGGGGTTTTTTTTGGATTTTTTTAGGGATTCAGAGCACCTCACATGACCGCACGGGAAGCTTGTGATGTGTTTGATATCCTGCATTAGGTCCAACCAGACGTGCATGATATAGTTTTAGCATGTTTGGTTGCTTGTCTTGCACCTAAATCTACCAGCATGATGTTTAAAGCACCTCCGGGTCTGTCTGAGTAGGAACGCTCGAATCGGCCGTTTTTTCATAGCCAGGCCCGAGCGATGCAACTCGAGGCACGTGGATGTCAAAGGTTGCACGCGAGGAGCCACGCTTGAGATGTCGAGTTGCTTCCTGAAGCGCCCTCATAACTCCCCTCACCCTTCTCTCACCTCTCACTCTTCCATCTCTCCACTCTCACACCGACGGTGGCGAGAGCAAGATCGGGACAGAGAGCGGGGGCTGCAAGCATCGGAGGGAAGAACTGTAAGACGAGCACCGGCTTCACCCACCTCACGGGCTGGCGCTCGGCAATGCCGGTAAACCTTTTATCCTTGATGGAGATTCATACCATGCCCTCATTCGATTTACAAATCATGGACTTGGCATCCAATCTACCTATCGGGTTCAATTCGGTATTCGACATAGGCATATCCGACTAGAGATTTGAGCAGTTCGAACAGTACAATTTTCACTAAAGGGGGTGGGGTAGATTGAGCCATCCATTCAAAACCATCCCAACAGCCACTACATCCTAGCCGTGGCGAGCCTGGAAACGCTTGGAGCACCGATAGTCCTTGAGGCTTGTAATCATCCACCTCCATGGGTAGTGTACGGTTGCCTGGCTCCAGCACCCTGACCACCATCTTCATCGCTTCGACATTGCCAGAGTCCTCAGACTCGACCGCATCATCCACCACCTCCTCCTCGTCGTCATCCTCTAGAATGATGGTGGTCAGCACCACTGCGATGGCTGGTTGGTCATGTGGAACCTTGACAAGCCTGTACTTAACCAATTTGGCTCTCTGACCGAATCGTCAGACTCAACCTCATCCATCGCTACCGTAGTATGCTCACTGACATAATGCCTTTGGCTGGGTCAGGTATCAGCGTCTTCAACTCCTCCTCCGTCGCCTTCAACATCATAGGGTTGACGCGGATTGCACAAGCCCATGCACCCTGTGGTCAAGCCTCTCAGCTGCGGATGACATGGGTGAGTTGTTCCTGGGACTCTAGGAATGATGCTTGGCCGGTGGAGCCGGGATAAATGGTGTGACTATACCAGCCCAAGGAGGGTCTTCCAGCCACATCCGGGATGTAGAACAATGCTTCTTGTCTACTAGGAAGTTGTTGGGCCCCCAATTGCAAGGGTTTGTAGCAAGCAACAATTTTTCTTAAGTGACATCAAGGTTTATCAACCCAATAGGAGCTAAGCGGCACAACCAATGATCAGTACCTTCACACACAAAACAAACTTCCTTGTGCCCCAACGGGACTAGCGAGGTTTTCAATCTCACTAGCTTTGCTAGTTACAAATGAATTAAACGCAAGTTGGAAAGAGTTCATGGAAATAAGCAAGAATGTAAAAGCAAGAAACTAAAAGAACGTTGATTGAGGTTGAAAGCGTTATAGAGGAAAATGGACAGGGATCCATAGGTTCACTAAAGATCTCTCTCCAAAATAAAACATGGTGTGGTAATAGATCACAGTGGGGCGGTGATTAAATTGTAGTATTTATGAGTGATACGTCTCCAACGTATCTATAGTGTTTGATTGTTCTATGTTATTATATTATCTATTTTGGATGTTTTATATGCTATTTTATATGGTTTTTTTGGGACTAACCTATTAACCTAGAGCCCAGTGCCAGTTTCTGTTTTTCCTTGTTTTAGAGTTTCGCAGAAAACGAATACCAAACAGAGTCCAAACAAAATAAAACTTTCACGGTGATTTTTCTTGGACCAGAAGAGACCCAAGCGACTTAGAGTGCAAGTCAGAAGAGCCACGAGGCGGCCACAAGGGTGGAGGGCGCGCCCAGGGGGGTAGTGTGCGCCCCCCCCCCCCAACCTTGTGGGCCCCTAATGTCTACTATGCAACTTTATTCTTGTAGACTCGTGTTGGGCCTTCAAGCGTAGAATTTTGTAGGACAGTAGCAATTTTCCCTCAAGTGGATGACCTAAGATTTATCAATCCGTGGGAGGTGTAGGATGAAGATGGTCTCTCTCAAACAACCCTGCAACCAAATACAAGAAATCCCTTGTGTCCCAACACACCCAACACAATGGCAAATTGTATAGGTGCACTAGTTCGACGAAGAGATGGTGATAAAAGTGTAATATTGATAGTAGAAATATATTTTTATAATCTGAATAAATAAAAACAGCAAGGTAGCAAATAGTAAACGGGCACAAAAACGGTACTTCAATGCTTAAAAACAAGGCATAGGGTCCGTACTTTCACTAGTGCAATCTCTCAACTATGCTAACATAGTTGGATCATATGATTATCCCTCAAAGTAC
Source organism: Aegilops longissima (assembly GCA_021605205.1). NCBI lineage: Eukaryota > Viridiplantae > Streptophyta > Magnoliopsida > Poales > Poaceae > Aegilops > Aegilops longissima. The sequence goes on from CM038677.1 coordinate 574,778,469, forward strand.
AATAAAAAATCACTCCCGAGTTCCTATTAGCGGAGAACAAAAGATAGGAATTGTTTGTAGAACTACAAAAAAATACACTTCCGTGATGATACGTGTTTGTCACAGTAGGTCACGTTTTCTGTCATGCATGTACATCCATGACAAATTTATGACAGAATGAAGATAGTCATACCGTGGCTGTCGTAGAAGTGTTCCATGACATTACCAAAATTATCATCACAGAAGTGTCCACTTCCATGACGATAAATCGCGTGTCATAGAAGTGCTTTCGTCAAGGGTGACCGACACGTGGCATCCACCGTAACGGGATGTCGTTAAGCTATCGGGTCCGGTTTTGGATCCGATAACCCGCTAACAGCCACGACCAATGCTGATTTTCCATGTGTAAAATTCTCATTGGCCGTGGAACCACGCGTCAGCTCCGCATTGGCACAGGTGTCACTCATCCAACGGTCGAGATGGGCCTATGATATGTTGACACATGGACGGGCCCAAAAGTGGCCCATAAAGTTTAAATGGTCCGGCCCAACTAAAGGCCCACAAGATTTAGCGGGCCAGAATGGGCCAGAGCAGCTAAAGGCCCACAAGATTTGGCAGACCATAATGGGCCGGCCCAGCTAAAGGCCCACAAGATTTAGCATACCACAATGGGCCAGCCCAGCTAAAGGCCCATAAGATTTTGCAGACCATAATGGGTTGGCCCAGCTAAAGGCCCGACATTCTCAGTTAAGGCCCGTACGGCTAGTGTCAAATTGGCCCGTCAACGGCCTGTCCTAAACTTGTCATCATCGCAGCCCATGGTCACTTCTGACCCGTTAACAGTCTGCTAAGTATATGGGCCGAATTACGGCCCGGTGTATTTCCGGCCTGTTAAAGGTCCTCCTTCATTTGGGCCCATTTACAGGCCATTGAAACTTTCGGCCCATAAACGACCGTGAAGGATTTGGGTCATATTCAGCCATGTCTGACATTCAGCCTGTTAGAGGCCCACTATAGATTTGGGCCACTTTACATTGTTGATTTTCGCCCGTTAACGTGGGGCCTAAATCCATGGGCAATATGTGGCCCAACGTCACATCGGGCCCATTAACGGCCCATATACAAATGACGATAATCTAGCCCGACCGAACTTCCGGCCTGTTAAAGGCCCGTGTATTAGGTCAGTGCATTTACGGCCCGTCCGAATTTCAGCCTGTGAAAGATCTGCATCATAAATGGGCCACCATTTTGGCCTGCTAAGACCAGTGGGTTATTTGGCACAATTAGGGCCCAATCTCACTTTCGGTCTTTTAAAGGCCCATTTTTTTTATGGGCTCGAGATATTTACACCTGTAAACAGCCTATTGTTACTGAGGGCCCAAATTATGTTTAGGCCTGTTAAAGGCCCACTATGGGCACAGGCCTACCAGAAAAATATGAAATCTTATGCTGATTTAGGCCCAGATATTTTTAGTGGGCTACATGCAAATTTCGGCCCATGATCATTTTTAGCCCAATTGGAATGGGCCCGACGAATGTTGGCATGTTGGGCTCCTACAAAGCTTTCGGCCGAATACATTACTAAGATAAACTACACTATACAAAAATAGCGTTGTAGTTATTGCAGCCTTTGGCAGCATCATAAATGTTGTATCACAACAAAATAAATTCCAACCATACAACAAAAGGCCTGTTGGCAAGAGGTGACATTGTGCCTGTGGTAGCCTCGTCACCTTCAGGTGGTTGTGGCTGTTCAATCATTTGTTCCATAGCTTCCTGAAAGTTTGAATTTGTAGATTAGTGTACCAAATAAGTTACTAATGAGACAAAAACAAACAAAGTAGGTTACACGTTTATATATATTTTATTTTGGTGAACTAGTGTAATACATTAGCATGTATTGTAGTGCCAACTACATAATAAAATCACTTCCGAAACATATGCCCATGTAGCATGCCTACTATATTGTCTATTTACTCGCATTCGTTGACATCTAAGGATAAAGAGACATGGTTTAAAGTAGGATGAACATAGTATAACATCATTCATATCATGGGCAAACAGATATAAAACAAACAGGCTATTTTATCATTGTGTGCGTGCGTGAACATAACAACTAGAATACGATCAAGACCAAAAGAATATCCTTCATCTCTTTTAAACCATGTAAGGTGAAATGATACGTTAAGACAACTGTATAAAAGTGAACAGAGTAATCGACATTGGCTGCAAACCAAGTAGTTAAATGAACACATCACAGCACCAATCAGTTCGGGCGGGAGGAGTAAGGACTTACAACAACGGCTTGAACTGGTGTGCTCATGCCCTTCATCTTGCTGGTGTGGCAATCCTTGAAGATTTGCACTGCATTCGGTTCATGTTCTTTTTGGTCCGCACAGGCTTTCCTCTGTATTTGGAACAATTCAATATAGATACGATAATATGGCACAGAAAAAAGAAGGAAGTAGTAGCTATTTACAAGAGCCTCGCGGTGTGCAATATAGCTACGAGATCATGTTGTCTGTTGAAATTTCACTTTAGAACGGTTGGTCTTGTTCTTCAAATATTTAGCCTAGAAGAAGATACACTTGTAAGGCACATACATAAATACAAGTTCAATATGTGGTCTGATCAAATACATATAGCCTACCTGATACTTTGGATCAGACCAGTGTTTAACGAGGGTTGTCCAGTCTTCATCTGTAATATATTCCACTGTAATATATTCCACTGGAGATGTTTGGGTGGTTTCATTGTTAGCCTTGCCTTCAAAGTGAGATTTTCTAAGGTGGTACCGATCTTCGTCATAAGCGGTGAAAAACATGAGTGCATGCTTGTTTAGTTGCATCATCTTTCGGATCCAACTTGAACCTGTTGAAAAAGAATGTGAGTCTTATTAGGAGGAAGCTAGAAAGTATGGGACGAGCAAGACAATATTACTAATTGCGATGAATAACATTACTTACGATAAATGGTCAAGGAAGGTGTTAAACTGGTATTGTCTTTCTCATTCTGTCTTTGGATCCACGTTGGGAGGATACATGCATAACACCTAACGGCAACGGCTGCCTCTTATACTAACTTGGCTGAATCAGAGCATCACGTGGCCTTTTAAACCTGCCTCAAAATGGATCTCCATTCTTCCTCCTTTAGATTTTGTTAATCTGTCAAGCATTATCCCCGATGTCTGCTTCCGCTATGCGTTGTGGTGCTAGTTCAACAACGAATATGGAAAGTGTTAGTGTACATCAAACTGTGGGAGTACATATAAAGGAGCATGCAATCGCAACTTGACTCGGTCAGTACCGCCTTGGTGTTGATGCTCATGAAGTTCATCTGATCTTGCCAAGTCTGTTGTGTCGTGAGTGCTTGAAGTAGTGTTAGGTGTGAAGGCAGCTTGGGAACTGGCCAGTTCCGGAGCAAACAAACGAGTAACTCATTGAGATGTTGGTACAGTTGAAGCAGATGTTGCAGCTGGTGGAGCAGGTGATACTGTGTTTGTAGATTTAGCCGGTGGACTTGGAACTTCTATTGCACTATAAGTACCAGCAGAATCTGGACGGCAGACCCTTTTCCGTTTCACCCAACGAGTAACACCACTCCCTACTATATTATTTTCCTTTCTCTTTTTTGACTTTGCCGTGTCAAGCCGTACCCACAACACAAAAGAATAAATCGCTCTTCGGAACTCATTGATGCATGATACAGACAAGCAATACTTTGATATAAGACAACCGTATGAGGATGGAATATGTAAGAAAAACAGGACGGCATGACATATTCACAGCTACAATGTGTAAACTAAGCAGAAGGATTTTCAAGAAAATAGAAGTAATGTAAGCTAGACACCATATGAAAAATGCAACCAATACTACTCTGCCAAGTTAAAAGTGTCTTGTCATAAGTGGAATTTCAAAAAATTAGAAGCAGTACAACGTAGAAATCAATGCAAGATGCAACCACTATCAAACTGCCATGTTAAAAGTGTCCAATCATGAGTGACTGGTGTGGGATACACAACAGCAGTACTTTGATGTAAAAACATGGTATGATAGATAGATGCAGTGTATTCTAGACACAGAACGCCATGTCATATGCACATGTATAACGTATGAACTCAGCAGGTGCAATTTAATCAAAATAGAAGAAATACAGGCTAGACAACACATGCAACATGAAACCAATTATCACACTGTCAACTTAGAGCAAGCACCTGCGATGGTGGAGTACGGGAGATGAACTCATCATGTAGACTTGGGACTTCAACTTCATTAGCAGTAGCAGTGGCAAATCTAGTGAGTCTCTGTTTGGTCGGTGCGGAGGACCACCAACATCCCCTAACTTACTATTTTCCTTCCTATTTTCTGATATTGCCTTATGAAGTCAAAACCACAAGAAGATGAATAAAATTAGCTCTGCATAACTGATTGATGCATGATCTGAGCATTTAACACTACTTTGATGTAAGGCAAGCGCAGGATAGGAGGATGGAATATATACAAAAAGAGACAGTGTTTCATATTCACACGTACGGTAGGAGGATGGAATGTTGGGGAACGTAGTAATTTCAAAAAAAATCCTACGCACACGCAAGATCATGGTGATGGCATAGCAACGAGAGGGGAGAGTATTGTCCACGTACCCTCGTGAGACCGTAGCGGAAGCGTTATGACAACGCTGTTGATGTAGTCAGACGTCTTCACGATCCGACGGATCCAAGTACCGAACGTCACGGCACCTCCGAGTTCAGACACGCTCAGCTCGATGACGATCCCGGGCCCGATCCAAAGAAAGCGTCGGGGATGAGTTCCATCAAGACGACGGCGTGGTGACGATGATGATGCTCCACAGCGCAGGCTTCGCCTAAACTCCGCGACGATATGACCGAGGTGGAATATGGTGGAGGGGCACCGCACACGCTAAGGAACGATCCGTAGATCAACTTGTGTGTCATGGGGTGCCCCCGCCTCGTATATAAAGGAGCAAGGGGAGGAGGCCGTCCCTAGGAGGGCGCGCACCAGTGGAGTCCTACTAGGACTCCCTAGTCCTAGTAGGATTCCACCTCCCTTGTTGGAGTAGGAGAAGGGGAAGAGGGGAGAGGAATAAGGAAAGGGGCTGCGCCCTTGTCCAGTCGGACCAGAGGGGGGCGCAGCCTCCTTCCTTTGGCCTCTCTCTTCTATTCCCGTATGGCCCAATAAGGCCCATATACTCCCGGCGAATTCCCGTAACTCTCGGTACTCAAAAAATACCGAATCACTCGGAACCTTTCCGAACTCGAATATAGTCGTCCAATATATCGATCTTTACGCCTCGACCATTTAGAGACTCCTCGTCATGTCCCCGATCTCATCCAGACTCCGAACTCCTTGGTACATCAAAACTCATAAACTCATAATATAACCATCATCGAAACCTTAAGCGTGCGGACCCTACGGGTTCGAGAACTATGTAGACATGACCTAGAACTATTCTTGGTCAATAACCAATAGCGGAACCTGGATGCTCATATTGGCTCCTACATATTCTACGAAGATCTTTATCGGTCAAACCGCATAACAACATACGTTGTTCCCTTTGTCATCGGTATGTTACTTGCCCGAGATTTGATCGTCGGTATCCAATACCTAGTTCAATCTCGTTCATCGGCAAGTCTCTTTACTCGTAACGTAATGCATCATTCCGTAACTAACTCATTAGCTACATTGCTTGCAAGGCTTATAGTGATGTGCATTACCGAGAGGGCCCAGAGATACCTCTCCGACAATCGGAGTGACAAAACCTAATCTCAAATACGCCAACCCAACATGTACCTTTGGAGACACCTGTAGTACTCCTTTATAATCACCCGATTCGTTGTGACGTTTGGTAGCACCAAAGTGTTCCTGCGGTAAACGGGGTTGCATAATCTCATAGTTACGAGAACATGTATAAGTCATGAAGAAAGCAATAGCAACATACTAAACGATCAAGTGCTAGGCTAACGGAATGGGTCAAGTCAATCACATCATTCTCCTAATGATGTGATCCCGTTAATCAAATGACAACTCATGTCTATGGCTAGGAAACTTAACCATCTTTGATTCAACGAGCTAGTCAAGTAGAGGCATACTAGTGACACTATGTTTGTCTATGTATTCACACATGTATCATGTTTCCGGTTAATACAATTCTAGCATGAATAATAAACATTTATCATGAAATAAGGAAATAAATAATAACTTTATTATTGCCTCTAGGGCATATTTCCTTCAGTCTCCCACTTGCACTAGAGTCAATAATCTAGTTCACATCATCATGTGATTCAACATTAATGTTCACATCTGTATGTGATTAACACCCATAGTTCACATCGTCATGTGACCAACACCCAAAGGGTTTACTAGAGTCAATAATCTAGTTCACATCGCTATCTGATTAACACCCAAAGAGTACTAAGGTATGATCATGTTTTGCTCGTGAGAGAAGCTTAGTCAACGGGTCTGTCACATTCAGAGCCGTATGTATTTTGCAAATATTCTATGTCTACAATGCTCTGCACGGAGCTCCTTGTAACGCCCTCGATACGGCTATATCTCCCACGTGTCGAGGCACGACTTAGAGGCATAACCGCATTGAAAGCAATGTCGCAAGTGAGGTAATCTTCACACAACCCATGTAATACATAAGGGAAAGAGATACATAGTTGGCTTACAGTCGCCACTTCACACAATACATAAATAAACACCCATCATTCAGAGTACACTCAAGGTCCGACTACGGAACCAAAATAAAGAAGATACCCCAAATGCTACACAGATCCCCGATCGTCCCAACTGGGCTCCACTACTGATCATCAGGAAAAGACACATAGTAACGACCACGTTCCTCGTCGAACTCCCACTTGAGCTCGGTTCGTCACCTGACCGCATCAACGGCACTGCAACTGTTTTGGTAGAATCTGTGAGTCATGGGGACTCAGCAATCTCACACCATGAGATCAAGACTATTTAAGCTTATAGGAAGGACAGAGTTATAAGGTGGAGCTGCTGCAAGCGACTAGCATATATGGTGGCTACAACGCAAAAGAGAGCGAGAAGAGGAGCAAAGCACGGTCGTGAAACTAGTAGCGATCAAGAAGTGATCCCGAACTACTTACGCCGACATAACTCCAACACGTGTTCACTTCCGGACTCCGCGAGAAGAGACCATCACGGTTACACACGCCGTTGATGTGTATTTTATTTGAGGTCAACTTCGGGTTTTCTACAACCGGACATTAACAAATTCCCATCTTCCTCATAACATGGGCACGGCTTTGAAAGATATTACCTGCAGGGTGTCCCAACTTAGCCCATTATAAGCTCTCACGGTCAACAAAGGATATTCCTTCTACCGGGAAGACACGATCAATCTCGGAATCCCGGACTACAAGACATTTCGACAGAATAAAACAAGACCAAAAAGCCGCCCGATTGTGCCGACAAATCCCGATAGGAGCTGCACATATCTCGTTCTCGTGGCACATCCGGATAAGTCAAGCTACGAGTAAAACCAAGCCTCGAGTTTCCCGTGGTGGCCCAGAGGTTGCTCGGTTCGGGCCAAGACTCGAAGGAGCACCGTCCGGGGATTAAAATAAAGATGACCCTCGGGCTCGCGAAAACCGGGGAAAAAACTTAGGTGGCAAATGGTAAAACCAATGTTGGGCCTTCTTTGGGCGAGTCTTATTCAAAGCGAACTGTCAAGGGGTCCCATAAATCACCCAACCGTGTAAGGAATGCGAAATCAAGGAACATAACACCGGTATGACGGAAACTAGGGTGGCAAGAGGGAACAAAACACCGGGCATAAGGCCGAGCCTTCCACCCTTTACCAAGTATATAGATGCATTAATTATAGCAGATATATATTGTGATATCCCCAACAAGTAAACATGTTCCAATAAGGAACAACATCTCCATGTTCCAACAAGGAACAAACTTCATCTTCACCGCAACTAGCAACGCTATAAGAGGGCCGAGCAAAGCGGTAACATAGCCAATCAACGGTTTGCTAGGAAAAGGATGGTTAGGGGCTGACATGGCAATATGGGTGGCATGATATAGCAAGTGATAGGCATCGTAGCATAGGCATAGCAAAAGAGCGAGCAACTAGCATAGCAAAGATAGAAGTGATTTCGAGGGTATGGTCATCTTGCGCAAAAAGTTCTCGAGTTGTCGAAAGCTTGATCCTCGTGGCGTTCGCAACAGGTTCCTCATTCACGTACTCGCCTCCGGCTCTACCCAAAGCAAGAACACAAACAAAGGAACCACAATAAATCACGGTGCAATGCACAAGCAACATGATGCAAAACATGACATGATATGCGAGATGTGATATGCAATGCGTATGTGCGCTCCGGAAGGAAAATGATGAACCAGGCATCAACTTGGCAAACCAAGTATGCCACTGGAAAGATGAGATGATTTCGGTTGAAATCGATATAAAGATCACCGGAAACGGATGCACGGTTTGCAAATGACAAGCAAAACAAGAATGGCACAAATCGCCATTAACAAAGATGATGCCACTTAGCAAGCAACAATAAATTAAGCTACTGCACCCAAACATACCAACAAAGTATATGGCAGTGATCTACTCAAGATGCTTGACAAAAGATGAACACTGAGCTACGGCTAGTTCACCTCATAACAGGTTCAAACAAGCATGGCAAAAGTGCACAAAATATCAGTTGGACATGGCAAAAACAGCATCGGTAGCAATGTTCAGAGCAAGAAAACTACATGCTACAGGAACTTATAATAGCAAAACATGGCATGGCATGAATCTACTCAAAGCATAGAACAAAAGTCCCTTACTGACCATAAGCCAAAAAGGATCAGAAAATATAGTAACACACATGTCAATATCGCAAGTTTCATTAATGATTCAAAGACATGGCATGTCAAAAACTGATAACAAGTAGGCATGTTTAAGAGCTCGATGCACTCACTACAGAGACTTTCATGACAAACTAAGCATACATACATCAAGAAGACATGGCATAGAAGACATAAATGGCAAGAACAACATCATAGCATATACGGATCAACCACAACAACCTCGGCAAAATTGAATAACATGTAAACAATCTGCCAGGAAATATTTGATAGCAAAAGTAGAGCTCGATTTACTCAAGCTATGGCACTCCATAATTGCAAACAAAGGCATGGATGGATAGAGCAAGACATGTAGAACAAAACATCCTTACTGAAGTATCTCAAAATATGCATGGATCTCTCGGTAGCATCAAGTTAACATGGCATCAAAATATCACCAACAGAAATGAAATCAGCAACATCAGACACCTACTTTGCATGCTTGTGCTAGTCACCACATAGATCACAAAATACATAGCATACACCCCTGGAAAGATGGCATGGCATATTACAAAACACATGTAGGACTCCAATTCATAGGGTGCACACATCAATCATAGCAAAAATAACAAAAGTGCAAGTTACATTAAGAAAGCGAAACTAACATCACATAGCCCTCTTCTAACAGCATTTCGGGCATCAACATGAGCTCAAATGAAAATGATGCAATGAGATGAAATGATCTACTCTTCGAGACGAACATTTTGATATATTATACGCGCAAAATGGAGCTACAGATGCAAAGTTACGCTACGTAGAAAATGCCACGAAATATTCACAGGATAAAAATACTTAGAAGAAAATGAGGGGGAAGAAGAGAAAGTCAACCCTCGATCCGGGATCCGGCCCGATCCAGATCGGGGCGACGACGGCGGTGGCGGCGGAGCTCGCCCGGCGAGGAGGAGAAGGGAGAGGCCGGGGTCGGCGGCGAGGGAGGCGGCGCGAGCCGAGACAAGCGGCAGCGCGGCGGGTCCACGCCGGCGAGGCGATGGGAGAAAGCGGAGGGCGCCGGCGACAGCGGCGAGGTCGGCGTCGGCGACCTGCCGCCGGGCGGCGGCGGAGATGAAGGCGACGGGCCGGCCGGCGGAGCGGGATCGGACGCCTCGGGCGGGAGGCGGAGGAGCTGGCGGCGGCGGCGGGCTCGCTGGGCCCTCCCTCAGGCCCATGGCATGGCGGCGGCGAGGGCGGCGGAGCGACACGTGGCACGTGTTGATTGGCGCGGACGCGGCGGCGGTTTCGTCCGGCGGCGGCGGACGTGTCCGTACGGGCGCGGGGAGGAATGCTAGGGTTTCGGGAGGAAGAAGACCCGGATTGGAATGGGGGGTTTGCTTAAATAGGCATAGAGGGAGCTAGGAGAGTCCAAATGAGGTGTAGTTTTCGCCCACACGATCGTGATCGAACGACGGAGAGCATGGAAGTGACTTAGATGGGTTATTGGAATATTTTGAAGGGGTGTTGGGCTGCAACTTAAAAGAGGCCTTTGCGAGAGTGCGGTTAACTGTTGGAGTACCAAACGAGTTCCAAATGATCCGAAACTTGACCGGTGGTCTACCGGTGGTATACCAAGGCCACTTGCAAACCTCGGCCCATTCCGAGAAGGTTTAGTACCCGCACACGGAAAAACGTAAAAGGGGCCGCCGGGGGAGATAGGAGTGCCGGATTGCAAAACGGACAACGGGAAAAATGCTCGGAATCATGAGACGAACACGTATGCAAATGCGATGCACATGATGACATGATATAAAATGCATGACATGGACAAAATGCAAAAAGAAGAAAAAACCCAACCACGGAGGGAATATCATATCACAATGCCGAAAATGGCAAGAGTTGGAGTTACAAATATGGAAAGTTACGTCCGGGGTGTTACACTACTCTAGCTAATTGCTCCCACTTTCAATATGTATCCAGATTGAGACTTAGAGTCATCTGGATCAGTGTAAAAAGCTTGCATCGATGTAACTCTTTACGACGGGCTCTTTTATCACCTCCATAATCGAGAAATATTTCCTTAGTCCTCACTAAGGATGTTCATGACCAATGTCCAAAGATCTACTCCTAGATCACTATTGTACTCCTTGCCAAATCTGAGCAAGGTATACAATAGGTCCAGTACATAGCATAGCATACTTTATAGAACCTATGATGAGGCATAGGGAATGACTTTCATTCTCTTTTCTATTTTCTGCCGTGGTCGGGATTTGAGTCTTACTCAATTTCACACTCTTTGCAACACAGCAAGAACTTTTCTTTATCTGCTCCATTTTGAACTACTTCAAAATCTTGTCAAGGTATGTACTTATTGAAAAACTTATCAAGCGCCTTGATCTATCTCAATAGATCTTGATGCTCAATATGTAAGTAGCTTTACCGAGGTCTTTCTTTAAAGATCTCCTTTCAAATACTCCTTTATGCTTTCGGAAAAATTATACATTATTTCGATCAACAATATGTTACTCACATATATTTATCAAAAGGCGGTAGTGCTCCCACTCACTTTATTGTAAATACAGGCTTCTCCAAAAGTCTGTATAAAACCATATGTTTTGATCACACTATCAAAGCGTTTATTCCAACTCCGAGATGCTTGCACCAAATTCATAGATGGATCATTGAAGCTTGCACATTTTGTTAGCTCCTTTAGGATTGACAAAACCTTCGGTTGCATCATATACAACTCTTCTTTAATAAATCCATTAAAGAATGTAGTTTTGACATCCATTTGCCGATTTCATAAAATGTGGCAATTGCTAACATGATTCGGACAGACTTAAGCATCGCTACTGCTTGAGAAAATCTCATTGTAGACAACACCTTGAACTTGTCGAAAAACTTTTTGTGACAAGTCGAGCTTTGTAGATAGTAACACTACTATCGTTGTCCGTCTTCCTCTTGAAGATCCATTTATTTAACATGGCTTGCGATCATCGAGCAAGTCAATCAAAGTCCATACTTTTGTTCTCATACATGGATCCTATCTCGATTTCATGGCCTCAAGCCATTTCGCGAATCTGGGCTCATCATCGCTTCCTCATAGTTCGTAGGTTCATCATGGTCTAGTAACATGACTTCCGAACATGATTACCGTACCACTCAGTGCGGATCTTACTCTGGAAGACCTACGAGGTTTGGTAGCAACTTGATCTGAAGTTTCATGATCATCATCATTAACTTCCCCACTAATTGGTGTAGGAATCATCGAACTGATTTACGTGATAAACTACTTTCCAATAAGGGAGAAGGTACAATTACCTCATCAAGTTCTACTTTCCTCCCACTCACTTCTTTCGAGAGAAACTTCTTCTCTAGAAAGGATCCACCTTAGCAACGAATAACTTGCCTTCGGATCTGTGATAGAAGGTGTACCCAATAGTTACCTTTGGGTATTCTATGAAGACGCACTTCTCCGATTTGGGTTCGAGCTTATCAGGTGAAAACTTTTTCACATAAGCATCACAACTCCAAACTTTAAGAAACGATACTTAGGTTTCTTTGTTAAACCATAGTTCATACGGTGTCGCCTCAGCGGATTTAGATGATGCCCTATTAAACGTGAATGCAGCTGTCTCTAATGCATAACCCCAAAGCGATAATGGTAAATCAATAAGAGACATCATAGATCGCACCATATCCAATAAAGTGCGGTTTCTGACGTTCGGACACACCATAACGTTGTGGTGTTCCGTGGCGTGAGTGTGAAACTATTCCACATTGTTTTAATTGAAGACCAAACTCGTAACTCAAATATTCGTCTCTGTGATCAGATCGCAGAAACTTTATTTTCTTGTTATGATGATTTTTCCACTTCACTCTGAAATTCTTTGATCCTTTCAGTTATTTCAGACTTATGTTTCATCAAGTAGATATACCCATATCTGCTTAAATCATCTGTGAAGGTCAGAAAATAACGATACACGCCGCGAGCCTTAACACTCATTGGATCGCATACATCGGTATGTATGATTTCCAACAAATCAGTTGCTCGCTCCATAGTTCCGGAGAACGGCGTTTTAGTTATCTTGCCCATGAGGCACGGTTCGCAAGTACCAAGTGATTCATAATCAAGTGATTCCAAAAGCCCATCAGTATGGAGTTTCTTCATGCGTTTTACACCGATATGACCCAAACGGCGATTACCACAAATAAATTGCACTATCATTATTAACTTTACATCTTTTGGTTTCAATATTATGAATATGTGTGTCACACGATCGAGATCCAACAAACCATTTTCATTGGGTGTATGACCATAGAAGGTTTTATTCATGTAAGCGAACAATAATTATTCTCTAACTTACATGAATAACCGTATTGCAATAAACATGATCAAATCATATTCATGCTCAGCATAAGCGCCAAATAACATTTATTTAGGTTCAACACTAATCCCGATAGTATAGGGAGTGTGCGATGATGATCATATCAATCTTGGAACTACTTCCAACACTCATCGTCACTTCCCTTCAACTAGTTTCGCTTATTCGTAACTCTGTTTGAGTTACTAATCTTAGCAACCTAACAAGTATCAAATACTCGGGGCTACTATAAACACTAATCCCGATAGTACGAGGAGTGTGCGATGATGATCATATCAATCTTGGAACTACTTCCAACACTCATCGTCACTTCCCTTCAACTAGTCTCTGTTTATTCAGAACTCTGTTTGAGTTACTAATCTTAGCAACCTAACAAGTATCAAATACTGGGGATACTATAAACACTAGTAAAGCACACATCAATAACCTGATATCAAATATACCCTTGTTCACTTTGCCATCCTTCTTATCCACCAAATATTTGGGGTATTTCCGTTTCGATGACCATTTCCTATGCGATGTAAGCACTCGCCTTCAGGCTTTGGTTCAGCTTTGGGTTTCTTCGTGGGAGTGACAACTTACTTGTCTTTCTACTTGAAGTTCCCTTTCTTTCCTTTGCCCTTCTCTTGAAACTAGTGGTCTTGTCAATCATCAACACTTGATGCTCTTTCTTGATTTCTACCTTCGTCGATTTCAACATCACGAAGAGCTCGGGAATCGTTTTCGTCATCCCTTGCATCTTGTAGTTCATCACGAAGTTCTAGTAACTTAGTGATGGTGACTAGAGAATTCTGTCAATCACTATCTTATCCGGAAGATTAACTCCCACTTGATTCAAGCGATTAAAGTACCTGCACAATCGAGCACATGCTCACTAGTTGAGCGATTCTCCTCCATCTTTTAGCTATAGAACTTGTTGAAGACTTCATATCTCTCAACTCGGGTATTTGTTTGAAATATTAACTTCAACTCTGGAACATCTCATATGGTCCATGACGTTCAAAGCGTCTTTGAAGTCCCGATTCTAAGCCGTTAAGTATGGTGCACTAAACTATCAAGTAGTCATCATATTGAGCTAGCCAAACGTTCATAACGTCGCATTTGCTCCTGCAATAGGTCTGTCACCTAGCGGTTCATTAAGGACATAATTCTTACGTGCAGCAATGAGGATAAACCTCGGATCACGGATCCAATCCGCATCATTGCTACTAACATTTTCAACATAATTTTCTCTAGGAACATATCAAAACAACCATATAAAAGCATAGGGAAGTAATAACGCGAGCTATTGATCTACAACATAATTTGCAAAATACTACGGGACTAAGTTCATGATAAATTTAAGTTCAATTAATCATATTATTTAAGAACTCCCACTTAGACTAACATCTCTAGTCATCTTAAGTGATTACGTGGTCCAAATCAACTAAACCATGTCCGATCATCACGTGAGATGGAGTAGTTTCAATGGTGAACATCACTATGTTGATCATATCTACTATATGATTCACGCTCGACCTTCGGTCTCCGTGTTCGAGGCCATATCTGCATATGCTAGGCTCGTCAAGTTTAACTGAGTATTCTGCGTGTGCAAAACTGGCTTGCACCCATTGTAGATGGACGTAGAGCTTATCACACCCGATCATCACGTGGTGTCCGGGCACGACGAACTTTGGCAACGGTGCATACTCGGGAGAACACGTCTTGATAATTTTAGTGAGAGATCATCTTAAAATGCTACCGTCAATCAAAGCAAGATAAGATGCATAAAGGATAAACATCACATGCAATCAATATAAGTGATATGATATGGCCATCATCATCTTGTGCTTGTGATCTCCATCTCGAAGCACCGTCGTGATCACCATCGCCACCGCGCGACACCTTGATCTCCATCGTAGCATCGTTGTCGTCTCGCCAACTATTGCTTCTCGACTATCGCTACCGCTTAGTGATAAAGTAAAGCAATTACATGGCTTTTGCATTTCATACAATAAAGCGACAACCATATGGCTCTGCCATTGCCGATAACTCGGTTACAAAACATGATCATCTCATACAATAAAATATAGCATCACGTCTTGACCATATCACATCACAACATGCCCTGCAAAAACAAGTTAGACGTCCTCTACTTTGTTGTTGCAAGTTTTACGTGGCTGCTACGGGCTGAGCAAGAACCGTTCTTACCTCGCATCAAAACCACAATGATAGTTTGTCAAGTTGGTGCTGTTTTAACCTTCGCAAGGACCGGGCGTAGCCACACAGTTCAACTAAAGTGAGAGACACAGACACCCGCCACCACCTTTAAGCAACGAGTGCTCGCGCGGTGAAACCAGTCTCCGTAAGCGTCGGCGTAATGTCGGTCCGGCCGCTTCATCTCACAATACCGCTGAACCAAAGTATGACATGCCGGTAAGCAAGATGACTTATATCGCCCACAACTCACTTGTGTTCTACTCGTGCATATAACATCAACGCATAAAACCAGGCTCGGATGCCATCATGGGGAACGTAGTAATTTCAAAAAATTCCTACGCACACGCAAGATCATGGTGATGGCATAGCAACGAGAAGGAGAGTATTGTCCACGTACCCTCGTGAGACCGTGGCGAAGCGTTATGACAACGCGGTTGATGTAGTCGTGCGTCTTCACGATCCGACAGATCCAAGTACCGAACGCACGGCACCTCCGAGTTCAGCACACGTTCAGCTCGATGGCGATCCCGGGCTCCAATCCAGAAAGCGTCGGGGATGAGTTCCGTCAAGACGACGGCGTGGTGGCGATGATGATGCTCCACGCGCAGGCTTCGCCTAAACTCCGCGACGATATGACCGAGGTGGAATATGGTGGAGGGGCACCGCACACGGCTAAGGAACGATCCGTAGATCAACTTGTGTGTCATGGGGTGCCCCCGCCCTTGTATATAAAGGAGCAAGGGGAGGAGGCCGGCCCTAGGAGGCGCGCCAAGTGTGGAGTCCTACTAGGACTCCCTAGTCCTAGTAGGATTCCACCTCCTTGTTGGAGTAGGAGAAGGGAAAGAGGGGAGAGGAATAAGGAAAGGGGCTGCGCCCTTGTCCAGTCGGACCAGAGGGGCGCAGGCCTCCTTCCTTTGGCCTCTCTCCTCTATTCCCGTATGGCCCAATAAGGCCCATATACTCCCGGCGAATTCCGTAACTCTCGGTACTCGAAAAATACCGAATCACTCGGAACCTTCCGAACTCCGAATATAGTCGTCCAATATATCGATCTTTACGCCTCGACCATTTAGAGACTCCTCGTCATGTCCCCGATCTCATCCGGACTCAACTCCTTCGGTACATCAAAACTCATAAACTCATAATATAAGCATCATCGAAACCTTAGCGTGCGGACCCTACGGGTTCGAGAACTATGTAGACATGACCTAGAACTATTCTTGGTCAATAACCAATAACGGAACCTGGATGCTCATATTGGCTCCTACATATTCTACGAAGATCTTTATCGGTCAAACCGCATAACAACATCGTTGTTCCCTTTGTCATCGGTATGTTACTTGCCCGAGATTTGATCGTCGGTATCCAATACCTAGTTCAATCTCGTTCTTGGCAAGTCTCTTTACTCGTTACGTAATGCATCATTCCGTAACTAACTCATTAGCTACATTGCTTGCAAGGCTTATAGTGATGTGCATTACCGAGAGGGCCCAGAGATACCTCTCCGACAATCGGAGTGACAAAACCTAATCTCGAATACGCCAACCCAACATGTACCTTTGGAGACACCTGTAGTACTCCTTTATAATCACCCGATTCGTTGTGACGTTTGGTAGCACCAAAGTGTTCCTCCGTAAACGGGGTTGCATAATCTCATAGTTACAGGAACATGTATAAGTCATGAAGAAAGCAATAGCAACATACTAAACGATCAAGTGCTAGGCTAATGGAATGGGTCAAGTCAATCACATCATTCTCCTAATGATGTGATCCCGTTAATCAAATGACAACTCATGTCTATGGCTAGGAAACTTAACCATCTTTGATTCAACGAGCTAGTCAAGTAGAGGCATACTAGTGACACTATGTTTGTCTATGTATTCACACATGTATCATGTTTTCGGTTAATACAATTCTAGCATGAATAATAAACATTTATCATGAAATAAGGTAATAAATAATAACTTTATTATTGCCTCTAGGGCATATTTCCTTCATGGAATATGTATGAAAAAACAGTAAGCGGAAGGCATTTCAACATAACTAGAAGAAATGAAAGCTAGGAACCATATGAGCATGTAACCAATATCACTCTATCAGGTAAAAAGTGTCTCGTCGTAAGTGCCATTTCAAGAAATTAGAAGCAGTACAAGCTAGAAGACAATGCAAGATGCAACCTACATCACAGTCCCAAGTTAAATGTGTCTTATGGGTAAGTGATCGTTGCAGGTGTAAGTTGTAAGCTACGCAGATGCAATTCAACATAATCATAAGCAATACAAACTAAACATCATACGGAAAACGCAACCACATATAACAGTTCCAAGTTAGAGCAAGCACATGTGATGGTGGAGTAGGGGAGATGTGCTTATCATGTACACGTATGTTCTAGAAACAGGAACATGTGTCATATTCACACGCATTATGTGTAAAGTAAGCAGATGTAATTCAATAAAGTTAGAAGCAATACAAGCTAGACATCATACGCAACATGCAACCACATATAATAGTGCCAAGTTAGAGCAAGCACCTGTGATGGTGGAGTAGGGGAGATATGCTCATCATGTACACGTATTTTTTAGAAACAGGAACACGTGTCATATTCACATGCATTATGTGTAAAGTAAGCAGATGCAATTCAACAAAGTTAGAAGCAATACAAGCTAGACATCATACGCAACATGCAACCACATATAATAGTGCCAAGTTAGAGCAAGCACACTGTGATGGTGGAGTAGGGAGATGTGCTCATCATCTACACAGCTCGTTGGACTGCCTAGCCTTGCGTTGTCTTGCGAATCTTGTTGGGAGGATGACGGAGTAGAATCTGTAGAGAACCTCCGTTTCAGTTGCTCGGAAGGACCACCATCATCCAATGCCTTGCCAATTTCCTCAGCTTTATTGATTTTGCATTGTGAGGTCAAACCGACAAGAAAAAGGAATATAATTCGCTCTTCAGAACTCATTCATGCATGATACTGACGAACACTACTCTGATGAAAGGCAAAGTCATGATATGAGGATGGAATATGTACGAAAAAATGGACGGCTTCACATATTCACACCTATGGTGTGGTAACTAAGCGAAGGCACTTCAAAAATTAGAAGCACGCAAACTAGACACCATCCTAAAGGTGCAATCAATATCACTCGCCAAGTTAAAAGCTGTCTCGTCATAGGTGGCGTTCATCAAACTAGAAGCAATACATGCTAGAAATCATATTCAAGACGCAAACCAATATCACACTGCCAACTTAAAGGTGTTCCATCATAAGTGACTGATGTAGGATACACAAGAAGAGTAGTTTCATGTAAGAACATGGTGTGATAGATGATATAGTATGTACCAAAAACAGGAAAGCGTGTCATATTCACACGTATCATGTGTAAGCTAAGCGGATGCGCTTTACACTAATTAGGAGCAATACAAGCTAGACACCATATGCAACATGCAACCAGATATCACACCGCCAAGTTAGAGCAAGCACCTTGGATGGTGGAGTAGGGAAGCGGAGACTTGGACCTTATAATGCACTATCGGTACAAGGAGAATCGATGCAGATGCTCGTTTACGTTCTCAGAGAGGACCACCATCATCGCCTTCCTTACTCTTTTCCTTCCTCTTTCTTGATTTTGCCTTGTCAAGTCAAACCCACAAGAAAAAGGAATAAAATTTGCTCTTCAGAACTCATTGATGCATGATACTGACGAACACTACTTTCATGTAAGGCAGCCGCATGATAGGGGCATGGAATCTACTATATCTAAATAGGATCCCCCCACTATCTGATTTTCCTGGCCTGTGGTGAAGCCACGTCGCCCTCTATTTTTCGTTCACACGATCCTGCTCGATGCCTATATCCTGTCACTCGATTTGTTACGTGGTGGGCTAGCCTCACTTTGGTTCTTCCGTGGGAGCATTGAAAGCCCATAGTCATAGTTCTTTATTTATTGCCGCAACTACTGCTGATGCTTATGTTTTTAATTGAGATCCACTATTTTCGGCAACGGAAGGGATTATCGTTGATTTCTTCCTAAATTATAGTTACGCATCCTCTCCCCTTCCACCTGTCCTTTTAAATTACCGCCATACACAGGCGTCTTGACTGGGCACCAAGCATTGGCGGTGGCCTTTCAGTTTGCATCGGTGATCAAAAGCGTGGGCGCCGGTGGCCCTGTTGCTGGCCGGCTGCTCGGCTCTACGACACAAAGCCCCGCCCATTCTCATCACCATGCTGAGCTCCAAGACGGTCCAGCGAGAATTTGTTGCACGCTTTGATCTTCGCCGACGTGAAGATCGTCAACGAAGTCAAGAACGTCGAAGAGGTGGAAGCGATGCAGGAGAGTGTCGCCGCGTGGTTGGTTGCCGGCGAGGCAATGGTCACCGAGCACTGGCAAGGTGTAACAGAGCTTATCCGGTTGCCGGGTGGACAAGGCCAAGAAGTACCTTGAGCAGCGCGCCCTCTTCTACCGAAAAGGACGATGAACTCAAGAGTGCAGACGACGGAGCCATGGAGGCATCATGGCCGACACCGACGACAAGGAAGATTCACGGTTGCTCTAACCGATCGCACTACCACAGATGCCACCGAGACCGGAGCAGAGGAGGCATACGGTCAGGGTTCGAGTTGAACAAGTACAACAGCATGCAGTACGACCATGACTAGCCGCCGCCCAAGATCATCATGGCCTACAATTTCGTGGTGTACTTGCCCGACCTCACAGGCACGAAACCTCCGGAGTACACCATCCACAAGGACGGGGACAGCGGAGAGCAAGGAGTGGGAGTACCAACGCAAGGCGGGATTCAGCCATTCAGGATTCAGGTACAGCTTCGAGAGCGGCATCTTGAACCTGAATTTTAACTTCAAGAACTTCTTTTACAGGCGAAGAGAGCGAATCGTCCTTCACTGAATTCTTCATGCTCCAAATTTGATGGCATATACTATATTTTAGCGAAAAATATATGTTGGTTTTCTTGTTAATCTGGTCCCGAGCCAAGGAAGGCATGGATCAAGTGCATTTGGAGCTGCTCACCAAGGTTTCTACGTCTGAGTGATCGGTAGATTGCGATTAGCGATGCACCACTACTGAGTTCACTACGTATGATTGGGATATGGATTCTTTAGCGATATTCTCTTTGTCTTTCATTATTTACTTGGTGTGTCGATTGAAATTAAATTTCCGTTAAGTATTGGGTGTTGCTCTATTGACTCATGAAGCACAACTTTGTATCATGCATGTCACTCACTCTTCTGATGTTTATCTTCATATCCATTTACGTGTTTCTAGCGAACCTAGATCATCTCTCCCTATACTAAAAATATTCAGTAATTGTTTTAGAAGCTCAACTAAATCGGAGACATGTGTTTTTGGTACTTGCTTTGAAATGAATAAAATAAGCAATACGTGGAACATCGGCATTGATTTTTTTCATGTTTTTTGATTATCTTTTGTACCCCCTCATGAATCATAACACATGTAAGATGCTTGAACGGTTTGGACTTCAGAATATTCAAATACGAGTTTAGTGCTTATACAAGTTGTATTTTGGATTATTTCATCGTATTTATATTGAAGATTTCTATGCACTAAACATCCAATTTGTCCATAGCTCATGTTTTATAGAATTTGTTTCTCTATTTTCCGCAGCAACGCGCGGGGTATCAACTAGTATGTATGAAAATCAGGACGGCGTGACATATTTACATGTATGATGTATAAAGTGTAAACTAAGCACAAGGTGCTTGAACTTGTTAGAATCAATGCAAGCTAGAAAACATATGAAAGATGAAACCAATATCACTCTGCCAAATTAAAAGGGTGCCCTAACAAATGTATTTGACCAAATTAGAAGCAATACATGGCAACAGGCTAGAAATAATATGCAATATGCAACGAATAAAGGTGACTCATCGTAAGTGATTGATGCAGGATACAGAAGAGAGGTAGTTTCATGTAAGAACAAGGCTAACACATAGATGTAGTGTGTACCAAAAATAGGAAGGCATGTCATTCACATGTATAATGTGTAAACTAAGCAGATGCAATTTACCCTAATTAGAAGCACTACAAGCTAGACACCGTATGCAACATGCAACCACATATCACACTGCGAAGTTTGAGCAAGCACCTGTGATGGTGGTGTGGGGGAATTACGGTCATCAACTAGAGAGCTACGTTGACTATCTTCATTTAGCCTTGCTGTTTCTTGAGAATCATGTGGGGAGGATGACACTGCACTCTTTAAACGAGTATGGCGTCTCACAGTAACCCACTCGGGTGACTGTCTCATCATAAGTGATTAACGAGGGATACAAAAGAGCATTACTTTGATGTACGAACATGGTTAATAGACATATGTAGTATGTATCAAAAACAGGAAGGCATGTCATTATCAAAGGTATAATGTGTAAAGTAAGCAGATGCAATTTAACAAAATTGGAAGCAATACAAGCTAGACACCATATGCAACATGCAACCACATTTGACAGTGCGAAGTTAAAGCAAGCACCTGGGATGGTTGTGTGTGGCAATTGAGATCATCAACTGCAGAGCAACGTTCTCGCTCCAATCACGACATTTGCATCCTTTAGAGCACCGAAAAGCTTAGTGCTTATCTTGAATTACAATGGGCGACTTACATCTTTTCTTTTCAGCATTCATCAACACTTTGCATCGTAGTCTGAAATACCCACGCATAAAAAACAATAGTGTGAGTATGGTGAAGTGTCTGCACAATTAGTACAAAGGTAAAGGTAGCAGATAGTAGGTCGGTGAGAAATAAATGACGGAGACATATGATAGCTCTACAACATGCATGGCACACTAAATTACTACAGATTCTATGAAAATAACATTCGATTTGAAAACAAATAGGTCAGTCCATTTTTCTGCACCGTCCGATGTACAAAGAACGGGCAGATCGCCTTCATCTACCTCCGGCCGATCGGTGTTGACGATCTTCCTCGAAACGGCAGCAACCACCGCCCGATCTCGTGCCTGCGCCCTCTCCTCGACCTCACCGCACCGCCGTGCTTGGCACCGCCCTGCCATCCATTCAAGCCCCACCAACCTCCGGATCGGGCGCAAGCAGCCTCTGCGCCGCACACCCCTATGATAGACAGCGATGCGCGCTTCCCGTGAACAGGCGGACTAGGTGCTCAGCGCCTAAGCGGGTGCTTCCGTTTAATTGCGGTTCCACCGATCCCGAATTGAAATCCAAAGGACTCTTGACCTCTAGCAAAGGTGAAATAGTAAAGGAGAAACCTTGTGCATTTAGTATCACGAAGAAGATGCGATGAAGCGCTCAACTAGTTTCTTTCGTGGGATGAATACGGTGTGAGCGAGACGTAAGGTTTGCACGAATAAGGGAAGAGGGTACCTCTTCTGTGGCGATGTTGTGTCCTCCTTCATTTTTCCAACGATCTTCTTGTGGTTATTTGAAACGAGAAGTCTGTGGAGAACGGTGCAGCCTTGGGCGAAC
Organism: Aegilops longissima; assembly: GCA_021605205.1. Classification (NCBI taxonomy): domain Eukaryota; kingdom Viridiplantae; phylum Streptophyta; class Magnoliopsida; order Poales; family Poaceae; genus Aegilops; species Aegilops longissima. The sequence continues at coordinate 574,801,343 of CM038677.1, forward strand.
CCATGGCCAAGTTGTTGAGTGTGGTGCGGTGGCCGTCTGTCGGTGGCGAGGAAGAAGATCCGGGCGGCGAACGACGGCGTGAAGGGAACAGCTACTGTGCGGTGGATGATTGCGGCGATGGGCGGCAACAATGGCGCGGGGCGGCGTGGTCGGAGTAGTTACTGCACGGCGCATGTCGGCGTCGGTGTCGTGGAGGCAGCTCTACCTCGGCTTCACTGCTAAGTCCTTGAGGCGTTGCGGTTGCGGTTGCGTTGGACGGCGGCGTCGGGTACCGGCTCCCAAGTGATGGAAGGCGGCGGTGGATTGGGCGCTATGGGGTGGAGGGCGGAGGAGGCTGGGGTTTCGTGGCTGGTGGAGAGGGTGTTTTGGCGCCCATGGGTATGAATGGGGAAACGGAGGGAGGCGGGAACTAAGGGGAACAATGTTTGGTTTGGGGCGCTTGTTTGAAATTTGGGGAAAATTACAAACTTTGCCCCCATCTAAAATTTCGGACATATTGCGGGTTGGGGGTAGGACAGTAATCTCAGGTGTCCCAAATGTGGGCGGGATAGATTTCAGCCGAGCGCATGGGTGTTTAGGCGCCCATGGCGTATGAATACTTCTCGGAGGTGGTTGAGACTGGCATTTTGGTGAAGTTACAAACCTACCCCGGTTTAGACCTTTGGAGGCCGATAGGCTACACGGGCCAGAGTCAGGACAGTAATTTCCTACCACCAAACATTAGTCTCGCGCGGTTTCGGGTGACCAGAAGCCTATTTGGCGCTTCGTTCGATATTTGGGAGCAGAAGCATTACTGTTTTCGGTTCTCTTGAATTGAACATTCAGGATTTGTCAAACTTCACAAATATTTACTCTTGAAAATCCTAAAGCTACGATTATTTGAATATACATTGTACACGAGTATATATTAAAAAATATGCAACTTACCTCAGTTCATGCATGGTTCCAGATATAATCTCCTTGGTTGCAAACAAAAAAGTTAGACATGTGTATGAATATATATAGCATGTACAAATGCACAACAAATATTGATGCCCCCTTTTACATCTGATTTACAAATGCCATTATCTCGGGTTCAAATAGATGAATGCACTTCCTATGAATTCGAATCTTCGAAACCCCCTTTATGTTGAATTCGACATGTATTCTATTTCGTAGCTAGCAATCTGGAATGTATCCATGCAAGTGACAAATGTATAAAGTGCTTCACACTAACAACATGGAGTGCACTAATTAATGTTTGTATATGAATTGCAAAAGCATCCATTGCCTGTATTTCAAACCGCTCTCACTCTATGGATTGATAATATAAAATAAACACATGCACATGCTAGAATTCAATAGAGTATGGGTGTCTGATAGACCGATTTTCGTCCATACGCAATTTGCAAAATTCATGATCTCATCCAAAAATAATAATGCCATTTAAATTTTAATTTAATGCGTAGAACCACCTTTTACACGTAGATGCACTATGCCTCGGCCCGTTCTCACAAACGCGCTATATATCTCTCTATCTACCGCATAAGTGCACACACTTTATATGCATCGGCATTTCTCTTTCACACATGCTCACAATCTCTCAGGGTGTCGGGGAGTCTCACGCACATGCTCCCTCTGTATCTCTCTCTCTTTCTGACTACTATGTACCACTCTTTTCACTAATCTCAGTTGGAAAACATTATTTCTCTCACATGCATATATACACACGCACGGTCTCTACTAGCCCTCTATACGCACATATATGTGCCTACGTGTCTTCCGCACGCACATTATCTTTAGGCCTCTCTACACATTGCCCCCAGACACACCTCTCTCTTAGTAGTTGGCAGATATGATTCCATCATATCATTCGGTAGGTAATCCCTGACTGTTAGGCTGGATGGTAATACGAGGAAAAGTTTTACCCTAGTTCGTGAAGAAAATATGCCCTAGAGGCAATAATAAAGTTATTATTATTTCCTTATATCATGATAAATGTTTATTATTCATGCTAGAATTGTATTAACCGGAAATATAATACTTGTGTGAATACATAGACAAAAAGAGTGTCACTAGTATGCCTCTACTTGACTAGCTCGTTAATCAAAGATGGTTATGTTTCCTAGCCATTGACATGAGTTGTCATTTGATTAACGGGATCACATCACTAGGAGAATGATGTGATTGACTTGACCCATTCCGTTAGCTTAGCACACGATCGTTTAGTATTCTGCTATTGCTTTCTTCATGACTTATACATGTTCCTATGACTATGAGATTATGCAACTCCCGTTTACCGGAGGAACACTTTGTGTGTTACCAAACATCACAACGTAACTGGGTGATTATAAAGGTGCTCTACAGGTGTCTCCGAAGGTACTTGTTGGGTTGGCGTATTTCGAGATTAGGATTTATCACTCCGATTGTCGGAGAGGTATCTCTGGGCCCACTCGGTAATGCACATCACTATAAGCATTGCAACTAATGAGTTAGTTGCGGTATGATGTATTACGGAACGAGTAAAGAGACTTGCCGGTAACGATATTGAACTAGGTATTGAGATACCGACGATCGAATCTCGGGCAAGTAACATACCTATGACAAAGGGAACAACGTATGTTGTTATGCGTTCTGACCGATAAAGATCTTCGTAGAATATGTGGGAGCCAATATGAGCATCCACGTTCCGCTATTTGTTATTGACCGGAAACGTGTCTCGGTCATGTCTACATAGTTCTTGAACCTGTAGGGTCCGCACGCTTAAAGTTTCGATGACAGTTATATTATGAGTTTATGTGTTTTGATGTACCGAAGGTTGTTCGGAGTCCCGGATGTGATCACAGACATGACGAGGAGTCTCGAAATGGTCGATGCGTAAAGATCAATATATTGGACGACTATGTTTGGACACCGGAAAGGTTCCGGAAGGTTTCGGACATTTATCGGAGTACCGGGGGTTACCGGAACCCTCCCCCCCCCCCTGGGAACTAATGGGCCTTGTTGGGCCCTAGTGGAGAGAGAGAGTGGTCGGCCAGGGCAAGAGGCGCGCCCCCTCCCCTTGAGTCCGAATAGGACAAGGAAGGGGGGGCAGCGCCCCCCTTGCCATTCCCCTCTCCCACTCCTTCCTTCCCCCTCCTTCTTGGACTAGGAAAGGGAGAGGCAAACCTACTTGGAGTAGGTTTCCCCCTCCTAGGGCGCGCCACCCCCTTGGCCGTCCCTCTCCTCCTCCCCCCTTTATATACGAAGGAGGGGGGCACCCCATAGACACAACAATTGATCTCTTGATCTCTTAGCCGTGTGCGGTGCCCCCCTCCACCATAGTCCACCTCGATAATATCGTGGCGGTGCTTAAGCGAAGCCTGCGTCGGTAGAACATCATCATCGTCCTGCGCTGCCGTCGTCTTGTGGAACTCTCCCTCAAAGCTCGCTTTGGATCGGAGTTCGAGGGCGTCATCGAGCTGAGCGTGTGCTGAACTTCGGAGGTGTCGTGCGTTCGGTACTTGATCGGTCGGATCATGAAGACGTACGACTACATCAACCGCGTTGTGCTAACGCTTCCGCTTTCGGTCTACGAGGGTACATGGACACACTCTCCCCTCTCGTTGCTATGCATCACCATGATCCTGTGTGCGCGTAGGAATTTTTTTGAAATTACTACGTTCCCCAACAGTTCGGACCCTTGTAGTTGAGGAAAAAGCCTACTCCTGATACTGTATATTAGTGATAGGGGTGTGTACAAAGTACACGTGAATACCAGGCATTGTGTGTGTGTGTATACTATCGACGAACTAGCCCCCAAGCTTCTATAATATACTGGGGGGGGGGGGCTAGGGTTACAAATCATATATAGTCGGCTTATCACCAGTGGGGATAGAGTCCTCCGCGACTCTGGTAGGTAGCTTCGTGTTGTACGCCGAGTCCTCCACATGGGTCTTCGTATGACGCGTCTCGATCCAACCTATGTGGCGTAGGATGGAACCGACCCACGAGTCCTCATGTTGACCCACCACAACTAGAAATGATGTGCCCACCACACCACACACGCAATCGGCCACTAAGAAAATAAGCATATACAATAGTACAATGTTATACATGAAAGTTAATTGCATGGTGCATCCAAAAATATTTGTTCTGCATTGTGAATGTTTATGTATTCTCCTAAAATATTAGCCACGGGAAAGAAAGCGAAGGGCATATCTCTCCTTGTCTCCACGGACATCCCTCTTTCTACACCACTTTCACGTCGCACACAAACTATCTCTCGGCCCTCTAAAAGTATGCATGCCCACGACACATTCACGCATGACGGTCACTGTATTTCAAGGTAAAGCACTATATGGTCACTGGAGTTTAGAATATGCTCATTACGGTCACCATATACATTCTCGTGGTGATCATACGGTATCTAGCTCACGATATGTCTCCGTATTTTCTTGATGACACTGACGGACTTTGCATTTGATGCGTGCTCCATATTTTGTTGACGACACTTACGGTCATTGTATTTGAAGCGAAAGCACGATATGGTCACTGGACTTCAGAATAAGCTCATCACGGTCACCACATACATTTTGTCGTGCTAACCAACATGTGGTTGGATGGTTAGGAGGACAGTGGTTTCTCGAGCCCACCAGGGTTAAAGTCCGGTGCTCACATTTATCCTGGGTTAATTTCAGTATTTTCCGGCGATGTGCGTTTAGTGGGAGGAGACGTTCCACTCGACTACGAGGCACCTATGGTGACTTCATAAAATCTCAAGATCATATGCTGGCTCACTCTCTCGAAGGTGCTCATAGGGGTAGGGGTGTGCGTGTGTGCGCTTATAGCGGTGAGTGCTTGCGCGTATATATGAGCCCTTGCGTCTGTAACGTGTTAAAAAAATGCATGTCATGATTATACGGTCACTGGCTCACCCGTACAACTCCGTATTTTGTTGATGACACAATCAATTGACTAGTCAAACGTTCCACGTGGCGCAACTAGTGTTGCACCATCGGGCGCAGCGTAACCATGGGGCCCACACATCGGCCCGTATATGAAAGAAAGAAATGGTAGTTTGAGTCATGCGGTGTTAATAAAATACATTTTAGGGTGATCATACGGTCACCGGCTCACCATATAGCTCCGTAATTTGTTGATGACACGATCAATTGACGATCAACGGTCCACATTCAGCAGCGCACATTACCATAGGGCCCACCGTCGGTAGCGTATATGAAGGGCAGAAATGGTAATAAATTAGTGGTCGGTGGGTACTCGAAGTCATGTGACCTCTGGTTGGCGATCATGACGGTGGGGCGCGTAGCGTTGATTGGGCGGTGGGGTGGGGATCGCGGAGAAAAAGCTCGGCGGGGCTAGAGGGATGGCGGTGCGGCGGTGGACGGCGGTGGGGAGTGGTTTGGGCGGGCGGGGCGGCGTCATGGCCTGGCCGGCCATGGGCAGCGGGTGTCTTTGGTGGTTTGGTGGTGGTGGTGGCGCCTCGAGGTGGAGTTTGATGATAAGCTGCGGGCCCTTGATTTCGTATCAACGGCCGGAAAATCTAATGACCGAGAGATGAAAAAGTCAGTTGGCTGAGGTGTAGCCTCACCCCGCATGTACACATGCACGCATGCAAGACACACCCTACCCTCAGAACTTCTAAAAACAAAAGACGTTGCGCACATTTTATTTTAGCTCACACGTCACACACTTATACTACTACTCTTGTGGCGAACGTTCTTTGGGCATAGTATATTATACTCTCACGAAGAGAAGCGGTGCACGCACGCACTAGTTCTCTCACACCAACTTTCATGGTACACGTGGGGCGCATTTTTTGAAGCTGGTACAACAAAACACTCCACTATATATATAGCGAGAGCCTTAGCGCTTGCTTTACTAGGGTTCCTCTCGTTCACTCTCTCATGCTCTCGAGATCTAAGCAAGACATAGGTGGCCACACTCTCTCTCAGCTCATGGCTGGTCACATATCCGACCGGACAACCTCGACCGGGGCAGGGGTGTAGGTGCATCGTTCACGTTGTCGTCGGCGGCGAGGGAGGAGACCAACGGCTGCCCGCGCGTCCTGATCGGCGGCCGTGCCGTTCTCTCCGAGAGAGCGTCGGCTTCGAAGGGCCTCCGACCCCTTCTTCCTCCCGGCGGTATTGTGGCCAAGATGCGGCCTCCCGACGCCGTCTTTGCCACATGCCGACGACCCTCAGGTATATATTCCTTCGAAACCTGCCTTGCTCTACTGCCCCAGCTCCCCACTTGGCTTCGTGTGGATCTTTTTCTATTTCCGACCGCTGTTCCAAAGCCACCTAGACTTCTACTATCATTAGAGGTAAAGCTAGTTCACACAGTCGACTCTAAGAGTTGGTTCAAACAGGGAAGAAAGTGGGAAAGCTGTAGCATGAATCTAGGACTTGGTTCTAAGAGGAAACGGGGAAAGTAGTAGATCTTGGCTACCCAACCGGTCTCTTGGTTGAAAAAGACGAAGAAAGCATGGTGGATGGCGAAGGGTGGGGGCGGTGGACCTATCTCTTGGTTGAAAAAGGAAAGAAAGTGGCGGGTGTTGGGGACAACGCAAATGAGAATGAGCAGGTCTAGATTTCCTGTGCTCACATAGGAAAATGTCGCCGAGGAGATAAAAATGGGACAAATGCGGACATGCTTGCTGAGTGTTTGCCGCTCTCGGCAACCACATCTGCCTCACCACTTTATGCCCCTGCTGTCCCTACGCCCATATCTCTACCGTTAATGTAAAATCACATGAAGCATTAAGCAATACCACCTAATGTCACTATAAGTAATGGTCTAGTGCCGTTGATAAATTGAAGCAATGCCACCACCATTTTATGAAGTGCTTCTGTCTTGCTTTATTTCCCATGAATTGTGTTTTTGCAGTTACACTTAAATCTCACACCGCTAACATTGCTTCATCCCAGTGAATCGCACAAATTTGATTGCACATTCTTGACCATGTGCTACTCTCATGACAATAATACTAATGCTATTGTTACGCATGTTAATCTAGTGGCGTGTTGATGTGATGTGATGCTACTTACTTAAGGACACTTTCATACTATCAATCTAGTGCCAATTATAACACAATAGATCTTGTTGTTAATCATACGCCATCTTTGCAAATATCATCACTCTTTAAATAACCGTGTTTCAGATTTGCATAAACAGGGATGTCTGTCTCCATATCATTTCGGGATGTCTGTCTCCGTATCATTTCTATCTGCGCAATCAAAAGCACACACCTAAGTTTTAGTAGAACTGCGCAAAATGAGATGGCTATCCCTCGTTGTCGTCGTCTAACCACCCGTCTTCCAGGTATTCCTACATTGGTAGTTACTAGGTAGAATGACCAACACAATATAAAAGAAGTTGATTTGTACGTTTTACTTCCTGATTGCAGTGTAGGGACGAGCGAAAACAACTGCATCCTAGTCCGGAATGCACTTTCTACCATTTCATCCATGGACCAAGGACTAGCTAGCACGGCTGCACGGGCGGTTTTTGGACAGGTCTTGTGGACAAGAGGCATTGTGGTCTGCTTATTTACGCAAATAGCGGTGCTTAAATTTAGTGGAATGCAAAGAATTTCAGCTGGTCAAGACACTACATGGTTCAGTTCAGCATTCCAAATGAGAACACAATTATAATTGGTTATTCGGAATGAGAGAACCTAACCTGGATGGTGGCAACAAGAAAAACCAGAGTGAACTCCGGAAATTTAAGCTGCCGGGAGGCCCTTTTGCTCACGAAGCCTTGCTTGTTTTTCCCTGATTTGTAAACCTTCTCACAACTTTGTCTTTTGCTATGAACTAGTATATGTTTGCTATGTTCTATGAATCATTGAGATGTATAAAATTGCTTAACTTATGCTTTTCAAGTTTTTTATGAAGCCGAGTTTAATGTGAGTGTTCCACATGAACGCTGGACTAGCGTGTGAACGTTTGGAATTTACATTGTGGCCTCCGTTAACTGCATGAACCACTATAACAAGATACATAGTTTCTTATATGTCAGACAACAGATTGTTGATTGTTAGCTGGTCAATAGCCTAGTGTTGAAGCGAGCTGAGCCAATGTGTCGTGTTTAGCACAACTGCTTACAAGTGGGGTAGCACCAACAGTGTTTACAAGTACTTATGTATACGTCGGTATACAGCTTCTCGAGCAGTACTCTATTTCATCAAAACACACACTCTCGTATGATAAAACTAGTGAGGACGATCTGTTTCGGCAACAATTACGATGATTCACGAGCACACAAAAGTAGCAGCAGTTCCCATAGACGGATTCGAACAGAGTACTAGCTCCAGAGGGCTTGATAACACGCAAGGTTCGGATAATTAGACACAATCCACACTACTACTCCCTCCGTCCCATAATATAAGAACGTTTTTGACACTAATGTAGTGTTAAAAATGTTCTTATATTTTGGGACAGAGGGAGTATTAAACACTATTCGGGGCAACTATTTCATGCCTCGATCTAATTTGGGCTGGACACAAGACGGACCTTGCCATGAACATCGTCGAGGACGTCCGGCAGCAGCTCAATCCTGTGAACCTTCATGAAGACAACCTTGTGGCCTTGCCACTCATAAACTTGTTTGTGGAGGCATGCCACATCATCTTCCTGCGTAAGCTTGACAAGAACAATATGCCTCACAAACGAAGGAGTAGCTTTGAACTTCTTGTGCTTCAGTACACCCTGGACAACACGCCTGACAACAGTGAGGCTAGAATACAACTCTTCATTGGTATAAGCGCAAATGGCTTCCAGGATCCAACAGCCTAAAAACTCTGTTTTCCCAGTGCGTATATTCAGGTCATCCGCCTCATAGCGAGTGACATGTACAACCACACAATCCTTGTCTACATCAGGGCTCTAGTTGAAATAGAAACAAATTCTGAATTACTTTCCAGTATAAGAAACACAAGTTATTTAAACCACTATGTATAGCATGGCATCGAAGCTAATAAATTTTGCATTATTCATCACCACATACTTAGATGAAAAACCACAATCGAGATCGGCAAAGAAGAAAATCACCTTGGGCAGCTCGGTGGGGGGCACATCCTTGAAGGGGGAAACTGCTCTGCGGTGCCACGGGGCTATAACCTCAAGCGGGCATTGACCATCTCGGTAGTGGCCGTGGCGTATCTGGGTCGGCTCGGTGGCTGCCTCCATCTTCTTGGAGCTCTTTGTCTCGTGGGGATCAGCCTCCCGCGTCTGCTCCAATATCGGCAGATCTTTGCCTGGTTCTCCTTGGTCCATCATGAAACTGACGAATACTAGGAGACCACTGAAAGGAAAACACAATTGCAATGACAATGAAACAAAAAAGAGAGTGAGGATCAGTTACTGCTTTGCAAAAGTTCATTTTTTTTCTCTGAACGAAAATATACATCACGGATCTGCTTACCTTCCCTTCGTTGGGAGAGAAGAACCGTGGCAAATGCGAGTGTTGCCTTTCTTGAAGACGGTGAGGGAGAAGGGGATTCAGCGAAGAGTGAAATGATGGTTGCTTCGTCCGTCAAACTTAGACCGCGGGGAGGTGGGGTTTTGTGATACGATGGCTCGTTATTGCTGCGCTACGACCGGGGTGACTCTCCACCTGCATACTGCCTTCTAATTTGGTGGATGGCATTTGGGCCCGCGCGATGCATGGCCCGCATGTCGGTGAACAAAAATATAATGGCATTCAATAGAGGGAGAGGTTTCGATGACCTAGGAGGAGCCGCGTCATCAGATCCACTATACTAGTAGTAATTGTTTTTCGGGTAGGCTGTAGAGTGTCTCCACTGTACTAGTAATAATTGTTTCTCTGGGCCCAAGAAAAACAGCCCATCCACCCTAGTAAATAGTAAAATCAATTCAAAAGTCCATATATTTATGAATGAGGGCGCTACTCACACCCAAAGACACCGCCCCCACAAAAACACTGGGTGTTCTTCTTCCTCCTCACTCCCACCCACCTCACGTCACTCGCTCCACTCATTCCCCAAATTCCTCACCTCACTCCTCGGAAAACCCCAGCTCCCTTCTTCCTTACTACTACGTAAAACCCCAGCTCCCCTTATTCTTCACTCACTACAACTAGGCTCGTCATTCTTTACTCTGCTCAAATCCGTGGCGACGCGACGCCTCGAGGAAAATGGAGTCGGTGACCCCAGCGCCAAGAAGATGAGGCTCCCTTGGCGGCAACGCTTGTTGTAGATCCCAGACCCGCAGACGGGAGAAGCGGCGACCCCGCCCCCACCGGATCCTAGGAACCCGTAGAATCTCGGGTGGACCGCATCAGCGATCTCCCGGGCGCTGTCCTTGGGGAGATCATCTCGCTTCTCCCCACCAAGGATTGTTGTTGCACCCAAGTCCTCTCAATTCGGTGGTGCCCTCTATGGCGTGTCGTGCCCCTTAATCTCGACTGTCGTCAGCTATCTCTCTTTAGTGATTTTGAAATCCCAGAGCCATCATCTCCTCCCACCAGGCTCCGCTCAAAGCCTCTGCACCCCATCATGCTACCTCGAGCAAGCATACCATGCCCCGCATGGTGGGCCTTTAGCTAAAATCCCAAATTCACGTAACTACAGCTGCTTGAGTTCTACTATTCCCTTGAAATCACCTACCAGATAATCGAACGCCATCTACATGCCCTCAAAGACCGATGTCCATCTCGCGGTTTTCCTCTTCTCTCCACACCGCTACCTTTGCGATGTGCGACCTACCAGAAAATCTGGTACTAAACCTTCGACTCCCATTTCTCAAGAAACTTTCACTTGTGCGGATTCAGATATCGGAGGCCTCATTGCACAAGATCATCCACTCCAGCTTGCCCTGCCCGGAGTGCTTGGTGCTTGTTTTCACTGATTAGAATCGGTTGTCTCCAAATAAAGTCGCCTAACCTTGTAAGAATTGGAATTTGTTTTGACGGAAGGCAGCTCATCATCCAAGATGCCCTTCACTTCAAAGGTTGATCCTTGATTCTAGTAATTCACCGTTGCAGATAACCGCCTTCTCGCCCTAAACCGAGACCTTGGGTGTAATACATGATCTCTGTGCTCATTTCAATATGGTGTTTGGCTCCACAGTTCTTGGTACTTTACATTATCATCTACACTTGTAACCATAAGCTGCATTTTAAATTTCTGCGCATAAGTTATATGTCATCTTAGAGTACACATTTTGTACTAATATTATGTTCTATGCTCAATGAAGAGTTTCTCCATGGATGGCCTATCAATGGTGCTGGATTCTGTCAAGATCTTATATATCCAAATGAATAGTTTTGATCTGAACAAGATTATTGGCTTGCTGCAATGCTTTCCATGTCTGGAGAAGTTGTATATAAAGGTGATAATTTCACGCAGATTGGAAGCCCGCATATAGTGTACTAGAATTAACCGTTCAGTTGTTGCTCTTTCGACACTCTTTTTTAGACCTTAACTGTTTTCAATCTTCATGTCTATTTAGGCAACATGACGGGGTAAGAAAGTTATAACCAATCGGTGGATTCGTAAGCATCGGGATTTTCTCACTTCTCATGAGATTCGATTGAAGACAATAACGCTACAACGATATGTAGCCAACCACGCAAACACTACATTTGTCACATTCTTCCTACTGAATGCGAGGTTACTATTGTCCATCAGGCTTAAGTTTATCAGCAGCATGGTTTTGACGGATGGGTATGTGGAAGAGCAAAAAAAGGAGTTTCAGGTGGGCAAAAGAGCTTCTGAATGTGCCGGGCTTCTATTTACAACATATTGTGGTCATAATCCAGTAAATTTTACAACCCAGGATGTTCATTCTATGGACCTGACCGATCCATTTGATTGTGACTGCCGAAAACAGTGTTGGAGTTAGATGTTGTTGCCCTTTTCAACCTGGGTTTTTTTGTAAACCTGATGAACAATTAACCCTCGTGCTTTTGTACAGTTTGTAAGCTGGAGTTAGATGTTCTTGCCCTTTCCAACTTGGCTGTGACTGTCATATTTTCTTTGAAGCAAGGCAAATGGCTTGCCAGTCGTTTAATTTAGAGCGAAATATTGTAACATCTAACAAATCCCAACCAGGGGAAATAACATCACTCTCGCCGGCTACTTGAGCTCATTGTGCATTACAGAAGCCAAGTCATTAGCCCCCACCAGCACCCACAAACTTATTTCGAACTAGCACATCAAATGGGCTGTAAATTTTCATAGGAAAGGCTGCATGACTGTGACAGATTTGGATTCTGACATTTGGGACCCGCGAGAAATAGCCTATCCAAGGTGGTGTCGACTTACTAGCCAGTCAACAAATGATTCTGACTACCAGCCGTTGGATTACATCCAACATCCGTCGTATGTATCTTCTATCTCTTGTCTTCTTCTTCCTCCACCACCCAAACCAAACCACCCTGTTGGCTCCGCCGCCTCCGCCTCCCATGGTTGGTCTGCGCCCCGCCGCCTACCGTCGCACCCTCCAATGTTGGCCAGCCCCTCCTCTATTCCCCACACGCCCCGTTATTCTCCGTGATGTCAGCCCCAACATGCACCCTTTTGAACCAGCCAACCTCATACTCCCCTCCGTCTGCTGCTCAGACGGTGCATCTTGCACAGCTCCTGTTCATTTCGTCCGAGGCCTCGCCTCGTCCTCCGCCTTGCGGCCTTGGTTCGCTCGCCGTGCTCGGTGCGCCGCCCTCTTGCGTTGTCAACATCGTCAACAAACCGAGAGGAACAAGGAGATGACTGTACATGGAGAGGATGATAGTAGGGACCCACCAGTGTCATGGCAGTATGCAAGCAAGTGCCTCTATATTACAAGCCCAAAAATATGGTTCCTCCTAATGGTTGCACATCTGGGGCTCACGCCATTATCAATGTAGTCAATAAACGGGAGAATTACACTACCAGCGGCTGACACCAGGGACCCAGAAGGTCACACAGTTTTTTTTAGGAACAATCAGTTGTTATTTATACTAGTTTTAGAGACGGATCAGGGTAACAACGGGTCTGTGCGGGGGCTGTAGCTCGTCTAGCCAGGGTTTTATTTATGTTTACCACATCATGAGCCCAGTTGTGTTTTTTTCTTGCTGAAAATGGCTAGCCCAGTTCTATATTTTTTAAAGAAATACCCAAACGAGGCCTACTTGCTTTATAAGCCCTGCTGGGCTGCAAATCTTTCAAGACGAGGAGAGTTTCATTCGGTTTGCCCAGAAATGGGCTGTACATTTTTAAAGCACATCAAACCGGGAATTATTTTCAAAAAAAAATTCATTACAAGATTTTAAATTCCATTGATTTTTATGCGTGGAAAATTATTTGGATTTCATATTTATATAAATTATTTTTCAAAATAGTTTGAATGTGAAACGATATTTCGGGATTAAAAACAGTTGACCGGACCGAAATATGCAAAAATTCGTATACTTTTTAACCGTGGCCACAATATGGGGTGTAATGCTAACAAAAAGAAGATGGGCTCCAAGAGAACTCTTAAGAATTAGCAAATGGGCTGTACATTATTAGAAATAATGCACACGAGAGCAGTGACTGTTGGATGTCCATCCAACGGCTGCCGTGCTTCTTCAATCTCTGCTTTTCCTGCTCCAGCCGCTCAAACAAGCACCGGGGGGACTGCCTGCTCCCTCCTCCCGCGGCCAGCTATGCTGCCGCGTAGGCCTCACCGCCCCACCGCACTCCCATCGCTGGCATAGCCATCCCTATACTCACCCACACCTGCTGTTATTCTCCGGGGACGGCAGACGAACCAAGAACCCTCGTACTCTCCACGGGGAAACAAGCGCCGAAGTCTTCCACAGCTCCGTGTCGCTCCTTCCTAGGCCTCGTTGTCGTCCACCGCCCTGGTGCTCTCGGCGCGGCATGGTCAACGTGGTCAATGAGCGACATCCATCGGAAGTGGACTGTACGTGGAGAGGCTAACAGCTGGGTCCATGGCCGCACGCAAGGAAATGCCTCCTTATTATGCCCAAAATAATGATTCCTCCACCTGACAGCTAGGACCCACAGGAAAGGCTTCTATATTTCCCGAAAAAAACGTTCCCCCCGCTGACAGGTCGGACCCACAAGCTATATCTTCGCACGCAAGGAAGTGCCTCCTTATGACGCACAAAAAATGAATACCCCTCTGCTAGCTGGGACCCACCATAGTGGGTGGCTGACTTGTGGGCCTACTAAGTTGACAGGAACAGAGGGCTTTGTCAACTTAGTCAATATGAACGATTCTAGCTCCAGTGACCATACAATGTCCATCCAACGGCCATAGTGCTTCTTCAACCTCTGGTCTTCTTGCTCCAGCCGCCCAAAGCAGCGCCGGTCGTGCCGCTTGCTCCTGCCTCTCGTGGCCGGCTGTGCTGCCGCGGAGGCCTCACCACCCCCATACTACTCCCACCGCTAGCCAGACCATCCCTCCACTCACCCACACCCCGCTTATTCTGCGGCATGACGACACCTCACACCGCAGCCGAACCAAGAACCTCGTATTCCTCTCCGTATGGGCATCCACCGCCGCCTCTTCCTCGCTCATATCATCCCTTCCTAGGCATCGCCGTCGTCCACCGCCTTTGGTGCTCTCGGCACGGCGTGGTCAATGTGGTCAACGACCGACTTCCATCGGAAGAGTAATGTACGTGGAGAGGCTGACAGCTGGGTCCATGACCACAGCCCAATTTTTTGTGATTTGCCAAGTAAGTCGCTTTGTCAGGCCTGTTGGGCTGCAAATCTTTCAAGACGAGGAGAGCTTCACTCGGCTGGCCGAGAAAATGGCCTATCAGTAATGAAAAATGGGTTGTACATTTTTAAAACACATCAAACCGGCAATTAGTTTCAAATTTCTTTTTTTTTCATTTCAAGATTTTAAATTGCATTGATTTTTATGCATGGACAATTTGTTGGATTTTATATTGATATACATTTATTTTTAAAATCACTTTGAATGTGACTCGAAATTTCGGGATTAAAAACAGTTCGACCGCACCAAATATGCAAAATTTCAGATAATTATTTAACCGTACGCAATATGGGCTGTAATGCTAACAAAAAGAATATGGGCTAAAAACCTTAAGAATTAGCAAATGGGCTGTAAATTATTAGAAATAATGGCAGATGGGTTGTATGCTATTTTTCACAGATTTGAGGCTTTCCTAAAAAAGGTCGACGACAAGCAAAGGATCGTTGGATTTCCATCCAACGGTCGTCGTGCTTCTTCAACCTCTGTTCTTCCCTGCTCCACCGCCAAACAAGCGCCAGGGGACTGCTCGCCCCTCCTCCCGTGGCGATTGTCTTGCCGCCAAGCAGCCTCACCGCCTAACGTATTCCCATCGCTGGCCTAGCCATCCCTCTACTCACCCACACCGCTGTTATTCTCCGCGACGGCAGACGAACCAAGAAACCTCAGATAACAGATTCTTCCCTTGGTGGGAAACAACTCGTCGAGTCTTCCCTAGCTCGTGTCGTTCCTTCCTAGGCCTCGCCATCGCCCACCGCCTCGGTGCTCTCGGCGGCCTGGTCAACGTGGTCAACCACCGACATGCATCCGAAGTGGATCAGACGTGGAGAGGTCGACAGCTGGGTCCACGGCCGCACACAAGGAAATGTCTCCTTATTACGCAAAACAATGATTCCTCCACCGACATCCGGGACCCACCGGAAGGGCCTCTCAGATTTCGTGAAAAAAATGTTACCGCCACGACAGCTCGTACCACCAGCTATATCTTCGCACGCAAGGAAGTGCCTCCTTATTACGCACAAAAAATGAATACTCCCCACGCTAGCCGGGACCCAAAGATAGTGGTAGGCTGACTTGTGGGCCTACTAAGTTGACGGGATGGAGGGCTTTGTCAACTTAGTCAATATGCACGATTCTAGCTCCAAAGGACCATACGATGTCCATCCAACGGTCAGTAGTGCTTCTTCAACCTCTGGTCTTCTTGCTCCAAATTACCCAAACCAACGCCGGTCGTGCCTCGTGCTCCTGCCTCCCGTGGCCGGCTGCGATGCGGCGGAGGCCTCACCGCCCCCTACTACTCCCACCGCTGGCCAGGCCATCCCTCTACTCACCCACACCCTCTGTTATTCTGCGGTGATGGCAGCCTCACACCGTAGCGAACCAGTGAATCCTCATACTCCTCTATGCGTGGGCATCCACTACCGCGTCTTCCCTGGCTCCCCGTCGTCCCCTTTTTAGGCCTCGCCGTCGTCCACCGCCTTGGTGCTCTCGGCGCGGCGTGGTCAATGTGGTCAACGACCGACTTCCTGAAGGAAATATGCCCTAGAGGAAATAATAAAGTTATTATTTATTTCCTTATTTCATGATAAATGTTTATTATTCATGCTAGAATTGTATTAACCGGAAACTTGATACATGTGTGAATACATAGACAAACATAGTGTCACTAGTATGCCTCTACTTGACTAGCTCGTTGAATCAAAGATGGTTAAGTTTCCTAGCCATAGACATGAGTTGTCTTTTGATTAATGGGGTCACATCATTAGGAGAATGATGTGATTGACATGACCCATTCCGTTAGCTCAGCACACGATCGTTTAGTATGTTGCTATTGCTTTCTTCATGACTTATACATGTTCCTATGACTATGAGATTATGCAACTCCTGCTTTCGGAGGAACACTTTGTGTGCTACCAAACGTCACAACGTAATCGGGTGATTATAAAGGTGCTCTCAGGTGTCTCAAGGTACATGTTGAGTTGACGATTTCGAGATTAGGATTTGTCACTCCGATTATCGAAGAGGTATCTCGGGCCCTCTCGGTAGTGCACATCACTATAAGCCTTGCAAGCAATGTGACTAATGAGTTAGTTATGGATGATGCATTACATAACGAGTAAAGAGACTTGCGATGCGAGATTGAACTAGGTATTGAGATACCGACGATCAATCTCGGCAAGTAACAAACGGATGACAAAGGGAACAACATATGTTGTTATGCGGTTTGACCGATAAAGATCTTCGTAGAATATGTAGGAGCCAATATGAGCATCCAGGTTTTGCTATTGGTTATTGATCAGAAACGTGTCTCGGTCATGTCTACATAGTTCTCGAACCCGTAGGGTCCGCACGCTTAAGGTTTCGATGACAGTTATATTATGAGTTTATGAGTTTTGATGTACCGAAGGAGTTCGGAGTCCCGGATGAGATCGGGGACATGACGAGGAGTCTTGAAATGGTCGAGACGTAAAGATCGATATATTGTACGACTATATTCGGACATCGGAAAGGTTCCGAGTGATTCGGGTATTTTTCAGAGTACCGGAGAGTTACGGGAATTCGTATTGGGCCTTAATGGGCCATACGGGAAAGGAGAGAAAGGCCCCAAAGGGTGGCCGCACCCCTCCCCATTGACTAGTCCGAATTAGACTAGGGAGGGGGGGCGCCCCCTTCCTTCCTTCTCCTTCTCCCTTCCCTTTCCTTCCCTCCTACTCCTTCTACTTGGAAGGGCTCCTAGTTCTACTAGGAAAGGGGGAATCCTACTCCCGGTGGGAGTAGGACTCCCCTAGGCCGCGCCATAGAAAGGGTCGGCCCTCCCCCTCCTCCACTCCTTTATATACGGAGAGGGGGCACCCCTTGGAGACACAACAATTGATCCTTGAGGTCTCTTAGCCGTGTGCGGTGCCCCCTCCACCATAGTTCTCCTCGATAATATTGTAGCGGTGCTTAGGCGAAGCCTGCGATGGTAGAACATCAAGATCGTCCTGCCACGCCGTCGGTCGATGTGGAACTCATCCCCGACACTTTGCTGGATCGGGGTCCAGGGATCGTCATCGAGCTGAACGTGTGCAAGAACTCGGAGGTGCCGTAGTTTCGTTGCTTGATCGGTCGGGCCGTGAAGACGTACGACTACATCAATCGTTGTGCTAACGCTTCCGCTTTTGGTCTACGAGGGTACGTGGACACACTCTCCCCTCCCATTGCTATGCATCACCATGATCTTGCGTGTGCGTAGGAAATTTTTGAAATTACTACGTTCCCCAACACTTCCATCGGAAGAGTACTGTACGTGGAGAGGCTGACAGCTGGGTCCACGGCATCCGCAAGGAAGTGCCTCCTTATTACGCGCAAAATAATGATTCTTGCACCTGACAGCGGGGACCCACCGGATGGGCCACCGTATTTCGTGAAAATTCCCCCCTAACTGCTGGGACCCACCAGCTACATCTTCGCATGCAAGGAAGTGCGTCCGGGCAAAAAAAATGATTCGCCCCCCTGACTGCTAGGACCCACCAGCTATATCTTCGCACGCAAGGAAGTGCCTGACAGCGGGACCCACATGGTCGAAGCGTACGTAGCGTTGTCATTCTGGTCTCGAATGTGTACGTACATACTGGTCGATGTAGAGCGCGCACGTGTCGTAGTAGAGGCGCGCATGTAGCATGTACACGTACGTACAGCGGCCAGTGTGCAAGAAAGAAAATATGGCCACGTACGTACATACGGGCGGGGTCTCGAACGCCTACTCACGCATGCGTACGGCCAGGGGTCATGTACATGGCTGGGTCAGAACGGAGAAACTGTGTCGTCGTCATGTTCATGGGGAGGCAACGGAATGCGTCGTGTTCATCGGGAGGCAACGGAACGCGTGGGAGCCAACTGGCTTGGACGGAACAGCTGATGGAAACGAGGCCTGGCATACCGCAGAACGGAGGAAACAGCCTTGTGTTCGACCGGCCACAGTCGAAACGGGATCCTGTTCATTGGGAGGGGTCTGGCGTACTGCAAAACAGAGGAAACGGACCTCCTACGGTCGAAACGGGGGTCCTGTTGATCAGGAGGGGTGTGGCGTACCGCAAAACGGTGGAAACGGACTTGTGTTGGAGCGCTACGGTCGAAACGGGGGTCCTGTTCATCGGGACTGGTGTGGCGTACCGCAAAACGGGACTCCACGGGATACTGTTCATCTCCACCGTCGACCCCCTCCAGCCTCCATGGGCTACTGTTCATCCACCATCGACCTCCTCCAGCCTCCACCTATGATTGTTCATCCACAGGCTCCTGTTCATCCAGCCTCCACCGCTTACACTCCACCGCCATCGCTCAACCAGCCCTCTCCACGGGCTCTTGCTCAACCACCCTCCATGGGCTACTGCTCATCCAACCTCCACCGCTCACTGCTCATCCAGCCCTCCACGGGGTGGTCTTGTTCATCCAGCCCTCCACGGGGTCCTGTTCATCCAGCCCCAACCGGCTCCTTCGATTGGGGTCCTGTTCATCCATAGGCAGCACCACGGGGTCCTGTTCATCCACCCCCACCGGAAACTGTTCATCCAAACCCCCCCAAAGAACGCCACTTTTCATCTAGAGGCAACACCACGGGGTCCTGTTCATCCACCCCCACCGGGAACTGTTCATCCAAACCTTCCCAGCAACACACACACTATTCATCCAGAGGCAGCATCGATCGGCTTCAGTTAGCAGCAGATGGCGAAGAATCGCCGATCGGTTCGATTAACAACCATCGATCGATCGCTCGGGTTCGATGTAGCGTAGCTCTGTAGTGCAATCGCCGGGTTCGATTAGAGCTCAACGCCGCACACCGCAGCGTGCGTGCATGAGAGAAGCGCATCGCCGCCCCGACCACCCACCGTAACCGGAACACCCGATATTTTCCTCGCCTCGCTTCTACCACGGTTTTTCCGCCATGGACGACCCAAAGAATTTCATGCAGCCGCCTCCGACCCACCCAGACTAAAAGCCCATTTTTGTCATGATTTTTTGTCATAGAAGTAGGAGCCCACCACATCTATGATGATACCAGGTTTTGTCACAATTATCATCATAGAAGTGTCATAAGTATGACAGTAAAAAAATCGTTTGGTCAAAAATGTCACGGATGTGTCTTTTTTTGTAGTGTAGGGTACAAAGCCACCTCAAAGCTATTCTTTCCGATCGATCTATTCAAGAGTTCGTACTAAAATAACACAAATCTATTGTTTCCGTTCAATCTATCCTAGAGTTCGTACTAGAATAACACCAAAGCATATTCATATTCATAATTCTCAATCCACACAAAGAACTATAAAGAGACCCCGAAGTTTCTACCGGAGAAAAATGTGCATCAACCCCTATGCATAGATTACCCCAATATCACCGCGGGAATCCGCGAGTTGAATGCCATAACATATTATCAAGTGAATCAATAAGATACCCACCCAATTGTCACCTCAAGTATTCATACCGCAAGACATATATCATGTGTTCTCATCTCTGAATATTCAATCCTTCATGACAAAACTTCAAAGGGTAAAGATTCAATCCATCACAATAAGAGTATAGAGGGGAGAAACATCATATGATCCGACTATATTAACAAAGTCCATGACATAGATCATGAGAGAGAGAGAGAGAGAGAGATAAAACACATAGCTACTGGTACAAACCCTCAACCCCGAGGGTGGACTGCTCCCTCCTCATCATGGTGACCGCCGGGATAATGAAGATGGCCATCGGAGATGATTCCCCCCTCCGGCAAGGTGCCGAAACGGGTCTAGATTGGTTTTCGGTGGCTACGGAGCCCTGCAGTGGCGGAACTTCTGACCTAGGTTAAGCCCGATGGATTTCGGAATATTTGGGTATTTATAGTGCAAAGAGGGGGTGCGGGAGGCCACCGAGGTGGGCACACCAACTGGCGCGCCAGTGGACTCGGCGCCTACAGGTGGGTTGTGCCCCCCTCGGGGCACCCCCAGGTGTTTCTTTGGCCCAATGGGTGTCTTCTGGTCCATAAACAAACTCTGTGGAGTTGCGTTTGGACTCCATTTGGTATTGATTTCCTGCGATGTAAAAAACAAGCAAAAAACAGTAACTGGCACTCACTGGGTCAATAGATTAGTCCCAAAAAATGATATAAAGTTTCTATAAAATGATTGTAAAACATCCAAGAATGATAAAATAATAGCATGAATACTTCATAAATTATAGATACGTTGGAGACGTATCAGCACCTCGGTGACCCCCTGACCTAGATCTTCCTCCTATATATACACATATACCCCAAAAACTTCTAGGGGAGCCACGAAACCACTTTTCCACCGCCGCAACCTTCTGTACCCGTGAGATCCCATCTTGGGGCCTTTTCCGGCATCCTACCAGAGGGGGATTCGATCACTAAGGGCTTCTACATCAACACCATTGCCTTTCCGATGAAGCGTGAGTAGTTTACCACAGACCTACGGGTCCATAGCTAGTAGCTAGATGGCTTCTTCTCTCTTTTTGATTCTCAATACCATGTTCTCCTCGATGTTCTTGGAGATCTATTCGATGTAATACTCTTTTGCGGTGTGTTTGCCGAGATCCGATGAATTGTGGATTTATGATCAGCTTATCTATGAATATTATTTGAATCTCCTCTGAATTCTTTTATGCATGATTTGATATCTTTGCAAGTCTATTTGAACTATCGATTTGGTTTGGCCAACTAGATTGGTTTTTCTTGCAATGGGAGAAGTGCTTAGCTTTGGGTTCAATCTTGCGGTGCTCGATCCTAGTGACAGAAGGGGAACCGACACATATTGTATTGTTGCCATCGAGGATAAAAAGATGGGGTTTTTATCATATTGTTTGAGTTAATTCCTCTACATCATGTCATCTTGCTTAACGCGTTACTCCATTCTTTATGAACTTAATACTCTAGATGCATGCTGGATAGCGGTCGATGTGTGGAGTAATAGTAGTAGATGCAGAATCGTTTCAGTCTACTTGACACGGACGTGATGCCTATATTCATGATCATTGCCTTAGATATCGTCATAACTTTGCGCTTTTCTATCAATTGCTCGGCAGTAATTTGTTCACCCACCGTAATATCTTCTATCTTGAGAGAAGCCTCTAGTGAAACCTATGGCCCCCGGGTCTATTTTCCATCATATAAGTTTCCGATCTACAATTCTAGTTTCCTATTTACTTTCTTTTGCAATCTTTTACTTCCCGTTTCATAAACCAAAAATACCAAAAATGTTACTTTACCGTTTATCCATCTCTATCAAATCTCACTTTGCGAATAACCGTGAAGGGATTAACAACCCCTTTGTTGCGTTGGTTGCAAGTTGGTGTTTGTTCGTGCAGGTATTCGGTGTCTTGTCGCGTTGTCTCCTATTGGATTGATACCTTGGTTCTCAAAACTGAGGGAAATACTTACGCTACTTTTGTTGCATCACCCTTTCCTCTTCAAGGGAAAAACCAACGTAAGCTCAAGAGGTAGCAATGAGCATGGCTATTTGTGGCATAATTAACATATGAGCATCACGTTCATAAATCTATACATCGTTATCCAACTACATCTATAACTAATACTCCACCAAAAACCGCTATCCATCATGCATATTAAAGTATAAAGTTAAAAATAGAGTATTACAATGAGTACGGTGACATGAAGTAGATAATATATTATCTTCACCCTGCGTTCAAAGGACAACTACACAACCATCTTTTTATCCCTAGCGGCAACGATGCAAATACAAGCCTTTTTCACTTTCTGTCACTGCGGTAACTTACTTGCATGGTTGAACTCAACTAGCATACACAACTTCATGTGAAGATCCCAAACTTCGATAAAGAAAGAGAATAGATCAAAGAGCATGTATGAATAAGAATTGTGCGACAAAAGAACCAAATAGATCTCAAGATAATTCATAAAAAATCTGATCATACTCATCATATCCCAGCAAACACACTAGAAGATGGATCACAGTCATGTACGGCAGCTCATGTGATCTTTGTATTGAGAGGCAATTGAGAGAGAGAGACACAAAGAGGGAGAGAGAGAGAGAGAGAGAGAGAGAGAGAGAGAGAGAACCCTCTAGCTAGTGCTACAGACCCTTAGTCCAAAGGAAGCTACTCATGGGAGATCGTGATGGGCTTCAAGTTGATGGAAATGGTCACCGTGAAGAATTCCTCCTCTGACAGAGTTCTAAAAAAGGCTTCCAGATTGGATCATGAAGAAACAGAGTTGTGCGACGGCGTACAAATTCGGGCGTGAAAATCTTGAGGGTTTTCAAAGGTAGATAAAGGCACATCGACCAAGAGGCAATGGATCGGAGGACCAAAGGGGCCACACGGTAGGGCCACGCCCCCCTGGTGTGTGGCGCATGTGGCCCATATGTGCCCCCCGACCTTTATCGGTTACTGATGGGTCCTTCTAGATGTAAATCTTCCGTAGTTTATTGGATTTTTAGTCCGATAAAATAGTTTTTTCCACAATGACCCAAAGCAGTAGAAAACAACAACTGGCGTTGGTCACCGAATTAATAGGTTAGTCCATAAAAATAACATAAATTGATGCCAAAACTACACCAAAATGGTATAAATATAGCATGAACAATCAAAATTGATAAATACGTTTGAGACGTATCAAACCACTCCTCCTGCCATTTCTTGTTGGTTTCCTAGAACTCCCCACATAGGTAATCAGATCCGACATGCTTGTTGATGGCGGCTCCACCCCGTGCCGAGGTATTGTCTACGTTCATCTAGAGCTTCACGCAGAAATACTTCCTCAACAAGCCAAAATGAGGCTCTGCACGGAGAAAGGCTTCGCAGAGCGTGATAAAACACTCAATGTGCAGGATGGAATTTAATGGGGGGCGGGGGAATGGTGAGGCTTGCTACTTGTGAGCCGCGTTGGGATTTCCCCCAAAGAGGAAAGGTGAAGCAATATAGTAGAAGATGGTATTTCCCATAGTAGAGAACCAAGGTTATCTAACCAATAGACGACTCACGCAAACACCTAGTAAACAGTACCTGCACACACACAAGAGCAAATACTTACACCCAACGCGGGCAAGAGGGCTGTCAATCTACTTGTACTCGTTAATTGCAAGGATTAAATCTGGTAATGGTAGATAGATAAATTGCAAAGTAAAATAAAAAAAGTAATTTATGGCAAGGTATTTTTGGTTTTTGCAATATGATTAAAATAGACCCAAGGGCCATAGTTTTCACTAGAGGCTTCTCTCTCATAAAAATAGCATACAGTGGTAGACAAATTACCGTTGGGCAATTGATAGAAAGCGCATAGTTATGATGATATTTATGGCCACAATCATGTATATAGGCATTACGTCCGTGACAAGTAGACCGACTCCTGCCTTCATCTACTACTATTACTCCACCAATTGACCGAATCTTGACTGCTTCTATGGCATTAAATTCATGACAAACAGAGTTTTACCCTTAGCAACAACAGTACAATACATGCCTCGCGACTGTTGGGTTCTATGGTAAGGTGCGCCGACTGCAAACTAAAATTTTCCTATGCGCAGAACAACGAGGAACATCCTACGGGAATGGATCACATATCGTTACCACCAGACACGCATTACCATGCAATGGAAGTAGAGTTGGGGCAGCGCGTCACTGGAGTCGTCTCCTCCTTGTCCGATCTCCCTCGAATAGCCGATCGTTGGATCCCACGTACTAGTTCGCCGGAGCGGCTGATACGTCTCCAATGTATCTATAATTTTTTATTATTCCATGCTATTATATTATCTGTTTTGGATGTTTATGGGCTTTATTAAACACTTTTATATTATTTTGGGACTAACCTATTGACCCGAGCCCAAAGCGGTTCCTATTTTTCCCTTGTTTCATGTTTGAAGAAAAGGAATATCGATAGAGTCAAAACAGAATGAAACCTTCCGAGAAGTTATTTTGGAAGGAAAGCTACCCGATAGACTTGAGTGCACGTCAGAAAGAACGAGGAGCCACGAGGTAGGGGCGCCCACCCCCTAGGGCGCGCTCCACCCTCGTGGGCCCTCGTGGCTCCCCGACGCATTTCTTCCTCCTATATATACCCATATACCCTAAAAACTTGAGAACAAAATAGATCAGAGTTCCGCCACCAAAGCCTCTGAGCCACCAAAACCAATGGGACCTGTTCAAGACCGCCAAGGGGGGGAACCTCACCGTGGCCATCTTCATCATCCCGCGCCTCCATGATGAGGAGGAGTAGTTCACCCTCGGGCTGAGGGTATGTACCAAGAGCTATGTGTTTGATCTCTCTCTCATGTTCTTGATTTGGCACGATCTTGATGTATCGCGAGCTTTGCTATTATAGTTGGATCTTATGTTGCTTCTCCCCTCTACTCTTTGTAATGGATTGAGTTTTCCTTTGAAGTTAGCTTATCGGATTGATTCTTTAATGATTTGAGAACACTTGATGTATGTCTTGCCGTGCGATCTGTGGTGACAATGGGATATCACGTGACTCACTTGATGTATGTTTTGGTGATAAACTTATGGGTTCGCCCATGAACCTATGCATAGGGGTTGGCACATGTTTTCGCCTTGATTCTCTGGTAGAAACTTTGGGGCACTCTTTGAGGTTCTATGTGTTGGTTGAATAGATGAATCGAGATTGTGTGATGCATATCGATAATCATACCCACGGATACTTGATGTGACATTGGAGTATCTAGGTGACATTAGGGTTTTGGTTGATTTGTGTCTTAAGGTGTTATTCTAGTACTAACTCTAGGGCTGTTTGTGACACTTATAGGAATAGCCCAACGGATTGATTGGAAAGAATAACTTTGAGGTGGTTTCAGTGCTCTACCATAATCTCTTCGCTTGTTCTCCGCTATTAGTTACTTTGGAATGACTCTTTGTTGCATGTTGAGGGATAGTTATATGATCCAATTATGTTATTATTGTTGAGAGAACTTGCACTAGTGAAAGTATGAACCCTAGGCCTTGTTTCCTAGCATTGAATATCGCTTACGCCACTTTTATCGCTTGCTACCTTGCTGTTTTTATATTTTCAGATTACAAAAACCTATATCTACCATCCATATTGCACTTGTATCACCATCTCTTCGCCGAACTAGTGCACCTATACAATTTACCATTGTATTGGGTATGTTGGGGACACAAGAGACTCTTTGTTATTTGGTTGCAGGGTTGCTTGAGAGAGACCATCTTCATCCTACGCCTCCCACGGATTGATAAACCTTAGGTCATCCACTTGAGGGAAATTTTCTACTGTCCTACAAACCTCTGCACTTGGAGGCCCAACAACGTCTACAAGAAGAAGGTTGCGTAGTAGACATCAGCGGCACAAGTGCACCTCCTCTAACGGTATCCGTGCATGCAGGAGGAACACCGTGTGGTTGACTGTTATATCCAATCACACAGTCGGCGGCGAGTGGAGGTGGCTATTCGTAACACATGCAAAACCTAGTGACGGCGCTGAAGCGATCAACTGCGTGAGTGTGCCACACCCCCACTATATATAGGCATCTGTCGCGGGCTCAACACTTGGGCCTCGCACAGATCCTAAAGCCCAAAGTTTATTTGGTGTGGATCCGAGTCCGAGTAGGATCACATCTGACTCATGGGGTCCGATCCGGCCTCACAGGTTCCTTCCTTTAAGCGCGCGACCCCTTGGGTTCAAGTCGGCTTGGTTGTAGGTTGGATCACCTCCGACCTGCTTGGCTGGTAGCGGCCTCTAGCAAGGCGTGCCGACCACCATGTAGACAATGAAGCCAGTTGGCGAACCTGTACATCACACTTCTATTACTTTTGCCACATGATATATGTTGTCGGGCTCAAGGCGAGTCTGTCATCCTTGTGCTAGCCCGACCTCTTTCTCGTTCCCGTGATGTCGACCACAAATCGGATTATCTCATAATCCTTGTCACATGACCATGCTATTGGGGAACGTTGCATGGAAAACAAAAAATTTCTACGCACACGCAAGATCTATCCATGGAGATGCATAGCTACGAGAGGGGGAGAGCATCTACATACCCTTGTAGATCACTAAGCGGAAGCGTTTATCAACGCGGTTGATGTAGTCGTACTCTTCGCGATTCGATCACGATCCAACCGATCTAGTGCTGAACGGACGACACCTCCGAGTTTAGCACACGTGCGGCTCGATGACGTCTCCTCCTTCTTGATCTAGCAAGCGGGAGAGGAGAAGTAGATGGGATCACAACCAACACGATGGCGTGGTGGTGATGGTGGTGCTGGAGCACCGACAACGCTTTGGTAAGCGTAGCTGGGACGAGGTGGTGGAGCTACGGAGTAACGGGAGAGAGAGGAGGGCCAAGGGCTTGGTGTGTCCTCTTGGGGCGCCCCCTCCCCTCTATATATAGGTGGATGGGTGTGGGAAACAGCCCCTCCAAGCCCTAGGGCGCAAACTAAGGGGGAGGGGACTTGGACTCCAAATCAAATCCTATTCCTACTAGGACCCCTTCCTTTTTTGCCTTCCCTGGCCACATGGGATTTTGAGGACTTGGTGCGCCTAGACCAATAAGGCCAGGGCGCCTCCCCGCGTCCCATGCTAGCCCTTGGGTCATGGTGGACCCACTTGTGGACTTTCGGACCCCTTCGGAATCCTCCGGAACCTTCTAGAAGCTTCCCGGTACAATACCGAAACAACCGCACCTTTTTCCGGAACCCAAAATATGACTTCCCATATATAAATCTTTACCGACCATTCTGAGACTTGTCGTGACATCCAGGATCTCATCCGAGACTCCGAACAACATTTGGTTACCACTCATCAAATATCCCAATACTACTCTAGCGTCAACGAACGTTAAGCGTGCGACCCTGCGGGTTCGCGAATTATGTAGTCATGACCGAGACACCTCTCTGGTCAATAACCAATAGCGGGACCTGGATCCCCATATTGATTCCTACATACTCGACGAAGATCTTTTTTCGGTTGAGCCTTTATGACAACATACGT
Source organism: Aegilops longissima (assembly GCA_021605205.1). Lineage (NCBI taxonomy): Eukaryota > Viridiplantae > Streptophyta > Magnoliopsida > Poales > Poaceae > Aegilops > Aegilops longissima. Next base: position 574,829,030 of record CM038677.1, read on the forward strand.
AATTCCCTTTCTCTGTCGGTATGTTACTTGCCCGAGATTCGATCATCGATATCTCTATACCTAGTTCAATCTCATTACCGGTAAGTCTCTTTACTCGTTCCGTAATACATCATCTTGTAACTAACTCCTTAGTCACTTTGCTTGCAAGCTTCTTGTGATGCTGTATTACCGAGAGGGCCTAGAGATACCTCTCCGTTACACGGAGTGACAAATCCCAATCTCGATTCATGCCAATTCAACAAACACCTTCGGAGATACCTATAGAGCATCTTTATGATCACCCAGTTACATTGTGACGTTTGATAGTACACAAGGTATTCCTACAATATCCCGGAGTTGCATAATCTCATAGTCGAAGGAATATGTATTTGTCATCAAGGCAACAATAGCAATAAACTGAACGATCAATATGCTAAGCTAACGGATGGGTCTTATCCATCGCATTATTATCCTAATGATGTGATCCTGTACAACTCATGTCTATGGTTAGGAAACCTTAACCATCTTTGATCAACGAGCTAGTCTAGTAGAGGCTCACCAGGGACACGGTATTTGTTTATGTATTCACACGTGTATTTAAGTTTCCGGTCAATACAATTTTAGCATGAATAATAAACCTTTATCATGATTTAGGAAATATAATAATAACCATTTTATTATTGCCTCTAGGGCATATTACCATCACCACAGAGTTTGTGGTAGGATCTTTTTTGCTTCGCAAAAAGAACTGTGGATTCTTGGCCTTCCTCCTCTCAAAGTAATGGACTGTCATATCCATGTCTCGGAATGTTATCGCTTGCCGGAGCTTTGCATGTTCATTCGAAACATCTTTTTTCACATACGGGAGTATCCTGGTGTCACGTTCATGGACCCTACCAAGAACACCCATGCAATCTGAAGTTGATAGGTTGACATCATGCAATGCCAGCAAGAGTTGGTAATCCTCAGCGGGTATCTTGTCGTGCGAGCGGTAGTACCTAACATGCCCCGGTTGTTCCATCAGTGGATGTGTATGCTCCGCAACAAAGCAAGTCATTGTCCATCACTCCTGCCTAAGCCCAACAATCATATGCGCCTTACAATCATGACGGAGCATCCTGTTCTTATGACGTGTTCTTGTTACATCCATTCCAGCGCTAGGTTTCCTGTTGGAGTTTTTTTTTCCATCGCAATGCTCTCTGAGGTGCTACTCGTTTTCGCTTTATCGGGCTTTCTAGCGTGCATACACCTAAAGACCCTCTTGATCATTATTACATCCTCTTTATTCTAGCGCCTCTTCTGGTTGTACTGTGTAGAAAATATATGTGTCCCAAACCCCAACTTGAAGGCATAGTCATTGTAGAATTTCTGGGCATCCTCAATTGTGTCAAACAACATGCCAACATAGGGCGGTGATGACCCACAAGTATAGGGGATCTATCTAGTCCTTTCGATAAGTAAGAGTGTCGAACCCAACGAGGAGCGTATGAAATGATAAGCGGTTTTCAAGAAGGTATTCTCTGCAAGCACTGAAATTATAGGTAATGAGATAATTTTGTGATAAGATAATTTGTAACGAGTAACAAGTAACAAAAGTAAATAAAGTGCAGCAAGGTGGCCCAATCCTTTTTTAGAAAAGGACAAGCCTGACAAACTCTTATATAGAGAAAAGCGCTCCCGAGGACACACGGAATTATCCTCGTTAGTTTTCATCACGCTCATATGATTCGCGTTAGGTACTTTGATAATTTGATATGTGGGTGGACCGGTACTTGGGTGCTGCCCTTACTTGGACAAGCATCCCACTTATGATTAACCCCTATTGCAAGCATCCGCAACTACAAAAGAAGTATTAAGGTAAACCTAACCATAGCATGAAACATATGGATCCAAATCAGCCCCTTACGAAGCAACGCATAAACTAGGGTTTAAGCTTCTATCACTCTAGCAACCCATCATCTACTCATTACTTCCCAATGCCTTCCTTTAGGCCCAAATAATGGTGAAGTGTCATGTAGTCGACGTTCACATAACACCACTAGAGGATAGACAACATACATCTCATCAAAATATCGAACGAATATCAAATTCACATGACTACTAATAGCAAGACTTCTCCCATGTCCTCAGGAACAAACGTAACTACTCACAAAGCATATTCATATTCATAATCAGAGGAGTATTAATATGCATCAAGGATCTGAACATATGATCTTCCACCAAATAAACCAACTAGCATCAACTACAAGGAGTAATCAACACTACTAGCAACCTACAGGTACCAATCCCAGACTTAGGGACAAGAATTGGATACAAGAGATGAACTAAGGTTTGAGAGGAGATGGTGCTGGTGAAGATGTTGATGGAGATTGGCCCTCTCCCGATGAGAGGAGCGTTGGTGATGACGATGGCAATGATTTCTGTTGGGGAACGTAGCAGAAATTCAAAATTTTCCTACGTGTCACCAAGATCTATCTATGGAGAAACTAGCAACGAGGGAAGGAGAGTGCATCTACATACCCTTGTAGATCGCTAAGCGGAAGCGTTCATGAGAACGGGGTTGAAGGAGTCATACTCGTCGTGATCCAAATCACCGGAGATCCTAGTGCCGAACGGACGGCACCTCCGCTCAACACACGTACAGCCCGGTGACGCCTCCCACGCCTTGATCCAGCAAGGAGAGAGGGAGAGGTTGAGGAAGACTCCATCCAGCAGCAGCACAACGGCGTGGTGGTGGTGGAGGAGCGTGGCATCTTGCAGGCTTCGCCAAGCACCAAGGGAGAGGAGGAGGAGGAGGCAGGGGCTGCGCGAGAGGGAGGCTCTCGTGTGTTATGGGCAGCCCCATAGGCCTCATATATATAGGGGAAGGGAGGAGGTGCGCCTCTAGGGTTCCCACCCCAGAGGGGCGGCAGCCCCAAAACCCATCTATGGGTGGCGGCCACAAGGGGGAGGAGGGAGGCGCAGGAGTATGGGCCTTAGGGCCCATCCGCCTTAGGGTTTGCCCCTCTCCCTTCTAGCCGCATGGGCCATGGTGGAGGCGCCTAGCCCACCTAGGGGCTGGTGCCCTCTCATACTTGGCCCATGTATGCCTCTGAGCATGTGGCCCCACTTGGTGGACCCCGGACCCTCCCGGTGGTCCCAGACGTTACCGAAAAACCCAAACTTTTCCGGTGACCAAAACAGACTTCCATATATAAATCTTTACCTCCGACCATTCCGAACTCCTCGTGACGTCCGGATCTCATCCGGACTCAACAACATTCTCAGAACCACATACAAACTTCCTTTATAACCCTAGCGTCATCGAACCTTAAGTGTGTAGACCCTACGGGTTCGGGAACTATGCGCATATGACCAGACGTTCTCCCGTCAATAACCAACAGCGGATCTGATACCCATGTTGGCTCCTACATGTTCCACGATGATCTCATCGGACGAACCACGATGTCAAGGACTCAATCGATCCCGTATACAATTCCCTTTGTCTAGCGGTATTGACTTGCCCGAGATTCGATCGTCGGTATCCCGATACCTTGTTCAATCTCGTTACGCGCAAGTCTCTTTACTCGCTCCGTAACACATCATCCCGTGATAAACTCCTTGATCACATTGTGCACATTATGATGATGTCCTACCGAGTGGGCCCAGAGATACCTCTCCGCTTACACGGAGTGACAATCCCATCTCGATTCGTGCCAACCCAATGAGACACTTTCGAGATACCGTAATGCACCTTTATAGTCACCCGATTCGCCAGTGACGCTTGGTACACCCAAAGTATTCCTACGGTGTCCGGAGTTGCACAATCTCATGGTCTAAGGAAATGATACTTGACATTAGAAAAGCTTTAGCATATGAACTACGATCTTTGTGCTAGGCTTAGGATTGTCTTGTCCATCACATCATTCTCCTAATGATGTGATCCCGTTATCAATGACATCCAATGTCCATGGTTAGGAAACCGTAACCATCTATTGATCAACGAGCTAGCCAATAGAGGCTTGCTAGGGACAAGGTGTTGTCTATGTATCCACACATGTATTTGAGTTTCCTATCAATACAATTATAGCATGGATAATAAACGATTATCATGAACAAGGAAATATAATAATAACTAATTTATTATTGCCTCTAGGGCATATTTCCAACAATTTCCCCCTCCCGGAGGGAAGTGTCCCCAGCAGAACAGCTCTGCCGAAGCCCTAGATTGGTTCCGCCAAGGTTCCGCCTCGTGGCGGCGGAGTCTCGTCCCGAAAGCTTGATTATGATTTTTCTTCGAACGAAAGACTTCATATAGCAGAAGATGGGCATCGGAGGGCCAACAGGGGGCCCACGAGGCAGGGGGTGCGCCCCCCACCCTTGTGGCCAGGGTGTGGGCCCCCACTTGTATTTCTTCCGCTCAGTATTTTTTATTATTTCCAAAAATGACTTTTGTGGAGTTTCAGGACTTTTGAGTTGTGCGTAATAGGTCTCTAATATTTGCTCCTTTTCCAAATTTCGAAATTCCAAATGCCGACATTCTCCATCCTTATGTAAACCTTGTAAAATAAGAGAGAATAGGCATAAGTATTGTGACATAATGTGTAATAACAGCCCATAATGCAATAAATATCGATATAAAAGCATGATGCAAAATGGACGTATCAACTCCCCCAAGCTTAGACCTTGCTTGTCCTCAAGCGGAAGCCGATAACGATAAATATGTCCACATGTTTAAAGGTAGAGGTGTCGATAAAATAAAATACGGACATGAGGGCATCATGATTAGCAACATATATGGATATTGTCATATGATTTCTTATGCTCAAGTAATAATCTATTCACAATGCAAAGTATGAATCAGAAACTTTATTGAGAACTAACAAACTGTAATCTCTGTCATTGAGGCAATTGCAATTTATCCTAACATCAAAAAGAGTCTATGTCAGAGCTTTATAGCAAGTCCACATACTCAACTATCATTTAGTCTTTCATAATTGCTAACACTCACGCAATACTTGTGGTTACGGAGTTTTAATGGGACACAAAGAAAGATAGGGGCTTATAGTTTCGCCTCCCAACCTTTTACCTCAAGGGTAATGTCAACAATAATAGTTCATGCCAACTTACATCCAATTAGATATATATATATATATATATATATATATATATATATATATATATATATATATATATATATATATATATATCAGATCTTTCCAACACAATCGTGCTTGCCAAAGGATAAAATGTAAAAGGAAAGGTGAAGATCACCATGACTCTTGCATAAGGTAGAAGATAATAATAAAAGATAGGCCCTTCGCAGAGGGAAGCAGAGGTTGCCATGCGCTTTCGAGTTGGATGCACAAAATCTTAATGCGAAAGAACGTCACTTTATATTGCCACTTGTGATATAGACCTTTATTATGCAAATCAAATCGCTTTTATTTCTTCCACATCACAAGATCGTATAAAGCTTATTTCCTCCACTCCAATCAATCATACATATTTAGAGAGCAATTTTAATTGCTTGCACCGATGACAACTTACTTGAAGGATCTTACTCAATCCATAGGTAGATATGGTGGACTCTCATGGCAAAACTGGTTTAAGGGTTGTTGGAAGCACAAGTAGTATCTCTACTTGGTGCAAAGAATTTGGCTAGCATGAGGGGTAAAGGCAAGCTCAACATGTTGGATGATCCATGACAATATACTTTATCTCAGATATAAGAAAACATAACCCATTACGTTGTCTTCCTTGTCCAACATCAACTCTTTAGCATGACATATTTTAATGAGTGCTCACAATCATAAAAGATGTCCAAGATAGTATATTTATATGTGAAACCTCTCTTTCTTTATTACTTCCTATTAATTGCAACGATGACCAAAGCTATGTTTGTCAACTCTCAACAAATTTTAATCATCATACTCTTTCTATGTGAAGTCATTACTCTCCATAAGATCAATGTGATCTCTTTGTTTCTTTTTATTCTTTCTTTTTCTTTTATTCCCTCAAGATCATGGCAAAATAATCAAGCCCTTGACTCAACACTAATCTTTATTATATATAGCTCACGGACTCGATTACATAAAGGGATCATAAAGCAAAACTCAAAACTAAATCATACCAAAACTTTATTCCACTAGATCAAGATAATACTAAAAAGGATCAAACTAAGAAAAACGGTAAAGATAGAGATTTGGTGGTGATACGATACCGGGGCACCTCCCCCAAGCTTGGCAGTTGCCAAGGGGAGTGCCCATACCCATGTGATTATATCTCCTTTGCTGGTGCAGGGGTTGTTGATGATGTAGGCTTGTCGTCCATCTTCCAAGGCATAGGCTCACCATCATAGAAGGATGATCGAGTCTCCAGGATCCTTAAATCTGCAACCAAACTCATCATCTTGAATCTATATTCATACTCACAGTTTTGGTTTTGCAGGTCATAGATTTGGGCTTGGAGGTGCTCAATTTTCTCGTGGAGCTTGAAGATGGCCTCCCCAATGTCCTTGGCATCTAGCTTGTGGTTGTTGTTGAACTACGTGATCATTATGTGATTGGAGTCAAGTCCACGCTCCACCATCTCCTGGCACTTGAAAACTTGTTGCTCCATTGCCTCGAGCCTTGTCTCCACGCTTCCGGTCCTCCTGGGTCCCTCAACATCGCGGATGTGCAGCACCTCCTCGTGCATCTCAATGGTTTGAGGGTGTTGCAACACCTCCGCGAGGTAGGGGTTGATGACCTTCTCAAAGAACTTGTCCTTGGGAGCACTTGGAGACGTCATGATGATCTAGATCTGTCAGAAAAACAGCTTGAAACAAGAACAGAGGATATTTGCGTGATACAGGAGTCAAAACCCTCGGGAGATTATATAATGAATTTTTACCGACCAAAATACGTATTGTGCAAGAAAACGGAGTCCAGAGAGCACACGAGGTGCCCACGAGGCAGGGGGCGCGCCCTCCACCCTCGTGGAGGCCTCGTGTCCTTCCCGGACTGCTTCTTATTTTTCTATTTTTCTAAATATTCCAAAATGGAGAAAATTGCCATTAGAACTGTTTTGGAGTCGGTTTACTTACCGCATACACATACCTATTCCTTTTGAGTCTGAAACGCTTGGAAAGTGTCCCTTATGTATTCCTCCGGTCACGGTTTCAATAACATTGGTTTCAACATTTATGGGATTACCTGAGATATAATGTTTGATTCTTTGAACATTCACCACCTTCGGATTTGTGCCTTCGAAGTTGTTGATTTTTATGGCACCGGAACGATAGACCTCCTCGATAACGTAAGGGCCTTCCCATTTAGCGAGAATTTTTCCTGCAAAAAATCTTAAACGAGAGTTGTATAGCAATACATAATCACCTACATTAAACTCACGCTTTTGTATTCTTTTGTCATGCCATCTTTTAACTTTTCTTTAAACAACTTGGCATTCTCATAGGCTTGGTTCTCCATTCATCAAGTGAGCTAATGTCAAATAACCTCTTCTCACCAAAGAAGTTTGAAATCATAGTTGAGCTCTTTAATGGCCCAATATGCCTTATGTTCTAGTTCGAGAGGTAAATGACATGCTTTTCCATAAACCATTTTATACGGAGACATACCCATAGGATTTTTATATGCGCTTCTATAGGCCCATAATGCATCATCAAGTTTCTTGGACCAATTCTTTCTAGATCTATTAATGCCTTTTGCAAAATTAATTTGAGCTCTCTATTACTCAATTCTACTTGACCACTAGACTGCGGGTGATAAGGAGATGCAATTCTATGATTAACATCATACTTAGCAAGCATTTTACGAAAAGCACCATGAATAATATGTGAACCACCATCAGTCAAATATCTAGGGACTCCAAACATCGGAAAAATAACTTCTTTAAGCATCTTAATAGAAGTGTTATGATCAACACTACTAGTTGGAATAGCTTCTACCCACTTAGTAACGTAATCAACAGCAACAAAAATATGTGTGTACCCATTAGAGGCAGGAAAAGGTCCCATATAATCAAAGCCCCAAACATCAAATGGTTCAACAACAAGTGAATAGTTCATAGGCATTTCTTGGCGTCTATGTTGGGGAACATTGCAGAAAATTAAAATTTTTCCTACGGTTTCACCAAGATCCATCTATGAGTTCATCTAGCAACGAGTCATGGGAGAGTGATTGCATCTACATACCACTTGTAGATCGCGTGCGGAAGCGTTCAATGGAATGGGGATGATGGAGTCGTACTCGCCGTGATTCAGATCACCGATGACCTAGTGATGAACGGACAGCACCTCCGCGTTCAACACACGTACGGAGCGGATGATGTCTCCTCCTTCTTGATCCAGCAAGGGGAAGGAGAGGTTGATGATGATCCAGCAGACGACGGGCGTGGTGGTGGATGCAGCAGAACTCCCAGGGCTTCGCTAAGCAACCACGGGAGGAGGAGGAGGTGTTGCAGGAGGAGGAGGCGCCAGGGGCTTATGGTGCGGCCACCCTCCCTCCCTCCCTTTATATAGGTGCAAGAGAGGGGAGGGTGCAGCCTTGCCCTTCCTCCAAGGAAGGGTGCGGCCAAGAGGGGGAGGAGTCCATCCTCCCAAGGCACCCTGAGGTGCCTTCCCTTTAGGACTCTCCCTTTTCTTATATCTTGGCGCATGGGCCTCTGGGCTGGTGCCCTTGGCCCATATAGGCCAAGGCGCACCCCTTACAGCCCATGTGGCCCCCCGGCAGGTGGACCCCGGTGGACCCCTGCACCCTTCGGCACTCCCGATACAATACCGATAACGCGCAAACTTTTCCTATGACCAAAATAAGACTTTCTATATATAAACCTTTACCTCCGGACCATTCCTGAACTCCTCGTGACGTCCGGGATCTCATCCGGACTCAAACAACATTCGGTTTGCTGCATACTCATATTCATACAACCCTAGCGCCACCGAACCTTATGTGTAGACCCTACGGGTTCGGAGACATGCGACATGACCGAGACGGCTCTCGGCAATAACCAACAGCGGATCTGGATACCCATGTTGGCTCCTACATGCTCCTCGATGATATCATTGGATGAACCACGATGTCGAGGATTCAATCAACCCGATACTATTCCCTTTGTCAATCGGTATTTTACTTGCCCGAGATTCGATCGTCGGTATCCCAATACCTCGCTCAATCTCGTTGCGCAAGTCACTTTACTGCATCAGTAATGCATGATCCCGTGACCAAACACTTGGTCACTTTGAGCTCATTATGATGATGCACTACCGAGTGGGCCCAAGGATACCTCTCCGTCATACGGAGTGACAAATCCTGCCTCGATCCGTGTCAACCCAATGACACTTTTGGAGATACCTATAATGCACCTTTATAGTCACCCAGTTATGTTGTGACGTTTGGTACACCCAAAGCACTCCTACGGTATCCGGGAGTTACACGATCTCATGGTCTAAGGAAGAGATACTTGACATAGGAAAAGCTCTAGCAAAACGAACTACACGATCTTGTGCTATGCTTAGGATTTGGGTCTTGTCCATCACATCATTCTCCTAATGATGTGATCCCGTTATCAATGACATCCAATGTCCATAGTCAGGAAACCATGACTATCTGTTGATCAACCAGCTAGTCAATTAGAGGCTCACTAGGGACATATTGTGGTCTATGTATTCACACGTGTATTACGATTTCCGGATAATAAAATTATAGCATGAATAAAAGACAATTATCATGAACAAGGAAATATAATAATAATACTTTTATTATTGCCTCTAGGGCATATTTCCAACAGTCTCCCACTTGCACTAGAGTCAATAATCTAGTTACATTGTGATGAATCGATCACCCATAGAGTTCTGGTGTTGATCATGTTTTGCTCGCGGAAGAGGTTTAGTCAATGGATCTGCGACATTCAGATCCGTATGCACTTTGCAAATTTCTATGTCCCCATCTTGAACATTTTCACGAATGGAGTTGAAGCGACGCTTGATGTGCCTGGTCTTCTTGTGAAACCTGGGCTCTTTGGTAAGTGCAATAGCTCCAGTGTTGTCACAGAAGAGTTTGATCGGCTCCGACGACAAAATTGTTTGAAGCACGCACAGAACTGGAAGCGCCCCTTGTTTCAAAGAGAGGAGGACGGGTTTTGAGAAAACAAGGGGTTCTCGAACTAGAATACAAAGGAAAAGGATAGGTGCAGAGACTCAATGCGGGTTGACCTCTGTGCTTCTCTCATGGTACAATCCTCTTCCTGCTGAGCCCCCTTTCTCCTCGGTCCACAGAGAAAAAAATGTAGGACTGGTATGACTCCTAGGTCGGTGATGAACTCCTTCACCCAAATTGCTTCATGTGCTGCCTCCGAGGCTGCCATGTACTCCGCTTCACATGTAGATCCCGCCACGACGCTTCGCTTGCAAATGCACCAACTTATCGCTCCACCATTTAACATATACACGATCCGGTTTGTGACTTTGAGTCATCCAGATCGTGTCGAAGCTAGCATCGACGTAACCCTTCTGACGAGCTCTTCGTCACCTCCATAAACGAGAAACATGTCCTTTGTCCTTTTCAGTACGTTAGGATATTCTTGACCGATGTCCAGTGTTCCTTGCGGGATTACTTTGGTACCTTCCTACCAAACTTACGGCAAGGTTTACGCCAGTCCGTACAAAGCATGGCATACATAATAGATCCTATGGCTGAGGCATAGGGGATGACATTCATCTCTTCTTTATCTTTTGCCATGGTCGGGCATTGAGCCGAGCTCAATTTCACACCTTGCAAAACAGGCAAGAACCCTTTCTTGGACTGATCCATTTTGAACTTCTTCAAAATCTTATCAAGGTATGTGCTTTGTGAAAGACCTATGAGGCGTCTCGATCTATCCCTATAGATTTTGATGCCTAATATGTAAGCAGCTTCTCCAAGGTCCTTCATTGAAAAACGCTTATTCAAGTAGGCCTTAATGCTGTCCAAGAGTTCTATATCATTTCCCATCAAAAGTATGTCATCTACATATAATATGAGAAATGCTACTGAGCTCCCACTCACTTTCTTGTAAACGCAGCTTCTCCATAAGTCTCATATAACCCAAACGCTTTGATCATCTCATCAAAGCGAATGTTCCAAGTCCGAGATGCATGCACCAGCCCATAAATGGATCGCTGGAGCTTGCATGCTTTGTTAGCATTCTTAGGATCGACAAAACCTTCCGGCTGCATCATATACAGCTCTTCCTTAAGATAACCGTTAAGGAACGCTGTTTTGACGTCCATCTGCCATATCTCATAATCATAGTATGCGGCAATTGCTAACATGATTCGGACGGACTTAAGCTTCGCTACGGGAGAGAAAGTCTCATCGTAGTCAATCCCTTGAACTTGTCGATAACCCTTAGCGACAAGTCGAGCTTTATAGATGGTAACATTACCATCCGCGTCCGTCTTCTTCTTAAAGATCCATTTGTTTTCTATCGCTCGCCGATCATCGGGCAAGTCTGTCAAAGTCCATACTTTGTTTTCATACATGGATCCTATCTCGGATTGCATGGCTTCAAGCCATTTGTTGGAATCTGGGCCCGCCATCGCTTCTTCATAGTTTGAAGGTTCACCGTTGTCTAACAACATGATTTCCGTGACAGGGTTGCCGTACCACTGGTGCGGAACGTGTCCTAGTGGACCTCACGGGTTCAAGAGCAACTTGATCCAAGTACCTTGATCATCATCATTAATTTCCTCTCCGCCGGTGTAGGCACCACAGAACATTTTCCGAGCTGCACTACTTTCCGGTTCAAGAGGTAGTACTTCATCGAGTTCTACTTTCCTCCCACTTACTCCTTTCGAGAGAAACTCTTTTCGAGAAGGATCCGTTCTTGGCAACAAAGATCTTGCCTTCGGATCTAAGGTAGAAGGTATACCCAATGGTTTCCTTAGGGTATCCTATGAAGACGCATTTTTCCGACTTGGGTTCGAGCTTTTCAGTTGAAGTTTCTTGACATAAGCATCGCATCCCCAAACTTTTAGAAACGATACTTAGGTTTCTTCCCAAACCATAATTCATACGGTGTCGTCTCAACGGATTTAGACGGTGCCCTATTTAAAGTGAATGTAGCTGTCTCTAGAGTGTATCCCCAAAATGATAGCGGTAAATCGGTAAGAGACATCATAGATCGCACCATATCCAATAGAGTGCGATTACGACGTTCGGACACACCATTACGCTGAGGTGTTCCAGGCGGCGTGAGTTGTGAAACGATTCCACATTTCCTTAAGTGTGTACCAAATTCATGACTTAAATATTCTCCTCCACGATCCGATCGCAAGAATTTTATCTTTCGTCACGTTGATTCTCTACTTCATTCTGAAATTCCTTGAACTTTTCAAAGGTCTCGGACTTGTGTTTCATCAAGTAGACATACCCATATCTACTCAAGTCATCGGTGAGTGAGAACATAACGATATCCTCCATGAGCCTCAACACTCATTGGACCGCATACATCGGTATGTATGATTTCCAATAAGTTGGTTGCTCGCTCCATTGTTCCGAGAACGGAGTCTTGGTCATCTTGCCCATGAGGCATGGTTCGCATGTGTCAAATGATTCATAATCGAGAGACTCTAAAAGTCCATCGGCATGGAGCTTCTTCATGCGCTTGACACCAATGTGACCAAGGCGGCAAGTACCACAAGTATGTGGGACTATCGTTATCAACTTTACATCTTTTGGTATTCACACTATGAACATGTGTAACATTACGCTCGAGATTCATTAAGAATAAACCATTGACCATCGGAGCATGACCATAAAACATTTCTCTCATATAAATAGAACAACCATTATTCTCGGATTTAAATGAGTAGCCATCTCGTATTAAACGAGATCCCGATACAATGTTCATGCTCAAACTTGGTACTAAATAACAATTATTGAGGTTTAAAACTAATCCCGTAGGTAAATGTAGAGATAGCGTCGACGGCGATCACATCGACCTTGGAACCATTCCCGACGCGATCGTCACCTCGTCCTTCGCCAGCCTCCGCTTATTCCGCAGCTCTCCGCTGTGAGTTACATATATGAGCAACGACACCGTATCAAATACCGGGGAGTTACTACGAGTAATTGGTAAGGTACACATCAATTACATGTATATCAAATATACCTTTAGTGTTGCCGGCCTTCTTGTCGCTAAGTATTTGGGGCAGTTCCGCTTCCAAGGACCCTTCCTTTGCAATAAAAGCACTCGGTCTCGTGCTTGGGTCCATTCTTTGACTTCTTCCCGCAACTGCTTATCGGGCGCAACAACATCCTTGCCGTCCTTCTTGAAGTTCTTCTTTCCTTGCCCTTCTTGAACTTAGTGGTTTTATTGACCATCAACACTTGATGCTCCTTCTTGATTTCTACCTCTGCGACTTCAAATTGAAAATACTTCAGAATAGTTTTCACCATCCCCTGCATATTGTAGTTCATCACAAAGCTCTTGTAGCTTGGTGGGAGCGATCAAGGATTCTGTCAATGACCGCCTCGTCCGGAGGTTAATGTCCACTGGGATAGGCGGTTGTGCAACCCACATTTTGAGTATGTGCTCACCGATGAACTATTTTCTCCATCTTACAACTATAGAACTTGTCGGAGACTTCATATCTCTCGACCGGGCATGATCTTGGAAAACCATTTTCAGCTCCTCGAACATCTCATATGCTCCGTGTTGCTCAAAACGCTTTTGGAGCCCCGGTTCTAAGCTGTAAAGCATGCCGCACCGAACGAGGGAGTAATCATCGACGAGACCGCCAAGCATTCATAATGTATTGGTTCTGCGGATGGGTGCATCACCTAGCGGTGCTTCTAGGACATATTGTTTCTTGGCTGCTATGAGGATGATCCTCAGGTTCCGGACCCAGTCCGAATAGTTGCTGCCATCGTCTTTCAGCTAGGTTTTCTCTAGGAACGCGTTGAAGTTCATGGTGACATGAGCGTTGGCCATTTGATCTACAAGACATATTTTGCAAAGACCTTAGACTAAGTTCATGATAATTAAGTTCATTTAATCAAATTGTTTAATGAACTCCCACTCAGATTTGACATCCCTCTAGTCATCTAAGTGTTACATGATCCGAGTCGACTAGGCCGTGTCCGATCATCACGTGAGACGGACTAGTCATCGTCGGTGAACATCTCCATGTTGATCGTATCTTCCATACGACTCATGTTCGACCTTTTGGTCTCTTGTGTTCCGAGGCCATGTCTGTACATGCTAGGCTCGCAAGTTAACCCTAAGTGTTTATGCATGTAAAACTGTCTTACACCCGTTGTATGTGAACGTAAGGATCTATCACACCCGATCATCACGTGGTGCTTGAAACGACGAACTTTAGCAACGGTGCACGTTAGAGGAACACTTTCTTGAAATTATTATAAGGGATCGCCTTATTTACTACCGTCGTTCTAAGTAAACAAGATGCATAAAACATAATAAACATCACATGCAATTATATAAAGTAGTGACATGATATGGCCAATATCATATAGCTCCTTTGATCTTCATCTTCGGGCTCCATGATCATTTTGTCACCGCATGACACCATGATCTCCATCATCGTGTTCCATGAAGTTGCTCACCAACTATTACTTCTACTACTATGGCTAACACGCTTAGCAATAAAGTAAAGTAATTTACATGGCGTTGAATCAATGACTCGCAGTCATACAATAATTAAGACAACTCCTATGGCTCCTGCCGGTTGTCATACTCATCGACATGCAAGTCGTGATTCCTATTACAAGAACATGATCTCATACATCACAATATATCATTCATCATTCATCACAACTTCGGCCATATCACATCACATGACAATTGCTGCAAAAACAAGTTAGACGTCCTCTAATTGTTGTTGCATCTTTTACGTGGCTGCAATTGGGTTCTAGCAAGAACGCTTTTCTTACCTACGAATAACCACAACGTGATTTTGTCAACTTCTATTTACCCTTCATAAGGACCCTTTTCATCTAATCCGCTCCAACTAAAGTAGGAGAGACAGACACCGCTAGCCACCTTATGCAACTAGTGCATGTCACTTGGTGGAACTTTGTCTCACGAAGCGTCACGTGTAAGGTCGGTCCGGGCCGCTTCATCCCACAATAACGCTGAAGCAAGAAAAGACTAGTAGCGGCAAGCAAGTTGACAAGATCAACGCCCACAACGAAATTGTGTTCTACTCGTGCAATAGAGAACTACGCATAGACCTAGCTTTGATACCACTGTTGGGGAACGTTGCAGAAAATTAAACTTTTTCCTATGGTTTCACCAAGATCCATCTATGAGTTCATCTAGCAACGAGTCATGGGAGAGTGATTGCATCTACATACCACTTGTAGATCGCGTGCGAAGCGTTCAATGGAATGGGGATGATGGAGTCGTACTCCGCCGTGATTCAGATCACCGATGACCTAGTGCTGAACGGACAACACCTCCGCGTTCAACACACGTGCGGAGCGGATGACGTCTCCTCCTTATTGATCCAGCAAGGGGAAGGAGAGGTTGATGATGATCCAGCAGCACGACGGCGTGGTGGTGGATGCAGCAGAACTCCCAGCAGGCTTCGCTAAGCAACCACGGAGGAGGAGGAGGTGTTGCAGGGAGGAGGAGGCGCCAGGCTTATGGGTGCGGCCACCCTCCCTCCCTCCCTTTATATAGGTGCAAGAGAGGGGAGGGCGCAGCCTTGCCCCTTCCTCCAAGGAAGGTGCGGCCAAGAGGGGAGGAGTCCATCCTCCCAAGGCACCTCTGAGGTGCCTTCCCTTTAGGACTCTCCTTTTCTTATATCTTGGCGCATGGGCCTCTTGGGGCTGGTGCCCTTGGCCCATATAGGCCAAGGCGCACCCCTACAGCCCATGTGGCCCCCGGCAGGTGGACCCCGGTGGACCCCCTGACCCCTTCGGCACTCCCAGACAATACCGATAACGCGCGAAACTTTTCCTGACCAAAATAAGACTTCCTATATATAAATCTTTACCTCCGGACCATTCTGGAACTCCTCGTGACGTCCAGGATCTCATCCGGACTCAACAACATTCGGTTTGCTGCATACTCATATTCATACAACCCTAGCGCCACCGAACCTTAAGTGTGTAGACCCTACGGGTTCGGAGACATGCGACATGACCGAGACGGCTCTCGGGCAATAACCAACAGCGGATCTGGATACCCATGTTGGCTCCCACATGCTCCTCGATGATATCATCGGATGAACCACGATGTCGAGGATTCAATCAACCCGTATACTATTCCCTTTGTCAATCGGTATTTTACTTGCCCGAGATTCGATCGTCGGTATCCCAATACCTCGCTCAATCTCGCTGTTTGCAAGTCACTTTACTCGCATCTGTAATGCATGATCCCGTGACCAAACACTTGGTCACTTTGAGCTCATTATGATGATGCACTACCGAGTGGGCCCAAGTGATACCTCTCCGTCATACGGAGTGACAAATCCCATCTCGATCCGTGTCAACCCAATGACACTTTTGGAGATACCTGTAATGCACCTTTATAGTCACCCGATTCGCCAGACGTTTGGTACACCCAAAGCACTCCTACGGTATCTGGGAGTTACACGATATCATGGTCTAAGGAAGAGATACTTGACATAGGAAAAGCTCTAGCAAAACGAACTACACGATCTTGTGCTATGCTTAGGATTTGGGTCTTGTCCATCACATCATTCTCCTAATGATGTGATCCGTTATCATTGACATCCAATGTCCATAGTCAGAAACCATGACTATCTGCTGATCAACGAGCTAGTCAACTAGAGGCTCACTAGGGACATATTGTGGTCTATGTATTCACACGTATTACGATTTCTCGGATAATACAATTATAGCATGAATAAAAGACAATTATCATGAACAAGGAAATATAATAATAATACTTTTATTATTGCCTCTAGGGCATATTTCCAACAGTCTACTAATATTACCAATTCTTTGACATTCATCGCAAGATAAAACAAACTTACGGGCATCCTTGAAGAGAGTAGGTCAATAAAAACCGGATTGCAATACCTTATGTGCAGTTCTGTCTCCAGCGTGGTGTCCTCCATAAGCCTCGGAGTGACACTTGCGTAGGATCTGTGCCTGTTCATGCTCAGGTACACAACGTCTAATAACACAATCTACTCCTTCTTTATAAAGATGTGGGTCATCCCAGAAGTAATGTCTTAAATCATAGAAAAACTTTTTCTTTTGTTGGTATGTGAAACTAGGTGGTATGAATTTAGCAACGATGTGATTAGCATAATCAACATGCCATGGAGTAGTAAGAGAAGCATTTATGACATTTAATTGTTCATCAGGAAAGCTATCATCAATAGGTAGTGGGTCATCAAGAACATTTTCTAACCTAGACAAGTTGTCTGCAACGGGGTTCTCAGCTCCCTTTCTATCAATAATATGCAAATCAAATTCTTGTAACAAGAGAACCCATCTAATAAGTCTAGGTTTAACATCTTTCTTTTCCATAAGATATTTAATAGCAGCGTGATCAGTGTGAATAGTTACTTTAGAATCAACAATATAAGGTCTGAACTTATCACAAGCAAATACAACTACTAAGAATTCCTTTTCAGTAGTAGCATAATTTCTCTGAGCATTGTCTAGAGTTTTACTAGCATATTGAATAACATTTAATTTCTTATCAACTCTTTACCCTAGAACATCACCTACAACATAATCACTGGCATCACACATAATTTCAAAGGGTAAATTCCAATCAGGTGGCTGAACAATAGGTGCAGAGATCAATGCTTTCTTAAGTATTTCAAATGCTTCTACACAATCATCATCAAAGACAAATGGTATATCTTTTTGCAATAAATTAGTCAGAGGCCGAGAAATGTTAGAGAAGTCCTTAATGAACCTCCTATAAAAACCGGCATGACCAAGGAAACTTCTTATACCTTTGATGTCCTTGGGACATGGCATCTTTTCAATAGCATCAACCTTGGCTTTATCAACTTCAATGCCTCTTTCAGAAATTTTATGCCCCAAGACAATGCCTTCATTAACCATAAAGTGGCACTTCTCCCAGTTCAAGACAAGATTAGTTTCTTCACATCTCTGCAAAACTCGATCAAGATTGCTCAAGCAATCATCAAAAGAGGATCCATAAACGGAGAAATCATCCATGAAAACCTCGCATATCTTTTCACAAAAGTCAGAGAATATAGCCATCATGCATCTTTGAAAGGTAGCAGGTGCATTACATAAACCAAAAGGCATACGTCTATAAGCAAAAGTATCGAAAGGGCAAGTAAAAGTGGTCTTTGATTGATCATCGGCTGACACAGGTATTTGAGAGAAACTAGAGTAACCATCTAGAAAGCAAAAATGTGTATGTTTGGATAATATTTCTAGCATTTGATCGATGAAAGGTAAGGGGTAATGATCCTTTTTAGTAGCTTTATTTAATTTGCGGAAATCAATTAGCATTCTATAACCTGTAATAATCCTTTGCAGAATCAATTCATATTTATCATTAGGAACGACAGTAATACCTCCCTTCTTAGGGACACAATAGACAAGACTTACCCACTGACTATCAGCAACGGGATAAATTGTACCTGCCTCAAGGAGCTTTAGTATTTCCTTTCTTACCAATTCTTTCATCTTAGGATTCACGTTGGTGATCACGAACTGGTTTGGCATATTTCTCCAAATTTATTTTATGTTGACATAGAGTGGGACTAATGCCCTTAAGATCATCAAGAGTATATCCAATAGCAGCGCGGTGCTTCTTCAGAGTTTTCAATAATCTCTCTTCTTCATGCTCTGAAAGGCACTAATAATAACAGGATATATCTTTTTCTCATCAAGATAAGCATATTTAAGAGTATCAGGTAATAGTTTTAGCTCAAACACGGGATCGCCCTTGGGTGGAGGAGGATCCCCTAGGATTTCAACAGGCAAATTGTGTTTCAGGATGGGTTCCTGTTTAAATAATACTTCATCTATTTCCCTTCTTTCACTCGTGAACATATCATTTTCATGGTCTAGCAAATATTGTTCTAAAGGATCACTAGGAGGTACGGCAATAGAAGCAAGACCGATAATTTCATCTTTACTAGGCAATTCCTCTTCACGGTGTTGTCTACTAAATTTAGAAACATTAAAATCATGAGACATATCATCCAAACCAATAGTAACAACATCCTTTTCGCAATCTATTAACAGTGTTTAAGAAGGGTCTACCAAATATAATGGGACAAAAGCTATCTTGTGGGGAACCAAGAACAAGAAAATCAGCAGGATATTTAGTTTTCCCACACAAGCCTTCAACATCTCTAACAATTCCAATGGGTGATATGGTATCTATATTGGCAAGCTTAATGGTAACATCAATATCTTCTATCTCAGCAGGTGCAATATCATGCATAATTTCTTTGTATAAGTCATGAGGTATAGCACTAGCACTAGCACCCATGTCACATAAGCCATGGTAACAATGATCTCCTATTTTAACTGAAATAACATGCATGCCTACCACCGGTCTATGTTTATCTTTAGCACAAGGTTTAGCAATTCTAGCAGTTTCATCACAAAAATAAATAACATGCCCATCAATATTATCAGCCAAGAGATCTTTGACAATAGCAATATTAGGTTCAACTTTAACTTGCTCAGGAGGTGTATAGGTTCTAATATTGCTTTTACGAACCACAGTTGAAGCTTTAGCATGATCTTTTATCCTAACAGGAAAAGGTGGTTTCTCTACATAAGCAGTAGGAACAATATGATCATTATAAGTGATAGTCGTTTCTTCAACTTTAATAGGTGCAGCTACTTTTACTTCTATGGGAGGATGATATTTAAACCACTTCTCTTTAGGGAGATCAACATAAGCAGCAAAAGATTCACAGAAATAAGCTACTATCTCAGAGTCAAGTCCATATTTAGTGCTAAATTTACGGAAAACATCGGTATCCATAAAAGATTTAACACAATCAAACTTAGGTGTCATACCTGACTCCTTACCTTCGTTGAGGTCCCAATCTTCAGAGTTGCGTTTAATTCTTTCCAATAAATCCCATTTGAATTCCATAGTCTTCATCGTAAAAGAGCCAGCACAAGAAGTATCGAGCATGGTGCGATTGTTATCAGAAAGCCGAGCATAATTTTTTTGAATAATTATCTCTCTTGGGATCTCATGATTGGGGCATGAATATAACATTGATTTAAGCCTCCCCCAAGCTTGAGCGATGCTTTCTCCTTCACGAGGCCAAAAATTATATATATAATTGCGATCACGATGAACAAGATGCATAGGATAAAACTTCTGATGAAATTCCAATTTCAATCGTTTGTAGTTCCATGATCCCATATCATCACATAGCCTATACCATGTCAATGCATCTCCAATCAAAGATAAAGGGAATACCTTCTTCTTAATAACATCATCGGGTATACCTACAAGCTTAAATAATCCACAAACTTCATCCACATATATTAGGTGCTCATTAGGATGCATTGTTCCATCTCCTGCAAAAGGATTAGCTAGCAGTTTTTCCAACATACCCGGAGGAATCTCAAAGTAGACATTTTCATTTTCAGTGGGTTCAGTAGGTTGAGGAGCAACTCTTTGCTCTACTGGTCGGGGTGAAGATACCCCGAACAAGCCCTTCAGAGGATTACTTTCCATAGTAACAAGTGACAATGAAATTTCAGCACACTATATAAATTTTCCTTACCAAATTCCACCTACCAAAGGCGCTTCACTCCCGACAACGGTGCGGAAAAGAGTCTTGATGACCCACAAGTATAGGGGATCTATCGTAGTCCTTTCGATAAGTAAGAGTGTCGAACCCAACAAGGAGCAGAAGAAAATGATAAGCGGTTTTCAGCAAGGTATTCTCTGCAAGCACTGAAATTATAGGTAACAGATAGTTTTGTGATAAGATAATTTGTAACGAGTAACAAGTAACAAAAGTAAATAAAGTGCAGCAAGGTGGCCCAATCCTTTTGTAGCAAAGGACAAGCCTGGACAAACTCTTATATAGAGAAAAGCGCCCGAGGACACATGGGAATTATCGTCAAGCTAGTTTTCATCACGCTCATATGATTCGCGTTCGGTACTTTGATAATTTGATATGTGGGTGGACGGTGCTTGGGTGCTGCCCTTACTTGGACAAGCATCCCACTTATGATTAACCCTATTGCAAGCATCCGCAACTACAAAAGAAGTATAAGGTAAACCTAACCATAGCATGAAACATATGGATCCAAATCAGCCCTTACGAAACAACGCATAAACTAGGGTTTAAGTTTCATCACTTTAGCAACCCATCATCTACTTATTACTTCCCAATGCCTTCCTCTAGGCCCAAATAACGGTGAAGTGTCATGTAGTCGACGCTCACATAACACCACTAGAGGATAGACAACATACATCTCATCAAAATATCGAACGAATACCAAATTCACATGACTACTAATAGCAAGACTTCTCCCCATGTCCTCGGAACAAACGTAACTACTCACAAAGCATATTCATGTTCATAATCAGAGGAGTATTAATATGCATAAAGGATCTGAACATATGATCTTCCACCAAATAAACCAACTAGCATCAACTACAAGGAGTAATCAACACTACTAGCAACCTACGGATACCAATCTCAGACTTAGGGACAAGAATTGGATACAAGAGATGAACTAGGGTTTAAGAGGAGATGGCGCTGGTGAAGATGTTGATGGAGATTGGCCCTCTCCCGATGAGAGGAGCATTGGTGATGACGATGGCGATGATTTCCCCCTCCGGGGAAGTGTCCCAATGAGAATAGCCAGCCGGAGCCCTAGATTGGTTCCGCTGAGGTTCCGCCTAAATGGCGTGAGTCTCGTCCCGAAAGGTTGCTTATGATTTTTCTTCGAACGAAAGACTTCATATAGCAGAAGATGGGCATCGGAGGGCCCACGAGGCAGGGGGCGCGCCCCCACCCTCGTGGCCAGGGTGTGGGCCCCCACTTGTATTTCTTCCGCTCAGTATTTTTTATTATTTTCAAAAATGACTTTTGTGGAGTTTCAGGACTTTTAGAGTTGTGCAGAATAGGTCTCTAATATTTGCTCCTTTTTCAGCCCAGAATTCCAGTTGCGGGCATTCTCCCTCCTTATGTAAACCTTATAAAATAAGAGAGAATAGGCATAAGTATTGTGACATAATGTGTAATAACAACCCATAATGCAATAAACATTGATATAAAAGCATGATGCAAAATGGACGTATCAGGCGGTAGCGGCTGCGATGAAACATCTTCATCATCTGAATCATCTTGCATCACATCATCAACATGCAACAAACCATTTGAATCTTCACGACCATCAACAAAAATGTTCCCTTGGACACAACTCTCTTCCCCTTCAGTCCCAGCTTCATGCAAATGAGGCACATGATTTTTGTAAATAGAGTGTTGTGCAACAGTCATTTTTCATCTACATGGAATCAACAGTTTTTATGTTGTTTCAAAAATTCAGGTGCACAGTTTCTGTCATGTTTCAGGGACAATCAAAATATTTTTCAAGTTCATAGATATATTAGACACATATTTTTTCACTCACCGTGGCATACACAATCAAAATGGTATCAGAGGCATTTGTCACATGAGTGATTTATTTTGTTTTTTTTCATCAAATAGGTTGACAAACAACAACAATCATCTCATAATGCAACTAAAGGTCATGTTTCAGAGACATAAGAAACATATAGGGGGGGAGGCACATGAAAACAAAATGAATTTTAGCTCTGCCTTGTTTGCACAACACACATAGGGCTTGTGTTTTAGAGACACACACGTGTACATGTTTCAGGGTCGAAAACTCACCCAGTTCCCCTGATGCGATCTGGTCGAAGGAGCTTTAGGAAACACAACCGGGGTGGGGGGGGGGGGGGGTGTGAACCAGGATGAGACTCCAGCTCGCGGCGGAAGCCCCCCGGCGGTGGTCGGAGTTGAGAAGGATTGCCGCGACTGTTCTCGAAGCAATGCCGCTTTGTGAGGTCGATCTACGTCGGGTCCAATCATCTGTCCGCGATATGGTGCGCCATGACGTTGCAGAGAGGCGCCTAGAAGAATTACTTGTTCCCGCGCGCCGGCGGCAGCTGGTTTTGCGGAGGTTGGGGGCGGCACCGCGATGGCCGCAGCTCGGTCGGGACGGTCGACAGGGGCTCTGTTTTCGAAACCGAGCTGTTGTTGCGGGAAGTAAAAAGAGGTCAATCGGGGTGCGGTTGTTACATCCGACGACTGTTAGCACGCTGATCCAACGGAGGTCCATGCGGTGGATGATTCTAACACATCCGCCAACAGACCGTGTAGCGTCACCCATATAATTTGCAAAAAAAAATTAAAAAAGTTGACCCTTCAATGTACAAAAGTAGATTGGAATGAAAAAACCAGCTGATTTTTTCCGGCTTATTTGCCAGCACCGTCGCTTATCGTTCTTAACTACCTCCCGTCCCGTCAAAGAAAAGAAAAAAACACCTCCCGTAATCCCATCCCTCCCCCCTCGTTTCCCCGTCGCACGCGACCTCAGAGGCGATGCGGCGGTGTTAGGGTTTGTGCCGCCGCCCCGTCCGCTCCCCCTCCGTTGCCGGCCACAGGCAATATCACGCCGCCGCCTGATTTCTTATCTCCCTCGCCCCCCAGCCCTCCACGCAAACACCCTCCACGCCTCGTCCGCGACCCCTCGGCGACGGCGGCAGGAGGTCACCTCTGCTTCTTCACGACGACCTCCGGAAGCTGCCCGCCAGCCGGCCCCTCCAGCAACCTCCCATCCGCGCCGGTTCCACCTCTCCCGAGCAAGGTATGGACCCATTACTTTTGATAAATGCCTGAAATCTGCCGAGTCTGTATCAATTTGGTGGCAGATTCGGTTTCTTTATAGTGTGTAAATATTAATTTGGAATGCAATAGATGGACAAGGCAAATTGGATGTCCTACTAATAAGGTTTTTATATGAGATATACTGTAAAAACAGAGTTTTTTCCTGAGGCATGCAAAAGAAGAGTCAGGGAATAAGGTTAGGCCATTAGGATGTTCGGATCAGATCGAAACCAGACATACTGTAAAAAAAGGGTTTGTAAGTATAAAATTGAGAGTTTTGCAGGTTCCCACAGTTGCATAAAAAAATGTGCAGCTTTGTGTTGCCTTACTTTAGATAATTGTGTTACTTTTGTGTTGGGGTGGAGTCTGGAGTGATCTCATGTTTGAACTTATTAGCTTTATAATCTAGTTTAATCCCTTCTGCACAATGTCAGTTAGGTGGTCAAATTTTGCTCTTGTATTGAGTTCCAACATTCAGTAAAGCTACTAACTAGTCGTGCTTTGATCGGTAGCTGGGAAAACACCTTGAGAACACAACACACTTGTAAACTGAACTCTCCAGTAGGTTTCACGTTGGGTTACCTACTCAATAACTATGAAGATACCTTTCCTCTACCATTGTCTGCTTGTAACAAGTTTGTCAAAGGATTTGATATTTGGCTTTCATGATCATCAGAAAAATCCGAACCGTGGTTATTGCATTTTGTTACGTCTCGTATTTGGCAGGAGCACACTTTGTGTTGCAGTATTTATTGCTTTTGAAGTTGATTTTACCGATCATGAATTGTAATGAACTTAATTTTGGAAATATGGGTTATTTTATTGTACAAAAAATTGATTTATGGGGTGATTAAGGCCCCGCTCCGTAGCCCTCCAGCTCCCAACTCTGCGGACGGAGCACATGGACTGCCCCTAACGATATAACTCTGTGAGCTGAATTGGTAGATCTGGGCTAGCCGTATGCAAATTTCTGGAGCGAGGGATTCCAGGATTCCAGATCTAGCCAAACGATGAGTTGTTCAGAATTACCCGCAAATACCACTGGACTCAGCTGACCCGGATGGAAAAAATCGCCTCGACCCATCTCCTCTTGCACATAGCGACCTAAGCCTAGCGCTGACACACCGCCACCGCCGCCAGCATCTCCCGCCAATACCCTGAACCCCTGACGCAAGCCAAGTTTTGGTGCCTTCACGTGGTCCTCCTGGCCCCGACTCATCGCTGTAATTAAGAAACCCCTTCGGTTCGTTATATTCCACATGTCACAAATTTGTTTGAATTACTGGGCTTCCATGAAGGACAGGACAAGCAGTTAATCAAAGCTGTATGGATTCATTGTTATTATATAGCACCCATTCTTTTGTATGTATTGGGAATATAGTTTGATGCCTTTAGCTCCTCACAACTTACTGTATGTTAAATTTCAAAATATGTATGCAGTTTGCTACGTGCATAGCTGCACCTTCCATCCCGTTTATGTATGCTTATATGGTATTAAGTTTGCAATGGTGACATTATATCTCTCTCTTTGCCAGGTTTTTTTGTAAGAAAAGAAGAAAATCATAGATGGATATCATGCAGACTAGTGATTCTTCACATCATGGAATTGTAGAGAACAGCCCTTATACAACTCCCTATGATAGACGTGTGGAAGGTGATCAACTTGGTGCTTCGTGGTATTTTAGTAGAAAAGAAATAGAAGAGAATTCCCTTTCAAGGAGAGATGGTATTGATTTAAAGAAGGAGTCTTACCTTCGCAAGTCATACTGCACTTTCCTTCAGGATTTCGGGATGAGGCTTAAAGTGTAAGAATATATTGTACCATGGGTATTTTATCTTTTACTGAGTAATATACCTGATGTTTTAGCAGTATTATTTGAATCTTGAAAGTTCTTTTCAAGTTTCTGCAGATAACTGGATGTTTTCCTATAGCTTAATTTCATTCAAGCAGTTTTTGTTTCTTTCTCATTGCCCGTTAAGAATATCTGAGATACTTTATGATTGGTGTCACCCTCATTTTATTTTCAAAACCTGAGGAAAGTACAGTGCACACTTAAAGCATAAATGATTGCATTTTTTTATGACAGTTCTTGTATTGTACTGTGCATGACTATGTCCTATAACCTTTACGGACAGATTGTCAGGGCCTGTTTAGTTGGAAGCGTTAAGGCGAGTTTGACCTAGTTAGGCAAGTGTCTGACATGCTCAGACACTCTTACGCTGCGAATCAACATACATTTAATGGTAATATTTGATGGGAGGAATAGCTAAAGCATACACTGTGAGGTATGTTTGTTAAAAACATAAGATGTTAGGGATGCAGATGTTATTCAGAAGATCACACAAGCATCACCTCTGGTGATCGAGGGAACATGACGCATAGGTTTAAAATAAACATAGTGTCCTTACATGATAGGTTGCCAAGCATGCTGACTGCTCAAGTGCTAGTTTAATCATTTCCCCTTCCAGAAAAACTTGTCTGCTTTTTCCTGGCATTTTACTTGACTATATGGACTAAATGTTTTTATTTAATCATGCGATATATGTACTATGTTAGATATTTGATAATTATCTGATCGTTGACCTGTCCAGTTTTTCTTCTGCCTAAGCATTTTTGAGCATTTTTGTGCACTCCATGCTTGTTAGCTTTGTATCTTAACTTTATTTCTGTGACAACATTCAGAGATAATTTAGCACTATTTGATGTGAATAATTTGATGGTAAAGCTCTCAATTATCAAGCCATGTGTAATTTGTTCAGCTGAGAGATTTGCTAGCACATGCTTGTTAATATGATATTTATGTTTGAAAGTTGCTAGATATGCCTGTGACGACACTACTATTCAGGTTTTACCTTTAAAAATGTCTTCTTCATCAGCACATGGCATTTTAGGAATAAGTTATTAACATATTGTTACTCAGTTTTTCCCTTTAAAAAGGATTGATGTTTTCTTCATCAGCACACGGCATTTTAAGGAATAAGTTCTTAACATATAGTCCCTTTATATTCTTTGATTTTTTACTCTAGAGAATTTGTAACATATTGGCCCTTACCCCAGTGTTATGTTCATTGATTTTTTACTTTTAGCCCACTCGTTTTTATCGGGCATGCAACAATGGCCGATGACATCCTTGTCTAGGTAGAACAGTAAATATTCAACCGTATTTAGTGTTTTATAGGCCTTTATGTGCCCTTAGAACATTTGCTCCATGAATGTTTATGAAGCAGTAAAGACCCCTTTGTATTACTGCATGAATTGTGTTCTCTTGGGTGGGTTGATAGTTGTTTATGGTATTTTCTTTCCTTATTGATGAATTACTTCATTATGTAGGCCCCAAGTAACAATTGCTACAGCTATAGTATTTTGTCATCGTTTTTTCCTTCGTCAATCTCATGCCAAAAATGACAGACAGGTAAGCCTTGCTGAAATTTTTATTAGCTTATATGTCTGTTATCAAACAACATATTTTCTACTTTATCTGTAAATCGTTTTCTATGCATGGTAGGCAGTATACTAACATGTACTCAAATATTGATGCTCGCCACCCATATTGTGAAAGAGAAGAATAAATGATTTGTTGTCGCCTGTAGAACATGTATCTTATTGGATTCCATGATATGGTAAATTTTGTTTGGCTCTGCAGGAAAGACATGCAGGCTAACACTACAGGGCATCTTTGATTCAAATGATTTCTTAATGAATTTTAGACGATTCTAATCCTTAGGATTGTGTCTACATGGGTCGTTTGATTTGTAGGATTGCAATCTACATAAATTTTCCCTTGATCCATTTGCATTAGATTTCGAAGGAAAATTTACATCTACTCCAACCTCTTGTTAAAGAATCCTATGCTTTTGGGGTATTGAAGAAGACATGACACTCTATTGCTGTGTTTTTCTTATTTCTTTGCTTTAGAAATCCTGTGAATCAAAGCTGCCTTAAGTATTTTTTTTCTTGGATAGCGTACAATATAGAGCATGCTGCTTGCAATATGTTATTTTTTAGGGGTAGTATTTTTCTTATACTCAACTTCATGTTGCAAATTGTCAATGTAAGTTCATTATAATCTGCAGACAATAGCCACAGTTTGCATGTTCTTGGCGGGTAAAGTTGAAGAAACACCTAGACCCCTGAAGGATGTCGTACTCATCTCTTATGAGATCATCCACAAAAAGGATCCTGCTGCAGTCGCTCGAATTAAGCAGAAGGTGAGATTATTTTTGTGAGCATTCTCTTGATAGCACACATAATCTTTTTTATACTTGTTCTCCTCACAACATAAAGCTGCAACTCTTCTATAGCCGGTGCATTTTTATTTCCTGAGTACCGTGACAAGAACGGTTTGTATTGTTGTGTGTAGGAAGTGTATGAACAACAGAAGGAACTTCTTTTGATCGGGGAGCGCCTTGTGCTTGTAACACTTGGTTTTGACATGAATGTGCACCACCCTTACAAGCCTTTGGTTGAAGCAATAAAAAAATTCAAGGTTGCTCAAAATGCACTTGCTCAAGTTGCCTGGAATTTTGTCAATGATGGGTATGCTGAAATTACCCTTATCCTTACAAAAATAGTAATCCCCCATTATGCCTATTTACTATACCTTAAAAGGGGTGTACAGGCTACGCACTTCGCTTTGCCTGCAATTTAAGCCCCATCATATTGCGGCCGGCGCAATCTTCCTTGCTGCAAAGTTCCTCAAAGTCAAGCTTCCAGCAGACGGGGAAAAGGTCTGGTGGCAAGAGTTTGATGTAACTCCACGGCAGTTGGAAGGTTGGTCCCTAGATACATAGTCAGTATTGCATATTTGCACAATTTTTACTATTCATTATTGTAAGGATAGTAGTTTAAATGCCTTTGTAAGCAAGCAGCAATTGTTCCCATGCTTTAGGCGCTTATGAGATTGGATGGCCAAAATTTCATCACCATCTTAATCTTAGTTCAGAAATGATACTGGAAGTAGGTTGGTTAGGTCAGAGACACAAGGTGTTTCGTGAGGTGCACAGAGTACTGCCTCCTTTTAATAATTTGAGCAAGCTTGTCTTAGTTTTTTTACTTCTTTTTCACATTACAGCGCGTATTAGAAATCGAGGCGCAGCAAGCCAATGCACACAGGATTATATTGTGCCCTAGTTATTGCACATCTAAGTAACTCAATCAAACATAAAAAGAAAATAAAAATAAAAATAAAATACCCACACGAATCTCCACGTAAGATCAATGAGATAGGACTTAGATGTGCAATACTTATGGCACATCTAGATGTGCTTTAGCAAAATTGATATACATATCACAAGCGGTTCAATGAGCAAATGCATTAAGCTTAATAAACAACCCCTCTTAACTCCTTGGTATGCGAGTTGTTGACTTGTTGTTAAGATGTGCTCCTTTTCTAAACGGAGTATTATTGTTCTGGGATACGGATACACAAGGGAATGCCATGACACTTGTATTTGGTAGCCTTATTTATGGAACTTGAGGTATTTTTGTTGGTGTTGAGTGTTGACTTGGAGGACAACTTTTCTGGTAGCCCTTGTCTGTTGTCATTTCTGTTATACAGAAAATTTGCTTAGTAGCATCACAATGAGGTATAGTTTGGAAATTATCATCTAACATGTGGATGTCATGTGGGGCCTGGGACCACACTAAGCAGCAGACTGCATTTTTCAGCTTGGTGATTTTCCAACGGTACTGAGCAGTATTGCCCGTTATTATATCTATTTTTATAGAGCTGATGCTCCTTTTACTCCATTTCTGTCATGGTGATGGTTTTTATGCTCTTTGTTGTGAAGTAAGATGCATACCAAAGAACCATTCTTAAGTTTTTTGTGACATTTGTTTTCAGAGGTTAGCAACCAAATGTTGGAGCTCTACGAGCAGAACCGTGTTGGACCACCACCTTCACAAGGGAATGATACCGAAGGCAGCTCTGCAAGTGTGGTTAATCAGCGTGCTCCTGTGAAAACTGAGGAGCCTCCTTCCCATGAAACTCATCAAGCACCTAGACAGTCGAGCGTACCAGGCCGTCACGGGCATGACCACCCTCAGCCTGAAAAGCAGAACTCAAACCAGAGGATACCCAAGAGTGAAGCAAGGGATGGCACTACCAACAGCAATGAAGGCACAAATATGTCCTCATCAATGATGGATGCGATGAAAAAGATAGATAAGGATAAGGTGAAAGCTGCGCTGGAGAAACGGAGGAAGTCGAAAGGCGATGCTGGTAGGAAAGTGGACGTCATGGATGATGATGACCTGATTGAGAGGGAGCTGGAACATGGCGTGGAGTTGGCTGCCGAGGACGAGAAAAAACACGACAGAAGGCAGAGCTGGCCCCACCCCGCGCACCGGGAGGATCACCAGAACACGTCTCGCAAGGCGGAGAACACCGAAGAGGGCGAGCTGTCCCTGGATGGCCAGGAATACCGCTCTCCTGGCCCCGACAACCGGAAGAGGAAGGACGTGCACGAGCACAGGAGCAATGACCGCAGCGCCGAGAGAGACATCAAGAGGCCGAGGCCATGAGATGAAGTATTCATTGTTGAGGGTGATCAGCGGTGACGGACTGAGAACTGGTGTTTTGAGCGCCAGTGCGTGATACCTAGTTTTTTGCATCGCGGCAACATACAGGTGCTTGTTTGCCTATGTTGGGAGATTTGAAATGTACTGTACTGTAACTTGAAAAGATGAGGAGTATGTACATGTTCAGGTTATGGAACATTCGGCAGCAGTTTGGTGTTGAGGAACGATAGGAAAGAGGCTGCATGGCCTGCACCCGTAGGCTATATAAATAACATTTTAAATACATGGATTTGAAGCAAATTTGGATTGGGACGTTTATATGGATTTGAAACAAATTTGATCGGGACATTTCTATGCTGGTGCTGTGATCTGATGCTCCGTATTTTGGGTGTGCCATTGGTACTGTCAATCATCGTCAGTTAATTGGTGAGAAGCGAGTAATAAACGAGGGACCCTCTATTTGAAAGTTGCCTGAAAACACAAATTTCATCCGCTGCCCTCGGACGGCGACGAACGGCCGTCAGCTTGACGCCACCGCCGGCCATCGCTGATAACCAGGCTATTGGTTTGTTTCGGTACATTTTCGTAACAAATCGACAGACGCAGGCGCAATACACAAAAATTGCCGCCTGAGCAACGAGCCATTCTTCGTGGGCGCATCAGGCGTGACGCACCCGCCGTCTCCGTGCTACGAGCGCCCAGTCCAGACCGACCGGACGAAGCCGGCCGACCAGGCCTCGGCGTCCCGCACGAACGCGACGGCCGCCTCGCACTCGGCGATCACCAGCTTGTCTGCCCCGGGCCTCGTGATCGGCGGGAAGAAGAGCCAGAAGGCCGTGACGAGCACGAACGCCAGCGTCAGCGGGGTGGCCACCAGCCGCGGCGGGCGCCACCACGCGTCGTGCCTCGCCCACCACGCCTCCGCCACCGCGCACGCGCCGTGCAGCGCGAAGAAGGCGGTCGCCTCCCCGGTGGGCGGCCGCAGCGTGATGTAGTAGAACATGAGCTCGTGCACCAGCCCGGACACCAGGAACGTCGCCAGCACCCCCGCGGGCTGGCCCAGGCGAGCGCGCACGGGGCGGTACACGCACGGCCGGAGCACGGCGGGCACCGACAGGTTCCAGCGCCGGCCCCAGAAGTCCCGCAGCGACGCCGACAGGTACGGCCGGTCGAACTGCGGCTCCAGATCCATGCCCAGCAGCGCGCGCGCCGCCGCGGCCGCCGACGCCAGGACCAGCTCCAGGGCCAAGTACACGTGGAACGCGTAGAGGGTGAGCAGGACGTACTGGTTAATCACCTCCTGGTACCGGTACAGCGACACGATGACGGCGAGCAGCGCGGCCATGACGGCCGAGGAGACGAGGTCCAGGCCCGACGACGTGCCCTGAGCCTTGTCGGGCCCGTCGCCGCGGAGCCTGATGGGGCCGGAGGCGACGGCGACGAATGCGGGGAACGGGAGGGACGGGTGGAGGGGGCCCTGGCCGGTGGCGAGGCGGAGGAGCTTGAACTCGGCGAGCCAGGCGAGGAAGAACCCGGAGATGGCGCGCGGGTGGATGGCGCGGAAGGCGAAGGGGAGGAACGGGAGGACGGCGAGCACCGGGAGGAACGCGGCGAGGCGGGGCAGGCCCGGGCGGAGGCGCCCGGCCGCGAAACGGACGTAGCACATGGCCGCGGTCACCGCGGCCGAGACCGCCGCCAGGCTGAGCAGGTCGCCGCCGGCCATTCTTGATGGCCGTTTGCCCAGATGTGACGGCCACCGGAGGTTACTCGCGCCGCCTTCTTGTAGAGGTTTACGAGATCCAGGAGCACGCGCGAGATCGGGAATTTCGTGGTGGTCTTCTTCGAGTCAACAGTGTGAGCTCACTTGGCAGATGGAAGCACGATAATTAGCTCTTTTTTCTTCTTCTTTTGGCTGCCCCGCTGTCATCATCATTATATAATGTCGAAAGGGAAACATATTAGTAGCAGAAGAATCCATGCTAGTGGTAATCTGCTAGCCCACCTAAGTGCCCGACAGCCCAAGTGGATCGAAACAAACAAGAATGGAGTATGACCAACGTCATGATTGAAGCAGATGGTTGAGGCGATCAACAACTCGGCGAGCCATGAACCCCCAATAGAGTTTCGGAAATGTTAACGCCCACACGTGTGGGCGTTTGCACATCGCCCACACGCCGTCATCACCATTCGTTTCGCTAATGTATGAATAGATGGCGTCATTGATTTTTTTTGCCGGCTTAAAAATGTTGTATCTCCTAAATAAAAAAGCGAACTAAAAATCCGTTTTTACCATTAAATCCGTCTCGATGAGATCTTCAAAACTAGACCCCATGTTGATATGTTTTGATGAATTTTTTTTTTGCCAGAAGTTGCCACGATGTTAACACCGCAGTTGCCATAAGGCTTAAACTAAAGTTGCCATGTGGCAATTTTAGTTTGTAGATCATGGCAATTTTAGTATTTTGATGATGGCAACTCCAGTACTTTAACCATGAAAATTATTTTTTGTATGAACCATGTCAATTTTACGTGCATGTATCATGGCAATTTTAGTTTATGGTTCATGGCAAGTTTAGTTTCTTAATTCCCCGTTTTATAAATGTCAAAATTTACTTTTAAATGTAGAAGAAAAGAGCTGAAACATATCATGACAACTTCAGTGTAAACATCATGGCAATTCATATGTAATAGACATGGCAACTTTTAATCCAAAAAAAATTTCATCGAAACATATCAACATCTGATCTAGTTTCGAAGATCTCATCGCGAGGGATTTAATGGTGAAAACGGATTTTCAATCGGATTTTTCGTTTAAGAGAT
The DNA here is from genome assembly GCA_021605205.1 of Aegilops longissima. Taxonomy (NCBI): domain Eukaryota; kingdom Viridiplantae; phylum Streptophyta; class Magnoliopsida; order Poales; family Poaceae; genus Aegilops; species Aegilops longissima. The sequence goes on from CM038677.1 coordinate 574,862,185, forward strand.
AAAACATTTTAAAATCTGAAAATCCAAAAAGATTCCTGCATGCATGCATGCGATGACGTGACAATCTGTTTACATTAGAGACGTGTGGTGCATCTCCCTTCCGGTCACACGTATGGCAGTTAGCGCGACCCGAGAGTTTTACTGAGAGAGATTAAAGCTTTAGCCCTTCTGCATTATTGGAATGAAGATTTCTGGTTAAGGAAAAAATACAGCCCAAGTGCATCGGGCATCGCATTGCAAGGGCCTCAAATTCAAACGCCCATACAAAGGAGTGAAGCATGAACGCTAGCAGCTAGCTAGTGATTATGCCCGCTTGCAGAACTTGTACACGGCAAACATCAAATCTTTTTTGAAAACGGAGGCAAAAATTTTGCCTCATCGATTAATAAAGAAGAAGAGAATTGCCCAGTTATTTTAAGCAAAATTAGGCGAAAACCTATACAAACGGAGCACGTACCAACTACTCACATGGCAAGAAACTCCACAACCGCAGAGTCGGCCCTTGCCAAACTCTTCGAATGCACAACATCACATACCCTGACACTGCTCCTATGCCAAGTGAATCCCGACAAGAACACCTCGACACAAGACATCATGCACCTTCCAATCCAAGAGGACATGGTGAGAGACCGAAGATCATCCATCAAGCAACCAGAGACGTCTTACCTATGACACCAATCTAGCATTTGCCCACCTTCTTTTGTTTGCCCCTTATTGGCGTCCCCGTCAAGAGGCAAATAATCGACCTTCCCAAACCAGGTCTAGCAACCTCCACGCTAGCGCGCAAATCACAAAGTTCCTTCGCGACGAGAGCATAGGTGCCAACCCACTTGGCTCAGCGGCAATGCCACTCACAGGCATCACCTGCTCGATGGTCGCAGATGATGGAAGGGTAGCAACATCTAAAACTCCGCGCTCCATGGCCAACGCCTGATGCCCAATGGACTTAGGCGAGCGAGAGAACGCGCTGTCCAAATCACTGCTCTCCTCGACATCAACTATCTGGCTCGATTCCAGGGTTGATGCTGGCGGTAATGAAGGAAATATGCCCTAGAGGCAAAATAGGGCTGTTATTTTATATTTCCTTATTCATGATGAAAGTTTATTATTCATGTTAGAATTGTATTGATCGGAAACTTAAATACATATGTGAATACATAAACAAATATCATGTCCCTAGTAAGCCTCTACTAGACTAGCTCATTGATCAAAGATGGTTAAGGTTTCCTAACCATAGACATGTGTTGTCATTTGATAACGGGATCACATCATTAGGAGAATGATGTGATGGAAAAGACCAATCCTATAGCTTAGCATAATGATCGTTCAGTTTATTGCTATTGTTTTCTTCATGTCAAATTCATATTCCTTTGACTACGAGATTATGCAACTCCCGGATGCCGCAGGAATACCTTGTGTGATATCAAACGTCACAACATAACTGGGTGATCATAAAGATGCTCTGCAGGTATCTTCGAAGGTGTTTGTTGATTTGGCATAGATCGAGATTAGGATTTGTCACTCTGAAAGTATCACTCTAAAGGAAGTTTTGCGGAGGCCAGGGGCCAGACGCCAAGGACCCCGGCGTCTGGGTCCAGACGCCGGGAACCCTGGCGTCTGGCCCTGGAGTCCGAGAAGGACTCTTGCCTTTCGGGCAAAACCGACTTTGAGGAGGCTTTTACTCCAAGTTTCGACCCCAAGGCTCAACATATAAATAGAGGGGCAGGGCTAGCACCCAAGAGACATCAAGATTCACCAAGCCGTGTGACGGCAACCCTGTCCCCTCTAGTTTATCCTCCGTCTAGTTTCTGTAGTGCTTGGTGAAGCCCTGCGAAGATTGTTCTTCATCACAATCCGTCACCATGCCGTCGTGTTGCCGAAACTCTTACTACTTCGTCCCTCTTGCTGGATTGAGAAGGCGAGGACGTCATCAAGCTGAACGTGTGCTGAACGCGGAGGTCCCGTACGTTCGGTACTTGATCGGGACGGATCGTGAAGGTGTACGACTACATCAACCGCGTTGATTAACGCTTTCGCTTAGCGATCTTCAAGGGTATGAAGATTCTCTCCCCTCTCGTATCTATGCATCTCCATGGATAGATCTTGCGCGTGCGTAGAATTTTTTTTGTTTTCCATGCAACGTTTCCCAATAGTGGCATCCGAGCCAGGTCTATGCGTAGATGATATGCACGAGTAGAACACAAAGTTTTGTGGGCGGTGATAGTCATACTATTTACCACCAACGTCTTATTTTGATTCAACGTTATTGTAAGACGAAGTGGCCCGGACCAACCTTACATGTCCACGTACATGAGACCGGTTCCACCGACAGACATGCAACTAGTTTTGCATAAAGGTGGCTGGCGGGTGTCTGTTTCTCCTACTTTAGTCGAATCGAATTTGACTGTGGCCGGTCCTTGAAGAAGGTTAAAACAACAAACTTGATAAATTATCGTTGTGGTTTTTGCCGTAGGTAAGAACGGTTCTTGCTAGAAGCCCGTAGCAGCCACGTAAAACTTGCAATAATAAAGTAGAGGACGTCTAACTTGTTTTTGCAGGGCATGTTGTGATGTGATATACGTTGTTGTATGAGATGATCATGTTTTGTAATTTATCGGCAACCGGCAGGAGCCTTATGGTTGTCTCTTTATTGTATGAAACGCAAACGCCATGTAATTGCTTTACTTTATCACTATGCGTTAGCAATAGTTGGCGAGACGACCACGACGCAATGATGGAGATCAAGGTGTCGAGCCGGTGACGATGGAGATCATGACGATGCTTTGGAGATGGAGATCAAAAGCACGAGATGATGATGGCCATATCATGTCACATATTTTGATTGCATGTGATGTTTATATTTTAATGCATCTTATTTTGCTTAGAACGACGGTAGCATTATAAGATGGCCCCTTCACTAAATTTCAAGATATAAGTGTTCTCCCCGAATATGCACCATTGCAAAAGTTCGTTGTTTTGAGACACCACGTGATGATCGGGTGTGATAGACTCTACGTTCACATACAACGGGTGTAAGACAGTTTTGCACATGCAGAATACTTGGGTTAAACTTGACGAGCCTATCATGTACAGACATGGTCTCGGAACACTGGAGACCGAAAGGTCGAACGTGAGTCATATAGTAGATATGATCAACATAGAGATGTTCACCATTCATGACTACCCCATCTCACATGATGATCGGACATGCTTAGTTGATTTGGATCACGTATCACTTAGATAACTTGAGGGATGTTTATTTAAGTGGGAGTTCCTTAGTAATTTGATTAATTGAGCTTAATTTATCATGAACTTAGTCTTATAGTTTTGCATATCTATGTTGTAGATCAATGGCCCGAGCTACCGTTCCCCTGAATTTTAATGCGTTCCTAGAGAAAGCTAAGTTAAAAGATGATGGTAGTAACTACACAGACTGGGTCTGTAACTTGAGGATTATCCTCATTGCTGCACAGAAGAATTATGTCCTTAATGCACCGCTAGGTGACAGGCCTGCTGCAGGAGCTGATGCAGATGTTATGAACGTCTGGCAAACTTGATCTGATGACTACTCTATAGTTTAGTATGCCATGCTTTACGGCCTAGAACCGGGACTTCAAATACGTTCTGAATGTCATGGAGCATATGAGATGTTCCAAGAGTTGAAGTTAATATTTCAAGCAAATGCCGAGTTGAGAGATATGAAGTCTCCAACAAGTTGTATAGCTGCAAGATGGAGGAGAACAGTTCTGTCAGTGAACACATACTCAAAATGTCTGGGTATTATAATCACTTGACTCAGCTGGGAGTTAATATTCCAGTTGATTGTGTTATTAACATAGTTCTTCAATCACTGCCACCAAGCTATAAAGGCATCATGATGAACTATAATATTCAAGGGATGAACAAAATAATTCCCGAGCTCTTCGCAATGCTTAAGGCCGTGGAGGTAGAAATCAAGAAGGAACATCAAGTGTTGATGGTTAACAAGACCACTAGTTTCAAAAAAAAGGGAAAAGGAAAGAAAGGGAACTTAAAAAAGAACGGCAAGAAAGTTGCTGTTCCTGGGAAGAAACCCAAAGCTGGACCTAAGCATGAAACTAAGTGCTTCTACTTCAAAGGGAGTGGTCACTTGAAGCGGAACTGCCCCAAGTATTTGGCGGATAAGAAGGATGGCAAAGTGAACAAAGGTATATTTGATATACATGTAACTGATGTGTTCCTTACTAATGCTCGTAGTAGCGCCTGGGTATTTGATACTGGTTCGGTTGCTCATATTTGTAACTCAAAACAGGAGCTGCGGAATAAACGAAGATTGGCTAAGGACGAGGCGACGATGCGCGTCGAGATGGTTCCAAGGTCGATGTGATCGCCGTCGGCATGCTACCTCTACATCTACCTTCGAGGTTAGTTTTAGACCTTAATAATTGTTATTTGGTGCCGGTGTTGATCATGAACATTGTATCTGGATCTTGTCTATTGCGAGACGGTAACTCATTTAAGTCAGAGAATAATGGTTGTTCTATTTATATGAATAATATCTTTTATGGTCATGCACCCTTGAAGAGTGGTCTATTCTTGTTGAATCTCGATTGTAGTGATACACATATTCATAATATTGATGCCAAAAGATGCAAAGTTGATAATAATAATGCAACATATTTGTGGCACTACCGTTTAGGTCATATTGGTGTGCATGAAGAAATTCCATGCAGATGGGCTTTTGGAATCACTTGGTTATGAATCATTTGATACTTGCGAACCATGCCTTATGGGCAAGATGACTAAAACTCCGTTCTCCGAAACAATGGAGCGATCTAATGACTTATTGGAAATAATACATACCGATGTATGCGGCCCGATGAGTGTTCAAGCACGCGGCGGGTATCGTTATTTTCTGACCTTCACAGATGATTTGAGTAGGTATGGGTATATCTACTTGATGAAACACAAGTCTGAAACATTTGAGAAGTTCAAAGAACTTCAGAGTGAAGTGGAGAATCATCGTAACAAGAAAATAAAGTTTCTACGATCTGATCATGGAGGTGAATATTTGAGTTACGAGTTTGGCCTTCATTTAAAACAATTTCAATAGTTTCACAACTCATGCCACCTGGAACACCACACCGTAATGGTGTGTCCGAACGTCGTAACCGTACTTTATTAGATATGGTGCTGTAGCGACCAGACCCGAATGGATCAAGTCTCTGTGCTCAGTGTCATCCTGGGATCGAATCTTGACACCACACAAGATTGAAGGATTTATAGCAGAGTAGCAATCACACACTTATTACATCGTTGTCCACAAGGGAACTTATTACAATAATATGGCTTAAGGCCATCTAACAATAACAGCGGAAGGCTTGGAAGATAAGCGAGTCCATCAACTCCAACGGCATCATCGAGTATAGAACCACGACCTAACACCTTACTGTCAAATGCGAAAAGTCTGCAACGTGAAAAGTTGCAGCCAAAACGGGTCACACATGGAATATCTTTGGCAATGTAACACATAAGAGCAATGAATGAATAAGCCTACACTACATGCATATATGGCTGGTGGTAAGGCTCTACTGTTACATTTGCATAAAGCTGATTTTCCCTACATCAAAGGAATAGTTTTATTTAACTATCATGGTGGTTGTTAAACATTGAGAATGGTTGACAGATCCTCAATCCCAATTAAAAGTACTCATTAAAACCCAATAACTTTTATTAGAAGTAACATGTTGAGATTCACATGATATTCAATTACAGGATACTCAAATTGTCCATAACCGGGACACGGCTAATCATGATTAGTTTATACACTCTGCAGAGGTTTGCACTTTTCCCCACAAGACTCGATCGCCTCCGCTTGGTTCTCGCACTACATGGTGTTTGAGAAACGGATGACCGAGACATAGTCTTCGAAGCGCTAGCACCTTACATGTGGGTAGACCGTACCAACCTACATCCCCTACATCGGCTAGCCTACCCGTAAGAGTTCGTGACGACTTAGTCAACTACGCCAGAGCCCATAATTGGCTTGTGGCTGCACACGGAAGTTTCAGTTTGAATAATCTTATGATCCCTTAGAGCACGGGTGGCGGTCCGAAGAAATACAGTAAGTCTGATGGAAACCAGTGCCTCAATCCACCCAGATGTGTGTTTAGGTTGCCACCTTAGATAAACCATTAATTAACAATCTCACATCTGTCATGGATATTCACTCACCCAATCCACGCCTACTAGCATAGCATGGCATAAACAAGCAAACGAGAAGTAACTCCCAAGGTTTCATAAGTAAAACAGTAATAGGTACTACCTCAATCTACTTCCCAATCCCACAATTTAATTAGATCCTAATCATGCAAGTGTTTGAGGAATAGATCTAATGCATAAAAACTGGGTATGAGAAGAGTATGATCAAAGTGTTACTTGCCTTGCGATGATCCGCGAGACCTAAAGATTCAAGTAACAAGCGGCGCACTCACCGGTGATCTAACGCAGACAAACAACAAGCATACAATAAGTACTCATCTAATGCACGGGAAATCTCGAATAAAAGATCTAACCAGAAAGTTCAACTTAAGAACCACAGTTGCAAAAGAATCGAATCAAAATAAACTCCGAAAGTCGAAACTCGAGAGAGAACGACTCGGTTTTGCAATCTGAAGCTAGGTCAAAATTTCACAGTAGCAAAACTCTGTGAAAGTAGGTTAGTCGAACGGCGGTTTCGTTCTGAAACTCCGTGCGCTTGAATCACCGATTCGATAAACGAGCGAGAAATAAAACAGTTTTGAAAATCGGATCGAAATCGAATCGGAAAAATAACGGATTAAATCCGATTAAAAGAAAAACGACGAACGGTTTAAATAACGGACGTTCGTTAACAGAACGAATCCAACGAACGCGTTCATTGAAACGAACGGTTCGGTGAACGTTCGTTAAATAAGAAAACCGAAAAAAAATAAAACCAGTCTAGGGTTTAAAAAAAAAACCGAACATCTTTTTTAAAAAAAAAAACGGATCGGTTTATTAGGGAAAACCGGATCGGGCGCGGGCTACCTCCGGTGATCTCTCGCCGGCGGGTCCGTGAGGCTCAGCAAGTGGCGGGTCCGTGGGTCGGGAGGCGAGGGCGCGGGTTCCGGCGTCAGGCGGGAACGGCACATGCGCAGGTTCGGCGGGTCGGGTGAGGCGGCGGGTGGTGGTGAGAGAGGGGGGGCGGCGGTATTTATGAGAGAGGGGGTCCGGGTGGCTTGGGAGGCGTGGGGTCCGGGTCGAGCCGGACTCAGGAGGCGTCTTGTGGCGGGCACCAGCCTCAGGCGGCAAGGTGTGAGGAGAGGAGAGAGGTGGGCCGGGCGCTGGGCCTGGGCCTGGGGCTGGCCGGCCCTCGGCCAGAAGGCGCTAATTTTTTAAATAAAATTTAAACCAAATGAATTAAAAAAATACCAAATGAACTCCAAATTTAATAAAATAAATTTTCCCGACTCCTAAAATGAGTCGAACAAAATGAACTTTAAAAACGGCAAACATGCATAAATTTTTAAAATGCTCATTTTTGCCTAAGCAAAATAAATCTTCCAAAACCAAATTTGATTTATTTATAAAATCTTCATTTTTCCTAATTGTTGGGAAAGTCATATTATTCCCTCTCAAAATATTTTTATAGGAAAAACTTTATGAAGATAATTTAAATAAATCCAATTGATCCTATTTTCAAAATTTGAGAAATCCCAAATATGAAAATAATGAAACTTCCAACTCTCTCCGAGGGTCCTTGAGTTGCGTGAAATTTCTAGGATCGGAAAAATGCGAGAAAAATATGATATGCATGATGACCTAATGTATAACATTCCAAATTGAAAATTTGGGATGTTACAGGTGCGATCTATGATGTCTCTTACCGATTTACCACTATCATTTTGGGGTTATGCATTAGAGACATCTGCATTCATGTTAAATATGGCGCCGTCTAAATCCGTTGAGACGACATTGTATGAACTGTGGTTTGGCAAGAAACCTAAGCTCTCGTCTCTTAAAGTTTGGGGATGCGATGCTTATGTCAAAAGGCTTCAGCCAGACAAGCTCGAACCCAAATCAGATAAGTGCGTCTTCGTAGGATACCCTAAAGAAACTATTGGGTATACCTTCTACCACAGATCCGAAGGCAAGATCTTTGTTGCTAAGTTTGGGTCCTTTCTAGAGAAGGAGTTTCTCTCGAAAGAAGTGAGTGGGAGGAAAGTAGAACTTGATGAGGTAATTGTACCTTCTCTCGAATTGGAAAGTAGCACATCAGAGAAAACGGTTCTCGTGATGCCTACACCAACTAGAGAGGAAGCTAATGATAATGATCATGAAACTTCAGATCAAGTTGCTACTGAACCTCGTAGGTCAACCAGAGCACGATCTGCACCAGAGTGGTACTATAATACTGTTTTGGAAGTCATGTTATTAGACCAAGGCGAACCTACGAACTATGAAGAAGCTATGATGAGCCCAGATTCTGACAGATGGCTTGAGGCCATGAAATCTGAGATAGGATCAATGTATGAGAACAAAGTGTGGACTTTGGTGGACTTGCTAGATGATCGGCAAGCCATAGAAAATAAATGGATCTTCAAGAAGAAGACTGACGCTGATGGTAATGTTACTGTCTACAAAGATCGACTTGTTGCGAAAGGTTTTCGACAAGTTCAAGGAGTTTACTACGATGAGACATTCTCACCCGTAGCGATGCTTAAGTCAGTCCGAATCATGTTAGCAATTGCCGCATTTTATAATCATGAAATCGGGCAAATGGATGTCAGAACTGCATTCCTTAATGGATATCTTAAAGAAGAGTTGTATATGATGCAATCAGAAGGTTTTGTCGATCCTAAAGGTGCTAAGAAAGTGTGCAAGCTCCAGTGATCCATCTATGGACTAGTACAAGCAACTCGGAGTTGGAATATACACTTTGATGAGGTGATCAAAGCATATGGTTTTATACAGACTTACGATGAAGCCTGTATTTACAAGAAAGTGAGTGGGAGCTCTGTAGCATTTCTGATATTATATGTGGATGACATATTGTTGATTGGAAATGATATAGAATTTCTGGATAGCATAAAAGGATAATTGAATGAGAATTTTTCAATGAAAGACCTCGGTGAAGCTGCTTATATATTGGGCATCAAGATCTATAGAGATAGATCGAGACGCTTAATAGGACATTCACAAAGCACATACCTTGATAAAGTTTTGAAGATGTTCAAAATGGATCAGTCAAAGAAAGGGTTCTTGCCTGTGTTACAAGGTGTGAAAATGAGTCAGACTCAAAGCCCGACCACTGCAGAAGATAGAGAGAGAATGAAAGTCATTCCCTATGCATCAGCCATATGATCTACCATGTATGCAATGCTGTGTACTAATGTCTACTACGCAACCTTCTTCTTGTAGACGTTATTGGGCCTCCAAGTGCAGAGGTTTGTTGGACAGTAGCAAATTTCCCTCAAGTGGATGACCTAAGGTTTATCAATCTGTGGGAGGCGTAGGATGAAGATGGTCTCTCTCAAGCAACCCTGCAACCAAATAACAAAGAGTCTCTTGTGTCCCCAACACACCCAATACAATGGTAAATTGTATAGGTGCACTAGTTCCGCGAAGAGATGGTGATAGAAGTGCAATATGGATGGTAGATATAGGTTTTTGTAATCTGAAAATATAAAAACAACAAGGTAACTTATGATAAAAGTGAGCGTAAACGGTATTGCAATGCTAGGAAACAAGGCCTAGGGTTCATATTTTCACTAGTGCAAGTTCTCTCAACAATAATAACATAATTGGATCATATAAATATCCCTCAACAAGCAACAAAGAGTCACTCCAAAGTCACTAATAGCGGAGAACAAACGAAGAGATTATGGTAGGGTACGAAACCACCTCAAAGTTATTCTTTCCAATCAATCCGTTGGGCTATTCCTATAAGTGTCACAAACAGCCCTAGAGTTCGTACTAGAATAACACCTTATGACACAAATCAACCAAAACCCTAATGTCACCTAGATACTCCAATGTCACCTTAAGTATCCGTGGGTATGATTATACGATACGCATCACACAATCTAAGATTCATCTATTCAACCAACACATAGAACTTCAAAGAGTGTCCCAAAGTTTCTACCAGAGAGTCAAGACGAAAACGTGTGCCAACCCCTATGCATAAGTTCACGGGCGGAACCCGCAAGTTGATCACCAAACATACATCAAGTGAATCACGTGATATCCCATTGTCACCACAGATACGCGCGGCAAGTCATTAAAGACTCAATCTGATAAGACAACTTCAAAGGGAAAACTCAATCCATTACAAGAGAGTAGAGGGGGAGAAGCAACATAAGATCCAACTATAATAGCAAAGCTCGCGGTACATCAAGATCGTGCCAAATCAAGAACACGAGAGAGATAGATCAAACATATAGCTACTGGTACATACCCTCAGTCCCGAGGGTGAGCTACTCCCTCCTCGTCATGGAGAGCGCCGGGATGATGAAGATGGCCATCGGTGAGGGTTCCCCCCTCCGACAGGGTACCGGAACAGGGTCCCGATTGGTTTTTGGTGGCTACAGAGGCTTGCGGCGGCGGAACTCCCGATCTATTCTGTTCACCGATCCTTTTAGGGTATATGGATATATATATATATATAGGCGGAAGAAATACGTCAGGGGAGCCACGAGGGGCCCACGAGGGTGGAGGGCGCGCCCAGGGGGGTGGGCGCGCCCCCCTGCCTCGTGCCTTCCTCGTTGCTTTCTTGACGTGGACCCCAAGTCTCCGGTTGCTTTCTTTCCAAAAATAACTTCTCGAAGGTTTCATTCCGTTTCAACTCGTTTGATATTCCTTTTCTTGAAACATCAAACAAGGAAAAAAGAGGCTGCACTGGGCTCTAGGTCAATAGGTTAGTGCCAAAAATAATATAAAAGTGCTTAATAAAGCCCATAAACATCCAAAACAGGTAATATAATAGCATGAATACTTCATAAATTATAGATACTTTGGATACGTATCAGCATCCCCAAGCTTAATTCATGCTCGTCCTCGAGTAGGTAAATGATAAAAGAAATAATTTATGAAGTGTGAATGCTAGCAGGTGCATAAGTTTGATCAATGATAATTTCAATCACCTTTTCTAGCATCATTATATGTCATAAGAGTAGCTCATATCATAAAACTTTGCATGATCAAGTAACAAACTATTCACATGTTAAAATATAGATCATAAACTTTCTTGAAAACTAACAAACTATGTTCTCAGTCAGCAAACAATCGCAATTCATCTTATTTTCAGGAAGAATCTATGTCAGAGCTTTGATTCAGCAAACTTCACATACTCAACTATCTTTTAGTCTTCCATGATTGCTACCACTCAAAGCATATTTTTGGAACAAATAGTATTCATCGAACACAGAGAAAGATAGGGGCTTAATGTTTCGCCTCCCAACCTTTTACCTCAAGGGTAATGTCAACAATAATAATTCATGCTCAAATATATTTGAATGGCCATATATGCTTAGATCTTTCCATCACATGATGCTTACCAACTAAAGAGTAGGTTGGAATGAGAAGGAATACTACTGACTCTTGGATAAAAGTAAAAGATAGGCCCTTCGCATAGGGAAGCAGGGATTTGCAGAGGTGCCAGAGCTCGAAGCAAAAACAGAGATGAAAATAATTTTGAGAGGTATGCTTTCATTGTCAACACAACGACCAAGAGTTCCCAATATCTTCCATACTACATATGCGGTTCCCAAACAGAAAGGTAAAGATTTTTACTCCCCCTCCACCAACAATCACCAATCCATGGCTTGCCCGAAACAACGGGTGCCTCCAACTAACATCAAACCTGGGGGAGTTTTGTTTGCAATTATTTTTGATTTGATTTTGATCTTTTGATCATGGGACTGGGCACCCCAGTTACCGGCCATTTTCTTGTGAATGATGAGCGGAGTCCACTCATCGTGAGAATAACCAACCTAACATGGAAGATACTGCTAACCCGTAGTCGCTACATGAGCGATTCAGGCATACAAAACAGATTATTATTTGAAGGTTTAGAGTTTGGCACATGCAAATTTACTTGGAAAGGCAGGTAAATACCGCATATAGGTAGATATGGTGGACACTCATGGAAGAAACTTGGTTCAAGGAGTTTGGATGCACAAGTAGTATTCCCACTTAGTACAGATATTTTGGCTAGCAAAGGATTCTAAATAGCAAGCACCACATGTTAGAGGATACATAACAATATAACTTCTATACAAATATACCCAAGCATAACTCATAATGTTGTCTTCCTTGTCCAACTTCAACTAATTTGCTCAGGTTTAAAAATAATTAATGGGGCTCACAGTCATAGAAGATGTCCAAGATAGTATATTTATATGTGAAACCTCTCTTCCTTCAATATTCTTTCATGAATTGTTCAAGTGACTAATACAACGTTTGCTAACCTTCAATAAATTTACCACCTCTACTTATTATATGTGAAGTCATTACTCCCCATGGGATAAGCATATGAAACATAAATAATTTCAGATTTACATTCAACCATTTACTCATAGGATATAAGTGAAGCACACGAGAAAATGACAAACTACTCCAAAAAGATATAAGTGAAGATCAATGAGTAGTTAAATAATTATGTAGCTATGTGAAGACTCTCTCTCATTTAAGAATTTAAGATCTTGGTATTTTATTCAAAAATCAAGCAAAACAAAAGAAAATAAAATGATGCTCCAAGCAAAACACATATCATGTGGTGAATAAAAATATAGCTCCAAGTAAAGTTACCGATGAACGAAGACGAAAGAGGGGATGCCATCCGGGGCATCCCCAAGCTTAGGCTCTTGGTTGTCCTTGAATATTACCTTGGGGTGCCTTGGGCATCCCCAAGCTTAGGCTCTTTCCACTCCTTATTCCATAGTCCATCGAATCTTTGCCCAAAACTTGAAAACTTCACAACACAAAACTCAACAGAAACTCGTAAGCCCCGTTAGCGAAAGAAAACAAAACACCACTTCAAGGTACTGTAATGAACTCATTCTTTATTTATATTGGTGTTAAACCTACTGTATTCCAACTTCTGTATGGTTTATAAACTATTTTACTAGCCATAGAGTCATCAAAATAAACAAACAACACACGAAAAACAGAATCTGTCAAAAACAGAACAGTCTGTAGTAATCTGTAACTAACGCAAACTTATGGAACTCAAAACATTCTACCAAAATAGGAATACCTAGATAATTTGTTTATTGATCTACTGCAATTTGAATCAGTATTTTATCACGTTCTGGTGATTTTAAACAATTGTTTTCGTGAACAGAAAGTTTCTGGAATTTTCAGCAAGATCAAATAACTATCATCCAAGAAGATCCTATAGGTCTTACTTGGCACAAACACTAATTAAAACATAAAACTACATCTAAAAAGAGGCTATATCAAATATTTATTGCTAAACAAAACCAAAAAGCAAGAAACAAAAATAAAATTGGGTTGCCTCCCAACAAGCGCTAATGTTTAACGCCCCTAGCTAGGCATGATGATTTCGATGATGCTTGCATAAAATATAAGAATTGAAAAATAAAGAGAGCATCATGAAGAATATGACTAGCACATTTAAGTATAACCCACTTCCCTTGCATAGGGATTTTGTGAGCAAACAACTTATGGGAACAATAATCAACTAGCATAGGAAGACAAAACAAGCATAACTTCAAAACTTTAAGCACATAGAGAGGAAACTTGATATTATTGCAATTCCTACAAGCATATATTCCTCCCTCATAATAATTTTCAGTAGCATCATGAATGAATTCAACAATATAACCACCACCTAAAGCATTCTTTTCATGATCTACAAGCATAGAAAATTTACTACTCTCCACATAAGCAAATTTATTCTCATCAATAGTAGTGGGAGCAAACTCAACAAAATAACTATCATGTGATTGAAAATTAAGATCAAGATGACAAGTTTCATGGTTATCATTATTCTTTAAAGCATACATGTCATCACAATAATCATCATAGATAGGAGGCATGCTTTCATCATAGTAAATTTGCTCATCAAAGCTTGGGGGACAAAAAATATCATCTTCATCAAACATAGCTTCCCCAAGCTTGTGGCTTTGCATATCATTAGCATCATGGGTATTCAAAGAATTCATACTAAAAACATTGCAATCATGCTCATCATTCACATATTTTATGCCAAGCATTCTATGTAATTCTTCTTCTAGTACTTGAGCACAATTTTCCTTCCCATCATTTTCACGAAAGACATTAAAAAGATGAAGCATATGAGGCAACCTTAATTCCATTTTTAGTTTTCTTTTATAAACTAAACTAGTGATGAAACAAGAAACTAAAAGATTCGATTGCAAGATCTAAAGATATACCTTCAAACACTCACCTCCCCGGCAACGGCGCCAGAAACTGCTTGATGTCTACTACGCAACGTTCTTCTTGTAGACGTTGTTGGGCCTCCAAGTGCAGAGGTTTGTAGGGCAGTAGCAAATTTCCCTCAAGTGGATGACCTAAGGTTTATCAATCCGTGGGAGGCGTAGGATGAAGATGGTCTCTCTCAAGCAACCCTGCAACCAAATAACAAAGAGTCTCTTGTGTCCCCAACACACCCAATACAATGATAAATTGTATAGGTGCACTAGTTCGGCGAAGAGATGGTGATAGAAGTGCAATATGGATGGTAGATATAGGTTTTCGTAATCTGGAAATATAAAAACAGCAAGGTAACTAATGACAAAAGTGAGCGTAAACGGTATTGCAATGCTAGGAAACAAGGCCTAGGGTTCATATTTTCACTAGTGCAAGTTCTCTCAACAATAATAACATAATTGGATCATATAAATATCCCTCAACATGCAACAAAGAGTCACTCCAAAGTCACTAATAGCGGAGAACAAACGAAGAGATTATGGTAGGGTACAAAACCACCTCAAAGTTATTCTTTCCAATAAATCTGTTGGGCTATTCCTATAAGTGTCACAAACAGCCCTAGAGTTCGTACTAGAATAACACCTTAAGACACAAATCAACCAAAACCCTAATGTCACCTAGATACTCCAATGTCACCTCAAGTATCCATGGGTATGATTATACGATACGCATCACACAATCTCAGATTCATCTATTCAACCAACACCTAGAACCTCAAAGAGTGTCCCAAAGTTTCTACCGGAGAGTCAAGACGAAAACGTGTGCCAACCCCTATGCATAAGTTCATGGGCGGAACCCGCAAGTTGATCACCAAAACATACATCAAGTGAATCACGTGATATCCCATTGTCACCACAGATACGCATAGCAAGACATACATCAAGTGTTCTCAAGTCATTAAAGACTCAATCAATTAAGATAACTTCAAAGGGAAAACTCAATCCATTACAAGAGAGTAGAGGGGGAGAAGCAACATAAGATCCAACTATAATAGCAAAGCTCGCGGTACATCAAGATCGTGCCAAATCAAGAACACGAGAGAGAGAGAGATCAAACACATAGCTAATGGTACATACCCTCAGCCCCGAGGGTGAACTACTCCCTCCTCGTCATGGAGAGCGTCGGGATGATGAAGATGGCCACCGGTGAGGGTTCCCCCCTCCGGCAAGGTGCCGGAACAGGGTCTCGATTGGTTTTTGGTGGCTACAGAGGCTTGCGGCGGCGGAACTCCCGATCTATTCTGTTCCCCGATCGTTTTAGGGTATATGGATATATATAGGCGGAAGAAATACGCCAGGGGAGCCACGAGGGGCCCACGAGGGTGGAGGGCGCGCCCAGGGGGTGGGCGTCCCCCTGCCTCATGCCTTCCTTGTTGCTTTCTTGACGTGGACTCCAAGTCTCCCGGGTTTCCTTTCTTTCCAAAAATAACTTCTCCAGAAGGTTTCATTCCGTTTCGACTCCGTTTGATATTCCTTTTCTTCGAAACACTAAAACAAGGGAAAAAACATGAACTGGCACTGGGCTCTGGGTCAATAGGTTAGTCCCAAAAATAATATAAAAGTGTTTAATAAAGCCCATAAACATCCAAAACAGATAATATAATAGCATGAATACTTCATAAATTATAGATATGTTGGAGACGTATCATGTACCAGACCTGATGTGTGCCTTGCCATAAGTTTCACAACGAGGTACCAAAGAAATCCAGGAGTGGATCACTAGACATCGGTCAAGAACATCCTGAAGTACCTGAAAAGGACCAAGGATATGTTTCTTTTTTATGGAGATGAAAAAGAGCTCATTGTAAATGGTTACGTCGATGCTAGCTTTGACACTGATCCGGATGACTCTAAGTCACAAATCGGATACGTATTTCTATTGAATGGTGGAGCTGTCAGTTGGTGCACTTCCAAGAAGAGCGTCATGGCGGGATCTACGTGTGAAGCGGAGTACATAGCTGCTTCGGAAGCAGCGCACGAAGAGTTCATATCCGATCTAGGTGTAATATCTAGTGCATTGGGTCCAATGAAAATCTTTTGTGACAACACTGGAGCAATTGCCTTGGCGAAGGAATCCAGGTTTCACAAGAGAACCAAAGACATCAAGAGATGCTTCAACTCCATTCGTGAAAAGGTCAAGGATGGAGACATAGATATTTGCAAAATACATACGCACGGGTACGCGTCGGTGCTATACAAACGGTTTTTAACCCCTTTCCGCGACGGCATTTGGAGCCGTCGCCTAGTGAGTGACGACGATAGGGGGGTCCTTCCCACACGACCCAGAAACCGTCGGGGATAGGGACCCTATAGTACTCCTACTCATTTGTGCTCGCATTGCCATCGCGGTCGATATTCTGTGGTGCTACGTTTACGATGTGCGGCCCATCACAAATGGTTCACTATTATAGAACGTGTATGATAAGCATACAATCACACACATTCGCTTTTCCCAAACCGTATGCGATAACTAATTAAGAAGATTAGCTAATCATCATATGAGTGTCAAACAGGATTACGAAATGTCGAACCGTCGTAACATCGTCGTACACGACAACTATCGCACATGCTATTCTGTGGTGCAACGTTTACGATGCATACTTCATCAGAAATAGTTTATGGTTGCGAATCGTGTACGATAAGGAACTAACACAAACGTTTAGTTTGCGCACACCATTTGTGATATTGTCTGACATTGCACATGCTTTGCAAATGGCAACTCTGTGCATGCTTGCACACATTTCCTCTCTGTGAACCATCTCGAATTATGGTGTATATCACAAACGTTTGTGTTTTACCAACCATGTGTGCCGTAACGACCTGGAGAGCGTAAATTCACCATAATTTAATTGCTGCTATTTCAAATTGTACCGGTTTTGAATTTGAATTTGGATGTATGCTACAGCTTTATTCATATCCATCAGGTTCAAACAACCAATGCATTATTCGATTCATAGGTACATATGTTCAAGAATTACATAAGAACCAAATAAAGAATGATGAACCACAATTGTATACTTGTATTATTAAAGATGGTAAAGAAAGAGGTGAAATACATTCTGGTTGCTGAACAAGGTGAAGTGGAATGCCCATATTATGCCCTCCTCCATGCAGAAGGCGCGCACAACTCTAGTCCAACCCCTTCTGATGGCCGACCGTCCATCCTTCACGGTCTTCATGAAAACATCTAGATAATCATCGTGTTCTGGTAGAAATACTTTAACCTTTGCATGCCCACCAATCATGTAGTTTGAGAGGTAATCTTGAGTAAACTGCTTTGGCAACCACTGCAAAGGAAAAAGATTCAGATATTGTCATCTAACACAACTCATTATGGGCGAGAAAAAGAAGGCTGCGAGTTCTTACTTACCATCCTGCAGTTCGCTGTTGTCTTGGATAAAGTGTAAACAAATAGTTTAATTGCCATCTTTGGACCCATTTTACTAACAATCTTTATTAGCTTCCTCAGTTGATGTTGGTTCATCGACATCTCATTGCCCCATACGCAGAAAGGGTTGAAGCGCGGATCTTTACCATTGACATATGTACCTAAAAGCACCAAGTTAATATTAGAAGCTAAACAACAATTGCACAATGATGTAGTACAACAATCTTTTATAATACTCCCTCCGTTCCTAAATATTTGTCTTTCTAGCGATTTCAACAAGTGACTACATACGGAGCAAAATGAGTGAATCTACACTCTAAAATATGTCTATATACATCCGTATGTGGTAGTCCATTTGAAATCTCTAAAAAGACAAATATTTAGGAACGGAGGGAGTATCTTATATCATCCAATATACTCACATATTAGATGAATTAACATCTTATATTATGGGCCGGAAGGAGTTTAGTGCATTCTTACAAATTATCGGCTGATTAACTGCTGCTGTATCCATGGGTTACAGTTAGTTTGAGCTAGTTCGAGCTCAAATAGCCCTAAAGTATATCTAAACATGTGGGCTAGTTTGAGCTAGTTGCATCTATAACCCACCCAAAAAAACTATCCAACCCAAGAGGTGCTAATTGGAGCTAGTTCTCCTAGTGCATTTATTGTCAATCTAACCCTGCCATCCAAACAACTCTTTGGATGGAGTTAGTTCAGGGTTAGTCATGAGCTAGAAACTAACTCTAACCTCTAGCTAAGTTGAGTATCCAAACAGGGATGTGTTGTTGTTGTTGTTGCTGCTTCTCTTCTACGTATATCTAGACATCATCAGAACATTAATGTAACACTCTTCCTTGTTGCTATGTAGCCTAGGATTGCATATTTAGACATTAAGTACAATGCATGTTGCTATGTAGCCTCAGATATATTACATATGGCCCTAGTTAACCTAACGATAACTGGGTTGCAGATATATTCAGTTAAAAGTCCGATTCACCGATTAGTCCCTTATCAGCCCCCGTCCTATATGGTACCAACTACCGATATCCTGAACAGTGAGCATATATAAGCCATGGGATGAAAATAACCTCGATGGAAAACAACAGTCATTCCCAAAATTGTCCTGTGTAGGTACATCGAGAAGCATGTTAAGCACAACAGGCTAAACATCAACCAAAATTATCCATGGCAAACAAAATAATCTCCAAAAGATAGCTTCAGTGTGCAGGTTTAAGCACGCTAGTAAAGCAAAACAAGTGGAAAGGTGTGTTAACTGCAACATGCCTAACATTTAACAAGAAGCAAACATAGTCATTCAATCTGGTATTGTGCCGGTCTAAGTACACTGGTTATTGTTAAATAAAAATGGAAAGGCATGTTAACTACAAGATGCTGCAACCAAATGTAGTCATTCATAGTAGTATTGTTGAAACTGGTACTGATGAAATTGAACTGCACAGTTCATACTTGCACACATAGAACATCACATTGTGAATAACTGGAATAAACAAGGCATACTACGAATAACCAAAGATAGCATTTGAAACTGGACGTATGCTAACTACAAACAACCGAACAATAAAAAAACTTTAAAAGAGGCATATGCTAGCTATAACAAGCTTAACAACAAGCAAATATATGCATTCCTATCGGTATGTTTAAAACTGGATTGATGAAATGTAATGCACAGTAAATAATTGCACATATAGAGCATCACATTGTGAACAACTGAAATAAACAAGGCATACTGCAAACAACCAGATATAGAAATTAAAACTGGACATATTCTCACTACACTACAAAAGGGACTCGACAAAACAAATCATGGTTTTCCCCCTGTGAAGAGGCACGGCAAAACAAATCATGGGTTTCCTCACTTGTCACAGATGGGCTCGTTCCCCTGGGAAGAGCACGAACCTTGGATGCTCTCCATGTTGTCGCAGATGGGCTCCTTCCCCTTGGAAGAGCACGACTATAGGGTGCCCTCCCTGATATCGCAGACGGGCGCTTTCCCCTTGGAAGAGCAGATGGGCTCTTTCCCCTTGGAAGAGGCGGAGAGGGTGCCCTCCTTGTGGTCGCCGTCGATGAGGTCTGACTTGGAAGCTATGGATCCCAAGCCAGCGTCGCAGAACGTGTCCTTTAGAAATGACAAAAGGGGCTCGATGGCGATGTAGGATGGCAAATTGTTGACAGCGAGCCAGAGGAGACCAGCGGTGGGGCCATAGATGGGATCGACGACGGTTGAACCCGAGGGGTTGGGGTGGGCCACTTAACCTGTGACATAGCCTGCCTCTGGCCGTCGCTGTCGATGACCTCGATGTCGTAGCCGGCAGCTGAGACTTGCCCGCATACTCTAGCCTGCTGCTTGAGTGCCTTCCACCAGTAATGGTCGGCAGCTTCCTCGGCGACATCGGGCGAAGAGACCGCGATACACCTCTTTTGGGCCAGTCGCTCCTCGAGCTCCACGAGAAGCGTAGCCGGGCTTAGGCTGCGGCGCTCTGGAGTGGGGGATGGGGATCTGTGGGAAAGGGGGCGTTTGGCAGGCGTCATCTAAGAAACTCAGGGCGGCCTGGGTATGGAGATCGGTGGGTAAGCTGCACGGGCAAACATGCAAATGTTGACAATGGAGGCCTTGCGACGACGGCGGGGACCTTGCTAGTATTTCGAGCGAGGGAGGGGGGTGTGTGTGCGCACGCCCAAGGAGGTTTTGGTGTGTGTGTGTGTGGGGGGGGCGAGGGGTGTTTGAGGAAATGACGCGGGTACTGAAAATTTTACTACGCGGGAGTCAAACGCGAGAGTGAAATGCCGGGGCTATTGAAAATTTTGATGATAGTGCATCGCACACGGTCTGGAGATAACAACCGTGTGTTATGAAACAGAAAAACCCTCGAGGCGGGCAGATATTTTCTAGGGATGCAGGCGGGATTGGGAACAAGAAACATCACACACGGTCCGCAGATAACACCGTGTGTTATGAAACGAAAAAACCCTTGAGGCGGGTAGATATTTTCTAGGGATGCATGCGGGATTGGGAATAAGAAACATCGCACACAGTCCGGAGATAACAACCGTGTGTTATGAAACAGAAAAACCCTCAAGGCGGGCAGATATTTTTGAGAGGGGGAGCCTCGTGGAGCGCAATGTCTTGTGCGAGATGTAATGCGTGATGTGGGCACCGCATGGCACATGTTAGTTTGAGTGAACCGTGTCTGTTGCGTCATCCGACTTGTCTAATGTTCATAAATTTGGCGAAAAATGATGCGGGAGAGGGTCAGAACACGAACACACTTGCATGTGGACCAAATTTATGTATGAAAAGAGTGGTTTGATTTTCAAATACCAAATGCAACTTCGATGTGGCACTATCTCGCAAAGCGCACGGTATTGCTTGCCCCCACCCCCTCATGTCGGCACGAAGAAAATCCTAAGCTATGAATGAATGCCCCCTACCCCCCAACCGAGGTTCACCTAGCAAAGTGCGTAGCTAGCAGCCCCCCCTCCCTCGTGGTCGGCACCAAGGGAATCCTAAGCTATGAATGCATGCCCCCCAACCGAGGTTCACCTAGCAAAGTGCTTGAAGCTAGCACCCCCCTCCCTCGTGTCGGAACGAAGGAATCCTAAGCTATGAATGCACGCCCCCTGACCGAGGTTCACCCTAGCAAAGTGCGAAGTAGGTAGCAGCCCCCCTCCCCCGTGTCGGCACGAAGGGAATCCTAAGCTATGAATGCATGCCCCCCCAACCGAGGTTCACCTAGAAAAGTGCGAAGTAGCTATCAGCCCCCCTCCCTCGTGTCGCCACGAAGGGAATCCTAAGCTATGAATGCATGCCCCCCCAACCGAGGTTCACCTAGCAAAGTGCGAAGTAGTAGCCCCCCACACACTTTCAGTCGGCGTACCAGAGAGGCATATCTCATCAAGATGGATCGTAAAATGGACCAAGAATAATCCACCTTGGTCGTACAACCTCTCTCTTGTTGTTGGTCAAAGTGATGGCCGTCCATGCGACCCCGGAGATGGACTAGCTCGCCAATAATCACACAAGTAGCTAGTCCCCGAAGACAACCACTGCATACGTGTGGCCCAAACATATGTATGGAGAGGTGTGTTTTTGAGTAACAATGGAACAACTTTGATGTGGCACAGTGATTTCAAACTAGAAATCCCCACACTGAGTGAGGGTTAGGTTGACGATGCATATGTTTGTTACACCACACTTCAAGCCAACGACGGGGATTCATGCATGCATGCGTGCATAGTATATGCGCTCAAACTTAATTAGGTCTGAATCTCACCATGACCTATACTACGATAACACGAACCAAATGAAGAATCCGCCATGGTAACCTATCTTGTTGTTGGTCAAGGTGATCATGGATGTCCACGCGGGCCCACAAATATATAGGCTTGTCACCGATAACCACGCGAGGGAGTGTGCCGTTCGAAGGCAACCACTACATGCATATGTATGGAGGTGATGCGTGCATGCATGTTTGAATACCATTTCACAACATTGATGTGGCGCGTGCATAAAAAATCGTACACTAGCTCCCCACACAGATCGAGATCGGTTCATGACGTGTCGTTGTACTAGCCACTTCGACTCGATGGGAGGGATTCATGCGTACACATGCATGTGTGTGTGCTCAAACTGTATCATGCATGTCATCCCAGAGCATGAACTATATATATATACACCGTATTACAAGCAAAAATAATAATCCC
Organism: Aegilops longissima; assembly: GCA_021605205.1. Taxonomy (NCBI): domain Eukaryota; kingdom Viridiplantae; phylum Streptophyta; class Magnoliopsida; order Poales; family Poaceae; genus Aegilops; species Aegilops longissima. The sequence goes on from CM038677.1 coordinate 574,884,772, forward strand.
CTCCTAAGTCAAATTAACCTCTCTTATTGTCAGGAAAAAAGTAGTGATGGACCAAGCGGGCCCATAGATGGAAAGCATCGATATCGCTGATAACCGCTTAAGTGGGTGCGAGAGGACAACCACCACCGCTTTGCATGTGGGCCAAACATATATATGTTGAATACCCAAAATGCACAACTTTGATGTGCCACATGCCTCAAAAACCGTAAACCATGCACCCACACAGAACGAGGTTCATGAAGTGTACTACATATGATGGTCCCCTTCCCCCCTCTTCACCGCATACTATATGCTCCTGCCGTAATATGTACAACCCAAAAGAATCCTCATCGATGGTGAAATTAATTAACCTCTCCCGATGTAGGTCAAAGTGATGCACGCATGCATCGACGATGGCATCGTGGGCCCACAGACGGAAGCGTCCCACGTGGGTGTCCTAGCTAGGATAACCACGGCGTGCGTGCATGTGTCCCAAAGAGGTGTTGTGTGATGTTTGAATAGCCAATTCCACAATTTTGATGTGGCACGTGCCTCGGAAATCGAAAAGTCTCGACACTGAGTGAGGTGTACTTATTCACAGACGCGTACGTATAGTATATATGCTAGTCCCCTCCCACCTCTTCGACGCGTACTATATACCACCATGACACAAACAAAAAAGATTCTACCTTGCTGGTCAAATTAACCTCACTGCCGGCTGTTCGTCAAAGTGATGGACGACGACCTCACGGGCCCACAGAAAGTGTCACACGTGAGTATCGAGTGTCGTGTAGGACAACCATCGACTGCATGTGGCCAAAACATGTATGTATGAAAGGGTTGTGTAATGTTTTAAATAATGATTTCACGACTCTGATGTGGTACCGACCTGCCTAACAAAATGGCCAACCCACACGGTGGCTCACAACTCGTAGTGTACTGTGAGCAACCCGCCACCCCCAGACGCAAACACGCACCCACACACTGCGAATCCACCGCAACTACGATGCATGTTAAATTAATTATCCCGCGGTGAACATATGTTACCAACGGAGAGACGTTTTAATTTTGAAAAAATCACAGAGATCATTAAGACGTTTTAGTACATCAATTGATTGATTTTCTACGGGTATAATGTGCAAAAATCAAATTTGAGCTACATGCACACGTGACAGTGCACCTAAATGGATTGCAAAAACACATGTGTCTCACTGGGTGCATGTTTATTCCTCGTGCAACAAATTTCAAACATTGAGAATCTTGATTTTTAAATTCTAGTACATCCAAAACTTATTCGAAGTTCATGAAACTTATCGTGTTGCCATATGGACACCAATACAAAGTGGCATTGTACTTTTTTTTGTCAAATTTGAGACTAGTTTTGATGTAATCTTTATCTAATTACAAACGGGGTATTATTAATAATTGGGAACCAACATCCCAAACGGATTATTTATTCGAACCGTGAGCGTTAAACCAACAATGGACATGCTTCGGCTAAGCAATAAAGCGACAACATTAATCATCCAAATAGAAAAACAATATACGTGCCGCCGCGCGACCCGTGTGCCGTTCGAGCAGGCGTGAGTTGACGGGACGCATGCGAGAAGTCCACCGCCCATGCAGACGGGGAGTCGTGCGTGCAGGTGTGTGAATTGACGGAGGCATGCTCGCTGCGCAGTGTCATCGGGAGGGGTGCGAGTAGCTGTGTCAAACTTTGGTAGGCATGCCAACAGTCCGGTGCGCAGGGTCACCGGGAGGCGAGCCATCGGTTTGACCGCCGCCCGCCTCTCTCCCACAACTCCCACTACTCCATATTAATGGTGCGCCCGAGCTGCCGCACCCCCATCCTCGCCACACACACAATCCTCTCTCTCCGCTTTTATCCTCGACGCTGCTCTCAGTCCTCAAAGCCGTCAGTGTATGAGGATGCCGCCGAAGTGCCCCATCGGAGGGAGTGGCGACGCCGGGGCTGCTAAAGCACCGGAGCGCGGCGTGGAGATGAAGACAGAGTTTGCCGTCACCGTCGACGAGTTATCACTACACCCTGACGTCATCGACGACGTCGAGCTTCCACAGCCGGAGGCGGAGTTCCACACCGACTCTGGTGACGACCCCGACTCCGACTCCGACGACCACTCCGGTGACGACGGACAGCTGGTTAGTCATCTATACCCATTTATGTGTCAAATAGATTATAGGGTTTCTCTGGTTACTCCTGCCCCCCCCCCCTTTTTTGGAATAGAAATACTATGGTTATGTTCTCCCAATCCATGAAATCTGAGCAAGTTTCGTCAGATCCGTGTAGTGTATTGATTGTTTGAATGGTACAAGTGATAAGTGATTAGTTGTTTCATCTGTGCAAATGATTTCTGCTACTAATCCGACTAGGGTTAGTGTTCATGCTAATAATTCCTAGACAGGACTTGACAATTGATTTTGAATGAACTACATATGTTTGTGCCATTATTTCTTCAAGATTGGTCTGTACATAGACGATTGTGCTTAAAAATCGAACCATAATCTCTGGATATGTATAAATAAATAGCCATAAATTCCTAATCCTACTTCACGGCATGTAATCATTGATTTGATGCCAAATTTGTTTTACTATTTGTATAGGTGCTGTCTGACGATGTGGACAGCAAGGATGAAGATGGCCAGAGGAGGTACAAGAGGCAAATCCCGAGGGCGCTTTATGCGGGAATGCATAACAGGCGTATTAGGACCTGGAACGGCGGCTATCGATGCCCATTTTGCAACCACAAGCTTCATGACATGTATCTAAGTGTTCTGGCACATGCAAGAGGACGGTTCATTGGCTCCTTCAAGCAGAAGTATTCTCGTAGGGTGGCGCACGACGCGTACGCCGAGTACCTGGAGAAGCTTCAGGATCGTGTCGACATGTGAGATGAGATATGGGATGGATCAAACTATGTATGCTTGAGTATGCTTAATGACGGTTGAACTATGTACTTATGGTTGAACTATGCTTATGTACATGTACGCTTATTATCTATGTCTGAGTATGTTTACTTATGTCTAACCGTGGGATATGGATGCAACTAGTTCGGTTGATGGAATCTACCTCTGTCTTGGTTTATTGACCCCCTTTGTAATTTGTGTTAAATTTTGACCAAAGCTTTAACTGAAAAAATGTTAGTGCAGGCCAGCAAAAATTATATCGTTGGATGGGTATTTGAGCATAGTGTTCAATGATATAATTTTTGGTGACATGCATAAACATTTCTTAGTTAAATATTTTGTCAAAATTTGGTAAAAATTGCAAAGGGGACCAATAAACCAGGACGGAGGTAGTACGTCAATCACACATAGTTCCAAAAATTGGAACCATGTGCAATGACTTTCATTTTGCCTGTTGCGTCAATCACACACGGTTGGCTCTAGCAAACCGTCGCCTCCAAAATTCTTTGTGGGACAGAAAACCCTCACCACCCAATTCAAAAAAGAAAAAAGAAAACCCTCACCATCCCCACGTCACAAAAACCCTCACCCCGCCCGCCACCCCCTCCGGTCCCCATTCACACCTGCATAAGCTCCTCCGCGTCTATGCCATGGCACCGCCTATCGCGGCGGTAAACACTTAGTTCGACGCCTGCCGCCGCCGCCAGGCTGCAAGCCCACCGCATTTCGCCACTTCCGCTTGTCGCCGCCTATCACCATCGACTTTCTCGACGCTGCTCACGGTCGACCCAGCTCTGCTCGGTTGGGGAATCTGCCGTACTGAGGGTTCTTTCTCATGGACGACAAGATAAATGTAACATCCCAAATTTCCCATTTGGAATGTTTTACAATTATAGCTAAGCATCTATGCATATTGTTTGAATTTGAGTGACATTTGAAGTTTCAGAAGATTTTGAGTTGTTGGAATTTGAATTTGAATTGGCAGTTGAAATTTATTTCAAATCAATGCCTAACAAATACTTGAGAAAAAGTATGAGAGGAGTAAACATGACACTCCAAATATGTCAGATGAAAAACCTTGCCAAAAAGTTTGAATTCAAATTTGATTTTTATTTGGGATTTTAGAAAATGTTTTTTTTTAAGTTTGAGTTTTGCCCCTGGAAAAATGTTCAAATTATAGGGAATATTCCCCTAATCATTTTGATATATATATGTCCTATATAAAAAATATATATTTTATTCTCTCTCTCTATTTCAAAAAAAGGAAAAAAACCCAGCGCCACCAGCCAACCCGCCCAACCAAGACCTAGGCGGCCCACCATGAGCTAAGCCAACCCGCCCACCACCAGCGCAGCCCACCCGAGCCGGCCGATCGAGCCGCCTTGAACCCCTTCCCATTCGGTCGCCTGACCAATCCTCTCTCTCTCTCTCTCCCGCTGACGCCCCGGACCCACCTCTCCCTTTCCCCTCGCCCACGCCACTCCACGCCAACCACCGCGCCGCCGCCGCCGGAATCCCGGGATCGCCTCCTCCGATCTGCCCCCTCCTCCAAGCCGCCCCCCCTATATATACCTCCCCCCTCGACCCGTTCCGCCCCGCGCCGCCAAACCCTCTCCCCTCACCGCAATCGCTCACCGGACGCCTTGACGCCGCCGCCGCCATTTGCCCTGTTCCGCCGCCCGAACCCCCGAGCTCCACCGAGTCCACCACCGACCTCGCCGCTCCGCCGCAGCACCACCGGACATCTCCGCCGCCGCCCGGACCGCCAGTAGCCATCAGCCCGTCGTCGCCCGAGCCGCCGTCGCCGTCGACCACCGCGGTGAGTCACCGGAAACCCCCCCACCGTCCGATCTAAAACGTAGGGTCTAGATTAGATCTACGAAGGGGTACGGTTATTTTTAATAAAACCCGGTTTAGTTCCGGTTTTATTTATGTTTAGTTTAGACCGGCCCGACTCGGTTTAATCCCTCGGGCGCGTTTTAGCTATGTTACGCCCGAGCGTTAGATAGGCCCATTAGCGCCGGTTTTCTTTTTAGTTAATTTTTTTTCGTTTCTGTTTTTAACAGAATAGTTTCAGTTTTGTAAAATCCATATCTTTTAATCTACTTAATATTTTTAATTGATTCTTTTTTTGTTAGTTTGCAAATTTGTTGTAGTTTACGCAGAAAATATGTTTAGTCATGTTAAAATTATTAGAAATTGTTTTATTTTAGATTTAGATAGATTAGTAATTCTGCTATAAAATGAGTTAGGATTATTTTATTTTAGTGATTCCTTTTGTCACTACTTTGTTTTGGCCTTGCCTAACCGTAGGAATTTATTTGGGCATTTTAGATTTAATAAAAAATAGTTTTAACCAAAATCATGTGGTTCTTATTTATTTAACTAGCTACTGTTTTCCTATTGTTTTATGTAGCAAATAATTTTATTTTTCCTATGTGATAGTTTATTTTAGATTAGTTTCTGTAGTTTTAGAGCATGAACATTTATTTACAATAAATAGAATTTTTATTTTATTTTTTCTTGCTAGGATTGTCATAGGCATAATAGGAGTTCTATAGTAGCTTTTGATGTGATTCTTTTTGCTCCTAGTTGCATGATGTTTTCTCTTCTGTTAGTTAGCAAAAACCCATGCTTAGGTTCTGTTAAGAAAAAATTTGTTTGTGTAAAACTATTTCTTGGTTGTTGTTTGATGTGGTGAAAACATTGATTTGGATTTCTTCGAACTTTCTTTGGGTTTTGGTTCAATTGTTTTGTGTGTAATGTTGGCATGCTGTTATGTTAAGTGATCATATGTTTGTATGCTTATATGATTGTTGTTTGCCTCGGTAGAATTTCCGGAGTGCGAAGCTTGCTACCACGAGTCCCTAGCTTTCGAAGATCGTCAGCAAGGCAAGTCATTGATCATATTTTTCTTTTATTATACCTATGATTTTATTGCATTAGAATTATACCTCCCCACCATGCATGCAGTAGGAGAATTTGAAGTTATGTTCTTGAGTAGTATCATGAGGTAGGGTGAACCCAATTCCCCTTGTACCATTGCCCGGGACGAAGTAGTTTATTTTGCTATGCTCGTAGACGGGGTTGGTTGAGTGATTCATAAGGGAGATGTGAGAGTCAAGATGATGACAACCCCATGACTTCAAGCTCAAGATGGACTTCAAATTTTACTACTGGGTGGAGGACGGTTGACGGGCACCCTGGAGAAAACCAGTGGCTGGCCGGGATGCATGGAGAAGCGCCATGACATCTTGCGGAAAGCTTCACCCAACCACGAAGAGAAGGATGGATACCCCATTGACCGGAAGCTTACCTGTGCAGCCGCAAGCCATTATGGGCTCTGGCTTGGTCAACCTTAGGTGTGACTCTGGCTGGACGGTGCTACGAGATGTAGAAGAACGGTAGGATTGGATGGGCACCGACAGTGGCCAGAGGAACTCTTCGGAAGACCCTGTTTTCGTTCGTCCCGTATTCAAACACCATGAAGTGCGAAGACTTAAAGGAGGGAACGAATCTTGCGGGTAAAGTGCGCAAACCTCTGCAGAGTGAAGATCTAAACGGTTAGCCGTGTCCCCGTTTACGGACAATTTGAGCCTCTGGAACTTGGAGTATTTCGGATATCTCAACACCAAACTTAATAAATTAATTGAGGGGGGTTATTTAATAATTGGGAATGAGACATTGGTTGGCGGAACCATCTCAATAACTACCAACATATTGTAGTATTTGCAAACAAGTCCATTGTTGTAGGGTAAAACTGGCTTTTTCGCAAAACAATGAAACTTAGAGCCCCACAGCCAAATTGCATATAGTGTTAGTAATTTTATTGTCATTCTATCTTCATGACTTGCCGGCATATTCAAAATGCTGACCTACACGGCTGCAACGCCTTATGTTGCGAGGAGTATTCCGATCGGGGAGTGAGGCTACGATCCGCTTGGCGATTGCCCTTTGAGTCGGATGGACTCGCTATTCTTCTACGCTTCCACAGCTTTATTTAGTTTATTTCTCATGAGTTGGCCTTCGGCCGAATTTATTCTATTGTAATAAAGACTCGATATGAGAATCGTGTAATAAATTCAGGTGTGATTGAACTTTGATTATTTCATCAATGTACTGTGTGTGCCAGCATGATCTTGGGATGGTACAGCTACACAGAGACTTGACCGATTTTGGGTCGGGTCGCTACAATAACTAATTTAATGAGATATTATCTCATCCCTTATCCCAGTTCATCTGCCTCCTTTAATCACCCGGCGGAAATCACCGTGAACTCATTTTTATTCGAGCTGATTTGAGGGTTTTCTTTCATTCGTAGAATGTACAGTGCACCGACACATCAGGACTTTGCGACCTCCGCCAGAGATTCCATCTCACCGTACCAGATGACTTGAGGATGCGCGCGGTATGTTCAATCTCACCCTAAATCGGTTGGCATGGCCTACTTTTCTGAACATATTCTAAATATTGCTACATTTGGATAAAAGGTGCCACATGCACCATATACTTCAAAGGGGATTTTCCTCTCTTCTTTCTATATTAGGCAAATTAATGATGTATTGTTCTTTCGATTACTGTCATATTTCCATGATATCATGTTTACCCTATCTGTTTAATTATAGATTTTTGTCCTTCGATTTCAACTGCTATACAGTTCTTTCAATTTGGGCCCATATTTGCATGTTACCATATTTTCTTTAACAATCCTACCATTTTCTGCAGCTCACCCCTTACTATGCAACAGATTATGTAGTGCACAATCTTCCCCTTTACATAGATGAAAACTGCACGGATGTCATACTGCACACAAACCATGGATTTACAATCATTGCTACTGTAAGACTTGATGAACGCGGTGACTCCTGTTTTGGCACTGGCTTTTGGAAAGAAATTTCTAAGTTTTATGTACTGAATGCTGGCACTAAAATTGCACTGCACATAAAAGGGCCTGGTCATGAGATATATGCTAACTTCCCCGACAAAATCATCCGTCCAGACTTTGTTCGAAGTATGTTTTGTTTTCAACTACCTGCATGTTGACTTACCCAGCAATGTCAAATGAATTGTGTAGTATTTAAGCAACCAATTGTTATTCACTTTTCTTACTATATTCCTACCTAATAACTTCTAGTTACCAATACACTTTTTCTATTGCCCTGTTTTAACTAAATATTCCCTGTACTCCCATTTCTATCAGAAAGCGCCTCTGACAAGGAGACTCCAGAGGTGGAGAACGGGGCTGCCAACAAGCGGAGGCGGGGCGAGCTAGAACCGCAAGCGACTCCAGCAGGCCTAGACTTCATCAGCAGCCTCCCCGATGATATGTTGACAGTCGTCATCTCCCTCCTCCCAATCAAATATGGGGCGCGGACAACCGTCCTTTCCCGGCCCTGGCTAGGGACAACTCCCTGATAACCCACAAGTATAGGGGATCAATTGTAGCCTCTTTCGATAAGTAAGAGTGTCGAACCCAATGAGGAGCTAAAGGTAGAACAAATATTCCCTCAAGTTCTATCGACTACCGATACAACTCTATGCACGCTTAACGTTCGCTTTACCTAGAACAAGTATGAAACTAGAAGTACTTTGTAGGTGTTGTTGGATAGGTTTGCAAGAAAATAAAGAGCACGTAAATAAAATCTAGGGGCTGTTTAGATAAAGACACGACTAAGTTAGTTTTAGTAGAGAGCTTGTTGTCACACAAGAAAGTTACTTGTCCCTAGGCCATCGATAACTAGACCGGTGATCATTATTGCAATTTTATTTGAGGGAGAGGCATAAGCTAACATACTTTCTCTTCTTGGATCATATGCACTTATGATTGGAACTCTAGCAAGCATCCGCAACTACTAAAGATCATTAAGGTAAAACCCAACCATAGCATTAAAGCATCAAGTCCCGTTTATCCCATACACAACAACCCCCTTACTCGGGTTTATGCTTCTGTCACTCAAGCAACCCACTATAAGCGAATCATGAACGTATTGCAACACCCTACAGTGGGAATCCCTCACGCTTGCGCGACACGAAGAGCACCATAGGACAACACCAATAATAAAACATGCAACTCAAACCAATCACGATCATCAATTAACCCATAGGACAAAACAGATCTACTCAAACATCATAGGATAGCCATACATCATTGGGAAATAATATATAGCGTTGAGCACCATGTTTAAGTAGAGATTACAACGGGTAAAAGAGGGGTTACACCGCTGCATAGAGGGAGGAAGAGTTGGTGATGATGGCGGTGATGTTGTTGGTATAGATTGCAGTGATGATGATGGCCCCGGCGGCGTTCCGACGCCGCCGGAAGAGAGGGGGAGAGAGCCCCCCTTCTTCTTTTTCTTCCTTGACCTTCTCCCTAGATGGGAGAAGGGTTCCCCCTCTGGTCCATGGCCTGCATGGCACAGGAGGGGCGAGAGCCCCTCCGAGATTGGATCTGTCTCTCTGTCTCTCTCTGTTTTTGCGCTCCCTGATTCTGGCCTTTCACCGTTTCTTATATTCCCGGAGATCCGTAACTCCGATTGGATTGAAATTTGAACACGATTTTATCCGGATATTAGCTTTCTTGCGGCGAAAGAAGGGCAACAACCGCCTTACGGGGTGTCCACGGGGGTCAGGGGCGCGCCCCTTGCCTCGTGGCCCCCTCGGGGATCGTCTCACGTTGATTCCACTTCCCAAAATTCACATATATCCCAAAAAAAATCCCCGTCAGTTTTTATCCCGTTTAGACTCCGTTTGATGTGGATTTTCCGCGAAACGAAAAACATGCAACAAACAGGAACTGGCACTGGGCACTGGATCAATATGTTAGTCCCAAAAGTAGTATAAAAAGTTACCAAAAGTATGTAAAAGTTGTAGAACATTGGCATGGAACAATAAAAAACTATAGATACGACGGAGACGTATCACTCATCGACACCAACGAGCTCTGCCATGGCTATCGCAAAAGCTTGGATGCGTTCTCCAAGATCCTTGACAGTCACCTTGGCCCAACCAGAGTCCTTAGAATGGGCAAGTTCCGTTCCAATGGCAAGGACCGAGCCAAGCTTGACGAATGGTTCCGATCCCCCACCCTAGATCAGCTCGAGGAGCTCACTTTTGATGATGGGCATATGCGGTCGCTACCAACGTCCGCACCGCCTCACGCCCATTGATACGTCTCCAACGTATCTATAATTCATGAAGTATTCATGCTATTATACTATCCTTCTAGGATGTTTTATATGCATTTATATGATATTTTATATGATTTTTGGGACTAACCTATTAACCTAGAGCCCAGTGCCAGTTTCTGTTTTCTCCTTGTTTTTGAGTTTTGCAGAAAAGGAATACCAAACGGAGTCCAATTGACCGACCAATTTTTTATGGACCAAAAGAAGACCAAAAAGTATCGGAGTTGGGCCAGAAGAGTCCCGAGCTGCCCACGAGGGTGGGGGGCGCGCCCACCCCCCAGGGCGCGTGGGCCTACCTCATGGACAGCTCGGGCACCTCCTTGACGTGAGACCGACGCCAAAAATTCCTATAAATACAGAAACCTCGGAAAATTAACCTAGATCGGGAGTTCCGCCGCCGCAAGCCTCTGTAGCCACGAGAAATCAATCTAGGCCCTCTCTGGCACCCTGCCGGAGGGGGCCATCATCACCGGTGGCCATGGAGGAGTATCCCGGAGGGGCCATCATCACCATGAAGGCCAAGGACCAGAGGGTGGAGGCCATGGAGGAGGAAGCACAAGGGGGAGAACCTCTCCTCCTCTCTTCCGTGGCGCGGAGTGCCATCGGGGGGAATCATCACCACGGTGATCGTCTTCATCAACATCACCATCATCATCACCATCCTCATCTCTTTTACGCGGTCCACTCTCCCGCACCCCGCTGTAATCCCTACTTGAACATGGTGCTTTATGCCACATATTATGATCCAATGATGTGTTGCCATCCTATGATGTTTTGAGTAGTTATCTTTTGTCCTTGGGTTGATTGATGATCTAGATTGGTATGAGTTGTATGTTTTACTTTGGTGTTGTCCTATGGTGCCCTCCGTGTCGCGCAAGCGTGAGGGATTCCCGCTGTAGGGTGTTGCAATACGTTCATGATTCGCTTATAGTGGGTTGGTGAGTGACTGAAACACAAACCCGAGTAAGAGGGATTGTTGCGTATGGGAATAAAGAGGACTTGATGCTTTAATGCTATGGTTGGGTTTTACCTTAATGATCTTTATTAGTTGCGGATGCTTGCTAGAGTTCCAACCATAAGTGCATATGATCCAATTAGAGAAAGTATGTTAGCTTATGCCTCTCCCTCATGTGAAACTGCAATAGTGATTACCGGTCTTGTTAACAATTGCCTAGGACAATTCCGCACACCGATCCACCATTATTCCACACTCGCTATTTATATTATTTAGTAATATATTCTAACTTTATGATAACAGCACCTACTTTTATGTTTTAGCTCTCTGATATCATGCAAAGTTATCCTCTTCATACCCACAACGTAGTTTTATTTCCCGTTGCTAGTTGGAAGTAAACGTTTGGTGCACGTAGAGTCGTATCAGTGGTAGATAGGGCTTGAGAGAATATTGATCTTACCTGTAGCTCCTTGTGGGTTCAACACTCCATACTTATCACTTCCACCTTTGGAAAGTGCTACGATGATTCCTTGCACTTAGGGATTATCAAGCTCTTTTCTGGCGCCGTTGCCGGGGAGCAATAGCGCGGGGTTGGTATTCTCGTGTGTGCTTGTTTGTTTTCTTCACTAAGTAGATTTTGTTTTTCCTTTTTGTTTCTGTTTAGTTGTGGGTGAAACATACAAAAAAATTAAAAGAATGAAAATACAAAAAAATTATTACTTGCCTCTCATGCCTAAAAAGTTTTTCAAAAAGAGAAGTGATTGGAAAGTTATGCATTGAAGAAGTGAGGGTCGACCTTGAGCACTTGTGTTCATGCTCACGGAAACAATGTAGAATTTTTCATGGAATTTTCTCTGTAAATAATTATCCCCTTGTATATACCCATTGTATTATAAAAATAATGTGCCAAGCTTTGGTTTTAGGATGATTAGATTGCTTGTTTACTATGTGCAGAACAAAAACAGAAACTTTGGCTGTAGTGCGTGAATTTACATGTTTTACTGGAAAGTCAAATGGGTCTGAAACTTTTTGCACATTACTTATGTACAAATTTTTAAAATTTTCAAATTTATTTCATAATTTTAGGAGTTACATAAGTTTACCAAACTTTCAGATTACTACAGACTGTTCTGTTTTTAACAGATTCTGTTTTGAGTGTGTTGTTTGCTTATTTCGATGAATCTATGGCTAGTATTGGAGGGTATGAACCATAGAGAACTTGGAATAAAGTAGGTTTAACACCAATACAAATAAAGAATGAGTTCATTACAGTACCTAAAGGTAGTGATTTGTTTTATTACACTAACGGATCTCACAAGTTTTTGTTAAAGTTTTGTGTGGATGAAGTGTCCGAAGGTCGAGGAGCTATCAATATGAGAAGAATAAATAGAGGCAAGAGTTCAAGCTTGGGGATGCCCAAGGCACCCCAAGTAAATATTTCAAAGGGTACTCAAGCATCTAAGCTTGGGGATGCCCCGGTTGGCATCCCATCTTTCTTCTTCAACGATTATCAGTATACCTCGGTTTTTGCCTTGTTTACATGATTTGTGTCCTTTGTGTTTTTGTTTTTCCTTTAAGAACCATGCTAGCATGAGATATCCCTTCATTGATTTATAGAATACTTCATGTGTTTCACTTAAATCTTTTAAGTATGATCTTATAGAATTACTCTTTGTGCTTCACTTAAATCTTTTGAGTATGGTTTTATAGGATGCTTCATTTTTTTTAAAGGGTGGATTTTATTAGCTCAAAACGAAGCATCAAGAGAATACAAACATGATGAGCACACACCCGGCTTCTGCACAGCTAGGATGCACACAGCCAACACCAACCCACACAAAAAAAAACACACCAGCAAATAGCAAAGTCATATAAGACCAAAGCTATGCATGGGCGAGAAAAAGAAAGAAGAAAAAAAACCAATCAGTTCCGTGATCGGCAAACTATAGGAAAGACCATATCCGCACCAACCGTCTCAAGACACCATATGAACATCGTGATTCTTCAACAGCAACGCCTTCAGGAAGGGAGCAACACTGAAATGCTGTCGTCACTGGATCCAGCAGTCAACGCCAAAATCTAGGTTTTCACTCTGAAGAAATTGTCCGAACATATCCAAGCAATGCCTTCAACAAGGTAACGATGTATAACCCTCGCCATTGCCAAGAATTCAAATCTGGGCTTTCACCCCGGAGCTCGATACCGGGTACTTAAGAAGCACCACCATCGACGCGACAAATGTGTTGTCGCCACCACTTTTCCACGACCCCAGCAGCTACTCCGCCGCTGCACACCCATTCCTCTGCGTCAAGCCCACGTCCATAGTTTGCATCTCATCGCCGAAGTGAACCATCGAATCTGAAAAGATGAACTCTCGAAGATCTTTCGATGTACACTGCCGCCATGGAGCCACAAGAGGTCGCTGCACCATCACAGTTTGCAACGACCATCTAGGCCGAACAAGATCCGGATCACCGTTACCCCCCGAGATACCGCGCATAGACGACGGGAGACCGAGCCGCCATCTAGCAAGGCCTGGCCCAAGCGACGCCGGAGGACGCGCGCATCGGCTGGACCAAGTCCACACGTCCCAGCACGCCGACGCGTCGCCTGCCGCCATGCCCACCAGATCTAGGTTGCCGCCATGAAAGCACAGCCGCCAGCAAGCCAGCCGAGGCACCACCGGCATGACCCGTGTTGCCATGCCGGTCAACACGAGGCCAAGGCAGCCGGTGCACAGGACCAAATCCACGTGGATACATGGTCACCGCGCCGGCGGACCCTCACCAACGAGCCGTCACCGCGAAGCAGCGTGCCATCGAACAACCGAGGAGTAGCAGCTGTGAAAGCCGCGAGCAGTTGCACCATCATCACAGCAACCACCACGGATAGATCTGGCTAAGGTACCACGGAATTTGAAGAAAACTACGAACGCGGATGTTGTCCCGCCGCCGCCGGCACCAGACGGGGGCTTTGCCCCGGTGGCTAACGCTGGCGACGGCGAGGAGATGAGGAGGCTGGGGTGGTCGCGGCCGCCGCGGAAGGAGGCACCGCCCGAGCCGCCCTGTGCGAGCGACGAGGGGGCCTGGCGATAGATTTGCTCCACTCGTAACCAACTAATCCTGGGAGAGTGCATCAGATACAGAGCCCGACCACAGAAGGACAGGCGGCCGCCTGGCCCCCATAGAATGCTTCATGTGCTTCATTTATACATTTTGAGCTTGGATATTGGTTAGTTGTAGAATGCTCCATGAACTTCCTTTATATCTTTTGGAGTATGAGTAATACTATAATTTAAAGTGAGTTTGGAAGAGTGTCAACTTTAGGAATTGGTGATCCCACTATTTTGGAGGATGTTGAATCTTAGTGTGATATTTATGAAAGTGGATTTGGAAGAGTGTCAACTTTAGCTAGTAATGATTCCACTATTTTGGAAGAGGTTCCAATTAAGTATGAGAACAAAGTTACTATCCATGATGCTACTGAAAATTATTATGAGGGAGGAATACATGCTTGTAGGAGTTGCAATAATATCAAGTTTCCTCTCTATGTGCTTAAAGTTTTGAAGTTATACTTGTTTTGCTTTCCTATGCTAGTTGATTCTTGTTCCCATAAGTTGTGTGCTCACAAAATCCCTAGGCATAGGAAGTTGGTTAGAATCAATTGTGCTAGTCATATTCTTCATGATGCTCTCTTTATGTTTCAATTCTTACCTTTTATGTGAGCATCATTGAAATCATCATGCCTAGCTAAAAAGCATTAAAGAAAAGCGCTTGTTGGGAGACAACCCAATATTTACCCTTACTGTTTTTCTGTGTTTACATGATTAAGCTACTGTATTAATCATGTTTATAGCTTTTGTGTCAATAAAGTGCCAAGTAAGACCTTTGGGAAGACTTGGGTGAAAGTTAATGTGATCTTGCTGAAAAAAACAGAAACTTTGCGCTCATGATATTGGCTGTCATTTTTTACAGAAGAGTGATTTTTAGTTGATTATTTTTGAACAAGATTTATAGATAAATTCCTCACGTCCACCAATTTATTTCATAATTTTTGGAGTATCAGAAGTATGGTTATTGTTCAGATCATTACAGACTGTTCTGTTTCTGACAGATTCTGTTTTTATTGCATAGTTTGCTTGTTTTCTAGTTTCTATGACTTATATTCCTCAATATAAATTGTAGAAATGACATGTTACAGTATGCATTGTGTGAGAACAATTATGAACCTTGTATTTGACAGTATCAAAGTGAATGTTTTACTCTTTATCATACTAACCTAACTCACGAAGTTTGGTTAAGTTTTGTGTGATTTAAGTTTTCAAGTTTTGGGTGAGATATCGATATGAGGAGAATAAGGAGAGGAAAGACCCTAAACTTGGGGATGCCCAAGGCACCCCAAGGTAATATTCAAGGAAGACTCAAGCGCCTAAGCTTGGGGATGCCCCAGAAGGCATCCCCTCTTTCGTCTTCAAAACTATCGGTATACCTTACTCGGAGCTATACTTTTATTCATCACATGATATGTGTTTTGCTTGGAGCGTATTTTCAATTTAACTTGCTGTTTGAATAAAATCATTGGATCTGAAATATTGAATGAAAAAGAATCCTCCCATGGCTAGTTAATTATTTTACTACTCAGTGATCTTCACTCATATCTTTTGGAGTAGTTTGTCATTTACTCATGTGCTTCACGTATATCCTATGAGTAAATGGTTGAATAAATTGAATGTCATAAACCTGAATTTATATATGTTTCGTATGCTTATAACATGGGGAGTAATGACTTCGCACATAATAAGTGTAGGTAGTAAACCTATTGGAAGTTAGCAAACGTAGAATTGGTCACTTGACCAATTCATGAAAGAATATTGAAGGAAGAGAGGTTTCACATATAAATATACTATCCTAGACATCTTTTATGATTGGGAGCACTCATTAAAATATGACATGCTAAAGAGTTGATGTTGGACAAGGAAGACAACGTAATGAGTTATGTTTTCTTATATCTGAGATAAAGTATGTTGTCATGGATCCTCTAACATGTTGAGCTTGCCTTTCCCCCTCATGCTAGCCAAAATTCTCAGCACCAAGTAGAGATACTACTTGTGCTTCCAAAATCCTTAAACCAGTTTTGCCATGAGAGTCCACCATATCTACCTATGGATTGATTAAGATCCTTCAGTAAGTTGTCATCGGTGCAAAGCAATAAAAATTGATCTAAACATGTATGATTGATTGGTGTGGGAGAAATAAGCTTTGTACGATCTTGTGATGTGGAAGTAATAAAAGCGACAGACTGCATAATAAGGGTTCATATCACAAGGGGCAATATAAAGTGATGTTCTTTCGCATTGAGATTTTGTGCATATAACCATAAAAGCGCATGGCAACCTCTGCTTCCCTCTGCGAAGGGCCTATCTTTAATTATTATCTTCTACCTTATGCAAGAGTCACGGTGATCTTCACCTTTCGTTTTTCAATTTATCCTTTGGCAAGCCCAGCGTGTTGGAAAGAACCTGATATATATATATATATATATATATATATATATATATATATATATATATATATATATATATATATATTGGATGTAGGGAGCATGAGTTATTATTGTTGAAATTACCCTTGAGGTAAAAGGTTGGGAGGCGAAACTATAAGCCCCTATCTTTCTCTGTGTCCAATTAAAACTCCATAACCACAAGTATTGCGTGAGTGTTAGCAATTGTGAAAGACTAAATGATAGTTGAATATGTGAAGTTTGCTAAATCAAAGCTCTGACATAGACTCTTCCTGAAAATAGGATGAATTGCAATTGTTTGATGACTGAGAATATTGTTTGTTAGTTTTCAAGAAAGTTTATGATCTATACTTTAAACATGTGACTTGCTTGTTACTTGTTCATGAAAAGTTTTATGAGATGAGCTACTGTTATGACATATAATGATGCTAGAAAAAGTGATTGGAGTTATCATTGATCAAACTTATGCACTTGCTAGCATTCACACTTCATAAATTATTTCTTTTATCATTTACCTACTCGAGGACGAGCAGGAATTAAGCTTGGGGATGCTGATACGTCTCCAACGTATCTATAATTCGTGAAGTATTCATGCTATTATACTATCCTTCTAGGATGTTTTATATGCATTTATATGGTATTTTATATGATTTTTGGGACTAACCTATTAACCTAGAGCCCAGTGCCAGTTTCTGTTTTCTCCTTGTTTTTGAGTTTTGCAGAAAAGGAATACCAAACGGAGTCCAATTGATGGGCCAATTTTTTATGATTTTTATGGACCAAAAGAAGACCAAAAAGTATCTGAGTTGGGCCAGAAGAGTCCCGAGCTGTCCACGAGGGTGGGGGCGCGCCCACCCCCCAGGGCGCATGGGCCTACCTCGTGGATAGCTCGGGCGCCTCCTTAACGTGGGACCGACGCCAAAAATTCCTATAAATACAGAAACCTCGGAAAATTAACCTAGATCGGGAGTTCCGCCGCCGCAAGCCTCTGTAGCCACGAGAAATCAATCTAGGCCCTCTCTGGCACCCTGCCGGAGGGGGCCATCATCACCGGTGACCATGGAGGAGTATCCCGGAGGGGCCATCATCACCATGAAGGCCAAGGACCAGAGGGTGGAGGCCATGGAGGAGGAAGCACAAGGGGGAGAACCTCTCCTCCTCTCTTCCGGTGGCGCCGGAGTGCCATCGGGAGGGGAATCATCGCCACGGTGATCGTCTTCATCAACATCACCATCATCATCACCATCCTCATCTCTTTTATGCGGTCCACTCTCCCGCACCCCGCTGTAATCCCTACTTGAACATGGTGCTTTATGCCACATATTATGATCCAATGATGTGTTGCCATCCTATGATGTTTTGAGTAGTTATCTTTTGTCCTTGGGTTGATTGATGATCTAGATTGGTATGAGTTGTATGTTTTACTTTGGTGCTGTCCTATGGTGCCCTCCGTGTCGCGCAAGCGTGAGGGATTCCCGCTGTAGGGTGTTGCAATACGTTCATGATTCGCTTATAGTGGGTTGGTGAGTGACTGAAACACAAACCCGAGTAAGAGGGATTGTTGCGTATGGGAATAAAGAGGACTTGATGCTTTAATGCTATGGTTGGGTTTTACCTTAATGATCTTTAGTAGTTGCGGATGCTTGCTAGAGTTCCAATCATAAGTGCATATGATCCAACTAGAGAAAGTATGTTAGCTTATGCCTCTCCCTCATGTGAAACTGCAATAGTGATTACCGGTCTTGTTAACAATTGCCTAGGACAATTCCGCAGACCGATCCACCATTATTCCACACTCGCTATTTATATTATTTAGTAATATATTCTAACTTTATGATAACAACACCTACTTTTATGTTTTAGCTCTCCGATATCATGCAAAGTTATCCTCTTCATACCCACAACATAGTTTTATTTCCCGTTGCTAGTTGGAAGTAAACGTTTGATGCACGTAGAGTCGTATCAGTGGCAGATAGGGCTTGAGAGAATATTGATCTTACCTTTAGCTCCTTGTGGGTTCGACACTCCATACTTATCACTTCCACCTTTGGAAAGTGCTATGATGATTCCTTGCACTTGGGGATTATCACCCACGCTGTGCGTCGCCAAGTTCAGGAACTGCCGTTCCCCCCTAATGACGTGCCCGCTCTTATTCTACCACAACTGAAGCACCTCGAGCTCGTCACCGTCTGCCTCTCAAACGGTGACATGGAGCGCCTGCTCCGTGGCTGTACTGCACTCGAGTACCTTCGTCTTCAGGCGATCAATGGGTTGAGTACCTTCCACATCACCTCCATGACTCTCCGGACTATTTATGTGTGTTGTCAAAGCGGCAGAAGACATCACAAGATGTGTACCACGATATGGTCATTGAGGACACACCTGCACTTGAGAGATTACTTGTAGTTGATCAAGAAGTTCCAACAAGAATCAATGTCATTTCTGCGCCAAAATCGATAGTGGTGGGCTATTCCTCTGACAAATACTCCGAACTTGTTATTGGATCCACACCCGTTCAGGTACAACAACCGCCTTCTACCTCTCCTTCTAAAAATTAACATTATTTCTAATTTTGAAGATGTTTGTTCGTCTATCATTCAAAAAATGATTCCGGCAAGCTTGACCCCGGAACTGCGCACAGTGAAGGTCTTGGCAATAGAATCTATCAGCCCCAACCTGGAGCAAGTTGTCAGTTTCCTGAGATGCTTTCCGTGCCTGGAGAAGCTATATATCGAGGTGATGTTCCTTTCTTGTTAAATGTTAACCATAAGGGAGTTCAATTTGTGACACATTTTTTCAAGTTTACAATGACAATGTAGTACGATTTCTGAAGGATTCTTTTGGCGGATTTCAATACATACATGTTCCCCCCCCCTCCCATATTGGTTGCTTGATCCATATGGTTACAATCAATAAGCATTTCTCCTTTGGATTCATCTGTACTAGTTTTCTTATGGAACTTTTCATCCACTCCAACCTCTTGTAAAGAACGCTACATTTTTCTAGATTGTAATCAAATGCCCATGTTACTCATGTCAGATCGAAGATGGCATGTTAGTGCATTTTACAAATCCTGCAACCCAAATAGGCCTGTAGTAATGTTCAAAACTGCATGTAGGTACTAACACGTTTTCTTCTTTTGCAGATAAGATTAGGCCTAGTGGTGGATAATGTGATACAATATAACAATCATGTCGAATGCCTAGATCTGCATATCTCAGAAATTACTTTGAACTCCTACTGAGAGACCTTACCAGAGATTATATTCGCCAGGTTCTTTGTTCTCAGAGCAAGGGTGTTGAAGGAAATGAGGTTTCACAAAAATGAATGGTTTGTTGATCAGCGCCGGTGCCTGCGGCAGAATGGAATAGGCTCCAAAAATGTTGAATTTCATTTTGGAACTTCAGATGACAGAGTAATCGGAAGTCATCGTGTCAACCCCATACATGACTTCTCAGTGGCTGACCCCTTTGCAAAAATTGTGAGGTTTCGAAACCAGACTTAGAAGTGGTAATATTAGTTTGAACCTCTCTGATATCCATGTTCAGCGGATCAGCGCGAGCGTTTGCAGCTGATGAGCTGAATTTCATTTCTAATATCAGTTTGAACCTTGTAATCTTTGAATTTGAGCCATATAACTCTGGAATTTGAACCTTGTAATATTTCGAGCTTTTGTGGTACAATCGTTGAAATGGCATCGTATGAGACTCGTATATTGGTAGCACTATTTTGACTTAATATGCAATGGTCTTAGATTTTATTAACCATTCTCGAATCTGTTTACCTTGTCGATCTCACAGCACACGATCTCAGATAGCTAACTCGATCGCGATCTTCGACATTATTGCACACAGTTGGTTTCTTCCACTGTGTGCCCCTCAGAGAGCGATAATTTAATTATCGCACTCAAGTGTCCATCATCACCCTTCTGTGTAACTTTGACCTTATCACCCACGGGTAAACTTATGACCGAAGTCATTCCACACACTTCGTTTTTACAAAACTTTTTGCCAATAAACGCCCACGATTTGTCCCTCTTCTAGCCGACGCATGGCCAAACTAGCCGGGCGGGAAGCTTGCGTGGTAAACTGCGTCGTAGCGCGGGAACAGGCTCACCGATGATACATTTGGCGCCTCTTCGAGCCCACGCGTGCACATTAGAATCCTCCGCTATGAACACCGTGACAAGACGTGACGATTACAGACCGGCCGGCCCACATTTATTACAGCGGCCAACCTTTCGATCGCGCCCCACCATTGCAAGAAGCACACACACCACAAGAAATTCTTAGAGGGTATCCTGCACGGCTCCAATGGCGCTTCGAGTGGCTGCCGCCGACAAGGAGCAGTTCACCATGCGTGCGGTGGTGGACACCCACAGAAGGTTCATGGACCTCTCGGCGGTGTACACCAACGACCCGGTCTGGGTGGAGCACTCCATCCACATCATGGAGCTGTTGCTTGCCGAGGAGAAGTACAAGGTGGTCGGGTTCGACCTCTAGTACACTCGCGCTCATGCCGGGTATCGTCCCAAGGTCACCGTCACCCAGATGTGCGTGCGCCACCATGTCCTCATCTACCACTACTGCCTGGCCACAAGGCCTTGCGAGCGTTTCGCTAGGTTTGTCAACAGCCCCCACTACATGTTCGCTACGGTGGACATCACCAACGATGTAAAGGCGCTCGAGAATTTGAGCATCGCCTGCTAGAATCTTGTCGACATTCAGGGCCAATACAAGATCTGGGGCAGCAAGGAGCATGAGAAGGACTCACTGGTTCACCTCGCCGAGGCCATCATCGACCCCTACTACAGAGACATGAAGGATTCATGCAACAAGGACAAGCGTGCCTGGAACTTGGCCTGGATAGAGAAACTCGACAAAACTCACATCGTGTATGCGGCCAAGGAGGCGTACACAAGCTACGACATGTACATGCGGATCGTTGACATGAGGAAGTGCCTCCTTCCCCAAACGGCCAGGGATCCAGACGGAAGCAGAGCAATGGCAATCGTCGTCGCAACAATAAGTAGATGATTAGATCCTCGTTTCTCCTACTTTAGTATGCATGTAATTGCTTACTTTGGTGTGTGGAAATGTTATGTGTGTAGTCACTTGTGTAATTGTATGCTTAATTTGGTTATGCGATGCTATTTTTTAAATATATATGTTGATGCTCTGTAGACAGAGCGTAGATGTTGTGCGGACAAAGAAAATCACATCGCACACGGACTAAACAATGGAACCCGTCGGTGATGTTTTCATCAATCACTCACAATTGTATACCAGCAATCGTTTGCTTACAACACACACAGCTTGTTAGCAGTAATTGTCTGTGTTGTTATCGGTCTTCGCACACATTTCTGATTACAGACCTGTTTGCCGCGTATTACACACATCTTGTTAAGTTGAACCGTTTCTGTTCTCATGTCTCAACGCAAACAGTTCATCCGAGTGAACCGCATGTCGTATGTCGCACACACCTTAATCTAGCTGACCGTTTGTTTTGTGTTGCCTAATCACAAACAGTTCATCCGAGTGAACCGTATGCTGTATATCGCACACACCTTCATCTGGCTACCCGTTTCCTTTGTTCCTCCTCATCGCAAACAATTAATTGAACTGAACCGTATGCCCTGCATCGCACACGCAACTAAAATCTGAACCATGTTTGATGCATCCTCCATCGCAAACGTTTTGCACCTTTTTTGATGGTTTTTTACACCATCGTTTGTGATTATGGCATCACACACAATTTCGTCGAAGGGTCTCTGATCGTAGTGTCGCGTTAGCAGCATCCTGCAGTAGTGACGGATCTGAATGTGGCAGACCCGTTGACTAAGCCTCTTCCGCGAGCAAAACATGATCAACACCAAGACTCCATGGGTGTTAGATTCATTACAATGTAATCTATATTATTTACTCTAGTGCAAGTGGGAGACTGAAGGAAATATGCCCTAGAGGCAATAATAAAGTTGTTGTTTTATATTTCCTTATTCATGATAAATGTTTATTATTCATGCTAGAATTGCATTGATCGGAAACTTAAATACATGTGTGAATATACATAAACAAATATTGTGTCCCTAGTAAGCCTCTACTATACTAGCTCGTCGATCAAAGATGGTTAAGGTTTCCTAACCATAGACATGTGTTGTCATTTGATAACGGGATCACATCATTAGGAGAATGATGTGATGGACAAGACCCATCCGTTAGCTTAGCATAATGATCGTTCAGTTTATTGCTATTGATTTCTTCATGTCAAATACACATCATAATGATCGAGATTATGAATTGTCACTCCGAGTATCGGAGAGGTATATCTGGGCCCTCTCGGTAATACACATCATAAGAAGCCTTGCAAGCAAATGACTAAGGAGTTAGTTACGAGATGATGTATTACGAAATGAGTAAAGAGACTTGCCGGTAACGAGATTGAACTAGGTATGAAGATACCGACGGTCGAATCTCGGGCAAGTAACATACCGACAGACAAAGGGAATTACGTATGTTGTCATAAAGGTTCGATCGATAAAGATCTTCGTGGAATATGTAGGAACCAATATGGGCATCCAGGTCCCGCTATTGGTTATTGACCGGAGAAGAGTCTTGGTCATGTCTACATCATTCTCGAACCCGTAGGGTCTGCATGCTTAACGTTCGTTGATGATATAGTATTGTTTGAGTTATGTATGTTGGTGACCGAATGTTATTCGGAGTTGAAAGTGCTAGTTATCGACTAGAGGGGGGTGAATAGGTGATTTTTAGGGAAGTCTTCAAAACACAGATGTTTCGAAGACAAACAATATAAATGACCTAATTGATATGCAGCGGAAGATAAACTACAACAAGCAAACCATGGTCAAGTATGCAATAACGTGAAAGTACAAGACTAATAGCAGCTTGGTAGTAGGATCAAGATGGAAGATAGTGAGAAGCCAATCAACAAAAGTAGTCAAGTAATGAAGTCAAACAGGTATGACAAGTAGGCGATGACTTCACGAAGACAAACTCTAAGTAAGGAGAAGGAGAAGATAGAACCAGTCACTTGTTGAAGACACAAGATTTGTTGGACCAGTTCCAGTTGCTGTGACAACTGCACATCTGGTTAGGGAGGCTGAGATTCAACTCAGAAGACCGCGTCTTCACCTTATTCCCCTTGAGCTAAGGACACACAGTCCTCGCCCAATCACTTAGGTAAGTCTTCAAGGTAGACTTTCGAACCTTCACAGACTGCGTTCACCGACAATCCACAATGACTCTTGGATGCTCAGAACGCGACGCCTAACCGGATGGAGGATTCACAGTCCTCAAGTGTAATAAGTCTTCAGTCACATGATGTAAAGACTTCAAAGGATGCCTAACACTCTTTGGCTCGGGTGTTTGGGCTTTGTCCTCGCAAGGATTTCTCTCTCAAAGGCTTCGAGGTGGGTTGCTCTCAAACGACAAAAGCCGTGCACTAACTCCGAGCAGCCACCAATTTATGGTGTAGGGGTGGGCTATTTATAGCCACTAGGCAACCCGACCTGATATGTCCGAAATGACCTGGCTCACTAAGGAACCGACACGTGTTCCAACGGTCGATTTCAAACACACACGACAACTTTACTTGGGCTACAAGCAAAGCTGACTCATCCACTCGGATAAGTTTTGCTCTCATTGTCTTCGCTCAAGACATAGGATTTGGGTTGAGCATCACTTGACCATTCGACTTTGATCACTTGGACCCCACTTAACAAAGACGGTGGTTCCTATGACTCAACAAAGAAGAAAAAGAAACAACGAAACGATCTTGGCGGCCCATAGTCTTCACTCAATGTCTTCTCATGTCATAGTCTTCAATGTGAATATCTTCACATGCCACCATTGTCGCCAATGTCTTCATACATTTTAGGGGTCATCTCCGGTAGGTAAACCGAATCAATGGGGACACTACCTGCGTTATCCTGCAATTCTCACAAACGATTAGTCCTCAACCACATTTGTCGTCAATACTCCAAAACCAACTAGGGGTGGCACTAGATGCACTTACAATCTCCCCCTTTTTGGTGATTGATGACAAACTGGTTGAAGTTTTCAACGGGGATAAAGTATGTGAAATTGTAAAGGATAGAGAATTGTCTTCATAAGTGGCAAAGGCTCCCCCTGAAGATGTGCATATAAGTAGTTTGCTTTTGGAATGCAAATGCACATGGCAGGTTGTACTTGTGGAGATCCTCTTCAACTTATGAAGATAACTCATCATGCATGAAATGATATAACTAAGAGAATGACATGCATAATGAAAAATGGACGTCTGCAGAATGATCTAAGTGCGGAAGTTATCATCGCACATGCGGAATTTATCTTCGCACTAGAGTAAAGCAAATAAGTAGCAGACGACCATCGAGTTTAAGTGTTACAACTCAAAGAACCAAATGTATCAAAAGCGAGAGTTGTAAACACTAGGCAAAATATTATGCAACCGCCTTATGAACCCGCTTGAAGACTATCAAACTTATATGCTTCTCCCCCTTTTGTCAGTAAGGACCAAAAAGGTTTGAAGACATAGAGCATCTAGTCGCTTTCATCAGGAGAAGGTGAAGCAGCAGGGTTGTCGTGGTTGTTTGGCGGTGCGCATTTAACTTGGTGCGATGTCGGCGCGCGCGTAAGTAGGGGCGGTGAAGTAGCATCGGCTTCATCATCGATCACTCGCATTCACCGCTGCCGCGGAGGAAGAATAGTCGAGTCTTCAAGTGATGGAGTTCATCGAGGGACTGCATTCCGTGGAGGAGTGGAGTCAAACTTGAAGCGCTCAAAGAAGCCATCATCTTGAAGATCTGCTTCAAAGACCGAAAGGTGGTCAAACTCTTCCATGATCGCGACAGGTCTCATGAGTGACAAAAGCATTCTTGGTGTCAAGATTTGAATGCGATTGACGCCCACCAAGAGGCTTTGTATCTGCCGCTTGAGCCAGAGTGATGCTTATCTTGTTTCGATGCAATGCCACAAGAAGTTCTCGGTTATTTAGGACGCGAGAGCGCTTCCGAGGACTTTGTGCAATAGTGCTCTCAGTAGCTTCAGTTTGTGCACGGTGAGGCAGACATGTGTTCCCAGCCAGAGGATAGACACGAGATACTGCTTGGACGCCTTCCATGGGTTGAGAAAAGCTATGGTGATCTGCATTCTGAAGACAAAGTGGCGTTTTGGCAGGCTCGGGGTATATGGCTTCAATCGACATATCAACCTCTCGTAGAAAGATCGATGATTGCGGCGTAGGCGATAGTTGATAGCAGAGTGCATCTTGATGAGGCGCATGACCCATGGAGCATAAAATTTCAGACCAAAAAGATCAGATCCAGACGTAGCCAATTTCCGTATGAAGAATTCTTGCGTATTGAAGCTGATGCCATTGAGGATGTAAAAGACCAATGTCGTCATGGCTCCTTCAAGTTTTGCAGATGATGAATGCCCTTTGATAAGCCATAGAGTTCGCCTGATGATGTGATAAATGGTACGAGGCAGATACTCAAGGTCATCAACAAAGAATTCCTGAGGGTATTCAGCGTCATGTGGCAGAGGCTTCATCATGCTCAACATCTGGCTCATGTTAGGCTCTGGCTTATGAAAGATGCTCTCCAGTGCATCGCGGTGGAGTTGACAACCAGGTTCAAATAGCTCTCCGGGAGTGGGTAGGCCTGTGAGCTCAATGACACCAAGAGCTTTGGCTTCATGACGAACATTTCTTGTCATCCACTCGAGAACCCATGTCA
Source organism: Aegilops longissima (assembly GCA_021605205.1). Classification (NCBI taxonomy): domain Eukaryota; kingdom Viridiplantae; phylum Streptophyta; class Magnoliopsida; order Poales; family Poaceae; genus Aegilops; species Aegilops longissima. Next base: position 574,911,089 of record CM038677.1, read on the forward strand.
TCGTATCTCTGTAGTAGCCGCGGATGTGGAGGGTAGCATAGAATTGAAGCAACAGTTCTTCATTCCAGTGTTCTTTATGCATTACGGCCGAGCAGACTGCATCTCGAAGCAATCAAGTGCTTCTTCTAAGCACGGCAGTCCGCAATGGCTTTCAGTGTCGAGGCGATATGAGGGAAAATGCGCCCTTGATCGCATGAGAATGCAGGAGTAATAGCCGTTCTCGATAGCTCCGAAAATGGTCGATGATATCCTTGGCCTTGTGTAGGGTTCTTTGCTCACAAAGAAAGTGTTGTGGGCTTTGAAGCCATTTGCATTGAAAGACCTCAGAGATGTGGCGGTGCTCGAAACCTTGGCAGTCGTGGCTTTGGTTTCTGGACCAGAGGCCTATGCCCAACATGATATTCAAACTGAGGACCAGAGGCATGAGGCGGAGGGACCAGCGAACCATCTTCTCGTGATTAGCTGACCATAGTTGTATGCTTGCTCAATTGTGTAGGGCCTTGGTAGCGGAACTGAGCAAGGGCAACAATCGAGGCTTCAGCTGCTCAGCCAGATGCTTGAGAGCAGTTGCCTCATTGGCTTGAGCACATTTGGTGCAGCTCCACATTTGCTTCATCCATGACCGTGTCATTGGCTTCATTGGTGTTGGAGGTGGCAGCCTCAATGTTTTCAACCTCCACTTGAGGAGCTGGAGGGTCGGGCACTGGCACGTTGATATCAGGAATAACTTCTTCAATAACAGGAGGTGTAGGGACACATTCTTCTTCTTCTTGGGTGTCTTCGGCTGATGCAGCCGGATTGTCTTCAAGAGCTTTGGCTTCGCACTCGGAGACATTCACAGCTTGAGTGGCTTCAAAACACTTGACGTGCAACAGGTTGGCGGTGCACTTCTCCTTCTCGAACGCCGAGAGGTACTTGAGGCCTTTGACCTTTGCAAAGCTTGCGAAATGCTGGCGACGCCTTTGGAGATGGGGTTGGCTGGGCCTCAAAGTCTTCCTCTTCTTCTTGTTGTTGTTGTTGGGGAGTGACTTGTTGTTGGGGAGTACTAGGGGAGTCTTCTGGTTGTGGGTGATCAGCCCATGATGCATCCTGAGCAATTGGCGTCAGAGGACGACCAATGCTGATGAGTTTGCTATTCGTGAGAACAGGCGATGATACTGGGTTTGGTTTGATCTGAGGAAGAACTTCATCATCTTCAACATTCTCATGGTGACCAATGTCTTCAGCAGTGATGGGATCAACTGCTGGAATGTCTTCAGCTTCATGAGCCTCTGTGGAAGCAGGCTCATGAACTATCATCCGTCGTTCTTGGATAGTAGAGGCAGGGCGAACCATTGGAATGGGTTCAACAACCAAGGGCTCTATGGGAGCAGCCCGATTCTTCTTGGTCTTGATCTTCTTCTTGGAGGGAGCAGCATCAGAGGCTTCAGGATGTTTCCTTTTTCTGGCTTCAGCCTCAGCAGCCCTCATCTTCTTCTATTCAGAAGCGGTTGACCTAACTTTTGGCTTCGAGCCAGTCATGCTGCTTGGGAAGACTATGCGGGGTTCTTCCTGCCTTGAAGGTGCAGATTGGTCAGCTTGATAGCTTCTTCTTCTTTGCAGCCACTGGGGTCAATGCCAGACGGCCAAGAGCCTTGCGCTTCTCAAATTTCATTGTAGGCCAAGACACACTTGTCGGCCAGACTCTTCATGCGCCACGAGAGCCTCCGCTTCTTCAAGCTTCTTGAGAAAGGCTTCTTTGAGGTCGTGCAACATGACCTTGAAGTTTTTAACATCTTGCACGCTGAGTGCAGCCATATGCTTCTTGAACTGAGCCTTCTCATAGTCAATCTTATGCTTCAGTTCAACAATGCGCTGAGCAAGAGCTAGCTCAGAAGCAATGGCTCCATTGAAGGAGACACTGAGGCTAATAGGAAGTTGCAGATATTCAAAGCTGGTCTTTGGGGTGTCAAACCACTCATCAATGAAGTGATGGATGATTGCCACATCAAAGAGAGGCAAATTGTTAAAAATTTCTGCTTCTTCCTTGCTCTTGATAAGTTGCTCAAGGGCATCATCTGCAAGATCTTCATCGCTGGACAGGTCAATGTGCTCTTCGCGCAGAATGGCATCAGGAGTCAGTGTAAGATCAGTATTCTTGACAATTTTCTTTTTCTTCTCCGTCTTCTTGGAGATACGGGATTGATCTTGATCGCATTAATCGGCTTCGGGAGGTGCAAGAGCTGCTGGCTTCACACGTGAAGCTTTTGGAGGAGCAGCTGAATTTGAAGCCTTAGCCTTCTTTGGCTTCAGCGGCTTTGGGGGAGGAGCTGGAGCAGGAGCTGGGCTTCATCGATGTCAAGATCGCCATCGTGGTGATCCACTTTGGCACCTTGGACCAAGATGTAAGTGATGAGGCCATCAAGGTTTGAAAAGGACCGATGACATTGGGTTCAAGATCACGTGAGCCGTCGACGGGAGCAGAGGGACCAGGGTTGAAGTCTAATCCCAATGACTTCTTGTTTTCCTTGGCGAAGCCTTTGCATCTTTGGAAGTTGCGCTTGAAGAAATTATCGCCACGACACCGAGCAATGACGTTGGGTCGGCATTCTCAGTTGAGGTCCACGGACCATACAAGGATAGAAACCTGTGCAATAGCTTCAGCCTCGTTTTGGGCGGAAGGCCTCGAAAAGAATATCACCCCAAGGGCTTTTGATAGCATTCTTCTCGGCGTATTCTCGGGTCACGAAATTGTACTTGAACCATTGTTCAGCCCAATATCGATTTAATCCATTGGATTCGCCTCTTGCGCTGATTGTAATTCTCTTCGATCTGTCCTATAAAGCTCTGCGAGGTCATCGAGCAGATCTTTTGAGGTTCCCCACGACGCTGTTCCCGCCCTTCCTAACGATTTACTGCAGCCGTGAACTTCAAACTGAATGGCTTCAACACGCTCAAAGGCTTCAAAGGCTTGCGCTTGCTTGGACAAACAGAACTGGCTTCGGGAGAGTTAAGTTGATGTCAGTAAGAATTCTCAAACGAATGCAGACTATGAGAACCAAGGATTCTCCCACGGACATGTACCGTGACAAAGATTAGAGATGCGAGGAAGGGAAGAGGTCATATGCATTCTCGTAAGATTTTGAAGATAAATCAGTTTGAAGACATTGACCTCATGATGCGAAGACATTCACTTATACGCCGAGAGTTGGTTCCAGATTTGTACGAATCCGTGAATAAGTACAAGTGAGGAATCTAACTAGTTGTGAAGCTTAAGTGAATATACTAGGCAGATGAGATGTAGATGTAATAGATCTAACATTGTATAGGCGTAAACCAATTTTGGTAAGAAGGATGAATCTTTGAGGATAAAAAGATGGTAAAATAGAGTTATATTTACCACTCAAGAACTGCTAGACGGGGAAGAAAAGGAGGCCGAGCAGTTCAATCCACCGTGCCCTAACTTGGCGACGGAGGACACCTACTGGCAGCGGCGGAGAGGACGATGTTCGCGTCGGCGTGAGGACGGCGTCGGAGAAGTCGCGGCAGCTAAGCGCTTGTCAGCCGGGCGTCGTCGAGAGCTAGCGGTGGCGCTTAGGGTTTTGACGAGGTGGAGAGGTGGAAGAAGATTTTCTTTACCGCAAGGGACATGTATTTATAAGGAGGTGTGCGGCACATCGCCATTACGCAGTGCCTGGCGGTTCACATCGAGGGTCACGTGGCAAGCATGCAACATACTCGAGTTGTCCCACGCTCCCACGCCCGCCAGTTTGTTTGATGGTCGCTCCGGCTTCCGGATTTCAACAATAAGGATGAATCATTTAAAACAGACTTAAAGTTTGTCTTTGTGTCTTCTGCTGACAAGGACGCAGAGAAGACATTCGACAGTTTCAATAGAATGCATATGATTTGGACAGATAGAGTTTGAGATAGAAAGCATAGAGAGATTAGGGTCCGATCACATTCACTTAGTTCAAAGGTTTCAACTTGGAAGACATAGCTATAAGTGAATGATGTAGAGGACAGAACAATATATATATATATATTACCAGGTGTAGTTACACCCATTTCTCATATACTACCATGTGGTAGTATATACTCTACTTTATTACTTTTAGTATGCTCATATACTATATCTAAGATACTCCAAAGCTAATTATGTGAAAAAATTGCATGTGAGCCCATGTTTTTATAATATTTGTGGAATACGTATATATTTGTATGTAAAAGGAGTATGCTCAAAATATACTACATACTACATAAAAATAGTATATATATACTACCTAAACATTCTTACATACTACATACTACGCTACATACTCTCCGATATGATAGATACTACCTAGAACGTATGAAACAAAAGTGGAGTAACTACACCCGTAGTAGGAAAATTTGTATATATATATATATATATATATATATATATATATATATATATATATATATATATATATATATATATATATATATATATATATATGGATTGACTATTCACACCCTGGGTGAGGAATAGTTATTCTTCACCTCTCTATTTTACCATCAATACACCATAATTTTACGTTCGTAAGTTTTTTCTTATTTCCGACGTAAAAAGAGACCGTAAGAAAATATATAATCGTCAGAAAAAATATTTTATGTCATGTAAAATTACAAACGAAAACATAGTGTAAAATACACATAAACTGTAAATTTTCTTGTCTTATGACCTATAAATTTATTTTCTTATGCCAAATTTTACGTAATGAATCAATAGGAATGTAACTATTTGAATTCGAACGTAATTTAATTATGAAATGATCATAAGATTACCTCGGTGAAGAATAACTTATTCTCCACCCTGGGTGATGAATAGATCATATATATATATATATATATATATATATATATATATATATATATATATATATATATATATATATATATATATATATATCAGACAGCAACCAAATCAACATAGCGAAGAAAATCATGAAGATAGGTTGAAGTTGAAGTCAAATCAAATGCTAAGATATTGCAGAAATAACGCCATGAGTGAAACACTTCAAACAGAGAAATTTGGTGGTGGCTACCCACCGTGATAGGAAGTATTAGACCCGCACACGGTGCACAATTATCGTGGCGCTCAAGTCAAATTCCATGTTAATGTATTCACACTCGAATGTAAGTCTTCATTGATTGAAGATATACTTTACTTCGTGTGGTGCACATCTAAGTCATCAACATGCATAAGTGTTAGGATGTGTGCTTGATCACAGACATTTGAGGATTCCAAGATATTTAGCTCACACCGTAACTTGCAAAACCTTTTCTCATCCAAGGGCTTTGTGAAGATATCTGCCAATTGCTCTTCGTGTTGACGTGAATGATGTCAATATCTTTCTTCATGACATGATCCCCGAGAAAATGATGACGAATTTCAATGTGCTTTGTCTTCGAGTGCTGGACTGGATTGTTGGCAATCTTGATGGCGCTCTCGTTGTCGCAGAAGAGAGGTACTTGTTTCAGATTGATGCCATAGTCCTTGAGAGTTTGCTTCATCCATAGAAGCTGAGCACAGAAGATCCAAAGAGCAATGTATTCAGATTCAGCAGCTTGAGAGTGATACACTGTTCTGCTTCTTTGAAGATCAACAGACAAGTGATCGTCCCAGAAAGTGACATGTGCCTGATGTAGACTTGCGATCCACCTTGTCACCAGCATAATCAACATCCGAAAATCCAACCAAATCAAATTTTTGAGCCCTTTGGATACCATAATCCGAGTGTTGGGGTGTGAGCCAAATATCGAAGAATTCGCTTCATAGCTAAGTGATGCGATTCCTTTGGTGCCGCTTGGAATCGAGCACACATGCAAACACTAAGCATAATATCTGGCCTAGATGCACATAGGTAAAGTAAGGAACCAATCATGGAGCGGTATACCTTTTGATCGAACTCTTTACCATTGTCGTTGGGACCCAGATGGTGTTTGGCTGGCATTGGCGTCGTGTAACCTTTGCAATCTTGCATTCCAAACTTCTTCAGACAATCTTGGAGGTATTTTTCTTGAGATATAAAGATGCCATTCCTTTGTCGATTTAATTTGAAGACCAAGGAAGAACTTGAGCTCTCCTATCATGGACATCGATATTGTTCTTGCATCATGTATCCAAATTCATCACTATACTTCGTTGGTGCAGCCAAGATAATATCATCCACATATATTTGGCATACAAACAATTCACCATCATATGTCTTCGTGAAGAGTGTGGGATCAAGGGATCCAGGTTTGAAGCCTTTGCTCTTCAGGAAGTCTTTGATTGTATCATACCAGGCGCGAGGAGCTTGTTTGAGGCCATACAATGCTTTATTTAGCTTGTACACCATATCAGGATGTTTTGGATCTTCAAAGCCAGGTGGTTGAGCGACATATACTTCTTCTTCAATCTTGCCGTTGAGAAATGCACTCTTCACATCCATTTGATATAGCAAGATGTTGTGGTGGTTAGCATAGGCTAGTAGTATGCGAATAGCTTCAAGCCTAGCTACAGGAGCAAATGTTTCATCGAAGTCAATTCCTTCAACTTGAGTATATCCTTGAGCCACAAGACGTGCTTTGTTTCTCGATTTACTTGACCATGCTCATCTTGCTTGTTTCGATATATCCATTTTGTGCCGATAATGTTATGCTTATGCGGGTCGGGATGCTTGACAAGTTCCCAAACATTGTTCAGCTTGAACTGTTGAAGTTCTTCTTGCATAGCTTGTATCCATTCGGTTCCATAAAGGCTTCAAAGAACTTTCTTGGGTTACGATATTGACACAAAAGAAAAGTGCCCACGAAATTTGCTAGTTGTGTTGCTCTTGAGCGAGTAAGCGGACCAGTGCATTGATGCTATCAATTATCTTCTCAATATGTACTTCATTTGCAACTCGAGGATGAATAGGACGAAGACTTTGCTCTTGCTGATCATTGTCATCATTGGGAGGATTGTCTTCAGGCTGAGCATTGTCTTCTGGTTGGTTAGGTGCAGAAATGATAAGTTCCTCTTCAGGCTGTGCTTCAGAAGGCATGATTTCACCAGTTCCCATCAGCTTGATAGATTCGCTGGGCGGAGCTTCGTCTAGTGTACTTGGCAGGAACTCTCTTTGTGAACCATTGGTTTCATCAAATCGCACGTCCACAGTTTCGACGATTTTGTAGAGATAAAGGTTGAAGACTCAGAGGAGTGCGAGTCCTTTCCAGAATCGAGCATGAAGCCTTCATGAGCTTTGGGTTCAAATTTTGACTTGTGATGGGGATCCTTGATCCAAACTTAGCCCCAAATACTCAAGTAGCGACATTTGGCTTCTTGCCAAGAAGGAGCTCATAGGATGTTTTGTTCAAGCTTATGGATGTAAACACGGTTGATGACGTGACATGTTGTATCAATAGCTTCAGCCAAAACTTTCTTGGTGTCTTGTACTGCCGAGCATTGTTCGAGCCATCTCAATGAGGGTTCTGTTCTTGCGCCCATGATGCCATTTTGCTGAGGTGTGTATGGAGCGAGAACTCATGAGTGATTCCCATGTATCCGAGATAAAGATCAAGTCCGGTGTTCTTGAATTCATGTCGTTGTCACTTCGATATGCTTGATCTTGACGCCATAATTGTTCATTGCTCGAATTGGCGAAGCGTCCCAAGACATCTTGCACTTCAGTCTTGTAGAGAATTATGTGCACCCATGTGTATCTTGAGTAGTCATCAAAATGACAAAGCCATAGAGACAAGCAGTTGTTGTGAGGGTAGAGTAGTGAGTAGGGCCAAACAAATCCATGTGTAACAGCTCAAGGGTTAAGATTTCGCCATGATTGTCTTCGAGGGTGCTTTGCCCTAGTCATCTTTCCACCTTCGCAGCACCACACAAATGATCCTTCTTGAACTTGACACCCTCGATGCCTATGACATGCTTCTTCTTGGCGAGTGTGTGTAAGTTCCTCATGCCAAGATGCCCCACCTCCGATGCGAGCCAAGATTCAAGCTTTTGCAAGAAGACATACTGACAAGTCTGTGGACCTGCTGAGAAATCTACCATGTATAGATCATCTTTCCTATACCCTTCAAAGACTAGAGACTTGTCAGATTCCATTAGTACAAGGCAACGATATTTTCCGAATATCACAATCATGTTCAAGTCACAAAGCATTGAGACGGACATCAAGTTGAAACCAAGGGATTCAACAAGCATCACTTTATCCATGTGTTGATCCTTTGAGATTGCAACTCTACCTAGACCCAATACCTTGCTTTTACCAGTGTCAGCAAATGTGATGTGACTCTTGTCTGATGGACGTAAGGTTGAGTCCATGAGAAGACTTCGATCACCAGTCATATGATTAGTGCATCCACTGTCCATAATCCATTCTGAAGCATGAGGTGTCATACCCTACAGTACAGTTAGGGGGATAGGCTTCACCAAGAGCATTGTGAAGCATAAACATTTGACGGGCAAGTGGATTATTGAAGCTCAGATCAAGATTAAGACAGATAGGATGAATGGCAAACGATTCAGGAACAAAATACATAGTGAGACCATTTGGGCATTTGATCTTGCGCCCTACAATAGCATCAGACGCCTTTGATTTTCGGCTGGAGACCCTTTCCTGCAAAATAGAGTTAATTCTTCTTAACCACCCACATCTTCAGGGGTGGCTTAGAAGCAGTGAGTCTAAGTGTAGCATCTGAGAACTTCGGCTTTGGAGCCCTAGCAAATAGCCTTGCAGGAGATGAATGATACTCATATGAATAAGCAGAAAAGTTCTTAGTTCTATGAACATAGCGGTTTGAAGACACATGCTCATATTCATAAATTTGAGTACGGTTTCCACAAAACATTGGCGTTAGGGTGACTCGGTGAGTCCTCCGTCATGTATGAAGCCTTTGGACCATATGACGCCTTAGGTCCAGGGTTTGTCTTCTTCCCGGTGGTGTCATGATGACATTCACTAGAAGATTCTCAAGACAGCTTTTGGGAACCCAGATCTTCTTCATAGGTGGTCCATTCCTGCAGCTTAGTACCAATATACCGCAAACACTTCACCATTCGATTCTTGAACAGCTTATAGTTTGCATCAAAGGATTCATCAATGATAATAGGGTTAGCACAGGTAAAGCCAGATAAGGTGGATGGATCCATCAAGGTCCCTTGCAAAGAACCCATGTGGTTTTGGGATACCGCTCAGGGCTTCGAGAGGAACCATCAACATTCATTTTCCTTTCAACCCAACACCCTCTTTCCTAGGGTTTCGGTTCAGAATCTGCTTTTGAGGACATCGCAGTGTCCGATGCCCTTTCGCACTTTTATACATCCCTGTTTCAAGCAATGTCTTCAACCTAGCATTTTCATCGAGAATAGCAGTGGTATCCTCCGCAGAGGGGTTAGTTACCGCATTAGTAGTTGAAGACAATGCAACAGTAGCAGCAGTTGAACATTCAGCAACAGAGGTAGCGATATCATGCTCAAGACATTTTAGACATGGTGGTTCAAATCCATCTGGCCGGAACTGATCTTGGAGCCGGTGACTCATTCTCTTTTGAAGATCTTCATGAGCCGCTCTCAATTTCTCAAGCTCTTGCTTCCTTTGAAGATAATCATAGGAGAGCTTTTCATAAGTAGTTGAGAGCGTTTCATGACGACTTTCAAGTTCTTGGTACTTAGCATGAAGATTTTAATGTCTTCAACTAAGGACTATGAACGTGTCATTTCGCGCCCAACGGTCATCGCTTTTGTCTAACAGTTTTTGAGTATGTTCCATAGCTCTTTGTTGTTCGGTTGCAATTTTAGCAAGTGTTTTGTAGCTGGGTTTGGATTCACAATCAGAGTCATCTTCACTTGATGTTTGAAAGTAAGCATCATGTGATTTTACCTTGGCACCACGTGCCATGAAGCAGTAGGTGGGAGCAAGGTCGTCCTTGTCATCGCCTTGACGTTGGTGTGGAAGTCATTGTCTTCTGTTGAAGATGGACTTGGCAACATAGGTTGTGGCTAAAGCCAGACTTGCAACGCCAGGGTCGGACTCCTCTTCAGACTCCACCTCCACCTCCTCAGAAGCAGACTCCTCCTTTGAATCCATTTCCTTGCCAACAAAAGCATGAGCCTTGCCAGATGAGCTCTTCTTATGAGATGAAGACTTAGATGAGGACTTGGAAGAAGACTTTGAAGATTTCTTCTTCTTCTTGTCATCATAATCATATTCCTTGCTCTTCTTCTTCTTCTTCTCATTGTCCCACCGTGGACACTCGTAGATATAGTGTCCAGCTTTTCTTGCACTTGTGACATGTTCTCTTCTTGTAGTCATGAGTGGAAGCTTCATCATTTCTTGAGCTGGATCGTGAAGACTTTCTCAAGCCTTTCTTCCTAGTGAACTTCTGAACTTCTTCATAAGCATAGCAAGTTCCTTTCCAATGTCTTCGGATCATCGTAACCGCAATGATTCTTCTTCGATGAGGAAACAACTTTTGCCTTCAAAGCGAAGTTCGCCATAGTTGGGACCATAGATATCTCTTTTCTCGTAAAGTGGAACTCATGTGTGTTGAGCCTCTCAAGTATATCGACGGATCGAGTGTCTTGAAGTCGTATGTTCTTGTATCATGAGGGCAAGGGTGTCAAAAGAGCTGTCAAGTGATCTCAGAGTGTCTTGACGATTTCATGCTTGGTGATCTCAGGGCGCCGAGAGCATGAAGCTCATTTGTGATGTCAGTGAGGCGATCAAACGTGAGCTGGACATTTTCATTGTTGTTTCTCTTGAAGCGGTTGAAGAGGTTGCGAAGAACACTGATCCTTTGATCTCTCTGGGTTGAGACACCTTCGTTGACCTTGGATAGCCAGTCCCAGACTAGCTTCGACGTTTCCAGAGCACTCACACGGCCATACTATCCTTTGGTTAGATGACCACAGATGATGTTCTTTGCGGAGAGTCCAGCTTGAATGAACTTCTTGACATCGCCAGGGTGACACCTTCACCAGTTTTGGGAACGCCATTCTTGACGACATACCGTAGGTCGACATCAATGGCTTCAAGATGCATGCGCATCTTATTCTTCCAATAGGGATAGTCGGTTCCATCGAACACGGGCAAGCAGCGGAGACTTTGATTATCCTGCAATCGACATAGCTAAAACTCCGGTGGTTAAACGAATCACACGTAACAAGGAGTACCTTGCTCGATATCAATTGAAAGTGCTAGTTATCGACTAGAGGGGGTGAATAGGCGATTTTAGGAAAGTCTTCAAAACACGGATGTTTCAAGACAAACAATAGAAATGACCTAATTGATATGCAGCGGAAGATAAACTACAACAAGCAAACCATGGTCAAGTATGCAATAACGTGAAAGTACAAGACTAATAGCAGCTTGGAAGTAGGATCAAGATGGAAAATAGTGAGAAGCCAATCAACAAAAGTAGTCAAGCAATGAAGTCAAACAGGTATGACAAGTAGGCGATGACTTCACGAAGACAAACTCTAAGTAAGGAGAAGGAGAAGATAGAACCACCACTTGTTGAAGACACAGATTTGTTGGACCATTCGATTCTTTGTGACAACTGTACATCCGGTTAGGGAGGCTGAGATTCAACTCAAGACCGCGTCTTCACCTTATTCCCCTTGAGCTAAGGACACATAGTCCTCGCCCAATCACTCGTAAGTCTTCAAGGTAGACTTCAACCTTCACAGATGCATGCTCACCGCAATCCACAATGACTCTTGGATGCTCGAACGCGACGCCTAACCGGCCGGAGGATTCACAGTCCTCAAGTGTAATAAGTCTTTAGGTCACATAGACAGAAAGACTTCAGTGATGCCTAACACTCTTTGGCTCTGGGTGTTTGGGCTTGGTCCTCGCAAGGATTTCTCTCTCTTAAAGGCTTCGAGGTGGGTTGCTCTCAAACGACAAAAGCCGTGCACTAACTCTGAGCAGCCACCAATTTATGGTGTAGGGGGTAGGCTATTTATAGCCACTAGGCAACCCGACCTGATATGTCCGAAATGACCTGGCTCACTAAGGAACCCGACACGTGTTCCAACGGTCGATTTCAAACACACACGGCAACTTTACTTGGGCTACAAGCAAAGCTGACTCATCCACTCTGGATAAGTTTTTTCTCATTGTCTTCGCTCAAGACATAGGATTTGGGTTGAGCATCACTTGATCATTCTCGACTTTGATCACTTGGACCCCACTTAACGAAAGACGGTGGTTCCTATGACTCAACAAAGAAGAAAAAGAAACAACGAAACGACACAGTCTTCGCGCTCCATAGTCTTCACTCAATGTCTTCTCATGTCATAGTCTTCAATGTGAATATCTTCACATGCCACCATTGTCGTCAATGTCTTCATGCATTTTAGGGGTCATCTTCGGTAGGTAAACCGAATCAATGGGGGACACTACCTGCGTTATCCTGCAATTCTCACAGACGCATTAGTCCCTCAACCACATTTGTCGTCAATACTCCAAAACCAACTAGGGGTGGCACTAGATGCACTTATAGGAGTCCCGGATGAGATCACGGACATGACGAGGAGCTCCGGAATGGTCCGGAGGTAAAGATTCATATATGGGATAATAGTGTTTGGTCTCCGGAAGGGGTTACGGATGTTTCCTGAAATGTTTGGGTACGAGAACACTTTATTTGGGCCAAAGGGGAAAGCCCACGAGGCTTTCGGAAAGTGCAAAAGGAAGTTTTATGAGGTTGGGGCCAGACGCCAGGGACCTGGCGTGCAGTGTCCGAGCGCCGAACCTCAGGCGTCTGAGTCCGAGAAGGACTCTTGCCTTTTGGGCAAAACCGACTTTGAGGAGGCTTTTACTCCAAGTTTTGACCCCAAGGCTCAACATATAAATAGAGGGGCAGGGCTAGCACCCAATAGACATCAAGATTCACCAAACCGTGTGCAGGCAACCCTGTCCCCTCTAGTTTATCCTCCGTCTAGTTTCTGTAGTGCTTGGCGAAGCCCTGCAGAGATTGTTCTTCATCACCAACCGTCACCACGCCGTCGTGCTGCCAAAACTCATCTACTACTTTGTCCTCTTGCTGGATCGAGAAGGCGAGGACGTCATCGAGTTGAACGTGTGTTGAACGCGAAGGTGCCGTACGTTCAGTACTTGATTGGGACGGATCGTGGAGGTGTATGACTACATCAACCACGTTGATTAACGCTTCCGCTTAGCGATCTTCAAGGGTATGAAGATGCTCTCCCCTCTCGTAGCTATGCATCTTCATGGATAGATCTTGCGTGGAATTTTGTTTTGTTTTCCATGCAACGTTTCCCAACAGGTAAAGCCACACTCGAGATCTCGGGAGGGTCTACCTGCAGTTGCTCGACGCACAAAGGCAGAACCGGACCCCCACACAACTCTCGAAGCTTGTCTCCCCTCTCAACCTCGAAGCTGCCATCGGGCATAACCAAAGGGCGCAACACATGAGTAGTCTGCAACATAGGCGGCGTCAGGGAGAGCCCGCCCAATGCATCCTTCGCCCGCTCCATGAAGCTCTCCATCCACAACATCCAACCTTTTATGGAGTCAATGACAACATGCAGAGGCTAGATAGTTTTCTCAAGCTGAAAGAAAGCTATACCAAGGAGCTCAGAGCGCAGCAGCTCGGCCTGCCTCCCCAAAGTGGGCTGGATCAAGATATTCATAGAGACAACAGAGCCAACAGGAGCAGAAACGATTGATGCCCAAGAATCACCACAAAATGTCTTCGAGAGGGGCAGGGCTTCTTCCTAGACCTTGTAAGGAGATGGAACTTGTTGGTGCCTGAGGGGGAAGCGGGGCAATGGCGACACAGTAGGTCTTCCCAAGAAGCTGAGGGGACGCCAAGCATTGCGGCACTCCGCTGCACGGTGGCTAGAAAAGCGACATCTGCAACACTACCATGAAGCCAAGCAGGGATGGGACAGGGAGCCAAAGCAGAGGCAACTCCTATGGAAGCCCCGCAGTCACCCCCGGCTGCTGCTGCTGCTGAAGCGTCGTCCACGACTCCTGCTATTGAAGCTCTGTCCACGACTCCTACTGCTGAAGAGGCGCCATCCTCAGCTCCTGTCGACACTGTGACGGCTCTTGACTTGGAGCGACCTGTTTCATGGAGCTCCCTTACCGACAACGAAGAAGACGAGGATGATGATGATGTGCTGGCCCCACGGACGCTGCCGCCGGCTACCAAACCCTCAGTTTCGGCCGCTCGGCAGGGCGTGGTGTGTGATGCGGATAGAGGTTGGCAGAAGGTGCTGCTGCGGCGCGATGTGCAAACACCAAAATAATGTATAGATCATCGAGCAAACAAAGTGCCAGACCTCACCTTAACACGCTGCACGCATGGGTTTGTTTATTGTAACAACAACAGTCAGGTAGACGGTGTCCTTTATGATGCTAATGGCAATGCAGCACCAATAGCTTAGGCGGTCGGGGACGGGGGCAGTGCTTTCAGCCGTAGCAGCGGATGGGGTCGGAGCAGCGCTTCTTGGCGGACTGGCCGCCCTTCTCGAGGTACTGCTGGTGGTAGTCCTCGGCCGGGTAGAACCTCCTCGCCGGAAGGACCTCGGTCACGATCTTCTCCTTCCACTCCCGCTGCTTCTCCGCCAGCGACTCCCGCGCCTGCCGCTCCTGCTCCGCCGTGTAGTAGTAGATGCCCGACCGGTACTGCGTCCCGACGTCGTTGCCCTGACGTGCAACGAGGAATTAATTAGTAGGAGTAGCTTGTAAACGATGTGCGGAGGCCAAATGCTGCTAACATGTAAAACCATAGCAAACGGGGAGACACTGAAGATTTTTGTAGCTATCTCAGATCAACCACTTGAGGGAACTCTCAGAATTTGTGCATATCGTGAGTAGTACTCCCTATTCAAACTAATATATTATACTCCCTCCGTCCCAAAATAAGTGTCTTGAGCTTAGTACAAATAGCTAGTACAAAGTTGAGACACTTATTTTAGGACAGAGAGAGTATTAGTTTACAGAGGGAGTACAGTTTATGAAAGGAGGCAGTAGTGTGGACAATGCATCGGAAATCTCAGAGCATAAAAGTGTGTAGTGAACGTTCCTATCTGCCGCAGCAATACAATGATCCATTGTAGTATCATCACAAGAAATCCCCTTTTGAGATTGAAATTTTCTACTTTATCTTAAAAGCATTTCATTCCGAAGAAGATGTAGAATATTCGCTCCTCTGTATTAACAAGCCAGATATTTCACCAATCAATGAGAATAAGTCAACCCCCCAAATCCGTACCAGGTTCATTGAACCTTGCAACACCGGCGACGCGATCGGCGCGGAAAGCCCCCAACGGCCGCCGCCGGTCTGGCCGGCACACTACGCGCTCCAACTTACGGCGAGAGCAGCGGCAGAGGCATCACATGACGTACCTGTTTGTTGAGCGTGGTGGGGTTGTGCTTGGCCCAGAAGACGTCGAGGAGCACGGCGTAGGGGCACTCCTTGGGGTCGTAGTGCACGCGCACCACCTCGGAGTGGCCGGTGCCGCCGCCGCAGACGTCGCGGTAGGTCGGCCCGTCGAGGTGCCCCTGCGAGTAGCCCACCTCCGTGCGCGCCACGCCGGGGAGCCGCTGGTACGCCAGCTCCACGCTCCAGAAGCAGCCCGCCCCGAACTGCGCCAGCTCCAGCCCCTCGCCGGCCGGCGCGTCGGCGTCCGGGCCCGCCGCGCCGGTGCTCGACATCCTGTTGCCCGTGGTGGAGGGTGGACTTTTCTAGGATCGGTTGTTAGAGGGGGCGGGTGCGCGGTAATCGATCGGGTCTGGATGTCCAGGTTTTGTAATAAGGCCTGTCGAATTGAGTTTTGTTTTCAGGGAAGGGATTATCAGGGGGCGGTGAGAAGTGCGCGTGTGGCCACTTGCGCCGTTCGAAATGAACGGTGCGAATCCGTGGTTCAATGCAGTCCACGATTCTGACCGCATTGTTCACACATTCATGGCTTGGCTTCGTAATTTCAGGTCAATCCTATTAAAGCTTTACAGGGTCGTGAACATGCTTTGGCTCGATGGGAATGAAGATAAGGGTGAGAATCTCTGCCAAAAAGATCAGAGAGGGAAAGTAAAATTCCAGTTGAATGAGAAATGCTGCTACATAGTCTTGTACCAAGTTGCCCATCTTATCTGACATGTCCATTGGATACCATGTGTTTAGAGAGATGAAATCACATTCCTTAGAGCATCTGCAACCGGACTTTGCAAACCCGGGCCACAAACGTCCGTGGGCACTGACCGGACACGTCTCAAATTAGCCATTCTACATCCGTCTCTCTCATATTTCATCCCCTAGATCCATACAAAGCATGCAAAATAAATCTTACGTACTACATCTACGTACTATCCCAACTATCCTCGTTGTTGAAGATGTCCACGACGATGGTGCCGGGCGGGTAGGAGGGCTCTGGCTCATCCTCCTTCTGCTTGACCTTATCCATGTAGGCGAACATCTCCGCCTCCTCCGCGGCTTCTTGCGTCTCCATCTCTTGCCGGCGACAGCGTCTTGCCTCCGCAGCCGACTCCGACCGAAGGGAATCGAAAATGGCCTGCTGCTCCGCCTGCAGATCCCCGTCGCCAGCGTTCTCCACATCCTCCTCCTACGGCTCATCCCCCTCTTCCTCAAAGTCCTCCTCCTCGTCCTCCTCCAACTCTTCCTCCGGATCAACCGCATCTTAGGGACGAAGTTCTAGTATGGACACTGGGTCAATTGACCCCAATGCCTTCCAATATTTAAAGTTAGTACATCCATCAAAGTTGCGTTTGACCCCAACCCACCAGCTAATTGTCCAATTGTTCATTCTCAGCCCATACCATCCGTAAATTCTAGCAAAAATAAAAAAAGTTATTGTGGCATACAGCTCCAGCACACAAGGCCCAATGCATAAGACGTGGCTTAGCTGCTTAGGCTTGGGAGCTCCTAGTCAGTCAGCGCCATCGGCGCCAACTAGGGGTTCCGGCGCCCACGCTGCCGCGCTATTGGGCCGGCCAAAGACAAGGGCGCTCCGAACAGGAAAGTATAAAAGAAAAATTAGCGCGGTAGGTCGTACCATTTTCATTCTTTTCTAGTTTCTTCTTTCCTTCTTTCCTTTTTTCCATTATTCTTTTTCTGTTTTTCTTTTGTTTATTCCTTATATGATTAGAAAAATCAAATTCGTGAACCCTTTTCAAATCGATGAACTTCTTCATTTTTCAATGAACTTTTTACAAATTTGATGAAATTTGAGCAAGTTCACATATTTAAAAAAAAGTTCATCGGATTTGAAAAAAGTTCACAGATTTGAAAAAAGTTCACTGGATTTGAAGAAAAGTTCACTGGATTTGAAGAAAAGTTCATCAAATTTGAAAAAAGTACATCGCTTTTGAAAAAAAGTTCATCAAACTTGAAAAAAGTTCATCAAATTTGAAAAAAAAGTCCATCAAATAAGTTCATCGATTTTGAGAAAAAGTTCATCGTTTTTTAAAAAGTTCACGGATTGTATAAAAAATCATCGAGCCAGGAAGAAGAAAAGGAAAAAACAAAAAACATAAACGACAAAAAAAAAAGAAACAAATAAAAAAAATGAAAAACAGAAAAGGAAAACTGAAATAAGAAAAGACGCAAAAGTATGCTAGTCATCAAATCGGCGCGAGGTGGCGTGGTGGTTACTACATGCTAACTTGAAGAGGAAATCGTGAGTTCGATACCACGCAGGGCGCTGCTCCTTTTCTGTTTCTTCAAAACGGAAAGGAGAAAAGGATAAGATGGGCCAGCCAGCGCGGGGTTTACAAAAGCACACATTAACGGCCAAATAAGATTTGCCCTTAAGTTTACAGTCTTTACGCACATACATGTTGACATTTATAGAGAGATGTACGCGAAGTCATGAACAGCCAGCTGACATATGCCTTTTCGTCTCTTCGCCATCGTAAGTCACGCCATAGCCTGTGCTATAGTGGGCATTGGTTGACCCCAGTGACCATTTTTTCTAGCCCGAGTCGGCTCTCCGGCGTCAGAAATGGCTCGCTCCTCACCCGGCAGCGTGGGGGCATGGCTACTAGGCGGACGGGTGGAGTTGAAAGTGGCGGCGGCGACGGACAGGAGGAGGAAAATGTGGATGGATGTTAGGGTTTAGGTGCCGCCGGTCGACTTAAATATCCGGTCAATGCACTACGCGGTCCGACGGAGAAGACGGGCTTTGGACCGCCGGGTTTGAGGGTGTTTCCTGCTGGGACCCCTTCGTTAGTTCGACGTGGCGGGCGTGTCGGGGCGCTCCATATCCACCCCATATTTGAGCTAGATATGGGGTTTGCAAAAACACACATTAGCGGCCAAATAGGATTTTCCCTTAAGTTTAGAGTCTTTACACACATACATGTTGACATTTATAGAGAGATGTACGCGAAGTCATGAACAGCCAGCCGACACATGCCTTTTCGTCTCTTCACCATCGTAAGTCACGCCATAGCCTGTGCTATAGTGGGCATTGGTTGACCCAAGTGACCATTTTTTCTAGCTTCGTCCCTGCCACATCTGGAGGTAGCCTCGTGGCGATCCGGGCTTTGCACCTAGGCCGGATCTGCTCAAGGAGCCCGAGTCGCCGCTCCGGCGTCAGAAATGGCTCGCTCCTCACCCGGCAGCGTGGGGGCATGGCTACTAGGCGGACAGGTGGAGTTGAAAGTGGCGGCGGTGACGGACAGGAGGAGGAAAATGTGGATGAATGATAGGGTTTAGGTGCCGCCGGTCGACTTAAATATCCGGTCAATGCACTACGCGGTCCGACGGAGAAGACGGGCTTTGGACCGCCGGGTTTGAGGGCGTTTCCTGCTGGGACCCCTTCGTTAGTTCGACGTGGCGGGCGTGTCGGGGCGCTCCATATCCGCCCCATATTTGAGCTAGATATGGGGTTTGCAAAAAAACACATTAACGGCCAAATAGGATTTGCCCTTAAGTTTACAGTCTTTACACACATACATGTTGACATTTATAGAGAGATGTATGCGAAGTCATGAACAGCCAGCCGACACATGCCTTTTCGTCTCTTCGCCATCGTAAGTCACGCCATAGCCTGTGCTATAGTGGGCGTTGGTTGACCCCAGTGACCATTTTTTCTAGCTTCATCCCTGCCACATCTGGAGGTAGCCTCGTGGCGATCCGGGCTTCGCACCTAGTGAAAGGACATGCGGTGCCCCCATGTGTGGTTTTGGTAATTGATGACATTCTCTATGGACTAATGGTTGCATTGAGTTATATTTGAAGGATTTGTTCATAGGCATTTCTTGAAGTCCATGTGTTGGTTTCAAGGAGTTTATGTGTTGACCAAGGTGCTATTAAGGAATTATCCAAAGATTGGTCATGTGAGTGTTGAGCTTATTGCAAGCATGTCTTGAAGAAGAAGATTGTGTGATCATTCATGTTTACCTTCAAGACATCATCTAAACTAAGAGAGTTGGAAAGATTCAAGGTTGATCAAGACTAAGTCAACAGTGAATCAAGTTGATCAACTCACAAAGCGTAAAAGATGTACCGAGAGGGATCAAGTGATCCCATGGTATGGTAAGCATTGTCCATTGCACTTTGTGTACTAACCCATGGTCTATGTGAGAGTTCTATGTGGGGTTAGGTACATGTCCATGGGCTTGCGTCAAGAGGAAGATATCATACAACCCATGGAAAGGATGACATCAAGTAGTGATCGTCATCAAGATTGTCATGTGCAAGTTCAAGTGTAGCATCACGAAGAGATCAAGTGCTTGAAGCTTGACATCCATTGTGGTGTCAATGGACTTGTGAAGATGTGTCAAAGAGTGGCTCACCCATAGTGGAGTATGGGGGAGCAATCATCTAGTCTCCATCGACCCAACGCAATCAAGAAAGGTGGTCCATCTTGCGGAGGACAAGATCGTCATCATCTAGCTCAAGTGGATCATGTGCAAGAAAAAGGTTTGCCCTTGATAGGTTTTCTATTTTACCGGTCTCATGGTGGTAGTTGGGAGACCGGGTTATAGGATCGATAGCCGTACTATCAAGGGGGGCTCTCAAGTGAGTAGCTTGATCGTATCGTTCGTTGAGAGCGCAAACCATTGCATCCTTGCATCATGTTTCTTGGTTCTTGTTTGGTTCTCTTTGTGAGTCTTAGAGCTTATGGTCATCTTGATGACAAGCTTGAGTTCATCGAAAATGGAGTTTACATGCGTCTTCTATGATGTTTTCGGAGTTGGAGGTTTTACCGGTCTTATCCGAGGAAGGGTTCTCACCATTTTCTCTTGGGCCTTTTCTCATTTGCTTATTATTGGTATTTCTATCAAGATTGTGTTAGACCTTGTCGCTAGCTTTCCAACAAACTTGGTTTCGTCGAATTCGGAGTCCGAATGCAGAAGTTGTGGTAGTTTTGGTGTTCTGAAAAGGCTGCAGCGGTACTACCGCGGGTAGGCGCGGAAGTAATTTTTTACTACCGCCCTTGGGAGCGGTACTACCGCTTGGAGCAGTACTACCGCGGCTACTTCCGTGGCTACTTCCGCTCGGGACCAAAAACTCGTCACAAGTCCAGCGGTGGTAAACACGGATGTAATTTTTAGTACCGCTTCATAGCGGTAGTACCGCTACCCCTAGCGGTAGTACCGTGATGTCAAGCGGTACTACCGCTTCGATCTTGGGCTGTGAGCATAACGGTTGGATTTTTCCCCACCTATAAAAGGGGGTCTTATTCTCCATTGAACCTTATCCTTTTTAGCTCGTGTTCTTCCCCCATTGTTGACCTTCTTCGAGCTTGCTAACTCTCAATCCCTCCAATGATTATTGCTAGTTCTTGAGGGAAAAGAGAGAGGAGATCTAGATCCACGTTTCCACCAATCACTTTCTCCTCTAAGTGAGGGGAACCCCTTGGATCTAGATCTTGGAGTTCTCCGTGTTCTTCTTTCGTTCTTCCTCTCATTTTCCTCCCTAGCATTAGTTGCTTTGGTGGGATTTGGGAGAGAAGGACTTGGGCACTCCGTGTGCCCTTGCCATTGCATTTGGTGCATCAGTTTGAGTTCTCCACGGTGATACATGGAAGTGAAGTTTGAGAAGCTTATTACTCTTGGGTGTTTGGGCACCCTAGAGCTTGTTCCTCTTGGGTGCCTTGGCGCCCTAGACGGTTGGTGGTGTTCGGAGCTCAATCATTGTGGTGTAAAGCTCCGGCAAGCGTCGGGTCTCCAATTAGGTTGTGGAGATCGCCCGAGCAATTTGACGGTACCGTGACCCCAAGGGTTGCCAAAGTGTCTGGTTCGGTGACCGCCCCAAGGGTTGCCATTTATGCAGGTTCGGTGACCGCCCTCAAGGGTCCTTAGTGGAATCACGACATCTTACATTGTGCGAGGGCGTGAGGAGATTACGGTGGCCCTAGTGGCTTCTTGGGAGCATTGTGCCTCCACACCGCTCCAAGCGGAGATTAGCATCCACAAGGGTGTGAACTTGGGATACATCGTCGTCTCCGCGTGCCTCGGTTATCTCTTACCCGAGCTCTTTACTTATGCACTTTACCTTGTGATAGCCATATTGGTTCTTGTCATATATCTTGCTATCACCTAGTAGTTTATCTTGCTTAGCATAAGTTGTTGGTGCACATAGGTGAGCCTAGTTGTTGTAGGTTTTGTGCTTGACAAATTAACCGCTAGGTTTATTCCGCGTTTGTTCAAGCCTAAACCGTAATTATTTTAAAGCGCCTATTCACCCCCCTCTAGGCGACATCCACGATCTTTCACCTAGGCCGGATCTGCTCAAGGATCCCGAGTCGGTGCTCCAGCGTCAGAAATGGCTCGCTCCTCACCCGGCAGCGTGGGGGCATGGCTACTAGGC
This sequence comes from Aegilops longissima, assembly GCA_021605205.1. Taxonomy (NCBI): domain Eukaryota; kingdom Viridiplantae; phylum Streptophyta; class Magnoliopsida; order Poales; family Poaceae; genus Aegilops; species Aegilops longissima. Next base: position 574,932,881 of record CM038677.1, read on the forward strand.
GGACGGGTGGAGTTGAAAGTGGCGGCGACGACGGACAGGAGGAGGAAAATGTGGATGGATGTTAGGGTTTAGGTGCCGCCGGTCGACTTAAATATCTGGTCAATGCGGTCCGACGGAGAAGACGGGCTTTGGACCACCGGGTTTGAGGGTGTTTCCTGCTGGGACCCCTTCGTTAGTTCGACGTGGCGGGCGTGTCGGGGCGCTCCATATCCGCCCCATATTTGAGCTAGATATGGGGTGTCGATGAGCCCGGACATTTGAGGCCCGTTTGAGACATCCGTCTGGGTGAAAAAACGTGACCGGTTAGTGACCGGGCGGCCTGCCCGGACGTATGAGGTGGGTTTGAGTCTGGATGTTTTTTTTGGGAAACGTAGTAATTTCAAAATTTTGCCTACGATCATGCAAGATCTATCTAGGTGATGCATAGCAATGAGCAGGGAGAGTGTGTCGATGTCCACTCGTAGACCAAAAGCGGAAGCGTTATATCAACGCGGTTGATGTAGTCGTACGTCTTCACGATCCGATCGATCCTACCACGAACGTACGGCACCTCCGTGTTCAGCACTCGTTCAGCTCGATGACGTCCCTCGTACTCTTGATCCAGTTGAGGCCAAGGGAGAGTTCCGTCAGCACGATGGCGTGGCGACGGTGATGATGAAGTTACCGACGCAGGGCTTCGCCTAAGCACTATGACGATATGATCGAGGTGTGTAACTGTGGAGGGGGCACCACACACGGCTAAGACAAATCTTGAGTGCCTTTGGGGTGCCCCCTGGCCACGTATATAAATGAGGGGAGGGAAGAGGTGGCCGACCCAAGGGGGCGTGTGATATGTCTCCAACGTATCTATAATTTTTGATTGCTCCATGCTATATTATCTACTGTTTTGGGCAATATTGGGCTTTATTTTCCACTTTTATATTACTTCTGGGACTAACCTATTAACCGGAGGCCCAGCCCAGATTTGCTGTTTTTTTTTGCCTATTTCAGTGTTTTGAAGAAAAGGAATATCAGACGGAGTCGAAACAGAACGAAATAAACTAGAGAAGTTAATTTTGGAACGAAAGCTACCCGATGGACTTGGACCCCACGTCAAGGAAGGAACGAGGAAGCCACGAGGGTGGGGGTGCTGAGGGAGTCCTGGATTAGGGGGTATCCGGACAGCCGGACTATATCCTTTGGCCAGACTGTTGGACTATGAGGATACAAGATTGAAGACTTCGTCTCGTGTCCGGATGGGACTCTCTTGGCGTGGAAGGCAAGCTTGGCGTCTGGATATGTAGATCTCCTTCTGTTGTAACCGACTGTAACCCTAGCCCCTCCGGTGTCTATATAAACCGGAGGGTTTAGTCCTTAGGACAACAACAATCATACCATAGGCTAGCTTCTAGGGTTTAGCCTCTATGATCTCGTGGTAGATCAACTCTTGTAATACTCATATTCATCAAGATCAATCAAGCAGAAAGTAGGGTATTACCTCCATAGAGAGGGCCCGAACCTGGGTAAACATCGTGTCCCTTGCCTCATGTTACCATCCGCCTTAGACGCACAGTTCGGGACCCCCTACCCGAGATCCGCCGGTTTTGACACTGGCATTGGTGCTTTCATTGAGAGTTCCACTATGTCGTCGCTGCAAGGTTCGATGGCCCCTTCGATCATCGACAACGATGTAGTCCAGGGTGAGGTTTTCCTCCCTGGACAGATCTTCGTGTTCGGCGGCTTCGCACTGCGGGCCAACTCGTTTGGCCATCTGGAGCAGATCGAGAGCTCGCCCACGCCATCGGTCAGGTTTGGAAACTTGAATTACACTGCTGATATACGCAGAGACTTGATCTTCGACGGATTCGGGCCCATGCCAGGCGTGCCGCACGACCACGACGAGCATGATATAGCTCTGCCGTCGGACGGTGTTCGGGAGATCCCTCCAGCAACTACTCCGGCCTCTAGTCCGGAGCAGATCGTGCTATCCGAGGACGGGAGGATAGACTCTGCCACGGAGGCCGCGCCCTCAGTGGCGATAGAGCCGAATACTGACCTTACCCTTCACGAGAGCCGTGTCGCCGAACTGCTGGACTCATCCTCGGCCACGGACTCTGTACCACCCGCGCCCATACCAATCGAATCTGATTGGGCGCCGATCATGGAGTTCACCTCCGCAGATATCTTTCAGCACTTCGCCCTTCGGCGACATCTTGAACTCATCAAATCTCTCTCCTATCCGGAGAACCTCGGCGAACTTTGTCCGGCTAGAGTGGGATCTTGACGACGAAGAAATTCAATCCCACCCACCACCCACTTAGTAGCCACTTGTTGGCGATTTAACCGACATGCTCGACTTGACTCGAAGACATCGATGGTATGGACACCGATCTTTGAGGCGAACAGAACCATCGCCTTACGTGGCATCGGACCGCCACCTCATCATATGATATATACATGGTGGACACACCCAAAGAAGGCAATGGCGACAAGACAACGGAGGGCGACCCCTCCAAGAAGCAACCTCAGCGCCGACGTCAGCGGCGCCGCTCTAAGTCTCGCCACAGAAAAAGCGGTGATACCGGCATAGGAGATAACAGTACTCCGGACAGTGCCAAAGATGTTGACAATCCCCTCCAGAACGATCAAGAGCTGGAGGATGAACAAGCCAGCCCTCCTAAGAGAGCGGCAGAGGGAGAGACGGAGGACGACAACTATATACCTCCCTCCGAAGACGAAGTGAGCCTCGATGACGAAGAATTTTTCGTGCCTGAGGATCCCGTCGAGCAGGAGCACTTTAAGCGCCCGGCTTATTGCCACAGAAATAGCACGAGGAAAAGCGACAACAACCGACTGATCAGGATCTGCTAGCGGATAGATGGACCAAGTCCTTGCGGCTGAGGAGTCTGAACTCGAACGCCCCTCGGAGGTCACCTCGCGTTCGATCGGCTGATCGGCCACCCGTGGCGAGATAGAGAGGCGATCTTGCTGAAAATCAGCCTGCACCCCGCCGCCATTCAAACAAACATACCAAGGCAACGGGAAACACGCGAGACCTGCGAGACGTATTGGAAGACAGGGCAAAACATGCTAGATCGATCTATGGATCACGTGGTCGTGCCCCTACAAGGGACGGTGACCGCCTCGCCGGATACAGTAAAAGCAATTCCGGATGGGCCGAATCAGCAGGCGGGACTCATCGAGCTGCATCGCGACATAGCCCAGCCAGGTAGCGCGCACACCCCTATGCTTCACCAACGAGGTAATGGAGCATGAATTCCCAGAAGGTTTTAAACCTGTAAATATCAAATCATATGATGGTACAACAGATCCCGCGGTATGGATTGAGGACTTCCTCCTCCACATCCACATGGCCCGCGGTGATGATCTACATGCCATCAAGTACCTCCCGTTAAAACTCAAGGGACCAGCTCGACATTGGCTGAATAGCTCGCCAAAGAACTCCGTCGGCTGTTGGGAGGATCTGGAAGGCGCATTTCTCAACAATTTCGTGGCACTTATATGCGACCACCGACGCGATGACTTGAGCCACATCATTCAGCAGCCAGGGGAATCAGCCAGGCAATTCTGGACACGGTTCCTAACAAAGAAAAACCAAATTTTCGACTGTCCGGATGCAGAAGCCTTAGCGGCATTCAAGCACAACATCCGTGACGAGTGGCTCGCCCGACACCTCGGCCAGGAAAAGCCGAAATCAATGGCAGCCCTCACGACACTCATGACCCGCTTTTGCGCGGGAGAGGATAGCTGGCTGGCTCGTAGCAATAACATATCAAGGAACCTTGGCACTTCGGATACCAAGGACAACAACGGCAGGTCACGTCGCAGCAAACACAAGCGCCGCAACAACGGTGATAACGCCGAGGGCATGACAGTCAATGCCGAATTCAGAGGCTCTAAATCCGGTCAGCGGAAAAAGCCATTCAAAAGAAGTACTCCGGGCCCGTCCAGTTTGGACCGCATACTCGATCGCTCGTGTCAAATACACGGCACCCCCGATAAGCCAGCCAATCACACCAACAAAGAATGCTGGGTGCTCAAGCAGGCCGGCAAGATAAATGCCGAATAGAAGGACAAGGGGCTGCACAGCAATGACGAGGAGGACCCCCGGCCGCCGAACACGGGAGGACAGAAGAGGTTCCCCCCACAAGTGAGGACAGTAAACATGATATCGCAACCCACATCCCCAAAAGGGAGCGGCGCGCACTAAGGGGCGTATCTGCGATGGAGCCCGTCGCCCCAAAGTTCAACACATGGTCCTCTTGTCCGATCACATTTGATCGTAGGGACCACCCACAGTATCCGTCATGGCGGATCTGCGCGTGGTCCTAGACCCAATCATCGACGGATATCACCTCACTTGAGTCCTTATGGACGGCGGCAGCAACTGAACCTGCTTTACCAGGATACGATCGCCAAAATGGGTATAGACCCTCGAGGATCAAACCCACCAAAACGACCTTTAAAGGTGTTACTCCAGTGTAGAGGCCCATTATGCGGGCTCAATCACACCGAAGTGGTCTTCGGATCTCCGGACAACTTCGAAGCGAGGAGTTAATCTTCGATATCGTCCCGTTCATGGCGGCTATCACGCCTTTGCTCGGGCGCACCGCATTTGCAAGATTCAATGCGGTACCGCATTACGCATACCTCAAGATCAAGATGCCAGGACCTAGGGGGGTCATCACAGTCAATAGAAACACATAACGCTCGCTCCGTACGGAGGAGCACACTGCGGCCCTCGCAGCAGAAGCACAAAGCAGCCTTTTGAGGCAATCCACCAGTTCGGCGGTCAAGCCCCCGGACACCGTCAAGCGCGTCCGGAATAACCTACAACAGGATCGCCTGGCACGCTCAGAGCTCGCCTAGCAATTCGGCCCCCGCCCTAGTCTTAGTACAACGGCAAAGTCCGTCCCACGCGTGCATAATTACGCATTGAAAATACCATAGGTATAGGCGGGGGCACGATCACGGCGCGTCCCACAATGCGGTTTAACCGCACTAGGGGCTTACTACCTTCATCACTCTCTCTCTTTCAGGACTCTACTCTCTGGAACCCTTGTCCGGCAGTACGGTAGCCGGACACATGATACAACACCCAAGGAGGCAGGAAGCTATGTCGTACAATGGAATCCCTAGGTGGTCTCTGATAACGAGCTAAATACCTGTTTTAAGATACCAATCTGCATCTTGCCCTTGGATGGGACATGTCAAATAGTCCTATTGTTCGCTTACCGCACCACTTGTATCATTATGCTTTGACGCATTTCTTAAATAAATAATGCATAGTACTAGTCTATTATTGCATCCTATATTCTTTTATATATGTGCTTATCTATAACAATCAGCACCCGTACACTATGGTACGGCTAATACGCCAGGGGCTTCCGTATACCCCATAATTCGGCGTGAGAAGTCCGAACACTTTCGACAGTGCGGCACCCCGAACTTATAGCATTATATGCATCAGCTCCGAATCATGTCTTGAGTCAATAGTTGGGTTTGCCCGACTCCCATGTTTTGGTACCTTACGTTCCGCTATATCGGCTAAGGTAGCACTGGGAGAACTACTTCGATTGTGCCGCAGTTCTTCCAGCCGAGCACCTCAGTAGAGAAAGCTAAAACTGACTGTCATGATGAGGCGAGAGTTGGTCGCTGTTCGAGAGGTCTCAAGTCCCTAAAGACTTTTTCCGCTTCGGGCGAGGAGCCGGCCTTGTCTGTCTTAGGCGTGTATAGCGCCCCAAATTCGGCTTTCCAAAGACTAGGGGCTTCGCCAAAATTTAAAATTGTAGACTTCTATGGCTAAGTGAGAGTGATAAAGCATTATAGTCCGATTGCCTGGTTCGTTGCGCTGAACACCTCCCTCGAAGGACCCAAGAATGGGAAGAAGAGTTCTCAGATTTATCCCGAACACCCCAACACTAGTTGCATGGGGGCAGAAGCCGACGACTAGCAACTCTCAGAATTTAGAAACGGCCGCACAGAAGGTAATATTTTAAATACAAAAGCGTTGCATAACGAACTTGAACTAGTTTTCATAAACACAAGGATCACATGAGCAAGTTCATTCAAAGATTACATCTTTGGTAAATTCGTCCGCCACGAGACGGGCACCCTTCAGGACACTTTCATAATACATTTCGGGGTGGTGATGCTCCTTCCCTGCGGCGGCCCCTCCTTCACCAGCTTTTCGGCGTCCATCTTCGCCCAGTGCACCTTTGCACGGGCAAGAGCCCTGCTTGCACCTTCGATGCAGACGGACCGCTTGATGACTTCCAGCCGTGGGCAGGCATCTACAAGCTGCCTCACCAGGCCGAAGTAGCTATTGGGAAGGGAGTCGTCAGGCCACATCCGGACTATAAGGCCCCTCATGGCCTGTTCGGCCGCCTTGTGGAGCTCGACCAGTTGCTTCAGCTGGTCACTCACGGGCATCGGATGTTTGGTCCCAATATACTGAGACCAAAACAATTTCTCCGTCGAGCTTCCCTCCTCGGCCCGGTAGAACTCTGCGTCGTCAGGCACACTACGGGGCAGATCTGCGAACGCTCCTGGAGAGCTCCAAACTCGGGTAAGTAAAAGGAAATTTTCTTTTGCATACCTACCTTGCATAATGAATGCCTTACCCGCCGCTATCTTCTTCACCGCCTCAACTTCTTGGAGGGCCTTATGGGCTTCGGCCTTGGCATTTTTTGCACTTTCGAGGGCCTGGGCAAGCTCGGACTCTCGCGTCCTTGAGTCAAGCTCCAGGGACTCATGCTTCTTGATGAGCACCTGGAGCTCTTGCTGCACCTCACCTACCCGGGCTTCGTGTCTTTCTAGCTCAGTGCGCTCCTTGACCGCTTTATTTTCGGCCTCGGACAGCGCCTTCCTGAGGGTCGCCACTTCGGTCGTGGCCCCTGGCAAAATTCATGATGATCCTATTATTCTGCAACCAACTCTTTCTTTTTTCATATTGACAAGGTATTTCTTACCTTTGTTCTCCTCGAGCTGCCTCTTGGCAAGGCCGAGCTCTTCCTTGGATCGCTCAAGGTCCTGCTTGTAGTCTGGCGACCTCTGATGACGTCTTGGCAATGCCAGTAGGGAAGCTTGCAGATTCACATAGACATACTATAGTTAGACTCCTGCGATTATTATTCGATCCTCTATTTGGCTTTTCTTCACGAACGCCAAATAGAGCATCGAAACTCTTGTCTATCGGTGATATTTCCTATAATTTAATTATTTACCTCAAAGCTTTGTTAGGAGGTGGCGCAAGCTTCAGTTAATGCGCTTTTGGCGGATGAACCTTCTCCATCACCGCACTCATGATAGTGTGGTGCTATTCGCTGATGGAAGCCTTGGGCGCTTACAACAAGTTGTCCGATGCCTCTGGATGGACAGAGGTCACTGCACGGCGGCTTGCCCCTCTTCACGGGGTCGCCGACAGAGTCCGGAACCACTTTGGAGGTACCGCGCGGTGTTCGATCGAGGCGAACTCGGAGCCCATGGGAGTCTTGCTCCCTTTGCGCCCAGGGTCCGGAGTGTCGCCTTGAGGCGCCTCCAGGACTACCTCCCCCCGGCTCGGTGCCCTTGGAGACAACACCTCGGCGTTGTCCGTAGGGAGAGGGGTGGAGGCGGTCGGAAGTGAATCACTATTCATATCCGACGGGTCCAAAGAACCATCCGACGAAGATATGTCGATATGGGCTCGGGTCGGACTGCATAATCATGTTTGGCGTGATGAGAAGCAGTGTGATAAAATATATCAAGAATTATTATGGTATCCGAATACTTACGACTTCGCCAGGGGCTTGTCCCTGGGCAACCACTCGTCGTCGCTGTGGGCGGCGGTCGTGGAGCAGTCCGGAAGGAGGGTCCTTCCTTTCTTGGACCCTTCGGCCTCCCCGGTTGGGGCGGCCTTCCTTTTCTTGTCTCCCCCGGCTGGGGGAGAACTTTCCTCTTCCTCCTCATCGTCGTGGGAGGAGTGCGCCTCAGAGTGTTCGGACGATGAGTCCAACACAACCTTGCGCCGGAGACCCTGTCGGGTCCCCGTGGCCTTCTTCTTGGCCGTCTTCGCTGGCACCTCGTAAGGTGCCGGAGTTAGCATCTCCGTCAGGAGAGCGTCTGCTGGATCTTTGGGCAGGGGGGCTGGGCAGTCAATCCGCTCGGCCGTCTCCACCCAGTCCTACCAAAGGCATGAGGGCTTAGATCCTGCATATGATTAAGCTGAGGAAACTAAACATCTTGTGATGTGTAAAAACCTACCGTATTGGCGTGGCGTTTTGCGCTGAGTCCGCGGTCCTCGGTAAGGGGAGGAGGTACCTCGGCGCCTTTAAACAGAACCTTCCAGACGTCCTTGTGCATCGTGTCGAAAAGCTCCTGCAGTGTCTGGTGCTCGGCCGGGTCGAACTCCCACAAATTGAATACCCGTTGTTGACACGGGAGGATCCGGCGGAAGAGCATGACCTGGACCACATTGACAAGCTTGATTTTCCTGTTCATCATGTTCCTGATGCAGGTCTGGAGTCCGGTCAGCTCTACCGGGTTGCCCCAGGACAGGCCCTTCTCTTTCTAGGAGGTGAGCCGCGTGGGGATTCCGGATCGAAACTCAGGGGCCGCCACCCAGTTGGTTCCGTGCAGCTCGGTGATGTAGAACCACTCCGATTGCCACCCCTTTATGGTCTCCACATAGGAGCCCTCGAGCCATGTGACATTGGGCATTTTGCCCACCATGGTGCTGCCGCATTCCGCTTGCTGGCCACCTACAACCTTCGGCTTGACATTGAAGGTCTTCAGCCACAGGCCAAAGTGGGGCTGGATGCGGAGGAAGGCCTCGCACACGACGATAAACGCCGAGATGTTGAGGATGAAGTTCGGGGCCAGGTCATGGAAGTCCAGCCCGTAGTAGAACATGAGGCCGCAGACGAATGGGTGGAGAGGAAATCCCAGTCCGTGGACGAAGTGGATGAGGAAGACTACCCTCTCGTAAGGTTCCGGGGTAGGGACGATCTGCCCCACGTCTGGCAGCCGGTGCGTGATATCCGCGGCCAAGTATCCGGCTCCCCGCAGCTTCTTGATGTCCTCCTCCATGACGGAGGATTTCATCCACTTGCCTCCCGCTCCAGACATGATTGAAGCGGTTTGAGGAGAAAAGGTGCAAGCTTGGGCGTTGGAGCTAGAGTGCGCAAGAATGGATATGCGAGAGGGAAGAAGGCGTGGGTGAAAAAGGTGAAGTCCTTATCCCTTTATAAAGGTGGACGAAACTATGCGCCCCCACTTGCCTAGTAAAACTCACTTGATCCCCAAGCGCCGTAATTGATGGCGCGGTTGGGTTACCCACGTCCGTATTGATGAGAATCCCGTCATAAGGGGACACGATCTCTGCTTTCCTAGGAAACTGCCTCGCGATATGTGCGGTGGCTGGTTGTGAAAAACGGTTTGAATAATGACCGGGCCATGGTGTGATGTCATGCTATAATACGTTGGCAGATTAGATTTGTGGAAATATTATTCTCTCTACGATGGTATGTGGAACTTGTTTTGCAGAGCCGGACACTATCCTTGTGTTCAAGATCTTCTCTGGACTATTCGTCGGAGGAACTCGCCTTGCAATGCCGAAAACAATCTGTGCGCTGGACTCATCGTCATTGAAGCATGGTTCAGGGGCTACTGAGGGAGTCCTGGATTAGGGGGTATCCGGACAGCCGGACTATATCCTTTGGCCGGACTGTTGGACTATGAGGATACAAGATTGAAGACTTCGTCTCGTGTCCGGATGGGACTCTCTTGGCGTGGAAGGCAAGCTTGGCGTCTGGATATGTAGATCTCCTTCTGTTGTAACCGACCACTGTAACCCTAGCCCCTCCGGTGTCTATATAAACCGGAGGGTTTGGTCCGTAGGACAACAACAATCATACCATAGGCTAGCTTCTAGGGTTTAGCCTCTACGATCTCGTGGTAGACCAACTCTTGTAATACTCATATTCATCAAGATCAATCAAGCAGAAAGTAGGGTATTACCTCCATAGTGAGGGCCCGAACCTGGGTAAACATCGTGTCCCTTGCCTCCTGTTACCATCCGCCTTAGACGCATAGTTCCGGACCCCCTACCCGAGATCCGCCGGTTTTGACACCGACAGGCGCGCCCACCCCCCTAGGGCGCGCCCCCCTGCCTCGTGGGGCCCTCGTGGCTCCCCTAACGTGCTTCTTCCGCCTATATAACTCCACGTACCCTAAAACTTCCAGAACAGAGAATAGATCGGGAGTTCCACCGCCGCAAGCCTCTGTAGCCACCAAAAAACAATCGGGACCCTGTTCTGGCACCCTGCCGTAGGGGGGAACCCTCACCGGTGGCCATCTTCATCATCCTGGCGCTCTCCATGACGAGGAGGGAGTAGTTCACCCTCGGGGCTGAGGGTATGTACCAGTAGCTATGTGTTTGATCTCTCTCTCTCTCTCTCTCTCTCTCTCGTGTTCTTGATTTGGCATGATCTTGATGTATTGCGAGCTTTGCTATTATAGTTGGATCTTATGTTGCTTCTCCCCCCTCTACTCTCTCGTAATGGATTGAGTTTTCCCTTTGAAGTAATCTTATCGGATTGAGTCTTTAATGATTTGAGAACACTTGATGTATGTCTTGCCGTGCGTATCTATGGTGACAATGGGATATCACGTGATTCACTTGATGTATGTTTTGGTGATCAACTTGTGGGTTCCGCCATGAACCTATGCATAGGGGTTGGCACACATTTTCGTCTTGATTCTCTGGTAGAAACTTTGGGGCACTCTTTGAGGTTCTATGTGTTGGTTGAATAGATGAATCTGAGATTGTGTGATGCATGTCGTATAATCATACCCACGGATACTTGAGGTGACATTGGAGTATCTAGGTGAAATTAGGGTTTTGGTTGATTTGTATCTTAAGGTGTTATTCTAGTACGAACTCTAGGGCTGTTTGTGACACTTATAGGAATAGCCCAACGGATTGATTGGAAAGAATAACTTTGAGGTGGTTTCGTACCCTACCATAATCTCTTCGTTTGTTCTCCGCTATTAGTGACTTTGGAGTGACTCTTTGTTGCATGTTGAGGGATAGTTATATGATCCAATTATGTTATTATTGTTGAGAGAACTTGCACTAGTGAAAGTATGAACCCTAGGCCTTGTTTCAATGCATTGCAATACCGTTTACGCTCACTTTTACCACTTGTTACCTTGCTGTTTTTATATTTTCAGATTACAAAACCTGTATCTACCATCCATATTGCACTTGTATCACCATCTCTTCGCGAACTAGTGCACCTATACAATTTACCATTGTATTGGGTGTGTTGGGGACACAAGAGACTCTTTGTTATTTGGTTGCAGGGTTGCTTGAGAGAGACCATCTTCATCCCTCGCCTCCCACGGATTGATAAACCTTAGGTCATCCACTTGAGGAAATTTGCTACTGTCCTACAAACCTCTGCACTTGGAGGCCCAACAACGTCTACAAGGAGAAGGTTGCGTAGTAGACATCAAGCTCTTTTCTGGCGCCATTGCCGGGGAGGTGAGTGCTTGAAGGTATATCTTTAGATCTTGCAATCGAATCTTTTTGTTTCTTGTTTTAGCACTAGTTTAGTTTATAAAAGGGAACTACAAAAAAAATGGAATTGAGTTTGTCTCATACGCTTCATCTTTTTAATATCTTTCATGAGTATGATGGAAAGGAAAATTGTGCCGAAGTGTTAGAAGAAGAATGCATTAAAATGTTTGGCACTAAATCTTTGAATGATGATCATGATTGCAATGTTGTTAGTATGAATTCTTTGAATATCCATGGTACTAATGATGATTGCACTAGTTATGATGGAAATGTCTCCTATAAACATGTCAATTTTTGTGGAGTGCATTGGGTTTGCAAGTACACACCAAATAGGGAAGATAGATATTGCAAGAGGCATAAGTACTTAGAAACTAAATTGTTGCAAGAAAGTCTTGATGATTGCGCTGAAAGATTCAATATTTTTCGTGCCCCTTGTGAACTTTGCAATGAACATGGTCATTTAAAGCTCCAATGCTATTTGTTTCATGATCAAGTCATGTCCAAATATTGTGATAATTTGATTACCCTTGAGCATCATAAAGAGCTTAGCCTTCTTTTGGGTTATGAAGAAATGAAACGTATAACTGAGGGTATTCCAAAATCTAATCTTGATAGAATTCTTGATTTTGATCTAGAAAAGATCTATATGTATTGTGCGGTGAATTGTATTGAAAATCCTTATATTGCCAATAACATAAAGAAAAGAAAACAAATAGAAGATGAAGAGAATACTAATGAAAGGAAGAGACTTTAATATTCTCCTATTATTTCTTATGATGAATCGGAGTAACGAGGAGGAGCCTTCTATTCAACCAATCTCATTAATAAGGAGCTCCAAAAAGAGGATTGAACCCACACATGATGTGGTGAAGAAGAAGAAAAGAAAAAGGAAGAGAGGTAAAAAGGTATCCCTCCCAAATAATGTTGCTCCTATTTTTGTTATGCCTCATGAAAATGAATTAAAAATAATTATGGAAGATGATGCACTTGATGATGACCTCGTTATGCCTATTGCTTGTTGTGATGATTATGATTGGGAAGATAATAATACTTCTTATGATCTTGAAAATCTTTTTGGCACTTGCTTGGAAGAATATGATAATAATGTTTCCTATAATATTGGTGCTATTCATACTATTAATGATGAAAGTGATTATGCTTATGATATGAAAAGGCCCAAGCTTGGGGAAGCTATGTTCAATGAGGATGACATATATGAGAATATATTTGCTGCAATTAATGTTTGTCCCAAGCTTGGGGATGCTATGTTTAATAATGGTGATACTTTCAGCATCCCAAGTTTTGATATGCAAAGTTGTTATAATGATAGCATGCCTTCTACCTATGATGATTATATTGATGAAAGTGGGTTTGGAAGAGTGTCAACTTTAGGAAGTAATGATCCCACTATTTTGGAGGATGTTTAATCTTATAATATTTATGAAAGTGGATTTGGAGAGGTCATGACTTTATTTAGTCATGTATCCACTATTTTGGAAGAGGTTTCAATTGATTATGATGAGAACAAAGTTGCTACTTATGATGATTATTGTGATGAAACTTATGCTATAAAAATTAGTGACGATTATATTTATAAAGCTTGTCATGATTATGATTATCCTTTTTCTGAACATTACTCTTTTAATATGGAAACAATTTATAGTATTCAAGTCTCTTATGATACTCCCACTATTCCGAATGAGAGGAATTTTACTTATGTGGAGAGTAGTAAAATTTCTATGCAAGTAGATCATGAAAAGAATGCTTTAGGTGTTGGTTATATTGTTGAACTCATTCATGATGCTACTGAAAATTATTATGAGGGAGGGATATATGCTTGTAGGAATTGCAATAATATCAAGTTTCCACTCTATGTGCTTAAAATCTTGAAGTTATGTTTGTTTTACCTTCCTATGCAAGTTGATTATTGTTCCCATAAGTTGTTTGCCCACAAAATCCCTATGCATAGGAAGTGTGTTAGGCTTAAATGTGCTAGTCATATTCTTCATGATGCTCTCTTTATGTTTCGATTCTTATCTTTTATGTGAGCATCATTGAAATCACCATGCCTAGCTAGGGGCGTTAAACGATAGCGCTTGTTGGGAGGCTACCCAATTTTATTTTAGTTTTTATTTTTTGGTTCTGTTTAGGAATAAATAATACATCTAGCTTCTGTTTACATGTGGTTTTGTGTTTTAATTAGTGTTCGTGCCAAGTATAACCTTTGGGAAGACTTGGGTGAAGTCTTTATGATCATGCTGTAAAAAAACAGAAACTTTAGCGCTCACGATATTAGCTTCAACTTTTTACTGCAGAGTGCTATTTAGTTGATTGTTTTTTTCAGATGATTACTAGACAAATTCCTCAGGTCCACCAATTTATTTTAGAATTTTTGGAGTTCCAGAAGTATATGTTTGATACAGATTACTACAGACTGTTCTGTTTTTGACAGATTCTGTTTTTCGTGTGTTGTTTGCTTATTTTGATGAATCTATGGCTAGTAAAATAGTTTATAAACCATAGATAAGTTGGAATAAAGTAGGTTTAACACCAATATTAATAAATAATTAGTTCATTACAGTACCTTTAAGTGGTGGTTTGTTTTCTTTCGCTAACGGAGCTTACGAGTTTTCTGTTAAGTTTTGTGTTGTGAAGTTTTCATGTTTTGGGTAAAGATTCGATGGACTATGGAATAAGGAGTGGCAAGAGCCTAAGCTTGGGGATGCCCAAGGCACCCCAAGGTAATATTCAAGGACAACCAAGAGCCTAAGCTTGGGGATGCCCCGGGTGGCATCCACTCTTTCGTCTTCGTTCATCGGTAACTTTACTTGGAGCTATATTTCTATTCACCACATGATATGTGTTTTGCTTGGAGTGTCATTTTATTTTATTTAGCTTTTCTTGCTGTTTGATAAAGTACCAAGATCTGAAATTCTTAAATGTTAGAGTGTCTTCACATAGTTGCATAATTATTTGGCTACTCATTGATCTTCACTTATATCTTTTGGAGTAGTTTATCATTTTCTCTAGTGCTTCACTTATATCTTTTAGAGCACGATGATGGTTTTATTTTGAAGAAATAGATGAACTATCATGCTTCACTTATATTATTTTGAGAGTATTAAATATCATGGTAATTTGCTTAAATAATCCTAATATGCTAAGCATACAAGATTTGTAAGACTTCTTATGAGTGTGTTGAATACTAAGAGAAGTTTGATGATTGATGATTGTTTTGAGATATGGAGGTAATAATATCAAAGTCGTGAATTTGAGAAATACTTGTGTTGAAGTTTGCAAGTCCCGTAGCATGCACGTATGGTAAACGTTATGTAACAAATTTGAAACATGAGGTGTTCTTTGATTGTCCTCCTTATGAGTGGCGGTCGGGGACGAGCGATGGTCTTTTCCTACCAATCTATCCCCCTAGGAGCATGCGCGTAGTGCTTTGGTTTTTGATGGCTTGTAGATTTTTGCAATAAGTATATGAGTTATTTATGACTAATGTTAAGTCCATGGATTATACGCACTCTCACCCTTCCATCATTGCTAGCCTCTTCGATGCCGTGCATTGCCCTTTCTCACATTGAGAGTTGGTGCAAACTTCACGAGCATCAAACCCCGTGATATGATACGCTCTTTCACACATAAACCTCCTTATATCTTCCTCAAAACAGCCACCATACCTACCTATTATGGCATTTCCATAGCCATTCCGAGATATATTGCCATGCAACTTTCCACCATACTGTCCATCATGACACATACATCATTGTCATATTGCTTAGCATGATCATGTAGTTGACATAGTATTTGTGGCAAAGCCACCGTTCACAATTCTTTCATACATGTCACTCTTGATTCGTTGCATATCCCGGTACACCGGCGGAGGCATTCATATAGAGTCATACTTTGTTCTAGTATCGATTTGTAATCATTGAGTTGTAAATAAATAGTAGTGTGATGATCATCATTTAATAGAGCATTGTCCCAAAAAAAGAGAAAGGCCAAAAGAAAAAAGAAGGCCCAAAAAAAAGTAATAAAAAGGGGCAATGTTACTATCTCTTTTTCCACACTTGTGCTTCAAAGTAGCACCATGTTCTTCATATAGCGAGTCTCATATATTGTGCTTCAAAGTAGCACCATGTTTTTCATATAGAGAGTTTCATATGTTGTCACTTTCATATACTAGTGGGAACTTTTCATTATAGAACTTGTCTTGTATATTCCAACAATGGGCCTCCTGAAGTGCCCTAGGTCTTCGTGAGCAAGCAAGTTGGATGCACACCCACTTAGTTTCTTTTGTTAAGCTTTCATACATTTATAGCTCTAGTGCATCCGTTGCATGGCAATCCCTACTCCTTGCATTAACATCAATCGATGGGCATCTCCATAGCCCATTGATTAGCCTCGTTGATGTGAGATCTTCTCCTTTTTTGTCTTCTCCACATAATCCCCATCATCATATTCTATTCCACCCATAGTGCTATGTCCATGGCTCGCGCTCATATATTGCGTGAAAGTTATAGGTTTGAGATTACTAAAGTATGAAACAATTGCTTGGCTTGTCATCGGGGTTGTGCATGATGAGAGCATTCTTGTGTGACGAAAATGGAGCATGAATAAACTATATGATTTTGTAGGGATGAACTTTCTTTGGCCATGTTATTTTGAGAAGACATAATTGCTTAGTTAGTATGCTTGAAGTATTATTATTTTTATGTCAATATGAACTTTTATCTTGAATCTTTCGGATCTGAATATTCATATCACAATTAAGAAGAATTACAATGAAATTATGCCAACTAGCTTTCCACATCAAAAATTATATTTTTAATCATTTACCTACTCGAGGACGAGCAGGAATTAAGCTTGGGGATGCTTGATACTTCTCCAACGTATCTATAATTTTTGACTGCTCCATGCTATATTATCTACTGTTTTGGGCAATATTGGGCTTTATTTTCCACTTTTATATTACTTTTGGGACTAACCTATTAACCGGAGGCCCAGCCCAGATTTGCTGTTTTTTGCCTATTTCAGTGTTTTGAAGAAAAGGAATATCGAGGCAGTCGAAACGGGACGAAATCAACTAGAGAAGTTATTTTTGGAACGAAAGCTACCCGATGGACTTGGACCCCACGTCAAGGAAGGAACGAGGAAGCCACGAGGGTGGGGCGTGCCCCTGCCTCGTGGGGCCCTCGTGGCTCCCCTAACGTGCTTCTTCCGCCTATATAACTCCAATGCACCTAAAACTTCCAAACGGAGAATAGATCGGGAGTTCCGCCGCGCAAGCCTCTATAGCCACCAAAACCAATCGGGACCCTGTTCCGCACCTGCGGAGGGGGGAACCTCACCGTGGCCATCTTCATCATCCGGCGCTCTCCATGACGAGGAGGGAGTAGTTCACCCTCGGGGCTGAGGGTATGTACCAAGAGCTATGTGTTTGATCTCTCTCTCTCGTGTTCTTGATTTGGCACGATCTTGATGTATCGCGAGCTTTGCTATTATAGTTGGATCTTATGTTGCTTCTCCCCTCTACTCTCTTGTAATGGATTGAGTTTTCCTTTGAAGTAATCTTATCGGATTGAGTCTTTAATGATTTGAGAACACTTGATGTATGTCTTGCCGTGCGTGATGTGGTGGTGACAATGGGATATCACGTGATTCACTTGATGTATGTTTTGGTGATCAACTTGCGGGTTCCGCCCGTGAACCTATGCATAGGGGTTGGCACACGTTTTCGTCTTGATTCTCCGGTAGAAACTTTGGGGCACTCTTTGAGGTTCTATGTGTTGGTTGAATAGATGAATCTGAGATTGTGTGATGCATATCGTATAATCATACCCACGGATACTTGAGGTGACAAAGGAGTGTCTAGGTGACATTAGGGTTTTGGTTGATTTGTATCTTAAGGTGTTATTCTAGTACGAACTCTAGGGCTGTTTGTGACACTTATAGGAATAGCCCAACGGATTGATTGGAAAGAATAACTTTGAGGTGGTTTCGTACCCTACCATAATCTCTTCGTTTGTTCTCCGCTATTAGTGACTTTGGAGTGACTCTTTGTTGCATGTTGAGGGATATTTATATGATCCAATTATGTTATTATTGTTGAGAGAACTTGCACTAGTGAAAATATGAACCCTAGGCCTTGTTTCAACGCATTGCAATACCGTTTACGCTCACTTTTACCACTTGTTACCTTGCTGTTTTTATATTTTCAGATTACAAAAACCTGTATCTACCATCCATATTGCACTTGTATCACCAGCTCTTCGCCGAACTAGTGCACCTATACAATTTACCATTGTATTGGGTGTGTTGGGGACACAAGAGACTCTTTGTTATTTGGTTGCAGGGTTGCTTGAGAGAGACCATCTTCATCCTACGCCTCCCACGGATTGATAAACCTTAGGTCATCCACTTGGAGGAAATTTGCTACTGTCCTACAAACCTCTGCACTTGGAGGCCCAACAACGTCTACGAGGAGAAGGTTGCATAGTAGACATCAGCTCGCCAGGTGTGGGGAATCCTACTAGGACTCCCCAGTCCAAGTAGGATTCCCCTCCTCTTTCCTATTCGGAGTAGGAGAGAAGGAAAGAGAGGGAGAGGGAGAAGGAAAGGGGGGCCGCGCCCCACCCCTTGTCCAATTCGGTTTGGGCAGGGGGGAGGCGCGTGCCACCTCTTGGCCCTCCTCCCCTCTCTCCACTAAAGCCCAATAAGGCCCATTACTTCTCCCGACGAATTCCCGTAACTCTCCGGTACTCCGAAAAATACCCGAATCACTCGGAACCTTTCCGACGTCCGAATATAGTCTTCCAATATATCGATCTTTACGTCTCGACCATTTCGAGACTCCTCGTCATGTCTGTGATCTCATCCGGGACTTCGGTACATCAAATCACATAACTCAATACAAATCGTCATCGAACGTTAAGCGTGCGGACCCTACGGGTTCGAGAACTATGTAGACATGACCGAGACACATCTCCGGTCAATAACCAATAGCGGAACGTGGATGCTCATATTGCCTCCTACATATTCTACGAAGATCTTTATCGGTCAAACCGCATAACAACATATGTTGTTCCCTTTGTCATCGGTATGTTACTTGCCCAAGATTCGATCGTCGGTATCCTCATACCTAGTTCAATCTCGTTACCGGCAAGACTCTTTACTCATTCCGTAATGCATCATCCCGTAACTAACTCATTAGTCACAATGCTTGAAAGGCTTATAGTGATGTGCATTACCGAGAGGGCCCAGAGATACCTCTCCGATACGCGGAGTGACAAATCCTAATCTCGATCTATGCCAACCTAACAAACACCTTTGGAGACACATGTAGAGCATCTTTATAATCACCCAGTTATGTTGTGACATTTGATAGCACACAAGGTATTCGGGAGTTGCATAATCTCATAGTCTGAGGAACATGTATAAGTCATGAAGAACGCAGTAGCAATGAAACTGAAACGATCATAATGCTAAGCTAACAAATGGGTCTTGTCCATCACATCATTCTCTAATGATGTGATCCCGTTCATCAAATGACAACACATGTCTATGGCTAGGAAACTTAACCATCTTTTGATTAACAAGCTAGTCAAGTAGAGGCATACTAGGGACACTCTGTTTGTCTATGTATTCACACATGTACTAAGTTTCCAGTTAATACAATTATAGCATGAATAATAAACATTTATCATGAAATAAGGAAATAAATAATAACTTTATTATTGCCTCTAGGGCATATATCCCTCAGTCTCCCACTTGCACTAGAGTCAATAATCTAGTTCACATCGCCATGTGATTTAACACCAATAGTTCACATCACCATGTGATTAACACCCATAGTTCACATCGCCATGTGACCAACACTCAAAGGGTTTACTAGAGTCAATAATCTAGTTCACATCGCCATGTGATTAACACCCAAAGAGTACTAAGGTGTGATCATGTTTTGCTTGTGAGAGAAGTTTAGTCAACGGGTCTGCCAAATTCAGATTCGTATGTATTTTGCAAATTTCTATGTCTACAATGCTCTGCACGGAGCTACTTTAGCTAATTGCTCCCACTTTCAATATGTATCCGGATTGTGACTTAGAATCATCCAGATCGGCGTCAAAGCTTGCATCGACGTGACTCTTTACGACGAACTCTTTATCACCTACATAACCGAGAAATATTTCCTTAGTCCACTAAGGATATTTTTGACCGCTGTCCAGTGATCTACTCCTAGATCAAAATTGTACTCCCTTGCCAAACTCAGGGCAGGGTATGCAATAGGTCTGGTACATAGCATGGCATATTCTATAGAACCTATGGCTGAGGCATAGGGAATGACTTTCATTCTCTCTCTATCTTCTGCCGTGGTCGGGCTTTGAGTCTTACTCAACTTCACACCTTGCAACACAGGCAAGAACTCTTTCTTTGACTGTTCCATTTTGAATTACTTCAAAAACTTGTCAAGGTATGTACTCACTGAAAAAACTTATCAAGCGTCTTGATCTATAGATCTTGATGCTCAATATGTAAGTAGCTTCACCGAGGTCTTTCTTTGAAAAACTCCTTTCAAGCACTCCTTTATGTTTTCCAGAAAATTCTACATCATTTCAGATCGACACATACTTATCAGAAAGGCTGTAGTGCTCCCACTCACTTTCTTGTAAATACAGGCTTCACCGCAAGTCTGTATAAAACTATATGCTTTGATCAACTTATCAAAGCGTATATTCCAACTCCGAGATGCTTGCACCAGTCCATAGATGGATCGCTGGAGCTTGCACATTTGTTAGCACCTTTAGGATTGAAAAAACCTTCTAGTTGCATCATATACAACTCTTCTTTAATAAATCCATTAAGGAATGCAATTTTGTTTATCAATTTGCCAGATTTCATAAAATGCGGCAATTGCTAACATGATTCGGACAGACTTAAGCATCGCTACGAGTGAGAAAAACTCATCGTAGTTAACACCTTGAACTTTTTGAAAACCTTTCGTGACAAGTCGAGCTTTGTAGATAGTAACACTACCATCAGCGTCCGTCTTCCTCTTGAAGATCCATTTATTCTCAATGGCTTGCCGATCATCGGGCAAGTCAACCAAAGTCCACACTTTGTTCTCATACATGGATCCTATCTCAGATTTCATGGCCTCAAGCAATTTGCAGAATCTGGACTCATCATCGCTTCCTCATAGTTCGTAGGTTCTTCATGGTCAAGTAACATGACCTCCAGAACAGGATTACCGTACCACTCTAGTGCGGATCTTACTCTGGTTGACCTACGAGGTTCGGTAGTAACTTGATCTGAAGTTACATGATCATCATCACTAGCTTCCTCACTAATTGGTGTAGGAATCACAGGAACTGATTTCTGTGATGAACTACTTTCCAATAAGGGATCAGGTACAGTTACCTCATCAAGTTTTCCTCCCACTCACTTCTTTCGAGAGAATCTCCTCTAGAAAGGATCCATTCTTAGCAAAGAATATCTTGCCTTAGGATCTGTGATAGTAGGTGTACCCAACAGTCTCTTTTGGGTATCCTATGAAGATACATTTCTCCGATTTGGGTTTGAGCTTATCAGGTAGAAGCTTTTTCACATAAACATTGCAGCCCCAAACTTTAAGAAATGACAACTTGGGTTTCTTGCCAAACCACGGTTCATATGGTGTCGTATCAATGGATTTAGATGGTGCCCTATTTAACGTGAATGCAGTTGTCTCTAATGCATAACCCCAAAACGATAGCGGTAAATCAATAAGAGACATCATAGATCGCACTATATCAAATAAAGTGTGGTTACGACGTTCGAACACACCATTGCGCTGTGGTGTTCCGGGTGGCGTGAGTTGCGAAACTATTCTGCATTGTTTCAAATGAAGACCACACTCGTAACTCAAATATTCTCCTCCATGATCAGATCGTAGAAATTTAATTTTCTTGTTACGATGATTTTCTACTTCACTCTGAAATTCATTGAACTTTTCAAATGTTTCAGTCTTATGTTTCATCAAGTGGATATACCCATATCTGCTCAACTCATCTGTGAAGGTCAGAAAATAATGATACCCGTCGCGAGCCTTGCTACGTCTTGAGCTTGCGTTGGTTTTCCCCGAAGAGGAGAGGATGATGCAGCAGAGTATCGTAAGTATTTCCCTCAGTTTTTGAGAACCAAGGTATCAATCCAGTAGGAGGCCACGCAAGTCCCTCGTACCTACACAAAGCAAATAACTCCTCGCAACCAACGTGAATAGGGGTTGTCAATCCTTCACGGTCACTTACGAGAGTGAGATCGATAGAGATGATAGATAATATTTTGGTATTTTTGGTATAAAGATGTAAAGTAAAATAAAAGGCAAAGTAAAAAAGCAAAGCAATAATAAAGCGTGGGAAGATTAATATGATGAGAATAGACTGGGGCCATAGATTTCACTAGTGGCTTCTCTCAAGAGCATAAGTATTTTACGGTGGGTGAACAATTATGTTGAGCAATTGATGAATTGAGCATAGTTATGAGAGTATCTAGGTATGATCATGTATATAGGCATCACGTCCGAGACAAGTAGACCGACTCTGCCTGCATCTACTACTATTAATCCACTCATCGACCGCTATCCAAAGATGCATCTAGAGTATTAAGTTAAAGAAAACAGAGTAACGCCTTAAGCAAGATGACATGATGTAGAGGATAAATTCATGCAATATGATAAAACCCCATCTTGTTATCCTCGATGGCAACAATACAATACGTGCCTTGCTGCCCCTCATCACACCGGAAAGGACACCACAAGATTGAACCCAAAGCTAAGCACTTCTCCCATTGCAATAACTACCAATCTAGTTGGCCAAACCAAACAGATAATTCAAAGAGACTTGCAAAGATAACCAATCATACATAAAAGAATTCAGAGAAGATTCAAATATTGCTCATAGATAATCTTGATCATAAACCCACAATTCATCGATCTCAACAAACACACCGCAAAAGGAGATTACATCAAATAGATCTCCACGAGAGAGGGGGAGAACATTGTATTGAGATCCAAAAAGAGAGAAGAAGCCATCTAGCTACTAACTATGGACCCGAAGGTCTGAAGTAAACTACTCACACTACATCGGAGAGGCTATGATGATGATGTAGAAGCCCTCCGTGGTGGAATCCCCTTCCGGCGGAGCTCCGGAACAGGCCCCAAGATGGGATCTCATGGATACAGAAAGTTGCGGCGGTGGAATTAGGTTTTGGCTCCATATCTGATCTGTTGGGGGTACGTAGGTATATATAGGAGGAAGGAGTACGTTGGTGGAGCTTCGGGGGGCCCACGAGACAGGGCGCGCGCCCTAGGGGCGCCCTCCACCCTCGTGGCCGCCTCCCTCCTTTCTTGACCGAGGGTCCAAGTCTCCTGGATCTTATCTGATGAGAAAATCACGTTCCCGAAGATTTCATTCCGTTTGGACTCCGTTTGATATTCCGTTTCTTCGAAACACTGAAATAGGCAAAAAAACAGCAATTCTGGGTTGGGCCTTCGGTTAATAGGTTAGTCCCAAAAGTAATATAAAAGTGGAAAATAAAGCCCAATATAGTCCAAAACAATAGATAATATAGCATGGTGCAATCAAAAATTATAGATACGTTGGAGACGTATCAGGCATCCCCAAGCTTAATTCCTGCTAGTCCTCAAGTAGGTAAATGATAAAAAGAGAATTTTTGATGCGGAGTGCTACTTGGCATAATTTCAATGTAACTCTTCTTAACTGTGGTATGAATATTCAGATTCGAAGGATTCAAGGCAAAGGTTTAATATTGACATAAAAATAATAATACTTCAAGCATACTAACAAAGCAATTATGTCTTCTCAAAATAACATGGCCAAAGAAAGTTATCCCTACAAAATCATATAGTCTAGATATGCTCTATCTTCACCACACAAAGTATTAAATCATGCACAACCCCGATGACAAGCCAAGTAATTGTTTCATACTTTTGACATTCTCAAAACTTTTTCAATCTTCACGCAATACATGAGCGTGAGCCATGGATATAGCATTATATGTGGAATAGAATGGTGGTTGTGGAGAAGACAAAAAGAGGGAAGATAGTCTCACATCAACTAGGCGTATCAACGGGCTATGGAGATGTCCATCAATAGGTATCAATGAGAGTGAGTAGGGATTGCCATGCAACGGATGCACTAGAGCTATAAGTATATGAATGCTCAACAAAAGAAACTAAGTGGGTGTGCATCCAACTCGCTTGCTCACTAAGACCTAGGGCAATTTGAGGAAGCCCATCATTGGAATATACAAGCTAAGTTATATAATGAAAAATTCCCACTAGTATATGAAAGTGACAAAACGAGAGACTCTCTATTATGAAGATCATGGTGCTACTTTGAAGCACAAGTGTGGTAAAAGGATAGTAACATTGTCCCTTCTCTCTTTTTCTCTCATTTTTTTTATTTGGGCCTTTTCTCCTTTTTTATGGCCTCATATCTTTTTTCTTTTTTTTTCTTTTTCGTCTAGAGTCTCATCCCGACTTATGGGGGGATCATAGTCTCCATCATCCTTTCCTCACTTGGGACAATGCTCTAAAAATGATGATCATCACACTTTTATTTTTCTTACAACTCGATACTTAGAACAAAATATGACTCTATGTGAATGCCTCCGGCGGTGTACCGGGATATGCAATGATTCATAAGTGACATGTATGAAAGAATTATGAACGGTGGCTTTGCCACAAATACGATGTCAACTAAATGATCATGCTAAGCAATATGACAATGATGGAGCGTGTCATAATAAACGGAACGGTGGAAAGTTGCATGGCAATATATCTCGGAATGGCTATGGAAATGCCATGATAGGTAGGTATGGTGGCTGTTTTGAGGAAGGTTTATGGTGGGTGTATGATACCGGCGAAAAGTGTGCGGTATTAGAGAGGCTAGCAATGGTGGAAGGGTGAGAAAAGTGCGTATAATCCATGGACTCAACATTAGTCATAAAGAACTCATATAATTATTGCAAAAATCTACAAGTTATCAAAGCAAAGTATTACGCGCATGCTCCTAGGAGGACAGATTGGTAGGAAAAGACCATCGCTCGTCCCCGACCGCCACTCATAAGGAAGACAATCAATAAATAAATCATGCTCCGACTTCATCACATAACGGTTCACCATACGTGCATGCTACGGGAATCACAAACTTTAACACAAGTATTTCTCAAATTCACAACTACTCAACTAGCATGACTCTAATATTACTACCTTCATATCTCAAAACAATTATCAAGCATCGAACTTTTCTTAGTATTCAACGCACTCAAAAGAAGTTTTACAAATCTTGAATACCGAGCATATTATTATTTTAAGCAAATTACCATGCTATTTAAGACTCTCAAAATAATCTAAGTGAAGCATTAGAGATCAAAGGTTTCTATAAAACAAATCCACCACCGTGCTCTAAAAGATATAAGTGAAGCACTAGAGCAAAACAATAAAGCTCAAAAGATATAAGTGAAGCACATAGAGTATTCTAACAAATTCAAATTCATGTATGGCTCTCTCAAAAGGTGTGTACAGTAAGGATGATGAAGGAAATATGCCCTAGAGGCAATAATAAAGTTATTATTTATTTCCTTATATCATGATAAATGTTTATTATTCATGCTAGAATTGTATTAACCGGAAACATAATACATGTGTGAATACATAGACAAACAGATAGTCACTAGTATGCCTCTACTAGACTAGCTCATTAATCGAAGATGGTTATGTTTCCTAACCATAGACATGTGTTGTCATTTGATTAATGAGATCACATCATTAGGAGAATGATGTGATTGACATGACCCATTCCGTTAGCTTAGCACTTGATCGTTTAGTATATTGCTATTGCTTTCTTCATGACCTATACATGTTCCTGTAACTATGAGATTATGCAACTCCGCTTACGGAGGAACACTTTGGTACTACCAAACGTCACAACGTAATCGGGTGATTATAAAGGAGTACTACAGGTGTCTCCAAAGGTACTTGTTGGGTTGGCGATTTGAGATTAGGTTTTGTCACTCCGATTGTCGGAGAGGTATCTCTGGCCTTCTCGGTGATACACATCACATAAGCCTTGCAAGCATTACAACTAATGAGTTAGTTGTAAGATGATGTATTACTGAACGAGTAAAGAGACTTACCAAGAACGAGATTGAACTAGGTATTGATACCGACGATCGAATCTCGGGTAAGTAACATACCGATGACAAAAGGAACAACGATATCGTTATGCGGTTTGACCGATAAAGATCTTCGAGAATATGTAGGAACCAATATGGGCATCCAGGTTCCGCTATTGGTTATTGACCGAGAATGGTTCTAGGTCATGTCTACATAGTTCTCGAACCCGTAGGGTCCGCACGCTTAACGCTTCGATGACAGTTCATTATGAGTTTATAAGTATTGATGTACCAAGGGTTGTTCGAGTCCCGATGTGATCACGGACATGACGAGGAGTCTCAAATGGTCGAGACATAAAGATTGATATATTGAAGCCTATGTTTGACTTCGAAAGGTTCCGGATGAAAACAGGAAGTTATTTAACACCGGGGTTACGGAACCCCGGAGGTCTATGGGCCTTGATGGGCCATAAGAGAGAAGAGGAAGGGCCGGCCAGGCAGGCGCGCCCCCTCCCCTCTAGTCCGAATAGGACAGGAGAGGGGGCGCGCCTTCCCTCTTCCCTCCTCCAATCCTAATCCAACTAGGAGAGGGGGAGTCCTACTCCCGTGGGAGTAGGACTCCTCCAGCGCCTCCCCTAGGGCTGGCCGCACCCCCCTGGCTCCTTTATATACGGGCGGGGGCACCCCATGACACACAAGTTGATCTACGGATCGTTCCTTAGCCGTGTGGGGTGCCCCCTCCACCATATTCCACTTCGGTCATATCGTCATGAGCTTAGCGAAGCCTGCGCCGGAGAAGTCATATCGTCGCGAGCTTAGGCGTAGCCCCGCGCCGGTGGAGCATCATCATCGCCACCACGCCGTCGTCTTGACGGAACTCATCCCGACACTTTGCTGGATCGAGTCCGGGATCGCCATCGAGCTGAACGTGTGCGTAACTCGGAGGTGCCGTGACGCTCGGTGCTTGGATCGGTCGGATCGTGAAGACGACGACTACATCAACCGCGTTGTTATAACGCTCCACTTTCGGTCTACAAGGTACGTGGACGGATACTC
This sequence comes from Aegilops longissima, assembly GCA_021605205.1. NCBI lineage: Eukaryota > Viridiplantae > Streptophyta > Magnoliopsida > Poales > Poaceae > Aegilops > Aegilops longissima. The sequence continues at coordinate 574,959,681 of CM038677.1, forward strand.
TCCCTCTCGTTGCTATGCCATCACCATGGTCTTGCGTGTGCGTGGGAAATTTTTGAAATTACTACGCTCCCCAACAATGGCATCCGAGCCTGGTTTTATGCGTTGATGTCATATGCACGAGTAGAACACAAGTGAGTTGTGGGCGATATAAGTCATACTGCTTACCAGCATGTCATACTTTGGTTCGGCGGTATTGTGAGATGAAGCGGCCCGACCGACATTACGCCAGACGCTTACGCGAGACTGGTTTCACCGCTTGCGAGCACTAGTTGCTTAAAGGTGACCGCGGTGTCTGCTCTCTCACTTTAGTTGAACTGAGTGTGGCTACGCCCGGTCCTTGCGAAGGTTAAAACAGCACCAACTTGACAAACTATCGCTGTGGTTTTGATGCGAGGTAAGAACGGTTCTTGCTCAGCCCTAGCAGCCACGTAAAACTTGCAACAACAAAGTAGAGGACGCCTAACTTGTTTTTGCAGGCATGTTGTGATGTGATGTGGTCAAGACGTGATGCTATATTTTATTGTATGAGATGATCATGTTTTTAACCGAAGTTATCGGCAATCGGCAGGAGCCATATGGTTGTCGCTTATTGTATGAAATGCAAAGCCATGTAATTGCTTTACTTTATCACTAAGCAGAGCGATAGTCGAGAAGCAATAGTTGGCGAGACGACAACGATGCTACGATGGAGATCAAGGTGTCGCGCCGGTGACGATGGTGATCATGACGGTGCTTGGCGATGGAGATCACAAGCACAAGATGATGATGACCATATCATATCACTTATATTGATTGCATGTGATGTTTATCCTTTATGCATCTTATCTTGCTTTGATTGACGGTAGCATTATAAGATGATCTCTCACTAAAATTATCAAGAAGTGTTCTCCCGAGTATGCACCGCTATGAAAGTTCTTCGTCGAGACACCACGTGATGATCGGGTGTGATAGGCTCTACGCTCAAATACAACGGTGCAAAACAGTTGCGCACGCGAATACTCAGTTAAACTTGACGAGCCTAGCATATAACAGATATGGCCTCGAACACGGAGACCGAAGGTCGAGCGTGAATCATATAGTAGATATGATCAACATAGTGATGTTCACCATTGAAACTACTCCATCTCACGTGATGATCGGACATGGTTTAGTTAATTTGGATCACGTAATCACTTAGATGACTAGAGAGATGTCTGTCTAAGTGGGAGGTTTTAATATGATTAATTAAACTTAAATTTATCATGAACTTAGTACCGATAGTATTTTGCTTGTCTATGTTTACTATAGATAGATGGCTCGTGCTATTGTTCCGTTGAATTTTAATGCTCCTTGAGAAAGCAAAGTTGAAAGATGATGGTAGCAATTACACGGACTGGGTCCGAATTTGAGGATTATCCTCATTGCTGCACGTAAGAATTACGCCCCGAAGCACCACTGGGTGCCAGTGCCTGCTGCAGAGCAACAACGCCGGGTTGTGAACGTCTCGCGAGCAAAGCTGATGACTACTCGATAGTTCGAAGCAGCCATGCTTTACGGCTTAGAACCGGTCTTCAACGACGTTTTGAACGTCATGGAGCATATGAGATGTTCCAGGAGTTGAAGTTAATATTTCAAGCAAATGCCCGGATTGAGAGATATGAAGTCTCCAATAAGTTCTATAGCTGCAAGATGGAGGAGAATAGTTCGTCGGTGAACATATACTCAAAATGTCCGGGTATAATAATCACTTGATTCAACCGGGAGTTACTCTTCCGGATGATAGTGTCATTGATGAATTCTCCAATCACGCCACCAAGTTACAAGAGCTTCGTGATGAACTATAATATGCAAGGGATGACTAAAACAATTCTGAGCTCTTCGCAATGCTAAAAGTCATGGAGGTAGAAATCAAGAAAGAGCATCAAGTGTTGATGGTCAACAAGACCACTAGTTTCAAGAAAAGGGCAAAGGAAAGAAGAAGGAAACTTCAAAAGAACAGCAAGAAAGTTGTCTGATCAAGAGAAGAAACCCAAGTCTGGACCTAAGCCTGAAATCGAGTGTTTTACCGCAAGCGATCGACATCGAAGCGGAACTGCCCCAAGTATTTGGCGGATAAGAAGGATGGCAAGGTGATCAAAGGTATATGTGATATACATGTTATTGATGTGTACCTTACTAATACTCGCAGAGTACCGGTATTTGATACTGGTTTGTTGCTAATATTTGCAACACGAAACAGAACTACGGATTGCGAAGATTGGCTAAGGACGAGGTGACGATCGCGTGGGAAATGGTTCCAAAGTCGATGTGATCGCGGTCGGCACGCTACCTCTACATCTACCATCGGGATTAGTTTTAGACCTAAATAATTGTTATTTGGTGCCGCGTTAAGCATGAACATTATATCTGGATCTTGTTTGATGCGAGACGGTTATTCATTTAAGACAGAGAATAATGGTTGTTCTATTTATATGAATAATATCTTTTATGGTCATGCACCCTTGAAGAGTGGTCTATTTTATTGAATCTCGATAGTAGTACACATATTCATAGTGTTGAAACCAAAAGATGCAGAGTTGATAATGATAATGCAACTTATTTGTGGCACCGCCGCTTGGGTCATATCGGTGTAAAACGCATGAAGAAACTCCATACTGATGGGCTTCTGGAATCACTTGATTATGAATCACTTGGTACTTGCGAACCGTGCCTCATGGGCAAGATGACTAAAACGCCGTTCTCCGGAACTATGGAGCGAGCAACTGATTTGTTGGAAATCATACATACCGATGTTTGTGGTCCAATGAATGTTGAGGCACGCCATGGTATCGTTATTTTCTCACCTTCACAGATGATTTGAGCAGATATGGGTATATCTACTTAATGAAACACAAATCTGAAACATTTGAAAAGTTCAAAGAATTTCAGAGTGAAGTGGAAAATCATCGTAACAAGAAAATAAAATTTCTACGATCGGATCGTGGAGGAGAATATTTGAGTTACGAGTTTGGTTTACATTTGAAACAATGTGGAATAGTTTCGCAACTCACGCCACCCGAACACCACAGAGAAATGGTGTGTCCGAACGTCAGAATCGTACTTTACTTGATATGGTGCGATCTATGATGTCTCTTACTGATTTACCGCTATCGCTTTGGGGATATGCTTTAGAGACGGCCGTATTCACGCTAAATAGGGCACCATCTAAGTCCGTTGAGACGACACCGTATGAACTGTGGTTTGGCAAGAAACCAAAGTTGTCGTTTCTTAAAGTTTGGGGCTGCGATGCTTATGTGAAGAAACTTCAACCAGATAAGCTCGAACCCAAATCGAGAAATGTGTCTTCATAGGATACCCAAAGGAGATGTTGGGTACACCTTCTATCACAGATCTGAAGGCAAAGTTTTCGTTGCTAAATTCGGATCCTTTCTAGAGAAGGAGTTTCTCTCGAAAGAAGTGAGTGGGAGGAAAGTAGAACTTGATGAGATAATCAGATCTGCTCCCTTATTGAAGGTAGTTCATCACAAGAAACGGTTCTGTGACAACTACACCAATTAGTGAGGAAACTAATGATGATGATCATGAAGCTTCGATCAAGTTACTACTGAACTTCGAGGTCAACCAGAGTAAAATACGCACTGAGTGGTACGGTAATCCTATTCTCGAAGTCATGTTACTTGACCATGGCGAACCTACAAACTATGAAGAAGCGATGGTGAGCCCAGATTCATGCGAAATGGCTGGAAGCCATGAAATCTGAGATGGGATCCATGTATGAAAACAAAGTATGGACTTTGGTTGACTTGCCCGATGATCGGCAAGCCATTGAGAATAAATGGATTTTTAAGAAGAAGACCGACGCCGATGGTAATGTAATCGTCTACAAAGCTCGACTTGTTGCAAAAGGTTTTCGACAAGTTCAAGGGGTTGACTACGATGAGACTTTCTCACCAGTGCGATGCTTAAGTCTGTCCGAATCATGTTAGCAATTGCCGCATTTTATGATTATGAAATTTGGCAAATGGATGTAAAACTGCATTCTTGAATGGATTTCTAGAAGAAGAGTTGTATATGATGCAACCAGAAGGTTTTGTTGATCCAAAGGGTGCTAACAAAGTGTGCAAGCTCCAACGATCAATTTATGGTCCGTGCAAGCCTCTCGAGTTGGAATAAACGCTTTGATAGTGTGATCAAAGATATGGTTTTATATGACTTTTGGAGAAGCCTCAGATTTACAAGAAAGTGAGTGGGAGCTCAGTAGCATTTCGATATTGTATGTGGACGACATATTGTTGATTGGAAATGATATGAATTTCTGATAGCATAAAAGGATACTTGAATAAAAGTTTTCAATGAAAGACCTCGTGAAGCTGCTTACATATTGGGCATCAAGATCTATAGAGATAGATCAAAACGCTTAATTGACTTTCACAAAGCACATACCTTGATAAAGTTTTGAAGAAGTTCAAAATGGATCGCAAAGAAAGGTTTTTACCAGACATAAGGTGTAAGATTGAGTCGACTCAATGCCCACCACAACAGAAGATAGAGAGAAAATGAAAGATGTTCCTATGCTTCAGCCATAGGCTCTATCATGTATGCAATGCTGTGTACCAGACTGACGATGCTTAGCTGTAAGCTTGGCAGGAAGGTACCAAAGTAATCCAGAGTGGATCATCGACAGCGGTCAAGAACATCCCGAAATACCGAAAAGGACTAAGGATATGTTTCTCGATATGGAGGTGACAAAGAGCTAGTCGTAAATGGTTACGCCGATGCAAGCTTTGACACCGATCCGGACGATTCTAAATCGCAAACCGGATACGTATTTTTATTAAACGGTGGAGCTGTCAGTTGGTGCAGTTCTAAACAAAGCATCGTGGCGGGATCTACATGTGAAGCGGAATACATAGCTGCTTTGGAAGCAGCAAATGAAAGAGTCTGGATGAAAGAGTTCATTTCCGATCTAGGTGTCATACCTAGTGCATCGGGACCAATGAAGATCTTCTGTGACAATACTGGTGCAATTGCCTTGGCAAAGGAATCCAGATTTCACAAGAGGACCAAGCATATCAAGAGACGCCTCAATTCCATTCGGGACCAAGTCCAAGTGGGAGACATAGAGATTTGCAAAATACATACGGATCTGAATGTTGCGACCCGCTGACTAAGCCTCTTCCACGAGCAAAACATGATCAGCACCAAGACTCCATGGGTGTTAGAATCATTACTGTGTAATCTAGATTATTGACTCTAGTGCAAGTGGGAGATCAAGGAAATATGCCCTAGAGGCAATAATAAAGTTATTATTTATTTCCTTATATCATGATAAATGTTTATTATTCATGCTAGAATTGTATTAACCGGAAACATAATACATGTGTGAATACATAGACAAACAGATAGTCACTAGTATGCCTCTACTAGACTAGCTCATTAATCAAGATGGTTATGTTTCCTAACCATAGACATGTGTTGTCATTTGATTAATGAGATCACATCATTAGGAGAATGATGTGATTGACATGACCCATTCCGTTAGCTTAGCACTTGATCGCTTAGTATATTGCTATTGCTTTCTTCATGACCTATACATGTTCCTGTAACTATGAGATTATGCAACTCCGCCACGGAGGAACACTTTGGTACTACCAAACGTCACAACGTAATCGGGTGATTATAAAGGAGTACTACAGTGTCTCCAAAGGTACTTGTTGGGTTGGCGATTTCGAGATTAGGTTTTGTCACTCCGATTGTCTGGAGAGGTATCTCTGGCCTTCTCGGTGATACACATCACATAAGCCTTGCAAGCATTACAACTAATGAGTTAGTTGTAAGATGATGTATTACGGAACGAGTAAAGAGACTTACCAAGAACGAGATTGAACTAGGTATTGGATACCGACGATCGAATCTCGGGTAAGTAACATACCGATGACAAAAGGAACAACGATATCGTTATGCGGTTTGACCGATAAAGATCTTCAGAGAATATGTAGGAACCAATATGGGCATCCAGGTTCCGCTATTGGTTATTGACCGAGAATGGTTCTAGGTCATGTCTACATAGTTCTCGAACCCGTAGGGTCCGCACGCTTAACGCTTCGATGATGCTCATTATGAGTTTATAAGTATTGATGTACCAAGGTTGTTCGAGTCCCGGATGTGATCACGGACATGACGAGGAGTCTCAAATGGTCGAAACATAAAGATTGATATATTGGAAGCCTATGTTTGACTTCTGGAAGGTTCCGGATGAAAACAGAAGTTATTTAACACCGGGGTTACTGGAACCCCGGAGGTCTATGGGCCTTGATGGGCCATAAGAGAGAAGAGGAAGGGCCGCCAGGCAGGCGCGCCCCCCCCCCTCTAGTCCGAATAGGACAGGAGAGGGGGCGCGCCTTCCTCTTCCCCTCCTCCAATCCTAATCCAACTAGGAGGGGGAGTCCTACTCCCGGTGGGAGTAGGACTCCTCCAGCGCCTCCCTAGGGCTGGCCGCACCCCTTGGCTCATTTATATACGGGGCGGGGCACCCCATGACACACAAGTTGATCTACGGATCGTTCCTTAGCTGTGTGCGGTGCCCCCTCCACCATATTCCACTTGGTCATATCGTCATGAGCTTAGGCGAAGCCCTGCGCGGAGAAGTCATATCGTCGCGAGCTTAGGCGTAGCCTCGCGTCGGTGGAGCATCATCATCGCCACCACGCCGTCGTCTCGACGGAACTCATCCCCGACACTTTGCCGGATCGGAGTCCGGGATCGCCATCGAGCTGAACGTGTGCGAACTCGGAGGTGCCGTGACGCTCGGTGCTTGGATCGGTCGGATCGTGAAGACGTCGACTACATCAACAGCGTTGTTATAACGCCCGCTTCGGTCTACAAGGGTACGTGGACGGATACTCTCCCCTCTCGTTGCTATGCCATCACCATGGTCTTGCGTGTGTGTAGGAATTTTTTTGAAATTACTACGTTCCCCAACAGATGATTGTGGTAAACTAACAAGCAAAGACGCAAATAATACCAGACGCTCCAAGCAAAACACATATCATGTAATGAATAAAAATATAGCTCCAAGTAAAGTTACCGATGGAAGTGGACGAAAGAGGGGATGCCTTCCGGGGCATCCCCAAGCTTTGACTTTTTGGTGTCCTTGGATTATCTTGGGGGTTCCATGGGCATCCCCAATCTTAGGCTCTTGCCACTCCTTGTTCCATAATCCATCAAAAGATTTCACCCAAACCTTGAAAACTTCACAACACAAAACTCAACAGAAATCTCGTAAGCTCCGTTAGCGAAAGAAAACAAAAGACCACTTCAAGGTACTGTAATGAACTCATTCTTTATTTATACTGGTGTTAAACCTACTGTATTCCAACTTCTCTATGGATTATAAACTATTTTACTAGCCGTAGATTCATCAAAATAAGCAAACAACACACGAAAAACAGAATCTGTCAAAAACAGAACAGTCTGTAGTAATCTGTAACTAACGCAAACTTCTGGAACTCAAAAAATTCAGCCAAAATAGGAAGACCTAGGAAATTTTTTTTATTGATCAGCATCAATTGGAATCACTATTTTATCACGTTCTGATGATTTTTAACAATTGTTTTCGTGAACAGAAAGTTTCTGGAAATTACAGCAAGATCAAATAACTATCATCCAAGAAGATCCTATAGGTTTAACTTGGCACAAACACTAATTAAAACATAAAACCACATATAAACAGAAGGTACATGGATTATTTATTCCTAAACAGAAACAAAAAAAAGAACTAAAAGATAAAATTGGGTTGGCTCCCAACAAGCGCTATCGTTTAACGCCCCTAGCTAGGCATAAAAGCAAGGATAGATCTAGGTATTGCCATCTTTGATAGGCAATCCATAAGTGGCTCTCATAATAGATTCATATGTTAATTTTATCTTCTTCCTAGGGAAGTGTTCCATGCCTTTCTTTAATGGGAATTGGAATCTAATATTCCCTTCCTTCATATCAATAATTGCACCAATCGTTCTAAGGAAAGGTCTACCAAGAATAATAGGACAAGAAGGATTGCAATCTATATCAAGAACGATAAAATCTACGGGCACATAATTCCTATTTGCAACAATAAGAACATCATTAATTCTTCCCATAGGTTTCTTAATAGTGGAATCCGCAAGTTGCAAGTTTAGAGAGCAATCATCAAAATCACGGAAATCTAGCAAATCACACAAAAGTTTTGGGAATAGTGGAAACACTAGCACCCAAATAACATAAAGCATAAAATTCATGATCCTTAATATTAATTTTAATAGTTGGTTCCCACTCATCATAAAGTTTTCTAGGGATGGAGACTTCCAACTCAAGTTTTTCCTCATAAGATTGCATCAAGGCATCAACGATATGTTTGGTAAACGCTTTATTTTGACTATAAGCATGCGGAGAATTTAGCACGGATTGCAACAAGGAAATACAATCAATTAAAGAGCAACTTTCATAATTAAATTCCTTGAAATCCAAAATAGTGGGCTTAGCAACATCTAGGGTTCTACTTTCTTCAATCCCACTTTTATCAATTTTAGCATCATAATCTAAAAACTCCGAATTCTTGGAACGCCTTCTAGGTAAAGGTGACTCATATTCAATCTCATCATTATCAAGATTCATATTGCAAAACAAGGATTTGATAGGGGAAACATCAATAACTTTTAGATCTTCATCTTTATTTTCATGGAAATTGGAAGAACACGCTTTAATAAAGGCATCTTTCATAGCATGCATCCTAGCAGTTCTTTCCTTGCACTTATCAATGGAAATTCTCATGGCTTTGAGAGACTCATTGATATCATGCTTAGGAGGAATAGATCTGAGCTTTAAAGAATCAACATCAAGAGAAATTCTATCAACGTTCCTAGCCAATTCATCAACTTTAAGCAATTTCTCTTCAAGCAAAGCATTAAAGTTCTTTTGGGAATTCATAAACTCTTTAACACCAGTCTCAAATTCAGAGGGCATCTTATTAAAATTTCCATAAGAATTGTTGTAGGAATTTCCATAATTATTAGAGGAATTACTAGGATAAGGCCTAGGATTAAAGTTTCCTCTATAGGCGTTGTTACCAAAATTATTCCTACCAACAAAATTCACATCCATAGATTCATTATTATTCTCAATCAAAGTAGACAAAGGCATATCATTAGGATAAGAAGAAACACTCTTATTAGCAAATAATTTCATAAGTTCATCCATCTTTCCACTCAAAACATTAATTTCTTCTATCGCATGCACTTTTTTATTAGTAGATCTTTCAGTATACCATTGAGAATAATTAACCATAATATTATCTAGGAGTTTAGTAGCATCTCCTAAAGTGATTTCCATAAAAGTGCCTCCCGCGGCCGAATCTAAAAGGTTTCTAGAAGCAAAATTCAATCCGGCATAAAAATTATGTATAATCATCCACAAATTAGACCATGAGTAGGGCAATTACGTATCATTAATTTCATCCTCTCCCAAGCTTGTGCAACATGTTCATGATCAAGTTGCTTAAAATTCATAATATCGTTTCTAAGAGAGATGATTTTAGCGGGAGGAAAATACTTAGAGATAAAAGCATCTTTGCACTTGTTCCAAGAATCAATACTATTTTTAGGCAAAGACGAAAACCAAGCTTTAGCACAATCTCTAGGCGAAAAGGAAATAGCTTCAATTTAACAACATCATTGTCAACATCTTTCTTCTTTTGCATATCACACAAATCCACGAAGCTATTTAGATGAGTAGCGGCATCTTCACTAGGAAGGCCGGCGAATTGATCTTTCATAACAAGATTCAATAAAGCAGAATTGATTTCACAAGATTCAGTATTGGCAAGAGGAGCAATCGGAGTGCTAAGGAAATAATTATTGTTGGTATTGGTAAAGTCACACAATTTGGTATTATCTTGAGCCATAGTGACAAGCAAGCAATCCAACACATGAGCAAACAAGCGAACAAGAAAAAGGCAAAAGGAAAAGAGAGGGCAAATAAAATGGCAAGGGTGAAGTGGGGGAGAGGAAAACAAGAGGCAAATGGCAAATAATGTAATGCGAGAGATAAGGGATTGTGATGGGTACTTGGTATGTTGACTTTTGCGTAGATTCCCTGGCAACGGCGCCAGAAATCCTTCTTGCTGCGTCTTGAGCTTGCGTTGGTTTTCCCCGAAGAGGAGAGGATGATGCAGCAGAGTAGCGTAAGTATTTCCCTCAGTTTTTGAGAACCAAAGTATCAATCCAATAGGAGGCCACGCGCAAGTCCCTCGTACCTACACAAAGCAAATAACTCCTCGCAACCAACGAGAATAGGGGTTGTCAATCCCTTCACGGTCACTTACTTAGAGTGAGATCTGATAGAGATGATAGATAATATTTTGGTATTTTTGGTATAAAGATGCAAAGTAAAATAAAAGGCAAAGTAAAAAAGCAAAGCAATAATAAAGCGAGGAAGATTAAGATGATGAGAATAGACCCGGGGCCATAGATTTCACTAGTGGCTTCTCTCAAGAGCATAAGTATTTTACGGTGGGTGAACGAATTATCTGTTGAGCAATTGATGAATTGAGCATAGTTATGAGAGTATCTAGGTATGATCATGTATATAGGCATCACGTCCGAGACAAGTAGACCGACTCCTGCCTCGCATCTACTACTATTACTCCACTCATCGACCGCTATCCAAAGATGCATCTAGAGTATTAAGTTAATGAAAACAGAGTAACGCCTTAAGCAAGATGACATGATGTAGAGGTATAAATTCATGCAATATGATAAAAACCCCATCTTGTTATCCTCGATGGCAACAATACAATACGTGCCTTGCTGCCCCTACTGTCACTGGGAAAGGACACCGCAAGATTGAACCCAAAGCTAAGCACTTCTCCCATTGCAATAACTACCAATCTAGTTGGCCAAACCAAATGGATAATTCGAAGAGACTTGCAAAGATAACCAATCATACATAAAAGAATTCAGAGAAGATTCAAATATTGCTCATAAATATTGATCATAAACCCACAATTCATCGGTCTCAACAAACACACCGCAAAAAGAAGATTACATCGAATAGATCTCCACGAGAGAGGGGGAGAACATTGTATTGAGATCCAAAAAGAGAGAAGAAGCCATCTAGCTACTAACTATGGACCCGAAGGTCTGAAGTAAACTACTCACACTTCATCGGAGAGGCTATGATGATGATGTAGAAGCCTCCATGGTGGATTCCCCTTCCGTGGAGCTCCTAACAGGCCCCAAGATGGGATCTCGTGGATACTGAAAGTTGCGGCGGTGGAATCAGGTTTTGGCCCTTATCCGTCTGTTGGGTGTAATGAGGTATATATAGGAGGAAGGAATACGTCGGTGGAGCTTCGGGGGGCCCACGAGGCAGGGGAGCGCGCCCTCCACCCTCGTGGCCGCCTCCCTCCTTTCTTGACCGAGGGTCCAATTCTCGTGGATCTTATCTGATGAGGAAATCATGTTCCCGAAGATTTCATTCCGTTTGGACTCCATTTGATATTCCGCTTTCTTGAAACACCAAATAGGCAAATAAACAGCAATTACAGGCTGGGCCTCCTCCGGTTAATAGGTTAGTCCCAAAAGTAATATAAAAGTGGAAAATAAAGCCCAATATAGTCCAAAACAATAGATAATATAGCATGGAGCAATCAAAAATTATAGATACGTTGGAGACGTATCAAGCCTCAACACTCATCGTACCGCATACATCAGTATGTATTATTTCCAATAAGTTAGTTGCTCGCTCCATTGTTCTGGAGAACGGAGTCTTAGTCATCCTGCCCATGAGGCATGGTTTGCAAGCATCAAGTTATTCATAATCAAGTGATTCCAAAAGCCCATCAGCATGGAGTTTCTTCATGCGCTTTACACCAATCTGACCTAAACGGCAGTGGCACAAATAAGTTGCACTATCATTATTAACTTTGCATCTTTTGGCTTCAATATTATGAATATGTGTATCACTACGATCGAGATTCAATAAACCATTCACCTTGGGTGTATGACCACAGAAGGTTTTATTCATGTAAACAGAATAACAATTATTCTTTAACTTAAATGAATAACCGTTTTGCAATAAACATGATCCAATCATATTATGCTCAACGCAAACACCAAATAACATTTATTTTAGGTTCAACACTAATCACGAAGGTAAAGGGAGTGTGCGATGGTGATCTTATCAACCTTGGAATCATTTCCAACACACATCGTCACCTCGCCCTCAACTAGTCTTTGTTCATTTTGTAACTCCTGTTTCGAGTTACTAATCATAGCAACTGAACCAATATCAAATACCCAGGGTTACTATGAACACTAGTAAAGTACACATCAATAACATGTATGTATATCATGTATATACTTTTGTTCACTTTGCCATCCTTCTTATCCGCCAAGTATTTGGGGCAGTTCCGCTTCCAGTGACCATTTCCTTTGCAGTAGAAGCACTCAGTTTCAGGCTTGGGTCTAGCTTTGGGCTTCTTCATGGGAGTGGCAACTTGCTTGCCATTCTTCTTGAAGTTCCCTTTCTTTCCCCTGCCCTTTTACTTGAAACTATTGGTCTTGTCAACCATCAACATTTGATGCTTTTTCCTGATTTCTACCTTTGCCGATTTCAGCATCGCGAAGAGCTTGGGAATCGTTTCCGTTATCCCTTGCATATTATAGTTCATCAAGAAGTTCTAGTAACTTGGTGACAGTGACTAGAGAACTTTGTCAATCAACAAGGCCATTGCGAGGTACAACCAATGAGCTCGGGAGTGAACAGTAACACAATTTGAAATAGAAAACAAATTCAAAAAATTCAAATGTTTCTGTGGTGAAAGATGTTTGAGTGGTGATGTCCGTGCCAAATTTGGAGAAGTTTGAACATTCAAGGAGCTCGTGACAAAAAAACAAATTTAGGCATGAGAGAAACATTTGAAAAACAACACTGTTCACGCCTGGATTTGTCCTTTTTTCTGTGAGCTACTCGAATGTCCAAACATCACCAAGTTTTGCACGAACATCACACACATGCACATCTTGCATGCAATTTTTTTTATATTTTAAATTGTGTTACTGTTCACCGGGCTCAAATGAGCCCGGGCACTGAGTTGGATTTTCGGGAACGAGGGAACAAAAACGTTCGCTACACAATACCCCAAGCATGAACTAATTTGGTTTCATACGAGCCAATCTACATACTTCTCTACTAGGACTTTTTTGTGTTCAACCCCGCCAGACTATAAGCTTTTTTGACCCGTGAGTGTAGAACGACTGTTCTATGGTATTTGCATTAATTTATAAATATGTACAGACAACAATACAAGAAAAGTTCACCCAATACCAGTTCTAGGAAACATGAAAGTTAAATTACAAATTCTATGCTATCCAGAGGATCTGCTTTGCCTTGCTTGGCTAAAGCTTGGTGTTCTGGAGTCCTTCTTTCAGATAGTATTTCCAGGAGTTTAATTATTGAGATGCTGTTCTTAAGATTTTATCATTCTTGACCATCGAGATACTCCAACATCCCATGATAATGGTCTCCATAGCAATCTATTTTGGAAGTCTATTCAAAGTGAGATGAATCTCATCGTAAGCATAAATGCCTCTTTGTTTTGGTGGGAGAAGGTGGAACCAGCAACTGAGAGAAAATGGGCAATTCTAGAATAGGTGGATCAAAGTCTCTTATGTGGAATCATCACATAAAGCACAAGTATAGTTCTTCAAGTACATGCTTATGTGATACAGTAAGTTCATGGTACTCACTCTATCATGTAATAGGAGCCAAAAGAAAATCTTATGTCTGAGTCTGCAAGCAGTGCTCCAAGGAGTTTAAATATATTGTGTGTGCTGGATTTTTCAATGATGGTCTTGTACATCTTCATAGAGGAGTAATGTGGAGAGGTCCAGGAATATGTCCATTTGTCCTTATCAACTGTAGCTACTTTGTTGTGGATATGATCCTGGAGAGTGTTGAATTGAGATAATGCTTGCTGGGAGAGTGGTCTATGGAACAGGTGGCTGATCTCCTGTTGGTCAATTGCATTTGCCAGTGTGATGTATTTGTTTATGACAAAGGAATAAAGTTCAGGGGACTTGGAATGTAGGGGCTCTCCTAACCATTTGTCAGACCAGAATAGAGTGGCGTCTCCCTTAGTAGGTTTGCATATGGCATGCTATTTAAAAGTGGGCAGGAGCTTGAGGATAGTTTTCCACCAGAATGAGCCTACCATTTCCCCCCAGGGAGACTGTCCTGGTAGTGTGTTTCCCAGATGATGTTAACCCAAGGGGTGTTTCTCTATTAAAGAATTTTTGCAGGAACGTCATGAGCAAGGCTTGCTTATGAGTATGAATATTCAAAACACCCAGTGCACTCTGCATTTTAGGCCGGCATACTCTGTTCCAAGAAATCTGTATTGATCCTCTCTCTTGGGTTCCAAATCTCCTCTAGAAGAAATTAATGAGGTATGAGTTGATTTGTTTGACCACTGTCTTAGGAATCATCAGAGTGCACATGAAGAAGATTGGCATAATGGAGAATACAGACTTGACGAGAGTGAGTTTGTCTCCACTAGAGAGTAGAGAAGTGTTGGGGAACGTAGTAATTTCAAAAAATTTCCTACGCACACACAGGATCATGGTGATGCATAGCAACGAGAGGGGAGAGTGTTGTCCATGTACCCTCGTAGACCGAAAGCGGACGCGTTAGCACAACGCGGATGATGTAGTTGTACGTCTTCACGATTCGACCGATCAAGTACCGAACGCACAGCACCTCCGAGTTCAGCACACGTTCAGCTCGATGACGTCCCTCGAACTCCGATCTAGCCGAGCTTTGAGGGAGAGTTCCGTCAGCATGACGGCGTGGTGACGATTATGATGTTCTACCGACGCAGGGCTTCGCCTAAGCACCGCTACGATATTATCGAGGTGGATTATGGTGGAGGGGGGCACCGCACACGGCTAAGAGAACAATGATCAATTGTTGTGTCTATGGGGTGCCCCCTGCCCTCGTATATAAAGGAGCAAGGGGAGGAGGTGGCCGGCCAGGGAGAGGCGCGGCAAGGGGGAGTCCTACTCCCACTAGGAGTAGGAGGATAGGGGGAAGGAAAGGGAGAGGAGAAGAAGGAAAGAGGGGGCCGGCCCCCTTGCCCTAAACCAATTCGGTTTGGGCCTTGGGGGGCGCGCCCCACACTCCCTTTGTTGCTCTCTATTTCCACTAAGGCCCATGTAGGCCCATTAAGCCCCAGGGGGGGGGTTCCGGTAACCCCCGGTACTCTAGTAAAATCCCGATTTCACCCGGAACACTTCCGATATCCAAATATAGGCTTCCAATATATCAATCATTATGTCTCGACCATTTCGAGACTCCTCGTTATGTCCGTGATCACATCCGGGACTCCGAACAACCTTTAGTACATCAAAACTCATAAACTCATTATATAACCGTCATCGAAACTTTAAGCGTGCGGACCCTATGGGTTCAAGAACTATGTAGACATGACCGAGACTCCAGTAAAATCCCGATTTCACCCGGAACTATCCAGATCGGGCAACGCTGTCACCTCTGCGTACCGACATACCACGTCACCTCGGCTGGACTGAGGGCTTCGTCATCACTTCATTAACCCACGCGGGGACTTAGGCATCACACTGCGGGCCTGCATTGGCCGTGCTATCTCGCCACTTCGGAGTGCCGAGCTCTTCGCTCCGCCACCTCGGGACCAGCTTGGGGGCTGGGACCTTGTCCCACCGTATGATCGGGCCGTGCATCGACACTGAGCACATTAACAAGCTAAGTCGCTTTTATGCTCAGAATTTTCAATTTTAAATTTTGTTCGGTTCGACCAAGCATTATACTTTTTTGGCAAAAAGTTGTATGTGAAAAACTTCCTTGTCAAAAATTTGTTTGTGACACACAAATTCAAATACATCGTTTACCTGGGGGCTTCCTTTATGAAGCCTTTCCTCTTGCATATGATTATACTTGTATGGCTTCATTCCTTGTTCGTGTATTACGCCACAATATGCACGATTTTGACTTAAGTGTTCCGCAAGCTGGGTTGCCCTGCTCCTGTGTTTACCCCTACATTCCCGATTGTTCGGCTAGGGAGTAAAGGGAGCACCTCTGCGATTGTCACGATCGGGTCATCCGAGCTCGGACCTCAGACTGGGTGAAGCCGAAAGCTAGCGCCCTTATTGTTTTCAATCATGGTCGGCACACAACGGAACTCATGAATACAAAAAATCTATTGCACAAGTCTCATAGTAACAATGATAAACTGAAGAAAGGTATTGGTGGAGGTACTATTTTCTTCGAAGATGCTTCTTACACTTCGTCAGTAATATAGCATAAGTTCCCTAAGCGCCCTTTGTCTGTTACAGCCTTATGGCCTAATTGCCTAGTTATCGGAAACACCGTCGATATTCTCGACAGGTGGAGTACATAACACTTTTCGGCCCTTGACCGAAGAGGGATAAGCCGACGGTCGGTTAAGACACGTTTAAAGTTCGGGTGAACACAAATATGATATAAGTACTTCGGTACATACAATCATTATACATAAAATTCTTTTACCCAAGTCACTTGGGGGCTCTTAAATTAGTATGACCTGTTTTATGGTAAATGTGTTTTCTTCTTGGTCGTTGCAAAGTCTTTTTCCACCGCTCCTTTTTTCGACGCGAATGTGCGGTCAATAGCCGAGGAGCCTAATTTCTCTCTCAAAGCTGCTAGAGTTTAGTTTGCTAAACTGGCCTAACGAGAAGTACTCCACCTTCGGAATAGTAGGTTGAAGCCGAAGGCTGACCCGCTTGAAGTCTTGAGATAGGATGTGTCATGTTAAAGCAGGACAGAAGCACAATTTTCTTTTTCTAAGACCAATTTTTGGATTGGCACCGAACACTTGATCTAGTTCGGACATTAGACTTTTGAATAAGTTTTTTGGCTTTTTGAGCCTATGGCACTTTTAAACTATTTGTCTATTTCCAGCATTAGTCTCGCAGTGCAATGCCGGACACCTTTAGAGATTCGGCAAAAACATTCTCGGGTATTGCTTTATATGCATCCGTTTCGAATTGTGTCTTCGGTCAATAGTTGGGTTGCCCGGCTCCTGTGCTTGCCTCCTATGTTCTGCTTTGTTCGGCTAGGTGCGCAAAGGGAGAACCATTGCGATTGTGCTTCCAACTAGCATGGTTAAGTGCCTCAATGGAGAAAGCCGAAAACTGACTGTCACAATAAGCATAAACTGGTCAGCGATCCGATGAGTGAATTAAACTATAAAGATCGATAGAGGTCACCTCGTGTTAAATGACAGTCCGTTCATAACATTGGCCGAAGTGTCTACGACTTGACCTCGACTGTCGCCGAACACTAACCGGGGGCTAGTAACCGGTCTCCCAACTTTAAGCTCCTATGACTAAGTCAAAGTTATAAAGCCCGCATATCAGATTGCCTCGTTTCCGCTAACACAACCGCCTTCGGGCACCGAGACGTCGGCTAAGGGTTATTTTGTTATTGCGAAAACACACTGTGTAGCATCTACAAGGGGGGTGGAAGCCGACGATGGCCCACTTTCAAATGATAAACGGTCGCAACAGAGTCAAAATAAACACATCATCGGCGTTCGTATTTAATATACGAGGTCCTCCTTCTGCAATCATCGTTATAAAGCCATAAATATGCATCAATTTGACTTAAGATTTTGGCCAAGCTGGGTTGCCTAGCTCCTGTGCTTACCCCTATGTTCCCGATTGTTCGGCTAGGTGGTTGATAACCCACAAGTATAGGGGATCAATTGTAGCCTCTTTCGATAAGTAAGGGTGTCGAACCCAACGAGGAGCTAAAGGTAGAACAAATATTTCCTCTAGTACTATCGACCACCGATACAACTCTACGCACACTTGACGTTTGCTTTACCAGAAACAAGTATAAAACTAGAAGTACTTGTAGGTGTTGTTGGATAGGTTTGCAAGAATATAAAGAGCACGTAAATAAAAGCTAGGGGTTGTTTAGATAAAGACACAACTAAATTAGTTTTAGTAGAGAGCTTTTTGTCACGAGAAAGTTATTTGTCCCTAGGCAATCGATAACTAGACCGGTAATCATTATTGCAATTTTATTTGAGGGAGAGGCATAAGCTAACATACTTTCTCTACTTGGATCATATGCACTTATGAATGGAACTCTAGCAAGCGTCCAAAACTACTAAAGATCATTAAGGTAAAACCCAACCATGGCATTAAAGTATTAAGTCCCCTTTATCCCATACGCAAACAACCTACTTACTCGGTCTGCGGCTCACACTCACGCCACCACCATAAGCAAATCATGAACATATTGCAAACCCTACAGCGGAATCCTCACGCTATGCCGACACGGAGAGCACCATAGGACAGCACCAATAATAAAACATGCAACTCAAACCAATCTTGATCATCAAATAACCCATAGGACAAAACGGATCTACTCAAACATCATAGGATAGCCATACATCATTCGGAAATAATATATAGCGTTGAGCACCATGTTTAAGTAGAGATTACAGCGGGTAAGAGAGAGGTTACACCTCTGCATAGAGGGGGGAAGAGTTGGTGATTATGGCGGTGAAGTTGTCGGGTGAAGATTGCGGTGATGATGATGGCCACGGCGGCGTTCCGGCGCCAACGGAAGAGAAGGGGAGAGGGGGCCCCTTCGTCTTCTTCTTCCTTGACCTCCTCCCTAGATGGGAGAAGGGTTTCCCCTCTGGTCCTTGGCCTCCATGACGTGGGAGGGGCGAGAGCCCCTCCGAGATTGGATCTGTCTCTCTGTCTCTCTCTGGTTCTGCGTTCTCCTCTGCTGCCCTTTCACCGTTTCTTTTATATCCGGAGATCCGTAACTCCGATTAGGTTGAATCTTTTGCCCAGATCTTTCTCATAAAATTAGTTTTCTTGCAGAAAAATAAGAGCGTCAACCACCTTACGGGGTGCCCACGAGGGTCCAGGGCGCGCCCCCCTTCCTCGTGGCCCCCTCGGGCACCGTCTCGCGTTGATTTTACTTCCCAAAAATCATAAATATTCCAAAATAATTCTCCATCCGTTTTTATCCCGTTTGGACTCCGTTTGATACTGTGAAACATAAACTATGCAACAAACAGGAACTGGCACTGGGCACTGGATCAATATGTTAGTCCCAAAAATAGTATAAAAAGTTGCCAAAAGTATATGGAAGTTGTAGAATATTGGCATGGAACAATCAAAAATTATAGATACGACGGAGACGTATCAGCATCCCCAAGCTTAATTCCTGCTCGTCCTCGAGTAGGTAAATGATAAAAAAGATAATTTTTGATGTGGAATGCTACCTAGCATAATCTTGATCATGTATCTCATGGCATGAATATTAAGATACGAGTGATTCAAAGAAATAGTCTATCATTTGACATAAAAACAATAATACTTCAAGCCTACTAATAAAGCAATCATGTCTTTCCAAAATAACAAGGCCAAAGAAAGTTATCCCTACAAAATCATATAGTCTGGCTATGCTCCATCTTCACCACACAAAATATTCAAATCATGCACAACCCCGATGACAAGCCAAGCAATTGTTTCATACTTTTGATGTTCTCAAACCTTTTCAACTTTCACGCAATACATGAGCGTGAGCCATGGACATAGCACTATAGGTGGAATATAATGGTGGTTGTGGAGAAGACAAAAAGGAGAAGATAGTCTCACATCAACTAGGCGTATCAACGGGCTATGGAGATGCCCATCAAAAGATATCAATGTGAGTGAGTAGGGATTGCCGTGCAACGGATGCACTAAGAGCTATAAGTGCATGAAAGCTCAAACTGGAAACTAAGTGGGTGTGCATCCAACTTGCTTGCTCATGAAGACCTCGGGCATTTGAGGAAGCCCATCATCGGAATATACAAGCCAAGTTCTATAATGAAAATTCCCACTAGTATATGAAAGTGATAACTCAAGAGACTCTCTATATGAAGAACATGGTGCTACTCTGAAGCACAAGTGTGGTAAAAGGATAGTAACATTGCCCCTTCTCTCTTTTTCTCTCATTTTTTTATTTTCTTTCCTTTTGTTCTTTTTTTGGTGGGCTTCTTTGGCCTCTTTTTTTATTTGGGCTTCTTTGGCCTCTTTTATTTTTTGTAAAGTCCGGAGTCTCATCCCGACTTATGGGGGAATCATAGTCTCCATCATCCTTTCCTCACTGGGGCAATGCTCTAATAATGATGATCATCACACTTTTATTTACTTACAACTCAATATTACAACTCGACACTAGAACAAGGATATGACTCTATATGAATGCCTCCGGCGGTGTACCGGGATGTGCAATGATCTAGCGTAGCAAAGATATCAAAAAACGGACAAGCCATGAAAATATCATGCTAGCTATCTTACGATCATGCAAAGCAATATGACAATGAATGCTCGAGTCATGTATATGATGATGATGGAAGTTGCATGGCAATATATCTCGGAATGTCTATTGAGATGCCATGATAGGTAGGTATTGTGGCTGTTTTGAAGAAAGTATATGGTGGGTTTATGGTACCGGCGAAAGTTGCGCGGTACTGAGAGGCTAGCAATGGTGGAAGGGTGAGAGTGCGTATAATCCATGGACTCAGCATTAGTCATAGAGAACTCACATACTTATTGCAAAAATCTATTAGTTATCGAAACAAAGTACTACGCGCATGCTCCTAGGGGGATAGATTGGTAGGAAAAGACCATCGCTCATCCCCGACTGCCACTCATAAGGAAGACAATCAATAAATAAATCATGCTCCGACTTCATCACATAACGGTTCACCATACGTGCATGCTACGGGAATCGCAAACCTCAACACAAGTATTTCTACTAATCCATAACTACCCACTAGCATGATGTCACGCCCAATATGCGACCCTATCCAAAAGGAACACGAAGGTCCCACCAAGGATAGACCCGCATATTGAAACGCTTTTTCAAGGTGGATATCATTACATCAACATTACATAATAGATGGGGATACATACATAAGGCACACATGCCACAAGAATACATCAACATCATACAAGATCCACATCCGACTACGGATGAAACATAAACAGAAACTCAAACAATATCCACCACGCTAGCCAGTGCTGCCGACCGGAACCTATCCCCGATCAAAGAAGAAGCGTAAGAAGAACTCCAACAAGCAAACATCGCTCTCACGCCATGATCATCGCAAACCAGCACCGCAATCGGTGGTGTAGTAATCTGTGAGCCACGAGGACTCAAAGAATCCCATTACCATGGGTATCAAGACTAGCAAAGCTTAAAGGAAAGGAAGGGTACAGTGGTGAGGTTGCAGCAGCGACTAAGCATATATGGTGGCTAACATACGCAAATGAGAGCGAGAAGAGAAACAAAGGAACGGTCGTCAACTAGTAATGATCAAGAAGTGATCCTGAACTCCTACTTACGCCGACATAACCCGAAACCGTGTTCTCCTCTAGATCAACCCCAAAAGAGACACTCACGGTTACGCACACGGTTGGTGTATTTTAATTAAGATCAACTTCGGGTTTTCTACAACCGGACATTAACAAATTCCCTGTTGTAACGCCCCGGATTCGATGCGCCAGGTGTCTTCCAGTTATTCGCCGTCTTTTCCATGTCATGTGCTTGCGTGTCTCTCTTTTCCATGTCATCGTCTGCATTTTTATCATGTCATCATGTGCATCGCATTTGCATACGTGTTCGTCTCATGCATCCGAGCATTTTTCCCGTTGTCCGTTTTGCATACTCCTATGTCTCCCGGCGCCCCATTTTGCCTCTTTTCGTGTGCGGGTGTTAAACGGTCTCGGAATGGACCGAGGTTTTGTCAAGCGGCCTTGGTATAGCACCGGTAGACCGCCTGTCAAGTTTCGGATCATTTCGAGGTCGTTTGGTACTCCAACGGTTAACCGGGTAACCATAAAGCCCTCTTTGAGTTGCAGCCCAACACCCCTTCCAAAAGTGGCCCAAAACCCAGAAAACTCCCCTCCATGCTCTCGGTCGTTCGATCACGATCGCGTGGCCGAAAACTGCACCTCATTTGGACTCTCCTAGCTCCTCTACCTATAAAACTAGACCCCAAAAATCGCAGTCCAAATCCCCGAAACCCTAAAATCCGTCCCAGCGCCCGCCGGACACGTCCGCCGCCCGGACGCTTTCCGCCGCCGCCGCGCAGCCAGATGGGAGGTCGCCACGTGGCTCACGCCTCCACAGCACAAGGCCCATGAGCCCACGCCCGCCCCCCCGCCCGCTCCGTCCCGTCGCCGGACCGCCTACGCCATGGGCGCCGCCGCCACGCCGGCCGGCGCGCCTCCCGCCTCCAGGCCCTGCCACGCGCCTGCCTCTCCTCCGCCCGCCAACCGCCGTGGCGCCGCCGTCAGCCCGTTGGCGGATCTCAGCCCGGTGGCGGATCCTTGTTCACCGGCGGCTGCCGCCGTCCGCCGGCGCCTCGCCGAAGCTCCCCGCTGCCGAGCCCTGCCTCCGCCCGCCCGGTCATCTCCGGCGTGCCCCGAGCGCCGCCGCTCCTCCCTCCTTGCCTCGCCGGAGCCGCTCGCCGGAGTCCCCTCCGGCCGGATCCATCCGGGGTGGATGAGATCCACCACCACGCCGAACCAAACACCTCCCCGCTGCGCCCGGATCTCCTCGTCCCGCACGCCTCCGTCCCGTTGACTTTTCGAGAGGGTAAAAACTGCTAAGTCCCCGAGTTTTCAGTAATTTTCATGCATTTTCATCATGCCATAACTCTGCATTCGTAGCTCCGTTTTGCGCGTGTAATATGTCAAAATGTTCGCCTCGAATAGTAGATCCTTTCATCTCATTGCATCTTTTTCATTTGAGCTCATCTTGATGCCCGAAATGCTGTTAAAAGAGTGCTATGTGATGTTAGTTTCTGATTCTTATCAGAACATGCACTTTTGTCATTTTTGCCATGATTGATGTGTGCATCCTATGAACTTGAGTCCTACATGTGTTTTGTAATATGCCATGCCATCTTTCCAGGGGTGTATGCCATGTATTTTTGTGATCTCTATGGTGACTAGCACAAGCATGCAAACTAGGCTTCATGATGTTGCTGATTTCAGCCCTGTTTTGCTGATATTTTTATGCCATGTTTACTTGATGCTAAAGAGAGATCCATGCATATTTTGAGTTACTTCAGTAAGGATGTTTTGTTCTACATGTCTTGCTCTATCCATCCATGCCCTTGTTTGCAATTATGGAGTGCCATAGCTTGAGTCAATCGAGCTCTACTTTTGCTATAAAATGTTCCTGGCAGATTGTTTACATGTTATTCAATTTTGCCAATGTTGTTGTGGTTGATCCTTGCATGCTATGTTGTTGTTCTTGCCATGTATAGCTTCTATGCCATGTCTTCTTACTTTGACTTGCCTTGCCATGCCATGTATTGCTCTGTGGTGAGTGGTTCAAGCTCACCAACATGCCTACTTATTGTTGTTCCTGCCATGTTCAAATCTGTAATATAACTTGCCATGTTTACATGGGTGCCATCATATTTTCTGATCCTTTTTGGCTCATGGTCAGTAAGGGACTTTTGATCTATGCAATTAGTAGATTCATGCCATGCCTTTGTTTGCCATGATAAGTTCCTGTAACATGTTGTTTGATAGCTCTAAACATTGCAACCTCGATGTTATTTCTCGCCAATGCCCGAAACTGTTATTATTTGCAATCTTGCCATGTGTTTTTGAGCATGTTCTAGTTGTTTCTGGAGATAGCTCAGTGTTCATGTTTTGTAATGTTTTACCTGTACATCATGCACATGCCTTTTGTTTTTATGTTGGGGTGTTGTAGCATGTTGTTTTGATGCTTGCAATATGCCTAGTTGCTGTTTTCGACAGATTGTTGATATGCCTTGTATAGAGTGTATGTGTTGAACCGTTGCTCCGTTTTGAGTGTGCTCTATATGAAACTTGCTTGATTTTGCATGTAGTTTCATATTATCATGTTGCATCCATGTTTTGAGGTGTTAGCTTGATGTTTGTATGCATTTTGCATCAATGCCATGCTTATCTTGTTTTGCTCATATCTTCTAGGCCGTAGCTCCGAATCTAATGAACTTTATATGTAACTTGACTAGAATTTTGTGTAGATCATCGTGGTGCATTTTAAATTGCTGTTTAACAACTTGAACATAAGGTTTATTCAGATCTGGACCAATTTCGAAATTTGCATATGAGGACTTACCGGAATCGTTATATGTTGTTCCCGGCCTCATTTAAACTTGCTTTGATGTGTTGCTCCTGTTTGCATCGTCTCTTGCCATGAGTAGCTTCATGTAGTTTTGTCATGCATCATGCTTGGTTGTGCATCATGTCTCGTTTATGTGTGGTGTGTTTACTATGTTGTGTGCTTCTTCTTGTTAGTTCCGCTTCGCTATGCGATCGTGAGGATTCGTTCGCTCACGCTTGGTTCGGCTTCATCCGCTCGTCTTCTTCATGGACTCGTTCTTCTTCCTTGCGGGATTTCAGGAAAGATGACCGCTACCTGGATCTCACTACTATCATTGCTATGCTAGTTGCTTCGTTCTATCGCTATGCTGCGCTACCTATTACCTGCTTTTTCAAGCCATCCCAAATTGCCATGAACCTCTAACCCGTTGTCACCCTTCCCAAAGAAACCGTTGTTTGGCTATGTTACCGCTTTGCTCAGCCCTCTTATAGCGTTGTTAGTTGCAGGTGAAGATGAAGTTTGTTCCTTGTTGAACATGGAGATGTTGTTCCTTGTTGGAACATGTTTACTTGTTGGGATATCACAATATATCTTATTTAATTAATGCATCTATATACTTGGTAAAGGGTGGAAGGCTCGGCCTTATGCCTGGTGTTTTGTTCCACTTTGCCGCCCTAGTTTCCGCCATATCGGTATTATGTTCCCGGATTTTGCGCCCCTAACGCGGTCGTGATTTATGGGACCCCTTGACAGTTCGCTTTGAATAAGACTCGCCCAAAGAAGGCCCAACATTGGTTTTACCATTTGCCTCACCTACCCCTTTTTCCCTTGGGTTTCGGAGCCCAAGGGTCATCTTTATTTTAGCCCCCGGCCGTTGCTTCTCTAAGTGCTGGCCTGAACCGAGTAGATCGCGGGCCCCTCGTGGCAACTCGAGGTTTGGTTTTACTCGAGGATGTCTCATCCGTGTTGCCTCGAGAACGAGATATGTGCAGCTCCTATCGGGATTGTCGGCGCATCGGGCGGCTTTGCTGGTCTTGTTTTATTGTTGTCGAAATGTCTTGTAGCCGGATTCCGAGACTGATCGGGTCTTCCCGGGAGAAGGAATATCCTTCGTTGATCGCGAGAGCTTATCATGGGCTAAGTTGGGACACCCCGCAGGTATAATAAACTTTCGAGAGCCGTGCCCGCGGTTATGTGGCGATGAGAATTTGTTAATGT
This sequence comes from Aegilops longissima, assembly GCA_021605205.1. NCBI lineage: Eukaryota > Viridiplantae > Streptophyta > Magnoliopsida > Poales > Poaceae > Aegilops > Aegilops longissima. The sequence goes on from CM038677.1 coordinate 574,985,112, forward strand.
CCGGTTGTAGAAAACCCGGTTGATCTTAATTAAAATACACCAACCGTGTGTAACCGTGAGTGTCTCTTTTCGGGTTGATCGAGAGGAGAACACGGTTTCGGGTTATGTCTCGACGTAAGTAGGAGTTCAGGATCACTTCTTGATCATTACTAGTTGACGACTGCCTTTGTTTCTCTTCTCGCCTCATTTGCGTATGTTAGCCACCATATATGCTTAGTCGCTGCTGCAACCTCACCACTGCATTCTTCATTTCCCTTTAAGCTTTGCTAGTCTTGATACCCATGGTAATGGGATTGCTGAGTCCTCGTGGCTCACAGATTACTACACCACCAGTTGCAGGTGCAGGTTTGCGATGATCATGACATGAGAGCGATGTTTGCTTGTTGGAGTTCTTCTTCTGCTTCTTCTTCGATCAGGGGATAGGTTCCAGGTCGGTAGCCTGGGCTAGCAGGGTGGATATTGTTTGAGTTTCTGTTTATGTTTCATCCGTAGTCGGATGTGGATCTTGTATGATGTTGATGTATTCTTGTGGCATGTGTGCCTTATGTATGTATCCCCATCTATTATGTAATGTTGATGTAATGATATCCACCTTGCAAAAGCGTTTCAATATGCGGGTCTATCCTTGGTGGGACCTTCGTGTTCCTTTTGGATAGGGTCGCATATTGGGCGTGACACATGACTCTAATATCACCATCTTTATATCTCAAAACTTTTGCAAGGAATCAAACATATCATATTCAGTGATGTACAAGTTTTATGTAGGATTTTATGACTAACCATGTGAATGACCAGTTCTGTCATCTCTCTAAATAGATATAAGTGAAGCAAGAGAGTTTAATTCTTTCTACAAAATATATGCCCACGCTCTAACAAATATAAGTGAAGCAAAAGAGCATTCTACAAATGGCGGTTTTCTATGTGAAGAGAAACAGGCAATCCAAACTTCAAATGATATAAGTGAAGCACATGAAGCATTCTATAAAGCCATACTCAAAAGATATAAGTGAAGTGCAAAGAGCATTCTATAAATCAACCAAGGACTATCTCATACCAGCATGGTGCATAAAACAAAAGTGAAAACTAAATGCAAAAGACGCTCCAAGATTTGCACATATCGCATGAACGAAACGAATCCGAAAACATACCGATACTTGTTGAAGAAAGAGGGGATGCCTTCCGGGGCATCCCCAAGCTTAGACGCTTGAGTCTCCTTGAATATTTACTTGGGGTGCCTTGGGCATCCCCAAGCTTGAGCTCTTGCCTCTCTTCCTTCTTCTCTCGAGACCTCTGATACGTCTCCAACGTATCTATAATTTTTGATTGCTCCATGCTACTTTATCTACTGTTTTGGACTATATTGGGCTTTATTTTCCACTTTTATATTACTTTTGGGACTAACCTATTAACCGGAGGCCTAGCCTGTAATTGTTGTTTTTGCCTATTTCAAATTTCAAGAAACAGAATATCAAACGGAGTCCAAACGGAATGAAACCTTCGAAACGTGATTTTCTCACCGAACGTGATCCAGAGACTTGGACCCTACGCCAAGGAACAACAGAGGCGGTCACGAGGTGGGGGCGCCTCAGGGCGCGCCCGCCTCGTGGGCCCCTGCTTGCTCGACCGACGATTCCTTCCTCCTATATATACCTACGCACTTCAAACGATCGACACGGAGCCAAAACCTAATTCCACCGACGCAACTTCCTCAGATCCACGAGATCCCATCTTGGGGCCTGTTCTCGAGCTCACGAGGGGGGCATCCACCACGGAGGGCTTCTACGCCAACACCATAGCCTCTCCGATGAAGTGTGAGTAGTTTACTTCAGACCTTCGGGTCCATAGCTAGTAGCTAGATGGCTTCTTCTCTCTTTTTGGATCTCAATACAATGTTCTCCCCCTCTCTCATGGAGATCTATTTGATGTAGTCTTATTTTTGCGGTGTGTTTGTTGAGATCGATGAATTGTGGGTTTATGATCCAGCTTATCTATGAATAATATTTGAATCTTCTCTGAATTCTTTTATGTATGATTGAGTTATCTTTGCAAGTCTCTTCGAATTATCCGTTTGGTTTGGCCAACTAGATTGGTAGTTCTTGCAATGGGAGAAGTGCATAGCTTTGGGTTCAATCTTGTGGTGTCCTTTCCCAAAGGATGAGGGGCAGCAAGGCACGATTGTATTGTTGCCATCGAGGATAACAAGATGGGGTTTTTATCATATTGCATGAATTTATCCTTCTACATCATGTCATCTTGCTTAAGGCGTTACTCTCTTTTCATTAACTTAATACTCTAGATGCATGCTGGATAGCGGTCGATGAGTGGAGTAATAGTAGTAGATGCAGAATCGTTTCGATCTACTTGTCTCGGACATGATGCCTATATACATGATCATACCTAGATATACTGATAACTATGCTCAATTTTGTCAATTGCTCAACAGTAATTTGTTCACCCACCGTAGAATACTTATGCTCTTGAGAGAAGCCACTAGTGAAACCTATGGCCCCCGGGTCTATTCTCATCATATCAATCTCCATCACTTTTATACTTGCTTTGTTTTTTACTTTACTTTTTACTTTTCACTTTGCATCTCTATACCAAAAATACCAAAAATATTATCTCTATCAGATCTCACTCTCGTAAGTGACCGTGAAGGGATTAACAACCCCTAATCGCGTTGGTTGTGAGGAGCTATCGACTTGTGCAGGTACGAGGGACTTGTGTGTGGCCTCCTACTGGATTGATACCTTGGTTCTCAAAAACTGAGGGAAATACTTACGCTACTCTGTTGCATCATCCTCTCCTCTTCGGGGAAAACCAACGCAAGCTCAAGACGTAGCAAGAAGGATTTCTGGCACCGTTGCCGGGGAGGCTCACGCAAGAGCAAGTCAACCATACCAAGTACCCATCACAATCCCTATCTCTCGCATTACATTATTTGCCATTTGCCTCTCGTTTTCCTCTCCCCCACTTCACCCTTGACGTTTTATTCACCCTTCCTCCATTCAATCTTGTGTTACCATGTGCCTTCTTCTTGCTTGCATCTTCGTTTGCTAAGAGCTTATGGATCTTCATCCACTTGCTAATCTCTTTAAGAGATCCAATTATGATGAACCTATTGCTAGTGAGTTGAGTGCACTAGATTATCTTTATGAGGTTTTGCCTGAATTTCGCGAATCTAAAAATTGTGATAAAGTACTTTATGAAACGATTCACGATAGATCTTTGAATAAAAAGCATGATTGCAATGATTTTATTATAAATTCTATTGATATAAATTGTGCTAATAATATGCAAAACGCTAAGCTTGGGGATGCTAGTTTTGCTATGTCTACTACTTGTTGCAATGATCATGATTGGGGTGATTCTTCTTATGATCTTGAAAATTTATTTAATCCCCATGATGAATATGAGATTGATAATATTGTTTGCAATAATATTGAAAGTGGGTTTGGAAGAGTGTTAACTTTAGATCCCACATATTTGGATAATGTTCAATCTTATGAAGTTTTTGATAAAAGTGGGTTTGGAGAGGTCATGACTTTAGTTAATATTAATCCCACTATTTTGGAAGAGTGTCAACTTTGCATGCATATGGATCGTGTTGAGAATATGTTTTGTGATAGATATATTGTTGAATTTGCTTATGATCCTACATGTAATTGTTATGAGAGAGAAAAATATGGTTGTAGAAATTTTCATGTTGCTAAATTACCTCTCGGTGTGTTGAGATTGCTATTGTTTCTTCCCGCTTCCTTGCATATGCTAGTTTTTGCTTGCCTTGATAATTTGTTTGCCTATAAGATGCCTATGCATAGGAAGTATGTTAGAATTAAGTGTGTTTGTCACATGTTTTATGATGCTCTCTTTATGCTTCAATTCTTGTCTTTCACGTGAGCATCATTGAAATTTTAATGCCTAGCTAGGGGCGTTAAACGATAGCGCTTGTTGGGAGGCAACCCAATTTTATTTTTAGTTTTTTGTTTTTATTTCTGTTTAGGAATAAATAATCCATCTAGCCTCTGTTTGGATGTGGTTTTATGTTTTAATTAGTGTTTGTGCCAAGCTAGACCTATTGGATATTCTTGGATAATAGTTATTTGATCTTGCTGTAATTTCCAGAAACTTTGCGCTCAGTGCCCGAATTGTTAAAAATCATCAGAACGTGATAAAATATTGATTCCAATTGCTGCTGACCAATATACAAATTTTCCAGGTCTTCTAATTTTTGTAGAAGTTTTTGAGTTCCAGAAGTTTGCGTTAGTTACAGATTACTACAGACTGTTCTGTTTTTGACAGATTCTGTTTTTCGTGTGTTGTTTGCTTATTTTGATGAATCTATGGCTAGTAAAATAGTTTATAATCCATAGAGAAGTTGTAATACAGTAGGTTTAACACCAATATAAATAAATAATGAGTTCATTACAGTACCTTAAAGTAGTCTTTTGTTTTCTTTCTCTAACGGAGCTCACGAGATTTCTATTGAGTTTTGTGTTGTGAAGTTTTCAGGTTTTGGGTGAATTATTTTGATGGATTATGGAACAAGGAGTGGAAAGAGCCTAAGCTTGGGGATACCCATGGCACCCCCAAGATAATCCAAGGACACCAAAAAGTCAAAGCTTGGGGATGCCCCGGAAGGCATCCCCTCTTTCGTCCACTTCTATCGGTAATTTACTTGGAGCTATATTTTTATTCACCACATGATAAGTGTTTTGCTTGGAGCGTCTTGTATTATTTGTGTCTTTGCTTATCAGTTTACCACAATCATCCTTGCTGTACACACCTTTTGAGAGAGCCATACATGAATTGGAATTTGATAGAATACTCTATGTGCTTCACTTATATCTTTTGAGCTTGATAGTTTTGCTCATAGCGCTTCATTTATATCTTTTGAGCGTGATAATTTTTGCTCTAGTGCTTCACTTAGATCTTTTAGAGCACGGTGGTGGATTTGTTTTAAAGAAACTATTGATCTCTCATGCTTCACTTAGATTATTTTGAGAGTCGTTAATAGCATGGTAATTTGCTTAATGTTAATATACTTGGTATTCAAGATATGCGAAACTTTCTTTTGAGTGCGTTGAATACTAAGATAAGTTTGATGCTTGATAATTGTTTTAAGATATGAAGATAGTGATATTAGAGTCATGCTAGTTGATTAGTTGTGAATTTAAAGAATACTTGTGTTAAAGTTTGTGATTCCCATAGCATGCACGTATGGTGAACCGTTATGTGATGAACTCGGAGCATGATTTATTTATTGATTGTCTTCCTTATGAGTGGCGGTCGGGGACGAGCGATGGTCTTTTCCTACCAATCTATCCCCCTAGGAGCATGCGTGTAATACTTTGCTTTGATAACTTCTAGATTTTTGCAATAAGTATATGAGTTCTTTATGACTAATGTTGAGTCCATGGATTATACGCACTTTCTCCCATCCTTCCACCATTGCTAGCCTCTCTAATACCGCCAGACTTTTCGCGGTATCATACACCCACCATATACCTTCCTCAAAACAGCCACCATACCTACATATCATGGCATTTCCATAGCCATTCCGAGATATATTGCCATGCAACTTTCCACCATTCCGCTTATTATGACACGCCCATCATTGTCATATTGCTAGCATGATCATGTAGTTGACATCGTATTTGTGGCAAAGCCACCGCTCATAATTCTTTCATACATGTCACTCATGTTTCATTGCATATCCCGTACATCACGGAGGCATTCATATAGAGTCATATTTTGTTCTAAGTATCGAGTTGTAATTGTTGAGTTGTAAGAAAAATAAAAGTGTGATGATCATCATTATTAGAGCATTGTCCCAAGTGAGAAAAGGATATGGAGACCATGATTCCCCCACAAGTTGGGATGAGACTCCGGACAAAAAAGAAAAAAAAAGGAAAAAAAGAGGCCATAAAAAAAGAGAAAAGGCCCAAAGAAAAAAAACAAGAGAAAAAGAGAGAAGGGACAATGTTACTATCCTTTTACCACACTTGTGCTTCAAGTAGCACCAAGATCTTCATGATACAGAGTCTCTCATTTTGTCACTTTCATATACTAGTGGGAATTTTTCATTATAGAACTTGGCTTGTATATTCCAATGATGGGCTTCCTCAAATGCCCTAGGTCTTTGTGAGCAAGCGAGTTGGATGCACACCCACTTAGTTTCTTTTGTTGAGCTTTCATATACTTATAGCTCTAGTGCATCCATTGCATGGCAATCCCTACTCACTCGCATTGATATCTATTGATGGGCATCTCCATAGCCCGTTGATACGCCTAGTTGATGTGAGACTATCTTCTCCCTTTTTGTCTTCTCCACAACCACCATTCTATTCCACCTATAGTGCTATATCCATGGCTCACGCTCATGTATTGCGTGAAGATTGAAAAAGTTTTGAAAATGTTAAAGTATGAAACAATTGATTGGCTTGTCATCGGGTTGTGCATGATTTAAATATTTTGTGTGGGAAGATGGAGCATAGCCAAACTATATGATTTTGTAGGGATAACTTTCTTTGGCCATGTTATTTTGAGAAGACATAATTGCTTAGTTAGTATGCTTGAAATATTATTATTTTTATGTCAATATGAACTTTTGTCTTGAATCTTTCGGATCTGAATATTCATACCATGATTAAGAAGATTTACATTGAAATTATGCCAAAGTATCACTCCGCATCAAAATTCTCTTTTATCATTTACCTACTCGAGGACAAGCAGGAATTAAGCTTAGATGCCCGATACGATCCAACGATCTATAATTTTGATTGCTCCATGCTACTTTATCTACTGTTTTGGACTATATTGGGCTTTATTTTCCACTTTTATATTACTTTTGGGACTAAACTATTAACCGGAGGCCCAGCCCGTAATTGTTGTTTTTGCCTATTTCAGATTTCAAGAAAGAATATCAAATGGAGTCCAAACAGAATGAAACCTTCGAAACGTGATTTTCTCACCGAACGTGATCCAGAGACTTGGACCCACGCCAAGGAACAACAGAGGCGGTCACGAGGTGGGGCGCCCCTAGGCGCGCCCTCGCCTCGCCGCCTCGTTGCTCCACCGACGCATTCTTCCTCCTAGATATACCTCACGCACTTCAAACGATCGACACGGAGCCAAAACCTAATTCCACCGCCGCAACTTCCTGATCCACGAGATCCCATCTTGGGGCCTGTTCGAGTCTCCGTTGGAGGGGGCATCCACCACGGAGGGCTTCTACATCAACACCATAGCCTCTTCGATGAAGTGTGAGTAGTTTACTTCAGACCTTCGGTCCATAGCTAGTAGCTAGATGGCTTCTTCTCTCTTTTGGATCTCAATACAATGTTCTCCCCTCTCTCATGGAGATCTATTCGATGTAATCTTCTTTTTGCGTGTGTTTGTTGAGATCGATGAATTGTGGGTTTATGATCCAGCTTATCTATGAATAATATTTGAATCTTCTCTGAATTCTTTTATGTATGATTGAGTTATCTTTGCAAGTCTCTTCAAAATATCCGCTTGGTTTGGCCAACTAGATTGGTAGTTCTTGCAATGGGAGAAGTGCATAGCTTTGGGTTCAATCTTGCGTGTCCTTACCCAAAGGATGTAAAGGGTTGCAAGGCACGTATTGTATTGTTGCCATCGAGGATAACAAGATGGAGTATTTATCATATTGCATGAATTTATTCCTATACATCATGTCATCTTGCTTAAGGCGTTACTCTGTTTTTAACTTAATACTCTAGATGCATGCTGGATAGCGGTTGATGAGTGGAGTATAGTAGTAGATGCAGAATCGTTTCGATCTACTTGTCTCGGACGTGATGCCTATATACATGATCATACATAGATATACTGATAACTATGCTCAATTTTGTCAATTGCTCAACAGTAATTTGTTCACCCACCGTAGAATACTTATGCTCTTGAGAGAAGCCACTAGTGAAACCTATGGCCCCCGGGTCTATTCTCATCATATCAATCTCCATCACTTTTATACTTGCTTTGTTTTTACTTTGCTTTTTTACTTTTCACTTTGCATCTCTGTACCAAAAATACCAAAAATATTATCTCTATCAGATCTCACTCTCGTAAGTGACCGTGAAGGGATTGACAACCCCTAATCGCGTTGGTTGCGAGGAGCTATCGATTTGTGCAGGTACGAGGGACTTGTGCGTGGCCTCCTACTGGATTGATACCTTGGTTCTCAAAAACTGAGGGAATAACTTACGCTACTCTGCTGCATCATCCTCTCCTCTTCGGGGAAAACCAACGCAAGCTCAAGACGTAGCAACCTCCTCGATCATCGAACACTTCATCCACACAAAACTTCAACAGAAAGCTCGGTAAGATCCGTTAGTATAATAAAGCAAATCACTACTCTAAGTACTGTTGCAAACCAATTCATATTTTGTTTTGGCATTGTGTCTACTGTAATATAACTTTTCCATGGCTTAATCCACTGATATAAATCGATAGTTTCATCAAAACAAGCAAACTATGCATCAAAAACAGAATTTGTCTAAAACAGAACAGTCTGTAATAATCTGAACATTCACTATACTTCTGATACTTGAAAAATTCTTCCAAAATTAGGAAAAATAAACAATTTGTACAGAAAGACAGTGTAAAAAGAATCAGAACCATTTGACATTCCAGTAAAAACTGTAAAATCGCGCACTACAGCCAAAGTTTCTGTCCTGCACCGTACAAACCAACAAGCATTGTAAACATCCTAAAGGCAAATCTTGGCACATTATTTTTATAGTACATTGGAATTGTACAAAGGGGAATTTTTTTGTTGTTGAAAAGTTTCTGTAATCAATATTCACAAAGTTTCCGTGAGCATGAACAAAGTTCAAGGCTAGCTCCCACTTCAAAAATGCTCGTCTTTCTCACTTTTGCTTTTATTTTTGAAAAAGTTTTGGGTTCCCCTCTTTATTTTTGTTGTTTTTAAACTATATGAAAGCACTCAACAGAAATAAATTACTCTCTAAAACATCCAGGTTGTCTCCCTGGCAGCGCTTTCTTTAAAGCCATTAAGTTAGGCATATAGTGCTCAAGTAATGGATCCACCCGGATCCCAAGGTATATCAAAGCCAATTTTAATTAGCAATGATTTGTAATTTAGTAGTGAGCACAAAGAAACATATATCATGTAATGACGAAGTCTAACTCTCTTCCTATGCATCGGCATGTCATAAAAGAACAATTCATGCACACAAAGTAAAGGCCAATGCATAGTATAAACAGTTTCTTGCAATTTTATCGTGTTGGAAACACAGAAAGGTGGAGATATAGTTCCTCTCAAATAATAATTGCAAGTAGGAGCAGCAAGCACATGCATATTATATTCATCAAAATCATCATATGCAACAGTAAAAGGCAACCCATCAATATAATCCTTAATAAGAGCAAACTTCTCCGATATAGTGTAGTTTGGAGAATTCAAAAAGATAATAGGACTATCATGTGTGGGTGCGATAGCAACAATTTCATGTTTAACATAAGAACTATAGCAAGTTCATCTCCATAAGCATCATTCATATTGGCATCATGGCCACAAGCATAGCAAGCATCATCAAAAAGGGATATTTCAAGAGAATCAACGGGATCATAATAGTCATCATAGAAATCATCCTTTGGTAAGCACGAAGGGAAATTAAACAATGTATGAGTTGAAGAGTTACTCTCATTAGAAGGTGGGCACGGGTAACTAATCCGCTCTTCCTCCTTTTGTTCTTCGCTCTCCTCATCATCTTTTTCATCAATTTCTTCTTCCATAGATTCCTGCAAAATATTAGTCTCTTCTGGGACAGCGGAGACTTTCTCAATAAATGCATCAATATCGGAATTGTATTCATAATTCTCATAACAATATTTAAGTATAGCAAGATTTTCAGATCTGTAAACAGCATCATAAAGATTTTCACACTCTTTGAATACAGATTCAATTTCATAAGCACCCATAAAAGCAACAAATTCTTCTATTTGTTCCACATCATAGTAATCATATATACCATTAGCATAAGAGGCTAAGGTTTTATTATCATTAAATTTGCATGAAAAGGGAAGGTGTGGAGCCTTCATCCTAGAGCAACAAGTATAATCATATCTCAAGCATAGTTGCCTAGCATACCACTTCAATATATGAATTTGATCCCATAATAGTTTCCCTTTTTGAGTCAAGCGATAATCCCTAAAGTATTCACGTTGATCCAACGTTACTCCCATTACATAGTTGAATGGGGTTTTCTCAGGATTATCAAAGTAGTACATAATATCTTTCACATAACCAGCAACGAGGGTTTTAGGAGGTTCCCCATCTCCATGAGTAGCAAGTACACCTAATTTTTTTGGTATTTTGTGTTCCATATCCATAACTAAAGATAAAGAACAACTAAGAACAACAAATAAAAATTACTTAGTGATAAAGCAAACAAGCACACACGAGAATATTCACCCCACACTATGACTCCCCGGCAACGGCGCCAGAAAAGGGTCTTGATAACCCACAAGTATAGGGGATCAATTGTAGCCTCTTTCGATAAGTAAGAGTGTCGAACCCAACGAGGAGCTAAAGGTAGAACAAATATTCCCTCAAGTTCTATCGACCATCGATACAACTCTATGCACACTTGACATTCGCTTTATCGGAAACAAGTATGAAACTAGAAGTACTTGTAGGTGTTGTTGGATAGGTTTGCAAGAATATAAAGAGCACGTAAATAAAATCTAGGGGCTGTTTAGATAAAGAAACAACTAAATTAGTTTTAGTAGAGAGCTTTTTGTCACGAGAAAGTTATTTGTCCCTAGGCAATCGATAACTAGACCGGTAATCATTATTGCAATTTTATTTGAGGGAGGGGCATAAGCTAACATACTTTCTCTACTTGGATCATATGAACTTATGATTGGAACTCTAGCAAGCGTCCGCAACTACTAAAGATCATTAAGGTAAAACCCAACCATAGCATTAAAGTATCAAGTCCCCTTTATCCCATACGCAAACAACCTACTTACTCAGGTATGTGCTTCTGTAACTCACGCCACCCACCATAAGCAAATCATGAACATATTGCAAACCCTACAGCTGAATCCTCACGCTATGCAACATGGAGAGCACCATAGGACAGCACCAATAATAAAACATGCAACTCATACCAATCTTGATCATCAAATAACCCATAGGACAAAACAGATCTACTCAAACATCATAGGATAGCCATACATCATTGGGAAATAATATATAGCGTTGAGCAAATGTTTAAGTAGAGATTACATCGGGTAAGAGAGAGGTTACACCGCTGCATAGAGGGGGGAAGAGTTGGTGATGATGGCGGTGAAGTTGTTGGTGAAGATTGCGGTGATGATGATGGCCACGGCGCGCTTTGCGCCACCGGAAGAGAAGGGAGAGGGGCCTGTCGGTGTCAAACCGCAGATCTCGGTAGGGGGTCCCAACTGCGGCCTAGGCGGATGGTAACAGGAGACAAGGGACACGATGTTTTACCCAGGTTCGGCCCTCTTGATGGAGGTAAAACCTTATGTCCCGCTTGATTAATATTGATGATGTGTGTTACAAGAGTGGATCTACCACGAGATCAAAGAGGCTAAACCCTAGAAGCTAGCTTATGGTATGATTGTTGTTCGTCCTCATTTAACTAAAACCCTCCGGTTTATATAGACACGGATAGGTTAGGGTTACACAGAGTCGGTTACAATGGTAGGAGATCTACATATCCGTATCGCCAAGCTTGCCTTCCACGCCAAGGAAAGTCCCATCCGCACACGGACGAAGTATTCAATCTTGTATCTTCATAGTCTTGGAGTCCGGCCGATGATGATAGTCCGCTATCCGGACACCCCTAGTCCGGACTCCTCAGGCCCCTTCGCCTTCTTTCTTCCTTGACCTCCTCCCTAGATGGGAGAAGGGTTTCCCCCGGTCCTTGGCCTCCATGGCGTGGGAGGCGAGAGCCCTCCGAGATTGGATCTGCCTCTCTGTCTCTCTCGTTTCGCATTCTCCTCTCCGCCCTTTCACCATTTCTTTTATATCCAGAGATCCAGAATTCGATTGGGTTGAATCTTTCGCCCACATCTTTCTCATAAAAGTAGCTTTCTTGCGGCAAAAGAAGAGCGCCAACCGCCTTTACGGGTGCCCACGAGGGTCCAAGCGCGCCCCTGCCTCGTGGCCCCTCGGGCACCGCCTCGCTGATTTTACTTCCCAAAATCATAAATATTCCAAAATAATTCTCCGTCTGCTTTTATCCCGCTTGGACTCTGTTTGATATTGGGTTTCTGCGAAACATAAAACATGCAACAAACAGAACTGCACTGGCAATCGGATCAATATGTTAGTCCCAAAATAGTATAAAAAGTTGCCAAAAGTATATGAAAGTTGTAGAATATTGGCATGGAACAATCAAAAATTATAGATACGACGGAGACGTATCAGTGGTAAAGGGAGCACCTCTATGATTATTACTATCGAGTCATCCGAGTAAGTACCTCAGACTGGGTGAAGCCAAAAGCTAGCAATCTAAAAGGATCACATTGGTCGGCAACGACGGAGTGAAAATTTTGGTTCATTAATACCATAGAGTTCGGGAACTTTCCCCGAACTAAATCCTCAATATTTTCCTCCCACATTGATCGGAGGTGAGGTTTCATGATCATGATAAGCATGACGACCCAAAGAAAGGAACCGATAGCGTGACTATTTTCTTTGGAAGATGTTTCTTACGTTAAAACGTAATATAACATATCTCTCCGTGTACCTTTGTTTATAAAACCGTATGGCCGGATTGCCTTGTTTTCCATAAATCTTTACCCTTATAACAGCTTTATAGAGTAGGAAAACACTCCTCGGCTACTGGCCGAAGAGGTTGAAGCCGATGGTCGGTCAACAGAATTTCGTACAATACGTATCCGAGCATTAATGATGTAAAGTATTTGGATACATAAAATCATTACACATAATTTGTGATTTTACTTTGGATTTCGATCCTTAATTCGGCCACCCATGCCCACATTAAGGCTTGGGGGCTACTGGGCTTTGGGCTTATCATTTACTAATATTAAAGGGGCACATTGATCCCCTAATCTGGTGTTGCCACCCGACCAGTGTCTCGGGGGCTACTGCATTGCCTATTCAATGCAAAAAAATCAAAGTGCTAAGTATTCGGCTTGACCGAACTATGGACAAACGCGTCTTCAGACAACAATAGGTACCATCTGGACCTATCCGGCATCAAGATAATATATTACGGCAACTTCTCAGGACCCCCTCTCAAGGGCCCGTTCACCGATAACTATTATCTCTAATATATTACACTGCGTTTTTATTCCTACGTATGTCGCCGAAGTTAGAGTTGATCCTCGTGCCGATTTCGCATCGACCGAGTCTCGAGGGCTACCGATCATCGGTCTTGTGTCATCCTTCGTGTGCATCTGTGTTTAGGCCAGCACACACCTTGAGGGCTACCGCTATATATCTCGTCAAGAATAACCAAGAACAATCAGCCCGAGGTGGTGCATCACCTCGGAAGCAGTCTGGCATAAAGCTTGGTTATAAGTGGCTGGCTCCATAGAGGGCATTTCCGGCATTAAGCTCGGCTAAACTCCTTCAACTTTTTTGATCCAAGGTGATCTATGACACCTCGGATATAGTCCGGCATTGGAGCTCGGATACATTCCGCGTTGGAGCTCTAAGCGGTCCGGCGTTGGTGCTCGCTACAAAAGATACTCGAATACAGTCCGCTTTGGAGCTCGGACGCAAGAGGACACCGCCGCCAGAACAACTTCAAACCCGAGGCGTGGCATAAAAATAACAAGGCATTGATAAAGGCCGGAAACTTAAAGGGCTCCTCGGATACCCGACGTAAACTCTTCGGATGCACTTCGCGATCCTCAAGATCAAGATGAGAAGATTTGTTGAACCAGTTTTCAAGACCGACGATCAAGATGAAGAACAGTTCGGAAGAATCGAGGAGCGCCCCAACTTGAAGACCGGTTCAGGGGCTATCGACGGTGTCTGAACTAGGGGTACTCACCACGCCGTCTCCCGATCAGTTGGATCGGGCCGAGGACCCCCATGGCGGTTCACTATTGGGCCAGTTCGGACAGCCCATGCCGCATACAAGGAGGATTCTACAAGACTTGGTGCCCAAGACAAGGACTCCTCTAAACCCTAGGCCTATGGTGCATATATAAACCGAGGCCAGGCTAGTCAATAGACGATCTCATACTCATTACTACAATCTCGTGGTAGATACATATACTCTGTACTACACCCATGTGAATACAATCAAAAGCAACATGTAGGGTATTATCTCATCAAGAGAGCCCGAAGCTGGGTAAAACCCCGTGTCCATGTAACCATCGCTCCCAGACGCCTAGCTTAGGACCCCTACTACGAGATACGCCGATTTTGACACTGACACCAGGTCCGCTTCCAGTATGGTCGTCGTTGGGTAATAAACGGCCTTAAGAATGCGAGCACTGAGGGATTCCATTTATTGTAATAGTCGCCAAGCCTGCCTTGGCAGTAGCGCAACATTGAAAATCTCAAGATCACGAAAACCAAGACCACCCAGGTTCTTTGGCCTCATCATGACATCCCAGGAGACCCAACATGGCTTCCTCTTACCCTGTTTACTGCCCCACCAAAACTGCCAAATGATGGAGGTGACGCTCTCACAAACTCCTCTAGGAAGTCTGAAGCAAGACATTGAAAAGACAGGGATAGATTGTGCAACCGATTTGATGAGGACTTCCTTCCCCCCTACTGACAGCATTTTCTGCATCCATCCTCTCACCTTTTCCCAAACTCTATCTCGAAGGTACTTGAATGTGTCGTTCTTGGAGTGACCAATATCCGTTGGTAATCCAAGATATTTGTCGCTCAACGATTCATTGTGAACGTTTAACCTTTGCATGACATCTTGCTTGAGAAAATCTGGACATCCCCTGCTGAAGAAAACATATGACTTTTCATGATTTATTCTCTGGCCGAGGCTCCACAGTAAGTACCCAACAGGTTTGATGCCACTTCTGCTCCCTCCACACTTGACTTAAAAAGCAACAGGCTATCGTCTGCAAACAAAAGATGGCTAACAGTTGGAGCTGTAGGGGCCACCTTGATGCCACCAAACGCAGATGACTGAGAACTCGACTTCAAAAGGCACGAAATACCCTCTACTGCAAGTAAGAAAAGGTAAGGGGAGATCGAATCTCCCTGTCGAATACCCCTCGAAGGTTTAAAATGCTCTAGCTTTTCACCATTCAGCAAGTTGTATGATGACTATTAGTCAAACAAGTTTTCATGACAAAAATAAAACTACCATGGTCTAATTAATAAAAAACTAATTATTTTAAGAATGAAGGTGTCATGCTACCTAGGATAGAAATACTACGGTCTAACTAAGAAAATTGCCATGATGTAAACAATAGAAATTTTGATGCTACCTACAATAAAACTACCATGGTCTAATTAATAAAAATGCAATGATGTTAATAATGAAAGTAGCATGCCACCTATGATAAAATTACCATAGTCTAACTAATAAAATTACCATGGTGTAAATTATGTATTTGCCCATGTGAATCGTCATATCTAGAATTGCCATGACACAAATTTTAATCCAGAAATGTCACATATAAAAAAAGTTACACAAGACAAAAAACACGAAAAGTAATGGTTAAGTTAATTTAAACTTAACAACATCAAAAATTTGCCATGTGAGTCTTACAAAACATTTCCAAAAAAATTCATGTCTTATACACCAAATGAGTGGAAAATTGAAATTCTTTACATGTTTGTTTGACATATGGACATTACTAAAATTGTGTAAAATTTCACGTGACAAGTTTAAAAATTATGAATGATATATATCGCTTATACTATCGACCAGTATCCTATTGCTCCCTAACAACGATTGCCGAGCGGGCCGATGCATTAACCAAGAGGGGCGTTCCCTGAGCGAGCAGTTTTTCAAAAGGTTCCTCGGAGCATCCAATCCGGTTTTGGGAAGCTTCTAAGCCAGTTTTGAGAAGCTTCTCGGCCGTTCTTTTCCATTTTTTCACAACTGTTTTTAGGTTGTTGATTAGTTTTTATTCATGTTTTTCATATTAATTAATTAATTAATATTTATTAACTTTTAATTATTTCCCTTCAATTTTTGAATATCTTTCTAATTCACGTCTTTTTCATACTCTTGAGAAAATTTTAAAATAGTAATTTTTTAATTCATTAACATTTTTAAATTTGCAAACATTGTTTTCATATTCCATTATTTTTAGCTCGTAGAGAATTTTTTATGGATTGGTGAACATTGTCTAAAATTCAACGAACATTTTTGAATTCATGAACCGTGAACATTTTTCAAACTTGTGAAAGATTTTTTTTTGAATTTACTAACATTTTTCAAATCTGTTAACTTTTATGAATTTTTAGAATAATTTAAACTCATGAACTTTTTAGAATTTACGAATGTTTCTTAATTTTGTGAAAAATTGAACTCATGATTTAAAAATTCATGAACATTTGTTGAATTCAAGAACATTTTTTAAATCTATACAATTTTAAATTTTCATAAAAACAATTTTTCATATTCTTATTTTTGTTGAATTAGTCAATTTCTCTCAAAATTTCGTTTTAAAAGGAAGAGAACTCTCTAGAAACAATATGCACAAACCCGAGCGTCTCCCGCTACTAGGCCGGCCCATGTAGAGTCTGGTGTTCACTTTACACGTCGCAGGCTGTTGTTTGAAAAAAAAACAAGTTGTTAAAGGGTACCTTTTGCAAAGGTCAATTTTACCTTCTCATGCGCGTACTAGTGGCATGCTGCATGTGCGACACTTGTCGCAACCTGGGAGCTTTCCTCTTTTTTTTAAATTTGTTTTTTCAAAAACATTTATATATTGTATCGTATGTCCAAATCTCGAACCTTTTTTACCGTTGGATTTCTCACGTCGGGATCTTTAAAACTAGATCCCATATTAATTGCTTTCAACGAATTTTTTTCATGAAAAAACTGAATGAAAAAACCATAGCTTGAAACGCGGCTTTCCCCACTTTTCTCCCTTTTTGAGAAGCACAGATATGTCCCTCCATGAGATGCAAATATGTGCTTTCATGGAAGCATAAAAAAATCATATTTTTTCCTTTCCGAGAAGCAAAGTCGTGCTTCTCACGGAAGCAAATATGTGCCTCCACGAAAAGCAAATGTGTGCCTCTTGAAAGTAAAAAAATCATGATTTTTTACTTTTCCGAAATGAAAACAAATCTGTGGCTTTAGAGAAGCAAATCACACAAAAAAATCACGATTTTTTTTCTTTTTGAGAAGCTTCTCACAGTTGTTCCTCCACGAAAAGTGAATATGTGCTTCTCGTGGAACAAAAAAAATTCATGCAAAAATAAAAGAAATTCATGCAGAGCTAAAGAAAAGTCATGGTTTTCCCCTCCAAAACTAGGAAAAACCAGGCGTAAACTGAAAAGTAAAAAAAACTAAACGAAAATCTTAACCCGTGCATAAACAAATAAAGGAAATAATATCTAGAGACATGGCCCAGCACGCGACATGTAGCGGTGGGCTGTAGCACCACTTGTCACACTCTCAGTCCATACAAGTAATCCTTGTGGGTTGTGGGGCTCCCGCAATGGGTAACGTGTACCAATACATATCAAGTAAGAGCCATGTCTCGCCCATATGGAATGGCCTAAGGAGCGCGCACTATTGGGCTGGCCGAACACGGCAGCGTTGGGTTTTCCAACATGATTATACTTTTTTCTGCAAAATGTATATTTTTGGTATAGACCAAGGACATTTTTATACACGTTGAATTCTTTTAAAATACAAGATTAGCAATTTTATTCAATACATGTTTTAATTTCTAATTTTCTCATACACGTTGCACATTTTTGCATACATCAAGAATATATTTTATAAACGTTTAATATCCTTCAAATACATAATTAGCCATTTCTTAAATATATGCTTTCATGTCTAATTTTAAATGTATATTTAATCTTTTGGTATACATCAGTAATGTTTGTTATACACAGTTAACATATTTGTAATACATGATTAACATTATTTTACAATGTGTACGTTTTGCAGCACATTATACATTTTTGTATACATCTAAAGTACTCCTCCATTCCTAAATTTTAAGTATTTTAGAGATTTCAATATAAACAACATATGAATGTATGTAGACATAGTTTAGAGTGTAGATTCACTTATTTTGCTCCGTATGTAGTCCATAGTGGAATGTCTAAAAGAACTTATATTTACTTAACGGAGGGAGTATTTCTTATAAATGTTTAATATTTCTCAAATACGTGATTAACATTCTTACAAAGATGTGTTTTGAACATGGTTTCAGATATCGTGTTACAAAATTTTCAAATACACATTGAAGCTTTTTCTGAATGAGAAAATCATTTTTTGAAACGTGTAAAACATTATATTGTAGAAACATTTTTTGGAATGTCACAAACACATTTATGAAGTCCGTTTACATTTTCTAAAACGTAAGTACATTTTTATGAATGTATGAAAACATATTTATGAAATATACGAACATTTTTAAATATATTATAAACAGTTTTTAAAATGTCACTTAGATATTTTAGTGAAACGTGTGACATTTTTATTGGTCGCAAATATTTTTCATACACACATCACATTTCCAAAGTTTTAATATTTTTTCAGAAATTTCGTGCAATGTACTTTTTTGTAACATAGGAGTATGTATTTACAATATGTCGAAAGATAAACAAAAAAATATAAATAAAGAAGGAATGAAAAAGTGTGACATCAGCATTTGATGTCACGTGGTTACCAGGCTAGCCAAGTACCATCTTTCTGCAGGCGTGTCATTTTCTGAAATTGTGAACAAAACATGCACATTTATTGAATTTTGAACAAAATGAGCACATAGACGCACCTTACACATCACTGGATAACCGTATATGCCGCATTCTGCTAGACTGCTACAAAACGGCGGGGCTTCGCATATAGGGATCAAGCTAGCAAACATGTTATGGGACAACCTATTTGTACAACGAGAACATAGTACGAGAACCAGTTTTTTCTCTGGTGTTTTCTTTTGCTGGATTTTTTTCTTTTTAATTTTTACTTACTTACTTATTTATTTTTTCTGTCCTTTTCTTGCTTTTTTAAAAATTCAGAAACTTCAAAAATGTTCCTGTTTTCACATTTGGCTCACAATTCAAAAAGTATTCGTATTTTGGAAAATGCTTTTGGATTTTTAAAAAATTGCTCTTTATAAAATTGCTCAGAATTTTTAAAATCCTCCCATTTTTAGATTTTCTTACAAGTTCAAAAGAATTTATTTTTCAAAATTGATTGCGCTTTTAGAAAATTGCACATAATTTCAAAAAATATTCCTGTTTTGTTCAAAATTAAAAATGTTCATGTTTAAAAAAATTGCTCGAGAGATAAAAAAGGTTCCAAGTTTTTAAATTTTCTTCACAAATTAAAATAAACCCCATCTTGTAAATGTGTTCAAAAATGAAAAAAAATCCATATTTTTCCAAAAAAAAACATGTTTCTAAAAATGTATTCATATAGTTCTTAAATGTTCGCATTGCGGATTAGTCACTAACATTCGCCAGCTCCCGTGGCTAGCTACATTCGTCCACAAGTGCACGCGTGGGAGGGGGGGCGTATGTTCTTTCTGCGGATTTTTACATCGCTCGCCGCTGTAGGCTGCTCCTGCGTGGGCAGGCCCAGTCAGGGGACTCCCCTGTGTGAAACTTTGACAATTTAGCCGCTGTAAGCGTCACCTAAGAGGTCCCCATATCAATGCCCGTGTTAATTACTCAAGCTAAAACCTATTTGGCGGCTTCTGCGCCAGTTAACGTGCATCTTGCTAACTGGGGCTGAAGGTGTTCTGAGGCCGACCTATCTAATGGTGCAACGGGAGAGAGCTCTTCCAGGTGTGGTAAGCTTCCCAACCTTTTTATCTGGACCGGATTTGTTTGGTTTTTTTCTTTCTTTTTCTTTTTTTATTCCTTACTCTTTCTATTTCCCTTCCTTTATTTTTATTTTTATTTCAAAATGCATGATCTTTTTTCAAAGTTGATGAACTTTTTTCAATTTTTTATTTTTAAAATGGATGAACTTTTTTGAAATTGATTAACTTTTTTCAAAATCGTTGAACTTTTTCAAAAAAAAAATTGTTCATTTTTTGGAACTCTTTTAAAATTAATTTTTATTTACTTTATTAACTTTTTTCCAAACTTCAACGGTCAACTGCCAACGAGTAAACTGGGTGAGATCTCCCGAACGAGCGACTGGAATGAGCGAGCAAGTTTTTCTTAGGCCCCGCTTGGATCATCGTTTTCCAGCGACTTACACCCGGAAAACATACCTCCGTATGAAAAAATGCGGTGGTCTTCTGTTAGGTACTTGGATCGTCGTTTCTGGGCTATATACATTACACCTTATTTCCAAGTTACAATGGTATTTCGCCGGTTTCTAAAACACACCTCGGTCCGTCGTTTCTGCTCCGTATCTCTCTCTTCTCGATTGACAGATGCTTTACGTCGGAAGGCCGGAGCAACAGGAGACGGGCCGAGGACCGCCGCCCGCGAGGAGCTGCCTAGCGTGTTCCTGTTTAGGCGCCAAGACGGAGGAGTTCGTGTCGGCCGGCGGGTTCAGACGACGACGAGCAGGCGCGAAACGGCCGCCATGGTCAGTCATGGTTGAAGCGACTCGCATCATGCGACCACCGCCTTGACACATCTCAGACGGTGGATCTCAAACGGCCGCCATGGTCGGTCATGGCCGTCGGATTTGCCTCGTCTCTGGTGTGTGGCGGATGGCAGCAGATTTGGCGACTTCGTTGTCCGGAGGCGGCCGAACTGGATTCCGGCGACCATTACGCGGGGATTTCCCCCAGCCGATGTGCCAGTGCGGATTGTGCAGGATCGGTCTTGGACGTGCAGGACTGCCCTCGTTCTTTGGCTGAGCCGGCGTCAGCAGATTACATGGGTAATATATATCCGTTTGTATTTTACTAACGTACAGTAATATCCGGGGGTAATCGTTTACAGTTATAAAATTTCACAGACATTCCAAGCGGGGCCTTAGACAATACGAGCGAGGGAGTGGAACGAGCGACCAGCTTCACGGGTTTGCTGGGCCGGCCCGCTACGCTTCGCATGCGAGCTCCAACAGCACCAACAGGTGCACAGGGCGCCGAAGAGGAGCTCTCGTTACTCAATGGGTTTGTTGATATCATCTGCCACACACGAAAGGATGCTAGGCTTGCTAGACTGCATGTACTCCCGCCTTAAATAAACATAAGAGCGTATAGATCACTACTTTAGTTTACTGGTGGTTAGTAGAGTGGCTTCTGGCCCACAAGTGCATGTCCTGACCTTTGTGCTCTGAAAAAGAAAGAAAGAAAACACTTTGAAGCATAAAAACTCTTGCAATCTTCATGTAAAAAAAAGTCTTGCAATCTTTTTCCCGAGTAATTGGCAGGAGCACCACCCCTCAAGTAGAGAAAAATGAAGTTGGTCAAGATATTTACAAGCGTGCGTTGAATGGGTTGCACCCACCCTCATAGAAAAGGCAGCGCTCATAAAAGGGCATGAATGTAGATGAGCTAGTTTGCCACAAAGACTGCAACTGCCTGGTCGGAGACCACCCTGTAGGTTTGTCTGCCCTGAAGCATTGAAAACGCATCAGTTCATTTTCTTAGGAATAGGAATTGAAAACCCTGTAGGTGGGCCTCTTTTGGTTCATAGGATAGGATTATCGTAGGAATAGGAATTTTGTAAAAAATGAGATAACATGTATCTCAAATCCTACGAGTCGGAATAGAAAACGAGATGTCATTTGGTTGACACTAAAGAAAATTTTCCATTTAATCTAGGCTTATTTTTATTTTTCTATGAAATGTGAAGGATATGAACCAATCCTATATAGGAATAGGAATTCATTCCTATAAACCAAAGAGCTCTAAAGGAAAAAATTCTATAGAAATCCTATCCTCTAGAATAAAATTTTATGAAATTCCTCTGAACCAAAAGAGGCCCAATGGCAGCGTTCGGGATGGAGGCCGAGCCTCAAGTTCACCGTCTTCCATACCGCCTGCGAGACGAGGCATTGCAGGTGTTGGTTTGTTTTGCGAATTGCTTCCGTCCTCCAGCATTTCAATGGCCCGGAGTCCGCCGAGCTGGCTGAGTAGTGGTCTAATTCCGGCAGACGGGTCAGTAGGCATGTGTTCAAATTCCAACTCCTACGACACGGGGTCTAAAGTATTATGAAAAATCGACTCGTAAAAATAGTTTAACATCTCGTGCGCGCAACGCTTTCAGTTGGGCGACCCACCCAACCACGTGCAATTTTGAAACGGAAAAATAACGCGCCGTGTGTTTCACATCACACGAGACGACGAAGGCTGTAGCACTTGTGCTAGTTTACTCCCATGTGATGAGCGTGGCAGGGGCCGTCCATACGTCCGAGCGAACAGGCACGTTCCGTCGAATCATTCGGCGTGCCAGTTCCGACCCCGCTGAGTAGAGGGCGCACGGCCAGCGGTGATCTGCCGTCCACGGACCGGACCACACGGAAAGGCTAGTACCACACTGCCCTTTTTGCTCACCTCCTGGCCCATGCGTGCAGTCGCCAAACATGAATGAATGTACTCGCTCCGTTTTTATTTAGTTCGCATATTAGCTTCGGTCAAAGTCAAGCTTTACCAACTTTGACCAAATTTATAAATAAAAATATTAA
The DNA here is from genome assembly GCA_021605205.1 of Aegilops longissima. Taxonomy (NCBI): domain Eukaryota; kingdom Viridiplantae; phylum Streptophyta; class Magnoliopsida; order Poales; family Poaceae; genus Aegilops; species Aegilops longissima. The sequence continues at coordinate 575,007,884 of CM038677.1, forward strand.
AATATACAATAACAAATCAACAACATTAGATTTATTAATGAATGTACTTTCACATCATATAGATTCATTATGATAAATGTCTATATTGTTTTTTATAAACTTAGTCAAAGTTTATGAAGTTTGACTTCAGTCAACTCTAATATGCAGAGTAAATAAAAACAGAGGGAGTACTATGTATATACCGGACTGCAAGATTAAACGTCCTTTTCTACGGTAAGCGTCGTTCTGCTTTGCAGTTACGGGGTTCGTTTCAGGCGTAACTTTCGCTGTACGTAGATCATATGTTGATGCCTCAGACCTAGGACCAGTTCTTTTGGTGGTTTTTTTGAGCTTCTAGAATAAGCTGCCCCTTACCCAGCTTATTTTAAGATCCCAACCAAAAATATTTTTTTAGAAGCCTAATAGTCAAATCTTAATTAGTAAGTTTAAAAAAAAAAAATTGGTTGGGCTTTTAGAATAAGCTGGGTAAGGGCAGCTTATTTCAGCTTATTCTAGAAGCCAGCAAAAGAACTGGCCCTAAGCTCGATCCTGGGCTGTGAGGCTTGCCAGATATAGCTGACTTTTCCCCACAAGCTAGGCAATGTACATAAACAGTGAGCAGAGAGAGATGGGGCATATGCTTTTATGCTGCATGGAAACCACTCCAGCTGGAGTCCAGTTCCAGTAACATGGCGACGATTATATATGTTGCACACCTATAGCCGAAAGCTAGTTTTTTCTTTTCTTTTGAGGGGTACCTATAGCTAGCTCCTCGACGCCAACTGCCCCCCGTACCATCTGGGCCCATGCACGCCTGCCTCCCCGAGTCCCGCCCGGGCCACGCACGCACCTGCACCACCATGTGACGACCAGCAGTGGCCTACCAAGTCGTAGCTATAGTACGGCCATTTCGTCGACATCCGGCGCTCTCTCTCGTGAATCTCACGACAAATCAAAAGAGCACATCACAGATCTGTGATCTCTACGCGCGCACAAATGAACAGACCTGGCTGGTAAAAATCAGGCAGAAGAAAATACTATCACTGCAGGAACACACGGTGCCGGCGACCATCATGTCCTCTTCGTCGCGCCGAGATCCAAAGCCCCTGAAAGCGACGTGGACGGTGCTCCGAATGCCCGTCGGTTTCGAGGCCGGCGACGACCAATCGCCGCACGGATCGATCGGACGGCGACCGGTGCAACTTGCGCGCCGTCTCGATCTCTCGTGTTAGGCGCCGCGACCAGGACGGCATGTATTGCTTCTGCTACCGAGGGTGCGTGCTCGCGCTCATGACACCACTTCTTGTGCCCGGCCGGTCGACGTTCGGGCGCGACAATGGCGGGCGTGGGTCCCTCCGGGTGGTGGGTGGCTTGATTATCTTCGTCCGTACTCCGGTTCTCCGCCATGTGATCTTGTGATTTGATTCGCTTATCGTGGTATCGACAGAGACTGATATCCTACCACGCCTATCGATCTGTACCACCAACGCTATGGGCTAGTAGCTATCAAGTTTTCTTTGCCGGGAAAACCTTTTTCTAAAATAGTATAGATGTAGACGCTTGTAATACACACATACACTCATTCCTATAAACACATGCACGCACAACCCTATCCCTACGAGCAATTTTAAAAGACTGAGCCGGCATATCATCTTGAGATTTACGAAGTCGCAACGGACGCATTCGTAGTCGACGGAAACATCTCTTTTTATTGAACGAACATCGCCAAAAGGCCTATAATAAATTCACAAGATATGACCATTAATGCCAACCTGCCAAGTCCAGGACTTAAATAGTTGGTTTCACCACAAAGACCATAAACTTCCTAAGTTGGCTTCATCGGGAAAGTTGCTATCAAGTAGTACGATGCTTTCGCAAGACTGTTTAACAAAATACTAGTACATAGCAATGCATACCATGTTTGAAAACCATATAAGGGTATCTTTAACACTGACCCGCAAATTTGCTCCGGCACCTGTCCACCGATGGGGTGACCAGTCCACAGGCACTGATGCCGGAGGCTGCCACCAAACACCGTCCACATATATTTCAACAACTATTTGAACTAACCAGACAAAATTCATGCAAACTCGGCGTATTTCATATAAAACAGACGACATTCAGCAAACACGGATTTTCATTACATTTTGAACATTTGGAAGAAAAAAAACCCTTTTCGACCCTAAACCTATCCTATGGCGACAGTTGCAGTCCACTTGCTTTGTATTCCGCATCTGCGGCCACGTCCTCCATCTGCCGTCTCCATGAACGGCGCCGGGGTTCAAGACCAGTGAAGTGGAGGTGCGGATTCTGGCAAGGAAGAATAGAACATGGGAGACGGACTGGCCCATATGGGACACAATGCCCTGCCGCCTCCTATGCCCGTCTCATCGCTAGAGAAGTCTCCGACCTGTTCGGCACCGGCGCCGGTAGACGTGAGGTTGATGATGGACATGGACGGTCTGTCACTGTCCACCTGCCACGTGCGCCCCCAAAAGTTGGACGACAACGCATAGGGCACGCAGCTGGCATCCACGTCCGCGTCCGGTTGCGCCAAAACTTCATGCAAGCGGCGCGCATGGCCTTATAGGGTGCACGCTCGCCTTAGATTTGGCTCTCCGCCAGCCGGTGCTACTCGAGGAGGAACGACTTGTATCTCTGCTCCTCATGCGCCTGCCGGAATGCCGACAGAGGAGCCGACGTAGGCCGCTGCTCCTCCGCCATGGTGGCGTCGCAGTGCGCTTGCGCCTGCTCCATGGTCAGGCCGGCATGCATCGACGCGTGGTTCTGTGTCGTGTTGTCGTCGGAGACCTCAGGCGAACTGGCCAGCATGCCTTGCTCGATCCGTTTGGCACGGTGGGACAGCCAGACGACTGCAAGGGTGGCCGCCTCGTGCTTCATCTCCGTCGACATGCTCTCCCACAGAGCGTTCCCGCTCATGGTTCATGGTGGATGTGGTGCAAGGGAGGAGGATGTGTTGTAGTGTGGAGTCTAGCTGGGTGTGGCTGCCTTTAAATAGCGGATTTTGGTGAGGCCAAGCGTCCGGGTGTGTCAATGCGCGGCATCGGAGTTGGTTCCTCGATCAGCGAGTCTGCTTAATGGCGGCATACGGACGGACGGACATTGCACGGGCGTGGTAGAAATTTGTCCCGTCCCATACAACATATGTCTATCGGCATTGAACATGCGCGGACATGAAGACACGGTGCTCTTGGCCGGCGCGCCACTTCAATGCCGGTGCTAGTGAGTGGTCCCGTCCGCTCTGGACTGGCATCAATGTGGAGAAGCCGCTCTACAGCGGCATGAATGCGGGCATATGGCACCGGGCATGAACGCACGCGGGCCTGGGATGAGTGTTTATTTTGGTGGGCCAGGATAATCAGGAGCGGGCGTGGCAGCAGTCCGGACGCCCGCAAATCCCCCCACTTTGTCTCTGGTTTGTGGGTAAAAGTGCGTCCGGACCGCTCAGCGGACTGATATAGATTCGTGTTGGATGGCTTCCATGGTCCAGACCGCGTGGTCCGAACGTATGCAGGCGGTTTGAGGGTCTGTGTTGGAGATGCTCTAACATTGCATTGCTAGTTAGTTGGATCCAAAATAGCAGGGTTTACCATAAAGTTTGTGATGTATCGGTCAACAACACACTCATAAACTAGCAAGCCTTTAACAACTTTCTAGTGTCCTCGTTTCCTTCCCTGACCATAGGTGGCTAGAGTAAACTTTCTCATCCAGACTTCACCGGTAAGTCTGTGGATTCACCTCTCCTTTGCCTGCTGCTCTGATAGCCAGTGGTGATGAGAGAATGTTGGAATATTAGGAAAATTCATGATTAATTTCAGTAGATAATTCATGATTAGAATAGGAAATAGCATGCAACAATCTAGCATACTAGATGAACAGGAAAACATGCACAACAACATTGCACATGTAAGAGTAACTACATATAGAAACATGAACAGATCGCGATGGACGCACTGTCCATGCTACTGGAGCTACGTTGTTGATGACGATGTTGGCGACGATCTGTTGCTGATGGAGAAGGAGATAACGATGAGTAGCATCGCTCGACTTAGATGGAAGACGACTCGTGATGACGAACTTGAGCAGTCATGCAGAGCGCTTCCTAAAAACCTAATTCACCCTCTCCCGGTGTAGGATCACAAGGACAAATGGTTTCAGAGACCTGCTCTCCTGCATGCCCACGCTGGCGTTCAGGATAGAGTAGACTATGGTGGCGGCGCAAGTTGCGAGATGAGGCAAAACCCTAAGTGTTTTCGACGTGTCTTTGTCCGCGAACGGTAGGAGTATATATAATAGGACCAGAGATGGTATTGTGTCCCAATCATGATCTCAAGCCAACTTGGATTATAAGTCGTATACATACCGGACAAGAAATAATTAACTTGTCTCTCAAGATATCAAAAACTAAAACGTCAAAAGGAAGCCGCGCTCCTGCAAGGCAATAGACCGGATTTCGACGGACCATTCATGTGCATGTCACGTGCGTGCCCCGGGCCCGCCCAGGCGAGGCAAGCGAGCGTGCGTGTGTGGTCTCCTATTTCTCTCCTCAACACACCACTTAGGGTGTTGGAGGGAACCCATAATATAAAGAGGTCTCACACCTCCTCAACTTTTGGGTGGGACTAAACTTTAGAGCCACCACTTGCTGTTTTACATACGAGCTTTGAGATTTCATAAATTGCTAATGGACCAACACTACTGCAGGATGCTACTAACGCGACACTACGATCAGAGACCCTTCGACGAAACTGTGTGCGATGCCATAATCGCAAACGGTGGTGTAAAAAACCCGTCAAAAAAAGTGCAAAACGTTTGCGATGGAGGATGCATCAAACACGGTTCAGATTTTATGCGTGTGCGATGCAGGGCATACGATTCAGCTCAATAAACCGTCTGTGATGAGGAGGAACAAAAGAAACGGGCAGCCAGATGAAGGTGTGTGCGATGTACATCATACGGTTCACTCAGATGAACTATTTGTGATTAGGCAACACAAAAGAAACGGTCAGCCAGATCAGAGGTGTGTGCGATATACGGCATGATGTTCACTCGGATGAACTGTTTGCGTTGAGACATGAGAACAGAAACGGTTCAAATGAAAGATGTGTGTGATACGAGGCAAACAGGTCTGTAATCGGAAACGTGTGCGAAGAACGATAACAACACGATAATTACTGCTAACAAGCCGTGTGTGTTGTGAGCAAACGATTGCTGGTATACAATTGTGAGTGATTGATGAAAACATCACCGACGGGTTCCATTTTTTAGTCCGTGTGCGATGTGATTTTCTTTATGCACACACATCTACGCTCTGTCTCTGAGCATCAATATATATACTTAAAAAGACAACATTGCATAACCAAATTAAGCATATAATTACACAAGTGAATACACACCCCACTTTGTCTCTGGTTTGTGGGTAAAAGTGCGTCCGGACCGCTCAATGGACTGATATAGATTCGTGTTGGATGGCTTCCATGGTCCGCACCGCGTGGTCCTAACGTATGCAAAGCGGTTTGAGGGTCTGTTGGAGATGCTCTAACATTGCATTGCTAGTTAGTTGGATCCAAAATAGCAGGGTTTACCATAAAGTTTGTGATGTATCGGTCAACAACACACTCATAAACTAGCAAGCCTTTAACAACTTTCTAGTGTCCTCGTTTCCTTCCCTGACCATAGGTGGCTAGAGTAAACTTTCTCATCCGCACTTCACCGGTAAGTCTGTGGATTCACCTCTCCTTTACTGCTGCTCGATAGCCGTGGTGATGAGAGAATGTTGGAATATTAGGAAAATTCATGATTAATTTCAGTAGATAATTCATGATTAGAATAGGAAATAGCATGCAACAATCTAGCATACTAGATGAGCAGGAAAACATGCACAACAACATTGCACATGTAAGAGTAACTACATATAGAAACATGAACAGATCGCGATGGACGCACTGTCCATGCTACTGGAGCTACGTTGTTGATGACGATGTTGGCGACGATCTGTTGCTGATGGAGAAGGAGATAACGATGAGTAGCATCGCTCGACTTAGATGGAAGACGACTCGTGATGACGAACTTGAGCAGTCATGCAGAGCGCTTCCTAAAAACCTAATTCACCCTCTCCCGGTGTAGGATCACAAGGACAAATGGTTTGAGAGACCTGCTCTCCTGCATGCCCACGGCGTTCGGGATAGAGTAGACTATGGTGGCGGCGCAAGTTGCGAGATGAGGCAAAACCCTAAGTGTTTTCGACGTGTCTTTGTCCGCGAACGGTAGGAGTATATATAATAGGACCAGAGATGGTATTGTGTCCCAATCATGATCTCAAGCCAACTTGGATTATAAGTCGATACATACCGGACAAGAAATAATTAACTTGTCTCTCAAGATATCAAAAACTAAAGCGTCAAAAGGAAGCCGCGCTCTGCAAAATCAATAGACCGGATTCGACGGACCATTCATGTGCATGTCACGTCGTGCCCTGGCCCGCCCAGCGAGGCAAGCGAGCGTCGTGTGTGGTCTCCTATTTCTCTCCTCAACACACCACTTAGGGTGTTGGAGGAACCCATAATATAAAGAGGTCTCACACCTCCTCAACTTTTGGGTGGGACTAAACTTTAGAGCCACCACTTGCTGTTTTACATACGAGCTTTGAGATTTCATAAATTGCTAATGGACCAACACTCTCGCAGGATGCTACTAACGCGACACTACGATCGAGACCCTTCGATTTAAACGTATGCGATGCCATAATCGCAAACGGTGGTGTAAAAACCCGTCAAAAAAGTGCAAAACGTTTGCGATGGAGGATGCATCAAACACGGTTCAGATTTTATGCGTGTGCGATGCAGGGCATACGATTCAGCTCAATAAACCGTCGTGATGAGGAGGAACAAAAGAAACGGGCAGCCGATGAAGGTGTGTGCGATGTACATCATACGGTTCACTCGGATGAACTATTTGTGATTAGGCAACACAAAAGAAACGGTCAGCCAGATCGAGGTGTAAAAGCGATATACGGCATGATGTTCACTCGGATGAACTGTTTGCGTTGAGACATGAGAACAGAAACGGTTCAAATGAAAGATGTGTGTGATACGAGGCAAACAGGTCTGTAATCGGAAACGTGTGCGAAGAACGATAACAACACAGACAATTACTGCTAACAAGCCGTGTGTGTTGTGAGCAAACGATTGCTGGTATACAATTGTGAGTGATTGATGAAAACATCACCGACGGGTTCCATTTTTTAGTCCGTGTGCGATGTGATTTTCTTTGTCTGCACAACATCTACGCTCTGTCTACAGAGCATCAATATATATACTTAAAAAGACAACATTGCATAACCAAATTAAGCATATAATTACACAAGTGAATACACACATAACATTTCCAATACCAAAGAAAGCAATTACATGCATACTAAAGTAGGAGAAACGAGGATCTAATCATCTATTTATTGTTGCGACGACGCTTTCCATTGCTCTACTTCCAGCTGGATCCCTGGTCGTTTTGGGGAAGGAGGCACTTCCTCATGTCAACGATCCGCCTGTACATGTCGTAGCTCGTGTACGCCTCCTTGGCTGCGTACCCGACGTGAGGTTTGTCGAGTTTCTCCATCCAGGCAAAGTGCCAGGCACGCTTGTCCTTGTTGCACAAATCCTTCATGTCTCTGTAGTAGGGGTCGATGGTGGCCTCGGCGAGGTGAACCAGTGAGTCCTTCTCATGCTCCTTGCTGCCCCAGATCTTGTATTGGCCCTGGATGTCGACAAGATTCTGGCAGGCGATGCCCGAATTATCGAGCGCCTTTACATCGTTGGTGATGTCCATCGTAGCGAACATGTAGTGGGGGCTGTTGACAAACCTGGATAAACGCTCGCAAGGCCTTGTGGCCAGGCAGTAGTGGTAGACGAGAACATAGTGGCACACGCACATCTAGGTGACGGCGACCTTGGGACGAGACCCGACATGAGCGCAGGTGTACTCGAGGTCAAACCCGACCACCTTGTACTTCTCCTCGGCAAGCAAAAACTCCATGATGTGGATGGAGTGCTCCACCCAGACCGGGTCGTTGGTGTACACCACTGAGAGGTCCATGAACCTTCTATGGGTGTCCACCACGGCACGCATGGTGAACTGCTACTCGCCGTCGACAGCCGCTCGGAGCGCCATTAGAGCCGCGCAGGATACCGAAGAATTTCTCATGGTGGGTGTGCTTCTTGCAATGGTGGGGCGCGATTGAAAGTTTGAAGAGACACAAGGGTAGGTTAAATGGCCGCTTTAATAAATGGGGGCCGGCTGGCCTGTAATCGTCACGTCTTGTCACGGTGCTCATAGCGGAGGATTACAGTGCATGCTTGACAACACCACACCGCACGCGTGGGCTCGAAGAGGCGCCAAATGTATCATCGATGAGCATGTTCCCGCGCTACCACGTTGTTTACCGCACAAGCTTCCCGCCTGGCTAGTTTGGCCACGCATCGGCTAGAAGAGGGACAAATCGTGGGCGTTTATTAGCAAAAAGCTTTGTAAAAACGAAGTGTGTGGAATGACTTCGGTCATAAGTTTACCCTTGGGTGATGAGGTCAAAGTTACACAGAAGGGTGACGATGGACACTCGAGTGTGATAATTAATTTTGCGCTCTACAGTGCACACGATGGAAGAAACCAACTGTGTGCAATAATTTCGAAGATCGCAGTCGAGTTAGCTATACAAATCGTGTGCTGTGAGATCGACAAGGTAAACTAATTCGAGAATGGTTAATAAAATCTAAGACCATTGCATATTACGGTCAAAATAGTGCTAGCAATATACGAGTCTCATACGATGCCATTTCAACGATTGTACCACAAAAGCTCGAAATGTTACAAGGTTCAAATTCCAGAGTTATATGGCTCAAATTCAAAGATTACAAGGTTCAAACTGATATTAGAAATGAAATTCAGCTCATCAGCTGCAAATGCTCGCGCTGATCCGCTGAACATGGATATTAGAGAGGTTCAAACTAATATCACCACTTCTAAGTCTGGCTTCGAAACCTCATAATTTTTGCAAAGGGGTCAGCCACTGAGAAGTCATGTATGGGGTTGACACGATGACTACCGATTACTCTGTCATCTGAAGTTCCAAAATGAAATTCAGCATTTTTGGAGCCTACTCCATTCTGCCGCAGGCGCCGATGCTGATCAACAAACCATTCATTTTTGCGAAATAAATGTAGGGCAAACCTCATTTCCTTCAGCACCCTTGCTCTGAGAACAAAGAACCTGGCGAATATAATCTCCGGTAAGGTCCCTCGGTAGGAGTTCAAAGTAATTTCTGAGAGATGCAGATCTAGGCATTCGACGTGATTGTTATATTGTATCACATTATCCACCACTGGGCCTAATCTTATCTGCAAAAGAAGAAAACATGTTAGTGCCTACATGCAGTTTTGAACATTACTACAGGCCTAGCTATTTGGTTTGCAGGATTTGTAAAATGCACTAACATGCCATCTTCGATCTGACATGATTAACATGGGCATTTGATTACATTCTATAAAAATGTAGCCTTCTTCACAAGAGGTTGGAGTGGATGAAAAGTTCCCTAAGAAAACTAGTATATATGAATCCAAAGGAGAAATGCTTATTGATTGTAACCATATGGATCAAGCAACCAATATGGGGGGGCATGTATGTACTGAAATCGTCCAAAAGAACCTTCAGAAATCGTAGTACATTGTCATTGTAAACTTGGAAAAAGGTGCCACAAATTGAACTCCCTTATGGTTAACATTTAACAGGAAAGGAACATCACCTCGATATATAGCTTCTCCAGGCACGTAAAGCATCTCAGGAAACTGACAACTTGCTCTAGGTCGGGCCCGATAGATTCTAGTGCCAAGACCTTCACTATGCGCATTTTCGGGGTCAAGCTTGTCGGAATCATTTTCTGAATGACTGATGAAAAAACATCTTCAAAATTAGAAATAATGTTAATTTGTAGAAGGAGAGGTAGAAGGCGGCTGTTGTCCCTAAAGGGGTGTGGATCTGATAACAAGTTCGGAGTATTTGTCAGACGAGTAGCCCATCACTGTCAATTTCAGCGCAGAAATGACATTGATTCTTGTTGGACCTTCTTGATCAACTACAAGTAATCTCTCAAGTGCAGGTGTGTCCTGGATGACCATACCGTGGTACACATCTTGTGATGTCTTCCTGCCGCACCAACAACACACATAAACAGTCCGGAGAGTCATGGAGGTGATGTGGAAGGTACTCAACCCATTGATCTCCCGAAGATGAAGGTACTCGAGTGCAGTACAGCCACGGAGCAGGCGCTCCATTTCACCCTTTGAGGGGCAGATGGCGACGAGCTCGAGGTGCTTCAATCGTGGTAGAATAAGAGCGGGCGCGTCATTAAGGGGCGGGAAATGGCAGTTCCTGAACTTGGCGACACGCAGCGTGGGCGCGAGGCGGAGTGCGGAAGTTGGCAGCGACCGCATATGCCCATCATTAAAAGTGAGCTCCTCGAGCTGATCTAGGGCAGGGGATCGGAACCAGTTGTCAAGCTTGGCTCGGTCCTTGCCGTTGGAACGGAACTTGCCCATTCTAAGGCCTTTGGTTGGGCCAAGGTGACTGCCGAGGATCTTGGAGAATGCATCCAAGCTTTTGCGATAGCCATGGCAGAGCTCGTGGGTGTCGATGAGGTCGAGAGGGCTGGAGTTCCATAGGGGGCGCCACCGCCAGGAAAGGACGGTTATCCGCGCCCCATATTTGATTGGGAGGAGGGAGATGATGACTCTCAACATATCATCGGGGAGGCTGCTGATTAAGTCTAGGCTCTTTGGAGTCGCTATGGTTCTAGCTCGCCCCGCCTCCGCTTGTTGGCGGCCCTGTTCTCCACCTCCGAGTCTCCTTGTCGTGGCGCTTCGATAGAAATGGGAGTACAGGGAATATTTAGTTAAAACAGGGCAATAGAAAAGTGTATTGGTAACTAGAAGTTATTAGGTAGGAATATAGTAAGAAAAGGGAATAACAATTGGTTGCTTAAATACTACATAATTCATTTGACATTGTTGGGTAAGTCAACATATGCAGATAGTTGAAAAGAAAACTTACTTCGGATAAAGTCTAGACGGATGATTTTGTCGGGGAAGTTAGCATATATCTCATGACCATGCCCTTTTATGTGCAGTGCAATTTTAGTGCCAGCTTTCAGTACATAAAACTTTGCAATTTCATTCCAAAAGCCAGTGCCAAAAGAGGAGTCACCATGTTCATCAAGTCTTATAGTAGCAACGATTGTAAATCCATGGTTTGTGTGCAGTATGACATCCATGGAGCCTTGATCTACGTAAAGGGAAAAATTGTGCACTACATAATCTATTGCATAGCGAGGGATGTTCTGCAGAAAATGGTAGGATTGTTAAAGAAAATATGGTAACATGCAAATATGGGCCCAAATTGAAAGAACTGTACAACAGTTGAAATCGAAGGACAAAAATCTATAATTAAACAGATAGGGTAAACATGATGTCATGGAAAAATAAGAGTAATCGAAAGAACAATACATCATTAATTTGCCTAATATAGAAACAAGAGGGGGAAATCCCCTTTGACATATATGGTGCATGTGGCACCTTTTATCCAAATGTAGCAATATTTAGAATATGTTCAGGAAAGTAGGCCATGCTAACCGATTTAGGGTGAGATTGAACATACCGCGCGCGTCCTCAAGTTATCTAGTACGGTGAGATGGAATCTCTGGCGGTGGTCGCAAAGTCCTGAAGTGTCGGTGCACTGTACATTCTATGAATGAAAGAAAACCCTCAAATCAGCTCGAATAAAAATGAATTCACGGCGATTTCCGCTGGGTGATTAAAGGAGGCAGATGAACTGGGATAAGAGATGAGATAATATCTCGTTAAATTAGTTACCTTGTCGTCCATGAGAAAGAACCCTCAGTACGACAGATTCCCCAACTGAGCAGAGCTGGCTCGACCGCGAGCAGCGTCGAGAAAGTCGATGGCGATAGGTGGCGGCAAGTGGAAGTGGCAAAATGCGGCGGGCTTTGCCGGCAGCCTGGCGGCGGCAGGCGTCGAGCTAAGTGCTTACCGCCACGATAGGCGGAGCCATGGCATAGACGCGGAGGAGCTTGTGCAGGTGTGAATGGGGAACGTACCGGAGGGGCCGAGGGGGTGGCCGGTGGGGTGAGGGTTTTTGTGACGTGGGGATGGTGAGGGTTTTCTTTTTTCTTTTTTGAATTGGGTGGTGAGGGTTTTCTGTCCCACAAAGAATTTTGGGGGCGACGGTTTGCTAGAGCGAACCGTGTGTGATTGAAGCAACAGGCAAAATGAAAGTCATTGCACACGGTTTTTCCAATTTTGGGAACCGTGTGTGATTGACGTACTACCTCCGTCCTGGTTTATTGGTCCCTCGTTGTAATTTTTACCAAAATTTGGTGAAATATTTAACATACTCAGACATAGATAATAAGCGTACACGTACATAAGCATAGTTCAACCATAAGTACATAGTTCAACGGTCATTAAGCATACTCAAGCGTACATAGTTCGATCCATCCCACATCTCATCTCACATGCGGCCGACACGATCCTGAAGCTTCTCCAGGTACTCGGCGTATGCGCCGTGCGCCACCCTGCGAGAATACTTCTGCTTGAAGGAGCCAACGGTCCGTCCTCTTGCATGCGCCAGAACACTTAGATACGTGTCATGAAGCTTCTTGTTGCAAAATGGGCATCCATAGCCGCCGTTCCAGGTCCTAATACACCTGTTACGCATTCCCGCATAAAGCTCCCTCAGGATTTGCCTCTTGTACCTCCTCTGGCCATCTTCATCCTCGCTGTCCACATCGTCAGACAACACCTATACAAATATTAAAACAATTTTGGCATCAAATCAATGATTACATGCCGTGAAGTAGGATTAGTAATTTATGGCTATTTATTTATACATATCCAGAGATTATGGTTCGATTTTTAAGCACACTCGTCTATGTACAGACCAATCTTGAAGAAAATAATGGCACAAACATATGTAGGTCATTCAAAATCAATTGTCAAGCCCTGGCTAGGAATTATTAGCACGAACACTAATCCTAGTAGGATTACTAGCAAAAAATCATTTGCACAGATGAAACAACTAATCACTTATCACTTGTACCATTCAAACAATCAATACACTACACGGATCTAACGAAACTTACTCGGATTTCATGGATTGGGAGAACATAACCATAAGATTTCTATTCCAAAAAGGGGGAGGCAGGAGTAACCAGAGAAACCCTATGATCTATTTGACACATAAATGGGTATACATGACTAACCAGTTGTCCGTCATCATCGGAGTCGTCGCCGGAGTCGTCGCCGGAGTGGTCATCGGAGTCAGTGTGGAACTCCGCCTCCGGCTGTGGAAGCTCAACGACATCAGGGTGCAGCGATAACTCGCCGGCGGTGATGGCAACCTCTGTCTCCATCTCCATGCCATGCTCCGGTGCTTTAGCAGCCCCGGCGTCGCCACTCCCTCCGATGGGGCGCTTCGGCGGAATCCTCATACACTGACGGCTTTGAGGACTGAGAGCAGCGTCGAGGATGCAAGCGGAGAGAGAGGATTGTGTGTGCATAGCGAGGATGGGGGGTGCGGCCTCTCGGGCGCGCCATTAATATAGAGTAGTGGGAGTTGTGGGAGAGAGGCGTGTGATACGTCTCCGTCGTACCTATAATTTTTTATTGTTTCATGCCAATATTATACCACTTTCACATACTTTTGGCAACTTTTTATATGATTTATTAGACTAACCTATTGATCCAGTGCCCAGTGCCAGTTCCTGTTTTCTGCATGTTTTTTGTATCGCAGAGTATCCATATCAAACGAAGTCCAAATGCAATAAAAAATACGAAGATTTATTTTGGAGTATTTGTGATTTTTGGGAGTTGGAATCACCGCAAACGGAGGCCCACACAGGGCACAATACACCAACGCACGAGCCAGGAGCCTGGCGCGCGGTGGTGGGTTGTACCCACCTCGTACGTCAGTTGGAGCTGTACTATGGGCGCAAGGAATCTTATATCCGGATAAAAATCGTGTTAAAATCTCAGTGCAATCGGAGTTACGGATCTCCGGGAATACAAGAAACAGTTTTCGGCCAGATCTGGGGAACATGGAACAGAAGAGAACAGAGAGGGAGATCCAATCTCGGAGGGGCTCCCGCCCCTCCGCCTCCATGGAGACCATGGACTAGAGGGGAACCCTCCTCCCATGTAGGGGGGAGGCCAAGGAGGAAGAAGAAGGAGGGGCGCTCTCTCCCCCTCTCTCCCGGTGGCGCCGGAGTGCCGCCGGGGCAACGATCGTGACGGCGATCTACATCAACAACCTTGCTACCGTCAACACCAACTTTCTCCCCCTCTATGCAGTGGTGTAACACCTCTTCCCCCCGCTGTAATCTCTACTTAAACATGGTGCTCAACTCCATATATTATTTCCTGATGATCTATGGTTATCCTATGATGTTTGAGTAGATCCGTTTTGTCCTGTGGGTTAATCTTGATCTTGGTTGGTATGATTGTATATTTTATTTATGGTGGATGGCAATTTTACCCATGGGTATGGGTACCCGCGGGTACCGTACCCGCATGGGCAGGGTATGGGCACACTTTTGTACCCATGGGTAGTGCCCATACCCTACCCGTTAAGTCATGGATAGGGTACGGGTATAGCCTTGTACCCGCGGGTATGCCCATACCTTGTACGTTTGTGAACTAATGTTAATTTGTCGTCAATTAGTCATTAATTTTTCATGTTACTCATATATTCCTATTGACTTAAGAGTATGTTGTGGTTTCTAAATTTTGATATTGGTCATTTAGTCATCTACCTGTCATTGAGCTGACATAATTGATTTTTTGTCAAATGTGCTATCAATGAGCGTAAAATAAAGAACAACTTGTGTCCTATTTGTTCTACCCATTGGGTATCCAATGGGTACGGGTACCCATCGGGTATGGGTATGGGTAAAGTTTCATACCCATGGGTACGGGTATGGGTAGAATTTTGTACCGATTGACTATATGGGTATGGGTATGGTATTTCTCTAACCTGCCCATACCCTACCCATTGCCATCTTTAGTCCTACGGTGCCCTCCGTCTCGCGCAAACATGAGGGGCCCTCGCTGTAGGGTGTTGCAATATGTCCATGATTTGCTTATTGTCAGTGTTGCGAGAGTGACAGAAACTTAAACGCGGATAGGTGGGTTATGGCGTATGGGAGTAAAGAGGACTTGATACTTAATGCTATGGTTGGGTTTCAAGACCTTAATGATCTTTACTAGTTGCGGATGATTGCTAGAGTTCCAATCATAAGTGCATAAGATCCAAGTAGAGGAAGTATGTTAGCTCATGCCTCTCCCTCATGTAAAATTACAAGAATGATTACCGGTACTTGTTATCGATTGCCTAGGGACAAATGACTTTCTTATTGTCAAAAGCTATCCTCTTTTATTATCTTGAAGTTTATTCATAGTTTTATTCTTGCAAAGTAGTTCTAGCATCACACCTACAAAATAGTTTCATACTTGTTTCCGATAAAGCAAATGTCAAGCGTGCGTAGAGTTGTATCGGTGGTCGATAGAACTTGAGGGAATATTTGTTCTACCTTTAGCTCCTCGTTGGGTTCAACACTCTTATTCGAAAAAGGCTACAAACGATCCCCTATACTTGTGGGTTATCAAGACCTTTTTCTGGTGCCGTTACCAAGGAGTTATAGCGTGGGGTGAATATTCTCGTGTGTGCTTGTTCGCTTTATCACTAAGTAATTTTTATTTTTTGCTCTTGTTTTCTATATTTATTTATGGGTAGGAAACACAAAATACCAAAAAAATAGTTGTACCTACTAAACCAATGGTTTAAGAACCACCCAAAATATATCATACTACTGAAGCTTTCTACTTGGATCATCTTTGATCCATTTGTGCTCGTGCTGAAAACCCAACTAGCTTAGTTGAGGGAAAATCATTAGATGAGCATGCTTGTTTTGTGCGAAATCATTTATCTGAAAAGGGAAACTTTTACAGCATCAAATTAATACTATGCAATGCTATGCTTGGAATTTATGTGAATTATATGATTTTACTTGTTGTTCTGAAGACCCTAAGAAACACCTTCCCTACCAATGTGAGTTTATTGATAATGGAATCGTATCTTCTTGTGCCAAAGGTGTTTATAATTACTTTGATATCGAACAAATTGAAGAATTTGTTGCTTTTAAGGGTGCTTATGAAATTGCTTCTTTGATTGAAAAGTATGATGCTACTCTTTACAAATCTGAAAATTTTGTTATACTTAAATATTGTTATGATAATTATGCTTCTAATGCCTATGTTAAACCATATATTGAGGACTCCTCCGCTGTCCAATAAGAGACTAACATTTTGCAGGAGTCTATGGAAGAAGAAAATGATGAAACTATGAGCTCATTGGATGAAAAAGATGATGAGGAGAGCGAAGAACAAGCAAAGGAAGACCGGATTGATCACCCGTGCCCGCCTTCTAATGATAGTAACCCTCCAACTCATACATTGTTTAATGTTCCTTCGTTCTTACCGGAGGATGAATGCTATGATAATTGCTATGATCCCGTTGATTCTTTGGAAATATCCCTTTTTGATGAACTTGATGCTTACTATGCTTGTGGCCAAGATGCCAATATGAATTAAGCTTATGGAGATGAATTTGCTATTGTCCCTTATGTTAAACATGAAATTGTTGCTATTGCACCCACACATGATAGTCCTATTATCTTTTTGAATTCTCCCAACTACACTATATCGGAGAAGTTTGCTCTTGTTAAGGATTATATTGATGGGTTGCCTTTTACCGTTGCACATGATGATTTTGATGAATATAATATGCATGTGCTTGCTGCTCCTACTTGCAAGTATTATGAGAGAGGAACTACATCTCCGCCTCTTTATGTTTCCAACACGAAAAAATTGCAAGAAACTGCTTATGCTATGTATTGGCCTTTACTTGATGTGCATGAATTGTTCTTGTATGACATGTCGATGCATAGGAAGAGAGTTAGACTTCGTCATTGCTTGATATATGTTGATTTGTGCTCACTACTAAATGCCAAATCATTGTTAATTCAAATTGGCTTTGATATACCTTGGGATCCGGGTGGATTCATTACTTGAGCACTTATGCCTAGCTCAATGGCTTTAAAGAAAGCGGTGCCAGGGAGACAACCCAGAAGTTTTAGAGAGTCATTTATTTCTGTTGAGTGGTTTTATATAGTTTAAAAACAGAAAAAATATAGAGGGGAACTTAAAACTTCACAAAAAGAAAAGTGAAAGTGATTGTGAAAGTGGGGGACGTCCTTGAACTTTGTTCATCCCATGGAAACTTTGTGAATCTTAATTACAGAAACTTTTCAACAAAAATAATTATCCCCTTGTACAATTCCATTGTATTATAAAAATAATGTGCCACGATTTTCCTTTAGGATGTTTACATTGCTTGTTGGTTTGTGCGGTGCAAAACAAAAACTTTGGCTGTAGTGCGCTATTTTACATTTCTTACTGGAACGTCGAATGGTTCTGAAACTTTTTGCACTGTCTTTATATACAAATTGTTTTTTTTCCTAATTTTTTCAGAATGTTTGGAGTACCAGAGGTATGGTGAATGTTCAGATTACTACAGACTGTCTTGTTTAAGACAAATTCTGTTTTTGATGCATTGTTTTGCTTGTTTTGATGAAACTATCGATTTCTATCAGTGGATTAAGCCATGGAAAAGTTATATTACAGTAGCTACAATGCAAAAACAAAATATGAATTGGTTTGGAATAGTACTTAGAGTAGTGATTTGCTTTATTGTACTAACGGATCTTACCAAACTTTCTGTTGAGTTTTGTGTGGATGAAGTGATCAAAGATCGAGGAGGTCTCGATGTGAGGAGAAGGAGGAGAGGAAAGAGCTCAAGCTTGGGGATGCCCAAGGAACCCCAAGTAAATATTCAAGGAGACTCAAGCATCTAATCTTGGGGATGCCCCGGAAGGCATCCCATCTTTCTTCAACAAGTATCAGTATGTCTTCGGTTTTGTCTCGTTCGCGTGACATGTGCAAATCTTGGAGCGTCTTTTGCTTTTAATTTTCACTTTTCTTTTATGCACCATGCTGGTATGAGATAGTCCATGGTTGATTTATAGAATGCTCATAGCACTTCACTTATATCTTTTGAGTGTGGCTTTTTAGAATGCTTCATGTGCTTCACTTTATATCATTTGAAGTTTGGATTGCGTGTTTCTCTTCACATAGAAAACCGTTGTTTGAAGAATGCTCTTTTGCTTCACTTATATTTGTTAGAGCATGATCTTTTATAGAAAGAATTAAACTCTAATGCTTCACTTATATCTATTTAGAGAGTCAAAAGTAATTGGTCAATTGCTTGGTTAGTCATAAAATCCTACATAAAACTTATGGATCACTGAATATGATATGTTTGATTCCTTGCAATAGTTTTGCGATATAGAGATGATAATATGTGGGAGGTACTAGTAAACAATTGTGGTTAGTAGGAATATTGGTGTTAAGGTTTGTGATTCCCGAAGCATGCACGTATAGTCTCTCGTTATGCTATGATGTTGGAGCATGATTTATTATTGATTGTCCTCCTTATGAGTGGCGGTCGGGGACGAGCAATGGTCTTTTCCTACCAATCTATCCCCCTAGAGGTACTTTGCTTCGAGGGCTAATAAAATTTTACAATAAGTAAATGAGTTATTTATGACTAATGTGAGTCCATGGATTATACGCACTCTTACCTTTACGCAATTTGCTAGCCTCTATGGTACCGTGCATTGCCCTTTCTCACATCAAGACGTGGTGCAAACTTCGCAGGTGCATCCAATCCCCGTGATATGATACGCTCTATCACACATAAGCTTATTATATCTTCCTCAAAACAGCCACCATACCTACCTATTATGGCTTTTCCATGGCCATTCCGAGATATATTGCCATGCAACTTCCACCGCTTCCGTTTGATGACTTGAGAATTCATTGTTATATTGCTTTGCATGATCATATAGCTGACATAGATAATTGTGGCTCAGCCACCGTTCATCATTTTTCATACATGTTACACTAGATCATTGCACTTCCTGGTACATTGCCAGAGGCATTCATATAGAGTCATACTTTGTCATAGGTATCGAGTTGTAATTTTTATTTCTTTTGAGTTATAAGTAAATAGAAGTGTGATGATCATCATTATTCATTTTTTAGAGCAGTGCCCCAGTGAGGAAAGGATGATGGAGACTATGATTCCCCACAAGTCGGGATGAGACTCCGGACAATGAGAGAAAAAAAATATATATATATATATAAAGAAAAAAGAAAAAAAGAAAAAAGAAAAAAAAGGAAAAAAGAAAAAAATAAACAAAGAGAGAAGGGGCATTGTTAGTATCCTTTACCACACTTGTGCTTCAAAATAGTACCATGTTTTTCATATGGAGAGTCTCCTATGTTGTTACTTTCATATACTAGTGGGAATTTTTCATTATAGGATTAGATGCACACCCACTTAGTTTCATATTGAGATTTAATACACTTATAGCTCTTAGTGCATTCGTTGCATGGCGATCCCTACTCCTCACGTTGATATCGATTGATGGGCATCTCCATACCCCGTTGGTTAGCCGCATCGATGTGAGACTTTCTTACTTCTTTGTCTTCTTTATATTTACCCCTATCATCATACTCTATTCCACCCGTAGTGCTACATCCATGGCTTGCGCTCATGTATTGCATGAGGGTTCAAAAAGCTGAAGCGCGTTAAAAAGTATGAACCAATTGCTCGGCTTGTCATAGGGGTTGTGCATGATAAATACTTTGTGTTAAGAAGACAGAGCATGACAAGACTATATGATTTTGTAGGGATAGCTTTCTTTAGCGTTGATATTCTGAAAGACATGATTGTTTGTTGGGATGCCCGAGTATTGATGTCTTTATATCAAATTATAGACTATTGCTTTGAATCACTTATGTCTTAATATTCATGCCATGATTAGATATATGATCAAGTTTATGCTAGGTAGCATTCCACATCAAAAATTATATTTTTTATCATTTACCTGCTCGAGGACGAGCAGGAATTAAGCTTGGGGATGCTGATACGTCTCTGGCGTATCTATAATTTTTGATTGTTTCATGCCAATATTATACCACTTTCACATACTTTTGGAAACTTTTTATATGATTTATTGGACTAACCTATTGATCCAGTGCCCAGTGCCACTTCCTGTTTTCTGCATGATTTTTATATCACAGAGTATCCATATCAAATGAAGTCCAAATGCAATAAAAAATACGAAGATTTATTTTCGAATATTTGTGATTTTTAGGAGTTGGAATCACCGCAAACGAAGGCCCACACATGGCACGATACACCAGCGCATGGGCCAGGAGCCTGGTGCGTGGTGGTGGGTTGTACCCACCTCGTACGTCGGTTGGAGCTGTACTTCGGGTGCAAGGAAGCTTATATACGAGAAAAAATCGTGTTAAAATCTCAGCGCAATCAGAGTTACGGATCTCCGGGAATATAAGAAACGGTTTCCGGCCAGATCTGGGGAACGCGAAACAGAAGAGAACAGAGAGGGAGATCCAATCTCGGAGGGGCTCCTGCCCCTCCGCCACCATGGAGACCATGGACCAGAGGGGGAACCCTCTTCCCATCTAGGGGGGAGGCCAAGGAAGAAGAATAAGGAGGGGGCTCTCTCCCCCTGTCTCCCGATGGCGCCGGAGTGCCGCCGGGGGAACGATCGTGACGGTGATCTACATCAACAACCTTGCTACCGTCAACACCAACTTTCTCCCCCTCTATACAGCGGTGTAACACCTCTTCCCCCCTCTGCAATCTCTACTTAAACATGGTGCTCAACTCCATATATTATTTCCCAATGATCTATGGTTATGCTATGATGTTTGAGTAAATCCGTTTTGTCCTGTAGGTTAATCGTGATCTTAGTTGGTATGATTGTATATTTTATTTATGGTGCTGTCCTACGGTGCCCTCCGTCTCGCGCAACGTGAGGGTTCCTTGCTGTAGGGTGTTGCAATATGTCCATGATTTGCTTATTGTCAGTGTTGCGAGAGTGATAGAAACTTAAACGCGGATAGGTGGGTTATGGCGTATGGGAGTAAAGAGGACTTGATACTTAATGCTATGGTTGGGTTTCACGACATTAATGATCTTTAGTAGTTGCGTATGCTTGCTAGAGTTCCAATCATAAGTGCATATGATCCAAGTAGAGAAAGTATGTTAGCTCATGCCTCTCTCTCATGTAAAATTACAAGAATGATTACCGGTACTTGTTATCGATTGCCTAGGGACAAATGACTTTCTTATTGTCAATAGCTATCCTCTTTTATTATTCAATTCATTCGTAGTTTTATTCTTGCAAAGTAGTTCTAGCATCACACCTACAAAATAGTTTCATACTTGTTTCCAGTAAAGCAAATGTCAAGCTTGCGTAGAGTTGTACCGGTGGTCGATAGAACTTGAGGGAATATTTGTTCTACCTTTAGCTCCTCGTTGGGTTTGACACTCTTATTTAACAAAAAAAAGGCTACAAATGATCCCCTATACTTGTGGGTTATCAGTGGGCGGCGGTCAAACCGATGGCTCACCTCCCGGTGAGCCTGCGCACCAGACTGCTGGCATGCTTACCAAAGTTTCACACAGCTACTCACACGCCTCCCGATGACACTGTGCAGCGAGCACGCCTCCATCAATTCACACACCTACACGCACGCCTCCCTGTCTGCTGATACGTCTCCAACGTATCTATAGTTTTTGATTGCTCCATGCTATATTATCTACTGTTTTAGACCATATTGGGCTTTATTTTCTACTTTTATATTACTTTTGGGACTAACCTATTAACCGAAGGCCCAACCCAGATTTGCTGTTTTTTTTGCCTATTTCAGTGTTTCGAAGAAACGGAATATCAAACGGATTACAAAGGGAATGAAAGCTTCGGGAACGTGATTTTCTCATCAGATAAGATCCAGGAGACTTGGACCCTCGGTCAAGAAAGGAGGGAGGCGGCCACGAGGGTGGAGGGCGCGCCCCCCTAGGGCGTGACCCCCTGCCTCGTGGCCCCCCCCCCGAAGCTCCACCGACGTACTCCTTCCTCCTATATATACCTCACGCACTAACAGATCGAATCGGAGCCAAAACCTAATTCCAAAGCCGCAACTTTCTGTATCCACGAGATCCAATCTTGGGGCCTGTTCCGGAGCTCCTCAGGAAGGGGAATCCACCACGGAGGGCTTCTACATCATCATCATAGCCTCTCCGATGAAGTGTGAGTAGTTTACTTCAGACCTTCGGGTCCATAGTTAGTAGCTAGATGGCTTCTTCTCTCTTTTTGGATCTCAATACAATGTTCTCCCCCTCTCTTGTTGAGATCTATTTGATGTAATCTTCTTTTTGCGGTGTGTTTGTTGAGACCGATGAATTGTGGGTTTATGATCAAGATTATTTATGAGCAATATTTGACTCTTCACTGAATTCGTTTATGTATGATTGGTTATCTTTGCAAGTCTCTTCGAATTATCCGTTTGGTTTAGCCAACTAGATTGGTAGTTCTTGCAATGGGACAAGTGCTTAGCTTTGGGTTCAATCTTGCGGTGTCCTTTCCCAGTGACAGTAGGGACAGCAAGGCACGTATTGTATTGTTGCCATCGAGGATAACAAGATGGGGTTTTTATCATATTGCATGAATTTGTCCCTCTACATCATGTCATCTTGCTTAAGGCGTTCCTCTGTTTTCATTAACTTAATACTCTAGATGCATGCTGGATAGCGGTCGATGAGTGCAGTAATAGTAGTAGATGCAGGCAGGAGTCGGTCTACTTGTCTCGGACATGATGCCTATATACATGATCATACCTAGATACTCTCATAACTATGCTCAATTCATCAATTGCTCAACAAGAATTGCTCACCCACCGTAAAATACTTATGCTCTTGAGGGAATCCACTAGTGAAATCTATGGCCCCCGGGTCTATTCTTATCATATTTTCCATCACTTTATTATTGCTTTGCTTTTTTACTTTGACTTTTATTTTACTTTGCATCTTTATACCAAAAATACCAAAAATATTATCTATCATCTCTATCAGATCTCACTCTCGTAAGTGACCGTGAAGGGATTGACAACCCCTATTCGCGTTGGTTGCGAGGAGTTATTTGCTTTGTGTAGGTACGAGGGACTTGCGCGTGGCCTCCTACTGGATTGATACCTTGGTTCTCAAAAACTGAGGGAAATACGTACGCTACTCTGCTGCATCATCCTCTCCTCTTCAGGAAAAAGCAACGCAAGCTCAGGACGTAGCAAGAAGGATTTCTAGCGCCGTTGCCGGGGAGTCTACGCAAAATTCAACATACCAAGTACCCATCACAATCCCTTATCTATCGCATTACATTATTTGTCATTTGCCTCTCGTTTTCCTCTCCCCCACTTCACCCTTGCCGTTTTATTCGCCCTCTCTTTCCCATTTGACTTTTTCTCGTTCGCTTTTTGCTCGTGTGTTAGTTTGCCTATTTGTCGTTATGCCTGAAATTGGGGAAATTATTGCCAATATGGACAATAATAATATCATAGAAAATTCTGATGCTCCTGCTGAAGAACCCCCTACTTTGCATACAAAAAGATTTCGAATTGGTAGTGGTAATATTATTGGAAAAGGAGTTATTCAAGATTTCTTTACTTGTGTCGGTGCTTTGCCTTCTATGGGAAGTTCTATTCTCCATAGAACTAGTAGTCTTGCGGATGCTATTGCCATGCTTATCGTTGAACTTGAAAGGCAATTTATGCACATGCATCCTTGCATACAAAGAATTTTGCTCGAATTCTCTAATATTGAGCATTCTTCTGTTAAGCGTGCCGCTACTATATTTTTGGCTAATGAGTTCAGATTTATAATAAAAGAGGCCAAAGAAATTTTTGCGCATTATAGGATTGACGCTGGCCGTCCTCCCATAGAAGCTATCCTCTTTGATCAAGAAGAAATAATGCGTTTTCAATCTCTAGATTATGTTGCTTTCAATCAAAACCTTAGAAAAAAGGTTTCTACCGATGTTCTAGTTGATAGAATTTCTGAACTTAATGATGATTTGGATATTCGAAATAATGAGCTAGTATATTCTCTCGAGTATAGGCTCACCATGTTCTGCCAAAAGAATGCATATAATGATGAATTGGTTGTGCATTACGAAGGGCCGAAAGAGGAACCTATACCTCCTAAAATAGATCTTGGGGATTTCTGTCCCATTAAATTTATCCCTTTTGATTACTTTTGCTTGCCCCAAAGAAAACTTGTTGCCGAACCTAGAGAGTATGAGATGAGCTTTACCGATCTATCCTATTACTATGGCAATACCTAGATCTATCCTTGCTTTTATGCCTAGCTAGGTGCGTTAAACAATAGCGCTTGTTGGGAGGCACCCCAATCTTATTTTAGTTTCTTTGTTTTTGTTTCTTTTTAGGAATAAATAATCCATCTACCTTCTGTTTAGATGTGGTTTTATGTTTTAATTAGTGTTTGTGCCAAGTTAAACCTATAGATTCTTCTTGGATGATAGTTATTTGATCTTGCTGTAATTTCCAGAAACTTTCGGTTCACGAAAACAATTGTTAAAAATCACCAGAACGAGATAAAATAGTTAGTCCAATTGCTTCTGATCAATAAACAAATTGCCTAGGTCTTCCTATTTTGGCTGAATTTTTGGAGTTCCAGAAGTTTGCGTTAGTTACAGATTACTACAGATTGTTCTGTTTTTGACAGATTCTGTTTTTCGTGTGTTGTTTGCTTATTTTGATTAATCAATGGCTAGTAAAATAGTTTATAATCCATATAGAAGTTGGAATACAGTAGGTTTAACACCAATACAAATAAAGAATGAGTTCATTACAGTACCTTGAAGTGGTCTTTTGTTTTCTTTCGCTAACGGAGCTCACGAGATTTCTGTTGAGTTTTGTGTTGTGAAGTTTTCAAGTTTTGGGTGAAATCTTTTGATCGATTATGGAACAAGGAGTGGCAAGAGCCTAAGCTTGGGGATGCCCATGGCACTCCCAAGATAATCCAAGGACACCAAAAAGTCAAAGCTTGGGGATGCCCCGGAAGGCATCCCCTCTTTTGTCCACTTCCATGGGTAACTTTACTTGGAGCTATATTTTTATTCACTACATGATATGTGTTTTGCTTAGAGCGTCTTGTATTATTTGCGTCTTTGCCTTTTATTTTACCACAATCATCCTTGCTGTACACACCTTTTGAGAGAGCCATACATGAGTTGAAATTTGTTAGAATACTCTATGTGCTTCACTTATCTTTTGAGCTAATAGTTTTGCTCTAGTGCTTCACTTATATCTTTTGAGCTTTATAGTTTTGCTCTAGTGCTTCACATATATATTTTAGAGCACGGTGGTGGATTTGTTTTAAAGAAACTATTGATCTCTCTTGCTTCACTTAGATTATTTTGAGAGTCTTAAATAGCATGGTAATTTGCTTAAACAATCCTAACATGCTAGGTATACAAAAATAGTAAAAACTTTCTTATGAGTGTGTTGAATACTAAGAAAAGTTTGATGCTTGATAATTGTTTTGAGATATGGAGGTGATAATATCAAAGTCGTGCTAGTTGAGTAGTTGTGAATTTGAGAAATGCTTGTGTTGAAGTTTGCAAGTCCCGTAGCATGCACGTAAGGTAAACGTTATGTAACAAATTTGAAACATGAGGTGTTATTTGATTGTCCTCCTTATAAGTGGCGCACTACAAAAAAAAGACACATCCGTGACATTTTGGGCCGAACGATTTTTTTTTCTGTCATACATATGACACTTCTATGACGATAATTGTGACAAAACCCGGTATCATCATAGATGTGGTGGGCTCCTACTTCTATGACAAAAAATCATGACAGAAAATGGGCTTTTCGTCCAGGCGGGCGGAGACGCAGCTGCATGACATTCTTTGGGCCGTCCATGACGAAAAAACCGTGGTAGAAGCGAGGGGGGATTTTGGGAGTTGCTTCGGTGGGAGGTCGGGGCCGAAGCGATGCGCGCTTTCTCGTGACGTCGCGCATGTGTGCAAGGCTTTGGCTCTAATCAAGCCGAAGCGAGGCGTTGGGCTCTAATCAACCCGGCGATTGCACTACAGAGTTACGCGTTCATCGAACCCGAGCGACCGATCGATGGCTGTTAATCGAACCCGATGGAGCGATTCTTCGCCATCGCTGCTAATCAAGCCGATCAATGCTGCCTCGGGATGAACAAAGAGCGTTGCGGGGGGTTGGATGAATCAGGCGGTGGCGTTGCCTCGGATGAACAGAACCCGTGGTGTGGAGGGCTGGATGAACGATGAGACGGTGGAGGGGTGGCCGTGGAGGGTGGTTGAACAGACCCGTGGTGTGGAGAGCTGGATGAACGATGGCGGTGGAGGGTGCCCGTGGAGGGTGGTTGAACAATGGCGTGGAGTAGCACGCGGTGGAGGCTGGATGAACAGGAGCCCGTGGAGGCCGGAGGAGGTCGACGGTAGCCCGTGGAGGCCGGAGGAGGTCGACGGTGGAGATGAACAGATCCCGTGGAGTCCTGCTTTGCGATGCGCCACACCCCCCCGTTTCGACCGTATAGCGCTCCAGCACAAGTCCGTTTCATCCGTTTTGTGGTACGCCACACCCTTCCCGATCAACAGGACCCCAATTTCGACCGTAGGAGGTCCGTTTCCTCCGTTTTGCGGTACGCCAGGCCCCTCCCGATCAACAGGACGCCGTTTCGAACGTGGTCGGTCGAACGCAAGGCTGTTTCCTCCGTTGTGCGGTACGCCAGGCCTCGTTTCCATCACCTGTTCCGTCCAAGCCCTCCCGATGAACACGACCACGCATTCCGTTCCGACCCAGCCGGTTGGCTCCCCATGAACACGACGACGACGCTGTTTCTCCGTTCCGACCCAACCATGTACATATGCGCGATAGGCGTTAGAGACCCTGCCCGTATGTACGTACGTGGCCATATTTTCTTTCTTGCACCCTCGCTGTTGTACGTACGTGTACATGCTACGTGCGCGCCTCTACTACGACACGTGCGCGCCTCTACATCCACAAGTATATATGTATGTACACGTTCGCTACCAGAATGACAACGCTACGTACGCTTCGACCAGGTGGGTCCCGACTGTCAGGCACTTCCTTGGGTGTGAAGATGTAGCTGGTGGGTCCCAACAGTCAGGGGGGCGAATCATTTTGGTTTTTTTTGCCCGGACGCACTTCCTTGCGTGCGAAGATGTAGCTGGTGGGTCCCAACAGTTAGGGGGGCGAATCATTTTTTTTGCCCGGACGCACTTCCTTGCGTGCGAAGGTGTAGCTGGTGGGTCCCAGCAGTCAGGGGGAAACCTTTTTCACGAAATATGGTGGCCTATCCAGTGGGTCCCCGCTGTCAGGTGGAGGAATAATTATTTTGCGCGTAATAAGGAGGCACTTCCTTGCTGCGGCCGTGGACCCAGCTATCAGCCTCTCCACGTACAGTCCACGTCCGATGGAAGCCGTTCCTTGACCACGTTGACCATGCCACGCCGAGAGCACCAGGGCGATGGACGACGGCGAGGCCTAGGAAGGGAACGACGCGGAGTCAGGGAAGACGCGGCAGTGGATGCCCACGCATAGAGGAGTATGAGGGTTCACTGGTTCGCTGCGGTGTGAAGCTGCCGTCGCCGTAGAATAACAGGGGGTGTGGGTGAGTAGAGGATGGCCGGCCAGCGGTGGGAGTAGTAGGGGCGATGAGGCCTCGCGCGCATCGCAGCCGCCACGGGAGGCAGGAGCACGAGGCACGACCGACGCTGGTTTGGGCGGCCGGAGCAAGAAGAACAGAGGTTGAAGAAGCACTACGGTGTTGGATGGACATCGTCATCCACCGGAGCCGAATCGTGCATATTGACTAAGTTGACAAAGCCCTCCGTCCCCGTCAACTTAGTAGGCCCACAAGTCAGCCTGCCACTATACTGGGTCCCAGCTAACAGGGGGAGTATTCATTTTTTTGTGCGTAATAAGGAGGCACTTCCTTGCGTGCGAAGATATAGCTGGTGGGTCCGAGCTGTCAGCGGCGGTAACATTTTTTTCACGAAATACTGAGGCCCTTTCGGTGGGTCCCTAATGTCAGGTGGACGAATCATTATTTTGCGCGTAATAAGGAGGCATTTCCTTGCGTGCGGCCGTGGACCCAGCTGTCGGCCTCTCCACGTACATTCCACTTCAGATGCATGTCGGTCGTTGACCATGTTGACCAGGCCGCACCGAGAGCACCAGGGCGGTGGACGACGGCGAGGCCTAGGAAGGGAACGACACGGAGGCAGTGAAGACTCAACAGCTTGTTTCCCACGCGGGGGAGTACGACCAACGAGGGTTTATGGTTCGTCTGCCGTCGCCGGAGAATAACAGCAGTGTGGGTGAGTAGAGGATGGCTAGGCCAGCGATGGAGTACGGTGGGGCGGTGAGGCTGCAAGCGCAACCAGCCGGCCTTGGGAGGAGGAGCAGCGAGCAGTCCCGCCGGCGCTTGTTTGGCGCTGGAGCAGAAGAGCAGAGATTGAAGAAGACGACGGCCGTTGGATGGACATCCAACCGTCCTTTGCTGTCGTCAACTTTTTTTAGGAAAGCCTCAAATCTGTGGAAAACAAAGATACAACCCATCTGCCATTATTTCTAATAATTTACAGCCCATATGCTAATTCTTCAGGTTTTTGGAGCCCATATTCTTTTTGTTAGCATTACAGCCCATATTGTGGCCACGGTTAAAAATTATACGAAATTTTGCATATTTCAAAAGGTCTTGTCGAACTGTTTTTAATCCCAAAATTTCGACTCACATTCAAACTGATTTAAAACATAAATGTATATTAATATAAAATCCAACAAATTCTCCACGTATAAAAATTAATGTAATTTAAAATCTTGAAATGAAAAAAATATATTTGAAACTAATTGTCGGTTTGATGTGTTTAAAAAAATGTACAACCCATTTCTCATTACTGATGGGCCATTTTCTCGGCCAGCCGAATGAAAAGCTCTCCTCGTCTTGAAAGATTTGCAGCCCAACAGGCCTGACAAAGCGACTTAATTGGAAAATCACAAAAAAACTGGGCTGTGGTCGTGGACCCACTGTCACCCTCTCTCGTCAAGATACTCTTCCGATGGAAGTCGCCCTTGACCACGTTGACCACGCCACTGGAGAGCACCACGGCGGTGGACGGCACGACGAGGCCTAGGAAGGGGCGGACGCGAAGCCGGGAAGACGCGGCAGTGGAAGCCAGCGGAGAGGAGTACGAGGTTCACCGGTTCGGCTGCGGTGTGAGGCTGCCGTCGCCACGTGGCCCGCCAGCGGTGGGAATAGTAGGGGCGGTGAGGCCTCAGGCAAGACAGCCGGCCACGGGAGGCAGGAGCATGCGGCAAGACCGCGGCTGCTTTGGGCGGCTGGAGCAAGAAGACCAGAGGTTGAAGAAGCACTATGGCAGTTGGATGGACATCGTACGGTCACTGGAGCTAGAATCGTTCATATTGACTAAGTTTACAAAGCCCTTCGGCCACATCAACTTAGTAGGCCCACAAGACAGCCTCCCACCAAGGTGGGTCCCAGCTAGCCAGGGGAGTATTCATTTTTTGTGCGTAATAAGGAGGCACTTCCGGTGGGTCCGAGCTGACAGCTGGGGGGGGACGTTTTTTTCGCGAAATACGGTGGCCCGTCCGGTGGGTCCCAGCAGTCAGGAGGAAATGATTTATTTCGCAAAATACTGGTGGCCGTCCGGTGGGTCCCCGCTGTCAGGTGGAGGAATAATTATTTTCCGCGTAATAAGGAGGCACTTCCTTGCGGTTGCCGTGGACCCAGCTGTCAGCCTCTCCACGTACAGTACTCTTTCGATGGAAGTCGGTCGTTGACCACATTGACCACGCCGCGCCGAGAGCACCACGGTGGTGGACGACGGCGAGGCCTAGGAAGGGGACGACGCGGAGCCGGGCCACGGGAGGCAGGAGCAGGCGGTAGCACAGCCGGCCACGGGAGGCAGGAGCAGGCGACACGACCGACGCTGCTTTGGGCGGCTGGAGCAAGAAGACCAGAGGTTGAAGAAGCCGTATGGCCGTTGGATGGACATCATACGGTCACTGGAGTATTGACTAAGTTGACAAAGCCCTCCGTCCCTGTCAACTTAGTAGGCCCACAAGTCAGCCCAACAATATGGTGGGTCCCAGCTAGCAGGGGGGTATTCATTTTTTTGGGTGTAATAAGGAGGCACTTCCTCGCGTGCGAAGATATAGCTGGTGGGTCCGACCTGTCAGCGGGGGGAACGTTTTTTTCGCGAAATACAGAGGCCCTTCCTGTGGGTCCTAGCTGTCAGGTGGAGGAATCATTATTTTGCGCGTAATAAGGAGGCATTTCCTTGCGTGCGGCCGTGGACCCAACTGTCAGCCTCTCCACGTACAGTCCACTTCCGATGGATGTCGTTCATTGACCACGTTGACCAGGTCGCGCCGAGAGCACCAGGGCGGTGGACAACGGCGAGGCCTAGGAAGGGAACGACACGGAGCGAGGGAATACTCGGCAGTTGTTTCCCACGTGAAGGAGTACAAGGGTTTACTGGTTCGTCTGCCGTCGCCGGAGAATAACAACATGTGTGGGTGAGTAGAGGGATGGCTAGGCCAGCGATGGGAGTACGATGGGTCCGTGAGGCCTGCGCGGCAGCATAGCCAGCCGCGGGAGGAGGGAGCAGGTAGTCCCACCGGCGCTTGTTTGAGCGGCTGGAGCATGAAGAGCAGAGATTGAAGAAGCACGATAGCCATTGGATGGATATCCAACAGTCACTGCTCTCGTGTGTTGACTAAGTTGACAAGGCGTTGCGTGTGCGTCAACCTTTTTTTTTATGAAAGCATACGCGTCAACCTGTAGTAGGCGCACAAGTCAGCCTCAAATCTGTGGAAAACAGCATACAACCCATCTGCCATTATTTCTAATAATGTACAACCCATTTGCTAATTCTTAAGTTTTTTTTGGAGCCCATCTTCTTTTTGTTAGCATTGCACCCCATATTGTGGCCACGGTTAAAAAGTATACTGAAATTTTGCATATTTCAAAAGCGGTCAACTGTTTTAATCCAAAATATCGATTCACATTCAAACTATTTTGAAAAATAATTTATATAAATATAAAATCAAAATAATTGTCCACGCACAAAAATCTATGGAATTTAAGATCTTGTAATGAAAAAATGAAACTAATTCCCGGTTTGATGTATTTTAAAATGTACAGGCCATTTCGGGCAAACCAATGAAACTCTCCTCGCCTTGAAACATTTGCAGCCCAAAGAGGCCGATAAAGCAAGTAGGCCTTGTTTGGGTATTTCTTTAAAAAAAAATAGAACTGGGCTAGCCATTTTCAGCAAGAAAAAAACACAACCGAGCTCATGATGTGGTAAACATAAATAAAACCCTGGCTAGACGGGCCACGGCCCCGTTGTTACCCTCATCCGTCGCTAAAACTAGTATAAATAACAACTGCTTGTTCCTCGTTGTCTAAAAAAAACTACTTGTTCCTAAAAAAAAAACTGCGCGACTTGCTGGGTCCGTGGTGTCAGCCGCTCGTAGTGTAATGCATGGCAGCGGAATGTACTAGATATAGACCACATCCACTACACTGCAATGGATGGCTACCTTTGTTTCAATATCTACAAGGGTTGGATGAAGAGCAACAGCCAAGTTGGTGGTTCAAGCAAAGAAGTATCGGCCAAGAGGAAGAGGGACAAGGACGAAGTCGAGGACGTGGACGAGGACTCCGAGTAAGGTGGCAGTGTCGTTGCTCATGGCGGTTCTAAACTTCTAATGCAGTGTCTACCGGATTAGTTGCATAGTTTAATTTCAGGTGTGCTTAGTTTAATTTGAGGGGTGTGTTGTGCTGAGCCCCCAGCAGAACTATGTTATGTTTCTTCTTGTTACTTTAACTCTTCAGTATGTACATACTAGTACTAGTATTTCTTTAATAGAATTTAGCACCCCAATTAAGCACGTACTAGCTTTTTTAATAGTACTATATGCATAATTTGGCGACGAGCGCTCTCTATATGTACCACCTTTTTTAAAATTTCAATTTTTGCTCCATGGCGCAATCCATCGATAGTGGAGTACTACTGTACAAAAGTATACATTTTTTAAAAGGCTAGCGTACTGTTCATCACATATATATATAGCCAGTTAAATTCTCAACCTAGAACGACGTGCATACCATGTAGTAAACCGATCCAGAGGAAGTATAGTAAAATGAGGTGATTTTACCCAGCGATCGCGCGGGGAGCATGGCCTGTCATGCGGTCCCACGTGTCATGATGTACCAAGGCGATGCGTGTGTCCTCTTGAGGCGAAGCAATACTAGTACGTGGTTTGAGATGATGTCGAACCAAGTGTGAAATAATGGTTGCTTCGTCCGTGCAGGAAGGTGCGGCATTGTGATTTGACGTCTCATTGCTCATTACTAACACTGGGCGATGCAGTGGGGTGCGTCCCCCCTGCTGTTCAGCACTGTTATTTGGTGCTTGACACGTCAACCCGGTTGCTATATGTCCCACATGTCGGTGACAGGAAGTACAGAATTCATGAAAGGGAGCGTCGACGGAGGAGTATACTACAGAATTCATGAAAGGGAGCGACTTAGTTTTGGAAAAATCTGTTTTACGAGTATGCGTACCCACTAGGGTTTATAGGGCTCATCTAAAAACATTCTTTTTCCGCTTGATAAGTCTCAATTCTAGTACTATACTAGTAGTAGTACCATTACATGTTGGATTTCGAGGTGCGTTAGGTCACCCGATGCAAGCAGTGTCAAGAGGAAACTAACCAATGCATGTACAAGTTCATGGAAATTTAGTGGTCATTCATGCATTCGCTCTAATTAATGCCTCGGTAAACATAACTTCTTGAGAAAAACGCAGCGTCTTGTGCAAACTACGGAATTAATTCACCACTCACCGTCTACCTTGGTTGGAGAGATTTCGAAATTGAGCCATAAAATGAAAAGGAGGGAGTAGTAACTTTTGTCTCGATTACTATTTGTGGCCTTGTATAGATGCAAAATGTATTTGGCCTTTTATAAGTAAATAGGGGGAGTACTAACCAAAGTACGTAGTAGGGACGAGGAGTAAACGGAGGGTGTAGTAAAATTTTCTCCTCGTGCTACGAGCCACTGCAGCGTGGGCGAGGAGCGGCGAAGGCATCAAGAGTACTCCAGCTTCACCTCATCCTGTGAGCCACCGCGCCCGTGGGCGGGGGAGACGGCGTACTAAGCAAGTTTCTCCTCGTTTTGCGAGTTGACGGGACACCTCAAAAGTACTCCAGTGTATAGAGCCTTGCCTCTAAGGTAGGCCCCACATGGTTTGCCTCTTTTTTTAATTTAACATAACGCGTCAAGTCGCAATTTGTTTGTTCACCCGTGGAAGACGATCCTCCCTCCACCAAGTGGACAACCAAGACATGCCAAATTACCACGTGGGCTGCCTTTTTCATACTAAATGAGCTCCACCGTGTACCAGCGGGTGTGGTTGGGAAAGAGGCGGAGTACGTGCGCCGTGCGTGCACCTCTTCTCTTCGTGCCGCCCCCACCTCGTGGGTGTGTGTGAGAGAGATACAAACCTAGACATAATCGCCGTCCATCCCCATGCCTCCGCCCATCAGACCACCAGTCACCACCACGGCACCACGCCCACCTCCTCACCTTATCTCTCATATTTCTCCCTCCTTTTTATATACAAGGGCCACTATCAAAATTACAATTTGCAGATATACAAGGCCATTAACACTAATCGATGCAATATTAATGGTGTTTTCCTCGTGGTACTAGCAAAGGAGGAAATTAATTATCCCCTGCATGCATGCGGGAGTTTGTAAAAAAAATGCATCTTGATGTTCCGTGCAATGCACGGGCATCTTGCTAGTCCATGAAAACAACACATGGCAAAATTCCACGGCGAACGAGGGATTTGAATCTGTTGGGAGGGGTTGTTTGGATCTTGCCCGGGGTAGCCAAAATATTGGCGACCCTTTTGTCCACCGGTGCCTTTGCCACAGATGAACGAGGAACGGCTCGGGTGCTCATGCTGTCATGCATCCTCCAGCGCACACGTTGGAGACGGGCTCGCACGAGCTGTGTTTTTTTGTCCCACAACGCCGCCCGGCCGCCCATGAACCGACCGGCGACCAAAATCGCCATCCAACCGTAGCCGCACACATTATGACAAACTCAACCAACCGGACGAAATTCACACAAACATGTAGACAAACCGATACTCATTCACGCAACCACCGAGTATTTCATATAAACAACGACGGAAATCATATAAAATACCGATTTTCACACAAACATGACGGATTTCATTACATTCAAATGAACTACGCGGTGCTAGTTCGGACAGCACAGTATATAATACATGGCCTAAATGGTCGCCCGCCGATCGATTTGTGTTCCTCATGTCCGCAAAGACGATCACGGACTGCCGGGACCCCAAGGTATATGCTTCAGCGCAAAGGACGGCTCGCTTCCCCACTGCCTAACTGATATCATTGGCTGGTGCGAAGATGATGGTGGCGGCACGGTTCGAGTTCATCACGGCCACTACTTCGCCATGGTCGGCACCGCTCGAGTTCATCCTAACATTGACCTCTTCCGTGGAGCCCATGCGGGTCGACGAAAGTCCTCGCAACAAAAGGATCCGGCAAGACACCTGTTGTATGCGCGCGTCGCCTCGCGGTGGCCTTCATGGGACCCAAGCGGCGGCGGCCTCCGTGTTCTACTTCTCTCGATGATGGCGGCGGACGCGAGGCGCTGCCACCGACCGTCGCTCTCCGCGCACCGGCCGCGCCGCTTCTTGCATGGCGCGGCCGCCGGCATGGGAGTCTCGGCCACAGAAACGGGAGACGCGGTACGAGGCAGGAGCATGGACGGCAGCAACGACGCTCGTGCGCCGCTCCTCGTCGAGCTGGCCTGGAGCGGTGAGTTGCTGAACCGCGCGCCGGCTTGGGGCAGCAACTGGCTCCGTCGGGCGAGGGGAGGGAGGTGGATCAGTGAGCTGCATATCTTGTGTCCGGCGGGCTACCCAGCCGGCTTGGATGCGGAATAACTACTCTTCGTAAGCCATTGTAAGAGTGGACAAAATGGTGGACGAGATAGGGGAGCGGCGGAGGTGTGCGATTCTTGGCCGGCGTTTGACCTCGTTTAAATAGGAGATTAAATAGATGGCGGATGGGAGGAGCTTGGCCGGCGTTGCGTTTAACGCCGGCCCTGTCATGAACGGACTTGTGTCCAGAGTGGGTTTCTCGGCTTCCACACGGGCGGGTTTCATGGAGGCGTTTGAATGCGGCACGGAGGCGTGTGCAGCCGGGCGTGCCGCGAGTGGCGCCCTCGACTCTGACCTAGGACACCGCGCCGTTCTTCCACTGACGTGTGGGCTCTTTGGGTGCATGGCCTGCATGTCAGTGACCCAACACAGCAGCACACAGAGATGAACCTTTGGTGGGCGAGGCGGTCGAAGCGGCATTTCATAAACCGATGATTGTTCATTGAGTGTGACGTCATCTTTTTCATGTAGTTAAGCGTGTGTCTTGCGTCGTGTGCTGTGTGCATGCAGGCGTCACGAGTGTTGCGTGCGTGCAAGGGTGCGTTTCAGTGTTGCATGCATGGGTGCGTGCGTGCAAGGGTGCGTTTGATGTTGCATGCATGGGTGCGTGCGTCGCGTGTTCGTGAGTGCATGTGTACGCGTGTCGGTGTTGCACGCCAGATGCGTGCGTGTATACGTTATGTGTATGCAGTCGGTGTTGCACGCCTACATGCGTGCGTGTCTTGCGTGCGTGCATGTGTATGCGTGGGTGGTGATGCTACGTCAGTCGACTGACTTTTTCATCTCTGGTCATTAGATTTTTCAGCCGTTGGATACGAAATTAAGGGCCTCCAATTTATCATCAAACTCCACCCCCCAAGCCGCCAACCACCACGGGCGAACGCCGCCGCCGCCGCCCGCCGCCCGCCCTCCCGAAACCACTCCCCACCGCCGTCCGCCGCGCACCTTCGAGAGAGTGGGCCAGCATATATGATCTTGAGATTTTACGAAGTCACCATAGGTGCCTCGTAGTCGAGTGGAACGTCTCCTCCCACCAAACGTACATCACCGGAAAATACTGAAATTAACACAAGATAAATGCAAGCACCGGGAATTTAACCTTGGTGGGCTCGAGAAACCACTGTCCTCTAACCATCCAACCACATGTTGGTTAGCACGAGAAAATGTATGTGGTGACCGTGATGAGCTTATTCTGAAATCCAGTGACCATATCGTGCTTTCGCTTCAAATACAATGACCGTAAGTGTCTTCAACAAAATACGGAGCACGCATCAAATGCAAAGTCCGTCAGTGTCATCAACAAAATATGGAGACGTACCGTGAGCTAGATATCGTTGTACTATTGTATATGCTTATTTTCTTAGTGGCCGATTGCGTGTGTGGTGTGGTGGGCACATCATTTCTAGTTGTGGTGGGTCAACATGAAGACTCATGGGTCGGTTCCATCCTGCGCCACATATAGGTTGGACCGAGACGTGTTATACGGGGACCCATGTGGAGGACTCGGCGTACAACACGAAGCTACCAGAGTCGCGGAGGACTCTATCCCCACTGGTGATAAGCCGACTATATATGATTTGTAACCCTAGGCCCTTAGTACGTTATACAAGCTTGGGGTCTAGTTAAATCGATAGTATACACACGCGACAATGCACGGTATTCACGTGTACTTTGTACACACCCCTAACACTAATATACAGCATGCAGGAGTAGGCTCTTTCTTCAACCGCAAGTGTCCGATCCGAACTAGGGTAAAACTTTGCCTCAGATTACCATCCAGCCTAACAGCCAGGATATCCTACGAATATATGATGAAATCATATCTGCCAACTACTATTAGAGAGGTGTGTCGGGGGGCAATGTGTGCGAAAGAGGCCTAAAGATAATGTGTGTGTGGAGACACGTAGGCACATATATGTGCGTATAGAGGGCTAGTAGAGACCGTGCATGCTTATATATGCATGTGAGAGAAATAGTGTTTTCCAACTGAGATTAGTGAAAAGAGTGGTACATAGTAGTCAGAAAGAGAGATAGAGAAACAGAGAGAGCATGTGCGTGAGACACCCCGACACCCTGAGAGAGATTGTGAGCATGTGTGAAAGATAAAAGCCGATGCATATAAAGTGTGTGCACTTATGCATTAGATAGAGAGATATCTACGTGTAAAAGGCGGTTCTACGCATTAAATTAAAATATAAATGGCATTATTATTTTTGGATGAGATCATGAATTCTGCAAAATTGCGTATGGACGAAAATCGGTCTATCAGACACCCATACTCTATTGAATTCTAGCATGTGCATGTGTTTATTTCATATTATCGATCCATAGAGTGAGAGCGGTTTGAAATACATGCAATGGATGCTTTTGCAATTCATATATAAACATTAATTAGTGCACTCCATGTTGTTAGTGTGAAGCACTTTATACATTTGTCACTTGCATGGATACATTCCAAATTGCTAGCTACTAAATAAAATACATGTCTAATTCAACATAAAGGGGTTTCAAGATTCAATTCATAGGAAGTGCATTCATCTATTTGAACCGAGATAATGGCATTTGTAAATCAGATGTAAAAGGGGCATCAATCTTTGTTGTGAGTTTGAACATGGTATATATATTCATACGCATATCTAACTTTTTTTGCAACCAAGGAGATTATACAGAACCATGCATGAACCGAGGTAAGTTGCATATTTTTTATATATACTACTGTACAATGTATATTAAAATGTACCCCTCCATTCCAAAATAATCGTAGCTTTAGGATTTTCAAGAGTAAAGATTTGTGAAGTTTGACAAATCCTGAAAGTTCAATTCAAGAGAACCGAAAACGTTAATGCTTCGCTCCCAAATATTGAGCGAAGCGCCAAATAGGCCTCTGGTCACCCGAAACCTTGAGACTAATGTTTTGGTGGTAGGAAATTACTGTCCTGACTCTGGCCCGTGTAGCCTATCGGCCCGATGTCCAAAGGTCTAAACCGGGGTAGGTTTGTAACTTCACCAAGATGCCAGTCTCAACTGCCTCCGAGAAGCATTCATACGCCATGGGCGCCTAAACACCCATGCGCTCGGCCGAAATCTATCCAGCCCACATTTGGGACACCTGACATGACTTTCCTACTCCCAACCCGCAATATGTCCGAAAGTTTAGATGGGGGCAAAGTTTGTAACTTTCCCCAAATTTCAAACAAGCGCGTCTCAACCCGAAACATTGTTCCCCCTTAG
The DNA here is from genome assembly GCA_021605205.1 of Aegilops longissima. Lineage (NCBI taxonomy): Eukaryota > Viridiplantae > Streptophyta > Magnoliopsida > Poales > Poaceae > Aegilops > Aegilops longissima. Next base: position 575,046,318 of record CM038677.1, read on the forward strand.
TTCCCCGCCTCCCTCCGTTTCCCCATTCATACTCCGTGGGCGCGAAAACGCCCTCTCCACCAGCCGCGAAACCCCAACCTCCTCCATCCTCCACCCCATAGCGGCCAATCCACCGCCGCCCTCCTCCATCACGCCGGAGCCGGTACCCCGACGTCGTCGTCCAACGCAACCGAAACCGCAATGCCCTCAAGGACTTAGCAGTGAAGCCGAGGCAGAGCTGCCTCCACGACGCCGACGCCGACGTGCGCGCTGCATTGTAACCACTCCGACCACGCCGTCCTGCGCCTCACTGCTGCGGCTCCACTGTCGCAACCGTCCACCGCACCGGAGCTGTTCCCGCTACACCGTCGTTCGCCGCCTCGGATCTGCTTCCCCGCCGCCGACAGACGGCCACCGCACCACACTCAACAACTTGGCCATGGGTTCGTCCAAGGCTGCACCGTCCTCCACAACTTCTGGTTTCCGGCGAACAACAAGATCGTCGGAAAAACAGAAGGAGGACACAACACTGCCAACATAAAGAGGTACTCCTCTTCCCTTATTCGTGCAAATCTTACGTCTCCGCTCACACCGTATTCATCCCATGAAAGAAACTAGTTGAGCGCTTCTTACTGCATCTTCTTCGTGATACTAAATGCACAAGGTTTCCTCCTTTTACTATTTCACCTTTGCTAGAGGTCAAGCCGCTTTGGATTTCAATTCAGGTCGGTCGAACCGCAATTAAAAGAAGCAGCACCCGCTTAGGCACGCGGAGCACCTAGTCCGCTTGTTCCCGGGAAGCGGCGCCGGTGTCTATCATAGGGGTGTGGCGCAGGAGCTGCTTGCCCGATCGGAGGTCGGCGGAGCTTGAATGGATGGCGGGGCGGTGCCAAGCACGGCGGTCGGTGAGGTCGAGGGAGGGCGCAGCGGGGAGGAATCTTGGGCGGTGGTCGCCGGCGTTTGAGGAAGATGGTCAACACCGATGGCCGGAGGTAGATGAAGGCGATCTCCCGTTCTTTGTACATCGGACGGTGCAGAAAAAATGGACTGACCTATTTGCTTTCAATCATTGTTATTTTCATAGAATCCTGTAGTAATTGAGTGTGCCATGCATGTTGTAGAGCTATCATATGTCTCCGTCATTTATTTCTCACCGACCTACTATCTGCTACCTTTACACTGTACTAATTGTGCACACACTTCACCCATACTCACACTATTGTTTTTTATGCATGGGTATTTCAGACTGACGCAAAGGTTGATGAATGCGAGAAAAGAAAAGATGTAAGTCGCTCGGTGTAATTCAAGATAAGCACTAAGCGTTTCAACGCTCTAATGGGTGCAATGTCGCAGATTGGAGACGATAAAAGTAGCTCTGCGATTGATGATCTCAATTGCCACACACAACCATCCTGTGTGCTTGCTTTAACTTCACTTGTCAAATGTGGTTGCATGTTGCATATGGTGTCTAGCTTGTATTGCTTCCAATTTGGTTAAATTGCATCTGCTTACTTTACACATTATACCTTTGATAATGACATGCCTTCCTGTTTTTGATACATACTACATATGTCTATTAACCATGTTCATACATCAAACTAATGCTCTTTTGTATCCCCGTCAATCACTTATGATGAGACAGTCACCCAAGTGGGTTCTTGTGAGACGCCTACTCTTTAAAGTGTGCAAGTCATCCTCCCCACATGATTCTCAAGAAACAGCAAGGCTAAATGAAGATAGTCAACGTAGCTCTCTAGTTGATCACCGCAATTCCCCACACCACCATCGCAGGTGCTTGCTCTTACTTGGCAAAGTGATATGTGGTTGCATGTTGCATATGGTGTCTACCTTGTAATGCTTCTAATTAGGGTAAATTGCATCTGCTTAGTTAACACATTATACCTATGAATATGACATGCCTTCCTGTTTTTGGTACATACTACGTCTTTCTATTAACCATGTTCTTACATCAAACTACTTCTCTTGTGTATCCCTCATCAATGCTCCTAATTTGTTAAATTGCATCTCCTTAGCTTACACATTATACATGTGAATATGATACGCCTTCCTGTTTTTGGTACATACTACATCTGCCTATCACACCATGTTCTTACATCAAACTACTGTTCTTGTGTGTGGGTTAATATGAGACGCAATACTCTTATAAAGAATGCAATTTCATCCTCTCCACATGATTCTCAAGAAACAACAAGCCTAAATGAAGATATTGAACGTTGCTCTGTGCACTGAAGACAGCACTTCCCTACACCACCATCACAGTGCTTGCTCCAACTTCACAGTGTGATATGTGGTTGCATGTTGCATCTGGTGTCTAGCTTGTAATGCTTCTAATTAGGGTAAATTGCATCTGCTTAGTTTACACACTATACCGTGAATATGACATGCCTTCCTATTTTTGGTACACACTACATCTATGTGTTAACCTTGTTCTTACATGAAACTACCTCTCTTACAGATCCTGCATCAATTACTTACGATGAGTCACCTTTATTCGTTGCATATTGCATATTATTTCTAGCGTGTTGCCATGTATTGCTTCTAATTTGGTCAAATACATTTGTTAGGGCACCCTTTTAATTTGGCGAGTGATATTGGTTTCATCTTTCATATGGTTTCTAGCTTGCATCGATTCTAACAAGTTCAAGCACTTTGTGCTTAGTTTACACTTTATACATCATACATGTCAATATGTCACGCCGTCCTGTTTTTCATACATATTCCATCCTCCTATCATGCGTGCTGCCTTACATGAAAGTAGTGTTCACGTTATCATGCATCAATAAGTTACAAGAGAAAATTTTATTCCTTTTTCTTGTGGGTTTGACTTGACAAGGCAAAATCAAGAAAGAGGAAGGAAAAGAGTAAGGAAGGCGATGATGGTGGTCCTCTGCAGACAACGTAAACGGACATCTGTGCCGATTCTCCTTGTCTTGATAGTGCATTACATGGTCCAAGTCTCCGCTCCCTACTCCACCATCCAAGGTGCTTGCTCTAACTTGGCAAAGTGTGATATTTGGTTGCATGTTGCATATGGTGTCTAGCTCAGTATTGCTCCTAATTAGTGTAAACTGCATCTGCTTAGCTTACACATGATACATGTGAATATGACACGCTTTCCTGTTTTTGGTACATACTATATCTGTCTATCACACCATGTTCTTACATGAAACTACTCTTCTTGTGTATCCTGCATCAGTCACTTATGATGGGACACCTTTAAGTTGGCAGTGTGATATTGGTTTGCGTCTTGAATATGATTTCTAGCATGTATTGCTTCTAGTTTGATGAACGCCACCTATGACGAGACAGTTTTAACTTGGCGAGTGATATTGATTGCACCTTCCATATGGTGTCTTGCGGTGTTTCTAATTTGTTGAAGTGCCTTCCTTAGTTACCACATCATAGGTGTGAATATGTCAAGCCGTCCATTTTTTCGTACATATTCCATCCTCGTATCATGACTTTGCCTTTCATCGAGTAGTGTTCACAAGATTATCATGCATGAATGAGTTGTGAAGAAGCGAATGATATTCCTTTTCTTGTCGGTATGACCTCACAATGCAAAATCAATAAAGCTGAAGGAAATTGGCAAGGCATTGGATGATGGTGGTCCTTCCGAGCAAGCTGAAGCAGAGGTTCTCTCTGATTCTACTCCGCCATCCTCCCAACAAGATTCGCAAGACAACGCAAGGCTAGAGTCAACGTAGCTGTGTAGATGATGAGCACATCTCCCCTACTCCACCATCACAGTGCTTGCTCTAACTTGGCACTATTATATGTGGTTCCATGTTGCGTATGATGTCTAGCTTGTATTGCATCTGCGTAGCTTACAACTTATACCTGCAACGATCACTTACCCATAAGACACATTTAACTCGGGACTGTGATGTAGGTTGCATCTTGCATTGTCTTCTAGCTTGTACTGCTTCTAATTTCTTGAAATGGCACTTATGACGAGACACTTTTTACCTGATAGAGTGATATTGGTTGCATGTTCATATGGTGCCTAGCTTTCATTTCTTCTAATTTTGTTGAAATGCCTTCCTCTTACTGTTTTTTCATACATATTCCATCCTCCTATCACACGTGTGAATATGAAACGGTGTCTTTTTTTGTATATATTCCATCCTCCTGCACTTGCCTTACATCAAAGTAGTGTTCATCTGTATCATGCATCAACCAGTTATGCAGAGCTAATTTTATTCATCTTCTTGTGGTTTTGACTTCATAAGGCAATATCAGAAAATAGGAAGGAAAAGAGTAAGTTAGGGGATGTTGGTGGTACTCCGCACCGACGCAAACAGAGACTCTCTAGATTTGCCATCGCCTCTCGCTAATGAAGTTGAAGTCCCAAGTCTACATGATGAGTTCATCTCCGCACTCCACCATCGCAGTGCTTGCTCTAAGTTGACAGTGTGATAATTGGTTTCATGTTGCATATGTTGTCTAGCCTGTATTTCTTCTATTTTGATTAAATTGCACCTGCTGAGTTTATCGTTATACATGTGCATATGACATGGCTTTCTATGTCTAGAATACACTGCATCTATCTATCATACCATGTTCTTACATCAAAGTACTGCTGTTGTGTATCCCGCATCAAGAACTCATGATTGGGCGCTTTTAACATGGCAGTTTGATAGTGGTTGCATCTTGCATTGATTTCTACATTGTCTTGCTTCTAATTTTTGAATTGCCACTTATGACAAGACACTTTTAACTTGGCGAGTAATATTGGTTGCATCTTTCATATGGTGTCTAGCTTGCATTACTTCTATTTTCTTGAAAATCATACCTTAGTTTGCACATCGTAGCTGTGAATATGTCATGTCGTCCTGTTTTCTTACATATTCCATCCTCATACGGTTGTCTTACATCAAAGTATTGCTTGTCTCAGATCATGCATCAATGAGTTCGAAGAGTGATTTTATTCTTTTGTGTTGTGGGTACAGCTTGACATGGCAAAGTCAAAAAAGAGCAAGGAAAATAATATAGTAGGGAGGTTGTTACTCGTCGGGTGAAACGGAAAAGGCTCTACCGTCGAGATTCTGCTGGTACTTATAGTGCGAGAGAAGGTCCAAGTCCACCGCTAAATCTACAAACACAAGATCACCTGCTCCACCAGCTGCAGATCCGCTTCAACTGTACCAACATCTCAACGATTACTCGTTCGTTTGCTCCGAACGGCGGTTCCCAAGCTGCCTTCACACCTAACACTACTTCCGAAGAACTATTGACACAACAGGACTTGGCAAGATCAGATGAACCTCATGAGCATCAACACCAAGGCGGTACTGACCGAGTCAAGTTGCGCTTGCATGCTCCTTTATATGTACTCTCACGGTTTGATGTACACTAACACTTTCCATATTCGTTGTTGAACTAGCACCACGGCGCAAGCGAAAGCAGACATCGGGGATAATGCTTGAGATTAACAAAATCTAAAGGAGGAAGAATGGAGATCCATTTTGAGGCAGGTTTAAAAGGCCACGTGATGCTACAGAGTCAGCCAAGTTAGTATCAGAGGCAGCCGTTGCCGTTAGGTGTCATGCGCGTATCCTCCCAACGTGGATCCAGTACAGGAATGAGAAAGACAATACCCAGTTTAACACCTTCCTTGACCATTTATCCGTAAGTAATGTTATTCATCACAATTAGTAATATTGTCTTGCTCTGTCCCATACTTTCTAGCTTCCTCCTAATAAGACTCACATTCTTTTTTCAACAGATGAGGTTCAAGTTGGATCCGAAAGATGATGCAACTAAACAAGCATGCACTCATGTTTTTCATCGCTTTCTGCGACAATGTCGGTACCACCTTAGAAAATCTCACTTTGAAGGCAAGGCTAACAATGAAATCGCCCAAACATCTCCAAAGGAATATATTACAGATGAAGACTGGACAGCCCTCGTTAAACACCGGTCCGATCCAAAGTATCGTAGGCTATATGTATTTGATCGGACCACATATTGAACTTGTATTTATGTATGTGCCTTACAAGTGTATCTTCTTCTAGGCTAACTGTTTGAAGAACAAAACCAACCGTTCTAAAGTGAAATTCCAATAGACAACGTGGATCTCGTAGCTATATTGCACAATCGCGAGGCTCTTGTAAATAGCTGCTACTTCCTTCTTTTTTTGTGCCATATTATCGTATCTATATTGACTTGTTCCAAATACAGCGGAAAGCCCGTGCGGACCAAAAAGAACCTGAACCGAATGCAGTGCAAATCTTCAAGGATTGCCACACCAGCAAGATGAAGGGCATGAGCACACCAGTTCAAGCCGCTGTTGTAAGTCCTTACTCCTCCTCCCTTGAACTGATTGGTATTGTGATGTGTTCATTTAACTACTTGGTTTGCAGCCAATGTCACTTATTCTGTTCACTTTTATACACAGTTGTCTTAACGTATCATTTCACCTTACATGGTTTAAAAGAGATGAAGGATATTCTTTTGGTCTTGATCTGTAATCTAGTTGTTATGTTCACGTGCGCACACAATGATAAAATAGCCTGTTTGTTTTATATCTGTTTGCCCATGATATGAATGATGTCATACTATGTTCATCCTACTTTAAACCATGTCTTTATCCTTAGATGTCAACGAATGTGAGGAAATAGACAATACAAATGGGCATGCTACATGGACATATGTTCCAAAGTGATTTTATTATGTAGTTGGCACTACAATACATGCTAATGTATTACAGTAGTTCACCAAAATAAGTTATGTATAAATGTTTAACCTACTTTGTTTGTTTTTGTCTCATTAGTAACTCACGGTACACTAATCTACAAGTTCAAACTTTCGTGAAGCTATGGAACAAATGATTGAACAGCCACAACCACGAAAGGTGGCGAGGCTACTACAGCACAATGTCACCTCTCTGCGGTGCATCGGTATCTCTCCACTAACAGTGCAAAAAGCACCTTCTGCGTAATTCGGGTTGGTTGTCAAGGTAACCTCGTCCAAATCGCCTCTTGAACAAAATCTTCCTGCTAGATGAGTGATATATCATGCTCCGACACAAGTCCAATCCCTAATGGGCGTTGTTTGGAAACAAGAATAGTGGTTGAGAAATGTCGTCAAGATATGAATGGTTTTGAAACCGGACTATCGGACATTAAACCGTTGTTGAAGAGCAATGGCGGAAAAAGGTGGAGATCGTCTTTGCTCCATCGATTCTACAGACTGAAACATTAGCACTCAGGTCAAATGATCTGTGCTTCTATACATCGATGGTGCTTTTATCCGGAAGGATTGTAAACTTTATGCCAACAGGCCTTTTGTTGTATGATTGGAATTTATTTTGTTGTGATACAACATTTATGATGCTTTGCCAGTGCTGCAGTAATTATGACGCTATTTTTGTATAGTGTAGGTTTATCTTAGTAATGTATTGGACGAAAGCTTCAGTAGGAGCCCAACATGCCAACATTAAATCGGGCCCATTCCAATTGGGCTAAAAGCGATTCGGGCGAAATTGGCATGTAGCCCACTAAAATATCTGCTCTTAAATTAGCATAAGCTTTCAAATTTTTCTCGTAGGCTGTGCCCATAGTGGGCCTTTAACGAGCCTAAACATAATTTGGCCCTCGGTAAAAAGTAGGTCGTTTACGGTGTAAATATGTCGAGCCCATAAAAAACATGGGCCTTTAATAGACCGAAAGTGAGATTGGCCCTCGATTGTGCCAAATAACCCATCGACTTAGCAGGCGAAATGGTGGCCCATTTACCATGCGGATATTTGACAGCCGAAATTGGATAGGTTCAGAATGCGCCGACCTAATACACGGGCCTTTAACAGGCGGAACTTCGGTCGGGCTAGATTATCGTCATTTTATATGGGCGTTAATGGGCCCGATATGACGTTAGGCCACATATGGCCCATGGTTTACGTCCGGCGTTAACGGGCCAAAAATGACAACAGGCCGAAAGTGGGCCAAATCTATAGTGGGCCTCTAACAGGCCGAATGACATACATGGCCGAATATGACCCAAATCCTTCACGGTCATTTATGGGCCGAAAGTTTTGATGGCCTGTAAATGGGCCCAAATGAAGCCGGACCTTTAACAGGCCGAAAATACACCGGGCCATAATTCGGCCCAATTACTTAGCGGACTGTTAACGAGCCAGAAGTGACCATGGGCCTCATTGATGACAAGTTTAGACCAGGCCGTTGACGGGCCGATTTGACAGAGAATGTTGGGCCTTTAGCTGGGTCAGCCCATTATGGTCTGCAGAATCTTGTGGGCCTTTAGCTGGGCCGGCCCATTGTGGTCTGCAAAATCTTGTGGGCCTTTAGCTGGGTCGGCCCATTATGGTCCACTAAATTTTGTGGGCCTTTAGCTGGGCCGGCCCATTATGGTCCGCTAAATCTTATGGGCCTTCGGTTGGGCCGACCCATTTAAACTTTGTGGGCCCATCTCGACCGTTGGATGAGTGACACTTGTGCCAACGCGGAGCTGACACGTGGATCCGTCAGCCAATGAGAATTTTACACGTGGAAAATCGGCATTGGTCGTGGCTGTTAACGGGTTATCGGATCCAAAATCCGACCCGATAGCTTAACGGTGTTCCGTTACGGTGGATGCCACGTGTCGGTCACCCTTGACGAAAGCGCTTCTGTGACACGGGATTTATCGTCATGGAAGTGGACACTTCCGTGATGATAATTTTGGTAATGTCATGGAACACTTCTCGACAAACGGTATGACTATCTTGATTCTGTCATAAATTTGTCATGGATGTACATGCATGACAAAAAACGCGACCTACTGTGACAAACACATATCATCACGGAAGTGTATTTTTTTTGTAGTGGCGGTCGGTGTTGGGGATATAACTACTAAGGGTAAACCGCCCAGGAGGGACCGGTTCACCCTCAACTACATTGAAGCCCGTAAAGACCCAGAAGATAGCGCTTTACTGATGAAGCTTAGAGGCCCAAAGCCCAAAGGCGGATTAGGGCCCATGGTAGTAAACCGCTATGATTGTATAACTTGTGTTGTAAGATAGGAAAGGGGAGACCGAGGCGGACACTTGTATGAGCCGACCTCGGGACTCTGTAGAACGGCCGGGCGTCAACCTATGTATATAAAGGGACGACCCGGCGGCGGTTCAAGGGCAGGAAACAACAACTCGAGACCCAGGCAAACCTATTTGCTCCCTGGTCATCGAAACCCAATCAATTCCATCACAACTAGACGTAGGCTTTTACCTTCATCGAAGGGGCCGAACTAGTATAAAAACTCCTGTATCCCTTGTTCGGTTTAACCCCTTCAAGCTAACACGTCGCGATGGCTCCACGACTAAGTCCTTTCAAGAGGACATCTGACATGTTAATTCCACGACAGTCGGGGCCGAGCGATGGTCTTTTCCTACCAATCTATCCCCCTAGGAGCATGCGCGTAGTGCTTTGATTTTTTATGGCTTGTAGATTTTTGCAATAAGTATGTGAGTTGTTTATGACTAATGTTGAGTCCATGGATTATACGCACTCTCACCCTTCCATCATTGCTAGCCTCTTGATGCAGTGCATTGCCCTTTCTCACATTGAGAGTTGGTGCAGACTTCACGGTGCATCAAACCCGTGATATGATACGCTCTTTCACACATAAACCTCCTTATATCTTCCTCAAAACAGCCACCATACCTACCTATTATGGCATTTCCATAGCCATTCCGAGATATATTGCCATGCAACTTTCCACCATACCGTTCCTCATGACACATTCATCATTGTCATATTTCTTAGCATGATCATGTAGTTGACATAGTATTTGTGGCAAAGCCACCGTTCATAATTCTTACATACATGTCACTCTTGATTCATTGCATATCTCGGTACACCTTCGGAGGCATTCAGATAGAGTCATACTTTGTTCTAGTATCGAGTTGTAATCATTGAGTTGTAAATAAATAGTAGTGTGATGATCATCATTGTCGGTGCGGGGACGACACCAATGGGATCACAAGAATCCCTACTACGGTTGCGGGGCGCGGGGTCGTGAGAAGAGCAGATCAAACAGATAGCACACGGGTTCTTTATCCAGGTTCAGGCCGCGAGATGCGTAAAACCCTACTCCTGCTTTGGTGGTTAGTTTATCTGCGTTCTTGAGCTAGCTATGGGGCGCGAGGAGCTCCAAAAAGCCGAATCCTCCTCCTGGTCGCCTTGGGCCTCCTTTTATAGGGGAAGGGGTTGCCAAAGTGGCATACAGGAGGTGGAAAGGGTACAACCATACGAGTTTATCCCTTGCATTACATGACAAGGCGCCATAAATGTGTCTTGCTTAGGTGTCCTTGCTTTATCGGGGACGGGGGAGAGCCCAGTCTCGTCCGCCGCCGCTCCCTTCAGCGTTGACCGCGCATACGCCAGCCAGTGCCTGTGGTGCCATGTAGGTAGGCAGGCAGGCTGAGGTGGTGCAGTGGTGGGTCTCCACGAAGGTTCGCTTTCACACGCAGGTGCCTTGCCCAACCGGGTTGGGTCGGCACTGCATGGTGGAGGCTCGATTGGCTGGGGCTCGATGGTGGCCCTCGGGTGCCCTTGGCGGGCCTTGCCGTAGCCACAGCAAGGTCTCGCCCATGGCGCTGCTGCCATCCCCGGCAAGGCTCTTGCTGGGGGCCTTGGTCGGGATCCCGCCAAGGGTCGTCATCTTCTATAGTATGTATCTGGTCTTTGAATGTCTTCACAAAGATCTGCATGCCACCACGGGGATGTCTCCCGAATCCTTTGCCCCATGGGGGGTAGTGGACTCAAAGGTGATCCGCTCCGTGGGCGTGGGGTGAGCCGCCCCGGCAAGGGCCTTGCCGGGTTTGCTAAAACCGCCCCCGGCAAGGATCTTGCCGGGGGAGTCTGCTTCGTCCCCTTTGCTCTTTGTGGTCTTGGTCTTGGCGTCGTTCTGCTTCTTTCGAGCTTCGGCCTTACCTTGGCTCACCTTCCTTGCCTTGCTTTAGCGTGGCGGCGCCCGCGGCTCAGACTGCCCGTGCACAGTTAAAAGGTGTACCCTTCTTTTTGTACACCGAGGAGCCCCGGCACAGGCCACACGTAAGCGCAATCGCGTCGTTGGGCTAGGCCCAAAAGCGGTCTTGTGAGCAGGCGGGGTGGTTTTTACATGGTAAGTCTTTTTCGCGCTCGCTTCCATACCTCCCACGCGTGGCTTGGCATGGAGAGGCGTCGCGTGGCGTGGGGGCATGCGTGGGGCTGAGCTTTGCGCGCATGCGTCACGTCATGGTAAAAGGGCGGTTCGCGCCTTCCCCATAAGCGAAGGGGGCGTGGGCGCGACCCATTCTTGAGCGGGCCGGGCATGGTCTTCATAGCGTCCACTCCCACGATCACGGGGTGGGAGAGGTCGCCTCACCCATCGCCTTGGTCCCGCATGCCGCCATGTGGCTCTCATGCGCTTTCGGGGTGGCGAATGGTGGGCGGGAAACCCGGGCCGTCGCGGGCGGGGCAGCGGGCCGATCCGGTTCCGGCGCCTTCCGCGCCTTTGATTGGTTGGCCTGGCGGTTGTACCCCCCCCGTTCTTTATAAAGACCGGGACGGCGTCCGCACTCTTCCATCTTCTCTTTCCTTGACTTCGCTCCCCTCCTCCATCCGCCATGGAGAGAGGGAATCTGGCTCTTCAACGGTGGCAGCAAGGGTCGCCGCTTCGACAACGCGTCCTTCCTTCTCCTTCGCTGCGGTGGCGAGCCACCGCGAGAGGAAGGGGAGCGAGCAGCAGGCGAGGCCGTGGGCGAGGTCGAGTGCTTTCGGGGAAGAGGAGAAGCGGGCGGCCTGCTGTCCCGCCTCCGCCAGCCAGTTCCTCCCCCGGAGGGCCATGTTGGGGATGACCCTTGCGAGTTCTTTGTCAGGCTGCGCCGGCCGCCTCGCCGTCGCCTTCGTCTCCCGACTCCCTTCGTGAGCGAGATGGAGCGGGATCCGCCGGAGTCACTGCGGCTGCACATGAGGGGCTGTTGGATCAGCGGTACGCGAGTTCGCGTCGACTTTCCAGCCCCTCAAGTGATGTATCTTGGTCGAGGGTGGAAGACGTTCGCTCACATCCACCGCTTGACGGCGGGGCTCACTCTCCATTTCAAGCTGATGGAGGGCGGCCTCCTCTCCGTCAAGGTCTTCGGGTGCTTCGGGACTCGGGCAAGGTGCTGCGTGGAGAGCTCTTCTGATAGCGAAGGCTCCTCCTCGAGCGGGAGTGGCAAGGAGGACAGCGACAGCGGACGCGAGGTGGCGGCGGCGGATGGCGGGTCCGACTAGGTGTCGGGCGCCCGCTCCGTGCGGCACCAGCGATCCATCATCCGTGTCGCCGGCTTCTGAACTTCTCGGGTCGTCTCCTTGGGCGGCCGCGTTGGGAGGCTGCGGAAGAGGAAGAGGCGGGCAGCAAGGCCGCCAAATCGAAGCAGCGGCACCGACGCCTTGACGGCGTGCTGATGTCCTGCCGCCTCGTCTTTGAGCTCTGCTTCCGGCGCCGCCATCACCATCCAGCCTTCTTACGGCCACCGAGATGTTCTCTTGGTGTCTTCTGCCACCCGTAGCTCGTCTAGGCGCCCCTTTTGCCCTTTTTGCCTCCTTGACCTGCCTCCTGAAGAGAGGGGCAAGAGAGGGTCCGAGCACCTTATCTCTTTTAGTTTGTAAGCCTTGAGGCCTAGGCTGAACTTAAAAACTTGTAATCCCATCATTCATGTTTTTTCATTCTCTATGGACTGTACAGAGTGGAATGTTTTTTAATGAAAAGGGATGCTTGCGGGTCATTTGTTTGCATGGTAGAACCCGACAAGGAATAAATCCTTGATATCTCTAAGATAAACATTTCCTTGCCCGGCAGCAGGCCCTGCCGTCTTCCCACTTCACTCGACCTTCCTCACGCTTTTGGCGGAGGCAGGGATGAGGCGGGTTCAGGCTCCTCGTTTCATCCTTTTGCCGCGACTCGACCAAACCTGGCCCCGAGGCGAGCCCTAGAGCCTAGAGTTTTTAGGGAGCACGGTAGCTTGGGAAACAACGAAGTTTCACATACCTCAGTCCATAAGGGAATGCATGATAAGGAATGAAGAACTTATCTGAGCTGCAGCCCCGACAACTCTGGATTGCCGTGGGTGAATCTTCATACTTGCGCCTCCGGCAATCTTGGCTTGTCGGGGGTCTAGATCTTAGATCTGTCCCTCTTTTCTTCCTTAGTCCTCAAGTGATCGGCAAGGATATCTCGTGAGTCCTGCGAACCAAAGGAGACAAAGAACGGCGAAGAGCGCACACTCGACCTCTAAGCTAGGGGTTAGTCGCCGCCAAGCACTATCAACCCTAACCAAGGAGACTTGACCTAGCATGCATACTATAACTTAGGGCGCCCGGTAACTTCATTTATTTATGCTCGTGGTCTGCGCTGGCTTTGTACAAAGGGTTACATGCATCGCCGGCAATGCTTGTACAAAAGGTGGCTTCTTTGGGGCCCGATCAAGCCGTGCCTCACGGGTAAAACTTGCGAAGATGCTCAATGTTCCGTGAGTTACTCACTGAGCGGCATCTTTGGTCTCGAGCGGACTCGCGCGGGCACAGTGACTCGTGTTACCCGGAGGGCCTTCCCACTTTGGCGTCAACTTGTTGGAATTCTTGGCGATTGAGCGCGCCAAAGGACAAGGTCGCCCTCCTCAAGGCTTCGGGCATGAACCTTGTGGCTATGGTAGCGGCGCCAAGGCTTGCTTTGGTAGAGTGCTGCTCTCACGGCCGCCCAAGACGATCTTCTGAAGGAGCACTGCGTTATCTTGCGCGATTGCTCTTGCTCGAGCTTCGTCATAGCGAGCACTCGAGGTGACCCGTATATGAGTTCGATGGGAGAACTGCTTCGCCCGTATATCGAGGAGCAAAAGGTGTACGCGGCGGTGGCTCGATTTGGCGTCGTCTGATCGACCAAATAATCGCCCGGCAACTCATCAATCCAAAGCCTTCCACTCTTGTGCAGCTTGTCAAAGGTCTTGGTCCTTAAGCCTCATGATGCTTTCAGCATTTGCCCTCTTCGCTTGACCATTGCTCCATGGGTGAGCAACGGGCCAAAACAGACTTTCTTTGCCGAGGTCTCGGGTATATTGCATGAAGGTGTGGCTTGTGAACTGTGTGCCGTTGTCGGTGATAACCCTGTTGGGCACGCCAAAACGGCACACCAGTCCCTTGAAGAACTTGACGACTGATTGAGCTGTGACCTTCCTCATTGCCTCCACTTCCGACCACTTTGTGAACTTGTTGATTGCAACGTACAAGTACTCAAAGCCCCTGACAGCGCGGGGGAAAGGGCCCAGTATGTCGAGCCCCCAGACCGAGAAGGGCCAGGAGAGAGGAATGGTTTGAAGGGCTTGAGCTGGCTGATGAAGCTTCTTTGAACGGAACTGACACGCTTCACACCCAGTGACTAGTGTCGTCACATCCTGGAGGGCGGTGGGCCAGAAGAAGCCTTGCCGGAATGCCTTTCCGACAAGGGCCCTTGACCCAATGTGGGATCCACATATGCCTCCGTGTATCTCTGCCAACAGCTCCAGTCCTTCCTCTCGAGGGATACACTTCAATTTCACTCCGTTCGGCCTCTTTCTGTACATGACGTCATCGACGAACTGGTACATGGTAGAGCGATGGGCTACTTTTTCCGCTTCTTCCTGCTCCTCAGGAAGTTCCCCTGTCTGGAGGAATCAGACGGTATGATGTGCCCACGCCGGAGCCTGGGGCTCGACGGCGAGGATTAAAGGCATTTCCTCCGCTACAGGAGCGGCTGTCTCGACGGCAAGAGCTTGATGCTCCGCCGGAGCCAGTTGTCCCGTGGCGGGCTTAGTATTCCCGGCAACATCCTTGCCGGCGGCCCCAGGGAGCTCGGCGGGAAAGTACTTGTCAGGCCCTGATTTCCTCCTCTTATTCTGCTCTGTTGATGGATCAACGGATGGCTGAGTTAGCTGAAGCACAAAGGTACCTGGTTCCACAGGTAGCTTGAGGGCAGCGCGTTTTGCAGGTAATCGGCGACATCGTTCTCCGCTCGGGGAACGTGTTCAGCCTGTATACCGTTGAAACGCTCTTCCAGCTTTCTCACTTCATCGACGTAGGCCTTCATCAACGGCTCTGGTAATCCTTGTTGACTTGCTTGACGACAAGCTGCGAGTCTCCCTTGACGATGAGTTTCTTGATTCCGAGGTCCGCCGCGATCCTAAGACCGGCAAGCATCCCCTCGTACTCTGCCGTATTGTTTGTTGACACCTCCCTAGGGAAGTCCATCTGGATCACGTACTTGAGGTGCTCTCCGGTTGATAGCGACAAAATCGCCAGCCCGGCGCCTAAGGAGAAAGCTCCATCAAAGTACATGATCCAATCACAACTTGCCTCTTTGCCGGGGAGAGCAGTCTCTTGAATTTCTTCGTCAGGTGTTGCGGTCCATTCTGCAATGAACTCTGCTAGGACTCGGCTCTGAATCGTCGAGGTACTTTCAAACTTGAGGCCAAAGCTGGACAGCTCCAGTACCCATTCCACAATTCTCCCCATTGCATCCGGATTGTGCAATATCCGTTGCAGAGGGAAGCGAGTGATGACAGTGATCTCGTGTGCCTGGAAGTAGTGACGCAGGCTTCCTCGAGGCCATAAGGAGGCCGAAGAGCAGTTTCTACACACCGGAGTACCTTGATCTAGCCCCCTGCAGGAGGGAACTAACAAAGTAGACCGGGCGCTGCATCATTTTCTTCTTCGGCGGCACTTCAACTGGCTGTGTCGTCTCTGCATTGGTGGTGCCGAGCTCTACCGCTGCCATTTCCTCGTCGTCGACCTCTCTCTGCGCCACCAGTGCGGAGCTGACCACTTGGTCCATTGCCGCCAGGTATAGCAGCAACGGTTCTTGCGGCCTGGGCGCAACTAGTATTGGCGTGGAAGAGAGGTATTTCTTCAAATCTTGCAATGCTGCTTCGGCTCCTGGCGTCCACTTCATTGGGCCCGCCTTTTTCAGGATCTTGAAAAAGGGGAGGGCACTTCAGCGAACTTGGAAATGAACACGCACATGGCGGCAACGCAACCAGCAAGCCGACGACATCCTTGATCCGCTTGGGTGCTTCAATCTGCTCTATAGCTTTGATTTTGTCCGGATGGCCTCTATCCCACGTTGTGACACCAAGAACCGAGGAGCTTGCCGGATGGCACGCCAAAGACGCACTTCTCGGGGTTCAGCTTGAGATTGATCTTGTGCAGGTTTGCAAATGTTTCTTGCAAATCCGGTATGAGGGTTGCCCTGTCCTTGGTTTTGACCACTATGTCATCCATATAAGCCTCCATATTTCTATGGAGCTGGGGTTCAAAACCAATCTGGACCGCCCTTGCAAACGTCGAACCAGCACTCTTCAACCTGAAAGGCATCCGTATGAAACAATACGTACCACATGGGGTGATGAATGATGTCTTCTCTTCGTCTTCTCTTGTCATGAAGATCTGGTGGTAGCCGGAGTAGACATCGAGGAATGACAACAGATCACACCCGGTCGTGGAGTCAACAATCTGGTCGATGCGCGGCAGCGGAAAGGGATCTTTAGGGCAAGCCTTACTGATATCTGTGTAATGAATATACAGCCTCCACTTCCCGTTTGCCTTGCGCACCACGACCGGATTGGCCAACCACGTTGGATGGAGCACTCCTCTTACCAAACCCGCTGCTTCCAGTTTCCGGATCTCTTCTGTGATGAACTCTTGTCGTTCCAAAGCTTGCTTTCTGACCTTCTGCTTGACGGGCCGCGCATGAGGGTAGACAGCAAGGTGGTGCTCAATCACCTTCCTGGAAACGCCGGGTATGTCGGAAGCTTGCCTTGCAAACACATCGACATTCGCCTGCAGGAAGGCGACGAGCGCGTCTTCCTTTGTCGTCAAGGGTGGAGCTTATGGTAAAATCTCCTCCCGTGCCGTCCTCATTGATAGAAACCTTCTTGGTTCACGGTGGTATGGCCCTCGGCTTCTTGTTTCCGCCAGTGGAGCTCTCTGGCACGTCCTCGACGGCAGCGCTACACTCCGAAGAGGGGCGCTTGCCGGAGTGGGTGTCCGAGGTCACACCGGTCTTCTTCTTCTTCTTCCCTCCGGGGTCCCGGCGAGCGAGCAAGTGCCCTAGCGGCAAGCTCTTGCAACCGCTTGGGTATAGTTGGTCACGCAAATCAGCGCATCTTTCTTGTCGGAGGGAATGGTGATAATCGTCACAGGTCCTGGCATCTTCAGGGTGTTGTAGGCGTAGTGTGACACCGCCATGAACTTGGCCAGCGCTAGGCGGCCAAGGATCCCGTTGTAGGGCAAGGGGATCTTGGCAACATCGAACACGATCCTCTCCGTCCTGAAGTTCAAGTCGCTTCAAGGTCACGGGCAGCGTGACCTTTCCCTTGGTTAGCTTCTTCCGGGTTGACCCCTGAAGCGTGCCGTCTCTTCGAGGTCGCCATCGGGAATCTGCGGTTTCTCGATCACGGCAGCGAGATCAAGTTCAGACCAGCCCGCCATCGACTAGCATCTTCGTCACCTTGAGGTTGCGTATTGTTGGTGAAACCAACAGCGGCAAGCACCGACCGCTAGATGCGATCGGGGTGATCCTCGGTGTCAAAGATGATAGGTGTCTTTGGACCACTTCAGTGCCTTTGGGCATCAAACAGCGGCTCGCCACTGTAACCTCTCGCGCCCACTGTTTAAGCCGGTGGTGAGAAGTATGCAGCGAGGCGCCGCCGTCGACGCACATGGCCTCTGTAGCTTTCTGAAACTCTTGGTCACCGGATTCATCGTCCTCTTCGTGATCGTCGTCTTCTGGCTTTCTGTCACGGCCCCGGGCGGGCCTCTCCTTTTGCTTATCCTTGCCATGACGGCCCGTCTGGCCGTCACGCTTCTTGCCGGACCCCTCAGCACCGTCCAGGCCCTTCTCCTTGTCCCGCCTCTCATATTCAGCCCTCTGCTTCTCAGCGAGGAGCTCAACCTGTCGGCAGTCCTGGAGAGCATGGCCTTTGGTGCGATGGATCTTGCAGCATCGCTTGTCGGGGTTTCACAGCTTCTCGGCGGCCGCCAGGCCCGGCGAGCGACGCGCCCGCAACCTCCTTGTCGGGGTCGCTCATTTTAGTTTTTCTTGGTGGAGCCGGTGTCATCAGATCCCTCAACAGCAAGCACGGTTTTCCCTTGCGCTTCTGTTGCGGGCGCCGGCCTTTCTTTGTGGGCGGCAATATCCTCATCTGAAGAATCGGTTTCCACGCCGGCATCTTCGCCGGGGTACTTCCTTCCTTCTTCAGCTCGGGCACATTTGTCGGCGAACATAGAGTTCGCTACATCTCTCACCTTGTTCATTGCCAGCTCTTCACGCATCTTGCGATTACGCACGTTCGATGAAATCGCCGATGATGGCGGTGGTGAACATCGGGGATGTTATCTTGTACCACTGAACCTCTGAATATACTTGCGGAGACTCGCCTCCCTTCCGAGGAATGACGTGCAGGTCGGTTGCTTGGCCATGGGCTTGGTGGCCTCGGTAAAGGCGCCTCACGAACTCATGGCACAAATCCGACCGTAAGGAAATAGAGTCTACGGCAAGTGCATCAACCACGACATGGCATTGGGTTTGAGCCAGCGAACGGTAGTTTGCAAGCAACTTATCGCTATGGGCTCCGGCAGCTCTGCATCGCGATGGTGTAGACGCCGAGAACTTCGGATGGGTGGGTCTTGCCATCTGTACTTTTCGCCACGTCGGGTTTGAAGGTGCGGTGGTGGGCCACCGGAACTGCCGCAGCTCACGGGTAAAGCGGACAACCTACCTCGTAAGGTAGGCCTCTGAGGCTCCCGGTGCGGGTGGCTCACAGCAGAGCCTGCTTCGCTTTGTCCCGATTGGTGGCGCGCCGGCGCGGCGCTCGATAGTGGTTCGAAGCGTCTTCATGTTCTCGCCTCGAAGAACTTGGCGCTGGTCACATGGGCCCGCGGTCGACGATGCTACGGAGATCTCGTCTCCCGTAACGCCGCGACAGGCTGGCGTCCGCGGGGCCGGGCGAGGAGGAGGTGAGTGCACCGTGGTTGCAGCGCCGTCGGCTCTCCTGCCACTGGTGCGTGGGACTCCGTCGGAACGCCGACCAGGGGGCTCCACCGGATCGGTTCGTCTTTGTTGGCCACCGCAACAAGGCTTCGATGGTGGCTCTCCATTCATCGAAGTTTCCGGCGGTGGGAGGAAAATCGAGAGCAGCTGCTGCGAGCCGAGGCTTCGCGGCGTTGGTGGCGGTGAAACCTGCACGGATCGCGACAAGCGCTTCAACTTGACCATGTCGGCGAGGAGCTCTATCACGACCCTGCGGTCGCACGCGATCTTCACCAGCGCCTCGGTGAGTGGGCAGGTCTTCTAAATCCCGGAGGTGGCGCTCGGGGCTCTTTCCGCGGCGACGCCCGGGGTCCTCGGTGTGATTACGCCGTTTGTTGTGCGTCGCTTGAGAAAAGCATGCCGTCGGCGCCGGTGTGGGAGTCTTGGAAGCCCTCGCGGCGCCTGCAAGCGGGGTGGCAGCGATCTTAGAAGGCCCCGCGCCACCCGCGGAGGGCCTGACTCCGTCTTTGGATTTGGCGGCATGCGGCCCGCTACCAGGCGCACGAACATCGCCGCCTCCCAAACTTCGGCTGCTGGGACGGTGTTGGTGTTCGCAAACAGCGCCCCGGGTCCTTTCTGCGACCGGTCCGCTGCTCGCCCGCGTCGGGACGGGGTGTCCGGCTTCCGACGGGCCAACCGCCACCGTCGTCTTCTTCTTGGGCGCCATGACGATGAAGAAGCGTCGAACTAACCGCTAGAGCTGATTCTCACAAATGCGCCCCCTACCTGGCGCGCCAAAGATGTCGGTGCGGGGACGATACCTATGGGATCACAAGAATCCCTACTACGGTTGCGGGGCGTGGGGTCGTGAGAAGAGCAGATCAAACAGATAGCACACGGGTTCTTTATCCAGGTTCGGGCCGCGAGATGCGTAAAACCCTACTCCTGCTTTGGTGGTTAGTTTATCTGCATTCTTGAGCTAGCTATGGGGTGCGAGGAGCTCCAAAAAGCCGAATCCTCCTCCTGGTCGCCTTGGGCCTCCTTTTATAGGGGAAGGTGTTGCCACAGTGGCATACAGGAGGTGGAAAGGGTACAGACATACGAGTTTATCCCTCTTATTACATGACAAGGCGCCATAAATGCGTCTTGCTTAGGTGTCCTTGCTTTATCGGGGATGGGGGAGAGCCCAGTCTCGTCCGCCGCCGCTCCCTTTCACGTTGACACGCCGCCTACAGCCAGCGGTGCACGTGGTGCCATGTAGGTAGGCGGCGTTGAGGTGGCGCAGTGGTGGGTCTCCACGAAGGTTCTCTTGTTGCCGCGGCGGTGCCTGCCCAACTGGTTGGGTCGGCACCGCATGGTGGAGGCTCGATTAGCGCGGGCCTGATGGTGGCCCTATGGGTGCCCTTGGCGAGGGGTTTGCGCAGCCCGGCAAGGGTCTTGCGGGGCCCGGCAAGGGTCTTGCCAAGGCCGCTGCTGCCATCCCCTGGCAAGGCTCTTGCGAGGGCATTAGGGTCCCCCCTTGGCGGGATCCTGCCAAGGGTCGTCATCTTCTATAGTATGTATCTGGTCTTTGAATGTCTTCACAAAGATCTGCATGCCACCACGGGGATGTCTCTCGAATCCTTTGCCCCATGGGGGGGGGGGTAGTGGACTCAAAGGTGATCCGCTCCGTGGGCGTGGGGCGAGCCGCCCCGGCAAGGGACTTGTCGGGTTTGCTAAAACCGCCTCCCAGCAAGGATCTTGCCGGGGGAGTCTGCTTCGTCCCCTTTGCTCTTTGTGGTCTTTGTCTTGGCGTCGTTCTGCTTCTTTCGAGCTTCGGCCTTACCTTGGCTCACCTTCCTTGCCTTGCTTTAGCATGGCGGCGCCCGCGGCTCAGACTGCCCGTGCACAGTTAAAATGTGTACCCTTCTTTTTGTACACCGACAATCATTTAATAGAGCATTGTCCCAAAAAAAAGAGAAAGGCCAAAAGAAAAAAAAGAAGGCCCAAAAAAAGAAGAAACAAAAAGGGGCAATGTTACTATCTCTTTTTCCACACTTGTGGTTCAAAGTAGCACCATGTTCTTCATACAGCGAGTCTCATATATTGTGCTTCAATGTAGCGCCATGTTTTTCATACAGAGAGTTTCATATGCTGTCACTTTCATATACTAGTGGGAATTTTTCATTATAGAACTTGGCTTGTATATTCCAACGATGGGCTGCCTCAAATGCCCTAGGTCTTCGTGAGCAAGAAAGTTGGATGCACACCCACTTAGTTTCTTTTGTTGAGCTTTCATACATTTATAGCTCTAGTGCATCCGTTGCATGGCAATCCCTACTCCTAGCATTAACATCAATTGATGGGCATCTCCATAGCCCGTTGATTAGCCTCGTTGATGTAAGAACTTCTCCTTTTTATCTTCTCCACATAACCCCCATCATCATAGTCTATTCCACCCATAGTTCTATGTCCATGGCTCGCGCTCATATATTGCGTGAAAGTTTATAGGTTTGAGTTTACTAAAGTATGAAACAATTTCTTGGCTTGTCATCGGGGTTGTGCATGATGAGAGCATTCTTGTGTGACGAAAATGGAGCATGACTAAACTATATGATTTTGTAGGGATGAACTTTCTTTGGCCATGTTATTTTGAGAAGACATAATTGCTTAGTTAGTATGCTTGAAGTATTATTATTTTTATGTCAGTATGAACTTTTGTCTTGAATCTTTTGGATCTGAATATTCATACCACAATTAAGAAGAGTTACATTGAAATTATGCCAAATAGCACTCCGCATCAAAAATTATCTTTTTATCATTTACCTACTCGAGGACGAGCAGGAATTAAGCTTGGGGTATGCCTGATACTTCTCCAACGTATCTATAATTTTTGATTGCTCCATGCTATATTATATACTGTTTTGGACCATATTGGGCTTTTTTCCACTTTTATATTACTTTTGGGACTAACCTATTAACCGGAGGCCCAACCCAGATTTGCTGTTTTTTGCCTATTTTAGTGTTTCGAAGAAACGGAATATCAAACATAGTCTAAACGGAATCAAACCTTCGGGAATGTGATTTTCTCATCAGATAAGATCCAAGAGACTTGGACCCTCGGTCAAGAAAGGAGGGAGGCGGCCACGAGGGTGGAGGGCGCCCCCCTCCATAGGGCGCGCCCCGCCTCGTGGGCTCCTCAAGCTCCACCGACGCATCCTTCCTCCTATATATACCACGCACTTCAACAGATCGATACTGAGCCAAAACCTAATTCCACCGCCGCAACTTTACGATCCATGAGATCCCATCTTGGGGCCTGTTACGGAGCTCCGCCGGAAGGGGTATCCACCACGGAGAGCTTTTACATCATCCTCATAGCCTCTCCGATGAAGTGTGAGTAGTTTACTTCAGACCTTCGGGTCCATAGTTAGTAGCTAGATGGCTTCTTCTCTCTTTTTGGACCTCAATACAATGTTCTCCCCCTCTCTCGTGGAGATCTATTTGATGTAATATTCTTTTTGCGGTGTGTTTGTTGAGACCGATGAATTGTGGGTTTATGATAAAGATTATCTATGAGCAATATTTGAATCTTCTCTGAATTCTTTTATGTATGATTGGTTATCTTTGCAAGTCTCTTTGAATTATCCGTTTGGTTTGGCCAACTAGATTGGTAGTTCTTGCAATGGGAGAAGTGCTTAGCTTTGGGTTCAATCTTGCGATGTACTTTCCCAGTGACAGTAGGGGCAGCAAGGCACGTATTGTATTGTTGCCATCGAGGATAACAAGATGGTTTTTTAATCATATTGCATGAATTTATCCCTCTACATCATGTCATCTTGCTTAAGGCGTTACTCTGTTTTCATTAACTTAATACTCTAGATGCATGCTGGATAGCTGTCGATGAGTGGATTAATAGTAGTAGATGCGAGCGCGAGTCGGTCTACTTGTCTCGGACGTGATGCCTATATACATGATCATACCGGATACTCTCATAACTATGCTCAATTCATCAATTGCTCAACAGAATTGTTCACCCACCGTAAAATACTTATGCTCTTGAGAGAAGCCACTAGTGAAATCTATGGCCCCCGGGTCTATTCTCATCATATTAATCTTCCATCACTTTATTATTGCTTTGCTTTTTTACTTTGCCTTTTATTTTACTTTGCATATTTATACCAAAATTACCAAAATATTATCTATCATCTCTATCGATCTCACTCTAAGTAAGTGACCGTGAAGGGATTGACAACCCCTATTCGCGTTGGTTGCGAGGAGTTATTTGCTTTGTGTAGGTACGAGGGACTTGTGCGTGGCCTCCTACTGGATTGATACCTTGGTTCTCAAAAACTGAGGGAAATACTTACGCTACTCTGCTGCATCATCCTCTCCTCTTCGGGGAAAACCAACGCAAGCTCAAGACGTAGCATCTGTCTGCGCGGCGGACTGCTCGCATGCGCCCCGTCAACTCCTTTGGTAACATGTATGTTCACCGCGGGATAATTAATTTAACATGCATCGTAGTTGCAGTGGATTCGCGGTGTGTGTATGGGTGTGTGCGTCTGGGGGTGGCGTGTGGCTCGTAGTACACTAGGAGTTGTGAGCCACCGTGTGGGTTGGCCGTTTTGTTAGGCATGCCGGTGCCACTCAGAGTCGTGAAATCGTTATTTAAAACATTACACAACACTTTCGTACATAAATTTTTTGGCCACATGCAGTCGATGGTTGTCCTATACGACACTTGATACTCGCGTGTGACGCTTTCTGTGGGCCCGCAAGTTCGTCGTCCATCACTTTGACGAACAACTGGCAGTGAGGTTAATTTGACCAGCAAGGTAGAATCTTTTTTCTTTGTGTTATGGTGGTATATAGTACGCGTCGAAGAGGTGGGAGGGGACTAGCATATATACTATACGTACGCGTCCGTGAAGAAGTACACCTCACTCAGTGTCGGGACTTTTTGGTTACCGAGGCACGTGCCACATCGAAATTGTGAAAATTGGTTATTCAAACAGCACACAACACCTTTTTGGGCCACATGCATATCCTAGCTAGGACACTCACGTGAGACGCTTCCATCTATGGGCCACGAGGCCATCGTTGATGCATGCATGCATGACTTTGACCTACATCGGGAGAGGTTAATTAATTTCACCATCGATGAGGATTCTTTTGGGTTGTACATATATTATGGCAGGAGCATATAGTATGCGGTGAAGAGGGGGGAAGGGAACCATCATATGTAGTACGCTTGATATGAACCTCACTCTGTGTGGGTGCATGGTTTATGGTTTTTGAGGCATGTGGCACATCAAAGTTGTGCATTTTGGGTATTCCACATATATATGTTTGTCCCACATGCAAAGCGGTGGTGGTTGTCCTCTCGCACCCACTTAAGCGGTTATCAGCGATATCGATGCTTTCCGTCTGTGGGCCCGCTTGGTCCATCACTACTTTTTTCCTGACAGCAAGAGGTTAATTTGACTTAGGAGGGGATTATTATTTTTGCTCTGGGATGACATGCATGATACAATTTGAGCACACACAGATGCATGTGCACGCATGAACCCCTCCCATCGAGTCGAAGTGGCTAGTACAACAACACATCATGAACCGATCTCGCTCTGTGTCGGGAGCTAGCGTACGATTTTTGACACACGCGCCACATCAATGTTGTGTATTCAAACATGCATTCACCTCCATACATATGCATGTAGTGGTTGCCTTCGAATGATACACTCCCTCGCGTGGTTATCGGCGACAAGCCTATATATTCGTGGGCCCGCGTGGACATCCATGACCACATTGACCAACAACAAGATAGGTTACCATGGAGGATTCTTCATTTGGTTCGTGTTATCGTAGTATAGGTCATGGTGAGATTCAGACCTAATTAAGTTTGAGCACATATACTATGCACGCATGCATGCATGAATCCCCGTCGTTGGCTTGAAGTGTGGTGTAACATACATATGCATCGTCAACCTAACCCTGATTCAGTGTGGGGATTTCTAGTTCGAAATCACGGTGCCACATCAAAGTTGTTCCATTGTTACTCAAAAACACACCTCTCCATACATATGTTTGGGCCACACGCATGCAGTGGTTGTCTTGAGGACTAGCTACTTGTGTGATTATTCATGAGCTAGCCCATCTCCGGGTCGCATGGACGGCCATCACTTTGACCAACAACAAGAGAGAGGTTATGCGACCAAGTTGGATTATTCTTGGTCCGCTTCTGATCCATCTTGGTGAGATATTTGCCTCTCTGGCCTGCCGATGAATGTGTGTGTGTGTGTGTGGGGGGGTTGCTACTCAAGACTTTGCTAGGTGAACCTCGGTTGGGGACATGCATTCATAGTTTAGGATTCCCTTTGTGGCGTCTGAGGGGGTGGGGCTGCTAGCTACTTTGCACTTTGCTAGATGAACCTCGGTTGGGGGAGGGGGCATGCATTCATAGCTTAGGATTCCCTTTGTGCCGACACGAGGGGGGGCTGCTAGCTACTCAAGACTTTGCTAGGTGAACATCAGTTGGGGGCATGCATTCATAGCTTAGGATTCCCTTCGTGCCGACACGAGGGAGGGGTGGCTGCTAGCTACTTTGCACTTTGCTAGGGTGAACTTCGGTTGGGGGGGAGGGCATGCATTCATAGCTTAGGATTACCTTCGCCCGACACGAGGGAGGGGGGTTGCTAGCTACTTCGCACTTTGCTAGGTGAACCTCGGTTGGAGGGCATGCATTCATAGCTTAGTAATCCCTTCGTGCGATTCGAGGGAGGGGGCTGCTAGCTACTTCAAGACTTTGCTAGGTGAACCTCGGTTGCGAGGGCATGCATTCATAGCTTAAGATTCCCTTTGTGCCGACACGAGGGAGGGGGGCTTCTAGCTACTTCACACTTTGCTAGGGTGAACCTCGATTGGGGGGGTCATGCATTCATAGCTTAGGATTCCCTTCGTGCCTCGACACGAGGGAGGGGGCTGCTAGCTACTTCGCACTTTGCTAGGGTGAACCTCGGTTGGGGGCATGCATTCATAGCTTAGGATTCCCTTCGTGCCGACCACCCAGGGGGGCTGCTAGCTACTTCGCACTTTGCTAGGTGAATGAACCTCGGTGGGGGGGCATGCATTCATAGCTTGGGATTCCATTCGTGCCGACCACGAGGGAGGAGGGGGGTTGCTAGCTACTTCGCACTTTGCTAGGTGAACCTCGGTTGGGGGGGGAGGGGGCATGCATTCATAACTTAGGATTCCCTTCGTGCCAACACGAGGGGGGTTGGGGGCAAGCAATACCGTGCGCTTTGCGAGAGAGGTGCCACATCGAAGTTGCATTTGGTATTTGAAAATCAAACCACCCTTTTGATACATAAATTTGGTCCACATGCAAGTGTGTTCGTATTCTGGCCCTCTCCCGCGTCATTTTTTTACCACATTTATGAACATTAGACAAGTCAGATGATGCAATAGACACGGTTCACTCAAACTAACCGTGTGCCACGCCAGTGCACCTGTCACGCACACATCCGCATAGTACATTGGGCTCCACGAGGCTCCCCCTCTCAAAAATATTTGCCCGCCTCGAGGGTTTTTCTGTTTCATAACAAACAGTTGTTATCTCCGGACTGTGTGCGATGTTTCTTGTTCCCAATCCCGCCTTGTCGGATGTAGGGTTCCGGCAAACCCTTAAGGTTCGAACACTGGGGTGCGCGTGGACTCTTTCCCCCCTATCGATCTACGCCCTAGCTTGCTAGGATCTCGCGGACGAACTCGACAAACTCGCAATCAAAGAGAGACACGAGATTTATACTGGTTCGGGCCACCATTGTGGTGTAATACCCTACTCCAGTGTGGTGATGGTGGATTGCCTCTTGGGCTGGTGATGAACAGTACAGAGGGAAGAACAGCCTCCTGAGGTTGAGGTGTTCTTGTGCTTGCGGACTTGTGCACGTGAGAGCTGGATCAACTGCTCGATCTCTCCACTATGGTGGCTAGACCTATTTATAGGGGCCCTGGTCCTCTTTCCAAATATTGAGCGGGAAGGGAGCCAACAACGGTAGGCAAATTTGAAGGGGGATAGCTAGTACAAGTTATCTTGACAAAAGTGGTCTTCGCCTGCGAAAAGCTCTGTGGTGACGCCGTCTTGGGCTCCACGATGACCTCCGTCTTGCCGTCCTCCTGGCCTTGGTCTCATTGCTCCAATATAGGAACCTTTCCTGATGCCCCAGTACTCTTCGCCTGCGCTGGCCTCCTTAGCACAAAAGAGGAAACAAGGACGTTGCGCGCACTGGCGCCCGCCTGGTGCCGATCGTCATGGCACACGTCACGAGAGCCTCGTGAGGTTTACCCTCCCTTGATATCTCCGCTCCTCGCGAGCCGGCCTGACTAGGCCACTCTTGAGGAGGTCTTGCGTCATCCGCCTCGCGAGGCTTGGCCCCTCGCGAGGGTCTTGGATGCCTTGTTGATGAAGATGGGCGTCTGCTCTTTGGCTTAACCACGCCGTGGGCAGCAGTGAGCAAGTCTGGGACCCCATTCCCAGAACACCGACAGTAGCCCCCGGTCCCAAGGTGCGCTCGGGCTTGGCTTCGCGGCAAAGCAAAGGGTCAAGTACGGAGCACCGTGGGCCCCAAAAGCCTGCAGCCTCGGTTGACGCGTGGCGGTTGATTGGACGTGGGCGTCTCCGCTCCCCTATGCTGCCTCGGCAACTGCCCGACCTGACAAAAGGCTGTCGCAGGCAGCACTTGCCCTCATTGCTTCTCCCTTGCTTCACTCTAGATCCCCTTTCTTGCTCCTCGCCTCGCTACCTTCAGATTTGTTCCAATCGCATCCTGCATCTGCAATCCATGGCGCCGCGCAAGGTCAAGACTTCCTCAGGACCAGCTTGGTATGAGCCGGCCCTCGAGCCTCCCACCGTCACGGAGAAGAGCCTCGCCTCCGTGTGCCTGCTGACGGTGGGCGAGAGCAACAAGTGGGGGGATACCGAGCTCCGGCTTGCCTCTGATGTGCTGGAGCCTGAGGAAAGCACCTTATTTCCCTTCTTCTCGAGCAGCGTTGCCGTCGGGTTGGTTCCTCCCTTCTCTGATTTCTTTTATGAAGTCCTCGACCACTACGGGCTGCAGGCGTTGCATCTTCATCCCAACTCTGTCCTCCTCCTGTCCATCTTCGCCTACTACTGTGAGGCGTACCTGGGCGTGATGCCGTTCGGGCGCTCCTGCGCCATTGTTAGCGAGATGCACATCTCCGGATGCGCTAACTTCGTCGCATGCGGCAAGGCCAACTCGATCTCGAGCACCGGGAAGAGGGCCGACAACATCCGATCCAAATGGGTCATGATGGAGGCCAAGCGTGTTGATCCGTGCCTGGCGTTGCCAACGGCGGCGCCCTCTTCCAACGGGGGGTGGCCCAAGGCGGAGCTTGCCGATGAGCGGGCATCGCTAGTGTTGGGGCAGATGGTGACCGACCTGAAGCCAGGCACTGCGAGGGCGACCAAGGTGATGGGGGCGATGCTCCTGAGGGAGTTCTTGATGCTGCGGGTCGCCCCACTCCAGGCGCGCGAGCGCCCCTTGTGGGAGCTTGAAGAGGAAGGGAGCAAGACCCGTCTGAGGCCTGGAGCCCTTCTTGGCAACGAATTGGATGCTGTTCTGCGCCTCATAGTTGGGGACAACCAGGAATACCCGCCTAGCGCCTTCGTTCCTTTGTTCCAATGCATAGACCGGGAGGAATTCGTCGCCTCCAGGCCAACCTTCGATGCGCGTGGGCTGGTGCCGCCGGTGCTTCCGGGATCCCCTGCGGCACCGAAACCAGTGGAGGTGTCTTCTGACGAGTCCCACAGGGAAGGGGAAGAGGAGGTGGACTCGGAGAAGACTCTAGAAGAGGTGGGGGAGACTTCCCCTCTGAGCTAGGCCGAGATCCTCTGCGCCCTTCTTGACGATGCCGAGGTCGACGCCCGCCAAGGGGAGAAGGGGCAGCCCCTCATCCCGACCAGGGGTAGGTCGTCGCTTGTGGCTCGTGACGCCGCCTCCGTCCTGACACCTCCTGGGACTGGCTCCGGTTCTGCCTCCGCACCGTCTGGCGCCGCCGGAGCCCGAACGCCTGCACCTCAGGTCCCGAAGCTGTCAGGCTTCAAGCTTCCCAAGCGGAAGTATGTTGCGGTGGATCAGTAAGTGTCTTAAGCTTCGCCTTGTCCTTTTTTGTACTCGTCATTTCCTGATGCTCGCCCTTGGTTGATCAGGCCGACACCTTCGGCGAAGAAGAGGAAAGAAGACGCAGCGGCCGTGCCTCCCTCCATGGAGAAAGGAGGCAGCAGCACCCGCATCTCCCCAGCCCGTTCGTCCCCGCGAGGCCAAGTGGAGCATCGCCGCGTGGAGTCAGCCCCCATGGTCCCGCTGGCTCCTGAGGTGCCGGCGCCTGGTGCGGCTGATGAGGTCCCAGCTGCTCCGGAACCCGCAATTCCCCAGGCCCATGTGATGATGTCGCCTCCTCCCACTGCTGCACCTCCACTCCCAGGTTCTTCTGCTGCTGTTGCTCTAGAGCGTGCTCTTTCAGAGATGACCCAGTGCGGTAGATCTCTGGCGCGGACCCGTCTTGTGGCGGGCGCTGGAGCTAATCGGCCGGGCTCCGCCGACTTAGTTGTTCTTGCGGCGCTGGGCCAGGCCGCTGCGGCTTCTAAGAAGGAGAAGTAGAGTGCCACCAATGCCGCAGCCGATCATGAGATGGCGCCGAAAGATGCCAAGGCCGCCCGTGACCGCTGCCGGGCGCTGGAGGACGAGTTGCAGAGCCTGCGTGACAAGCATGCCGAAGAAGCACGCTGCCGTAAGCGAAGGAGGAGGAGGTGAAGGCCGGGAGGACACCGTGAAGAAGCTGTGATGCGGTGGCGGAGTTGGAGAAAGACGCGAGCCGCCCGGCGGAGCAGTTGGAAGGGCTGGAAGCGGAAAGCGGCGAGGAGGCGGTCTTGAGCCAAAGCGCGTGTCTGGCGAAGATCGCGTGACCTTCGCCGACCTCGAGAGAGGTCTCACAAAGCGTGAAGGCGCTCTGAGCACGGCTGGAGAAGTCGCTGGCCACCGACGAGGACGGCCCCGCCCGGCTACTTCCTCTCTTGGTGAAGGCGCTTGAGGAGGTCGTTGATGGCCTCGGTCCCATGGCGGAGGCAGAAGCTCGCGTCCTGTCTTCGGCTGCACTGACTTGCGTCATCAGCCACCTGCACCTTCGTGACCCCAACGCTAGCCTTGACGAGCTGCTGGAGCCTATAGCTGAGGCCACCGCCAAAACCGTGCAAGGTCAGGTGGAGGCCTAGCTGAAGAAGTTCCGTGGCTTTGTCTCCGCTCCTCTGTCCGGCGATGTCGCCGATCCTGCAGCTGGTGGTGAAGGTGAAGACAAAATTGCTCATGTGGGAGCACCTTCCGCAGGCGACGGCGATGTCTAGAGGTGACCTGCGGCTATTCTCCCTGTTCCGTTCCTGCAACATGTATCAGGCCTCATGGAGGCGTTTATACTTTTCATTTGGTATTGTGAGGACAATATGCTTGTAATATTTGCTTCGAGATTTTGCGATTTCCTTCCTATTTGCTTTATGTTACTGCGTTGGCGGGCCCGCATATACCTCAACATGCCATTGGGTGACCGGAGACGGGACAGACCAAGGTGAGGGGCTCGTGACCAGTTAGGCTCTGAGTCGCGATGCTCAGGACTCCCCTTGGCGCAAACAACTTATAGGAGAGTTCGCGGTAGATTAATGTTCTCGTTGGCGAGAGCCGGTCCCGCGCATACCTCAACGCCATTGGGCCGACGGAGACCAGGACAGACCAAGGAGTGAGGGGCTACGTGACGATTAGGCTCTGAGTCGCGATGCTCGAGTCCCCTTTGGCGTGTAAACAATTTCCATACCTGCCCTCGCCGAGGAGCCTCGGGAGGCGCCGACATCAAATGCAGGAGACCTGGTTGGGTGGCATGCGCTCGGCGTGACCAGCGCAACCCCATACCCCCCCCCTGCGCGGCTCTCTCGAGGGGCGTTGCGGTGAGGCTGGGCGCTGAGCTCAGGCTCCACGAGGTTGAATGCGACCGTGGGGCCGCCCTCGATTATTTACCACCAGCGCGGAGCATAGTGCTTCCGCTTGTGCGCAGGCATAGCCGCTCCTCGGCGATGTCGACAGCCCGGTAGCGAACATGGTACTTCCACTTGTGCGTGGGATGGGGGGCTCGGGGAGAGCCAGGCGTCTGACCCGCCCGAACACGTGGCTTGCAGCGGGGCTGCGAGGTGTATCTAGGCACCCGTGAGCCAGCGCAGGACTCACGAGGCCCTACCTCAAGGTGGGTTGCACCTGGTCTTGAGTCTTGGTGACTGTGTGTTCCTACAAGGCAGTTAGATGCAAGCACTCTACGTCCTCAGGTCCCAGCCCTCGAGCGAGCTCAACCGCCGCTGGTATGCCAGGTCGCGATGCCGTGGTCAATGCCAGGGGGTGAGGGCGGGAGAGCCAGTAAGAACTCCTGAGTCGCGATGGTCAAGAGCCCCCCTTTTAACGCGCAAGCGAATTGCATAGGATGAACAGGCCCGTGGTGGGCGGCGATCGAGCAGGCGATAGCCGTGGGTAGGTTAATCATGAAAAGCAGATCAGCTTGGGTAAATGCAGGAAGATACATGCCACTGGGTCCGGCCCGAGCGGCTTGGGGATGATGCAGCCCGAGGGGCGCCCCCAGCAAGGTAAGCTAAAGCCATAAGCAAAAAGGGATACATGCATTGGGGCGGACCCAGCGGCACAGGAATAATGCAGCCGAGGCGCTCCAGCTAAATGAGCTTGGAAGATGTCACCTGGTTCTGTAGACGAAGCAGAGTTGGTGCAGCTGAAGGCGTGCGTTGAAGGGATGACTCCTCACGAGCCACCGGATCCCTGAGCCTCGGGATGCTCTGGGGGCTCGGGAGGTTCCTTGAAGACCGTCTCCACTTCCTCCGGGACGACGTGTGTCGGATTACGGGTTCCGGCAGACCCTTAAGGTTCGAACTCTGGGGTGCGCGCGGAGATCCAACCCTCCACCGTCTCGTACCTCGCCGAATCGAAGGGACCTAAACTACTAACAAGAACAACACAAGAGACGCAAGATTTATACTAGTTCGGGCCACCGTTGTGGTGTAATACCCTACTCTAGTTTGTGGTGTGTGGATTGCCTCTGGGGCTGATGAAGAGCAGTACAGGGAAGAACAACCTCGCGAGGGTCTGTTCTTGGTGGGTGTGATGGACTGCTAAGTGGTATCCCGTCGCTCTAGCCTGAGGAGCGGGTTTCTCTCTCTCTCTCTCTCTCTGATCCCAAAATGCCCGCCTGGGGGGAGAGGATAGAATCGGATCCTCTACTATGGTAGCTAGCCCTACTTATATAGACGAAGGCCCTGGGCCTCTTCCCAAATATTGAGCGGGAAGG
Organism: Aegilops longissima; assembly: GCA_021605205.1. Lineage (NCBI taxonomy): Eukaryota > Viridiplantae > Streptophyta > Magnoliopsida > Poales > Poaceae > Aegilops > Aegilops longissima. Next base: position 575,078,724 of record CM038677.1, read on the forward strand.
GCGCCAACAATTGGCCATTTTGAAGGGGAACAACGGGTACACTTATCCTGACTAAAGTTGGTCCTCGCCTGCCAAAGGCTCTGGTGATGACACCTGCTTGGGCTCCATGATGATTGCATTCCAGCCGTTGGGGCTGGTCTTGGTCATGTTGCACCGAAACGGATGCCTTTGCCCGATGCTCCTCCCTGCGCTTGCTCCCTTTGCACCAAAGAGGAAAGAAGGACGGACTGGCTGTGGCTGGCCCGTGGCGCCCTTAGTCGTAATGGCTTGCGTCACGGGCACCTCGCGAGGTACCCTGCCTTGAACTCTCCGCCTCCTCATGAGCCAGCTTTGACGAGGCGTGCTGAGAAGCTCTTGGTCGTCCGCCCATGACAGCTTGGCTCAGGTCTTGAGCTTGTGTTGATGAAGATGGGCTGTCCTGGGCCTCCTTTGAGCCACGCCAAGCAGGCCGCAGGCGAGCAAGTCTGGGGACCCCGTTCCCGAACACCGACAGCAACCCCGGGCCCACAGGCGCACCGAACTTGGCGGCGAGAGGCGAAAGGGCAAGTCTGGCGTCATGGGCACTAACAGCTCTGCGACCTCGAGCGACCTTGGCGGTTGATTGGACGTGGGCGGCACTGTTCCCCCACGCCTCCTTATTTCGTGCCTTGCTAGGCGGACACGCTTGTAACACCCCGGATGTAACTTTCCATATTTGTAACTCCAACTCTTGCCATGTTCGGCATTGTGATATGATATTCCCTCTGTGGTTGGGTTTTTCTTCATTTTTGCATTTTGTCCATGTCATGCATTTCATATCATGTCATCATGTGCATCTCATTTGCATACGTGTTCGTCTCATGATTCCGAGCATTTTCCCCGTTGTCCGTTTTGCAATCCGGCACTCCTATGTCCCCCGGCGTCCCCTTTTACATTTTTCCGTGAGCGGGTACTAAACTTTCTCGGAATGGACCGAGGTTTGTCAAGTGGCCTTGGTACACCACCGTAGACCACCTGTCAAGTTTCGGGTCATTTGGAGCTCGTTTGGTACTCCAGCAGTTAATCAGCACTCGCAAAGGCCTCTTTTAAGTTGCAGCCCAACACCCCTTCAAAACAGCCCAATAACCCATCTAAGTCACTTCCATGCTCTCCGTCGTCGATCACGATCGTGTGGGCGAAAACGCACCTCATTTGGAGCTTCCTAGCTCCCTCTACCTATAAATATGCATCTCCTCCTCCAACCGGGCAAACCCTAGCGAAATTCCCCCTCCGCGCCGCCGGACACGTCCGGATCGGACGGACGCGTCCGCCTGACCAACCGGGAGCCGCCACGTGGCCCCATGCTCACATCGCTCGCCGCCCGCCCACAAGGCCCAGGGAGGCCCTCCGCCCGCCCTTGCGCCACCAGCCGCCGCCTGCCCACTGCTACCCGCCGCGCCGCCCCATGCATCCGTCGCCAGCCCCCGCCGCCCACGCCCCTACGTCATGGCCGCCTCGGCCATCCGCCGCCTCGGCCCGCCCTCCTCCGCCAGCCTCTCCTTCCTCCTGCTCCAGCCCGAGCAGCCTCCAATGGGCGACTCGAGCGGATCCCGAGATCCAAAACCAGGTTGACTTTCCCCTCCCGAAATCCTCTAAGTTTTTATTCATCAATATTTTGTTGCATTTTCATCATGCCATAACTCTCTGCATACTGCTCCATTTCGTGCGTGTAATATGTCAAAATGTTCGACTCGATGAGTAGATCATTTCATCTCATTGCATCATTTTCATTTGAGCTCATCTTGATGCCCGAAATGCTGTTGGTAGAGGGCTATGTGATGTTAGTTTCTGTTTCTTAACAAAACATGCACTTTTGTCATTTTTGCCATGATTGATGTGTGCACCCTGTGAACTTGAGTCCTACATGTGTTTTGTAATATGCCATGCCATCTTTACAGGGGTGTATGCCATGTATTTTTGTGATCTCTGTGGTGACTAGCACAAGCATGCAAACTAGGCCTCATGATGTTGCTGATTTCAGCCCCTGTTTTGCTGATATTTTTATGCCATGTTAACTTGATGCTACAGAGAGATCCATGCTTATTTTGAGATACTTCAGTAAGGATGTTTTGAACATATGGTTATGCTCTATACATCCATGCCCTTGTTTGCAATTATGGAGTGCCATAGCTTGAGTCAATCGAGCTCTACTGTTGCTATAAAATGTTTCCTGGCAGATTGTTTACATGTTATTCAATTTTGCCAAGGTTGTTGTAGTTGATCCGTCTATGCTATGATGTTGCTCTTGCCATGTATAACTTCTATGCCATGTCTTCTTGATGGATGTATGCTTAGTTTATCAGGAAATGCTCTGTAGTGAGTGCATCGAGCTCTTAAATATGCCTACTTCTTATCTGTTTTGTCATGCCCTGTTGCTGAATCTGTTAACGAAACTTGCTTTATTGACATGGGTGCTATTGTATTTTCTGATCCTTTTTGGCTTATGGTCAGTAAGGGACTTTTGTTCTATGCTTTGAGTAGATTCATGCCATGCCTTGTTTTGCTATTATAAGTTCCTGTAGCATGCTGTTTGCTTGCTCTGAACATTGCTTCCTGATGCTGATTCTGCCATGTTCAGTAATTTCACTAAGTCTGTGAAGCTGATATGTTTTGCACTTTTACCATGCTTGTTTGGACCTGTTATGATGTGATTTAGACGTAGCTCAGTGTTCATCTTTTGTCCAGCATCTTGAGTAGATCACTGCCATATGCTTTGTTGACACGTTTGGGTGCAGTAGCTTAATTTCTTGTTGCTTGCTAAGTGGTATCATGCTGTTAATGGCAGATTTGTGCCATTCTTGTTTTGCTTGTCATTTGCAAACCGTGCATCCGATTCCGGTGATCTTTATATCGATTTCAACCGAAATCATCTCACCTTTCCAGCGGCATACTGGGTTCGCCAAGTTGATGCCTGGTTCATCATTTTCCTTCCGTAGCGCGCATACGCATTGCATATCACATCTCGCATATCATGCCATGTATTGCATCATGTTGCTTGTGCATTGCACCGTGATTTATTGTGGTTCCTTTGTTTGTGTTCTTGCTTTGGGTAGAGCCGGGAGATGAGCACGTGAACGAGGAACCTGTTGAGAACGCTTACGAGGATCAAGCTTTCGCCAACTCTGAGAACTTTGCAGGCAAGATGACCATACCCTCGAAATCACTTCTATCTTTGCTTGCTAGATGCTCGCTCTTTTGCTATGCCTATGCTACGATGCCTATCACTTGCTTATCATGCCACCCATATTGCCATGTCGAGCCTCTAACCATCCTTTCCTAGCAAACCGTTGATTGGCTATGTTACCGCTTTGCTCAGCCCCTCTTATAGCATTGCTAGTTGCAGGTGAAGTTGAAGTTTGATTCCTTGTTGGAACATGGAGATGTTGTTCCTTGTTGGAACATGTTTACTTGTTGGGGATATCACAATATATCTGCTATAATTAATGCATCTATATACTTGGTAAAGGGTGGAAGGCTCGGCCTTATGCCTGGTGTTTTGTTCCACTCTTGCCACCCTAGTTTCCGTCATACGGTGTTATGTTCCTTCATTTCGCGTTCCTTACGCTGTTGGGTGATTTATGGGACCCCTTGACAGTTCGCTTTGAATAAGACTCCTCCAAAGAAGGCCAAACTTTGGTTTTACCATTTGCCACCTAAGCCTTTTTCCCGGGTTTTCACGAGCCCGAGGGTCATCTTTATTTTAACCCCGGGCCAGTTCTCCTCTCAGTGCTGGTCCAACTTGTCACCGCGGTGGTGTGTCGTGGGTAACTCGAGATGGCCTATCGAAGTTTGGACAATCCGGTGTGCCACGAGAACGAGATATGTGCAGCTCCTATCGGGATTTGTCGGCACATTCGGTGGCTTTGCTGGTCTTGTTTTATTGCTGTCGAAATGTCTTGTAGTCCGGATTCCGAGATGATCGGTCTTCCCAGTAGAAGGAACATCCTTCATTGACCGTGAGAGCTTATAATGGGCTAAGTTGGGACACCCTGCAGGTATTATCTTTCAAAGCCGTGCCCGCGTTTATGAGGCGATGGGAATTTGTTAATGTCCGGTTGTAGAAAACCCGGTTGACCTCAATTAAAATACACATCAACGCGCGTGTAACCGTGATGGTCTCTTCTCGGTGGAGTCCGGAAGTGAACACGGTGTTGGAGTTATGATTGGCGTAAGTAGTTCAGGATCACCTCTTGATCGCTACTAGCTTCACGACCGTGCATTGCTTCTCTTCCGCTCTCTTTTGCGAATGTAGCCACCATATATGCTAGTCGCTGCTGCAGCTCCACCTCACAACTCTGTCCTTCCTATAAGCTTAAATAGTCTTGATCTCGGGGTGTGAGATTGCTGAGTCCCCGTGACTCACAGATTCTACCAAAACAGTTGCAAAAAGCCGACGATGCCAAAGGCAGATGACGAACCGAGCTCAAGTGGGAGTTCGACGAGGAACGTGGTCATTACTATGTGTCTTTTCCTCGATGATCAGTGAGTGGAGCTCAGTTGGGACGATCGGGGATCTGTGTAGCATTTGGGGTAGTCTTCTTTTATTTTGGTTCCGTAGTCGGACCTTGAGTGTAATCTGGATGATGGATGTTTATTCATGTATTGCGTGAAGTGGCGACTGTAAGCCAACTATGCATCTATTTTTTTCCCTTATGTATTACATGGGTTGTGTGAAGATTACCTCACTTGCGACATTGTTTCAATGCGGTTATGCCTCTAAGTCGTGCTTCGACACGTGGGAGATATAGTCGCATCGAGGGCGTTACAACGCTGCTGCACACATCTGTTCCCCTCTCTGCTGCTTGTGCGCTCCAGTTCTTCCCTCTGCGCCTTGTTGACCCCACTCAATGCCCGGCGTGCGTGAGCTTGTCACGCGCCCGAGACAAAGAGCCTCGTGGATTGACTTGATCTGCCTCCGCCCATGCTAAGTTCCGCGAGAGGTGGTTGTACGTGGATGTGGGGTGCCCAGCCGCTATCTCGAGCCGACCTACGCTGTTGTCCCCAATTCAGGCGGGGCGAGACGCCGAGCCCTCGGCTCGTCTTTGTCTGGCGCCGCTTCACATTCCTGAGGTCGCTTGCTATGACGGCGCCCAAGGTGGTGAAGGAGTTCATGATGCGTCGCATTGCTCCTCTTCAATGCCATTCCCACCGGATGTGGGCCTTCGCCGGGCCTGGTGATCGTATGAGGCTCCGTGAAGAAGACCGGCGGCGCTGAAGCGCTAAGGAAAGTGCTCCTGATCCTGACTGGCGATCCTAACCCCGGTGGCATCCGGCACGAAGGGGCCCTGTTGTACCTCTGCCGGAACAGGGGTGATCTGGTGAACCAGATGCCTATCTTCGATGAATGGGGGCTGTGCCCCGCTGGTCTCCAGGGGCCTCGCGAGAATCCAGTGGTGGTGACAGCCCTTCCAGTCGGCCAAGGCGGCTCCTCCTCAAGTGGCGGAGCAGGGAGGCGCGAGCCGCCAGAGGCCGAAGGGACCCCCGCCGGGGTGGCAACGCCTGGCGATGCTCGTGAGGGGGCAGGTCCTGAGGCTCATGCCGCTGCGGCTAAGGGCGGCAAGCAGCCGCCCGCAGCGCCCGCGGCTGGAGCCCCCGAGGCCCCTGCTGCTTCTCCTGGTGAGGCGGCTAGCAGCGTGCGCCAGGGTGACGCCCCTGACGCAAGCTGCCTTGATGCTTCTCCCTCGCCGCAGGCTGATCCCTGCGCTCAAATCTTGGGTCGTTTCACGTGAACTTGAGGCCCTCCTAAGAGAAGGGAGGCCTGGGCGATGATTACCCTTGTCGCTTTCTTTGAAGCGCACGGCACTTCGCCACTGATGAGTAAGCATTCTCCTTCCCCAGCTCCTGATTCTTCTCCTGCTCGTACTGATCCTTGCCTGCAGGCCCCTTCCTGCCGAGTTCACGGAGACGGGTGAGGATCCGTCCCCCTCTGCTTCATGCCCTCCCCAGTCCTCGAGTGCTCCAAGCAGTGGAGCTCTCGCGGTAAGGGTGATTGGGGAGGTGAGCCGTCCCGAGGCGTGTCGTGGCCCCGCGCGCCTCGCGATCCTTCCTCGCGAGCCTTCCCGAGGCATAGCTAGCCTGCCATGGGCTTCTCGCCTGGTCATGGACGGCGATTGGCTGAGGCGCTCTGCGCCTCGTCTGGGATGGGCTGGCTCGAGCCGGGCTTAGCGGCGCGCGCCCTGCCGTCGCGAGGGTGCTAGCCCCAGCCCCCCCCGGAGGGGGAGTTTGATTCGCGGCTCCGGCGCCCGTCCCTGGGCGGTCGATGGTGTGGAGGACGTCTTGAAGGCGTGCGAGCCGCCGCGCCTTCGCCAAGGATTTCTTCAAGGGCGCCGGCGTGAGAGCCTTCTTAGTGAAGAGCTTGCTAACGAAGACGTGCGCCTTGAGGCCGAGGGCCTGCGCTGCTTGCAGAGAGGCGCGAATGGAGGGCGCCGCCGCGCTGCGTCGCCATGAGCTTGATGATGAAGAGGCCAAGCGTGCCGGCAGCCTCTCGGGAGGCCTGTTCTCGAGCCATCGAGGAGGCCCTGCAGCCGACAAAGCGGCGTAGAGGCGGTGGAGGAGCGGCACGGGAAGCCTGGCCCGGTGCCACTCGTTGGAGGAGCAAGCGGAGCTGCGCGAGGCAGCCCTTGCGTCGATGAAGGTGGCCTCTAGCGACTCGTGGGAGGATGAGGTTGCAGCACGGGAAGCCTGCGTCATGGAGGAGGTCGCACGCCCGAGTGAGGCGGGCAAGGCTTCAACCTCGAGCGCGAGTTTGAGGAGTTGGGGTTGATCAAGGTCGAGGCCGAGGGCAGGACTGCTGCCTTGAGGGCCAAATCGAGGAGGCGACGGGCGGGCCGATGCTCTTGGGCCGCCTCGAGGTGGCGCAGAGGAGTCCACCACCTTCGGCCGAGGCGCCTTCTTCGCCAACCGAGTGGAGGAGGCCGAGGCTGTTGCGCGCCAGAATGCGGACGAGATGCGTCAGCGGTGAATCTTGGAGCACGAGCACCGTCCCATGCTCGCCACGCTCCGGGAAAGAGCCAATGTAGCCTTGGATAATATCTGCGAGGCGGCAGTGGGCCAGCCGCACGCGTTTAACTACGTCGGCAATCTTCAGTTCTTCACTGACGTGGTGGCGCGGTCGGTCAGGGCCGACAGGTTGGTGGAGGAGAGGAGCCGCGCACTGCTAGGGCGCGCCTTCTCTCGTGTCTTCAGCAATCTCTGGGACATGGACCCTCACTTCGATTTTGACGCAGTTATCGCCCAGCCTCAAAGCCGCCCGTGCAGGCGACCGGGCGACCGGGTGGAAGACAACGTGGATGCCCTCGTCAAGACGCCGCATTTACGACGGCATGGTCGTGGCCGCCGATGAGGGCAGCGTGGTGAACGGCCCAGATGCCGCCGACGATCACGCAGACAGCGACGGCGAGGCCAGCGACGCCAGCAATGGCTCGGGAGGTGCTCCTGAGGATGCATTGGGGGATTTGTCCGACTGATTATGTATTGTCCTTGTTCCATTACCCTGCATGAATAGAACTCAGGTTTTGGCCTGATGGAGGTGAGAGCATTTTAGGAGGGAGCCCTCATGTAAGACTTCTCGTTCTCGTATTAGCTGGTGTTACATCGCCCGTACGCCCGTGCCAAGTGGTTGGCTAAGCGGCGCGCTAGTTCGATGGTTTACCTTTGTTTCATACGAGCCTCGAGATAGCCTGTGGGTGGCTGCGGCGATCTGAGTGTCCATCGATTGAATCCGTAGGACTTGCAGCAAAAACCCTCCGGAGAGGACGGGCGACAGTTTGGGCTGTCTGCGAGCTTGGTTTGGCCCAAGCGAGGGGCTCATGAGGGGAGGCAGCCTGAGGCGGACTTGTTAACAAACGCGAGATTTGCTCGAGCGAGACTAAGCACCCTTCCCGAATACACGCAAATCTTCAAGCTCAAATTCAACTTAAATCCAACAGGGAAAACGACAGCAGAGGGAAAACCAAATGAAAGCAGAAAAAGGCTGCGTCCGCACCTAGTCTAGTCTTGGGCGTCTTCTCACCAGCAGGAGCTAAGTGCTGCTCTCGGGCGTAGGAGGGAGCCCTGGGCTGAGGCCGCACCCTGAGACTCAGGCGTGTACAGCCCCACTCATTATTACGTGAGAGTGTCATGGGCGGCGAAGCTTCACAGCCTTGGGCCTTCTTCACAGTGTACCGGCCTTGCTTCATATCGCCAGACGAGGGCCCCGCTTTGCGCCACACTCTAGTGCCACCAACGACGACCGAAACCAGGGGCGCCGCCCGGTAGAGTAAGTCGCCAGTTCCCCCGACGACCACGGGTCCTCCGCCGGTAGGCCCCGAGGCACCTCCCAGCAGAGGGCCTACCTCCTGAGAACGCTTGTTCAAGCGCCATGGTGGTGATGCGGATCTCTGCCCCTCTCCGCAGCCTCGTGCCCCCCTCCCGAGGGGTAGGAGGCTGAGGGGCGGGGCAGCCCGCTCGTCGGGCGACCTGTACCTCCCGCGACCTATGGTTAGCGTATGTTTGATCTTGAGAAGTAGCGGTACATCTGATAATCGTCGCCCCAGCGTGACCAGTGGGACCATCTTGAGACTCCTGAAGAGCGGCTTCGGCGCCTCATCCCCCAGTTGGGCTGAGGAGCGAGTCTTGTTCTCCCTCATGCGGGTGCCCCCGGTCCATCATGTGGGCACGTATTCCTCGCGCCGTCATCCAGAAGGCCAGCCGTAGCCGAGCGTGCCTTGCTGCTCTGCTTGATGTGCCCGCCCGTGGGGTGGTGGCGCGGCGGTCCACCAGTGGCCGTGAGTTGCGTCGAGTCCTTCTTCTCCATGCGGGCTGGGCGGGGCAACCCGCCGCCCGGCCGCCGCCGACTTTCGCGGTGTTGGAGTAGCTGGAGCCAGCGGCGCGAGTGGAGCCTCGTGCGGGCCGCCCTCGGCCCGAGGTGGGAGTTGGGTGCGAATGGGTGAGCCTCGAGGCGGCGGCCTGTGAGCTCCGCCACTCGCTCCAAAGAAGACATCGCGCGGCTCCAAGCAGCTCAGCACTACAGCAGCTCTCGGGCCACCGTGGCCTTGCGCCCTCAGTTCGCCTTGCCCCGACGGGTGTACGGTGATGTGGTCGGCGTGGTTGGAGGCTCTTGCTGCCGACCGCGCTGTCGCGGTGAGAGCCGCCGAGGCTCGTCTGCGCCTGCCCAGCCCGCAGCGCCCTGCGGACCGCGAGCTACACTGGGCACGGGTCACCCGAGGCGAAGCGACTCTCAGTGTGGGCCCGCCGCCCAAGGGTCGGGTTGCCAGCTTGGTCGCCCGGTCATGGCGATGGCGACGATGCGACGGGACATGAGGTGGCGTAGGCGGATTCGTGCACCTTACCGGGCGCGCCAAATGTCGAATTAAGGGTTTCGCAGACCCTTAAGGTTCAAACTCGCGGCGTGGAGATCCAACCCTCCACCGCCTCGCACTCGCCAATCAAAGGGACCTAAACTACTAACAAGAACAACACAAGAGACGAAGATTTATACTAGTTCGGACCACTGCCAGGTGTAATACCTACTCTAGTTTGTGGTGTGTGGATTGCCTCAGGCTGATGAAGAGCAGTACAGGGAATAACAACCTCGCGAGGGTCTGTTCTTGGTGGGTGTGATGAACTGCTAAGTGGTATCCCATCGCTCTAGCCTGAGGAGCGGGTTTCTCTCTCTCTCTCTCTGTGATCCCAAAATGCCCGCCTGGGGGGAGAGGATCGAATCGGATCCTCTACTATGGTGGCTAGCCCTACTTATATAGACGAAGGCCCTGGGCCTCTTCCCAAATATTGAGCGGGAAGGGCGCCAACAATTGGCCATTTGAAGGGGAACAGTGGTACACTTATCCCGACTAAAGTTGGTCCTCGCCACAAAGGCTCTCGTGATGACCTTTGCTTGGGCTCCACGATGATCGCATTCCACCGTTGGGGCTGGTCTTGGTCTTGTTGCACCAAACGGATGCCTTTGACCGATGCTCCTGCTCGCGCTTGCTCCTTTGCACCAAAGAGGAAAGAAGGACGCCATGGCTGGCGGCGCCGACCGGCGCCCTTGGTTGTCATGGCTTGCGCCACGGCACCTCGCAGGTACCCTGCCTTGAACTCTCCGCCTCCTCATGAGCCAGCCTGACGAGGCCCTGCCAGAGGAAGCCTCTGGGCGCCCGCCCCGCAAGGCTTGGCCCCCTCGCGAGGTCTTGAGCTTGTGTTGATGAAGATGGGCTGTCCTGGGCCTCCTTTGAGCCACGCCGCAGGCCACAGGCAGGCAAGTCTGGGGACCCCCGTTCGCAGAACGCCGACAGCGTGGTATCTGGCCTCCTCCCTCCTTGGCGCGCCTAGAGAGGCCGGACGGCCTCCCCTCTCTCTCCTTTATATACGTGGGGAGGGGGGCACCCTAGGACACACAAGTTGATTGTTTAGCCATGTGCGGTGCCCCCTCCACAGATTTCCACCTCGTTCATATCATTGTAGTGCTTAGGCGAAGCCCTGTGCCGGTAGCTTCATCATCACCGTCACCACACCGTCGTGCTGACACAACTCTCCCTCAACCTCAGCTAGATCTAGATTTCATGGGACGTCACCGAGCTGAACGTGTGCAGATCACGGAGGTACCTTATCTTCGGTGCTAGGATCGGTCAGATCGTGAAGACGTACGGCTACATCAACCGCGTTGTCATAACGCTTCCGCTTTCGGTCTATGAGGGTACGTAGACAAAACACTCCCCTCTCGTTGCTATGCATCACCTAGATGGATCTTGCGTGTGCGTAGGAATTTTTTTGAAATTACTGCGTTCCCCAACACTTTGTTCATCATATGCATTAAGAAGGCAGGGGCATTTGTCAAACTGAACGACATAACTGTATATTCATACAAACCGTAACGAGTGGTGAATGCGGTCTTAGGAATATCTTCCTTCCTGATCTCGAGTTGATGGTGCCCGGTCCTTAAATCAATCTTGGAAAAGATTTGTGCTCCATTAAGTTGATCAAATAAATCATCAATTCTAGGGAGCGGGTACGTGTTCTTGGTAGTGACATAATTGAGTTGGCGGTAGTCTACACACATTTGAAGACTACCATCTTTCTTGTCCACAAATATGGCAGGTGATCCCCATGGTGAAGAGCTAGGGCAGATGTACCCTTTCTTAAGCATCTCATCAAGTTTCTTTTTTAGCTCAACTAACTCGGATGAAGGCATCCGGTAATATTTCTTGTATATGGGTGTTGTCCCTAGAACGAGATCAATAGCAAACTCGAGCTCTCGATCTGGTGGCATTCCTGGCAATTCTTCAGGAAATACATCTGGAAACTCACTGACCACTGGAATTAATTCCATGCCCAACGCTATAGCTGTGAAAATCATCTCCTTCTTAGGCATGGTTCTGCGAGCTACAAACTTCGTTGCTTGTCCTGCCGAGTTTATTAAAGTGACTTCTCTTGTTGCACAGTTGATGCAGACCTGATGCTTTGTCAGCCAGTCCATTCCCAATATGACAGCAAACCTTGCGGATTCAATTGCTCCCAGGGTGGCAGGAAAAACAACTCCATGGACCTTTATTTCCAAGTCACGGCATACCATGTTTTTTTATCATGGATCCCGGGGATTGCACCATCATGCTTTTCTCAAGAAGAGAGCAAGAGAACTTGTTTTGTGCAACAAAACTCCGCGAAATAAAGGAATGGGAAGCCCCAGAGTCAAATAAAATTGTTGCAGGTATGTCATTAACAGGAAACATACCAATGAACACTTTGGGGTTTTCTTGGGCTTCTTTGGTGGAGAGATGATGTACCTGGCCTGGGATAAGCTCCTGCTCGGTGAAGGATTCCATGTGATCAACTTGAGCCTTGAGGGGTGCATTTTGCTTGCCATTCTTGGGACACTGCCTTGCCTAGTGCCTGGTCTATCCACAAGAGAAACATGTGTTGCTACGCTAGCAGTGTTCCGTACAGGGTTGGTCACAATATTCTTGACTTGGTTGTTGGTCTTGTTGCTATTCTACTGCCATGTTGGCTTGACCTCAAACTAAGGTTGCTGCCAGGTACGAGCCTTCTGAACTGGCTGTCCATCCTTTTTGGGCTCGAACTTGCGTTTGCATCATCATACGTTGGCTTGTTGTCATGAACGAGCTTGTGGTCCCTTTCTGTGATAAGAGCCTTGTTCACCAAAGTATGGAAGTCAGGGAAGTCTAATATGCTGAGTGTGCATCGGAGGTGCTGATTGAGTCCTCCAAGGAATCGGTCAATCTTCCTTTCTTCGGTGGCCACATCATAGAGACAATAACGAGCCAAGTGATTGAACTTGTTCAAATATTCACCTACTGACAAGTTCCCTTGGGTGAGAGCGAGAAACTCACACTACTTGACCTTCATAATACCGACGGGAATGTGGTACTTGCGGAACTTGTCCTTGAATTTATCCCAAGTGATCTCATCGTCCACAAGCCACATGGTTTTAGTATTGTCCCACTAGATAGCAGCGGCTCCTTCAAGATAGTGAGTAGCGAATGGAACCTTGTCAATTTCTTCGGTGCAAACAATCTCTAGATTTTTCTCAATAGTCTGCAACCAATCGTCGGCTTCCAAAGGGTCGACAACTTGACTGAAACTGGGAGGCTTAGTCTTCTGAAAGTCTGTCAGGTTGGAGTGATTGCCATTCTAATTACCATTTTCCCCAACCATAGCCTGTACACTTCTTAGTAATTCAAGCAAATCTTGGTTTCTTCTTTCCTCGATCATTCTCTAATCTGCTCTATGGTATATAGGTGGATGCGGTGGAGGAGGTGGTGGTGGCCGATATGGTTCGGGGGAATGCCCCGCTTGTCGGGCTGAGTGACGAACGGGAGTATCGTCACCCGCATGACTGCTGCTACCTCCTCTTGTCATCCTATTTATGTTTCCCAATACGAAGCATCGAGATGAGCAACATCCATAAATAGGTAAGAAAAGCAAGTGACGAAGTTCGAAAGGAAAGCAACGAGAAACCAAAGCGAATAATAAAATAAGAAGTTCCAACAGAATTATACATAGGCTCATACATGAAAATAAATAACATGAAAAGTACGACTACACTCATACAACCAAGCATCTTGACAACCTCAACTACTCCTGAAGATCTAGTGCTCCGCTGCTCCTGCTGGGATCTCTGAGGGAGTCCTGGATTAGGGGGTCCCCGGGCGTCCGGGCTATGTGACGTGGGCCAGAGTGATGGGCCGTGAAGATACAAGACGGAAGGCTTTCCCCCGTGTCCGGATGGGAATCTCCTTTGCGTGGATGGCAAGCATGGCGTTCAGATATGAAGATTCCTTTATCTATAAACCGACTCTATACTACCCTAGGCCCCTCCGGTGTCTATATAAACCGGAGGGTTTAGTCCGTAGAGGCAATCATAATCATACAGGCTACACATCTAGGGTTTAGCCATTACGATCTCGAGGTAGATCAACTCTTGTAACCCCTATACTCATCAAAGTCAATCAAGCAGGAAGCAGGGTATTACCTCCATTAAGAGGGCCCCAACCTGGGTAAACATCGTGTCCCTGTCTCCTGTTACCTTCGATCCTTGACGCACAGTTCTGGACCCCCTACCCGAGATCTGCCAGTTTTGACACCGACATTGGTGCTTTCATTGAAAGTTCCATTATGTCGTCGTCGAAAGGCTCGATGGCTTCATCGATCACCTACGACAATGCTACCGTGAAGGAGATTTTTCTCCCCGGCCAAATTTTTGTATTCGGCGGCTTCGCACTACGGGCCAACTCGGTTGGCCACGTAGAGCAGATCGAAAGCTACACCCCTGGTCATCAGATCTGTTTTGGAAATATGAACTATGTCGCTGATATCCGAGGAGACTTGATCTTCCAAGGGTTCGCGGCCCCAACCACCGCTCTGGCCTTAGATCCGGAGCACGTCACCAGGTCTGAAGACGGGAGTTTAGAGCCCGCCGGACTCCCTGTAGCTATAGAGCTCGATAATGGAGAACCGGAGGGGATAGCATCACCGACAGGCCCGGAGTTACGTCAGGCTCCCTCTATCATCATAAAGCCGGACTCTTCTCTGGACACTAGCTCCGAACCTCGAAGTCCGCATCATGTGAGCTCGGTCGGGGAACTTCTGTCCTGTCCAACTCCACGGACTCTCGCTACCCCGTCCAAACCTCACTCTTAAATGAGGCTTTGGACTTAATGTGATCCCTCATCATCACAGAGGAATCACTTCCGAATTGCGCCCAGCCCGGACTAGGGGCTGAGTGCAGGGAATATTACTTCCCAGCCACCACCCACTTCATAGCCACTGTCGAGGATTTAACCGACATGCTTGATTACGCCTCTGAAGACATCGACGGTATGGACGACAATGCCGGAGAGGAGCAGGCCCAAAACCTGCCGCCCACCGGACGTTGGACGACCACTTCCTCATATGACGTGTACATGGTGGACACACCTAAAGAAGGCGACGACGATGATGAGAAGGATCTAGTCGAGGACGAACCTCCTGAGATACCGCCAAAGCGTCGAGGTCAGCGGCGTCGCTCTAAATCGTGTCGCGGAAAAGATAGCAATACCGGCACCAGGGACAATAATACTCCGAAGAACACCGAATACCAAGAAGCCCCCATCGAACCAACATCCGAGCAGGATGATAGGGAGGATGGGCAAGTTGACCCTGATGAGCCAGCAGGGAACGAGGACTCGGAGGATAGCAACTATCTACCACTCTCTGAGGACGACGTGAGCCTCGGCGACCAAGATTTCATGGTGCCAGAGGAACCTCTTGAACAAGAGCACTTTAAACGCCGGCTAATAGCCACTGCAAGAAGCCTGAAAAAGAAACAGCAACAGCTTCAAGCTGAGCAAGATCTGCTCAATGATAGATGGACTAATGTCCTGGCAGCCGAGGAATACGGCCTCGAACGCCCAACTAAGAGTTACCCGAAGCGCAAGCTACTACCCCAATTCAACGATGAGGTGCTGGAGCCCATACCGCCAGCGCGTAATGCTGCTGATAGACCGGACCGACCACCACGTGGCCGGAACAGAGCGGCAACTCAAGCCAAACACCAGCCCGCACCACCTCACCGTAGAGGCAGAGATACAACGGCTCCAGAATACACCTACGACCTACGACAGGACCTGGACAATAGAGCCGGTCAGACCAGATCAATCTACGGATAAAGGGGGCATGCCCCAGCACGAGAAGACAGCCAGCAGGCCTGGAGCGACAAGCACAACCTCACCCGGGTAGAAAACCGAATACGGACTTCATCCGAACTGCGTCGAGACGTTGCCCGATACAGAGGCACCTCACACCCCCTATGCTTCACTGATGTGGTAATGGAGCACCAGTTCCCAGAAGGGCTTAAACCAGTGAACATCGAATCATACGATGGTACGACGGATCCCGCAGTTTGGATTGAAGATTTTCTTCTCCACATTCACATGGCTCGCGGCGATGATCAACATGCCATCAAATATCTCCCCCTAAAACTTAAGGGACCAGCACAACACTGGCTAAATAGCCTTCCAGAAAACTCCATCCGCAGCTGGGAAAATTTGGAAGATGCCTTTAGGGATAACTTCCAAGGTACCTATGTACGGCCCCCAGACGCCGATGACCTCAGTCACATAGTCCAGCAACCCGGAGAGTCAGCCCGGAAACTCTGGACCAGGTTCTTAATTAAAAATAAGCAAATTGTAGACTGTCCGGACGCCGAAGCCCTCCCGGCCTTTAAACACAGCGTCCAGGACAAATGGCTCACCAGACACCTCGGCCAAGAAAAGCCGAAGTCCATGGCAGCCCTTACCGTACTCATGACCCGCTTTTGCATGGGAGAAGACAACTGGCTATCCCATAGAAGCAATAGCACCAGCGACCCCGGCACCTCCGAAGCCAGGGACGGCAATGGCAAGCCACGATGCAAGAAGCACAAGCGTCGAATCAATAATGACGGTACCAAAGATAAGGCGGTCAACATCGGATTCAGTGGCCCTAAACCCAGCCAACAAAAGAAGTCGTTCAAGGGAAACAGAGATGGTCCATCCAGTTTGGACAGAATACTCGATCGGCCTTGCCAGATTCATGGCACCCCCAATAAGCCTACCAATCATACCAACAGAAACTGTTGGGTTTTTAAACAGGCCAGCAAACTCAACGCCGAACACAAGGGGAAAGGGCCACCCAGCAAGGACGGCGACGAGGAGCCTCGTCCACTGAACACAGGGGGATAGAGGAAATTTCCCCCCGAGGTCAAAACGGTGAATATGATATACGTTACTCACATCCCCAAGCGGGAGCGCAAGCGCGCGCTAAGGGACATCTATGCGATAGAGCTAGTCGTCCCAAAATTCAACCCATGGTCGGCTTGCTCGATCACCTTCGATCAAAAGGACCACCCAACCAGTATCCGCCATGGAGGTTCGGCAGCTCTAGTCCTCGATCCAACCATCGACGGATTCCACCTCACACGAGTCCTCATGGACGGCGGCAGCAGTCTCAACCTACTTTACCAAGACACTGTCCAAGAAATGGGCATTGATCTGTCAAGAATCAAGCCCACTAAAACTACCTTTAAAGGAGTAATACCTGGTGTAGAGGCTTGCTGCACGAGCTCAATAACATTGGAAGTCGTCTTCGGTTCGCCAGACATCTTCCGAAGCAAAGACTTGATCTTCGATATCGTCCCCTTCCGCAGTGGCTATCATGCACTGCTCGGACGAACCGCTTTCGCCCATTTTAATGCGGTCCCACACTACGCCTGTCTAAAGCTGAAGATGCCCGGTTCACGTGGCGTCATTACAATCAATGGAAAAATGGAACGCTCCCTCCATACTAAGGAGCATACCACGACCATCGCTACCGAAGTACAAAGCGGCCCTGTCAAGCCGCACACCTCATCGGCTATTAAGCCGCCAGACTTTATTACACAAGGCCGGTCAATTCTGCATGCTGACAGCTCGGCACTTCCAGAGCTGGATTAGTAGTTTCGCCTCTGTCGATCACCACACACGTCCGTGAAATTCGTACCGCGCGTGCATAATTATGCGCTCAAAATACCTTGGGCATCAGCGGAGGCACAATACGGACATGCCTATAGTACGGTTCGGCCCTATACGGCCTTCCCATTTTTTTCTTCTGTTTTACCACAGGTGAATCAAAACCTATTCATCCTACAGACTCACAAGGACTCTCTCCGAGCCCGTTTTTGTACGAATAGTCGAAGACCATTCCTCTCAACAAATCTTTCTCTTTAAGGCGAAAGCGGCGCAGACGTGCAGCAGGAGGTCCAAAGGATTTTGTAGACCAAAACTGTATTTACGAACCTGTATAGAGCTTTTCCCCTTAGTCTTAGACCCCCGGCATGTAAAATGGCCTTGGTGTTTATGGTACCCTCTATAAGATTACGTTTTGACGTATCAATCAAATTCTAGTGAACACAGTTCTTATTCGGTATCGTCTTTATTTATAGACTGTATTCCGTCTCTTCAGTTGTCTCACACACACACCTCGGCACAAATTGCCAGGGGCTCTATATGGCAACATATATGTTGCCAAACAAAAGCCCGAACAACTTTATAGCACAATTCTGCGTCCCGAGCTTGGCATTATATGGACCGGCTCCGAATCATTTCTTTGGTCAATAGTTGGGTTGCCCGGCTCCTATGTTTGCTACCTTACGTTCTGTCTGATCGGCTAGGGTAATGAAGGGAGAACTACCGCGATTGTGTTTCTGGTTCGTCCGGTTAAGCACCTCAGTAGAGAAAGCCGAAAACTGACTGTCAGGATGTGGCGAGAGCTGGTCAGCCACTCGGCGACTTATTAAAATCTTTAGCAATTTTTTTCGTATTACACGAAGGACTGTTTTCCGGTCACATATGTAACACATCCGCATCCAGATAGCCGCGTACATACCAGGGGCTACCTCGTAGACCCATCGTCAAACTCCTAAGGCTAAGTGAGAGTGGTAAAGCCTCATAGTCTGATTGCCTGGTTCGCCGCACTGACACCTCCTTTATAGACCAATACGTTGGGGCAAGTGTGATCATGTGCTATTCTGAACACCCCCGTAGTATCTACGTGGGGGCTGAAGCCGACGACTGGAAAACTCTCAAGAATACAACAACGGCCGCATAGGAGGATAGAACTTTCAGATAATAGCACAAATATATCGCAAGGCCTTAGTACATAATAAAAGCGTCCAGGCAGTTCAGGTACATTCATTTGAACATAATGTCCTTTGAGCACTGACCCTCTATCAAGCCGGCGCCCTCTAGGACGTCGTCTAAGTAGCGCTCCAGCGTGCGGTGGTCCTTGCCCCCGGGTGGGCCCTTAACTGAAACATCGGCGGCCTTCATCTTCGACCAGTACATCTTAACGCTAGCGAAGGCCATCCGTGCACCTTCTATGCACACTGACCGCTTGACTGTGTCGATTGGTGGCACTGCATCGACAAGTCACCGCACCAGGCCGAAATAGCTGCTCGGAATGGGTTTGGTTGGCCATAGCCGAACTATGGCATCCTTCATTGCTTCTCCGGACATCTTATGCAGCTCGGCCCACTGCGCCATTTGGTCATTCAGCAGTGATACGTCTCCAACGTATCTATAATTTTTTATTGCTCCATGCTATATTATCTACTGTTTTGGACAATATTGGGCTTTATTTTCCACTTTTATATTACTTTTGGGACTAACCTATTAACCGGAGGCCCAGCCCAGAATTGTTGTTTTTTGCCTATTTAGAAGTTTCGAAGAAACGGAATATCAAACGGAGTCCAAACGGAATGAAACCTTCGGGAACGTGATTTTCTCACCGAACGTGATCCAAGAGACTTGGACCCTACGTCAAGAAATAAAGGAGGTGGGCACGAGGTAGGGGGCGCGCCTACCCCCTAGGGCGCGCCCTCCACCCTCGTGGGCCCCACCTTGCTCCACCGACGTACTTCTTCCTCCTATATATACCTACGTACCCCCAAACGATCAGATACGGAGCCAAAAACCTAATTCCACCGCCGCAACCTTCTGTACCCACGAGATCCCATCTTGGGGCCTGTTCCGGAGCTCCGCCGGAGAGGGCATCCACCATGGAGGGCTTCTACATCATCACCATAGCCCCTCCGATGAAGTGTGAGTAGTTTACCTCAGACCTTCGGGTCCATAGTTAGTAGATAGATGGCTTCTTCTCTCTTTTTGGATCTCAATACAATGTTCTCCCCCTCTCTCGTGGAGATCTATTCGATGTAATCTTCTTTTTGCGGTGTGTTTGTTGAGATCGATGAATTGTGGGTTTATGATCAAGATTATCTATGAACAATATTTCGATCTTCTCTAAATTCTTTTATGTATGATTGGTTATCTTTGCAAGTCTCTACAAACTATCAGTTTGGTTTGGCCTACTAGATTGGTTTTTCTTGCAATGGGATAAGTGCTTAGCTTTGGGTTCAATCATGCGGTGTCCTTTCCCAGTGACAGTAGGGGCAGCAAGGCACGTATTGTATTGTTGCCATCAAGGATAACAAGATGGGGTTTTTATCATATTGCATGAATTTATCCCTCTACATCATGTCATCTTGCTTAAGGCGTTACTCTGTTTTCTTGAACTTAATACTCTAGGTGCATGCTGGATAGCGGTCGATGAGTGGAGTAATAGTAGTAGATGCAGGCATGAGTCGGTCTACTTGTCTCGGACGTGATGCCTATATACATGATCATACCTAGATATTCTCATAACTATGCTCAATTATGTCAATTGATTAACAGTAATTCGTTCACCCACCGTAAAATACTTGTGCTCTTGAGAGAAGCCACTAGTGAAATCTATGGCCCCGGGTCTATCTTCATCATATTAATCTTCCATCACTTTATTATCGCCTTTGTTTTTACTTTGCTTTTATTTTTATCTTGCATCTTTATCACAAAAATACCAAAAATATTATCTATCATCTCTATCAGATCTCACTCTCGTAAGTGACTGTGAAGGGATTGACAACCCCTCATTGCGTTGGTTGTGAGGAGTTATTTGCTTTGTGTAGGTACGAGGGACTCGCACGTAGCCTCCTACTAGATTGATACCTTGGTTCTCAAAAACTGAGGGAAATACTTACGCTACTATGCTGCATCACCTTTCCTCTTCAAAGAAATCCAACGAAGTGCTCAAGAGGTAGCAAGAAGAATTTCTGGCGCCGTTGCCGGGGAGGTCTATGCAAAAATCAACATACCAAGTACCTATCACATCCCTTATCTCTCGCATTACATTATTTGCCATTTGCCTCTCATTTTCCTCTCCCCCACTTCACCCTTGCCATTTTATTCGCCCTCTGTTTTCCGTTTGCCTCTTTTTCGCTTGCTTTTTGTTTGCTCGTGTGTTGGATTGCTAGTTTGTCGCGATGGCTCAAGATAATACCAAATTATGTGACTTTACCAATACCAACAATAATGATTTCCTTAGCACTCCGATTTCTCCTCTTACCAACACTGAATCTCGTGAAATCAATACTGCTTTGTTGAATCTTGTCATGAAAGATCAATTCGCCGGCCTTCCTAGTGAAGATGCCGCTAATCATCTAAATAGCGTCGTTGATTTGTGTGATATGCAAAAGAAGAAAGATGTTGATAATGATATTGTTAAATTGAAGCTATTTCCTTTTTCTCTTAGAGATCGTGATAAAGCTTGGTTTTCGTCTTTGCCTAAAAATAGTATTGATTCTTGGAACAAGTGCAAAGATGCTTTTATCTCTAAGTATTTTCCTCCCGCTAAGATCATCTCTCTTAGAAACAATATTATGAATTTTAAGCAACTTGATCATGAACATGTTGCGCAAGCTTGGGAGAGAATGAAATTAATGATACGTAATTGCCCCACTCATGGATTGAATTTGTGGATGATTATACAAAAAATTTATGACGGATTGAATTTTGCTTCTAGAAATCTTTTAGATTCGGCCGCAGGAGGCACTTTTATGGAAATCACTTTAGGAGATGCTACTAAAATCCTAGATAATATTAAGGTTAATTATTCTCAATGGCACACTGTAAGATCTACTAATAAAAAGGTGCATGCGATAGAAGAAATTAATGTTTTGAGTGGAAAGATGGATGAAATTATGAAATTATTTGCTACTGAGAGTGTTTCTTCTGATCCTAATGACATGCCTTTGTCTACTTTGATTGAGAATAATAATGAATCTATGGATGTGAATTTTGTTGGTAGGAATAATTTTGGTAACAACGCGTATAGAGGAAACTTTAATCCTAGGCCTTATCCTAGTAATTCCTCTAATAATTATGGAAATTCCTACAACAACTCTGATGGAAATTTTAATAAGATGCCGTCTGAATTTGAGACTAGTGTTAAAGAGTTTATGAATTCACAAAAGAATTTTAATGCTTTGCTTGAAGAGAAATTGCTTACAGTCGATGAATTGGCTACGAACGTTGATAGAATTTCTCTTGATATTGATTCTTTAAAGTTTAGATCTATTCATCCTAAGCATGATATCAATGAGTCTCTCAAAGCTATGAGAATTTCCATTGATGAGTGCAAGTAAAGAACCGCTAGGATGCGTGCTACGAAAGATGCCTTCATTAAAGCGTGTTCTTCCAATTTCCAGGAAAATAAAGATGAAGATCTAAAAGTTATTGATGTGTCCCCTATTAAATCTTTGTTTTTCAATATGAATCTTGATAATGATGGGACTGAATATGGTCCACCTCTACCTAGAAGACGTTCCAAAAATTCGGAGTTTTTAGATCTTGATGCTAAAATTAATAAAAGTGGGATTGAAGAGATTAAAACCTTAGATGTTGCTAAACCCATTATTTTGGATTTCAAGGAATTTAATTATGAAAGTTGCTCTTTAACTGATTGTATTTCCTTGTTGCAATCCGTGCTAAATTCTCCTCATGCTTATAGTCAAAATAAAGTGTTTACTAAACATATCGTTGATGCCTTGATGTAATCTTATGAAGAAAAACTTGAGTTGTAAGTTTCTATCCCTAGAAAACTTTATGATGAGTGGGAACCAACTATTAAAATAAAGATCAAAGATCATGAGTTTTATGCTTTATGTGATTTGGGTGCTAGTGTTTCCACTATTCCCAAAACTTTGTGCGATTTGCTAGCTTCCGTGATTTTGATGATTGTTCTCCAAACTTGCACCTTGCGGATTCCACTATTAAGAAACCTATGGGAAGAATTAATGATGTTCTTATTGTTGCAAATAGGAATTATGTGCCCGTAGATTTTATCGTTCTTGATATAGATTGCAATCCTTCGTGTCCTATTATTCTTGGTAGACCTTTCCTTAGAACGATTGGTGCAATTATTAATATGAAAGAAGGGAATATTAGATTCCAATTTCCATTAAAGAAAGGCATGGACCACTTCCCTAGGAAGAAAATAAAATTACCATATGATTCTATCATGAGAGCCCCTTATGGATTCCCTACCAAAGATGGCAATACCTAGATCTATCCTTGCTTTTATGCCTAGCTAGGGGCGTTAAACGATAGCGCTTGTTGGGAGGCAACCCAATTTTATTTTTAGTTTTTTTGTTTTTGCTTCTGCTTAGGAATAAATCTTAGATCTAGCCTCTGGTTAGATGTGTTTTTAAGTTGTGCCAAGTTAAACCTATAGGATCTTCTTGGATGATAGTTATTTGATCTTGTTGTAATTTCCAGAAACTTTCTGTTAATGAAAACAATTTTTGAATATCACCAGAACGTGATAAAATAGTGATTGCAGTTGCTTATGATCACTAAACAAATTTAATAGGTCTTCCTATTTTGTATGAATTTTTGAGGTTCCAGAAGTTTGCGTTAGTTACATATTACTACAGACTGTTCTGTTTTTGACAGATTCTGTTTTTCATGTGTTGTTTGCTTATTTTGATGAATCTATGGCTAGTAAAATAGTTTATAAACCATAGAGAAGTTGTAATACATTATTTTTAACACCAATATAAATAAATAATGAGTTCACTACAGTACCTTGAAGTGGTCTTTTGTTTTCTTTCGCTAACGGAGCTCACGAGATTTCTGTTGAGTTTTGTGTTGTGAAGTTTTCAAGTTTTGGGTGAAATCTTTTGATGGATTATGGAATAAGGAGTGTCAAGAGCCAAAGCTTGGGGATGCCTATGGCACCCCCAATATAATCTAAGGACACCAAAAATTCAAAGCTTGGGGATGCCCCAGAAGGCATCCCCTCTTTCGTCTACTTCCATCGCTAACTTTACTTGGAGCTATATTTTTACTCACCACATGATATGTGTTTTGCTTGGAGTCTTTGATTTTTAGTTTACCACAATAATCCTTGCTGTACACACCTTTTGAGAGAGCCATACATGATTTGGAATTTTTTAGAATACTCTATGTGCTTCACTTATATCTATTGAGCTATATAGTTTTGCTCTAGTGCTTCACTTATATCTTTTAGAGCACGGTGGTGGATTTGTTTTATAGAAACTATTGATCTCTCATGCTTCACTTGGATTATTTTGAGAGTCTTAAATAGCATGGTAATTTGCTTAAACAATCTTAATATGCTTGGTATTCAAGATTTGTAAAACTTTCTTTTGAGTGCGTTGAATACTAAGAAAAGTTTGATGATTGATAATTGTTTTGAGATATGAAGATGGTGATATTAGAGTCATGCTAGTTGAGTAGTTGTGAATTTGAGAAATACTTGTGTTAAATTTTGTGATTCCCGTAGCATGCACGTATGGTGAACCGTTATGTGATGAAGTCGGAGCATGATTTATTTATAGATTGTCTTCCTTATGAGTGGCGGTCGGGGACGAGCGATGGTCTTTTCCTACCAATCTATCCCCTTAGGAGCATGCGCGTAAATCTTTTCTTTGATAACTTGTAGATTTTTGCAATAAGTATATGAGTTCTTCATGACTAATGTTGAGTCCATGGACTATACGCACTTTTCTTCCTTCCACCATTGCTAGCCTCTCTAATACCGCGCACTTTTCACCGGTATCATACACCCACCATATATCTTCCTCAAAACAGCCACCATACCTACCTATCATGGCATTTCCATAGCCATTCCGAGATATATTGCCATACAACTTTCCACCGTTCCGTTTATTATGACACGCTCCATCATTGTCATATTGCTTTGCATGATCATGTAGTTGACATCGTATTTCTGGCAAAGCCACCGTTCATAATTCTTTCATACATGTCACTCTTGATTCATTGCATATCGCGGTACACCGCCGGAGGCATTCATATAGAGTCATATTTTGTTCTAAGTATCGAGTTGTAATTGTTGAGTTGTAAGAAAATAAAAGTGCGACGATCATCATTTTTAGAGCATTTTCCCAAGTGAGGAAAAGGATGATGGAGACTATGATTCCCCCACAAGTCGGGATGAGGCTCCGGACAAAAAATAAAAAAAAGAGGCCATAAAAAGAAGAGAAAAGGCCCACACAAAAAAGAGAGAGAAAAAGAGAGAAGGGACAATGTTACTATTCTTTTACCACACTTGTGCTTCAAAGTAGCACCATGATCTTCATGATAGAGAGTCTCTCATTTTGTCACTTTCATATACTAGTGGGAATTTTTTATTATAGAACTTGGCTTGCATATTCCAATGATGGGCTTCCTCAAAATGCCCTAGGTCTTCATGAGCAAACGAGTTGGATGCACACCCACTTAGTTTCTTTTGTTGAGCTTTCACATACCTAAAGCTCTAGTGCATCCGTTGCATGGAAATCCCTACTCACTCACATTGATATCTATTGATGGGCATCTCCATAGCCCGTTGATACGCCTAGTTGATGTGAGACTATCTTCCCCTCTTTTTATCTTCTCCACAACCACCATTCTATTCCACATATAGTTCTATATCCATGGCTCACACTCATGTATTGCGGGAAGATTGAAAAAGTTTTGAGAATGTCAAAAGTATGAAACAATTGGTTGGCTTGTCATCGGGGTTGTGCATGATTTAAATACTTTGTGTGGTGTGTTGGGGAACGTAGTAATTTCAAAAAATTTCCTACGCACACGCAAGACCATGGTGATGGCATAGCAACGAGAGGGGAGAGTGTCTGTCCACGTACCCTCGTAGACCGTAAGCGGAAGCGTTATAACAACGCGGTTGATGTAGTCGTACGTCTTCACGATCCGACCGATCCAAGTACCGAACGTACGGCACCTCCGTGTTCAGCACACGTTCAGCTCGATGACGATCCCCGGGCTCCGATCCAGCAAAGCGTCGGGGATGAGTTCCACAACCTGACGGCGTGGTGACGATGATGATGCTCCACCGACGCAGGGCTTCGCCTAAGCTCCGCGACGATATGACTTTCACCGGCGCAGGGCTTCGCCTAAGCTCCGCGACGATATGACCGAAGTGGAATATGGTGGAGGGGGGCACCGCACACGGCTAAGGAACGATCCGTAGATCAACTTGTGTGTCATGGGGTGCCCCCCTGCCCCCGTATATAAAGGAGGGAGGGAGGAGGAGGCCGGCCCTAGGAGGAGGGCGCCAGGGGAGTCCTACTCCCACCGGAGTAGGACTCCTTCTTCCTAGTACAACTAGGAGAAGGGGAAAGGGGAACTGGAGAAGGAAGGAGAGGGGCTGCGCCCCAAACCCCTTGTCCAATTCGGACTGGGCTTGGGAGGGCGCGCCTCCTCCGGCTCCTTCCACTAAGGCCCATTAAGGCCCAATACTCTTCCCGTATTCCCGTAACTCCCGGTACTCAAAAATACCGAATCACTCGGAACCTTTCCGAACTCCGAATATAGTCGTCCAATATATCGATCTTTACGTCTCGACCATTTCGAGACTCCTCGTCATGTCCCCGATCTCATCCGGGACTCCGAACTCCTTCGTACATCAAAACTCATAAACTCATAATATAAGCATCGCATCGAAACCTTAAGCGTGCGGACCCTACGGGTTCGAGAACTATGTAGACATGACCTAGAACTATTCTTGGTCAATAACCAATAGCGGGACCTGGATGCCCATATTGGCTCCTACATATTCTACGAAGATCTTTATCGGTCAAACCGCATAACAACATACGTTGTTCCCTTTGTCATCGATATGTTACTTGCCCGAGATTCGATCGCTTGTATCCAATACCTAGTTCAATCTCGCCACCGCAAGTCTCTTTACTCGCTCAGTAATGCATCATCCCGTAACCAACTCATTGGTCACATTGCTTGCAAGGCTTATAATGATGTGCATTACCGAGAGGGCCCAGAGATACCTCTCCGACAATCGGAGTGACAAAACCTAATCTCGATGTAACATCCCAAATTTTCAATTTGGAATGTTATACATTAGGTCATCATGCATATCATATTTTTCTCGCATTTTTCCGATCCTAGAAATTTCACGCAACTCAAGGACCCTCGGAGAGAGTTGGAAGTTTCAAAATTTTCATATTTGGGATCTCTCAAATTTTGAAAATAGGATCATTGGATTATTTAAATTATCTTCATAAAGTTTTTCCTATAAAAATATCTTGAGAGGGAATAATATGACTTTCCCAAATAATTAGGAAAAATGAAGATATTATAAATAAACCAAATTTGGTTTTGAAAGATTTATTTTGCTTAGGCAAAAATGAGCATTTTAAAAATTTTATGCATGTTTGCTATTTTTAAAGTTCATTTTGTTCGACTCATTTTTAGGAGTCGGGGAAAATTTGTTTTATTTAATTTGGAGTTCATTTGGTATTTTTTTTATTTCATTTGGTTTAAAATTTTATTTAAAAAAATATTCGCTACCGACCGAGGCCCACTGCCCAAGCCAGCCAAATACCTGCCCACCCGCCTCCTCCTCACTCACCGCGCCGAGCGGAGAGCCCGCCGCCCGCCGCCATCGCCGCCACCTCGAGTCCGCCCACCCCGCGCCCCTTGCCCCTCCCCAAGCCACCGCCGCCTCCCTTTATAACCACCCCGGACCCCTCTCTCTCACCCCAACCCGCGGAGCCGACGCCTCGCCGCCGCCCAGCGCCCGACGCTTGCTCAGAGCCCGCGCCCGCCCGTGGACGCCGCCGCCCGCGCGCCGCCGCCGTGGACCCCGCCGCCCGACGCGAACCCGCCGCCCTCTCCCGAGCCTCGGGCGCCCCCGCGATCACCGGAGGTAGCCACCGCCGCCCAGCGCCGATTCGGTTTTCCCCTCGAACCGTCCGGTTTATTTTAAAAAAAATATGTGCGGTTTTTTTAAAACCTAGATTGGTTTTATTTTTTTCGGTTTTCTTATTTAACGAACGCTCACCGAACCGTTCGTTTCAATGAACGCGTTCGTTGGATTCGCTTACATTAACTAACGTTCGCTATTTAACTCGTTCGTCGTTTTTCTTTTTAATCGGATTTAATCCGTTATTTTTCGATTTGATTTCGATCCGATTTTCAAAACTGTTTTATTTCTCGCCGCTTATCTAATCGGTGATTGAAGCGCTGGAGTTTCAGAACGAAACCATCGTTCGACTACCCTACTTTCACAGAGTTTTGCCACTGTGAAATTTTGACCTAATTTCAGATCGCTAAACCGAGTCGTTCTCTCTCGAGTTTCGACTTTCGAGTTTATTTTGATTCGATTCTTTTACAACCAGGGTTCTTAAGTTGAACTTTCTGGTTAGATCTTTTATTCGAGATTTCCTGCATTAGATGAGTACTTATTGTATGCTTGTTGTTTGTCTGCGTTAGATCACCCTTGAGTCGCCGCTTGTTACTTGAATCTCTAGGACTCATGGATCATCGAGAAGGCAAGTAACACTTTGATCATACTTTCTCATACCCAGCTTTTATGCATTAGATCTATTCCTCAAACACTTGCATGGTTAGGATCTAATTAAATTGTGGGTTTGGGAAGTAGATTGAGGTAGTACCTATTACTGCTTTTACTTATGAAACCTTGGGAGTTACTTCTCGTTTGCTTGTTCATGCCATGCTATGCTAGTAGACGTGGATTGGGTGAGTGAATATCCATGACAGATGTGAGATTGTTAATTAATGGTTTATCTAAGGTGGCAACCTAAACACACATCTGGGTGGATTGAGGCACCTGGTTTCCATCAGACTTGCTGTATTTCTTCTGACCGCCACCTGTGCTCTAAGGGATCATAAGATTATTCAAACTGAAACTTCCGTGTGCAGCCACAAGCCAATTATGGGCTCTGGCGTAGTTGACTAAGTTGCGCGAACTCTTACGGGTAGGCTAGCTGATGTAGGGATGTAGGTTGGTACGGTCTACCCACATGTAAGGTGCTAGCGCTTCGAAGACTATGTCTCGGTCATCCGCTTCTCAAACACCATGTAGTCACGAGAACCAAGCGGAGGCGATCGAGTCTTGTGGTGAAAAGTCATAAACCTCTGCAGAGTGTATAAACTAATCATGATTAGCCGTGTCCCCGGTTATGGACAATTTGAGTATCCGGTATTTGATTATCATGTGAATCTCAACATGTTACTTCTAAATAAAAGTTATTGGGTTTTGATGAGTACTTTTTAATTGGGATTGAGGATGCTGTCAACCATTCTCAATGTTTAACAACCACCATGATAGTTAAATAAAATTATTCCTTTGATGTAGGGAAAAATCAGCTTTATGCAAATGTAACCGTAGAGCCTTACCACCAGCCATATATGCATGTAGTATAGGCTTATTCATTCATTGCTCTTATGTGTTACATTGCCAACATATTCCATGTCTTGACCGTTTTGGCTGCAACTTTTCACGCTATGCACTTTTCGAACATTTACGAGTAAGGTGTTAGGTCGTGGTTCTATACTCGATGATGCCGTTGGAGTTGATGGACTCGCTTATCTTCCAAGCCTTCCGCTGTTATTATTAGATGGCCTTAAGCCATATTATTGTATTCAGTTCCCTTGTGGACAACGATGTAATAAGTGTGTGATTGCTACTCTGCTATAAATCCTTGAAATCTTGTGTGGTGTCAAGATTATCGATCCAGGATGACACCGAGCACGAGACTTGATCCTTTGGGTGCTGGTCTCTGAGAGAATGGTATCGAGCACACGTTGATCGTAGGACACGACCACTAAGTTAAAGCCATAGATCACTCTCTCTTCCCATTTTCTAAACTCCTCATCTTTTCTACTCTCTTTAGGATGACGGACGAGAAGATCAAGTACACCCAACCGGATGAAGGCACACCTTTTGGATTTCACTTGAAGGAAGTCACTAAGTACCGAACATTGGACTACCAAGTTTCACCGGACTTTCAACGCCACTCTGCTCAAGAGGAGCGCTGGAAGATTCATGCTCACGCTCGGGAAGGACATTCGCCCCAATCACCAAGCCTATAGATAGTGTTTTCATTGCACCAACTTGAGTGCAGGAAAGAGCATGGCAGCTCACATCACCATGGGACGATTGGAGAAGTTTATCAAGAAGACCTCAAGGACACCATCTACCAGATTTATGGACGCCGAGATGACAACTGGACGTCGTCAACACCAAGAAGGATAGGTCCATTGCAGCTTTCATCCAGAGTTAAACCAGCACATTCGACGCCAGAAAACCAAATGTGCAATGACATGTTGGAGTTGCGTAAGACAAAGGAAGGATCATCGAATTGGAAGAAGAACTAAAGACTATACGCAAGGACTACATGGACGAGATCGTAGCTCGGCAAGACACAATAACGATCTTAAGTACGAGATCAAGAACTCAAGAAGAAGTTGGCGCTCAGAATGAAGACCAAGATGTCGAATACCCAATCGACTACATCAACATCGACGACACGATTCGGATCCAAGTGAACCCGACTTTGAAGACGAAGTCGAGCGGACATCATGGAGTCTTCCACGGTTCAAATTAGTAGAAGTCCCCACATATTAGTAGTATTCCTCCATGTAAACATTATATTACACGCACTTTTGCGATAGTTAGATCGTTGTAAGCCCTTGTTTGATTGAATGAAGTGATTTTGTGTGATTTGCTCATGTGCATTTGGGTAGTGATTCCCCTTAGACCTCATTCTATTCTACATTTCTCTTCTCTTCTAAACCCATCAGATGCCTCCGAGACGCGACCCCGGATTCGTTTTTCCACCAGAGATCACCCAATTGATCCAGCAGCGAATACCTTGATTCAAACATTGGTGCGAAACAACAACAACAACAACAACAACAACAACAACCCACCGCCACCACCACCACCATGGATCATCCGACTCGTTTCCTTAGACCGAACCCGCGGTGTATTCCAAGAGCACCGAGCCAATTGTAGCAGATGACCTGCTCGCAAGATAGGAAGGAGCTGACCACTGCAGGATGCACGGATGGTGAAAGAGTGAAGTTTGCAGCACATCGACGAAGGACCCGCAGAAGATGGTGGGAGAATTTCACAGCCACTTACCCGTGAACACCGCCACATGGGACCAGTTTGACAAGCTTTCGCACAGCCCATGTTTCAGCAGGAGCCATGGCCATGAAGAAGCGTGAGTTTCGCAACTTACGCCAAGGAGGAAGGACTGTTGGCAAGATCGTGGATGATTTTAGCAAATTAGCACGTTATGCCCCGGATGACGTTACTACGGATGCAGCTAAACAGAGAAGTTTCTAGAAGGACTGAATGATGAGTTCAGCATGCCGTTGATGGTAGCAAGTTTCAATAACTACCAGGAGTTAGTAGACCGAGCTCTCATGATTGAAGGAAGCAGAAGAATTGAGAACTGCAAGCGGAAGTATGGACAAGGGAAGTATAACTCGATCCCAAAGCAAGCCACGTTATACCCTAAATCAGGAATTCAGTTTCAGATACCCATGGAGGAGGTAATTCAGATAACCATAATGGCACCAAGAATGGGAACGGAATGGAGGAAGCAACGGACATAACCGCACCAACCCGTCTACACCATCCAAGGTAGACTGAGTCACATTACTTGCTTTAAGTGCCGCAAGATGGGCATTATGCAAATGACTGCCCGAAGGCCGAATGGAAATGGCAATGGAAGCTCGGAAAGAAGCCCAACCCTTTCAATAGGGGACAAGTGAACCACATTGATGTGGAGGAGGTTGAAGATCAGCCCGATGCAAGAATCGGTAAGTTTTTGGTTAAGTCATTTCTGCAGCTTGTTCTTTTGATACCGGTGCATCGCATTCATACATATCAAGGGATTTGTGGATAAGTACAAGTTACCAACCCAAGCCCTTAGGTCACCCATGCTAGTAACCTCACCCGAGCAGAGTACATGGCTAGTAAATGGTGTGATCGATTGCCACTAAGGATTGGACACTATGTTTTCCCCTCGCACCTAATAGTTACGGAATCCCAAGGATTGGATGTGATATTAGGAATGGATTGGTTATCAAAGTATGGAGGAAACATAGATTGTACCACAAGGTCAATTTTGCTCACCACACCGTAAGGAAGAAGGATTAAGTATGTATCACGGCACGAGCCGAGGAGAGCACAAGTTAATTGCTTATCGAGGTGGTACAGAAGAAGTACCAGTGGTGAAGGATTATCTGATGTATTTCCTAAGAGTTGCCGTGAATGCCGCGGATAGAGACATTGAGTTTTGATCGAGCTGTTGCCAGGAACAGGCCCGATATCGAAGCGACCGTACAGGATGCCCGCAAAGGATTTGGCGGAAATCAAGAAACAGATTAAGGAACTATTGGATAAAGGTTTTATTCGCCCAAGTTCTTCACCTTGGGGATCACCCGTTTTGTTGGTGGAGAAGAAGGATGGATCGTTGAGAATGGTTGTTGATTATCGTGGGTTGAATGAAGTAACAATCAAGAACAAGTACCCACTACCTATGATAAATGATCTGTTTGATCGCTTGCAAGGAGCCAAAGTGTTTTCTAAGATCGACTTGCGATCAGGGTACCATCAGTTGAAGATTCGGGAGCAAGATATACCCAAGACAGCATTTACCACGAGATATGGACTGTATGAGTATACCGTTATGTCATTTGGACTGACTAACGCACCAGCCTATTTTATGAACCTGATGAACAAAGTGTTTATGGAGTTTTGGACAAGTTCGTCGTGGTGTTCATTGATGACATTTTGATTTTCTCGAAGAATGAAGAGGAACACAAGGAACATTTGCGATTGGTTTTGGAGAAACCGAGGAACACCAGTTGTATGCCAAGTTCAGCAAATGTGAGTTTTGGCTAAGGGAAGTTGGATTTCTCGGACATGTTATATCCGGAGAAGGAATAGCAGTTGACCCCACAAAAGTTGAGACCGTAACCAAGTGGGAAGCACCAACGACAGTTGGAGAGATTCGAGTTTCCTTGGACTCGCAGGATACTACCAAGATTCATTGAGAATTTCTCAAGGATTGCAAAGCCTATGACAGAATTGTTGAAGAAGGAAAACAAATTCATATGGACCGAGGACTGTGAGGCAAGTTTTCGGGAGTTGAAGAAAAGATTAGTTACCTCACCAGTTTGATATTGCGGATCAAACTAAGGATTATGAGGTATATTGCGGCGCTTCACGCCGAGGACTTGGAGCAGTGCTTATGCAAGAAGGAAGAGTTGTTTCAGATGCTTCACGACAACTTAAGCCCCATGAGTTGAATTATGCCACTCATGATTTGGAGTTAGCGGCCGTTGTGCATGCCTTGAAGACGTGGAGACATTTTCTCATTGGAAATCATTGTGAAGTATATACGGATCACAAGAGTTTGAAGTACATCTTCACACGTAGAATTGAATCTCAGACGAGGAGATGGTTAGAGTTAATCAAGGATTATGATATGAGATTGCATTATCACCCCGAAAGGCTAATGTCGTAGCAGGCGCATTGAGCCGTAAGAGCCACGTCAATACCCTAATGATGGGAGAAATACCCAATGAGTTAGCGAGGACCTTCGAGAGCTATGTTTGGAAATAGTTCGAGAGGCTATGTAGCAGCATTGGAGATTCAATCGACACTAATGGACAAAATCGAGAAGCCCAAAAGGCGGATAAGGAAGTTGCCTCTATAAAGGAGAAAATGAGTAAAGGAAAAGCTAAAGGATTTCGTGAGGATGAGCACGATACCCTATGGTTTGAAGACCGTGTTTATGTGCCCAATGACCCGTAGATCGGGAAGTTGATTTTGCAAGAAGCCCATGATTCACCCTATTCGATTCACCCAGAAATACCAAGATGTATTTGGATTTGAAGAATATTTTACGGTGGACGGAATGAAGAAGGATATTGCGGAGTATGTAGCAGTTTATGACGTATGTCGAAAGTAAAGGCGGAACATCGAAGCCAGCAGGATTATTACAACCATTGCCGATACCGAATGGAAGTGGGATAAACTAGGCATGGATTTCATCACAGGTTTGCCAAAGACCCGTTCAGATATGACTCGATTTGGGTCATAGTCGACCGTTTGACCAAGGTAGCTCATTTCATTCCAAATAAGACTACCTATAGCAGTGCTAAGTTGGCAAAGATATATATGACCAGAATTGTATGCTTGCACGGAGTTCCGAGGAGCATTGTATCGAATGAGGAACCCAGGTTTAATTGAAATTTTGGAACCAGTTACACGAAACATTGGGAACCCGATTGGAATTGATGCAGTTTTCCACCCACAGACCGATGGACAGACCGAGAGAGTCAATCAGATTTTGGAGGACATCTTTGAGAGCTTGTGCACTAGATTATGGATCTAGTTGGGATGATAATTTGCCGTATGCAGAATTTTCCTACAATAACAGCTACCAAACCAGCTTAAAGATGGCACCTTCGAGGCTTTGTATGGAAGAAGGTGCAGGACACCATTGTCATGGGACTAAACCGAGATCGCCGCTTGTTTGGACCAGATTTGATTAAAGAGTCCGAACGAAAGTTAAGTTGATTCGAGACAGGCTCAAGGTAGCCCACCTGAACGTAAGAGCTATGCCGATTCAAAGCGCCAGCGATTGAGTATGAAGTTGGAGCAGAGTATATCTCGGAGTATCCCCGCTTGAGGAGTTAAGCGTTTTGGAGTTAAAGGAAAGTTAGCACCCGTTTCGTTGGACCATATAAGATTTTGCAACGCATGGGAGAAGTTATGTATAAATTGGAATTGCGGAAGGACTGTCAGAGTTCATGATGTATTCCATATTTCTCGATTGAAGAAATGTCACCCGAGATAGCAGAGGTACCGTTAAGAGACACAAGTGCCATTGGAGGCAATTCAGTTGAAGGATGACTTGACATATGAGGAAAAGCCGCTTAAGATTCTCGATTATGCCAAAGCAGAGTTACCCGCAGAAGGTTATCAAGTTTTGCAAAGTTCGATGGAGCCACCACACCGAGGATGAAGCCACACAGGAAAGAGAGGAAGTTTTGCTTAAAGACCACCTCACCTATTTTCTAGTTAACCCGAATCTCGAGGGCTAGATTCATCTTAAGGGATAGGTTTGTAACATCCCAAATTTTCAATTTGGAATGTTATACATTAGGTCATCATGCATATCATATTTTCTTGCATTTTTCGATCCTAGAAATTTCACGCAACTCAAGGACCCTCGGAGAAGTTGGAAGTTTCAAAATTTTCATATTTGGGATCTCTCAAATTTTGAAAATAGGATCATTGGATTATTTAAATTATCTTCATAAAGTTTTCCTATAAAAATATCTTGAGAGGGAATAATATGACTTCCCAAATAATTAGGAAAAATGAAGATATTATAAATAAACCAAATTTGGTTTTGAAGATTTATTTTGCTTAGGCAAAATGAGCATTTAAAATTTTATGCATGTTTGCTGTTTTAAAGTTCATTTTGTTCGACTCATTTTAGGAGTCGGGAAAATTTGTTTTATTTAATTTGGAGTTCATTTGGTATTTTTTTATTTCATTTGGTTTAAATTTTATTTAAAAAATATTCGCCCCCACTGGACCGAGGCCCAGCCCCAAGCCAGCCAGGCCCAGGCCAGCGCCCGCCCACCCGCCTCCTCCTCCTCAAGCCGCCCGAGCGGAGAGCCCCCGCCGCCGCCGCCATCGCCGCCACCTCGAGTCCGCCCGACCCGGCCCTTTCCCCCCTCCCAAGCCACCGCCGCCCCTTTATAACCACCGGACCCCCTCTCTCTCCCCCCAACCCGCCGGAGCCGACGCCGCCCTCGCCGCCGCCCGCGCCCACGCCGGCCAGCCCGCGCCGCCGTGGGCCTTGCCGCCGCCGCGCCCGCCGACCTGGACCCCTCGCCCAAGCCGAACCCGCCGCCCTCTCCCGAGCCGGGCGCCCTCCGCGATCACCGGAGGTAGCCACCGCCGCCCCACGCCGATTCGGTTTTTCCCCCTCGAACCGGTCCGGTTTATTTAAAAAAAAAATATGTGCGGTTTTTTTTAAAACCTAGATTGGTTTTATTTTTTTTCGGTTTTCTTATTTAACGAACGTTCACCGAACCGTTCGTTTCAATGAACGCGTGCGTTGGATTCGTTCTGTTATCGAACGTTCGCTATTTAACTCGTTCGTCGTTTTTCTTTTTAAACGGATTTAATCCGTTATTTTTCTGATTTGATTTCAGATCCGATTTTCAAAACTGTTTTATTTCTCGCTCGTTTATCGGAATCAGGTGATTCAAGCGCCTGGAGTTTCATAACGAAACCGTCGTTCCGACTACCCTACTTTCACAGAGTTTTGCCACTGTGAAATTTTGACCTAATTTCAGATCGCTAAACCGAGTCGTTCTCTCTCGAGTTTCGACTTTCGGAGTTTATTTTGATTCGATTCTTTTACAACCAGGGTTCTTAAGTTGAACTTTCTGGTTAGATCTTTTATTCGAGATTTCCCTGTGCATTAGATGAGTACTTATTGTATGCTTGTTGTTTGTCTGCGTTAGATCACCCGGAGTGCGCCGCTTGTTACTTCGAATCTCTAGGACTCGCGGATCATCAGCAAGGCAAGTAACACTTTGATCATACTTTCTCATACCCAGTTTTTATGCATTAGATCTATTCCTCAAACACTTGCATGGTTAGGATCTAATTAAATTGTGGGTTTGGGAAGTAGATTGAGGTAGTACCTATTACTGTTTTACTTATGAAACCTTGGGAGTTACTTCTCGTTTGCTTGTTCATGCCATGCTATGCTAGTAGGCGTGGATTGGGTGAGTGAATATCCATGACAGATGTGAGATTGTTAATTAAAGGTTTATCTAAGGTGGCAACCTAAACACACATCTGGGTGGATTGAGGCACTGGTTTCCATCAGGACTTGCTGTATTTCTTGGACCGCCACCCGGGCTCTAAGGGATCATAAGATTATTCAAGCTGGAAACTTCCGTGTGCAGCCACAAGCCAATTATGGGCTCTGGCGTAGTTGACTAAGTTGTGCGAACTCTTACGGGTAGGCTAGCTGATGTAGGGGATGTAGGTTGGTACGGTCTACCCACATGTAAGGTGCTAAGCGCTTACGAAGACTATGTCTCGGTCATCCGTTTCTCAAACACCATGTAGTCACGAGAACCAAGCGGAGGCGATCGAGTCTTGTGGTGAAAAGTCATAAACCTCTGCAGAGTGTATAAACTAATCATGATTAGCCGTGTCCCGGTTATGGACAATTTGAGTATCCGGTATTTGATTATCATGTGAATCTCAACATGTTACTTCTAAATAAAAGTTATTGGGTTTTGATGAGTACTTTTAATTGGGATTGAGGATCTTGTCAACCATTCTCAATGTTTAACAACCACCATGATAGTTAAATAAAATTATTCCTTTGATGTAGGGAAAAATCAGCTTTATGCAAATGTAACAGTAGAGCCTTACCACCAGCCATATATGCATGTAGTATAGGCTTATTCATTCATTGCTCTTATGTGTTACATTGCGGCATATTCCATGTCTTGACCCGTTTTGGGCTGCAACTTTTCACGTTGCAGACTTTTAGAACGACGAGTAAGGTGTTAGGTCGTGGTTCTATACTCGGTGATGCCGTTGGAGTTGATGGACTCGCTTATCTTCCAAGCCTTCCGCTGTTATTATTAGATGGCCTTAAGCCATATTATTGTATTCAGTTCCTTGTGGACAATGATGTAATAAGTGTGTGATTGCTACTCGCTATAAATCCTTGAAATCTTGTGTGGTGTCGGCATTCTCGATCCGAGGATGACACTCGAGCACGAGACTTGATCCTTTTGGGTCCGGTCGCTACACTCAAATCGCCAACCCAACATGTACCTTTGGAGACACCTGTAGTACTCCTTTATAATCACCCGATTCGTTGTGACGTTTGGTAGCACCAAAGTGTTCCTCCGTGAACGGAGTTGCATAATCTCATAGTTACACGAACATGTATAAGTCATGAAGAAAGCAATAGCAACATACTAAGCGATCAAGTGCTAGGCTAACGGAATGGGTCAAGTCAATCAGATCATTCTCCTAATGATGTGATCCCGTTAATCAAATGACAACTCATGTCTATGGTTAGGAAACATAACCATCTTGATTAACGAGCTAGTCAAGTAGAGGCATACTAGTGACACTCTGTTTGTCTATGTATTCACACATGTATTATGTTTCGGTTAATACAATTCTAGCATGAATAATAAACATTTATCATGATATAAGGAAATAAATAATAACTTTATTATTGCCTCTAGGGCATATTTCCTTGAGCCTCCCACTTGCACTAGAGTCAATAATCTAGTTCACATCGCCATGTGATTTAACATCAATAGTTCACATCTATATGTGGTTAACACCCATAGTTCACATCGACATGTGACCAACACCCAAAGGGTTTACTAGAGTCGATAATCTAGTTCACATCGCTATGTGATTAACACCCAAAGAGTACTAAGGTGTGATCATGTTTTGCTTGTGAGATAATTTTAGTCAACAGTGTCATCACATTCGAGCCGTAAGTATTTTGCAAATTTCTATGTCTACAATGCTCGCATGGAGCTACTCTAGCTAATTGCTCCCACTTTCAATATGTATCCAGATTGAGACTCGAGTCATCTAGATTAGTGTTAAAACTTGCATCGGCGTAACCCTTTACGGCGAACCTTTTTCACTTCCATAATCGATAAACATATCCTTATTCTACTAAGGATAATTTTGACCATTGTCAATTGATCTACTCCTAGATCACTATTGCACTCCTTGCCAAGCTTAGTGGTAGGGTATGCAATAGATCTGGTACACAACATGACATACTTTATAGAACCTATGGCTGATGCATAGGAATGACTTTCATTCTCTTTCTATCTTCTGCCGTGGTCGGGTTTTGAGTCTTACTCAATCTCACACCTTGTAACACAGGCAAGAACTCTTTCTTTGACTGCTCCATTTTGAACTACTTCAAAATCTTGTCAAGGTATGTATTCATTGAAAAACTTATCTAGCGTCTTGATCTATCTCTATAGATCTTGATGCTCAATATGTAAGCAGCTTCACCGAGGTCCTTCTTTGAAAAACTCCTTTCAAACACTCCTTTATGCTTTGCAGAATAATTCTACATCATTTCCGATCAACAATATGTCATTCACATATACTTATCGAAATGTTGTAGTGCTCCCACTCACTTTCTTGTAAATACAGGCTTCTCCAAAAGTCTCAGATAAACCCAAATGCTTTGATCACACTATCAAAGCGTTTATTCCAACTCGAGATGCTTGCACCAGTCCATAAATGGATCGCTGGATCTTGCACACTTTGTTAGCTCCTTTGGATCGATAAAACCTTCGGTTGCATCATATACAACTCTTCTTCCGTAAATCCATTCAGAATGCAGTCTTTACATCCATTTGCCAAATTTCATAATCATAAAATGCGGCAATTGCTAACATGATTCGGACAGACTTAAGCATCGCTTCTGGTGAGAAGGTCTCATCGTAGTCAATCCCTTGAACTTGTCGAAAACCCTTTGCGACAAGTCAAGCTTTGTAGACGATAATATTACCGTCGTCGTCGGTCTTCTTCTTGAAGATCCACTTGTTTTCTATTGCTTGCCGACCCTCGGGCAAGTCAACCAAAGTCCACACTTTGTTTTCATACATGGATCCCATCTCAGATTTCATGGCCTCAAGCCATTTTGCGGAATCTGGGCTCACCATCGCTTCTTCATAGTTCGTAGGTTCATCATGATCTAGTAGCATGACTTCCAGAACAGGATTACCGTACCACTCTGGTGCGGATCTTACTCTGGAAGACCTACGAGGTTCTGTAGTAACTTGATCTGAAGTTTCATGATCAATATCATTAGCTTCCTCACTAATTGGTGTATTTGTCACAGGAACTGATTTATGTGATGAACTACTTTCCAATAAGGGTATGCAGTACAGATTACCTCATCAAGTTCTACTTTCCTCCCACTCACTTCTTTCGAGAGAAACTCCTTCTCTAGAAAGGATCCATTTTAACAACGAATATCTTGCCTTCGGATCTGTGATAGAAGGTGTACCCAACTATTTCCTTTGGGTATTCTATGAAGACGCACTTCTCCGATTTGGGTTTGAGCTTATCGGGGTGAAACTTTTCACATAAGCATCGCAGCCCCAAACTTTAAGAAAGCGTCAACTTGGGTTTCTTGCTAAACCACAGTTCATATGTTGTCGTCTCAGCGGTTTAGATAGTGCCCTATTAAACGTGAATGCAGCTGTCTCTAATGCATAACCCCAAAACAATAGTGGTAAACGATAAGAGACATCATAGATCGCACCATATCCAATAAAGTGCGGTTCGACTTTCGGACACACCATTATGCTGTGGTGTTCCATATGGCATGAGTTGCGAAACTATTTCACATTGTTTCAAATGAAGACCAAACTCGTAACTCAAATATTTATCTCCACGATCAGATCGCGAAACTTTATTTTCTTGTTACGATGATTTTCCACTTCACTCTGAAATTCTTTGAACTTTTCAATTATTTCAGACTTATGTTTCATCAAGTAGATATACCCATATCTGCTCAAATCATCTTGGGAAGGTCGAAAATAACGATACTTGCCACGAGCATCAACACTCATTGAATCGCATACATCGGTATGTATTATTTCCAATAAGTCGGTAGCTTGTTCCATTGTTAGGAGAACGGAGTTTTAGTCATCTTGCCCAAAAGGCACGGTTCGCGAGCATCAAATGATTCATAATCAAGTGATTCCAAAAGTCCATCGGCATGGAGTTTTCTTCATGCGCTTTACACCAATATGACCTAAGCGGCGATTGCCACAAATAAGTTGCACTATCATTATTAACTTTGCATCTTTTGGTTTCAATATTATGAATATGTGTATCACTATGATCGAGATCCAATGAACCATTTTCATTGGGTGTGTAACCATATAAGGTTTTATTCATGTAAGCAGAACAACAATTTATTATCTTACTTAAATGAATAACCAGATTACAATAAACATGATCAAATCATATTTATGCTCAACACCAAATAACACTTTTTAGGTTCCACACTAATCCCGAAAGTATAGGGAGTGTGCGATGATGATTATATCAATCTTGGAACTACTTCCAACACTCATCGTCACTTCCCCTTTAACTAGTCTCTGTTTATTCTCAGAACTCTGTTTGAGTTACTAATCTTAGCAACCGAACAAGTATCAAATACTCAGGGCTACTATAAACACTAGTAAGGCACACATCAATAACCTGTATATCAAATATAACCTTGTTCACTTTGCCATCCTTCTTATCCACCAAATATTCAGGGTAGTTCCGCTTCCGGTGACCAGTTCCATTGCAGCAAAAGTACTCGGTCTCGGGCTTAGGTCTAGACTTGGGCTTCTTCACTCGAGCAGCAACTTGCTTGCCGTTCCTTTTGAAGTTCCCCTTCTTCCCTTTGCCATTTTCCTTGAGACTAGTGGTCTTGTCAACCATCAACACTTGATGTTTTCTTGATTTCTACCTTCGCCGATTTTAGCATCGCGAAGAGCTCGAGAATCTTTTCGTGATCCCTTGCATACTATAGTTCATCACGAAGTTCTACTAACTTAGTGATGGTGACTAGAGAATTCATCAATCACTATCTTATCTGGAAGATTAACTCCCACTTGATTCAAGCGATTGAAGTACTCGGACAATCTGAGCACATGCTCACTAGTTGAGCGATTCTCCTCCATCTTTTAGCTATAGAACTTGTTGGAGACTTCATATCTCTCAACTCGGGTATTTGCTTGAAATATTAACTTCAATTCTGGAACATCTCATATGGTCCATGACGTTCAAAACGTCTTTGAAGTCCCGATTCTAAGCCGTTAAGCATGGTGCACTAAACTATCAAGTAGTCATCATATTGAGCTAATAAACGTTCATAACGTCAGATTCTGCTCATATTGAGCTAATAAACGTTCATAACGTGCGCATCTGCTCCTGCAATAGGTCCGTCACCTAGCGGTGCATTAAGGACATAATTCTTCTGCGCAGCAATGAGGATAAACCTCAAATCACGTGTGGCGCCCTCGATTCAATCGTACACTAATCATGCACGCAAATGTATGCGATCAAGATCAAGAGACTCACGGAAGATATCACAACACAACTCTACAAATAAAATAAGTCATACAAGCATCATAATACAAGCCAGGGGCCTCGAGGGCTCGAATACAAGTGCTCGATCATAGGCGAGTCGTGAAGCAACAATATCTGAGTACGGACATAAGTTAAACAAGGTGCCATAAGATGGCTAGCACAAAGCGGG
Organism: Aegilops longissima; assembly: GCA_021605205.1. NCBI lineage: Eukaryota > Viridiplantae > Streptophyta > Magnoliopsida > Poales > Poaceae > Aegilops > Aegilops longissima. The sequence continues at coordinate 575,120,305 of CM038677.1, forward strand.
ATCTGATCGAAGAGGACAGGCCTCCTGCCAGGATCCTCCTAGGTCACTCACAGTCGTCGCCGCCTGCTGCGTAGTAGTAGGCGCCTCCGAGTAGTAGTCGTCGTGGCGGTGGCGTCTGGATCTGGTCTCCATCGTCGATTGCAGCAATCGAGTAGAGATAGGAAAAAGGGAACAAGGCAACCGTGAGTACTCATCCAAAGTACTGCAAAAGGAGAACTACACTACATATGCGAGGATATATGTGTAAAGGCCAAATCGGTGGGTGAATGCGAGAATGCCGAATAGAGAGAGACCTAGTCCTATCGAAGACTAGCATCTTCCTAATCGACCATCTTGCAGCAAACAAGAGGGAGTAGAGTAACATAACTTAAAGTAGCAGTAGTGTTATCAACCTCGGCGGAGATCCTTTCTCGACTCCTGCGAGAAAGAAGTCCCGAAACCATACTATCCGATTATTATCACAATCCAATTCTCATCGCAATCCATTGCTCATATCCATGTCTCATCTCAAGTAACCAGGTCTAGTTGTATCGATCGGGATACAACTCCAAGTGTCCGTTACCGTGGGGACAGGCTATCGATAGATGTTTTCTTCCCTGCAGGGTGCACCAACTTACCCACCACGCCGCTTAACTCCGGCGGACACACTTTCCGAGGTCATGCCCGCCTCGGTCAAACAATACGCCGCAACCCGACCTAGGCTTAATAGAGAGGCCAGCACGCCGGACTAAACCTATGCCCCCAGGGGTCATGGGCCATCTCCCTGGGAACTCCTGCACGTTGCGAGGGCGGCCGGAAGCAGACCTAGCCTAACAGGCGTTCCAGTCCAATCCGGCGCGCGCCGCTCCGACGCTGACGTCTAATAAGCTTGGTGATGTATCTGACGAGCCCATACTTAGCCCACGTGATGGTTAGCGCTATCGGGCCGAGGCCCCTCGGATCAAATATCCAAATCGTAGTGGATTAGGAACGCGGTAACAAGCGAGACTCACGAAGATGTGACCCGTTGCCCGTCTCGAGGACTTGCGGCAAGGGCTAGGAATGCCGACCACGCCTCGTAATTATCTCGCGGGCACCCTCCGTGTCAACCCGTCTCCACATCACTCGCAATTAAGCGCAGGTACCCCTCGTGGTCGACCCGTCTTTCCAAATAACAAAGGTAGCAGTCCAAGTAACCGTGAGTCCAAACATCAAGGGAAAACACGAGGAATCACCCGGTGTATTCCACTCAATGTAGTCGTCAAGGTGAACATAAGAGGATTCACCCTCGAGGTCCACACTTGAGGGTTGCACGACAGTCGTATCGGAAGTGGTTAAGGAGGAAATCACCCTCGATGACCACAACCGAATAGCTATACTACTGGGGTTAATATCGGAGGTCTTTGTAGAGGTTTCACCCTCGGTACTCGATAGTAACCTAGTAGTGTCGAGCAACTAAGGGAAGTGATGTGCGGTGTCGGGGCTCTGGTCTTGATCCCGTGATCGGGTCTTCAATGATGAAGCGAGGCAACAAGGACAAGGTGGGGGTCAGCGATGGGTCTCTAACCAACCTATACTAAGCGGTTTAGGATAAGCGGTAGGTAACAATAGCGAGTTACAATAAGCAGGCTATGCAATGAATAGGAGCAACAATAACCGTAGCAAAATCTAGTGCAAGCAATAAGAGAATGGAATGGGCGATATCGGGATGATCAAAAGGGGGCTTGCTGGTTGCTCGGCAAGAGAGAGTGATCGTCGACCTCAGAGTCGAATCGGCCACCGCAGCGTCGGCCTCGTAGTCTATCAAGAGAGAGGGGAAGAAACCATGAATACACGATAACGGATGCAAAACGATGCATGACATGCCAAGAAGCGATGCTAGGCGTGCCCTAACGTGGTAAGAGGGGTACTTGGTTTAGGGGAAGGCATCAGGAAGTTATCCGGTTCCGGACGTCTGTCGAACAGATGAACCGGAGGAGAAAGTTTGCAGGTTCGATAGGTTAGAGGCGTGCGGTGGGCGAAGCGGATTGCGTGTCCGGAATCGTCTCGCTGCTTACGAGCAACTTTCATGTTGAAAACATTTTAATCAAGACTCTGGATTAAAAGTTATGAATTATAAAAGGTTTTATTAATTTCGGAATTTTAATTAATTAATTAATTAATTTCGAAAAAGCATTTATGACATCGGCATGAGGTCATCTTGGCGTCATCGACCAACAGGTTGACTAAGTCAACCTGCCAGTGGGTCCCACATGTCATACACTAATAACTTAATTAACCTAATCAGATTAATTAAACTTAGTTAATTAAGTTAACTAATGATTAGTATTAATTAATCCGAATTAATTAGTTTAATTAATTACCCAATTAATTAGCTAATGATTAGGTTTAACTAATCCGAAATTAATTAGTTTAATTAATTACCCAATTAATTAGCTAATGATTAGGTTTAACTAATCCAGAATTAATTAGATTAATTAATTATCCAATTAATTAATTAATTAATTATTTAGTTAATTAGTTTAATTACTTTTTAAATCATTTTAAATCATTTTTTTGATTCTGTTTAATTAAAACATTTCTAAAACGTTTTGGGGGTGGGGCCCCACAGTGGAAACACGTGGCCTAACTGGCGTGGCGCCATGGTGTGAAGTGCGGGTGCTGCCCGAATCAGGCGCGACCAGGCCGGGTCGGGCGTGGGCGGCCAGTGGCCGATGCCACAAGCCCAGCCGTGGCAACGCCAGGGAGGGGCGGCAGGAGGCAGTCTTGGGCTCAGGCGGGCAGTCTGTCTGGGCGAGGAGGTCGCCGAGCAGGGAGGGAGGGCCTTGGGGCTCGGGGCGGAGGGATCGGGGAACCGGAGGGGACCGGAGGGGCAACCTGAGGCGGGCGTGGGCGTCTGGGCGACGGCCGGGGCCTGGCGGGTCACCCATGAGTCGCAGTCTGAGGGCAGGGGAAAGGGAGAGGGAGCATGGCGGCGCCACGGGCGCGCAGCGGGGCGAGGAAGGAGACGAGGCCGGGGCCTCACCGCGGATCCGTGGGGTCTAAGCAGCGGTGGGCGAGGGATGACGGTGACGCGACGCCGACGAGGAGGAGAGCCCGCGAGGAGAGGAAGGCGGCAGCGGCAGCGCGTCTTGTCGAGGAGGAAGACGGCGAGGAAGGGGCCGGTCAGCGGGAAACCGGCGAGGGCGATCTTGGCTGCGTCGGGCCGATGGGATCGAGGCCTGCCCGATCCAGATCGAGCGAAGGCGAGGGGGGGTGGGGCGCGCCCATGTGGGGAATGGATGAGGCGGAGCGGGGAGGTGGCGCCGATCCGGACGGGGTGGAGGAAGAGAGGTCGAGGGGAGGGGGGATCGATCCGATCCGGCGAGGAGTGAGTGGGGATTAGGGTTAGCGGTCGGGGAAGTGGCCTATAGGCGGTGATCGGCTGGGCAGTGGGCGGCTGGTAGGCCACGGTGGGCGGTGGCCTGTGGAGGAGGGCTTTTCCTTTTTTTGAAAAAGTTTAATATGTTAAAGCACTTAAATAATTGAAATCTGCTACTGTTTTAATCAGTTTAGAGTTAGTAAACATTTTATAAAAGTGGGGTTTCACCACCATAAATACTTAAGAAATATTTGGGTCACTCCGAACATATAAAGTTTAATATTTGAAAACTTTAAATGTTTGACCTTGATGAATTTGAATTTTGAAAATGATTTGAAACAACGCGAGAGTTGTCAACGGTAACCGAGGTGACGTGGCACCATCAGTGCGGATTAAGTGCGGATTGCTGTAGCGTAATCACCCGGGCGTCACAATTCTCCTCCACTACAAGAAATCTCGTCCCGAGATTTAAGAGGGGAGCAAGGGGGAAAGGTCTGGTTACGATAATCTAACGGATCTTCTCGAAGGAGCTAATCCCTTTCGTTGATGTCTTCCACCCTTTATTCCGATGCAATATGATAAACGGGTCATCATTTCTTCGGGAACTCTATCGTATTTACGAAAGGTAAGGGGCAGCTCACTGCGACATAATGCTTTTAAGGGAAACAAACTGGGGTTAACCCATGAATTAGTATAAAAATAACTCTCGAGTTGAACATTTGAAAAACCTCAAGAGTAAGGTAAGAAGGCACCATAATAGGCCCCAAGCGGGTGAGAAGGGGGGATACGGAGTAGCGAGAGTAAGTATCGCGTCTGATACCAGAATGGATCACTATGACGGTGGCCCGTGAATTACATACGAGTCCACGCGGGAGGGATAACTTTGTGAACAGGGAGTGTACAGGGGAGCCAGGTTTCGATCCTGTGACCTGTGGGTTATGGGCCCACCATGTGGTTAAAAGTAGTAGGTTGTTGACATCCTCGCACGATCATGTAAGCAAGGCAAGTCGAGGAGAGTCTCGAGGGTCATGTCGGCAATAACATAGGTACCAAGGGCGAGGGACGAAGAGAACCATTTTCCCTTTCGTTGAGCGAGGCGGACCAATAGGCAAGGTTCTCGTCCGTCGGTGGTTACCAAATGTCACCAACAATAGTAACAGGGTTTTAATTATTGTGTGGTACAACGAGGTGCTTACCTAAGCGGGGATGATCACTTGCTTAGATTATATAGCCACAAGAAAGGTCCAAAAATCCCATGGAAAGTAAATCGATTATCATATCAAATGAACAATGGAGAGGAAAATGTGTTTAAACACATATTTGAGGATATATCCTTACCAAGGATAAGCGAGCAAGATATCCACGATAGTATATAATGTAGAAAACCCTTTAGGTAAGGGAGAGAAATTTCATGACATTACCCATACAACGGTGTTCGGATAATTGAGCAAGAAACATTTAGCATTGGGCTTGAATGTGCTTGTTGAAAATCAAAGCATCACAGACATGTTTCGAGACAGCATTGACATGGTCTTTAGGTGAAGATCAGACTTGGAATCACGAAGGATTCATCAGGAATAACTGGTTGAAACAGTATTACAATTCTCTCATGGATGATAGGATAAACCTGCTGAAAGGAATCTATAATGATAGGTCCTCCAGCCGGGGGGGGGGGGGTGTTAGGCATGACATCATGCTACCAGGTCATCAAAGGATCAACAGCATAAACCTTGGAAAGTTGTCCCAACCATCATATCTGACCGAGATTCAGATCAGATTGATGTAAAGATACCTCAGACTTAGGATACCTGAGAAGAAAAGGTGCAACGCAAATTGTCAAGGTGACAATGTAAGATTCTCGGGGAAAGGAACTATGAAGTGATTTCCGTTAACAATAGTCCATCATTAACCCAAGGAGAGGACAAGGAGGTGTCTGGTGAACTCAACGGCAATTCACCGAGATTCCCAAACGATGGACTTCCACAATTAAGGGAACAAGGAGATAACATTTGTCAGATCAAAAGATATAAGGAAGTACGCTCGAGGAAAACATACACAAGCAAACATTGGTGATTCAGAGAAGTATTTCCATGTCAAGAATTCTCAAGAGGTGGGACAAATCTCAGAACATTCTTGACATAAAGTATGGTAATTCTCCAAGGTAAGGAAGAACAATTGCTGGATAGCAAGGAACTCAAGGTATAACACAAAACACGAACAAGTTGTGTTGAACGGAAGGCAATAAAGTGGTCGATGATAATGCAAATCATCGAGGGCAAGGATGGTATTTCTCATCATGATTTCAGTTGATATCTGGATGAGCTCGTAATGTTGGTGATCACGACACAATTGTCGGCGACTTCATGAAGATGTAATCGATCGGTGGCGACATCAAGTCAAAGTAATGCTTGGCGTGAAAGGTTATTAGAACCAAAGTGCGACACAAACTCGATACCAAGCTTGTTGTCCAAGGTGAAATGATAAGGCGATGAGGATCGGCGTAAGGTTAATTCACCTCGAAAATTGTGTTCCATGAAGAAGGAGCGGGTAGTACAGTTAAAATCATCACGACAACGATATAGCCAAGCAGACTAGGAGCGGCGTGATCGGGTACCAACTTCGTACTTATAGAAGCTCCTGAAGAGTTGTTGAACCGTAGTGCGGACTCGGTTCATTTATCGGTGTCTTTGAGTGTTTAAAACTTCGAGCCCGTGAAAAATTGGAATCGATGGGAAGGTAGCACTTGAAGAACTCATAAAAGTTATGCGGTTCCATGACAATCTCGAGATACCGGGGTAATACTCGATGACGATCAAAGTAGAAGTTGGGCGGGGTATTGCTCTACCAAGACAAGTGCTTAAACTTGCACGAGAAATGATATTTAAAAGAGAACATGGTGGAACCATGATTGCAAAAGGCCGATCCCGATATAAGAGGAACTTATACCAAAGGAATAATTAATTTAAGAGAAGCTTTAATGATAAGATCTACATCGTGTCCATGGGCATGAACACAAAGTTCAAGGTCGACTCCCACTTCCCCAATGCATAACCCTTCATTCACTTCTCACCTTCGAGGAAGTTGTAGTGTTGAAATTTTATCTGGCAAAATACCAGAAGTGTATGACTCATGAAAACTGTCGAGTTCTCACGGTTTAGTGAAGGCATATGTTCAACCCATAGGGGCTTCTTGGAATCATATACCAGAATCTTTAGAAATAATTAACTCAAGCTCGAAGGCAGAGCATGGTTGAGAAAGCAGAGGATACAATTTACCAAAGGCATTATGTATCAGAGGAAAGGCTCACAAGGTTATTGAATATGAAGGATCTTGTGGATAAAATCCAACAATGGACACGATGGCCCACAAGGGTGCCGCGTGAGCATCGATGCTTAACTAGAGGAAGAAGAATGCAAGGAGATCAGATTATAGAAACAATGACTAACTCAATTGTCAAATGCAAAGGAATTAAGATTTCCAAATCAAGGGATCGAAGCAATGCTCGATTTAGGGGTGGATAAGTTGAATAGCCTTAGGGTACAATCAGCGGCAATTGGATTGATCGAGAACCAATTCCGGTTAAAGAATGGCAGCTCAGCCGGAAAGGTAATTTATAAGAATCAATGATGATTGCGGTATTCAGAAACATATTGAGTCAACAGACTCAAAATGATAATGACAAGGGATGTCAATATGACTACGAGACTTATGGGATTAACCATAATGCAAGCAAGCAAGAATTTCAAGAGCCAAAGGCTCCAGAGGATTCTCGGAAGATCGAATAGTATTTTGAAGAATTTGGTGTAACACATGAACAACGAGGGATGGCGGATACTCGACAAGTGCGAGTATTTATTTGAGGGGTATTCATGTAGTAAGGAACTGCTAGGCGAGAGGCACAAAGTACTCTCGGAACAATAGAAAACTTGGGTATCTTGTAATAACAAGATCAATGGGGGTGATCGTATGAGCGGCAAGGGTAAGTAGTTATCCATACGGATTTATCGGTGATCGAAAATAGCAAAAGTGATGGGCACAAAGTCTCGAGAGAACATCGAGAGTATCTTGGAATCTTGATTAGCGACGATCATCTGAAGTGAGGGCTCTCGGGAGAAAGTACTTGCGAGAACCTAAAGTTAGTGTTGTTTTAGCAAATTCATTTAACCCGAATAGAAGAGAGTTCGAGTCCCGAGTAAAGATCGAGGAGTAAAAGATCCTAATACCACCCAATGGCGGCGTGGGCCGTAAGGCACACAGCCAAGTTAGTAAAAGTTTTGCAATGTCTAGACTCGACTTGACCAAGGAGTGTGGAAGGGGATTCCTACAGCGGTCGGCTCGATACCAACTTGGCGCCCTCGATTCAATCGTACACTAATCATGCACGCAAATGTATGCGATCAAGATCAAGGACTCACGGAAGATATCACAACACAACTCTACAAATAAAATAAGTCATACAAGCATCATAATACAAGCCAGGGGCCTCGAGGGCTCGAATACAAGTGCTCGATCATAGGCGAGTCGTGAAAGCAACAATATCTGAGTACGACATAAGTTAAACAAGGTGCCATAAGATGGCTAGCACAAAGCGGGATCTGAGATCGAAGAGGACAGGCCTCCGCAGGATCCTCCTAGGTCACTCCACAGTCGCCGTCGTGGGCTGCACGTAGTAGTAGGCGCCTCGAGTAGTAGTAGTCGCCGTGGCGGTGGCGTGCTCGATCTGGTCTCCATCGTCTGATTGCAGCAATCGAGTAGAGATAGGAAAAAGGGGGAACAAGGCAACCGTGAGTACTCATCCAAAGTACTCGCAAGCAAGGAGCTACACTACATATGCGAGGATATATGTGTAAAGGCCAAATCAGTGGACTGAACTGCAGAATGCCAGAATAGAGAGAAGACCTAGTCCTATCGAAGACTAGCATCTTCCGGAATCGACCATCTTGCAGCAAACAAGAGGGAGTAGAGTAACATAACTTAAAGTAGCAGTAGTGTTATCAACCTCGGCGGAGATCCTTTCTCGACTCCTGCGAGAAAGAAGTCCCGAAACCATACTATCCGATTATTATCACAATCCAATTCTCATCGCAATCCATTGCTCATATCCATGTCTCATCTCAAGTAACCAGGTCTAGTTGTATCGATCGGGATACAACTCCAAGTGTCCGTTACCGTGGGGACAGGCTATCGATAGATGTTTTCTTCCCTGCAGGGTGCACCAACTTACCCACCACTTCGCTTAACTCCGGCGGACACACTTTCCGTGGTCATGCCCGCCTCGGTCAAACAATCGCCGCAACCCGACCTAGGCTTAATAGAGAGGCCAAGACGCGGACTAAACCTATGCCCCGGGGTCATGGGCCATCTCCCGGGAACTCACGACGCTGCGAGGGCGGCCGGAAGCAGACCTAGCCTAACAGCGTTCCAGCCCAATCCGCGCGCGCCGCCCCGACGCCGACGTCTAATAAGCTTCGGTGATGTATCTGACGCAGAACGCCCATACTTAGCCCACGTGATGGTTAGCGCTATCGGGCCGAGGCCCTCGGATCAAATATCCAAATCGTAGTGGATTAGGAACGCGCGTAACAAGCGAGACTCACGAAAGATGTGACCCGTTGCCCGTCTCGAGGACTTGCGGCAAGGGCTAGGAATGCCGACCACGCCTCGTAATTATCTCGCGGCACCCTCGAGTCAACCCGTCTCCACATCACTCGCAATTAAGCGCTGGTACCCCTCGTGGTCGACCCGTCTTTCCAAATAACAATGGTAGCAGTCCAAGTAACCGTGAGTCCAAACATCAAGGGAAAACACGAGGAATCACCCCGGTGTATTCCACTCAATGTAGTCGTCAAGGTGAACATAAGAGGATTCACCCTCGAGGTCCACACTTGAGGGTTGCCTGACAGTCGTGTCGGAAGTGGTTAAGGAGGAAATCACCCTCGATGACCACAACCGAATAGCTATACTACTGAGGTTAATATCGGAGGTGTCAGAGGTTTCACCCTCGGTACTCGATAGTAACCTAGTAGTGTCGAGCAACTAAGGGAAGTGATGTGCGGTGTCGGGGCTGGTCTTGATCCGTGATCGGGTCTTCAATGATGAAGCGAGGGCAACAAGGACAAGGTGGGGGTCAGCGATGGGTCTCTAACCAACCTATACTAAGCGGTTTAGGATAAGCGGTAGGTAACAATAGCGAGTTACAATAAGCAGGCTATACAGCGAGAATAGGAGCAACAATAACCGTAGCAAAATCTAGTGCAAGCAATAAGAGAATGGAATGGGCGATATCGGGATGATCAAAAGGGGGCTTGCCTGGTTGCTCGGCAAGAGAGAGTGATCGTCGACCTTGTAGTCGAACGGCCAACCGGTGCGGCGTCGGCCTCGTAGTCTACCAAGAGAAGAGGGGAAGAAACCATGAATACACGATAACAGATGCAAAGCGATGCATGACATGCCAAGAAGCGATGCTAAGCGTGCCCTAACGTGGTAAGAGGGTACTTGGTTTAGGGGAAGGCATCAGGAAGTTATCCGGTTAGGACGTCTGTCGACAGATGAACCGGAGGAGAAAGTTTGCAGGTTCGATAGGTTAGAGGCGTGCGGTGGACGAGCGGATTGCGTGTCCGGAATCGTCTCGTCGTTACGAGCAACTTTCATGTTGAAAACATTTTAATCCGACTCGGATTAAAAGTTATGAATTATAAAAGGTTTTATTAATTTCGGAATTTTAATTAATTAATTAATTAATTTGAAAAAGCATTTATGACATCGGCATGAGGTCATCTTGGCGTCATCGATAACAGGGTTGACTAAGTCAACCTGCCGAATGGGTCCCACATGTCATACACTAATAACTTAATTAACCTAATCAGATTAATTAAACTTAGTTAATTAAGTTAACTAATGATTAGTATTAATTAATCCGAAATTAATTAGTTTAATTATTTACCCAATTAATTAGCTAATGATTAGGTTTAACTAATCCGCATTAATTAGTTTAATTAATTACCCAATTAATTAGCTAATGATTAGGTTTAACTAATCGAAATTAATTAGATTAATTAATTATCCAATTAATTAATTAATTAATTATTTAGTTAATTAGTTTAATTACTTTTTAAATCATTTTAAATCATTTTTTGATTACATTTAATTAAAACATTTCTAAAAGCGTTTTGGGGTGGGGCCCCACAGTGAGCACGTGGCCCTAACCAGGCGCGGGCGCCAATGGTGGGGTGCGGGTGCTGCCTCCGAATCGGGCGCGACCAGGCCGGGTCGGGGCTGGCGGCCAAGTGGCCGATGCCAGCACGCACAGCCGGCCAACGCCAGTGAGGAGGCGGCAGGAGGCGGAGTCTGGGGGCTCAGGCGGGCAGTCTGTCTGGCGAGGAGGTCGCCGAGCAGGAGGAGGGGCAGCGGGGCTCGGGGCGGAGGGGGATCGGGAACCGGAGGGGACCGAGGGGGAACCTGGCGGCGTGGGCGTCTGAGGCGGCGGCCGACGGCCTGGGCGAAGTCGGTCATGAGTCTGCGTCTGAGGGCATTGGGGAAAGGGAGAGGAGCATGGCGGCCAGGCAGCGTCAGCAGGGGCGTGGGGAAGGAGGCAGGGTCGGGGCCTCACCGCGGATCCGTGGGGTCTAAGCAGCGGTGGGCGAGGGATGACGTGACGCGACGCCGACGAGGAGGAGAGCCCGAGGAGAGGAAGGCGACGGCGGCACAGCGTCTTGTCGAGGAGGAAGACGGCGAGGAAGGGGTCGGTCCATGGGAAACCGGCGAGGCGCCGATCTGGTCGTCGGGCGATGGGATCGAGGCTGCCCGATCCAGATCGAGCGAGGAGCGAGGGGGCGCGGGCGGGTGGGGCGCCATGTAGGGGGAATGGATGAGGCGGCGGGGAGGTGGCGCCCGATCCGAGACGAGGTGGAGGAAGAGAGGTCGAGGGGAGGGGGATCGATCCGATCCGGCGGCGAGGGGAGTGAGTGGGGATTAGGGTTAGCGGTCGGAAGTGGCCTATAGGCGGTGATCAATGGGCGGTGGGCGGCTGGTAGGCCGCCGGCTGGGCCGGGTGGCCCAGGGAGGGGGGGGGCTTTTCCCCTTTTTTTTTGAAAAAGTTTAATATGTTAAAGCACTTAAATAATTGAAATCTGCTACTGTTTTAATCAGTTTAGAGTAAGTAAACATTTTATAAAAGTGGGGTTTCACCACCATAAATACTTAAGAAATATTTGGGTCACTCCGAACATATAAAGTTTAATATTTGAAAACTTTAAATGTTTGACCTTGATGAATTTGAATTTTGAAAATGATTTGAAACAACGCGAGAGTTGTCAACGGTAACCGAGGTGACGTGGCACCATCAGTGCGGATTAAGTGCGGATTGCTGTAGCGTAATCACCCGGGCGTCACATCACGGATCCAATCCGCATCATTGCTACTAACATCTTTCAATACAATTTTCTCTAGGAACATATATAAAAACATAGGGAAGCAACAACGCGAGCTATTGATCTACAACATAATTTGCAAAATACTACTAGGACTAAGTTCATGATAAATTTAAGTTCAATTAATCATATTACTTAAGAACTCCCACTTAGAAAGACATCCCTCTAATCCTCTAAGTGATCACGTGATCCAAATCAACTAAACCATAACCGATCATCACGTGAAATGGAGTAGTTTTCAATGGTGAACATCTTATGTTGATCATATCTACTATATGATTCACATTCGACCTTTCGGTCTCCGTGTTCCGAGGCCATATCTGCATATGCTAGGCTCGTCAAGTATAACCTGAGTATTCTGCGTGTGCAAAACTGGCTTGCACCCGTTGTAGATGGACGTAGAGCTTATCACACCGATCATCACGTGGTGTCTCGACACGACGAACTTTGGCAACGGTGCATACTCGTGGAGAACACTACTTGATAATTTTAGTGAGAGATCATCTTAAAATGCTACCGTCAATCAAAGCAAAATAAGATGCATAAAGGATAAACATCACATGCAATCAATATAAGTGATATGATATGGCCATCATCATCTTGTGCTTGTGATCTCCATCTCAAGCACCGTCGTGATCACCATCGTCACCGGTAGCGACACCTTGATCTCCATCGTAGCATCGTTGTCGTTTCGCCATCTATTGCTTCTCGACTATCGCTACCGCTTAGTGATAATGTAAAGCAATTACAGGCGTTTGCATTTCATACAATAAGCGACAACCATATGGCTCCACCATTGCCGATAACCGGCTACAAAACATGATCATCTCATACAATAAAATATAGCATCACGTCTTGACCATATCACATCACAACATGCCTGCAAAAACAAGTTAGGCGTCCTCTACTTTGTTGTTGCAAATTTTACGTGGCTGTTACGGGCTTAAGCAAGAACCAATCTCACCTACGCATCAAGACCACAGCGATACTTCGTCAAATAGACTCCGTTTTAACCTTCTCAAGGACGGGCGTAGCCACACTCAGTTCAACTAAAGTGAGAGAGACAGACACCCGCCAGCCACCTTTAAGCACGAGTGCTCGTAGCAGTGAAACCAGTCTCGCGTAAGCGTCTGCGTAATGTCGGTCCGGGCGCTTCATCTCACAATACCGCTGAACCAAAGTATGACATGCTGGTAGGCGGTATGACTTGTATCGCCCACAACTCACTTGTGTTCTACTCGTGCAAAACATCAAACCATAAAACCTAGGCTTGGATGCCCTTTGTTGGGGAGCGTAGTAATTTCAAAAATTTCCTACGCACACGCAAGACCATGGTGATGGCATAGCAACGAGGGGAGAGTGTCTGTCCACGTACCCTCGTGAGACCGTGGCGAAGCGTTATAACAACGCTGTTGATGTAGTCGTGCGTCTTCACGATCCGACCGATCCAAGTACCGAGCGTCGGCACCTCCGTGTTCGACACGTTCAGCTCGATGGCGATCCCGGGCTCCGATCCAGCAAAGCGTCGGGGATGAGTTCCGTCGACCTGACGGCGTGGTGGCGATGATGATGCTCCACCGACGCAGGCTTCGCCTAAGCTCATGACGATATGACTTTCACCGCGCGGGGCTTCGCCTAAGCTCATGACGATATGACGAAGTGGAATATGGTGGAGGGGCACCGCTGCGGCTAAGGAACGATCCGTAGATCAACTTGTGTGTCATGGGGTGCCCCCTGCCTCAGTATATAAAGGAGGGAGGGAGGAGGAGGCCGGCCCTAGGAGGAGGGCGCGCAGGGGAGTCCTACTCCCACCGGGAGTAGGACTCCTTCTTCCTAGTACAACTAGGAGAAGGGGAAAGGGGAACGGAGAAGGAAGGGAGAGGGGCTGCGCCCAAACCCCTTGTCCAATTGACTGGGCTTGGGAGGCGCGCGCCTCCTCAGGCTCCTTCCCACTAAGGCCCATTAAGGCCCAATACTCTTCCCCGTATTCCCGTAACTCCCGGTACTCGAAAAATACCGAATCACTCGGAACCTTTCCGAACTCGAATATAGTCGTCCAATATATCGATCTTTACGTCTCGACCATTTCGAGACTCCTCGTCATGTCCCCGATCTCATCCGGGACTCGAACTCCTTCGGTACATCAAAACTCATAAACTCATAATATAAGCATCATCGAAACCTTAAGCGTGCGGACCCTACGGGTTCGAGAACTATGTAGACATGACCTAGAACTATTCTTGGTCAATAACCAATAAGCGGGACCTGGATGCCCATATTGGCTCCTACATATTCTCGAAGATCTTTATCGGTCAAACCGCATAACAACATCGTTGTTCCCTTTGTCATCGGTATGTTACTTGCCCGAGATTCGATCGTCGGTATCCAATACCTAGTTCAATCTCGTCACCGGCAAGTCTCTTTACTCGCTCAGTAATGCATCATCCGTAACCAACTCATTGGTCACATTGCTTGCAAGGCTTATAATGATGTGCATTACCGAGAGGGCCAGAGATACCTCTCCAGAGCAATCGGAGTGACAAAACCTAATCTCGAAATCGCCAACCCAACATGTACCTTTGGAGACACCTGTAGTACTCCTTTATAATCACGGTATTCGGAGTTGCATAATCTCATAGTTACGAGGAACATGTATAAGTCATGAAGAAAGCAATAGCAACATACTAAGCGATCAAGTGCTAGGCTAACGGAATGGGTCAAGTCAATCGATCATTCTCCTAATGATGTGATCCCGTTAATCAAATGACAACTCATGTCTATGGTTAGGAAACATAACCATCTTCGATTAACGAGCTAGTCAAGTAGAGGCATACTAGTGACACTCTGTTTGTCTATGTATTCACACATGTATTATGTTTCCGGTTAATACAATTCTAGCATGAATAATAAACATTTATCATGATATAAGGAAATAAATAATAACTTTATTATTGCCTCTAGGGCATATTTCCTTCATGGTGAAGATAGAGCATAGCCAAACTATATGATTTTGTAGGGATAACTTTCTTTGGCCATGTTATTTTGAGAAGACATGATTGCTTTGTTAGTATGCTTGAAGTATTATTATTTTTATGTAAATATGAACTTTTGTCTTGAATCTTTCGGATCTGAATATTCATACCACAATTAAGAAGAATTACATTGAAATTATGCCAAGTAGCACTCCACATCAAAAATTCTATTTTTATCATTTAGCTACTCGAGGACGAGAAGGAATTAAGCTTGGGGATGCCTGATACGTCTCCAACGTATCTATAATTTTTGATTGCTCCATGCTATATTATCTACTGTTTTGGACAATATTGGGCTTTATTTTCCACTTTTATATTACTTTTGGGACTAACCTATTAACCGGAGGCCCAACCCAGAATTGCTGTTTTTTGCCTATTTCAGAGTTTCGAAGAAACGGAATATCAAACGAGTCCAAGCGGAATGAAACCTTCGGGAGCGTGATTTTCTCACGAGCGTGATCCGAAACTTGGACCCTCGTCAAGAAAGAAAGGAGGTGGGCACGAGGTGAGGCGCGCCCTCCACCCTCATGGGCCCCACCTTGCTCCACCGACGCGTGCTTCTTCCTCCTATATATACCTCATTACCCCCAAGCGATCGATCACGGAGCCAAAACCTAATTCCACCGCCGCAACCTTCTGTACCCACGAGATCCCATCTTGGGGCCTGTTCTGGAGCTCCCCCGGAGAGGGCATCCACCACGGAGGGCTTCTACATCATTACCATAGCCCCTCTGATGAAATGTGAGTAGTTTACCTCAGACCTTCGGGTCCATAGTTAGTAGCTAGATGGCTTCTTCTCTCTTTTTGTATCTCAATACAATGTTCTCCCCCTCTCTCGTGGAGATCTATTCGATGTTATCTTCTTTTTGCGGTGTGTTTGTTGAGACCAATGAATTGTGGGTTTATGATCAAGATTATCTATGAACAATATTTGAATCTTCTCTGAATTCTTTTATGTAGGATTGGCTATCTTTGCAAGTCTCTTCGAATTATTAGTTTGGTTTGGCCTACTAGATTGGTTTTTCTTGCAATGGGAGAAGTGCTTAGCTTTGGGTTCAATCTTGCGGTGTCCTTTCTCGGTGTGATGGGGCAGCAAGGCACGTATTGTATTGTTGCCATCGAGGATAACAAGATGGTTTTTATCATATTGCATGAATTTATCCCTCTACATCATGTCATCTTGCTTAAGGCGTTACTCTGTTTTCTTGAACTTAATACTCTAGATGCATGCTGGATAGCGGTCGATGAGTGGAGTAATAGTAGTAGATGCAGGTGGGAGTCGGTCTACTTGTCTCGGACGTGATGCCTATATACATGATCATACCTAGATATTCTCATAACTATGCTCAATTCTGTCAATTGCTTAACAGTAATTCGTTCACCCACCGTAAAATACTTATGCTCTTGAGAGAAGCCCCTAGTGAAATATATGGCCCCCGGGGTCTATCTTTATCATAGTAATCTTCCATCATTTATTATTGCCTTTGTTTTTTTTTACTTTGCTTTTATTTTTATCTTGCATCTTTATCACAAAAATACCAAAAATATTATCTATCATCTCTATCAGATCTCACTCTTGTAAGTGACCGTGAAGGGATTGACAACCCCTCATCGCGTTGGTTGCGAGGAGTTATTTGCTTTGTGTAGGTACGAGGGACTCGCGCGTAGCCTCCTATTGGATTGATACCTTGGTTCTCAAAAACTGAGGGAAATACTTACGCTACTATGCTGCATCACCTTTCCTCTTCAAGGAAATCTAACACAGTGCTCAAGAGGTAGCAAGCAGCGTCGGGCGCTACTGCACCGCGAACTGTGACTAGAACAGCTTCTTCGTCGCATGTCCCTCCTTTGCCTGGAAGGATCGTGTGGCGTCGGTGGCACTCTTCGGAAGATCCGCAAAAGTGTCTGGAGAACTCCACAGTTGATTAAGCAAGGCATATCTCTGATCGCCAAACTTAGTCTTTAAAAGAAAGGGCTTACCAGCCGCTATCTGTCCGGCCTGCCAGATCTCTTCGCGAGCCGCTCTGGATTTGGACCGCGCATCTTTGGCCTCCTGAAGGGCTTTGTCGAGTTCGGTCGCCTTGGGTTTATTCTCCTTCTCAAGGGACTCGCACTTGCGGGCGGCGTCCTTGAGCTCTTGCTCTACGACGGATATCCGCTCCTCGAACTGGTGTCGGGTGGCCTGTTCGGCCTTCAAATCTGCAGCTGCTTTATCAGCGGCCGCATTGCTCACCCTGGCCTGCTCCTTGGCATGGGCAAGTTCACCCCTGAGGGTCTCGACCTCGGCAGCACTATACGCAATTATGCAAATCATAGCGTCTAGTTTTCAACCTAATGTTCGCATATTCATATAGGAGCAAAAGGGATGTTCAAAGCACACCTTGCGCCTCGTCGAGCCGCTTGTTAATGAGGACAATGTCCTCATCGGCCAGCTTCAGTTTCTGCTTGTGTTCAGAAACCTCCGCAGCCTGGGCGGTTGCCGCTAACAGTGAAGCCTGTTTTTTCAATCAAATAAGTATGTCACTTCCTGTAGATATCTATAGATCCTCGGTTTGCCATTTTTCATGGGCCGACCAGAGTCTGATAGGCTACTATCTATATACAGGCGTATTGTTCATATGGAAAGCGGCTAAAGACATTACATCACATACCTCAAAGCCTGTTAGTAGGCTCGTAAAGGCTTCATTCAGCCCGCTTTTGGCGGACTGAATCTTCTCAGCCACCGTACCCATCAAGGTACGGTGCTCCTCTAGGACGGACGCACTTTGCAGTACGTCCATAAGGGTGTCCGGCACCTACGGATTCATGGAGGTCGCCGCAGTATTAGGCGCTCCCCTTCCCTTGAAGGGGCCGCTCAGCCGACTCCGGGTTCGTCTCCGTGGCGGTATTCGGCTGGGGGCCGAACAACTCAGGGTTCCCATCGTTGGTCTTCACGGGGGCCGCACCGCCTGTGCCCTCGACGGCCGAGGTATTCCCCTCCGATGCCGTGTTGATGGTTCCCTGTACCTCTCAGCGATCATGAGAAGTCCTCTGGGATGACACCTTGATGCCATCCACCCCCTGTGGAGGCATCTCACTCTCCATCATCTCCGGCGGTAGATCCCCCGATGACGATGATACTTGAGGGAGATCGCGGGCCGGGCTACAACACGTAATTTAATATTATTCCCGCAATTCAAAAAGAACTGGATGTGCATAGAGCATCCTTAGTTACTTACGATTCGGCAAGGGGCTTGACCCTGGGGCAGTGTTTTGGGACGTCTTCGGCATCCGAATCCGAGCCATCCGACAGGGATATCTTTCCCCTCTTGGGCGCCTCCATCCCCAGGTCTTTGGAGGCCGCCCTTTTCCTCCCCTGGGGAGGGAGGTTATCTCTTTCTTCCTCCTCTTCGTCTTCATCTTCGGAGGAGGGAGCCTCGGACATAGTGTCTGATGTACCTTTAGGGTGAAGGCCACCTTCGGCCTTCTGGCTCTTCTTCCTGTCCTTCTTCGCCGGCGCTTGGTACGATGCCGGGACCAGCATCTTCATTAACAGAGGATCAGCTGGGTTTTCGGGAAGTGGAGCCGAACACCTGATCCACTCTGCCTTCTTTATCCAGCCCCGATTAAAGGATGGAATTCTCAGAACTTCACCTCAGACTAATGGACTAAGATATGTTCAGAAATTGAGCACTTACCGGGGTGTCCGAATGGTTGGAGTCGAGGCTGATGTCCTCAGATGTATCCGACCATGATTTTTGAGCCTTGAAGAGCAGTTTCCAGATCCCTTTGTGCATTGTGCCGAAGAATTGGTGCAGGGTCCGCGGCCCTTCCCGAGACCGTCGCTGGCGCGGAAGGGTTCGGCGGACGAGCATCACCTCGATCACATTAGTAAGACTGGTGTCTTTTTCGATGATGCTTTTGATGCGCTTTTGCAGCATCAGCACCTCATCGCATGATCCCCAGTCCAGACCCTTATTGACCCATGATGCAAGCCGCAGTCGGGGACTGGATCTGAATTCAGGAGCGGCCGCCCATTTGGTGCCGCGGGGTTCGGTGATGTAGAACCACTCCTGCTGCCATACCTTGACGGTTTCCACGAAGGCCCCTTTTGGCTAGGTAACGTTGACGAAATTGATCACCATAGCGCCGCCACACTCCGCGTGCTCCCCGTCGACCAGCTTCGGCTTCACGTTAAATGTCTTGAGGCACAGGCCGAAGTGTGGGGGGATACGGAGAAAAGCCTCACACATGACGATAAACACCGAGATATGGAGGAAAGAGTTCGGGGCTAGATCGTGAAAATCTAGCCCGTAATAGAACATAAGACCGCAAACAAAGGGGTGGAGAGCAAACCCTAACCCGCAGAGGAAGTGAGGAATGAACACAACCCTCTCACCGGGCTTTGGTGTGGGGATTACCTGCCCTTTGGCAGGGAGCCTGTGTGGGATTTCCGCAGTCAAGTACCTCGCCTCCCGGAGCCCCATGATGTCCTCCTCGGTGATAGAGGAGACCACCCACTTGCCTTGAGAGCCGGACCCGGACATGGGTGGAGTTCTTGGTGGCAATAGAAGAAGTCGAGACTTGGGTGCTGGAGCTCAGGGATGGAAAGGCTGAGGAAGAAGAAGGCGTGGGGGAGAAAGATGGGTCTTTATCCCTTTATAAAGGCAATGAATATCAAGCGCCTCCTCACAAGCCTTAAAACTTGCCTATTCCCAAGGGGTTGTGCGAACGGCACGGTTGGATTTCCCAAGCCCGTGTTGATGAAAATCCCATAATAAGGGGACACGATCTCTGCTTTGACAAGACGTGTCACCAGAGGCTGCGTGTCGAAATGCAAAACGGAAGATTGAAAAACGATCGAAATAATGAAAAGGCCAAACGTAACGACTCGCCAGCAAAACTGTCAATAAAGACATATCATGTTTTTTGAATAAGTACTATGCCCTTGTGGTAGTGGGTTGTAATTGTTAAACAGAGTCGGATATAGTTCTTGTTGATCAACTACCTTGAAGTGTTCGTAGGAGGAACCCGCCTTGCAATGCCGAAGACAATCCGTGCGCCGGACATATCATTATTGAAGCCTGGTTCAGGGGCTATTGAGGGAGTCCTGGATTAGGGGGTCCCCGGGCGTCCGGGCTATGTGGCGTGGGCCAGACTGATGGGCCGTGAAGATGCAAGACGGAAGGCTTTCCCCCGTGTCTGGATGGGACTCTCCTTTGCGTGGATGACAAGCTTGGCATTCGGATATGAAGATTTCTTTCTCTGTAAACCGACTCTGTACTACCCTAGGCCCCTCCGGTGTCTATATAAACTGGAGAGTTTAGTTCGTAGAGGCAATCATAATCATACATGCTAGACATCTAGGGTTTAGGCATTACGATCTCGAGGTAGATCAACTCTTGTAACCCCTATACTCATCAAAGTCAATCAAGCAGGAAGTAGGGTATTACCTCCATTAAGAGGGCCCAAACCTGGGTAAACATCGTGTCCCTGTCTCCTATTACCTTCAATCCTTAGACGCACAGTTCGGGACCCCCTACCCGAGATCTGCCGGTTTTGACACCGACAATCTCCCCGGACTTGGTCTCGGATCCTAAACTGGCGATGTTAACGGAAACCTCCGGGTTAAAGGAGACACGACGACGTTGCCTCGAGGGCTATCCCTCAGGGGCAGGTGTTGGGTGAGACTGAAGCATATGGGCAACGGGAGTAGCGAGAAGTAAAGTCCAATCGGCAGGAGACTTGTGGAGAGTCACTGTCGAGGCGTCCGAGTTGAGGGGTAACCGAAGTAGCTGGCGGAATAGTAGCTGGAGGAACGAATGGGGTAAACTCAATAGTAGGATGAGTGAAACCAGATCTAGCGGCGAACAGAGTTGTATGAGCACGAGACAACTCGCGGGCCAACTCGAAAAGAAGAAGATAACTAGCAGTGATGTAGCAAGAGAGGTGGCTAGATGAACGGTCGCACGCCGGATCAATGTCAGGGAAGCGAATACGTCCATCGTCGGACATGGATGGGTAGTAGTAGAAACCTGGATGATGCTACATATGGACCTCATTGTAACACCGATCAACAAGAGCCTCGAATGCAGCAAACTGAATAGCCTGATCTGGGGTAGAAGCGTAACCAGTCCCATAAGAACGAGTGTAGGTGCCGGATTGTCACAGCCTGATTTTTGGCCCTTTCTTTTTCTTTTGTTTTTCTCAGATTTTTTGCTTGAGATTTCTTTTTCTGTGGCTTAGTGGTCTCGAAACTGAAGAAGCTGACCTCTTCTTTCTTTCCAGAGTGGCTTGTCATCCCCATATCCATCCCAAGACTTTGTCATTTCCATCTTGGACCAACCCCAATATTCTTTTCCTTGGGAATATTCCTTTTTTATTAAAGGAATAATCCTTTTTGCCCTAGGTTGCTTCTACATTTCCTTCACTCCTAAAATTCCCAAATAATTCACATAATATTTCTGGCTCATATCTTCCTCAAATATGGCAAAATATTTCATTGGCCATGTTTCCCATCATGCTCAATTAATTCATTTCCTGTTATGTCCTAAATGGCACATTGTGAAGCAAGTGCTATTTATCTTTTCCCATTTGACCCCAAACTTTTTGAACATCTTTTCTTGTCCAAATAATTGACCTGTTCCAAAATTCAACTTTATTTGCCTAGCCAATCTTCCTCAATGATTTTTCAAAGTTCTTGTCTTAGGGAAGCCTTTGTTGAAGGAAGTGCTAGCTAGGGTTATACAAATGAGTTGAAATTTTGCACACTCCTTAATGTGCTCATATCATTGCCCTCCTCAAGATTTGAGCTCATTCAATGCATCCATATGAGCACAGCTTCAAATCTTTGGTTCTGTTCAAAATTTTAGTTTGTGAAGCAAGTATATTTTACCTTGCTCAATTATGGCTGAAAATTTTCCAGGATCTTCTCCTACCCATCTTTACCTAATATTAAAGGGAGGATTGTTTCTCCACTTTTTTCGTTTGCAGTGGGCCCAGATATGTTTTCGTCCGTAATGGGACTACAATTTTTCGTTCGTCCCAAATCATCACGTTCTGGCGCTGAGTTTTCCGTCAGGTAAAAAATCATCAAAAAAGGACAGCCCGGGTGGGAATCGAACTTGTAACCTGCAACATCTATACCAACATGGCTGACCAGTGCGACCATCTATCTTTTTTGTTTTAATAGTAGCGCATCTTTTAATTAAAGAAACAACCGGCAGTGCCAAAACTTAAAAACAACTAGCATAAGTCTATGTCTTAGTGGAAATAACCGGCAATGGCAAAACTTAAAAACAACTAGCATAATTAATAAGGCTATGTCTTAGTGGAATCGAACACAACACCTCGTGCAAGTTAACCACACCCCTAGCCAGTGTAGTTCTTCAATTTGTTGTCTAAACATTGCAACTCGGCTTATATAAACTATATGCAGTGAAAGATGTAAACTTCTTACAATAACTTTCGTTAATTTATATACATTTGCAAGTTGTACGGAAAATCAGTAAACCACTCCAGCAATCGATAAAGAGTGAATAATGGGTCCCGATTATCCCTAGAGAAACAAACACACCATTGTGTTGTTCAGATGAGCAGGATGGATTTAACTCCGCATTTCTCAATAAGAAGAAATTAACTCCCAATACTTTGGATGCTTTGTACACGGGATTATGGGTGAACATGAGATAGACGGTATATTATGGGACAGGGGAAGTATGATATAACTTAACATATAATTGCAATCGGACTATGTTTAACTTGTCTGGATGGTCAACTTTTCTCCGGTGCAACGCACAGGCATATGTGCTAGTATAACCTATCTCTACCAAATTTGGGCATATTTCATCTAGCCATTTTTCCTCAAGAATTTTCTCAAGTTCCTGTTCAGAGAGGGCCATTATGAAGGAAGTACCACTTTGGCTTGAGCAAATGGTATGAGATTTTTATGGCACTCTCATATGCCCAAATCATCTAGCCTTGCATAATTTCAGCTCAGATGGACACTCTATGTGAGTGCTTCATCATGATCTTAATTCTGGGCCAGTTTATGCAGTTGCAAAGCAAGTGCATTAAATACTTGTCCAAATCCCATCAAAATGCACACGATTGGAGTCCTTCCTAACCTAAACTCCCCGGACATCCTATGTGGCTCTAATCTTACCTGAGTTTATCACTGTTTTAAGAACAAGTTTGCGACATCAAAGTTCAGAGGTCACTTACCATTTAACCATAGAGCGTTTCATCAAGCTACCACCGCAGTTGAACCCTCCCCTAGAAGAACTCCCCCCTAGACAAAAATTTCCAGCCATTTGGCTCTTCTTGAGGCCAGCTCAGGCGGTGACCACGGGTCATGCCAGCCAAACATGCGCTCTAGCGCCTCTGTCCTCTTCTCCCGCTCTCTGCTCGGCGTCTCAGCGAGCACGGGCATGTCCGCGAGCTTCCTCTCGTCGTTGTCGTCCTCTTGGAGCGATCTCCCTCTCCTGAAGCCTCTCCGTCGGTGCACGTCACCGCGCAGCCACGGGTGAGCAGTGCCGACATGCATTAATGGTACTTGGCTGCTTCTCCCCCTCGACCTCTTCTGCCCCGTGAGCTCTGCGGCTCGTCCGCTCCCTCCTTCGTCGTGTTTTTGCGCCTCCCCGTGATCGCTGCACGTCGCCAGAGCCTTGGCTGAGCGCGAGCGGCGGCACCCGAGCCCGTGTCCCTCGCCCCGGCTATATAAAGCCCTCCTCGAGCCCGTTCGACCTCACCACCTGCCTCGCCTCACTCCCAGAGCCTCGCCTAGCCACTTCCCGGAGCTCGAACCGCCCTCCTCGCCCTCCATTGCCACCATAGCCACCGGCGGTGCCTGGCTAAATTAGCTCGAGCCGAAGCTCCTCTCCCCCTCCGACCACCCCCATTGGCTTCCCCGTGCTCCTGCAAGCCTCCCCAACCCCATGCCTCGCCGCCGGAGCAACCTCAACGCCCTTCCCGACTCCACCAGAAGCCGTCGTCCGCCGTGGTCGTGACCCCGCTGGTCTCAGTGATCTCCAGCGAGCGTGCTACCTCCCGTCGGATGCGCCAATCTGCGCTGGTCAGTCCGATGGTCGGAGCTCCGCCTGGGGCCGCCCGAGTCGCCGGGACGGGCGCTGGCGCCGCACGCCCTGCCTCGCGGGTAGGAGCGAGGTTGAGGACGACCATGGACCAAGCGGGCCCCACCTCCCGCGAGACCCCACCCGGCAGCCACACGCGTTGACCCCGTCGGGCCATGTCAGATAAGTGGAAACAGATTTCGTTTAATACGTTTTCGTTTAGGGAAGGCGTACTTTGGTCTTAGTTCGGTTTGTAATGCGTTTTCTTTATGATAAGGCGCATTCTGATTTAACTACGGCTAGAAATATGTTTTCTCTGCTGAGAAGGCGTATTCAACTGAATACGCTTTCTGTTTTTCAGCCCAGGGACCTGTTTGTGGAGAAATCTTTACAAATTAGTCCCTGGACTTCGTCGGGCTATAACTTTTTGCTCGAGACTCCGATTGAGGTGAATCCAACGCCCACATCTTTGTCTCTTCGAGCCCAAACTTTTGGTTTCATTTACACTATGGTTTGATGTACTGGAAATGACCTCATTGCCCATGCCTCTAATCAGCCCCCTCTGAGGAAGAATCTTTTCCGGCAATCTTTCCGCGGCCTCACCGCACTTCTCCCCGGAGCCTTCTTCATTCCCAGGCAAGCCACGACAACCACTTGCATGATATACATACAGTAGCCATGGTTTTCCACTTGAACATTTAAAATATGTGCTTTTTTGTCTGCAACTGTTATCGTTGTTTCGGTACTGCTTATGGTTTATGTTCAACTTCATGCTATGTTTTATGCACCTGGTTACCATGTATTCTTGCTAGTATTATTCTCGTATGGCATGTTTGGTAGTAGTACATGTTGGTGTAGGTCATGTTCTTCGGTGCATGCCTATTGTCTGCTACCGAGTACAGTGAATATGCATGTTCCTTTGCATCTAGTTGGTTACATGATTACTTGGTAGTGTTATCGTTATATTCTGGTATAGTATTTATTTCTGATGCTAGTGGTTATGCTATGCTTATCCGTAGTGTTATCCTTGTGTTATTCATACTCGTCAGTATACCATGCCCAGTTGGATATGATTTATTGTTGTTCATATGCTTGATGATTATGTTGTACATCCATGCTCATGTTGATATCATGCACGATAATTGCATCATGTTATTTTATCATGGCTCAGCATATTGCATTCAAGTTTAACCAGATTAAATTGAACTTGAACAACTGTTGGCTGAGTCATGGTGCCACCATATCGAGCTGACCAGTGCAACCACGCTTGCCTTTATGGGGAGGTCCTAACTGGGTCTATTGTCATGCCTCTCGCCGGTCCCTCCCACGAGGGAAGGTTATGCGCGGGCGCTACCTTGGCCGGGTAGGACGACATAAACCATGTGTGCCCAAGTTGTTTTGCGTGCTTTTGTCCCTGTTTGGGACGGTTTATGTTTTGCCACGACGGTGGCCGTTGATGCCTTTGGTAGGCATGGCGTCACCCAGGACTGAACCCAAAAGGGGTGTTGGCCGGAGTGGCCGGGAGAGTGTCATAGCAGTAGGATGATTTTGTGAGAACATCGTTGGTCCACCCGAATGGGAGTGCGAGGCCATGGGTTCCGTGGTGTGGGTACAACGCGCTACCTCTGCAGAGTGTGTATTAAATCTATCGATAGCCGCGCCCGCGGATAATGGCCCAGTTCATAGTTGGTCACACTATGTGCCAGCAGTGATAATAATAATGTGCTTAACAACAACCCTGGTTCAATGATGAGAAAGAGGTTGATTGTGATCATGAGATTATCACCGTGGTATCGAGGATACCGTGTTGTTGGATATTCATGGTGTTATGCGAGAATTCTGAGTAAAGATCAAGCTCCTTGTGGTCATGTAATGATTACTACGGTGTTGTTAATACCAAGCTTGATTGGATCCTGAGATGATCGTGTGATTTCTGTGATGGTTACGAGGTAACCCGAACAGAGTAAGTTGGTGCATGATAATGTCATCATGTTGCATGATAGTGTCATCATGTTTATATGTTCATGCCATGCTCGTATTGTTCTAGCTGTATCATGTTGTTCATGCCATGTTGTTCTGATAGTGTCATGTTAATCCTTGTTAACCTGTAATTGCCATGCTGTTCTCTGTCTCGGTTGCTTTGTTTGTTGTGAGCTTGCAAGTACATTCAATGTGATGACCTGGCGTGTCATGCCAGTGTGCAGGTCATGCCGGATTTCATTGCTTGTTTGCCGTGGATTCCTTGATTGCAAGCTAGGATAAGCGTTCCAGCCAGAGTCCCTGCAGAGTGGATTTCATCACCGTCGTTGTTGATCCGCTGCTAGTTATATTCCGCTGCTTCGAGTTGTTCTGCTGCTTGCATAGAGCAACTGTGGCAGGCGTAGTGTCGTCGTGCCGATGTAATCCCCTTGTACCCATATAGATTGTAATAAAGAGCTGCTTTGTTCTATGCTAAGCAGTGCCGTATTCCAGAAGACTTCTCCTCGATCTCTGGGCTGGAATACGGGGCGTTCCTATTTCTCTGAGCCGGGGTGCCACACAGATGTAGAGCTGGTGTGCAAGGTGATCTCCGCGTGGTACTCTCCCGGCCACCCATGGAATGGAATCGGGGCCACCCATGGCAATAGATTGGAGTGGCAATAGACATGGGTGGCCCCGATTCCACTCTGGACATCCAACGACCATCGCCATGGCAAAACAAACGGTCCCAAACGGGGACATGGTGCCAAAACAACTACGGGCACACAAGGCTATGCCTGCCTTCCGCCCAGGGTAGCGCAAGCGCATAACCTTCCCTAGTTGGAGGCACCGGCGAGAGGCATAACAACAATCGCGAAAGGGCCTCCCCATAAAGGAAAATGTGGTTGCACTGGGAAGCTCGATTTGGTGGCACCATGACTCGATCAACAACATGTTCAAGTTGGATCATTATTAGGTTTCACCTTTGCAAATAAATAATTCCGAGTCATAGTATGCCATGAAAATGTACAATCTTCACATGCATCATTTAAACATAATGCCGGTATGCACTTACTGATGCTCATTATCATGTTACCCTACTGTATATCCTTAGTCATTCAACTAAAATACCACTGATAACATAGCAAGCATAGCATGAAATGAAACTAGCTCAAGTGATATTATTTGAATTTTCTATATGCATTAAAAAGGACCATATTGAAGTGAAAATCATAGTTAATGAGTTGACACTCACTACAAAAAAATACACTTTCGTGATGATACGTGTTTGTCGCAGTAGGTCACGTTTTCTGTCATGCATGTACATCCATGACGATTTTATGACAGAATCAAGATAGTCATACCTGTGATGTCGTAGAAGTGCTCCATGACATTACCAAAATTATCATCATAGAAGTGTCCACTTCCATGACGATAAATCGCGTGTCACAGAAGTGCTTTCATCAAGGGTGACCAACACGTGGCATCCACCGTAACGGGTCGCCGCTAAGCTATCGGGTTCCAGTTTGGATCCGCTAACCCGTTAACAGCCCAGACCAATGGGAATTTTCCACGTGTAAAATTCTCAATGGCCAGAGTGACCACGTGTCGGCTCACCGTTGGGACAGATGTCATCCACTCATTAGACCGAAGGTGCCTATGATTCATCGACATGTGTCACGGCCCAACAGAGGCCCATTCCAGTAAAAGGCCGGCCCGTTTGACTTGGTCAAAAGGTAGCAGGGCGGCGCATGGAAAACCTGTTAACAGCATGTTCGCATATAGCCCATTTACAGCCCGCTAACTCACATCCTACCAAAATTTGGCCCAGTAGCGTCATCTGGGCCGTCCAATATGATACCAGCCCATTGTAACTTCTGGCCCATAACGTCTTTCGGTCCATAGGAGGCCCTTTGTAACTCTGGGCCTATTAAAGGCCCGAGATGAAACTGGCCCATAATGAACAGTGTATCGCTTTATACCCATTAACGGCCCATTATTTCGTTGGCCATTTCCAGCCCGTGTTAACTTTCGGCCTTCTAAGGGCCCATTTATTCTTGGGCTCATTTCTAGAATTCAGTTAGTTATGGTAGGTTACTGGCCTGTCGTTTGTGGGCCAAATTCAGCCCGTGGTTACATTCGGCCGGTTTGTGGCCCGTTAACCAGTTGGGCTGTTTTCATAGCGTTACCATATACGGTCTATTAATGGCCCATTATGGTCCATGTTTGGCGAAATGATTATACGCCCCATAGAAGGCCCATGTATCCTACGACTCGTAGAAGGCCAATGGATCCTATGGCGTGTAGAAGGCCCGTGGATCATACGACCCGTAGAAGGCCCATGGATCCTACGGCCCGTAGAAGGCCCATGGATCCTACGGCCTGCAGGAGGCCCATGGTTACAACAGTTCGTGTGTTGCCATGGTTATTGTGGCCTAGTTACAAAAAATAGGTTATTGTGGCAACTAGAAAAACACGAAAAAAGAACTGCAGTGACTACAAGCAAACAACTAAACAAGACAATAAGGAAATAAATAAGCAAGCAACTAATGCTAGGCTATTACGGCTATTACACATAATACTTCCACTGGGCATCAAAGTTCGCCACCAGTCCAAATGTTGGGAACAAAGCAGCATATTACATACACTGGCCGCCGCAGGGCTCTGTAGCCATCGAAAAAAGTTCCGCCGCCGCAGGGCTCTGTAGGCATCGAAAAAAATCTAGACCCGTTCCGGCACCCTGCCGGAGGGGGGAATCATCTCCGGTGGCCATCTTCATCATCCCAGCAGCCACCACGATGAGGAGGGAGTAGTCCACCCTCGAGGCTGAGGGTTTGTACCAGTAGTTATGTGTTTGATCTCTCTCTCTCGTGATCTATATCATGGGCTTTGTTAATATAGTCGGATCATATGAGGTTTCTCCCCTCTATACTCTTCTTGTGATGAATTGAGTCTTTACCCTTTGAAGTTTTGTCTTGTCGGATTGAATATTGAGAGAATAGAACACATGATATATGTCTTGCGGTATGAATACTTGAGGTGACAATGAGGTATCATATTGATTCACTTGATATGTGTCTTGGCATTCAACTCGCGGATTCCCGCGGTGATATTGGGGCAATCTATGCATAGGGGTTGATTCACGGTTTTTTATCTTTTCTCCGACGAAAACTTTGGGGTCTCTTTATAGTTCTTTGTGTGGATTGAGTATTATGAATATGAATTTTCTTTGGTGTTATTCTAGTACGAAATCTAGGATAGATCGAATGGAAAAAATAGCTTTGTGTTATTTTAGTATGAACTCTTGAATAGATCGAACGGAAAGAATGGCTTTGAGGTGGTTTCGTACTCTACAAACAATTATTATCTTTTGTTCTCCGCTAATAGGAACTCGGGAGTGATTCTTTATTGCACTTTGAGGGATAATCGTATGATCCAACTATGTTAGCATCGTTGAGAGGTTGCACTAGTGAAAGTACGGACCCTAGGCCTCATTTTTTAGCATTGCAATACCGTTTTTGTGCGTGTTTACTATTTGCTACCTTGATGTTTTTATTTATTCAGATTATAAAAATATATTGCTACCATCATTATTACACTTTTATCAACATCTCTTCGCCGAACTAGTGCACCTATACAATTTGCCATTGTATTGGGTGTGTTGGGGACACAAGAGATTTCTTGTATTTGGTTGCAGGGTCATTTGAGAGAGACCATCTTCATCCTACACCTCTCATGGATTGATAAACCTTAGGTCATCCACTTGAGGGAAAATTGCTACTGTCCTACAAAACTCTGCGCTTGGAGGCCCAACACGTGTCTACAAGAATAAAGTTGCGTAGTTGACATCATTTGGCGCTAAAATCCTCCAACGCTTGCTGTTGCACCAAAAAGTATGCATCTGAATGCTCCAGGGACTTCCGCAGTCCTTCCGCTTCTTGTCGCAGCATAGCTGATCGATGTCTTTCAGCTTGTAGTTGAGACTCAAGAAATCGAACTGATTCAGACAGTGAGTTCGAATAGCTTGTGCCAGCGGTAGTGGCCAGTAACTCGAACACAAAACCAAGACAAGACTTTGGGGTTGTCTCACTGTCTTCAAGATATTTTTCCTTAGCTGTTTTATCAGCTTTGTTGGAGACCAACAATGATGTCTCACTATCCTAAACCTTATCTGCATTACTTCCTTTACCATTGCTTAATAAGGCACTCTTCCCCAATATTCTGTCAGCATTCTAAAAGAAGAAACAAGCAGACACATAACAGCTTTAGCATGTACTAGTATATGAAACTCATTTCGGTGAACCAGTTCATTAGTAAGGTGGACAAGATTAAACTACTAAGTCTTCTATTGCCAAGTAATACATTATAAAAGCATCAAACAAACATATATCTATGTCTTGTGGTCACTGCATTGTCTTGCCAAATCAAAATAGAGACACGGTTCAAATCATATCAATTCAAGAGAAAGTAGCACTCAAAGAATACAAAGCGTGGGAAACTACACGGCACAACAAGATTTCAGATGGGTACCATGGGTCTACATGTACAACAACACTATTGGCTC
The DNA here is from genome assembly GCA_021605205.1 of Aegilops longissima. Classification (NCBI taxonomy): domain Eukaryota; kingdom Viridiplantae; phylum Streptophyta; class Magnoliopsida; order Poales; family Poaceae; genus Aegilops; species Aegilops longissima. Next base: position 575,150,679 of record CM038677.1, read on the forward strand.
TGTTGTGATGCTAGTAATGTGCATGATATGGGAAGTCAACTGTATACACAATTGAAATTAAAATCAACAGAGCTATTTATAAGAGCAAACCTGTTAAAGAAACATGAGTAAACATACATGTTGTGCCATTGGAGTTTTGATTGGATCCTTCAATTTAAGAATAAGTTTGTATGAGTAAATACAGTGATACAAGAGCAAAGCAGTATGCACGATAGCAATGGAATCTTAAATGAGAACAGTTGTTCTTCAGGTTTAAGCACTTGTTCTACATGAACATAGTACAGTAAGATGCAAGCATATAGTACTTAAAAAATGAGCTCATAGACCTCACCACATTCTTGGTTTGGGACCAGTACAGAACAAGGCGTTCCCAGTCATCGTCCAGTAAATGTGTCTCAGGAGAACGTAAGGGAATTTGATGAGTTTCTTTGCGGTGAAGTCGTTTTCTTGAGTAATTCAATACTTCCACAAAGCATTCTTGAAGATAGCGAGGTATTAGCACATGTTACCTCATCCCGAGTTTCCAAATCGGTCCTTCTCTATAGAGAAAAATGGGAAAATTTGTTGTATTAGAACCATCATGGAGGTAGAATGTATGGGACAAAGCAAAGTAACTGCCATGAATAACATTACTTACACATAACTCTGGACAAACACACATGAATGGCATTTTCCTTCATCTTCAGTATAATATTTCCATGATGGGAAGATACACACATAGGATTTAAGAACGTCAAATGCGATATATGCTAAACTACGAATGGTTGGTTGTTCTTCCTCCATAGGAATAGGTGTACTAACTGGTGGAGTTGGGGTTCACAGTTGTAGTACTGGCGCTATGGGCACTAGAGCTGCCTTACTAACTGCTCTTGTTTGGGAGCTCTGTGGTGGAGATGGTGCCGTGTCAACAGGAACCGGGTTACTATCCGCTGGGGTTGGGGTTAGACTGGGTGAAGCTGGTTCTCTGTCCATCGCAGTAGGGGTACAATCTGCGAGAGTCTGGGGTATGTGTGGTAGGTGAAAGTGCTAGTTATCGACTAGAGGGAGGGGGGGTGAATAGGCGATTTTTATGGAAGTCTTCAAAACATCAAAGTTTCGAAGACAAACAATAGAAATGAACTTATTGAAATGCAGTGGAAGGTAGATTAATAGTCAAGTATTTATCGACTAAGCAAGCCATAGTCAAGTATTCATTGAAGTGAAAGCACGAAGATTAATAGCAACTAGGTAGTAAAGATCAGGATGGAAGATAGTATGAAGCCAAACAACGAAAGTAGTCACACAGTGAAGTCAAACAGGTAGTGCAAGCAGGCAATGACTTCACAAGGACAAACTGTAAGTAAAGAGAGGGAGAGATAGAACCAGTCACTTGGTGAGGAAAAAGAATTTGTTGGACCAGTTCCAGTTGCTGTGACAACTGTACGTCTGGTTAGGGAGGCTGAGATTCAATTCGGAAGACCATGTCTTCACCTTATTCCCCTTGAACTAAGGACACCCAGTCCTCGCCCAATCACTCTGGTAAGTCTTCAAGGTAGACTTCCAAACCTTCACAGACTTCGTTCACCGGCGATCCACAATGACTCTTGGATGCTCAGAACGCGACGCCTAACCGGCTAGAGGATTCAGAGTCCTCAACTGTAACAAGTCTTCAGGTCAAGCGGACAGAAAGACTTCAGTGATGCCTAACACTCTTTGGCTCTGGGTGTTTGGGCTTTGTCCTCGCAAGGATTTCTCTCTCTCAAAAGCTTCGGAGGTGGGTTGCTCTCAAACGACAAAAGCCGTGCACTAACTCTGAGCAGCCACCAATTTATGGTGTAGGGGGTGGGCTATTTATATCCACTAGGCAACCCAACCTGATTTGTCCGAAATGACCCTGGGTCACTAAGGAACTGACACGTGTTCCAACGGTCAGATTTCAAACACACGCGGCAACTTGACTTGGGCTACAAGTAAAGCTGACTCATCCAGCTCTGGATAAGATTTGCTCTCATTGCCTTCGCACGAAGACATAGGATTTGGTTGAGCATCACTTCAGTCACTCTGACTTTGTTCACTAGGACCTCACTTAACAGTACGGTGGTTCCTACGACTCAACAGAGAAGAAAAGGAAGCAACGAAACAACTATGTCTTCACGCTCCATAGTCTTCACGCGATGTCTTCTCTTGTCATAGTCTTCAATGTGAATATCTTCACATACCACCATTGTCTTCAATGTCTTCATACATTTTTAGGGGTCATCTCCGGTAGGTAAACCGAATCAATGAGGGACTACTACCTGTGTTATCCTGCAATTCTCACAAACACATTAGTCCCTCAACCAGGTTTGTCGTCAATACTCAAAAACCAACTAGGGGTGGCACTAGATGCACTTACAATCTCCCCCTTTTTGGTGATTGATGACAAACTGGTTGAAGTTTTCAACGGGGATAAAAGTATGTGAAACTGTAAAGGATAAAGGTATTGTCTCCATAAGTAGCAACAGGCTCCCCCTGAAGATGTGCATATAAGTAATTTGCTTTTGGAATGCAAATGCACATGGCAGGTTGTATTTGTGGAGATCCTCTTTAACTTATGAAGACAATTCATCATACATGATTTGATATAGCAAAGATAATGACATGCATAATGAAAAATGGACGTCTGCGATATGACTTCGTGCGGGATTTATCATCGCACATGCGTAATTTATCATCGCATCACAGAATAGCAAACAAGTAGCAGACGACCATCAAGTTTAAGTGTTACAACTCAAAGAACCAAATGTATCAAAAGCGAGAGTAGTAAGCACTTGGCAAAATATAAAGCAACCGCCCATATGGAGCCGCTTGAAGACTATCAACTCATATGCTTCTCCCCCTTTTGTCAGTAAGGACCAAAAAGGTTTGAAGACATAGAGCCTCTACTCGTTCCCAGAAGGAGTAGGAGAAGCAGCAGGTCGGCGTCGGGGTTTGGCGGTCTGAAAGAACTTGGTGCGGTGTCGTCTGCTACTGAAGTTGGAGGTGGTGAAGTAGCATCATCTTGATCATCTATGACTCTGGCATTCACAGTTGTAGCTGAGGAGGAATAGTCAGAGTCTTCAAGAGACGGAGTTCGACGCAAGACAGTATTCCTTGGAGGAGTGGAGTCAAACTTGAATCTTTCAGTGAAGCCATCGTCTTGAAGATCTGCTTCAGCACTAAGCAACGTCAAACTCTTCCATGACCTCCGACAGGTTTCATGAGTGACAAAGGCATTCTTGGTGGCACGATTGCGAATTCAATTGACGTCCACCAAGAGGCTTTGCATCTGCCGCTTTAGCCAGTAGTGATGCTTATCCTGTTTCTGATGCAGGGCAACGAGAAGCTCTCGGTCATTGAGAACACGAGATCGCTTCCGAGGCCTTTGAGCAATAGTGCTTTCAGTGGCTTCAGTTTGAGCACGGTGAGGTAGACGTGTATTGCCAACCAAAGGATAAACAGTGACTGCCTGGACTCCTTCAATGGGTTGTGTGAAGATTTGGTGATCAGCATTGTGAAGACAAACAAGCTTCTTGGCAGGCTCTGGGTATATGGCTTCAACTGACATATCAACCTCAGGCAGAAAGATCAGATGGTTGCGAGCAGAAGGCTGATAGTTGACAGCAGAATGAAGCTTGATAAGGCGCATAACCCATGGAGCGTAGAATTTCAGTCCAAAGAGATCAGAGCCTGATGCAGCCAATTGCCTGATAAAGATGTCTTGAGCATTGAAGCTGATGCCATTGAAGATGTAAAAGACCAATGTCTTCATCGCTCCTTCAAGCTTCGCTGCACAAGAATGTCCTTTGACATGCCATAGAGTTTTCCTGATGATATGATAGATGGTGCGGGGCAGATACTCGAGGTCTTCAACAAAGAACTCTCTTGGGTATTCAATGTCGCGTGGCAGAGGCTTCATCATGCTTAGCATTTGGCTCATGTTGGGCTCTGGCTTATGGAAGATACTCTTCAATGCATTGCGGTGAAGCCGACAACCAGGCTCGAAGAGTTCACCTGGAGTGGGCAGGCCAGTTAGCTCAATGATATCAAGAGCTTTGGCTTCATGATGGACATTTCCTGTCATCCACTCAAGGACCCAAGTCTTTGGATCCCTGTTGTAGCCGCGAATGTGGAGGGTATCATAAAATTGAAGCAGAAGCTCTTCATTCCAATGCTCCTTATCAGTCACAAAGTTCAGCAGTCCAGCATCACGGAAGCAGTCAAGGGCTTCTTCAAGGCATGGCAATCCAGCAATGGCTTCACAGTCTAGACACATATGGGGAAAGATGCGCCCTAGGTCATACAGAACACAAGAACAATAACTGCGCTACTGATAGCTCCAGAACCGATCTGATGAAATCCTTGGCTTGGAATAGGGGTTCTTGGCACTATCAAAGAAAGTGTTGTGCGCAATGAAGCCATTTGCATTGAAGGACCCTGGGGTTGTTCAATATCAGCAGCTCAAGAGCATCATCAGCAAGATCATCGTCACTCGACAGATCAATGGCGTCGTTCTCATTCCTCAGAATGGCAGCAGGGGTCAGAGCTGGACCAGTGGTGTGCATGGGCTTCTTTTCTTCTTCTCGGACTTGGAGATCGAGAGATCTTCCGACCGCACACTTAGTGCGGGAGGAGCGATGTGAAGGCTTTGCTCGCGAAACTTTTGGTGCAGGGAAGGCCTCGAAGCCTTGGGTTTCTTCAGCTTCTTAGGACTCGGTGGAGCAGGCGCTTCGTCAGAATCAGCGTCATCCGCAGGTTGATCCACAGTTGTCCCTTGAACCAAAATGTGAGTGATGAGACCTTCTAGGTTGTAGAAGGGCCCAACAAGATTGGGTTCAGCTTCGCGTGTGCCATCGGCACGAGGAGCAGAGGGACTTGGGTTGAAGTCTAATCCCTGCGACTACTTGTTCTCTTTGTCTGAGTTCTTGGCAAACTGAAAGTTGCGCTTGAACAGATTGTCGTCACGGCACCATAGCAATGAAGATGGGTCGGCATCAGCTGGCTATGGTCCACGAACCATGCAAGGGTAGAAGCCTTGTTCAATGGCTTCAGCTCTGGACCTGGGCGGAATATTTTTGTACAAGATGTCTCCCCAGGGTCGCTTGATGGCATTCTTCTCAGCATACTCCTGGGTCACGAACCTGTACTTGTACCATTGTTCTGCCCAATATCTTCGAATCCATTGGAATCGGGTTATTCGCTGATTGTAATCCTCTTCTGGATCTGTCTTGTACAGCTCATAGAGGTCTGGTGGCAAATCCTTCGATGTATTCCCACGGTATTGCACTACCCTTCCTTGTCGACTTATCTGTTGCCATGAAGTTCGGTGAATGGCTTCAAAACTGTCAAAGGCTTCCGTCTGCTGGTCAGACAGGAACTGGCTTCGGGAGAGTTGATATGATGATGTAAGACTTCTGCAAATGAATGCAGACTATGAGAACTAAGGATTCTCCCACGAGACATGTACTGTGATGACATTAGAGATGCGAGGGAAGGGGAAGAGGTCATATGCATTCTCAGAAGATTTTGAAGATAAATTAGTTTAGAAGACATTGACCTCATAGCGCGAAGACATTCACCTATAAGTTGAGAGTTGGTTCTAGATTTGTACGAATCCAAGAATAAGTACAAGTGAGGAATCTAACTACGTGAGAAGCATAAGTGAATATACTAGGCATCATATGAGATGCAGACAGGATAGATCCAAATTTGTGGAGGCAGAAACCACTTTTGGTAGAAAGGATGAATCTATGGGATCAAAAAGACGGTAAAAAGGGAGTTTTAATTTACCACACGATGAACTGCTAGACGGAGTAGAAGATGAGGCCGAGCAGTTCGATTTTCTGTGCCCTAACTTGGCGACAGAGGACACCTACGGCTGCGGTGGAGAAGACGATGTCTGCGGTCAGCGTGAAGACAGCGTCGGAGAGGTCGCGGAAGCTAAGCGCTTCATCGCCGGCGTCGTCGAGAGCTAGCGGTGGCGCTAGGGTTTGTCGAGGTGGAGAGGTGGAAGAAGGATTTTTGACCGCGATGGGATGTGCATTTATAGGGAAAAGGTACAGCACAACGCAATTACACAGGTGCCCCTGGCGGTTCACATCTGAGGGACACGTGGCGAACATGCAACACATTGGGAGTTGTCCCATGTTCCCACGCAAGCCTGGACTGTCAGGTGGTTGTTCCGGCTTCTCCGGGTTTCATGCAATAAGAGTTGAGCATTTAAAACAGATTTAATGTTTGTCTCTGTATCTTCTGCTGACAAGGACGCAGAGAAGACATTCGACAGTTTCAACAGAATGCATATGATTTGGATAGATAGAGTTTGAGATAGGAAGCATAGAGAGGTTAGGGTCCGATCACATTCACTTAGTTCAAAAGATTCAAACGAGAAGACATAGCTATAAGTGAATGCTGTAGAGGACAGAACACTAATATATGTATATATCAGAATACACATATCAAAGACAAACCAAATGCGAAGACATAGCAAATGTAACGCCATGAGCAAAACACTTCAAAAAGAAGAATTTGGTGGTGGCGTTACCCACCGTATAGGAAGTATTAGACCCAGACACGGCGCACAATTATCATGGCGCTCTGAAGTCAAATTCCGCATTAATGTATTCACACTCAAAGTGTAAGTCTTCATTGAATTGAAGACATACATTACTTCGTGTGTTGCACATCTAAGTCATCAACATGCATAAGTGTTAGGATGTGTGCCTGATCACAGGACATTTGAGAATTCCAAGATATTTAGCTCACACCGCAACTTGCAAAACCTTTTCTCATCCAAGGGCTTTGTGAAGATATCTGCTAATTGCTCTTCAGTGTTGACGTGTATGATATCAATATCTTCTTTCATGACATGATCTCTGAGAAAGTGATGACGAATTTCAATGTGCTTTGTCTTCGAGTGCTGAACTGGGTTGTTGGCAATCTTGATGGCGCTTTCGTTGTCGCAGTAGAGTGGTACTTGCTTCAGATGGATGCCATAGTCCTTGAGTGTTTGCTTCATCCATAGAAGCTGAGCGCAGCAAGATCCAGCAGCAATGTATTCAGATTCAGCAGTGGAGAGTAATACACAGTTTTGCTTCTTTGAAGACCAATAGACAAGTGATCGTCCCAGAAAGTGACATGTGCCTGATGTAGACTTGCGATCCACCTTGTCACCAGCATAATCAGCATCCGAGAATCCAACTAGATCAAACTCTGAGCCCTTTGGACACCATAATCCTAATGTTGGGGTGTAAGCCAAATATCGAAGAATTTGCTTCACAGCTAAGTGATGCGATTCCTTTGGTGCCGCTTGGAATCGAGCACACATGCAACACTAAGCATGATATCTGGCCTAGATACACATAAATAAAGTAAAGAACCAATCATGGAGCGGTATACCTTTTGATCAAACTCTTTACCATTGGCATCAGGACCCAGATGACTCATGGTTGGCATTGGCATCGTATAACCTTTGCAGTCTTGCATTCCAAACTTCTTCAAGCAATATTTGAGATATTTCTCTTGAGATATGAAGATTCCATTGCTTTGCTGAAGAATTTGAAGACCAAGGAAGAACTTCAGCTCACCCATCATGGACATCTGATATTGCTCTTGCATCATGTGTCCAAACTCATCACTGTATTTCTGGTTGGTGCAGCCGAAGATAATGTCATCCACATATATTTGGCACACAAACAGTTCACCATCATATGTCTTCGTGAAGAGTATGGGATCTAGGGAACCAGGTTTGAAGCCTTTGCTCTTCAGGAAGTCTTTGAGTGTGTCATACCAAGCACGAGGGGCTTGTTTGAGGCCATACAGTGCCTTGTTGAGCTTGTATACCATATCAGGATGTTTTGGATCTTCAAAGCCAGGAGGTTGTGCAGCATACACTTCTTCTTCAATCTTGCCATTGAGAAATGCACTCTTCACATCCATTTGATACAGTAGGATGTTGTGATGGTTTGCATAGGCTAGCAATATGCGAATAGCTTCAAGCCTAGCCACAGGAGCAAATGTTTCATCGAAGTCAATCCCTTCAACTTGAGTGTATCCTTGAGCAACGAGACGAGCCTTGTTTCTGACAACTTGATCATGCTCATCTTGCTTGTTGCGATATATCCATTTTGTGCCTATTATGTTGTGCTTGCGGGGGTCAGGACGCTTGACAAGTTCCCATACATTGTTCAGCTTGAACTGTTGAAGCTCTTCTTGCATAGCTTGAATCCATTCAGATTCCATGAAGGCTTCAGTAACTTTCTTGGGTTCATATATTGAGACAAATGCAAAGTGCCCACAGAAATTTGCTAGCTGTGTTGCTCTTGAACGAGTGAGTGGACCAGGAGCATTGATGCTATCAATTATCTTCTCAATCTGTACTTCATTTGCAACTCGAGGATGAACTGGACGAAGATTCTGCTCTTGCTGATCATTTTCGTCATTTGGAGGATTGTCTTCAGGTTGAGCATTGTCTTCAGGTTGATTAGGTGCAAAAATGATAAGTTCCTCTTCCGGTTGTGCTTCATTTGGTATGATTTCTCCAGTTCCCATGAGCTTGATGGATTCACTAGGTGGAACTTCATCTAGCACATTTGGCAGGTGCTCTCTTTGCGAGCCGTTAGTCTCATCGAACCGCACATCCACAGTTTCAACCAATTTATAGTGAAAGAGGTTGAAGACTCTGTAGGAGTGCGAACCCTTTCCGTAACCAAGCATAAAACCTTCATGTGCTTTTGGTGCAAATTTTGAAGTGTGATGTGGATCCTTTATCCAGCACCTAGCACCAAATACTCTGAAGTAACTGACATTTGGCTTCTTACCAGTGAGACGTTCATAGGATGTTTTCTTCAGAAGTTTGTGAAGATAAACACGGTTGATGACATGGCATGCAGTATCAATAGCTTCAGGACAGAACTTTCTTGGAGTCTTGTATTCATAGAGCATCGTCCGAGCCATCTCAATGAGTGTTCTATTCTTGCGCTCCACGATGCCATTCTGCTTAGGTGTGTACGGAGCGGAGAACTCATGAGTGATTCCCAATGTATCCAAGTAAAGGTTGAGGCTGGTGTTCTTGAACTCAGTGCCATTGTCACTCCCGATATGCTTGATCTTGACGCCATAGTTGTTCATGGCATGGTTGGCGAAGCGTCTGAAGACATCCTACACTTCAGTCTTGTAGAGAATTATGTGCACCCACGTATATCTTGAATAATCATCAACAATGACGAAGCCATAGAGACAAGCAGTAGTAGTGAGAGTAGAGTAGTGAGTAGGGCCAAATAAGTCCATGTGTAGCAGCTCGAAGGGTTGAGATGTCGTCATGATTGTCTTGAGGATGCTTGGCCCTTGTCATCTTTCCACTTTCGAGCCTTGCACAAGTGATCCTTCTGTAACTTGACACCCTTGATGCCTATGACATGCTTCTTCTTTGCGAGAGTGTGTAGGTTCCTCATGCCAGCATGCCCTAGCCTTCGATGCCAGAGCCAGCACTCTGAAGCTTTTGCTAGAAGACATACGGCAAGCTGTGGAACTGCTGAGAAATCTACCATGTATAGATCATCTTTCCGGTACCCTTCAAAGACTAGAGACTTGTCAGATTCCATTAGTACAAGGCAATGATATTTTCCAAATATCACAATCATGTTCAAGTGACAAAGCATTGAGACAGACATTAAGTTGAAACCAAGGGATTCAACAAGCATCACTTTATCCACGTGTTGATCCTTTGAGATTGCAACTCTACCTAGACCTAATACCTTGCTTTTACCAGTGTCAGCAAATGTGATGTGACTCTTGTCAGATGGACGTAAGGTTGAGTCCATGAGAAGACTTCGATCACCAGTCATATTATTAGTGCATCCGCTGTCCATAATCCATTTTGAAGCATGAGGTGTCATACCCTACAGTACAGTTAAGGGGATAGGCTTCACCAAGAGTATTGTCAAGCATAAACATTTGACGGGCAAGAAGATTATCAATGCTCAGATCAAGATTAGGACTGATAGGATGATTGGCAAACAATTCAGGAACTAAATACATAGTGAGACCATTTGGGCATTTGATCTTGCACCCTACAAGATATTTTAGGTCCCTAGCAATAGCATCAGACGCCTTTGATTTCCGGCTGGAGACCCTTCCCTGCAAAAGAAAGTTAATTCTTCTTAACCACCCACATCTTCAGGGGTGGCTTAGAAGTGATGAGTCTAAGTGCAGCATCTGAGAACTTCGGCTTTGAAGCCCTAGCAAATAGCCTTGCAAGAGGTGAATAGTACTCATATGAATAAGCAGAAAAGTTCTTAGTTTTATGAACATAGCAGTTTGAAGACACACGCTCATATTCATAAGTTTGAGTACGATTTCCCTGCAAAACATTGGCGTTAGGGTGACTCAGTTGAGTCCTGTATCTGTATGAAGCCTTTGTACCGTATGAAGCTTTTGGTCTGGGATTTTTCTTCTTCCCAGGCGGTGTCATGAAAGATTATCAAGAAAAATTTGGGGAACCCAGATCTTCTTCATAGGTGGCCCATTCCTGCAGTTAGTACCAATATACCTGGCAAACACTTCACCATTCTGATTCTTAAACAGTTTATAGTTTGCATCAAAGGATTCATCAATGATAATAGGGTTAGCACAAGTGAAGCCAAATAAGGTGGATGGATCCACTAAAGGTCCCTTTGCAGCAACCCATGTGGTTTTGGGGTACTGCTCAGGCTTCCACTAGGAGCCATCAACATTCATTTTCCTCTCGAACCCAACACCCTCTTTCCTAGGGTTTCGGTTCAGAACCTGCTTTTTGAGGACATCGCACAGTGTTGGATGCCCTTTGAGACTTTTGTACATCCCTGTTTCAAGCAATGTCTTCAACCTAGCATTTTCATCAGCAATAGTAGTGGTATCCTCAGCAGAGGGGTTAGTTACCACATCGACAGTTGAAGATATTGCAACAGTAGCAGCAGTAGAACATTCAACAACAGAAGTAGCGTTATCATGCTCAAGGCATTTTAGACATGGTGGCTCAAATCCTTCCTGAGCGGGACTGATCCGTTGAGCGCGAAGTGACTCATTCTCTTTTTGAAGATCTTCATGAGCCACTCTCAATTTCTCAAGCTCTTGCTTCCTTTGAGGATAATCATAGGAAAGCTTTTCATGAGTGGTTGAGAGCGTTTCATGATGACTTTCAAGTTCCTGGTACTTAATATGAAGATTTTTTATGTCTTCAATCAAGGACTGAGAACGGGTCATTTCCGCGTCCAACAGGTCATCGCTTTTGTCTAACAGTTTTTGAGTATGCTCCATAGCTTTTTGTTGTTCAGTTGCAATTTTAGCAAGTGTTTTGTAGCTGGGTTTGGATTCACAATCAGAGTCATCTTCACTTGATGTTTGAAAGTAAGCATCGCATGATTTTACCTTGGCACCACGTGCCATGAAGCAGTAGGTGGGAGCAGAGTTGTCCTTGTCATTAGCATCAGCGTTGGTGACGGGGCCATTGTCTTTAGTGTTGAAGATGGACTTGGCAACGTAGGCTGTAGATAGAGCCAGAATTGCAACGCCAGGGTCGGACTCCTCCTCAGACTCCACCTCTGCCTCCTCAGAGGCAGACTCCTCCTCTGAATCCATCTCCTTGCCAACAAAAGCACGAGCCTTGCCAGATGAGCTCTTCTTATGAGATGAAGACTTGGATGAGGACTTGGAAGAAGACTTTGAGGATTTCTTCTTCTTCTTGTCATCGGAATCATATTCCTTGCTCTTCTTCTTCTTGTTGTTCTCATTGTCCCACTGTGGACACTCAGAGATGTAGTGTCTAGGTTTCTTGCACTTGTGACATGTTCTCTTCTTGTAGTCATCAGTGGAAGCTTCATCATTTCTTGAGCTAGATCGTGAAGACTTTCTGAAGCCCTTCTTCTTAGTGAACTTCTGGAACTTCTTCACAAGCATAGCAAGCTCCTTTCCAATGTCTTCAGGATCACCAGAACTGCAGTCAGATTCTTCTTCAGATGAGGAAATAGATTTTGCCTTCAAAGCACGAGTTCAGCCATAGTTGGGACCATATATATCTCTTTTCTCAGATAGCTGGAACTCATGTGTGTTGAGCCTCTCAAGTATGTCAGACGGATCGAGTGTTTTGAAGTGAGGGTGTTCTTGTATCATCAGGGCAAGGGTGTCGAACGAGCTGTCAAGTGATCTCAACAGTGTCTTGATGATTTCATGCTTGGTGATCTCAGTGGAGCCAAGAGCACGAAGCTCATTTGTGGTGTCAGTGAGGCGATCAAACGTGAGCAGTACATTCTCATTGTCGTTTCTCTTGAAGCGGTTGAATAGGTTGCGAAGAACACTGATTCTTTGATCTCTCTGGGTTGAGACGCCTTCGTTGACCTTGGAGAGCCAGTCCCAGACTAGCTTCGACGTTTCCAGAGCACTCACACGGCCATACTGTCCTTTGGTCAGATGACCACAGATGATGTATTAGCAGTAGAATCCAGTTGAATGAACTTCTTGACATCAGCAGGGGTGTGCTACCTCTTGAGCACTGCGTTGGATTTCCTTGAAGAGGAAAGGATGATGCAACAAAGTAGCGTAAGTATTTCCCTCAGTCTTTGAGAACCAAGTTATCAGTCCAGTAGGAGGCCACGCGCGAGTCCCTCGTACCTACACATAGCAAATAACTCCTCGCAACCAACGCAAATAGGGGTTGTCAATCCCTTCACGGTCACTTACGAGAGTGAGATCTGATAGAGATGATAGATAATATTTTTGGTATTTTTAATATAAAGATGCAAAGTAAAATAAAAAGCAAAGTAAAAAGCAAAGGCAATAATAAAGTGATGGAAGATTAATATGATGAGAATAGACCCGGGGGCCATAGATTTCACTAGTGGCTTGTCTCAACATCATAAGTATTTTACAGTGGGTGAACGAATTACTGTTGAGCAATTGACAGAATTGAGCATAGTTATGAGAATATCTAGGTATGATCATGTATATAGGCATCACGTCCGAGACAAGTAGACCGACTCACCTGCATCTACTACTATTACTCCACTCATCGACCGCTATCCAAAGATGCATCTAGAGTATTAAGTTAATGAAAACAGAGTAACGCCTTAAGCAAGATGACATGATGTAGAGGATAAATTCATGCAATATGATAAAAAACCATCTTGTTATCCTCGATGGCAACAATACAATGCGTGCCTTGCTGCCCCTCATCCTTTGGGAAAGGACACATAAGATTAAACCCAAAGCTAAGCACTTCTCCCATTGCAAGAAAAACCAATCTAGTAGGCCAAACCAAACTGATAATTCGAAGAGACTTGCAAAGATAACCAATCATACATAAAAGAATTTAGAGAAGATTCAAATATTGTTCATAGATAATCTTGATCATAAACCCACAATTCATCGGTCTCAACAAACACACCGCAAAAATAAGATTACATCGAATAGATCTCCACGAGAGAGGGGGAGAACATTGTATTGAGATCCAAAAATAGAGAAGAAGCCATCTAGCTACTAACTATGGACCCGAAGGTCTGAGGTAAACAACTCACACTTCATCGGAGGGGCTATGGTGATGATGTAGAAGCCCTCCATGGTGGATTCTTCTTCCGGCGGAGCTCCGGAACACGCCCCAAGGTGGGATCTCGAGGGTACAGAAGGTTGCGGCGGTGGAATTAGGTTTTTGGCTCCGTATCTGATCGTTTGGGGTACGTAGGTATATATAGGAGGAAGAAGTACGTCGGTGGATCTTCGTGGGGCCCACGAGGGTGGGGGCGCGCCCTAGGGGGTAGGCGCGTCCCCCTACCTCGTGCCCACCTCATGGATTTCTTGACGTAGGGTCCAAGTCTCCTGGGTCATATTCGGTGAGAAAATCACGTTCCCGAAGTTTTCATTCCGTTTGGACTCCGTTTGATATTCCGTTTCTTTGAAACACTGAAATAGGAAAAAAAAACAATTCTGGGTTGGGCCTCCAGTTAATAGGTTAGTCCCAAAAATAATATGAAAGTGGAAAATAAAGCCCAATATGGTCCAAAACAGTAGATAATATAGCATGGAGCAATCAAAAAATATAGATACGTTGGAGATGTATTAGGCATCCCCAAGCTCAATTCATGCTCGTCCTCGAGTAGGTAAATGATAAAAACAGAATTTTTGATGCGGAGTGCTACTTGGCATAATTTCAATGTAATTCTTCTTAATTGTGGTATGAATATTCAGGTCCGAAAGATTCAAGCAAAAGTTCATATTGACATAAAAATAATAATACTTCAAGCATACTAACTAAGCAATTATGTCTTCTCAAAATAACATGGCCGAAGAAAGTTCATCCCTACAAAATCATATAGTTTAGTCATGCTCCATTTTCGTCACACAAGAATGCTCTCATCATGCACAACCCCGATGACAATCCAAGCAATTGTTTCATACTTTAGTAATCTCAAACTTATAAACTTTCACGCAATATATGAGCGCGTGCCATGGACATAGCACTATGGGTGGAATAGAATATGATGATGGGGGTTATGTGGAGAAGACAAAAAAGGAGAAGATCTCACATCAACGAGGCTAATCAATGGGCTATGGAGATGCCCATCGATTGATGTTAATGCAAGGAGTAGGGATTGCCATGCAACGGATGCACTAGAGCTATAAATGTATGAAAGCTCAACAAAAGAAACTAAGTGGGTGTGCATCCAACTTGCTTTCTCACGAAGACCTAGGGCACTTGAGGAGGCCCATTGTTGGAATATACAAGCCAAGTTCTATAATGAAAAATTCCCACTAGTATATGAAAGTGACAAAACAAGAGACTCTCTATCATGAAGAATATGGTGCTACTTTGAAGCACAAGTGTGGAAAAGGATAGTAGCATTGTCCCTTCTCTCGTTTTCTCTCATTTTTTTTGGGCCTTCTCTTTTTTTATGGCCTTTTTTTTATTCCTCACTTGGGACAATGCTCTAGAAAATGATGGTCATCACACTTCTATTTATTTACAAATCAATGATCACAACTCGATACTAGAACAAAGTATGACTCTATATGAATGCCTCCGGCGGTGTACCGGGATATGCAATGAATCAAGAGTGACATGTATGAAAGAATTATGAATGGTGGCTTTGCCACAAATACTATGCCAACTACATGATCATGCTAAGCAATATGACAATGATGAAGGTGTCATGATAAACCGGATGGTGGAAAGTTGCATGGCAATATATCTCGGAATGGCTATGGAAATGCCATAATAGGTAGGTATGGTGGCTGTTTTGAGGAAGATATAAGGAGGTTTATGTGTGAAAGAGCGTATCATATCACGGGGTTTGGATGCACCAGCGAAGTTTGCACCAACTCTCAATGTGAGAAAGGGCAATGCACGGTACCGAAGAGGCTAGCAATGATGGAAGGGTGAGAGTGCGTATAATCCATGGACTCAACATTAGTCGTAAAGAACTCACATACTTATTGCAAAAATCTACAAGCCATCAAAAACCAAAGCACTACGCGCATGCTCCTAGGGGGATAGATTGGTAGGAGAAGACCATCGCTCGTCCCCGACCGCCACTCATAAGGAGGACAATCAAAGAACACCTCATGTTTCAAATTTGTTACATAACGTTTACCATACGTGCATGCTACGGGGCTTGCAAACTTCAACACAAGCATTCTTAAAATTCACAACTACTCAACTAGCACGACTTTGATATTATCACCTCCATATCTCAAAATAATCATCAAGCATCAAACTTTTCTTAGTATCCAACACACTCATAAGAAAGTTTTTACTATTTTTGTATACCTAGCATATTGAGGTTATTAAGAAAATTACCATGCTATTTAAGACTCTCAAAATAATCTAAGTGAAGCATGAGAGATCAATAGTTTCTATAAAACAAATCCACCACCGTGCTCTAAAAGATATAAGTGAAGCACTAGAGCAAAACTATATAGCTCAAAAGATATAAGTGAAGCACAAAGAGTATTCTAACAAATTCCAATTCATGTATGGCTCTCTCAAAAGGTGTGTACAGCAAGGATGATTGTGGTAAACTAAAAAGCAAAGACTCAAATCATACAAGACGCTCCAAGCAAAACACATATCATGTGGTGAATAAAAATATAACTCCAAGTAAAGTTACCGATGGAAGTAGATTTAAAGAGGGATGCCTTCCGGGGCATCCCCAAGCTTTGACTTTTTGGTGTCCTTATATTATCTTGGGGGTGCCATGGGCATCCCCAAGCTTAGGCTCTTGCCACTCCTTGTTCCATAATCCATCAAGAGATTTCACCCAAAACTTGAAAACTTCACAACACAAAACTCAACAGAAATCTCGTGAGCTCCGTTAACGAAAGAAAACAAAAGACCACTTCAAGTTACTGTAATTAACTCATTCTTTATTTATATTGGTGTTAAACCTACTATATTCCAACTTCTCTATGGTTTATAAACTATTTTACTAGCCATAGATTCATCAAAATAAGCAAACAACTCACAAAAAACAGAATCTGTCAAAAACAGAACAGTTTGTAGTAATCTGTAACTAACGCAAACTTCTGGAACTCCAAAAATTCATCCAAAATAGGAAGACCTAGGCAATTTTTTTATTGATCAGCAGCAATTGTAATCACTATTTAATCACGTTCTGGTGATTTTTAACAATTGTTTTCGTGAACATAAAGTTTCTGGAAATTACAGCAAGATCAAATAACTATCATCCAAGAAGATCCTATAGGTTTAACTTGGCACAAACACTAATTTAAAAATAAAACCAAATCTAAACAGAAGGTAGATGGATTATTTATTCCTAAACAGAAGCAAAAAGCAAAAAAACTAAAAATAAATTTGGGTTGCCTCCCAACGAGCGCTATTGTTTAACACCCTTAGCTAGGCATAAAAGCAAGTATAGATCTAGGTATTGCCATCTTTGGTAGGCAATCCATAAGTGGCTCTCATGACAGATTCATATGGTAATTTTATTTTCTTCCTAGGGAAGTGTTCCATGCCTTTCTTTAATGTAAATTGGAATCTAATATTCCCTTCCTTCATATCAATAATTGCACAAATCGTTCTAAGGAAAGGTCTACCAAGAATAATAGGACATGAAGGATTGCAATCTATATCAGGAATGATAAAATCTACGGGCACATAATTTCTATTTGCAACAATAAGAACATCATTAATTCTTCCCATAGGTTTCTTAATAGTGGAATCCGCAAGGTGCAAGTTTAGAGAGCAATCATCAAAATCGCTGATATCTAGCAAATCGCACAAAGTTTTGGGAATAGTGGAAACACTAGCACCCAAATCACATAAAGCATAAAATTCATGATCCTTAATCTTAATTTTAATAGTTGGTTCCCACTCATCATAAAGTTTTTTAGGGATAGAGACTTCCAACTCAAGTTTTTCTTCATAAGATTGCATCAAGGCATCAACGATATGTTTAGTAAATGCTTTATTTTGACTATAAGCATGAGGAGAATTTAGCATGGATTGCAACAAGGAAATACAATCAATTAAAGAGAAACTTTCATAATTAAATTCCTTGAAATCCAAAATAGTTGGTTTAGCAACATCTAGGGTTTTGCTTTCTTCTATCCCACTTTTATCAAATTTAGCATCAAGATCTAAAAACTCCAAATTTTTTGAACGCCTTCTAGGTAAAGGTGGATCATATTCAGTCTCATCATTATCAAGATTCATATTGCAAAACAAAGATTTAATAGGGAACACATCAATAACTTTTAGATCTTCATCTTTATTTTCATGGAAATTGGAAGAACACGCTTTAATAAAGGCATCTTTCGTAGCACGAATCCTAGCGG
This sequence comes from Aegilops longissima, assembly GCA_021605205.1. Taxonomy (NCBI): domain Eukaryota; kingdom Viridiplantae; phylum Streptophyta; class Magnoliopsida; order Poales; family Poaceae; genus Aegilops; species Aegilops longissima. The sequence goes on from CM038677.1 coordinate 575,168,496, forward strand.
TTATTTCCTTGCACTCATCAATGGAAATTTCTCATGGCTTTGAGAGACTCATTGATATCATGCTTAGGAGGAATAGATCTAAGCTTTAAAGAATCAACATCAAGAGAAATTCTATCAATGTTCCTAGCCAATTCATCAACTTTAAGCAATTTCTCTTCAAGCAAAGCATTAAAATTCTTTTGTAAATTCATAAACTCTTTAACACTAGTCTCAAATTCAGAGGGCATCTTATTAAAACTTCCATAAGAGTTGTTGTAGGAATTTCCATAATTATTGGAAGGATTACTAGGATAAGGCCTAGGATTAAAGTTCCCTCTATACGCGTTGTTACCAAAATTATTCCTACCAACAAAATTCACATCCATAGATTCATTATTATTCTCAATCAAAGTAGACAAAGGCATATCATTAGGATCAGAAGAAACACTCTTAGTAGCAAATAATTTCATAAGTCATCCATCTTTCCACTCAAAACATTGATTTCTTCTATCACATGCACTTTTTTATTAGTAGATCATTCAGTGTGCCATTGAGAATAATTAACCATAATATTATCTAGGAGTTTAGTAGCTTCTCCTAAAGTGATTTCCATAAAAGTGCCTCCCGCGGCCGAATCCAAAAGATTTCTAGAAGAAAAATTCAATCCGGCATAAAATTTTTGTATAATCATCCACAAATTCAAACCATGAGTAGGGCAATTACGTATCATTAATTTCATCCTCTCCCAAGCTTGTGCAACATATTCATGATCAAGTTGCTTAAAATTCATAATATCGTTTCTAAGAGAGATGATCTTAGTGGGAGGAAAATACTTAGAGATAAGAGCATCTTTGCACTTGTTCCAAGAACCAATACTATTTTTAGGCAAAGACGAAAACCAAGCTTTAGCACGATCTCTAAGCGAAAAAGGAAATGCTTCAATTTAACAATATCATTATCAACATCCTTCTTCTTTTGCATATCACATAAATCAACGAAGCTATTTAAATGAATAGCGGCATCTTCACTAGGAAGGCCGGCAAATTGATCTTTCATAACAAGATTCAACAAAGCAGTATTGATTTCAAAAGGTTCAGTATTGGTAAGAGGAGCAATCGGAGTGCTAAGGAAATCATTATTGTTGGTATTGGTAAAGTCACACAATTTGGTATTATCTTGAGCCATCGTGACAAGCAAGCAATCCAACACACGAGCAAATAAAAAGCAAGCGAGGAAAAAAGGCAAAGGGAAAAGAGAGGGCGAATAAAACATCAAGGGTGAAGTGGGGGAGAGGAAAACGAGAGGCAAATGGAAAATAATGTAATGCGAGAGATAAGGGATTGTGATGGGTACTTGGTATGTTGATTTTTGCGTAGACTCCCTGGCAACGGCGCCAGAAATTCTTCTTGCTACCTCTTGAGCACTGCGTTGGATTTCCTTGAAGAGGAAAGGATGATGCAACTAAGTAGCGTAAGTATTTCCCTCAGTTTTTGAGAACCAAGGTATCAATCCAGTAGGAGGCCACACGCGAGTCCCTCGTACCTACACAAAGCAAATAACTCCTCGCAACCAACGCGAATAGGGGTTGTCAATCCCTTCACGGTCACTTACGAGAGTGAGATCTGATAGAGATGATAGATAATATTTTTGGTATTTTTGGTATAAAGATGCAAAGTAAAATAAAAAGCAAAGGCAATAATAAAGTGATGGAAGATTAATATGATGAGAATAGACCCGGGGGCCATAGATTTCACTAGTGGCTTCTCTCAACAGCATAAGTATTTTACAGTGGGTGAACGAATTACTGTTGAGCAATTGACAGAATTGAGCATAGTTATGAGAATATCTAGGTATGATCATGTATATAGGCATCACGTCCGAGACAAGTAGACCGACTCCTGCCTGCATCTACTACTATTACTTCACTCATCGACCGCTATCCAGCATGCAATATGATAAAAAAAACCATCTTGTTATCCTCGATGGCAACAATACAATACGTGCCTTGCTGCCCCTACTGTCACTGGGAAAGGACACCGCAAGATTGAACCCAAAGCTAAGCACTTCTCCCATTGCAAGAAAAACCAATCTAGTAGGCCAAACCAAACTGATAATTCAAAGAGACTTGCAAAGATAACCAATGATACATAAAAGAATTCAGAGAAGATTCAAATATTGTTCATAGATAATCTTGATCATAAACCCACAATTCATCGGTCTCAACAAACAAACCGCAAAAATAAGATTACATCGAATAGATCTCCACAAGATAGGGGGAGAACATTGTATTGAGATCCAAAAAGAGAGAAGAAGCCATCTAGATACTAACTATGGACCCGAAGGTCTAAGGTAAACTACTCACACTTCATCGGAGGGGCTATGGTGATGATGTAGAAGCCCTCCGTGGTGGATTCCCCTTCCGACGGAGCTCCGGAACAGGCCCCAAGATGGAATCTCATGGGTACAGAAGGTTGCGGCGGTGGAATTAGGTTTTTGGCTCCGTATCTGATCGTTTGGGGGTACGTAGGTATATATAGGAGGAAGAAGTACGTCGGTGGAGCTTCGTGGAGCCCACAAGGGTGGGGGGCACGCCCTAGGGGGGTAGGCGCGCCCCCCTACCTCGTGCCCACCTCGTGGCTTTCTTGACGTAGGGTCCAAGTCTCCTGGGTCATATTCGGTGAGAAAATCACGTTCCCGAAGGTTTCATTCCGTTTGGACTCCGTTTGATATTCCGTTTCTTCAAAACATTGAAATAGGCAAAAAAACAGCAATTCTGGGCTGGGCCTCCGGTTAATAGGTTAGTTCCAAAAATAATATAAAAGTGGAAAATAAAGGCCAATATGGTCCAAAACAGTAGATAATATAGCATGGAGCAATCAAAAATTATAGATACGTTGGAGACGTATCAGGGTGACACCTTCACCAGTCTTGGGAACACCATTCTTGACGACATACCAGAGGTCGACATCAATGGCTTCAAGATGCATGCGCATCTTATTCTTCCAGTAGGGATATTCAGTTCCATCGAAGACGGGGCAAGCAGCGGAGACTTTGATTATCCCTGCAGCCGACATAGCTAAAACTCCATGTGGTTAAACCGAATCACACAGAACAAGTGAGTACCTTGCTCTGATACCAATTGAAAGTGCTAGTTATCGACTAGAGGGGGGGTGAATAGGCGATTTTTATGGAAGTCTTCAAATCATGAAAGTTTCGAAGACTAACAATAGAAATGAACCTATTGAAATGCAGCGGAAGGTAGACTACACTAAACAAGCCATAGTCAAGTATTCATTTAAGTGAAAGCACGAAGACTAATAGCATCTAGGTAGTAAAGATCAGGATGGAAGATAGTATGAAGCCAAACAACGAAAGTAGTCACACAGTGAAGTCAAACAGGTAGTGCAAGCAGGCAATGACTTCACGAAGACAAACTGTAAGTAAAGAGAGGGAGAGGATAGAACCAGTAACTTGGTGAGGACAAAGGATTTGTTGGACCAGTTCCAGTTGCTGTGACAACTGTATGTCTGGTTAGGGAGGCTGAGATTCAACTCAGAAGACCCTGTCTTCACCTTATTCCCCTTGAGCTAAGGACACCCAGTCCTCGCCCAATCACTCTGGTAAGTCTTCAAGGTAGACTTCCAAACCTTCACAGACTTCGTTCACCGGCGATCCACAATGACTCTTGGATGCTCAGAATGCGACACCTAACCGGCTGGAGGATTCACAGTCCTCAAGTGTAACAAGTCTTCAGGTCACGCGGACAGAAAGACTTCATTGATGCCTAACACTCTTTGGCTCTGGGTGTTTGGGCTTTGTCCTCGCAAGGATTTCTCTCTCTCAAAAGCTTCAGAGGTGGGTTGCTCTCAAACGACAAAAGCCATGCACTAACTCTGAGCAGCCACCAACTTATGGTGTATGGGGTGGGCTATTTATAGCCACTAGGCAACCCGACCTAATTTGTCTGAAATGACCCTGGGTCACTAAGGAACTGACACGTGTTCCAACGGTCAGATTTCAAACACACGCGGCAACTTGACTTGGGCTACAAGTAAAGCTGACTCATCCAGCTCTGGATAAGATTTGCTCTCATTGTCTTCGCTCGAAGACCTAGGATTTGGTTGAGCATCACTACAGTCACTCTAACTTTGTTCACTGGGACCCCACTTAACAGTACGGCGGTTCCTACGACTCAACAAAGAAGAAAAGGAAACAACAAAACAACTATGTCTTCGCGCTCCATAGTCTTCACGCGGTGTCTTCTCTTGTCATAGTCTTCAATGTGAATATCTTCACATACCACCATTGTCTTCAATGTCTTCATACATTTTTAGGGGTCATCTCCGGTAGGTAAACCGAATCAATGAGGGACTACTACCTGTGTTATCCTGCAATTCTCACAAACACATTAGTCCCTCAACCAGGTTTGTCGTCAATACTCCAAAACCAACTAGGGGTGGCACTAGATGCACTTACAGTAGGGCTGGTAGAGTCTGGGGCATCTGGGTATGGTAATCTCTTTACCGTATTTTCAGTTTGTTAGTCCACCGAATGGTGGGTTGACATTGTGGCCAATATTCATGTGTGTGCTGATGTGTCTTTGTTTTCTTGCAGCATTTAAATACGAAATCCACAGGGATGCTCAGCTTGATTTTAGTGGAACTGCACAAAATGTTCAGATGGTTCGTGTCCTCCATAATACTTCATCATGCGGTTCTCTAATCATTTGTTGTCACCTTGAGCCACCGGACTATCAGATGACAAACTGATGATAACCCTGCCCGTTCCACAATCATAGGCATAACATATTTTGAATGATAAAAGCTTGTCAAAGTTTAATCATCGATGTTAGCAAGAAGACTTTAGTTTAATATATTGGAATTGGAAAACCTTGTCAAATTTTGCTCATTGATGTTAGCCAGAAGACATGCATTTGATATTTTTGAGTGGGACGCCCTTTGCTGTGAGCAACGTCGATCGTTTTTTCCTATTCCTGCCTTCGCCTCGAGTAAATATTTACTCTGCTAAGATGCATAGTCACATGAATGTTGACTTATGTAAGGCATTTTAAGAGTTTGTTCTGAATGTTGTCTATGTAATGCCAGGCCTTGTGAGTTTGATTCGCAAAGTTGAGCTTCGAATGCTGTGGCATGCGGCATCACGAGATGTTCATCGTGCCTCCTGAGAGTAATGCTTCATATTGTTTTGCATGTTGATCTAATGCCTGTGATTTGCATGTTAAGAAGACCATCATCTTCTATTGTTTCTATGCTTAAGAAGTTCATTGTCTTATGTTTCACTCATAGCCTATACGACAACTCGGCTAGGTTAGAGGTGAAACCATATGATCTTCCGACAAACTCATCATCTTAGGCCGTGATTGGATCGTCGTTTTCCAGCCAAAACCGCTTGTAAAACAAACGCTTGTAAATAAAAGCAGATGGTCTTGGGCGAAGCGCTTGGTTGGTCGATTTCGACTAGTAAAATATACACTGGTCTCTCAACACGCGTAACTCGCTGGTTTTCATTACAAACCTCGGGCCCTCGGTTTCATTACGCCTGTATTTTACGCGTTGTTTCCGATGACGATTAAATTACACTTGTATCTTAATACAGGTGTGAAACAATGCAGAGCTCCCAAGCGTGGCCTTACCGTTTCATGCCGTCTCAGTCTCTCGAAGGTGCTCATAGGTGTCCGATGATTCTGGCTTCCTGAATGAGCAACGGGCGCTGTATCAGACCATCCGTAGGGCCTACGAGGCCCTCTCCGTCGTCCTTTGAGTTGTTGCGCTTGCTGTGGCACCGAGCATTGTCAACATGGTCAACGAACATGAGGAATCAGGAGATGACTTTATTTGGACTGGATGACAGTAGGGACCCACTAGGGCCATAGCCATACGTACGCAAGTTCCTCCTTATTATATACAAGTTTTTTTTTTGCTTCGTCCTGGTTTCCTGACATCACGGTCCCACACCATCGTCAACCTATATAGTCAATAAACGAGAGAATTGCACAAGGAGCAGCCGACAGTTGGGACCCAGCAGCTCGAGCAGTATTTGTTTTTTTTGTGTAAGCGGAGTTTTTCTTGAGCGATTTTTTTGTTGTTATTCAGAGGAGCAGGGTATCAACTGGGCGGGCTGTGGCCCATCTAGCCCAGGCTATTATTTTATGTCGACCAAATATCCAGCCCAGATATTATTTTTTCAAGGTGAAAATGGCTAGCCCAGCTATACTTTTTTTGTGGAATACCCAACCCAGGTCAACTTGTTATTCTCCGCCCCGCTGGGCTGTAAAACTTTCCTATGAGGGATGCATTAGGCCTAACAAGAAAATGGGTTTTGAAAAATAATAAATGGGATGTAATTATAAAAACTGGGTTGTAAATATACAAAAACGCACCAAGCAGATAATTAGTTTCAAAAATATTATTGTTTGAATTTGGAAATTTTAATTTCATTACTTATTGCGCTCACATTATTTCTTTAGATTTTTAACTAATACAAATTCATTTTGAAATTATATTTAATCTGACTCAAAATTTTGGGATAATTTTTTTTGGGATCCCATCCAAATGTGGGATTTTTGGTTGAATTCTGTTTTGAGAGGTTGGTTGAAATTATTAATCGTTGTCCTGACTAGAAAATGGGCTGTAATTTTAACAGACTGTAAATGGGTTGTAGTAAATTCCATTAGAATTCAAAAATGGGTTGTACACTATTACAAATCACAAATGGGCTATATGTTCTCTGCCACAAATGTGATGCTCACTTGTGGGCCTACTATTTTTTTGAGAATTATAGTCAGTGACACATACGGAAGGCTTGTGGGCCTACTAAGGCATACGGAAGGCTTTGTAAACTTATAGTCAAGACACGATTCTAGCAGCAGTGGCCGTTGGATGTCCATCCAACGGCTGTAGTGCTTCTTCAATCTCGGATATTCTTCCTTTAGCCACCCGAACCACCGCCGGCGGTACCGCCTGCTACCGCCTCCCGTCGCCGGTTGTGCTGCCGCTCAGGCTTCACCGGCCCATTCTACTCCCAAACACCGTCCAGGCCATTCCTCTACTCACCAACACCTCATGTTCTTCACCGGCGACGACAGCCTCACACCGCAGCCGAACCAGTGAACCCTCGTACTCCCCTCCGCGTGGGCATCCACTGCTGTGTCTTCGCTGGCTCCGGGTCGTTCCCTTCGTAATACTCACCATCGTTCACTTTGTTGGTTCTCTCAGCGCGCCGTGGTCAACTTTGTCAACAAACGACATCCATCAGATGAGGCATGTACGTGCATTGGCTGACAGTAGGGACCCACATGGCCCATGGCCGCACGCAGCAAGTGCCCCCGTATTGTGTGGAAAAAAATAATTTCTCCCCCTGACAGGTTTGACCCACCAGCTACATCTTCGCACGCAAGGAAGTGCTTCCTTTATTATGCTGAAATAAAAAGTTTCCTCTCCCTGACAGCTGGGACCCACCAGCTTTATTATGATCCTTTTCGTGAAAATATAGATTGTACCGAAGATCCTAAATTGTTTTTTATTTATTCTAACTCGAAAAAGAAGAAACCAGAAAACATCTTCGCACGCAAGGAAGTGCCACCTTATTACGAGAAAAAAATTGATTCCCCCTGCTAGCTGGGACCCACCAGATTTGGAGGCTGACTTGTGGGCCTAATAAGTTAACGCGTACGCATGGCTTTGTCAACTTAGTCAATAAACGATTCTAGCTGCACTGGCCATTCGATGTTAATCCACCTACCAAGCTGCATCTTCAACCTCTGGTCTTGTTCCTCGAGCCGCCCAAAACTGCGCCCCGAAGACGACAGCCTCAAACCGCAGCCAAAGCATTCAACCCTCATACTCCCCTCCGCGTGTGCATCTACTGCTGCGTATTCCCTGGCTCCGGGTCTTTCCCTTCCTAGGTCGCGCAGTCATCCACCACCTTGGTGGTCTCGGGCGGTACAACATCGTCAACATGGTCAATGAACGATAGCCATCAGAAGAGGAATGTAAGTGGAGAGGCTGGCAGCTGGGTCCATGGCCGCACGCAAGGAAGTGCCTCCTTATTACGCACAAAATAATGATTTCTCCACCTGACACCTCAGACCTATCGGAAGGGCCTCTGTATTTCGCGAAAAAATGTTCCCCCTGACAGCTGGACCCACCGGCTTTATCTTCGCACGGAAGGAACTGCCATCTTACCCCCTGACAGCTGGACCCACCAGGTTGAAGCGTAGGTAGCGTTATCTGTCCGGCCGCGAACGTGTACGTACATAGCGGTCGATCATTGTCTCTACAACGATGTACCGTGGCCGAGTAAGGAGCGGCACGTGTTGAAGTAGAGGCACCGACGTAGCATGTCACGCAGTGCCGTCTATATCATGTACACGTACGTATGTCCACGCTGCAAGATAGTAAATACATCTACATACGTACATACATGCGGGGTCTCTAACGCGTACAACGACTAATCATGTTCATCGGAAGCCAACCGGCTGGGTCAGAACGGAGAAACTGCGTCGTGTTCATGGGGAGGCAACGGAATGCGTCGTGTTCATTGGGAGGCAACGAAATACGTCGTGTTCATCGGGAGCCAACCGGCTTGGACGAAACAGCCGAAACGAGGTCTGGCGTACCGCAGAACGGAGGAAACGGGCCTTCTGTTCAATCGCGTACGGTCAAAATGGGGTCCTGTTCATCGGGAAGGGTCTGGCGTACCGGAAAACAGAGGAAACGGACTTGTGTTCGACCGCGTATGGTTGAAATGAGGTCCTGTTGATCGGGAGGGGTGTGGCGTACCGCAAAACAGAGGAAACAGACTAGTGTTGGAGCGCCTACGGTCGAAACGGGGTCCTGTTGATCGGGAGGGGTGTGGCGTACTGCAAAACGGGACTCTACGGGCTACTACTCATCCACCATCGACTTCCTCCAGCCTCCACCTACTACTGTTCATCCACCGTCGACTTCCTCCAGCCTCCACCAGCTACTGTTCATCCACGGAGTCATATTTATCCAGCCTCCCCGACTAATTTTCATCCAGCCCTCCACGGGGTCCTGTTCATCCAGCCTCCACCGGCTACTGTTCAACCAGCCCTCCACAGGGTCCTGTTCAACCAGCCCCTCCATGGGGTCCTGTTCCACCATCCCTCCACGTACGGGGTCCCTCCACCGGCTACTGTTCATCCACCCCCACGCCTCCTCGATCGGGGTCCAGTTCATCCAGCGGTAACGGCCTCTACTGCCACGGGATCCTGTTCATCCAACCTCCACCGGGAACTGTTCATCCAACCCCCACCGAGAACTGTTCATCAAAAGGCAGCTTCGATCGGCTTCAGTTAGCAGCAGTAGTGAAGGAATCACTCGGGTTCAGTTAACAGCAAGGGATCGATTGGAGTTCAGTAACGTAGCTGTGCAATTGCTTGGGTTCAGTTAAGCCCAACGCCTCGCTCGGGTTCAGTTAGAGCACAACGCCTTACACACACGCGCATACGTGTACGAGAGAAACGCGCAAACCTCCATTCATCGCTCAGCCCCGACCATCCACCGTAACCGGGAACTCCCCGAAATTTTCCTTGCCCTCGCTTCTACCACGGTTTTTTCCGTCATGGACGGCCCAAAGAGTGTCATCCAGCTGTGTCTCCGGCCCGCCCAAGACGAAAAGCCCATTTTCTGTCATGATTTTTGGTCATAGAAGTAGGATCCCACCACATCTATGATGATACCGGGTTTTGTCACAATTATCATCATAGAAGTGTCATAAGCATGAGAGAATTTTTTTTCGTTCGGCCCAAAATGTAACGGATGTGTCTTTTTTGTAGTGACTCTTGCAAATATTTGTGATGGCTTACCTTAGTGCAGAGGAGGGTCACACTCCTCCTGGTTCTCCTCAAGGCAGCAAGTTCCTCCTGGAAATATTTAAAATAGCAAAAAGAAAATGTCACATAACACATTTAAATGCACCAGAAAATATTCACAGCAAGCAAAAATCTTATCTTTTGCATGCTGATAGAGGATCTCAATACAAAACTAATGCAAAAAGAATTATATCATTTGGACTTGTAGAATAAAAGTTAGAGTAGGTCAAAGTTTGGTCAATATTCTGAATTAAAATGATTTTTGAAAAATAACCACAGGGGGTGACGTCAAAGACGTATTTCAGAAATACGCCTCCACTTATACCGCTTCGGCGGGCGCACAGAGAGGCTGACGGGCGAGCCCCATTGGCAGGGTGAAGAGATAAAGAGAGAGAGAAATAGAGGACGGCGATGAGGGCGCCGGTGGTTCTCCTGGGAAGAGACCATGGCTGCCGCCGGAGAGGGGAGGGATGGATGCGCCTCACCACGGCGAGCACGCACGTACCCATGGGTTGGCCGGAGATGGACGGAGGAGGTCGCCATGGAGATCTTCAGAGACAACAGCAGAGGGAGTTCGCCGGAGAGGAAGGTTCCGACGAGGTGAGGCAGCTCCAGCGGCTCTAGCAGCATCTCTAGGGATCAACAGAGCCCCACGAACACGCCTGGGTGGTCAGAGGTTGTCGAGGATCACCGGAGGAAGCATGGCACCGAGAGGGGATCAGCGGTGATCTCCGGTGCGGAACGGCGGCCAGAGGCCCGCGTGGCCTGGCTGCGGTCTTCTCCGAGTGTGATTGTGGTCAGAGGAGGTGAGTGGTGCGGCTGAATGAGCTTGGGATGGGTCCTATTTATAGACGCGAGCGGGAGGAGGATTGAGGTCACCGGAGAGCTCTTTGGAAGCAACGAGCGGCGATGAACGGGGTCAGTGAGAGGGGGGAAGAGCCATGGGCTCACGCGGCCACTTTGGAGGCGTTCAGCCAAGCATAGGGCACCGGAGGAGGACGAAAACAGGGGCACGGGCACACTGTAGCCTTTGCTGCACCGTGCTCGTGAACGCCGCGGCTATCACCAGTGCCGGGGAGCGCCAGGAGGGGTCAAGGGTGACGAGTAGAGGCAGAGGGAGCTCTAGGACACGCTGTTCTGGGTGGAGGCGGGCGCACGCGCTAAACAGGGAGGTTGCCGGTGCGCAGAGCGCGTCGAACGCATGCCTGGCACCGTGTCCACACGAGGTCACCGCGTGCACTGGCACTACTGGTGCGCCCAAGAAGTTAGATCATGTCTGGTGTGTTGTCTTTGCAGTGCTAGGTCACTCCATGCTGATAGATCACTACGAGGCCTACCAGATGAGACTTGAGTTTCACTGCAAGTTTCTGGACAAAAACTTGTGAGGTCAATAGAGAGAGTTCTAGAGGGAGTTAGGAACTGATTCTTGGTGGTTAAAGGTTACTTAGGAAGGTCATTAGTCCATAAAAATTTCAGCGCAAGGGGGTCAAGCAAAAATACACTTCCTTCACAAAGTGCATTTTCTGACCAGAATGGAAATGATTTTCTACAACAAAAATATTCCAAATAACCATGAAATATTTTTGCACGGGAATTTGGGCCTAGGTTCAAAGAATATTTGAGAATTTCTCAGATTTTTGTGAGCATGAAAAATGAGGGTTGCTTTGGAGTAGAAGTGAAAATAGGACTTTTTCAGAGAGAAATGAATATTTTTCATTTGAGAAAAATATTCCCAAGGTAATACTTTGATATATCAGAGGGCAAGAGAGGTTTCAGAGAAGGGGTAGAGTCACTTGGGTGAAAATCAAAGCAATGCCCAAGTGTTAAGTCCAAATGAGTTGATTCAAAACTCAGTTTCAAGTCAAATTGCAATAAAATCCAGAAAAAGAAAAAGAGCCAAAAACCAGGGTGTCACAGAAAGAGAACCATGGGTTCAAAACCCATGCCCTTTCCACCTAAATCAACTAAGAAAAATATGATGAATAATTTGAACGCCTTGCTGAAATGTTCAAGCCAGTCTTTTTGCGCACCAGCTTGACTGATATTTTAAAGATGGCCCCTTATGCATGAAAGACATCATATCTAATAAAATAAAGTTAACGGAAGATGAAATATTCACCATGCTTTTTATTATTCCTTTAGGAATGGAGTACCTAAAAAACTTGGAGATCCGGGAATACCAACTATCCCTTGCTCCATCAAAAGAAATTATATCAAAACTGCTTTGTGTGATTTTGGAGTTGGTGTTAGTGTTATGCCTTTCTCTTTGTATAAAAGACTTGATTTGAATAAACTCACACCTACTGAAATATCTTTGCAAATGGCTGACAAATCAACTGCCATACCTATCGGTATTTGTGAGGATGTGCCTGTTGTTGTTGCAAATGTTACTATCTTAACTGACTTTGTTATACTTGAGATGCCCGAGGACGACAACATGTCGATTATCCTTGGTAGACCCTTCTTGAATATTGCAGGGGCTGTTGTTGATTGCAATAAAAGCAAGGTCACTTTTCATATCAATGGTAATGAGCATACAGTGCACTTTCCAAAGAAACAATTCCAAGTGAATGGCATTAACACTGGTGCGCGTCGGTCCTAAACAAACGGTTTTAACCCCTTTCCGCGACGACATTTGGAACCGTCGCCAAGTGAGTGTGGGCGTAGGGGGGTCCTTCCGACACGACCCAGAAACCATCAGGGATAGGGAGCCTTGCTGCATACATTTGTCCCTATATAACCGTTTTCGATATCTCAAACATCTCAAACGCTTCATCCTTGCTACTCGTTTGTGCTCGCATTGCCATCGCAGTCGGAGTTTTGTGGTTTTGCCTAAAACTAGGCAGATTCCATGCACGGGGGTTTTCCAGGCAGATTCTAGGCACGGGAGTTTTACGATGCCTGGCACATCACAAACAGTTCATGATTATAAACTGTGTACGATAGGTAGACAATCACACACATAGAGTTTTCCCGCATGATACGTCTCCTACCTATCTATAATTTTTGATTGTTCCATGCTATTATATATTTCGTTTTGGATGTTTAATGGGCTTATTTATACACTTTTATATTATTTTTGGGACTAACCTATTAACCGGAGGCCCAACCCAAATTGCTGTTTTTTGCCTATTTCAGTGTTTCACAGAAAAGGATAACAAACGGAGTCCAAACGGAATGAAACCTTCGGGAGAGTTATTTTTGGAACAAACGTGATCCAGAGGACTTGGAGTGGACGTCAAGAAATCACCGAGGAGGCCACGAGGCAGGGGGCGCACCTACCCCCCTGGGCGCGCCCTCCACCCTCGTGGGCCCCTCGTGGCTCCACCGACATACTTCTTCCTCGTATATATACCTACGTACCCCCAAACCATCGAGGGGCACCACGAAAACCTAATTCCACCGCCGCAACCTTCTGTACCCGTGAGATCCCATCTTGGGGCCTTTTTCCGGCGTCCTGCCAGAGGGGGCATTGATCACGGAGGGCTTCTACAACAACACCATAGCCTCTCCGATGATGTGTGAGTAGTTTACCTCAGACCTTCAGGTCCTTAGGTATTAGCTAGATGTCTTCTTCTATCTCTTTGGATCTCAATACAAAGTTCTCCTCGATTCTCTTGGAGATCTATTCGATGTAATCTTCTTTTGCGGTGTGTTTGTCGAGATCCGATGAATTGTGGGTTTGTGATCCAGATTATCTATGAACAATATTTGAATCTTCTCTGAATTCTTTTATGTATGATTGGTTATCTTTGCAAGTCTCTTTGAATTATCAGTTTGGTTTGTCCTACTAGATTGATCTTTCTTGCAGTGGGAGAAGTGCTTAGCTTTGGGTTCAATCTTGCGGTGCTCGATCCCAGTGACAGTAGGGGAAACGACACATGTTGTATTGTTGCCATAGAGGATAAAAAGATGGGGTTTATATCATATTGCATGAGTTTATCCCTCTACATCATGTCATCTTGCTTAAAGCCTTACTCCGTTTTTATGAACTTAATAATCTAGATGCATGCTAGATAGCGGTCGATGTGTAGTAGTAGATGCAGGCAGGAGTCGGTCTACTTGTCGTGGACGTGATGCCTATATACATGATCATACCTAGATATTCTCATAACTATGCTCTAGTCTATCAATTGCTCGACAGTAATTCATTCACCCACCGTAATACTTATGCCATCTTGAGAGAAGCCACTAGTGAAACCTATGGCCCCCGGGTCTATTTTCCATCATATTAATCTACCGTCAACAAGCTATTATTTTCGCCATTTATTTTGCTTTCTTCACTTTTTGTCTTTATCATAAAAATACCAAAAATATTATAGATCTCACTTTTGCAAGTGGCCATGAAGGGATTGACAACCCCTTTATCGCGTTGGTTGCAAGGTTCTTATTTGTTTGTGTAGGTGCACGGGACTTGAGCGTAGCCTCCTACTGGATTGATACCTTGGTTCTCAAAAACTGAGGGAAATACTTACGCTACTTTGCCGCATCACCCTTTCCTCTTCAAGGGAAAACCAACGCAGTACTCAAGAGGTAGCAAGAAGGATTTCTGGCGCCGTTGTCGGGGTGTCTACGCATAAAAGTCAACATACCAAGTACCCATCACAAACTCTTATCCCTCGCATTACATTATTTGCCATTTGCCTCTCGTTTTCCTCTCCCCCACTTCACCCTTGCCGTTTTATTCGCCCTCTTTTCCGTTCACTTATTTTTCGCTTGCTTCTTGTTTGCTCGTGTGTTGGATTGCTTGCTTGTCATGATGGCTCAAGATAATACTAAATTATGTGACTTTGCCAATACCAACAACAATGATTTTCTTAGCACTCCGATTGCTACTCTTACCAAAGATGAATCTTGTGAAATTAATGTTGCCTTGCTGAATCTCGTTATGAAAGATCAATTCACCAGCCTTCCTAGTGAAGATGCCGCTACCCATCTAAATAGCTTTGTTGATTTGTGTGATATGCAAAAGAAGAAAGATGTGGATTATGATATTGTTAAATTGAAGCTATTTCCGTTTTCTCTTAGAGATCATGCTAAAACTTGGTTTTCGTCTTTGCCTAAAAATAGTATTCATTCTTGGAGTAAGTGCAAAGATGCTTTTATCTCTAAGTATTTTCCTCCCGCTAAGATCATCTCTCTTAGAAACTATATTATGAATTTTAAGCAACTTGATCATGAACATGTTCCACAAGCTTGGGAGAGGATGAAATTAATGATACGTAATTGCCCTACTCATGGTTTGAATTTTTGGATGATTATACAAAAAAATTATGCCGGATTGAATTTTGCTTCTAGAAATCTTTTAGATTCGACCGCGGGAGGCACTTTTATGGAAAATCACTTTAGGAGAGGCTACTAAACTCCTAGATAATATTATGGTTAATTATTCTCAATGGCACACCGAAAGATCTACTAGTAAAAAGGTGCATGCAATCGAAGAAATTAATGTTTTGAGTGGAAAGATGGATGAACTTATGAAATTGTTTGCTAATAAGAGTGTTGCTTCTGATCCTAATGATATGCCTTTGTCTACCTTGATTGAGAATAATAATGAATCTTTGGATGTGAATTTCGTCGGTAGGAATACTTTTGGTAACAAATGCTTATAGAGGAAACTTTAATCTGAGGCCTTATCCTAGTAATTCCTCTAATAATTATGGTAATTCCTACAACAACTCTAATGGAAATCTTAATAATATGCCCTCTGATTTTGAGACTAGTGTTAAAGAATTTATGATTTCCCAAAAGAATTTCAATGCTTTGCTTGAAGAAAAATTGCCTAAGATTGATGAATTGGCTAGGAACATGGATAGAATTTCTCTTGATGTCGATTCTTTGAAACTTAGATCTATTCCACCTAAGCACGATATCAATGAGTATCTCAAAGCCATGAGAATTTCCATTGATGAGTGCAAGGAAAGAACTGCTAGGATGCATGCTAAGAAAGATTGCTTTGTGAAGGCGTGTTCTTCAAATTTTTATGAGAATAAAGATGAAGATCGAAAAGTTATTGATGTGTCCCCTATTAAATCCTTGTTTTGCAATATGAATCTTGATGATGATGGGACTCGAGATGAGTCAACTTTAGTTAGAAGGCGTCCCAAAAATTCAGAGTTTTTAGATCTTGATGCTAAAATTGGTAAAAGTGGGATTGAAGAGGTTAAAACTTTAGATAGCAATGAACCCACTATCTTGAATTTCAAGGAATTTAATTATGATAATTGCTCTTTGATAGATTGTATTTCCTTGTTGCAATCCGTGCTAAATTCTCCTCATTCTTATAGTCAAAATAAAGCTTTTACTAAACATATCGTTGATGCTTTGATGCAATCTTATGAAGAAAAACTTCAGTTGGAAGTTTCTATCCCTAGAAAACTTTATGACGAATGGGAACCTACAATTAAAATTAAAATTAAAGATCATGAATGCTATGCTTTGTGTGATTTGGGTGCTAGTGTTTCCACAATCCCAAAAACTTTGTGTGATTTGCTAGGTTTCCGCGAATTTGATGATTGTTCTTTATACTTGCACCTTGCGGATTCCACCATTAAGAAACCTATGGGAAGAATTAATGATGTTCTTATTGTTGCAAATAGGAATTATGTGCCCGTGGATTTCATTGTTCTTGATATAGATTGCAATCCTTCATGTCCTATTATTCTTGGTAGACCTTTCCTTAGAACGATTGGTGCAATCATTGATATGAAGGAAGGGAATATTAGATTCCAATTCCCGTTAAGGAAAGGCATGGAACACTTCCCTAGAAAGAAAATTAAATTACCATATGAATCTATTATGAGAGCCACCTATGGATTGCCTACCAAAGATGGCAATACCTAGATCTATCCTCGCTTTTATGCCTAGCTAGGGGCGTTAAACTATAGCGCTTGTTGGGAGGCAACCCAATTTTATTTTAGTTTTTTGCTTTTTGGTTCTGTTTAGGAAAAAATAATCCATCTAGATTATGTTTAGATGTGGTTTTGTGTTTAATTTAGTGTTTTTGCCAAGTTAAACCTATAGGATCTTCTTGGATGATAGTTATTTGATCTTGCTGAAAATTCCAGAAACTCTCTGTTCACGAAAACAATTGTTTAAAATCACCAGAACGTGATAAAATACTGATTCCAATTGCAGTAGATCAATAAACAAATTATCTAGGCTTACTATTTTGGTAAAAAAAATTGAGTTCCAGAAGTTTGCGTTAGTTACAGATTACTACAGGCTGTTCTGTTTTTGACAGATTCTGTTTTTTGCGTGTTGTTTGCTTATTTTAATGAATCTATGGCTAGTAAAAGAGTTTATAAACCATAGATAAGTTGTAATACAGTAGGATTAACACCAATATAAATAAATAATGAGTTCATTACAGTACCTTGAAGTGGTGTTTTGTTTTCTTTCGCTAACGGAGCTCACGAGATTTTCTGTCAAGTTTTGTGTTGTGAAGTTTTCAAGTTTTGGGTAAAGATTTGATGGATTATGGAATAAGGAGTGGCAAGAGCCTAAGCTTGGGGATGCCCAAGGCACCCCAAGGTAAAATTCAAAGATATCCAAAAGCTTAAGCTTGGGGATGCCCTGGAAGGCATCCCCTCTTTTGTCTTCGTCTATCGGTAACTTTACTTGGGGCTATATTTTTATTCACCACATGATATGTGTTTTGCTTGGAGCGTCTTGTATGATTTGAGTCTTTGCTTTTTATTTTGCCACAATCATCCTTGCTGTACACACCTTTTGAGAGAGACACACATGATTCGGAATTTGTTAGAATACTATATGTGCTTCACTTATATCTTTTGAGCTATATAGTTTTTGCTCTAGTGCTTCACTTATATCTTTTAGAGCACGGCGGTGGTTGTATTTTATAGAAATTATTGATCTCTCATGCTTCACTTATATTATTTTGAGAGTCTTAAACAGCATGGTAATTTGCTTTAATTGTGAAATTAATCTTCCGTATTGAGTTGATTGAATATCATGAGAAGTTAGATACTTGATAAGTGTTTTGAGATATAAAGGTGGTAATATTGAAGTGTGCTAGTTAAGTAATTGTGAAATTGAGAAATACTTGTGTTAAAGTTGGCAAGTCCCATAGCATGCACGTATGGTAAAAGTTGTGTGACAATTTTGACACATAGGTGTTCTTTTACCGCTTTCCTTATGAGTGGCGGTCGGGGACGAGCGATGGTCTTTTCCTACCAATCTATCCCTCTAGGGGCATGCATAGTAGTACTTTGCTTCGAGGGCTAATAAACTTTTGCAATAAGTATATGAGTTCTTTATGACTAATGTGAGTCCATGGATTATACGCACTCTCAACCTTCCACAATTTTCTAGCCTCTACGATACCGTGCATTGCCCTTTCTCGCCTTGAGAGTTGGTGAAAACTTCGCCGGTGCATCCAAACCCCGTGATATGATACGCTCTATCACACATAAAACTCCTTATATCTCCCTCAAAACAGCCACCATACCTACCTATCATGGCATTTCCATAGCCATTCCGAGATATATTGCCATGCAACTTTCCACCGTTCCGTTTATTATGACACGCTTCATCATTGTCATATTGCTTTGCATGATCATGTAGTTGACATCGTATTTGTGGCAAAGCCACCATTAATAATTTTTTATACATGTCACTCTTGATTCATTGCATATCTCGGTAAACTGCCGGAGGCATTCACATAGAGTCGTATATTGTTCTAAGTTTTGAGTTGCAATTCTTGAGTTGTAAGTAATAAAAGTGTGATGATCATCATTATTAGAGCATTGTCCCATGTGAGGAAAGGATGATGGAGATGATACGTCCATTTTGCATCATGCTTTTATATCGATATTTATTGCATTATGGGCTGTTATTACGCGTTATGTCACAATACTTATGCATATTCTCTCTTATTTTACAAGGTTTACATAAGGAGGGAGAATGCCGGCAGCTGGAATTCTAGGCTGGAAAAGGAGCAAATATTATAGACCTATTCTGCACAAGTCCAAAAGTCCTGAAACTCCACGGATTATATTATAATAAATAATAAAAAATCCTCGCCAAAGATGAAGGTCAGGGGGGCCCACACCCTGTCCACGAGGGTGGGGGCGCGCCCCCCTACCTCGTGGGCCCCCTGGTGGCTCTCCGATGCCCATCTTCTGCTATATGAGGTCTTTCGTCGAGAAAAAAATTAGAAGCAACCTTTCGGGACGAAACTCCGCCGCTACGAGGCGGAACCAATCTAGGGCTCCGGCAGAGCTGTTCTGCCGGGGACACTTCCCTCCGGGAGGGGGAAATCATCGTCATCATCATCACCAACGCTCCTCTCATGGGAGAGGACAATCTCCATCAACATCTTCACCAGCACCATCTCCTCTCAAAACTCTAGTTCATCTCTTGTATCCAATTCTTGTCTCCAAGTCCGGGATTGGTACTAGTAGGTTGCTAGTAGTGTTGATTACTCCTTGTAGTTGATGCTAGTTGGTTTATTTGGTGGAAGATCATAAGTTCAGATCCTATATGCATATTAATACCCCTCTGATTATGAACATGAATATGCTTTGTGAGTAGTTACGTTTGTTCCTGAGGACATGGGAGAAGTCTTGCTATTAGTAGTCATGTGAATTTAGTATTCGTTCGATATTTTGATGAGATGTATGTTGTCTAGCCTCTAGTGGTTTATGTGAACGTCGACTACATAACACTTCACCATTATTTGGGCCTAGAGGAAGGCATTGGGAAGTAATAAGTAGATGATGGGTTGCTAGAGTGACAGAAGCCTAAACCCTAGTTTATGTGTTGCTTCGTAAGGGGCTGATTTGGATCCATATGTTTCATGCTATGGTTAGGTTTACCTTAATACTTTTGTTGTAGTTGCGGATGCTTGCAATAGAGGTTAATCATAAGTGGGATGCTTGTTCAAGTAAGAACAGCACCCAAGCACTGGTCCACCCACATCAAATTATCAAAGTACCGAACGCGAATCATATGAGCGTGATGAAAACTAGCTTGACGATATTCCCATGTGTCCTCGGGAGCGCTTTTCCTATTATAAGAGTTTGTACAGGCTTGTCCTTTGCTACAAAAAGGATTGGGCCACCTTGCTGCACTTTATTTACTTTTGTTACTTGTTGCTCGTTACAAATTATCCTATCACAAAACTATCTGTTACCACTTATTTCAAGATTTGCAGAGAATACCTTGCTGAAAACCGCTTATCATTTCCTTCGCTCCTCGTTGGGTTCGACACTCTTACTTATCGAAAGGACTACGATAGATCCCCTATACTGTGGGTCATCAAGACTCTTTTAAAGCGCCGCTGCGGGAGTGAAGCGACTTTGGTAGGTGGAATTTGGTAAGGAAAATTTATATAGTGTGCTGAAATTTCATCATCACTTGTTACAATGGAAAGTAATCCTCTGAGGGGCTTGTTCGGGGTATCTTCACCCCGACTAGTAGAGCAAAGAGTTTCTCCTCAACCTAATGAACCTACTGAAAATGAATATGAAAATATTCCCTTTGAATTTCCTTCGGGTATGATGGAAAAACTGATAGCTAATCCTTTTGTAGGAGATGGAATAAAGCATCCTGATGAGCACCTAATATATGTGGATGAAGTTTGTGGACTATTTAAGCTTGCAGGTATACCCGATGATGCTGTTAAGAAGAAGGTCTTTCCTTTATCTTTGAAGGGTGATGCGTTGACATGGTATAGGCTATGTGATGATACGAGATCATGGAACTACAAAAGATTGAAATTGGAATTTCATAAAAAATATTACCCTATGCATCTTGTTCATCGTAATCGCAATTATATATATAATTTTTGGCCTTGCAAAGGAGAAAGCATCGCTCAAGCTTGGGGGAGGCTTAAATCAATGTTGTATTCATGCCCCAATCATGAGCTCCCAAGAGAAACAATTATTCAAAATCTTTATGCTCGGCTTTCTGAAAACAATCGCACCATGCTCGATACTTCTTGCGCTGGCTCTTTTATGATGAAGACTATTGAATTCAGATGGAATTTATTGGATAGAATTAAATGCAACTTTGAAGATTGGGACCTCGACGAAGGTAAGTAGTCAGGTATGACACCCAAGTTTGATTGTGTTAAATCTTTTATGGATACCGATATTTCCCGTAAGTTTAGCACTAAATATGGACTTGACTCTGAGATAGTAGCTTCTTTCTGTGAATCTTTTGCTACTTATGTTGATCTCCCCAAGGAGAAGTCGTTTAAATATCATCCTCCCATAGAAGTAAAATTAGCTGCACCTATTAAAGTTGAATAAAAGATTGTCACTTGTAATGATCCTATTGTTCCTACTTCTTATGTTGAGAAACCACCCTTCCCTGTTAGAATAAAGGATCATGCTAAAGCTTCAACTGTGGTTCGTAAAAGCAATATTAGAACTTATACACCTCCTGAGCAAGTCAAAGTAGAACCTAATATTGCTATTGTTAAAGATCTCTTGTCTGATAATATTGATGGGCATGTTATTCAATTCTGTGGTGAATCTGCTAGAATTGCTAAACCTGGCGCTAAAGATAAACATAGACCTGTGGTAGGCGTGCCTGTTATTTCTGTTAAAATAGGAGATCATTGTTATCATGGCTTATGTGATATGGGTGCCAGTGCTACTGTTATACCTATTACCTGGTATGAAGAAATTAAGCATGAAATTGCACCCGCTGAGATAGAAGATATTGGTGTTACAATTAAACTTGCCAATAGAGATACTATATCGCCAGTGGGAATTGTTAGAGATGTTGAAGTCTTGTGTGGGAAAACTAAATATCCTTCTGATTTTCTTGTTCTTGGTTCGCCACAAGATAGCTTTTGTCCAGTTATATTTGGTAGACCCTTCTTGAATACTGTTAATGCTAAGATAGATTGTGAAAAGAATGTTGTTACTATTGGCTTGGATGATATGATTCATGAGTTTAATTTCTCTAAATTTAGTAAACAACACCGTGAAGAAGAATTGCCTAGTAAGGATGATATTATTGGTCTTGCTTCTATTGTCATACCCCCTAGTGATCCTTTAGAACATTATTTGCTAGACCATGAAAATGATATGTTTGTGAATGAAAGAAGGGAAATAGATGAAGTATTCTTTAAACAAGAACCTATTACAAACATAATTTGCTGTTGAAATACTAGGGATCCTCCTCCACCCAAGGGTGATCCGTGTTTGAGCTTAAACCGTTGCCTGATAATCTTAAATATGCTTATCTTGATGAAAAGAAAATATATCCTGTTATTATTAGTGCTAACCTTTCAGAGCATGAAGAAGAGAGATTATTGAAAACTCTGATGAAGCACCGTGTTGCTATTGGATATACTCTTGATGATCTTAAGGGCATTAGTCCCACTCTATGTCAACACAAAATAAATTTGGAAGAATATGCCAAACTGGTTCGTGATCATCAACGAAGGTTGAATCCTAAGATGAAAGAAGTGGTAAGGAAGGAAATACTAAAGCTTCTGGAGGCAGGTATAATTTATCCCGTTGCTGATAGTCAGTGGGTAAGTCTTGTCCATTGTGTCCCTAAGAAGGGAGGTATTACTGTTGTTCCTAATGATAAAGATGAATTGAACCCGCAAAGAATTATTACAGGTTATAGGATGGTAATTGATTTCTGCAAATTAAATAAAGCTACTAAGAAAGATCATTACCCCTTACCTTTTATTGATCAAATGCTAGAAAGATTATGCAAACATACACATTATTGCTTTCTAGATGGTTATTCTGGTTTCTCTCAAATACCTGTGTCGGCTAAAGATCGATCAAAGACTACTTTACATGCCCTTTTGGTACTTTTGCTTATAGACGTATGCCTTTTGGTTTATGTAATGCACCTGCTACCTTTCAAAGATGCATGATGGCTATATTCCCTGACTTTTGTGAAAAGATTTGTGAGGTTTTCATGGACGGTTTCTCCGTTTATGGATCCTCTTTTGATGATTGCTTAAGCAACCTTGATCGAGTTTTGCAGAGATGTGAAGAAACTAATCTTGTCTTGAATTGGGAGAAGTGCCACTTTATGGTTAATGAAGGTATTGTCTTGGGGCATAAAGTTTCTGAAAGAGGTATCAAAGTTGATAAAGCCAAGGTTGATGCTATTGAAAAGATGCCATGTCCCAAGGACATCAAAGGTATAAGAAGTTTCCTTGGTCACGCCGGATTTTATAGGAGGTTCATTAAGGACTTCTCAAAAAATTCTCGGTCTCTGACTAATTTACTACAAAAAGATATACCATTTGTATTTGATGATGATTGTGTAGAAGCATTTGAAATACTTAAGAAAGCATTGATCTCTGCACCTATTGTTCAGCCACCTGATTGGAATTTACCCTTTGAAATTATTTGTGATGCTAGTGATTATGTTGTAGGTGCTGTTCTGGGGCAAAAGTTGATAAGAAATTAAATGTTATCCATTATGCTAGTAAGACTCTAGACAATGCTCAAAGAAACTATGCTACTACTGAAAAAGAATTTTTAGCAGATGTATTTGCTTGTGATAAGTTCAGACCTTATATTGTTGATTCTAAAGTAACTATTCACACTGATCATGCTGCTATTAAATATTTGATGGAAAAGAAAGATGCTAAACCTAGACTTATCAGATGGGTTCTCTTGCTACAAGAATTTGATTTGCATATTGTTGATAGAAAGGAGCTGAGAACCCGCTGCGCATAACTTGTCTAGGTTAGAAAATGTTCTTGATGACCCACTACCTATTGATGATAGCTTTCCTGATGAGCAATTAAGTGTCATAAATACCTCTCGTAGTACTCCATGGTATGCTGATTATGCTAATTACATTGTTGCTAAATTTATACCCCCTAGTTTCACATACCAGCAAAAGAAAAAGTTTTTCTATGATTTGAGACATTACTTTTGGGATGACCCACATCTTTATAAAGAAGGAGTAGATGGTGTTATTAGACATTGTGTACCTGAGCATGAACAGGAACAGATCCTACGCAAGTGTCACTCCGAGGCTTACGGAGGGCACCACGCTGGAGATAGAACTACACATAAGGTATTGCTATCTGGTTTTTATTGGCCTACTCTCTTCAAGGACGCCCGTAAGTTTGTCTTGTCTTGTGATGAATGTCAAAGAATTGGTAATATTAGCAGACGTCAAGAAATGCCTATGAATTATTCACTTGTTATTGAACCATTTGATGTTTGGGGCTTTGATTATATGGGACCTTTTCCTATCTTTAATGGATATATACATATTTTAGTTGCTGTTGATTATGTTACTAAGTGGGTAGAAGCTATTCCAACTAGTAGTGCTGATCATAACACTTCTATTAAAATGCTTAAAGAAGTTATTTTTCCGAGGTTTGGAGTCCCTAGATATTTAATGACTGATGGTGGTTCACATTTTATTCATGGTGCTTTCCGTAAAATGCTTGCTAAATATGACGTTAATCATAGAATTGCATCTCCTTATCACCCACAGTTTAGTGGTCAAGTAGAACTGAGTAATAGAGAACTCAAATTAATTTTGCAAAACACTGTCAATAGGTCTAGAAAGAATTGGTCCAAGAAACTTGACGATGCATTATGGGCTTATAGAACTGCATATAAAAATTGTATGGGTATGTCTCCATATAAAATGGTTTATGGAAAAACATGTCACTTACCTCTCGAACTAGAACATAAGGCTTATTGGGCTATTAAAGAGCTCAGTTATGATTTCAAACTTGCCGATGTGAAGAGGTTATTTGATATTAGCTCACTGGATGAATGGAGAACCCAAGCTTATGAAAATGCCAAGTTATTTAAATAAAAAGTTAAAAGATGGCATGACAAAAGGATACAAAAGCGTGAGTTTAATGTAGGTGATTATGTATTGCTATAAAACTCTCGTTTAAGATTTTTTGCAGGAAAACTTCTCTCTAAATGGGAAGGTCCATACGTTATCGAGGAGGTCTATCATTCCGGTGCCATAAAAATCAACAACTTTGATGGCACAAATCCGAAGGTGGTAAACGGTCAAAGAATCAAACACTATATCTCAGGTAAACCTATAAATGTTGAAACCAATGTTATTGAAACCATAACCCCGGAGGAATACACAAGGGACACTTTCCAGAACGTTTCAGACTCCGAAAAGGAATAGATATGTGGTACGGTAAGTAAACCGACTCCAAAACAGTTTTTAAGGCAATATTTCTCCGTTTTGGAATATTTAGAAAAATAGAAAAATAAGTAGAAGTCCGGGAAGGACACAAGGGCCCCACGAGGGTGGAGGGCGCGCCCTACCCCTCTGGGCGCGCCCCCCTACCTCGTGGGCACCTCGTGTGCCTTCCGGACTCCGTTTTCTTGCACGATACGTATTTTGGTCAGTAAAAATTCATTATAAATTCTCCCGAAGGTTTTGACTCCTGTATCACGCAATTATCATCTGTTCTTGTTTCGAGCTGTTTTCTGTCAGGGTTGTCGAGGCCAGGCATCATGTCGTCCCCCTCCTCCAACAATGGTGACAAAGATGCTTGGCTAGTGAAGATAGAGCTGAAGAGGGAAGAACCCGTGGAGATCAACAAGGATGAAGGGATCAAGAAGGCCACGGAGGACAGGGCTCTGGCAGCAGAAGACACCCTTCAACTTGATCACAACTTTCTCACCCCAACTGAAATCGAAGATTTCAAGATGATTGAGTTAGCTCGTGTTCAAAACAAGTATCTCACAAGTGAAAATATTTTGTTGAAGGAGCATATTGTTGCACTCAAGGGCATTATTCGCAAGTTGGAGGACCTCTTACGCTCGATGTGCGACTATCCTACACCTCCACCTTCTTCACCAGCAAAGGAGACATAATCACATGGGTATGGGCACCCCCCTTGGCAACTGCCAAGCTTGGGGGAGGTGCCCCGGTATCGTATCACGATCACATCTCCTATATTTACCATTTTTCTTAGTTCAATTCTATTAGTAGTATCTTGATCTAGTAGAATAAAGTTTATGGCATGATCTAGTTTTGAGTTTTTGCTTTATGATCTCTCTATGTAATCGAGTCCGTGAGCTATATAATAAATATTAGTGTTGATTCAAGGGCTTGATTATTTTGCCATGATCTTGAGTGAATAAAAGAATAGAGAGAAAGAATAAAAAGAAACAAAGAGTTCATATTGATCTTATTGGAAGTCATGACTTCACATAGAAAGAGTATGATGATTAAAAGTTGTTGGGAGTTGACAAACATAGCTTTGGTCATCATCGCAATTAATAGGAAGTAATAAGGAAAGAGAGGTTTCACATATAGATATACTATTATTGACATCTTTTGTGATTGTGAGCACTCATTAAAATATGACATGCTAAAGAGTTGATGTTGGACAAGGAAGACAACGTAATGAGTTATGTTTTCTTATATCTGAGATAAAGTATGTTTTCATGGATCTCCCAACATGTTGAGCTTGCCTTTCCCCCTCATGCTAGCCAAATTCTCAGCACCAAGTAGAGATACTACTTGAGCTTCCAAAAACCCTTAAACCAGTTTTGCCGTGAGAGTCCACCATATCTACCTATGGATTGAGTAAGATCCTTCAAGTAAGTTGTCATCGGTGCAAAGCAATAATAATTGCTCTCTAGATATGTATGATTGATTGGTGTGGGGAAATAAGCTTTATACGATCTTGTGATGTGGAAGTAATAAAAGCGACGGTCTGCATAATAAAGGTTCATATCACAAGGGGCAATATAAAGTGACGTTCTTTCGCATTAAGATTTTGTGCATCCAACCATAAAAGCGCATGGCAACCTCTGCTTCCCTCTGCGAAGGGCCTATCTTTTATTATTATCCTCTACCTTATGCAAGAGTCATGGTGATCTTCACCTTTCCTTTTTACATTTTATCCTTTGGCAAGCACAGTATGTTGGAAAGATCCTGATTGATATATCTAATTGGATGTAGGGGGCATGAGTTATTATTGTTGACATTACCCTTGAGGTAAAAAGTTGGGAGGCGAAACTATAAGCCCCTATCTTTCTCTACGTCCGATTAAAACTCCGTAAACACAAGTATCGCGTGAGTGTTAGCAATTATGGAAGACTAAATGATAGTTGAGTATGTGGACTTGCTATTAAGCTCTGACACAGACTCTTTCTGATGTTATGATAAATTGCGATTGCTTCAATGACTGAGATTATAGTTTGTTGGTTTTCAATAAAGTTTATGATTCGTACTCTGCATTGTGAATTGATTATTACTTGAACATAATAAATCATATGACAATATCTATATATGTTGCTGTTATGAGAATAATCATGATGCCTTCATGTCCGTATTTTATTTTTATCGACGCCTCTACCTCTAAACATGGGGACATATTTATCGTTATCGGCTTTCGCTTGAGGACAAGCGAGGTCTAAGCTTGGGGGAGTTGATACGTCCATTTTGCATCATGCTTTTATATCGATATTTATTGCATTATGGGCATTATTACACGTTATTTCACAATACCTATGCCTATTCTCTCTTATTTTAAAAGGTTTACATAAGGAGGGAGAATGCCGCCAGCCGGAATTCTAGGCTGTAAAAGGAGCAAATATTAGAGACCTATTCTGCACAACTCCAAAAGTCCTGAAACTCCACGGAATATCTTATAATAAATAATAATAAAATCCTCGCCAAAGATGAAGTCCAGGGGGCCCACACCCTGTCCTCGAGGGTGGGGGGCGCGCCCCCCTCCTAGGGCGTGCCCCCTACCTCGTGGGCCCCCTGGTGGCTCTCTGATGCCCATCTTCTGCTATATGAGGTCTTTCGTCGAGAGAAAAAATCAGAAGCAACCTTTCGGGACGAAACTCCGCCGCCACGAGGCGGAACCTTGGCGGAACCAATCTAGGGCTCCGGCAGAGCTGTTCTGCCGGGGACACTTCCCTCTGGGAGGGGGAAATCATCGTCATCATCATCACCAACGCTCCTCTCATCGGGAGAGGGCAATCTCCATCAACATCTTCACCAGCACCATCTCCTCTCAAAACCCTAGTTCATCTCTTGTATCCAATTCTTGTCTCCAAGACCGGGATTGGTACTAGTAGGTTTCTAGTAGTGTTGATTACTCCTTGTAGTTGATGCTAGTTGGTTTATTTGGTGGAAGATCATATGTTCAGATCCTATATGCATATTAATACCCCTCTGATTATGAACATGAATATGCTTTGTGAGCAGTTACATTTGTTCCCGAGGACATGGGAGAAGTCTTGCTATTAGTAGTCATGTGAATTTGGTATTCGTTCGATATTTTGATGAGATGTATGTTGTCTAGCCTCTAATGGTGTTATGTGAACGTCGACTACATAACACTTCACCATTATTTGGGCCTAGAGGAAGGCATTGGGAAGTAATAAGTAGATGATGGGTTGCTAGAGTGATGAAGCTTAAACCCTAGTTTATGCGTTGTTTCGTAAGGGCTGATTTGGATCCATATGTTTCATGCTATGGTTAGGTTTACCTTAATACTTTTGTTGTAGTTGCGGATGCTTGCAATAGAGGTTAATCATAAGTAGGATG
This sequence comes from Aegilops longissima, assembly GCA_021605205.1. NCBI lineage: Eukaryota > Viridiplantae > Streptophyta > Magnoliopsida > Poales > Poaceae > Aegilops > Aegilops longissima. The sequence continues at coordinate 575,196,850 of CM038677.1, forward strand.
CTTGTTCAAGTAAGAAAAGCACCCAAGCACTAGTCCACCCACATATCAAATTATCAAAGTACCGAACACGAATCATATGAACATGATGAAAACTAGCTTGACGATATTCCCATGTGTCCTCGGGAGCGCTTTTCCTATTATAAGAGTTTGTCCAGGCTTGTCCTTTGCTACAAAAAGGATTGGGCCACCTTGCTGCACTTTATTTTATTTTTTTACTTTTTGCTCGTTACAAATTATCCTATCACAAAACTATCTGTTACCACTTATTTCAGTACTTGCAGAGAATACCTTGCTGACAACCGCTTATCATTTCCTTCTGCTCCTCGTTGGGTTCGACACTCTTACTTATCAAAAGGACTACGATAGATCCCCTATACTTGTGGGTCATCAGGAGACTATGATTCCCCCACAAGTTGGGATGAGATTTCGGACTAAATAATAAAAAGAGAAAAGAAAAGAGGCCAAAGAAAAAAAGAGAAGGACCAAAGAAAAAATGAGAGAAAAAGAGAGAAGGGATAATGTTACTATCCTTTTTCCACACTTGTGCTTCATAGTAGCACCATGATCTTCATGATAGAGAGTCTCCTATACTAGTGGGAATTTTTCATTATAGAACTTGGTTTGTATATTCCAATGATGGGCTTCCTCAATGTTCCCTAGGTCTTCGTGAGCAAGCAAGTTGGATGCACACCCACTTAGTTTATTTTGTTGAGCTTTCATATATTTATCGCTCTAGTGCATCCGTTGCATGGCAATCCCTACTCCTCTCATTGACATCAATTGATCGGCATCTCCATAACCTATTGATTAGCCGCGTAAATGTGAGACTTTCTACCTTTTTTTTTCTTATCTCATAACCCCCATCATTATACTCTACTCCACCCATAGTACTATATCCATGGCTTGCGCTCATGTATTGCGTAAGGGTTGAAAAGGCTGAAGCGCGTTAAAAAGTATGAACCAATTGCTCGGCTTGTCATCGGGGTTATGCATGATGAGAACGTTTGTGTGACGATAATGAAACATGGCCTAACTATATGATTTTGTAGGGATAAGCTTTCTTTGGCTATGTTATTTTGATAAGACATAATTGCTTGGTTAGCATGTTTGAAGTATTATTGTTTTTATGTCAAAATTAAAAATTTATCTTGAATCTTTCGGATATAAATATTCATGCCACAATAAAAAGAATTACATTGAAAATTATGCTAAGAAGCATTCTACATCAAAAATTCTGTTTTTATCATTTACCTACTCGAGGACGAGCAGGAATTAAGCTTGGGGATGCTGATACGTCTCCAACGTATCTATAATTTTTGATTGTTCCATGCTATTATATATTCTGTTTGGGATGTTTAATGGGCTTATTTATACACTTTTATATTATTTTTGGGACTAACCTATTAACCGAAGGCCCAGCCCAAATTGTTGTTTTTTTGCCTATTTCAGTGTTTCGCAGAAAAAGGATATCAAACGGAGTCCAAACGGAATGAAACCTTCGGGAGAGTTATTTTTGGAACAAACATGACCGAGATTACTTGGAGTGGACGTCAAGAAATCACCGAGGAGGCCACGAGGCAGGGGGGTAGGCGCGCCCTCCACCCTCGTGGGCCCCTCGTGGCTCCAGACCTACTTCTTCCTCCTATATATACCTACGTACCCCCAAACCATCGAGGGGCACCACGAAAACCTAATTCCACCGCCGCAACCTTCTATACCCGTGAGATCCCATCTTGGGGCCTTTTTCCGGTGTCCTGCCGGAGGGGGCATTGATCACGGAGGGCTTCTACATCAACACCATAGCCTCTCCGATTATGTCTGAGTAGTTTACCACAGACCTTCGGGTCCATAGTTATTAGCTAGATGGCTTCTTCTCTCTCTTTGGATCTCAATACAAAGTTCTCCTTGATTCTCTTGGAGATCTATTCAATGTAATCTTCTTTTGCGGTGTGTTTGTCGAGATTCGATGAATTGTGGGTTTATGATCCAGATTATCTATGAATAATATTTGAATCTTCTCTGAATTCTTTTATGTATGATTGGTTATATTTGCAAGTTTCTTGCAATGGGAGATGTGCTTAGCTTTGGTTTCAATCTTGCGGTGCTTGATCCCAGTGATAGTAGGGGAAACGACACGTATTGTATTGTTGCCATCGAGGATAAAAAGATGGGGTTTATATCATATTGCATGAGTTTATCCCTCTACATCATGTCATCTTGCTTAAAGCGTTACTCCGTTCTTATGAACTTAATACTCAAGATGCATGCTGGATAACGGTCGATGTGTGGAGTAATAGTAGTAGATGCAGGCAGGAGTCGGTCTACTTGTCGCGGACGTGATGCCTATATACATGACCATACCTAGATATTCTCATAACTATGTGCTACGTCTTGAGCTTGCGTTGGTTTTCCCCGAAGAGGAGAGGATGATGCAGCACAATAGCGTGAGTATTTCCCTCAGTTTTTGAGAACCAAGGTATCAATCCAGTAGGAGGCCACGCACAAGTCCCTCGTACCTGCACAAAATGATAGCTACTCGCAACCAACGCGATTAGGGGTTGTCAATCCCTTCACGGTCACTTACAAGAGTGAGATCTGATAGAGATAATATTTTTGGTATTCTTGGTATAAAGATGCAAAGTGAAAAGTAAAAAGCAAAGTAAAAACAAAGCAAGTATAAAAGTGATGGAGATTGATATGATGAGAATAGACCCGGGGGCCATAGGTTTCACTAGTGGCTTCTCTCAAGAGCATAAGTATTCTAAGGTGGGTGAACAAATTACTGTTGAGCAATTGACAGAATTGAGCATAGTTATGAGTATATCTAGGTGTGATCATGTATATAGGCATCATGTCTGAGACAAGTAGACCGAAATGATTCTGCATCTACTACTATTACTCCACTCATCGACCGCTATCCAGCATGCATCTAGAGTATTAAGTTAAAACAGAGTAACGCCTTAAGCAAGATGACATGATGTAGAGGAATAAATTCATGCAATATGATAAATACCCCATCTTGTTATCCTGGATGGCAACAATACAATACGTGCCTTGCAACCCTTTCTCTCACTGGGTAAGGACACCGCAAGATTGAATCCAAAGCCATGCACTTCTCCCATTGCAAGAACTACCAATCTAGTTGGCCAAACCAAACTGATAATTCGAAGAGACTTGCAAAGATAACTCAATCATACAGAAAAGAATTCAGAGAAGATTCAAATATTATCCATAGATAAGCTGGATCATAAACCCACAATTCATGCAAAAAGAAGATTACATCGAATAGATCTCTACGAGAGAGGGGGAGAACATTGTATTGAGATCCAAAAAGAGAGAAGAAGCCATCTAACTACTAGCTATGGACCCGAAGGTCTGAAGTAAACTACTCACACTTCATCGGAGAGGCTATGGTGTTGATGTAGAAGCCCTCCGTGGTGGATGCCCCCCCATGGAGCTCCTAACAGGCCCCAGATGGGATCTCGTTGATACAGAAGTTGCGGCGGTGGAATTAGGTTTTGTCTCCTGTTCTAATCGCTTGGGGGTGCGTGGGGTATATATAGGAGGAAGGAGTACGTCGGTGGAGCTTGAGGGGCCCACGAGGCAGGCGCGCCTAGGGGCGCCCCACCTCGTGACCGCCTCCGATGTTCCTTGGCGTGGGTCCAAGTCTTCGGATCACGTTCGTGAGAAAATCACGCTCGAAGGTTTCATTCCGCTTGGACTCCGCTTGATATTCTGCTTCTTGAACACTCAAAAAGGCAAAAAACAGCAATTCAGGCTGGGCCTCCAGCTAATAGGTTAGGCCCAAAAGTAATATAAAAGTGGAAAATAAAGCCCATTATAGTCCAAAACAATAGATAAAGTAGCATGGAGCAATCAAAATTATAGATACGTTGGAGACGATCGCATCCCTAAGCTTAATTCCTGCTCGTCCTCGAGTAGGTAAATGATAAAAGAGAATATTTGATGCGGTGTGATACTTTGGCATAATTTCAATGTAAATCTTCTTAATCATGGTATGAATATTCAGATCCGAAAGATTCAAGACAAAAGTTCATATTGACATAAAAAATAATAATACTTCAAGCATACTAACTAAGCAATTATGTCTCCTCAAAATAACATGGCCAAAGAAAGTTATCCCTACAAAATCATATAGTCTGGCTATGCTCCATCTTCCCGACACAAAGTATTTAAATCATGCACAACCCCGATGACAAGCCAAGCAATTGTTTCACACTTTAACATTTTCAAAACATTTTCAATCTTCACGCAATACATGAGCGTGAGCCATGGATATAGCACTATATGTGGAATTGAACGGTGGTTGTGGAGAAGACAAAAAAGGGAAGATAGTCTCACATCAACTAGGCGTATCAACGGGCTATGGAGATGCCCATCAATACATATCAATATGAGTGAGTAGGGATTGCCATGCAACGGATGCACTAGAGCTATAAGTATATGAAAGCTCAACAAAAGAAACTAAGTGGGTGTGCATCAACCTCTCTTGCTCACGAAGACCTAGGGCATTTGAGGAAGCCCATCATTGGAATATACAAGACAAGTTCTATAATGAAAAATTCCCACTAATATATGAAAGTGACAAAATGAGAGACTCTCTATCATGAAGATCATGGTGCTACTTTGAAGCACAAGTGTGGTAAAAGGATAGTAACATTGTCCCTTCTCTCTTTTTCTCTCATTTTTTTATTTGGGCCTTTTCTCTTTTTTTTATATGGCAGCTTTTTTTTTGTCGTCCGGAGTCTCATCCCGACTTGTGGGGGAATCATAGTCTCCATCATCCTTTCCTCACTTGGGACAATGCTCTAATAATGATGATCATCACACTTTTATTTTTCTTACAACTCAACAGTTACAACTCGATACTTAGAACAAAATATGACTCTATATGAATGCCTCCGGCGGTGAACCGGTATATGCAATGAAACATGAGTGACATGTATGAAAGAATTATGAATGGTGGCTTTGCCACAAATACGATGTCAACTACATGATCATGCTAGCAATATGACAATGATGGAGCGTGTCATAATAAACAGAACGGTGGAAAGTTGCATGGCAATATATCTCGGAATGGCTATGGAAATGCCATGGTAGGTAGGTATGGTGGCTGTTTTGAGGGAGATATATGGTGGGTGTATGATACCGGCGAAAGGTGCACGGTATTAGAGAGGCTAGCAATAGTGGAAGGCTGGGAAAAAGTGCGTATAATCCATGCACTCAACATTAGTCATAAAGAACTCATATACTTATTGCAAAAATCTAGAAGTTATCAAAGCAAAGTATTACGCGCATGATCCTAGGGGGATAGATTGGTAGGAAAAGACCATCGCTCGTCCCCGACCGTCACTCATAAGGAAGACAATCAATAAATAAATCATGCTCCGAGTTCATCACATAACGGTTCACCATGCGTGCATGCTATGGGAATCACAAACTTCAACACAAGTATTCTTTAAATTCACAACTACTCAACTAGCATGACTCTAATATCACTATCTTCATATATCAAAACAATTATCAAGCATCAAACTTATCTTAGTATTCAACGCACTCAAAAGAAAGTTTCACATATCTTGAATACCAAGTATATTAACATTAAGCAAATTACCATGCTATTAACGACTCTCAAAATAAACTAAGTGAAGCATGAGAGATCAAGTTTCTTTAAAACAAATCCACCACCGTGCTCTAAAAGATCTAAGTGAAGCATTAGAGCAAAAATTATCACGCTAAAAAAGATGTAAGTGAAGCACTATGAACAAAACTATCAAGCTCAAAAGATATAAGTGAAGCACATAGAGTATTCTATCAAATTCCAATTCATGTATGGCTCTCTCAAAAGATGTGTACAGCAAGGATGATTGTGGTAAACTAAAAAGCAAAGACTCAAATCATACAAGACGCTCCAAGCAAAACACATATCATGTGGTGAATAAAAATATAGCTCCAAGTAAATTACCGATGGAAGTGGACGAAAGAGGGGATGCCTTCCGGGGCATCCCCAAGCTTTGAATTTTTTGTGTCCTTGGATTATCTTGGGGGTGACATGGGCATCCCCAAGCTTAGGCTCTTGCCACTCCTTGTTCCATAATCCATCAAAAGAATTCACCCAAAACTTGAAAATTTCACAACACAAAACTCAATAGAAATCTCGTGAGCTCCGTTAGAGAAAGAAAACAAAAGACTACTTTAAGGTACTGCAATGAACTCATTATTTATTTATATTGGTGTTAAACCTACTGTATTCCAACTTCTCTATGGATCATAAACTATTTTACTAGCCATAGATTCATCAAAATAAGCAAACAACACACGCAAAACAGAATCTGTCAAAAACAGAACAGTCTGTAGTAATATGTAACTAACGCAAACTTCTCGAACTCAAAAAATTCTACCAAAATTAGAAGACCTGTACAATTTGTTTATTGATCAGCAGCAACTGGAATCAGTATTTTATCACGTTCTGGTGATTTTTAACAATTCGTTCACTGAGCGCAAAGTTTCTGGAAATTACAGCAAGATCAATTAACTATCATCCAAGAAGATCCAATAGGTTTAACTTGGCACAAACACTAATTAAAAGATAAAACCACATCTAAACAGAGTCTAGATGGATTATTTATTCCTAAACAGAAGCAAAAACAAAAAAAACTAAAAATAAAATTGGGTTGCCTCCCAACAAGCGATATCGTTTAACGCCCCTAGCTAGGCATAAAAGCGAGGATAGATCTAGGTAGTGTCGTAGTAATAAGATAGATCGGTGAAACTCATTTCATATTCTCTATGTTCGGCAACAAGTTTTCTTTGAGTAAAGAAAAAGTAATCAAAAGGGCTAAATTTAATAGGACAAAAGTCCCCAAGATCAATTTTAGGAGGTATAGGTTCCTCTTTCGGCCCTTCATATTGCACAACCAATTCATCGTTATAAGCATTCTTTTGACAGAACTTTGTGAGCCTATAATCAAGAGAGCATCCTAGCTCATTATTTCGAACAGCCAAATCATCATTAAGCTTGGAGATTCTATCAATTAAAATATTGGTAGGCACTTTTTTTCTAAGATTTTGATTGAAAGCAACATGGTCGATAGATTGAAAACGCATTATTTCTTCTTGATCAAAAAGGATAGATTCTATGGGAGGACGGCCAGCGTCTACCCTATAATGCGCAAAGATTTATTTGGCTTCTTTTATTATAATGATCCAAAAAGATAGTAGTGGCACGCTTAACAGAGGAGTGTTCAATATTAGAAAATTCTAGGAAAATTCTTTGTATAGAAGGGTGCATATGCATAAATTGCCTTTCAAGTTCAACGATAAGCATGGCAATAGCGTCCGCAAGACTACTAGTTCTACGGAGAATAGAACCACCCATAGAGGGTAAAGCACCAGCACAAGTAAAGAAATCCTGAATAACTCCTTTTCCAATAATATTACCACTACCGATTCGAAATCTTTTTGTGTGATATGTTGGGGATTCTTCAGCAGGAGCTTCAGAATTTTCCATATTATTATCGCCCATATCGGCGATAATTTCCCCAATTTCAGACATAGCGACAAGCAAGCAAACTAACACACGAGCAAACAAACGGACGAGGAAAAGGCAACGGGAAAAAGAGGAGGAGATTGGGAAAGAGAGGGTGAATAAAACAACAAGGGTGAAGTGGGGGAGAGGAAAACGAGAGGCAAATGGCAAATAATGTAATGCGAGAGATAGGGATTGTGATGGGTACTTGGTATGTTGGCATTTGCGTAGACTCCCCGGCAACGGCGCCAGAAATCCTTCTTGCTACATCTTGAGCTTGCATTGGTTTTCCCCGAAGAGGAGAGGATGATGCAGCACAGCAGCGTAAGTATTTCCTTAGTTTTTAGAACCAAGGTATCACCCAAGAGGAGGCCACGACAAGTCCCTCGTACCTGCACAAAATGATAGCTACTCGCAACCAACACGATTAGGGGTTGTCAATCCTTCACGGTTACTTACTTAGAGTGAGATCTGATAGAGATAATATTTTGGTATTCTTGGTATAAAGATGCAAAGTGAAAAGTAAAAAAGCAAAGTAAAAACAAAGCAAGTATAAAAGTGATGGAGATTGATATGATGAGAATAGACCCGGGGGCCATAGGTTTCACTAGTGGCTTCTCTCAAGAGCATAAGTATTCTAAGGTGGGTGAACAAATTACTGTTGAGCAATTGACAGAATTGAGCATAGTTATGAGTATATCTAGGTATGATCATGTATATAGGCATCACGTCTGAGACAAGTAGACCGAAACGATTCTGCATCTACTACTATTACTCCACTCATCGACCGCTATCCAGCATGCATCTAGAGTTAAGTTAAAACAGAGTAACGCCTTAAGCAAGATGACATGATGTAGAGGAATAAATTCATGCAATATGATAAATGCCCCATCTTGTTATCCTCGATGGCAACAATACAATACTTGCCTTGCAACCCTTTCTGTCACTGGGTAAGGACACCGCAAGATTGAACCCAAAGCCATGCACTTCTCCCATTGCAAGAACTACCAATCTAGTTGGCCAAACCAAACTGATAATTAGAAGAGACTTGCAAAGATAACTCAATCATACATAAAAGAATTCAGAGAAGATTCAAATATTATTCATAGATAAGCTGGATCATAAACCCACAATTCATTGGTCTCAACAAACACACCACAAAAAGAAGATTACATCGAATAGATCTCCACGAGAGAGGGGGAAAACATTGTATTGATATCCAAAAAGAGAGAAGAAGCCATCTAGCTACTAGCTATGGACCCGAAGGTCTGAAGTAAACTACTCACACTTCATCGGAGAGGCTATGGTGTTGATGTATAAGCCCTCCGTGGTGGATGCCCCCTCCGGCGGAGCTCCGGAACAGGCCTCAAGATGGGATCTCATGGATACAGGAAGTTGCGGCGGTGGAATTAGGTTTTTGGCTCCTGTTCTGATCGTTTGGGGGTACGTAGGAATATATAGGAGGAAGGAGTACGTCGGTGGAGCTTCGAGGGGCCCACGAGGCAGGGGCGCGCCCTAGGGGGGCGCCCCCCACCCTCGTGACCGCCTCCGATGTTCCTTGGCGTAGGGTCCAAGTCTTCTGGATCACGTTCAATGAGAAAATCACGTTTCTGAAGGTTTCATTCCGTTTGGACTCCGTTTGATATTATGTTTCTTCGAAACACTGAAAAAGCCAAAAAAACAGCAATTCTGGGTTGGGCCTCCGGTTAATAGGTTAGTCCCAAAAGTAATATAAAAGTGGAAAATAAAGCCCATTATAGTCCAAAACAATAGATAAAGTAGCATGGAGCAATCAAAAATTATAGATACGTTGGAGATGTATCACTATGCTCAATTCCATCAATTGCTCGACAGTAATTCGTTCACCCACCGTAATACTTATGCTATCTTGAGAGAAGCCACTAGTGAAACCTATGGCCCCCGGGTCTATTTTCCATCATATTAATCTACCGTCAACAAGCTATTATTTTTGCCGTTTATTTTGCTTTCTTTACTTTTTGTCTTTATCATAAAAATACCAAAAATATTATCTTATCTTCTCTATTAGATCTCACTTTTGCAAGTGGTCGTGAAGGGATTGACAACCCCTTTATCGCGTTGGTTGCAAGGTTCTTATTTGTTTGTGTAGGTGCAAGGGACTTGAGTGTGGCCTCCTACTGGATTGATACCTTGGTTCTCAAAAACTGAGGGAAATACTTACACTACTTTGCTGCATCACCCTTTCCTCTTCAAGGGAAAAACCAGACTCAAGAGGTAGCACCGCACCCTATGTGATAGTGTTTGACATCACACACACTTTGCAAACGGCAACTGTGTGCATGCTTGCACACATTTCCTCTCTGTGAAGCGTCTTGGATTATGGTGTATATCGCAAATGTTTGTGTTTTACCAACTGTGTGTGCTGTAATGACCTGCACAATGTTACTTCGCCCTAATTTAATTGCTGCTATTAAATATTGTACCTAATTTAAACTTGAAAGTAGGCTATAGCTTTATTCATATCCATCAGGTTCAAAATACAAATGCATTATTCAATTCACAGATACATATGTTTAAGAATTACATAAGCACCAAATAAAGAATGATGTACCAGGGTTCTATACTTGTACTATTACAGATGGTAAAGAAAGAGGCGACAGACATTCCAGTTGCTGAACAAGGTGAAGCGGAATGGCCCTATTGTGCTCTCCTGGATGTAGAAGGCATGCAGGACTCTAGTCCAACCCCTTGTGATGGTTGGCCGCCAATCATGTAGTTTGAGAGGTAACATTAGTGGATATATATATATATATATATATATATATACTCCAAATTTTTTTGGCCTTTTCTAGTCGATCCCCTAAATTTAAGGTTGTAAACTTCAATTTGATCAAGTTCAAAGCAGGTTCAACCGAAAGTAGCATGCATTCAAACATAAACATAGATAGTTTTGCATAACCGAACATAAAACATAAATTTAAACTAAGCTAAACTACTTTCGGTCGAAGTAGAGGTCGAGCCAATGCTTCCTCGTCATGTACGGTGTGTCATGAGCCGGTGCAGGCCAAGATCATTGCCGGGTCGTTGGGGAAGGCACTCCTCCACTCGTCGACGTCGATCTCCTCGTCCTCGGGGCCCACCTCGATGCCCTTCGCGCCGTCGTCGCCGCCGCCTTCGACCTCGTCATCAAAGGAGAGAGTGATAACCTCGTCGCCCTCCGCGCCGCTGTCCTCGCAGCCTTCAACCTCGTCATCGGAGGAGAGCGCGATAACCTCGCCGCCCTCCGTGCCAGCAAAGATCGCCCGCTCAACCTCCATGAGCTTCGGGTGCTGCCAGCGGAGCTCTTGCATGTAGGCCTCGGCGGCGGCCTCGGCCTCGAGGTGCTCCCAGGCCTCGCGGTCCTCCCGCGCCATAGTCGAGCTCACAACCCTTGGCTCCGGCGGAACAAGGTCGACCGGACGTGTGCCGAAGGGGAAATTGAGCCTAGCCGCCGCGCCGTGGTAGCGGACCTGCCAGCGGTTGTACTCCATGGCTGCGAGCTCAGCCGTGTGGAAGCTACCCAGACACTGGTGGGTGTGGGTCTCTCGATCTGTAATCTCAGTGACCCACGTCCCCCACTGCCGCTGTCGGACCCCGAGGTAGGACTTCGTCGGCTGCCGAGTACGAGCGAGGACGGGGAAGTCCTCGAACCAGCGTAGGGGCGCAGCGGTGAGCGGATCGGGGGACCGGCAACGGCGGATCGGGCCGGCGGAGGATGACGGGACACCTCGGCGGCCACTGTTACCTCTTGAGCATGCGTTAGTTTTCCCTCAAAGAGGAAAGGGTGATGCAGCAAAGTAGCATAAGTATTTCCCTCAGTTTTTGAGAACCAAGATATCAATCCAATAGGAGATTACACGCAAGTCACCTAGTACCTGCACAAACAATCAAGAACCTTGCAACCAACGCGATAAAGGGGTTGTCAATCCCTTCACGGTCACTCGCAAAAGTGAGATCTAATAAAGATAATAAGATAAATATTTTTGGTATTTTTGTTGTATAGATTGAAAAGTGAAGATTTCAAAATAGTAAAATGAGATGTGATGTAAATAAAAGAGATGCATTATAATAAGAAAGAGACCCGGGGGCCATAGGTTTCACTAGTGGCTTCTCTCAAGATAGCATATATTATGGTGGGTGAACAAATTACTACCCAGCAATTGATAGAAAAGCGCATAGTTATGAGAATATCTAGGCATCATCATGAATATAGGCATCACGTACGTGTCAAGTAGACCGAAACGATTCTGCATCTACTACTATTACTCCACACATCGACCGCTATCCAGCATGCATCTAGAGTATTAAGATCATAAGAACAGAGAAAGGCATTAAGCAAGATGACAAGATATAGAGGGATAAACTCAAGCAATATGATATAAACCCCATATTTTTATCCTCGATGGCAACAATACAATATGTGCCTTGCTGCCCCTACTGTCACTGGGAAAGGACACCCCAAGATTGAACCCAAATCTAAGCACTTCTCCCATTGCAAGAAAGATCAATCTAGTAGGACAAACTGAACCGATAATTCGAAGAGACTTGCAAAGATATCAAATCATGCATATAAGAATTCAGAGAAGAACCAAATATTATTCATAGATAAACTTGATCATAAATCCACAATTCATCGTATCTCGGCAAACACACCACAAAAGAGTATTACATCGAATAGATCTCCAAGAACATCGAGGAGAACTTTGTATTGAGAACCAAAGAGAGAGAAGAAGCCATCTAGCTAATAACTATGGACCCGAAGGTCTGTGGTAAACTACTCACACATCATCGGTGAGGCTGTGGTGTTGATGTAGAAGCCCTCCGTGATCGATTCCCCTTCCGGTAGATCGCCGGAAAAGGCCCCAAGATGGGATCTCACGGGTACAGAAGGTTGCGGTGGTGGAAAAGTGGTTTCGTGGCTCCCCCTGATGTTTTTAGGGTATAAGAGTATATATATATAGGCGAAAGAAGTACGTCGGTGGAGCTCCGTGGGGCCCACAAGGGTGGGGGCGCACCTACCCCCCTGGACGCGCCCTCCTGCCTCGTGGCCGCCTAGCGGAGTTCCAGACTTCAACTCCAAGTCTTCTGGATTGTGTTTGTTCCAAGAAAGATCCTCGTGAAGGTTTCATTCTGTTTGGATTCCGTTTGGTATTCCTTTTCTGCAAAACACTGAAATAGGCAAAAAAAACAGAAACTGGCACTGGGCCTTCGGTTAACAGGTTAGTCCCAAAAATAATATAAAAGAGCATATTAAAGCCCATTAAACATCTAAAACAGATAATATAATAGCATGGAACAATAAAAAATTATAGATAGGTTTGAGACGTATCAGCCACCTCGCCGGCGTCGGGCGAAAAGTCCGCGATAAACCTCTTTTTGGCCATTGGCTCCTCGAGCTCCCCGGCACACAGGCAGAGGTTGAGGATGGAGGCGCCAGCGATGGCGGAGACCTACCAATGGTTTCAAGGGTTGTGTGTGTCTGTGTGAGCGGAGGTTTTGGGGTGTGTGTGGAGGGGGGTGGGGGGCAAGGTTGTGTTTGAGGAAATACTGCGGCAACTAAAAATTTTACTAGGCGGGAGTAACAGGGCGGGGCTACTGAAAATTTGGATCAAGGGCGAGCAGATATTTTTGAGATTGCGAGGGATGCAGAGGCGGGAGTAAAATGTCGGGGTTACTGAAAATTTGAATCAAGGGACTGAAGCAGAGTGGGAGTAACAAACATCGCACACGGTCGGCACATATTAATCATGTGCTATCAAACATTAGAACCTTCCAGGCGGTAGATATTTTCGAGATTATGAGGCAGTAATATTTTCGAGATTGCGAGGGATGCAGAGGCGGGAGTTTTGGGGAAGCGAGCTAGTGTGCTTGACACACTGGCTGTGGACTGTAGCCGACGCACCTTCTTGCGTAAGCCATAGGCGTACTATACACCAACAGTGCTCCAAGATATTTTGTACTACATCTCACACGTTGGTGATAATAAACTGTGTGGGATCTACTTGATTTGAATTACAAAATGGGGTCACAGCAGCAATGGACACTGTTTGAATTGCTAGACCTTTTATCTGCAATGACCATGCAACTATATGTGTGTCGTAAAAGAATTGGAATTATGCAGGGTTCGTTTGGACATTTTATACATTAAACCGGTTTTCTAGCCATTTCAGGTGCACAATTCAAAATTAAACTACATGCACATGATCCGGTGCATACAAATTGGTTGAAAAATCAGATTTGTGTCCTTCAGTGCATGCTTAGGTCCCATGCAAGAAATGGGAATGAATTTTTAGGGGTTCGTTTGGCCTTTTTTATACATTAACTGGGTTTTCTAGGCATTTTATGTGCATAATTCAAATTTGAACTACAAGCACATGCTCCAATCCACCAAAGTTGGTTGAAAAATCACATGTGTGACCTTGGGTGAATTTCTAGGTCCCATGCAAGAGATGGGAATGAATTTCAAACACCTGGGCACTATTGATTGCCGACAAAACATTGAGATACCTGGTTTTCAAATTCTAGTAAATATGAAACTCGTCTGAAATTCATGAAACTTGGCATGCTATCATGGAGCGGCATCAACATGTCGTGGTGAAAATTTTGTCCCATTTGGGGCAGGTTTGGGTATAAGCTTCTCACAACAAGCATGATGGTTTCGATAGGGAACGTACCACCTTTGGGGACGGGAGGATATCCGTTGCCTCTTATTGCTTTCAAAAAATTTCTACTGTCAACATAGAACAACACGAGTGTTGTGTTTAATCTTGGAATTTTTCGAGGTTTGTTTGGCCTTTTTTATACATTAACTGGGTTTTCTAGGCATTTTATGTGCATAATTCAAATTTGAACTACAACCACATGCTCCAATGCACTAAAGTGGGTTGAAAAATCACATGTGTGTCCTTGGGTGAATTTCTAGGTCACATGCAAGAGATGGGAATAAAATTCAAACACCAGGGCACTGTTGATTGCTGGCAAAATATTGAGATGCCTGGTTTTAAATTCTAGTAAATCCAAAACTCGTCTGAAATTCATGAAACTTGGCATGCTACCATGGAGCGGCATCAACCTGCAGTGGTAAAAAAATTATCCCATTTGGGGCAGGTTCGGGTCTAAGCTTCTCACAAACCAGAGCTTCTCACAACAAGCATGATGGTTTCGATAGGGAAAGTCCCACCTTTGGGGACGAAACGATATCCATTGCCTCTTATTGCTTTCAAATTTTTTTTCTCGTCTCAACGTAGAACAACAGGAGTGTTGTGTCAATTTTTGTGATTTTTCAGGGTTCCTTTGGACATTTTTATGCATTAACTGAGTTTTCAATGCATTTATGTGCATAATTCAAATTTGAACTACATGCACATGCTCTAGTGCATATAAATTGGTTGAAAAATCAAATATGTGTCCTTGGGTGCATGCTTAGGTCCCATGCAACAAAATGGGAATGAATTCAAACACCAGGGCACCGTTGATTGGCGGAAAAACATTGAGATGCCTGGTTTTTAAATTCTAGTAAATCCAAAACTCGTCTGAAATTCATGAAACTTGGCATGCTATCATGGAGCAGAATCAACATGCCTTGGTAAAAAAATTGTCCCATTTGGGGCAGGTTTGGGTATATGCTTCTCACAAACTAGACCTTCTCACAACAAGCTTGATGGTTTCGGTAGGGAATGTACGTCCCACCTTTGGGTACGAAATGATACCCATTGCCTCTTATTACTTTCAAAAAATTTCTCGTGTCAATATAGAACAACCGGAGTGTTGTGTCAATTTTTGGGATTTTTTGGGGTTCGTTTGGACATTTTTATGCATTAACTGAGTTTTCAATGCATTCATGTGCATAATTCAAATTTGAACTACGTACATGCACATGCTCCAATGCATATAAATTGGTTGAAAAATCAAATCTGTGTCCTTGGGTGCATGCTTAGGTCCCATGCAAGAAATGGGAATGAATTTTTCGGGTTTCGTTTGGCCTTTTTTATACATTAACTAGGTTTTCTAGGCATTTTATGTGCATAATTCAAATTTGAACTACAAGCACATGCTCCAATGCACCAAAGTTGGTTGAAAAATCACATGTGTGTCCTTGGGTGCAAGCTTAGGTCCCATGCAAGAGATGAGAATGAATTTAAAACACCAGGGCACTGTTGATTGCCAGCAAAACATTGAGATACCTGGATTTTAAATTCTAGTAAATCCAAACTCGTCTGAAATTCATGAAACTTGGCATGCTATCATGGAGCGGCATCAACATGCCGTGGTGAAAAGTTTGTCCCATTTGGGGCAGGTTTGGGTATAAGGTTCTCACAAACCAGAGCTTCTCACAACAAGCATGATGGTTTCGATAGGGAGCGTACCACCTTTGGGGACGGGACGATATCCGTTGTCTCTTATTGCTCTCAAAAAATTTCTCGTGTCAACATAGAACAACGGGAGTGTTGTGTTGAATCTTGGAATTTTTCGGGGTTCGTTTGGCCTTTTTTATACATTAACTGGGTTTTCTAGGCATTTTATGTGGATAATTCAAATTTGAACTACAAGTACATGCTCCAATGCACTAAAGTTGGTTGAAAAATCACATGTGTGTCCTTGGGTGCATGCTTAGGTCCCATGTAAGAAACGGGAATGAATTTCAAACACCAGGGCACTGTTGATTGCCGGCAAAACATTGAGATACCTGGTTTTTAAATTCTAGTGAATCCAAAACTCGTTTGAAATTCATGAAACTTGGCATGCTATCATGGAGCGGCATCAACATGCCGTGGTGAAAATTTTGTCCCATTTGGGGGAGGTTTGAGTATAAGCTTCTCACAAACCAGAGCTTCTCACAACAAGCATGATGGTTTCGATAGGGAACGTACCACCTTCTGGGACGGGACGATATCAGTTGCCTCTTATTGCTTTCATAAATTTTCTAGTGTCAACATAGAACAATAGGAGTGTTGTGTTTAATCTTGGAATTTTTCGAGGTTCCTTTGGCCTTTTTATACATTAACTGGGTTTTCTAGGCATTTTATGTGCATAATTCAAATTTGAACTACAAGCACATGCTCCAATGCACTAAAGTTGGTTGAAAAGTCACATGTGTGTCCTTGGGTGAATCTCTAGGTCACATGCAAGAGATGGGAATGAAATTCAAACACCAGGGCACTGTTGATTGCCGGCAAAACATTGAGATGCCTGGTTTTTAAATTCTAGTAAATCAAAAACTCGTTTGAAATTCATGAAACCTGGCGTGCTATCTGGAGCGGCATCAACATGCCGTGGTAGAAAATTTATCCCATTTGGGGCAGGTTCGAGTATATGCTTCTCACAAACCAGAGCTTCTCACAACAAGCATGATGGTTTTGGTAGGGAACGTCCCACCTTTGGGGACGAAACGATATCCATTGCCTCTTATTGCTTTCAAAAAATTTCTCGTGTCAACATAGAACAACAGGAGTGTTGTGTCAATTTTGGGGATTTTTCGGGGTTCGTTTGGACATTTTTATGCATTAACTGAATTTTCAATGCATTTATGTGCATAATTCAAATTTGAACTACATGCACATGCTCCAGTGCATATAAATTGGTTGAAAAATCAAATATGTTTCCTTGGGTGCATGCTTAGGTCCCATGCAAGAAATGGGACTGAATTTCAAACACCAGGGCACCATTGATTGCCGGCAAAACATTGAGATGCCTGGTTTTTAAATTCTAGTAAATCCAAAACTCTTCTGAAATTCATGAAACTTGGCATGCTATCATGGAATGGCACCCTACATGTTGTGGCATTTTTCGTGTCTATTTTGAGAGAAGGCGCACTCGAATAATGACAGCCAACAAAGGCATTTGAAAAAATAGTTGCCACTTTAATATCTCAAACGTTTGTTTAATTCAAACCGTGTGTGTTCTGTTAACCATTCACGTGACGCCACATGTCTTGGTTTTAATGGCTGTAGGAGGTGCTGTGTGGACAACTGCTTGACCTTGACTGAAAGGGAGGCATGCGAGCACAGTCCGGTGCACAGGATGATCGAGAGGCATGCAAGTTGTCCTCCAATGCGCAGGCTCGCCGGGAAGCGTGCGAGCCTTACGCTGTGCAGGCTCACTGGGAAGCGAGCCCTTTGACTTCCATGGCCGCCCACCTTCCTCTCCATTAATGGCGCCCGAGCCGCTATTCAATCCGGGCGGCCTTACAGTTCGCCTCCCATTCCCTTCCCTCCCGCAGACCTCCACCAACGCCATGGCGCAGAATGATCATCTTCCACTAGTCTTCAAGTTTGGTGAAGTCGACTCCGAACCGGAGGAAATCGAAAATAAGGAGGAATGGGGCCTCATGGACATGGCCCAGAACGAGATGGCCATGGCGGTTACTGCCCCCGCTCCCATCCCAGCTCCCATCCCCGCGCCTGCGCCAGCGACCATCCCCGTAGAATTGACGTGCTGGTCACCGAGAACTATCTCAGAGCTGGAAGCCGCGGGCGTCAGCGAGGTCTCCGCAGACCCACGCGAGCTCGTGTACATGCCAGCGCTCGTGCCCGTGCGCGCCCCTCCACCCACCGTGGCGCCGGCCCTTGCTACCTCTTGAGCACTGCGTTGGTTTTCCCTTGAAGAGGAAAGGGTGATGCAGCAAAGTAGCGTAAGTATTTCTCTCAGTTTTTGAGAACCAAGGTATCAATCCAGTAGGGGGCTACGCGCGAGTCCCTCGCACCTAGACAAAACAAATAAATCCTCGCAACCAACGCGATAAGGGGTTGTCAATCCCTACACGGTCACTTACGAGAGTGAGATCTGATAGATATGATAGGATAATATTTTTGGTATTTTTGTGATAAAGATGCAAAGTAAAATAAAAGCAAAATAAAAAGCAAAGGAAATACCTAAGTATTGGAAGATTAATATGATGAAGATTGACCCGAGGGCCATAGGTTTCACTAGTGGCTTCTCTCGAGAGCATAAGTATTTTTATGATGGGTGAACAAATTACTGTTGAGCAATTGACAGAATTGAGCATAGTTATGAGAATATCTAGGTATGATCATGTATATAGGCATCACGTCCGAGACAAGTAGACCGACTCTGCTGCATCTACTACTATTACTCCACTCATCGACCGCTATCCAAAGATGCATCTAGAGTATTAAGTTCATAAAAACAGAGTAACGCCTTAAGCAAGATGACATGATGTAGAGGATAAATTCATGCAATATGATAAAAACCCCATCTTGTTATCCTCGATGGCAACAATACAATACGTGCCTTGCTGCCCCTACCGTCACTGGGAAAGGACACCGCAAGATTGAACCCAAAGCTAAGCACTTCTCCCATTGCAAGAAAGAGCAATCTAGTAGGCCAAACCAAACTGATAATTCGAAGAGACTTGCAAAGATAACAAATCATACATAAAAGAATTCACAGAAGATTCAAATATTGTTCATAGATAATCTTGATCATAAACCCACAATTCATCGGTCTCAACAAACACATCACAAAATAAGATTACATCGAATAGATCTCCACGAGAGAGGGGGAGAACATTGTATTGAGATCCAAAAAGAGAGAAGAAGCCATCTAGCTACTAACTATGGACCCGAAGGTCTGAGGTAAACTACTCACACTTCATCGGAGGGGCTATGGTGATGATGTAGAAGCCCTCCATGACCGATGCCCCTTCCGGCGGAGTTCCAGAACAGGCCCCAAGATGGGATCTCGTGGGTACAGAAGGTTGCGGCGGTGGAATTAGGTTTTTGGCTCCGTATGTGATCGTTTGGGGCTACGTAGGTATATATAGGAGGAAGGAGTACGTCGGTGGAGCAACAGGGGGCCCACGAGGGTGGAGGGCGCCCCCGCTACCTCGTGGCCTCCTCCTTTATTTCTTGACGTAGGGTCCAAGTCTCCTGGATCTTGCTCGTTCTGAAAATCACATTCCCGAAGGTTTCATTCCGTTTGGACTCCGTTTGATATTCCTTTTTTGCGAAACTCTTAAATAGGCAAAAAACAGCAATTCTGGGTGGGCCTCCGGTTAATAGGTTAGTCCCAAAAATAATACAAAAGTGAATAATAAATCCCAATAATGTCCAAAACAGTAGATAATATAGCGTGGAGAAATCAAAAATTATAGATACGTTGGAGACGTATCAGCCCTCGTGCGTTTGGCTGCACCCGCCGCGCCCATGCCCCTGCCCGTGCGCGCCCCTCCACCCACCACGGCGCCGGTCCCCGTACGTTTGGCTACACCCGCCGCGCCCGTGCCCGTGCCCTCCTCAGCGGCATGGGACGCTGCCGTCGACCGTTACCTCTTAGCGGCGCCAGTTGCTGTCCTCCCGCGCCCCGCCCGTCGATCGCGTGACGACATGATGTTTGATTTACAAGTGAAGAACATTTTGTGCTACCTTGAAGACTTCAACAACGGCGTCCCGGAGGACGACAACGACAACGACGGTGCGGCACGCCGCCTCCGCCGCCGCCGGATATAGTTTTTTGGGGTTTAATACTGTGTCTCGAATTCTCGATCATATGAATATAAATTCGCAGTGTGACTGAATGAAAGATATTGTTTGAACGAACTTGCGTTTTTCTCTCTTAATGTACAGACTTATCAAACGATTTTCTTTTGAAAAAACGTCAATGGTTTTTTAATATAAAACACTCATCGCAAACGTTTTAGTTAGAACACCCGTATGCAAACCGACAGCTTCCCCAGGAAGCCAAGGGAAAATGTGCCGATCAGGATTTCTGCAACCCTTCAACGCAAATGGTTGTTTTGCATGACTCGTGTGCAACCACGTACAAACAATTGGGTAAGATTTGCATATCTGCATTTTTGGTATGTTGCCATTTGTCAAACTGGAAAGATTGACATTTGTTTATCTAGTAATATTGCCATTTGTCAACCTTGTAACACTGCGATTTGTCAAAATATGCAGCTAAAAATCACTAGCACTATCTAGTTTTTGCAACTAAAATCACTAGCACTATTTATATGGACACCACTAGCAGGCGTGAGTTGATGGATGCATATGCAAATGTACCATTGATTACATACAACAAGTCATCAACCCACAACGACAACGAGGATACATGTTGGATTATAGATCATTTCCAACAAAACATTCTAGTAAAGTTTTCCTCACACAAAAAATAACAAAGCGATGAAATGAACATAAGCTCAACCACTCGTCGGCGTTGGAAACGCTTGCTTTGATCCAGAAGTGATTCTCTAGGAAGGGCCAGCTACTGTCAATCTCGAGACCAACGCAGGACTGATTATCCAGGCTGAAGCGGCCTATGCCAGGACCCATATTGGGACGGTAGGGAAGCATAGCAATGTCCGAGGTATAGATACAGTTGCTTCTCATAAATGGAAGTAACGTTGTGTCAACAGTAGCTGGATCGCCTTCCACCATCATTGGATAGTTTTGTCCAAGGAAGAGCGAGTTTCCTCCAAGACTTCCAATACTGAACCAGGGAGAAGGTGTTGGCGCTAGTACACTAGTATCCATCCCGAATACCCTGCAATGGATGTTGGAATAGGTCCGGACAGTGCGATGATGCGAGACAACACTTGCTTCCTTAGTAACATCAACAGTGCCCTGTATACAGACAAGAAGAGGTGATCCATCGAAATAAGTTGCCAGGCGCCACTGAGTATATGGGTCCTGCTCGTCCTCATGCTTGTGATCATCAGCATCTTCATCTCCCCCTTGGTCATAAATTTTCTCAAGTATAGGTGGTGGAATGTTCACAGGACCTTGGAAACACTAGAAGGTTAATTAGTAAAGGGAAACTAGCTCACTCGCATGCATGTGGATGAAACAATTATAATTACGGTGGAATATAAACGTACCGAAAGCATCAGGATTCCATGCAAAAACAGTGCCACGAGTGGTGGCAGCAAACACAAGACCCTCGTATTGAATTGCATCACAATACTCATTCGTGTACAGAAATTGATTTTTGAGCAATATCCATTGAGGCGTGGAAGTAAGGGCGGCAACAAGCTTGTCGAAGATAGCAACAACTTCATAGTTTGTGTAATCCCAAGAGCGGTTGGGAACTTGACAAATTGCTATCTTCCGTAGACGACAGTCACCATGATCGTATTTGAACTCACGTAGAATATCGGTGTACTCAACCTCTGGGCAGTCGTCTGAGATTTTTGGAAGTGGAACCCGGTGACGAGTGTACACATTCACAAGTTCCCACTCGCGGTTGTACCCAATATAAACAACCCAACCTCCATTTGCACCTGCCCAAGCCTTGCCCTCAAGCGATGGCATCTTAACATCATATGTATCATTATCAAACGGCATCAATTTGCACAAGGCGAGGCTTCCCTCATCCCCACGCCAGTCAGCAGGGTCACGGCGAAGAAGATAGGGAAGATCAAACCGCTCCTGGACCCTTGGGTTCTTTGTAATGATGTTATTAGTTGAGTCGAGAATGGTCTTGAACGAACCTGCCATGCTAGCCGAGGTGATGACGTCGCACCGATCAATGAGTTCCTCCACCACGTCATCTTTCAGAACGGGGCAAGAATAACGGGGTTGTTTCTGGCTTGTTCCATCCATGGAGAAGATGATCGAACTATGGCAGAAGGAAGGGTGAAGGAAAATGGAGGGAGGAAGAGCGTTCGACAGCAGTTCCAAATCCAGAGGGAAAGGCGAAGAGGCGGTGGACGGTTACCACGGTACATGAGGAGGCGCCTGGGGAGCGAACGGTTGCCATAGAGGTCACACACTGACGACAAGGGCCGAGTGAACCGCATGCGTATATCGCACACACCTTGATCTGGCTGACAGTTTTGTGTTGCCTAATCACAAACAGTTCATCTGAGTGAACGGTATGCTGTATATCGCACACACCTTCATCTGGTTGCCCGTTTCTTTTGTGTTGCCTAATCACAAACAGTTCATCTGAGTGAACCGTATGTTGTGTATCGCACACGCCTTCATCTGGCTGCCCGTTTCTTTTGTTCCTCCTCATCGCAAACAGTTAATTGAACTGAACCGTATGCCCTTCATCGCATACGCAACTAAAATCTGAACCGTTTTTGATGCATCCGCCATCGCAAACGTTTTATACATTTTTGACGGTTTTCAGGCACCACCGTTTGTGATTATTGCATCGCACACAGGGTCTTTGATCGTAGTGTCGCGTTAGCAGCATCCTGCAGTAGTGTAATGTCATTGAAAAATCTCTGACACTCACTATTGGAAGCTTTCAACTACCTCTACCGACTGCCAAAAATAAATACGAGATGCTTATTGTTGGGGACATGCATGTCCCCGTTGAGGTAATGTCGGTGGAAACAACACATATGGAATCACCGGGATCCCTTCTACAGTTGGCGGGCGCGGGGTTGGGCAAAGAGCGGGTCTAGTAGCTAGCACAAAGATCGTTTACCCAGGTTCGTGCCGCAAGGATGCGTAATACCCTAGTCCTGCTTTGGTGTATATTTGAGTGTTCTTGAGTTCTTGAACTAGCTATGGCGTGTGCGTTGTCCAAAAGATCCGAATCCTTCTCCAATACGCCTCGGGCCTCCTTTTATAGTCAAAAGGGGTCTCCATAGTGGCACACAGGAGGTGGAAAGGTATACAGTGTACAAGCTTATCACCTGTCATTACGGTACAAGACGCATTAAATGCGCTCCTTAGGTGTCCTGTTGCTTGGGCAAAGAGGCCCGTCCCGTCCGTCGCCGCTCCGCCTCACTCTGACACGCGTCCAGGCCAACAAGGCATGCAGCGCCACGTAGGTTGGCAGGCTGCTGAGATGGTTTGGTGGTAGGGTCTTCACGAAGATCTGCATGCCACCACGCAGGTGCTTGACTGAGTTGGCCTAGAGGCCGCATGTCGCCAGGCAGGTGTTTGCCTAGTCGATGGGCTGGTAGCTGCATGGGAACGGCGGCGGAGCTTTGGCAGATGTGGGCCTGGCTATGGCCCCTTAGGTGTCCTCGACAAGGGTCTTGCTGGGGCCCCGGCAGGGGTCTTACCGTGGCATCGTGGTCATCCCCGGCAAGGATCTTGCCGGGGGTCTCGTGGATTTCCTTGGCAAGGATCTTGCCGAGGATTGTCGTCTTCTGGTCCTCATCCGATCTAGTGTGCTTATGATCTTCACAAAGATCTGCATGCCACCATAGAGGTGCCTCCCGAGCCTTGGTTCCAATGTGGTTGATGGCGTTGGAACCCTTGGGCTCAAGGGTGGCGCGCTCTGCTGGCGTTGGGCAAGTTGCCCCGGCAAGGCTTTTGCCGGGGCTGCGGAGGCCGCCCCGGCAAGGGTCTTGCCGGGGGATTCCACCTCGCCCACTTGCTCTTTGTGTCTCTTGTCTTGGCGTTTCTTTGCCCGTCTTGTGCCTTTGGCTTCCCTCCTCTGCCCTACGAAGTGTGGCCGCAGGTGCGGCTCTGACTACCCGTGCACAAGTAGAGGGGTAAAAAGGAGAGCCCCTACTTTTCTACACCGACAGGAGCCCCTGGGCCTGGGCCACACATAAGCGCAACGCGTTGTTGGGCTAGGCCCAGAACAGTGCGCGGGCAGGCGGGGCGGAGTTTTACCGCAGTAACTCCTTCACTCGATGTGTTTCCCCACGACCCACGTTGAATGCGTGACGTGGAGGGTCGTGCGTGACGTGGGGGTCATGCATGGGGCGGTTGCTACCCTCATGCATCACATTGCAGTAAATGGTAAAGAGGCGACCCGTGCCTTCCCAAAAATAAAGGGGATACTGTAGGCGTGATGCTCATTTACCCTCCGCGTATTTCCAATCTCGGAACCGCCGTTCTTCTCTTCTTCCTCAGGCAAAAGATTCGAAGTTCTTGCCTCTGCTTGCTGCTGCTACGCCCCCATTGCTCTTGATCCTTCGCCCCCTCCCAGCTGCCATGGCGCCCAAAACCAGTAGGGGTAAGGGAGTGGCCAAGGACGCTGGGGGGAAGGAGGTGCCGGAGAGCGAGTTGGCGGCACGGCGGACGCAGCTCGCCTACTTCCCGTCGACAGTCGAGGCGGTCCACCTCAGGGACTATTTCTTGCCCCTGTGGGGGAGGAAGACGATGGGGCATCCCACGACGCACGTCGTCCCCGCTGGTTTTGCCAAAGAAGGCCCAAATCGGTACCCCTTCTTCGTTGATTTCTTCTCTTGCGAGCTCTGCCCCCCTTTCTCTGACTTCTTCAACGATGTCATGCACACCTACGGCTTTCATCTTTTGGATCTTACGCCGAATGCCGTGGCGTGCCTGGCTCTCTTTGCCCACCTATGTGAGGGCTTTGCCGGGGTGTTCCCCAGCACGGCGCTCTTCCGCACTACTTCTACCCTCGCATCCAACCAGGGGGCGCCATCTTTGGGAGCATCGCCTGGATCCCGAGGACCCAGGAGAAAGGCACATACCCGGAGGGTGCCCAGAAGGAGAGGTGGGAGGAGTGGCGGGGCCGGTGGCGCTGGATCAAAGAGAAGGACCCGCCGGAGTTCTGTCGGGTTCGTCAGAGCCCGCCGACACGCCGCGGGGACTGGAGCGACCGCGACGCCAATGACGAAAAGCTCACGATCACCACCACCAGGATTCATCGCCTCACCATGGCTGGACTCACCCTTGAGATGATTGGGGCCGATTTCATCCGCCGCCAAATTGCTCCACTGTATAACAAGGGGAGGCCGGCTTGGCTCTTCAGGAACTCGGCCGACATCATGAGGCTCCGCCCTAGATTGAAGCACAACTTCACGGTGATGGGCATGCCCATGTCTGTCAAAGGCTCTTCCAGCTCGACGTGTACGACGATGGCAGGGCGGAGAGGTGCGGCAAGGCCGCGAAGGCCGGCAAGGCCGTCAATGGGCCCCTGTTCAGGTTGCCGACGGGAGTGGTCCCACTGACCAACAACTCTCGCCAGTCCCCCATCATCGCCATGATGCCATACTTCAACGCGCACGGCCTTGACCCCTCCTGGGCCGAGCCTCTAGCGGAGAAGGTGTAGGAGTTCTTCGACACCTTGTCGGAGGCTTATGTCCATGATGAGCCGCTGCTCATCCAGGACACCACCAAGGAGGAGCTGGACTACATTGCCGCCAGGGAGGCGGAGGTGGCGCTTGCCCGGGAGGCCGGCAGTGCCGGCCACATGGAGGATGAGGCCGACTCGGCCACGGAGGAGAAGGAGCTTGCCGGATGGGTGGAGTTTGCTGGGGAGGCCAGAAGCGCCAGCGTCGGGGCCCTCCTTGTCGAAGACACGGGCGACGAGTCATCTGAAGAGGAGGTGGAGGCCGACGAGCCCCCGGCCATAGGGAAGAGACGTGTCCTGTGTCGGGCTGGCTCCGGCGAACCAGTCCGGTCTGGCAGGGCCACGTAGCGGCAACAGGCCCAGGATCAGTCTTTGCGCCAGAAAAGGGCTGCGGCAGCGAAGAAAGTGGTGAAGGCCGCGGTGGCAAAGAAGAAGGCGACCGCCTCTTCTTCGTCCAAGCGCCGCCGGACCCCATCCCCTTCTTCTCCTCCCGCAGATGTCGACATGGAGGTCGATTTGATCTTGGGTCTCTCAGCCCAAGGAGGAAGAGGAAGGCAGCAGAAGAGGAAGTGGAGGATGAGTAAGCATCCTGCCCTTCATCATCCACGACCCTTCAGATTGCGCCGCTGTTCTTGACTTGTTTTCATCTTTGCAGGTACAAGGAGACGTTGGTGCAGTGGGTGGCAAAGAGGGCCAAGGCCTCGATGGGCGACAAGCCCCCGGCGGGTACCTCGAGTACGCCGCTGGTGGTAGAGAGCAGCCCGGAGAACAGCCCCCAACGCAGCCCCCGCTTCAGCCCCCAGCGTGAGTCCATCACCCACTCCTCCATTGACGAACTTTGGGTTGTGAATCTTTGATGCTAATCTTGCCGGGTTGGCAGGAGAAGAACAGCAGCAGGAGGAGCCGCCGAGGGCTACCCCCAACACGCTGCCCCTCTCGACTACGCCGCCCCGAGGGGCGTCCCCGGCAAGGGCATCCACCGCCGAGCCCACGCCTATGGAGGAGGAGGAGATGAACTTGGGTGCCAGTGGTTCCACCCCGGAAATGAACGTTGGCAGGGAGGGTGCCACCTCTTCCCAGCCCGGTGCTGGTAAGTTTGTTTGCTTCCCGTCCCTGTTCTTTCTTCTTCTTTTTTTTTGAACCTCGATCTTGGCTCCGCCTTACTCCCCTTCTCGATATCCAGATCCTTCCTCGGCGAACAAGGAGGATATCGGCACAGTCATCGAGGAGGTCGCCAGGGATGCCGAGGCCGAGGCCGACAAGATGGCCGCCGAGTAGGCTGCCAAGACTGCTGCTAAGGATGCCACCAAGGGGCCCGCCGGGGAGGCCAACAAGGGGCCTGTCGGAGAGGCCGACGGGACTGCTGCCGAGGAGAGGACGGTTGGCGACCAGCCTTCTTCCTCTGCTTCCTCCGGCTTGGGCAAGTACCTGAAGGTGAGCGATGATCTGTTTGTCCATCTCCCAGGAACGGCGAGCACCAGGGCACCCACCGAGGGGGAGGTGTTCGATGACGAGGTGCTCGCTGCCACCGGGCTTGGGGTTGTTGATGAGCCGAGCGCCGGTGGCGGCAGTTCCCAGGAGTAGGAGCTCCTTCGGGCCATGAGCGCCAACTTCCAGAAGCTCCGGGCGCTTCACTGTGCCCGCCTGGACAAGGCAAAGTCCAGGATGGCAGCGGTGGACAAGGCGGAGGTGGATCTCGCGAGGCGCGTCGCCGAGACGCAGGCTTGGTTTTGCCAAGCCCATGAGGAGTTGAAGGTTGCCCAGGACCTGCTGGCCGAGCGCAATCTGGAGCTTGTCATGAAGCAGGCCGACATCGAGAAGGTACAGGAGGTGGCGAGGGAACGGGCTGCCAAGGACGAGGCCGCTCGGCACCAGCACCTGGCCAAACTGAACTCCCAGGAGGAGGATCTTGCCACTCATGAGGGGGCGCTCGCCGCCACACTCCACGGCAAGGATGAGGGGATCGGGAAGCTCGTCGCGCAGCGGACCTAGGAGCTGGAGCAGAAGCACAAGGGGGCGCTCAATGCCCAAGCTCTGGTCCATGCCGGCAAGGTGAAAGAGCTGGAGGTGGAGCGAGATGGGCTGAAGGAACAGGCCTGAAGCTGGCGAAGGAGAAGGACACGCTCAACGATGCTCTGGTTGAGGCGCAGGTCGCAGTCCTCGGCAAGGCTGAGCAGCTCTCCAAGGCGAACTACTCCATCAATACCTAAAGCTCAAGCTAGAGGGTCTTGAGGGGACGCTTTCGGAGGTCAGGGCCCGGGAGGAGACCCTGACCAAGGGCCTGGAGGAGGAGAGGCAGCTGCGGAGGAATGTCGATGCCAATCACGAGAATTACGTGAAGGGCGAAAACCTCTGGATCAGCCGCCTCGCAGACGTCGCCGGCAGGATCATCACGAAGCTGGCCTCCATGGGGATGCCAAACGTGAGGTACGCCCCGGAGCCGAATGTGAGTCCCAACACCAAGCTGACCCTGTTCTTCGAGGGCGTTCATGGAGCCCTGGAGCAGTTTCGCTCCAACAGGGCGATCTTTGTGGACAATGAGGCCCGGAAGCTTTGCCGGGGCGCCATGACGAAGGTTCTCACCAAGGTGGCGTACTTGAACCCCAACCTTGACTTTGACGCCGCGCTGAAGAGCTTGCCGGAGGACGTGGACCTCGCGGTGCTCGAGGAGCGTATCGAGCCCATCATCAGCCGTGTTGACGGAGTTCGGAGGATAGAGGGCCAGCGCCGAGACTAGGTACCCCATTTCTCATCACCGCTGCAGGTTCATGACCAAGACAATTTTTATCTTTAGTTAGAACCGCATCAACAATTGATGCAATATAACTCTGCAGTACTTTGAAACGATGCATGCTATTTTCCTATTTGATCTCTTTATGTATGTCGACCCTACATTAATCGGGTACGCTTGCCGACGCATAAACCCAAGCCCCAGCGCCTCGAGGACGGATCCCCGATAACCTGCCGGGTGTGCTTGCTGCTAGGAAAACCACCTTACCGCTCCCAACGTGACCGCTCGAACCGTCGAGCGGACTCGAGACAGAACGAGAGCGTTGCCAATAGCGGAAGGCCACCCCACCGATCTCGACGCGGCCGTTCGAACTGTTGAGCGGACTTGAAACAGGACAAAGGCGTTGCCAATAGAGGAAGGGCCCCATTGCGTACAGGTTTTCCATACAAAGAGCGCGATCTCCGAGGAGAATAACCTTATACCTAAAAGAATTTATTCAAAGTCTTGCATGACTTAGCTTTTTTGTCGCCACACGGGCGGTTGCGGTGTCTGTAGATGATGTCGCTTGCTTGGTCATCTTCTTCCTTGGAGTGACGACCACGATGAAGCCGCTGCTCCAACCAGACCAGATTTCCACACCCGCGCCCCTACCTGGCGCGCCAAAGATGTCGGTGGAAACGACAACTATGGAATCACTGGGATCCCTTCTATGGTTGGCGAGCGCGGGGTTGTGCAAAGAGCGGGTCTAGTAGCTAGCACAAAGATCGTTTACCCAGGTTTGGGCCACAAGGATGCGTAATACCCTAGTCCTGCTTTGGTGTATATTTGAGTGTTCTTGAGTTCTTGAACTAGCTACGACGTGTGCGTAGTCCAAAAGATCTGAATCCTTCTCCAGTACGCCTCGGGCCTCCTTTTATAGTCAAAAGGAGTTGCCACAGTGGTACACAGGAGGTCGAAAGGTATACAGTGTACAAGCTTATCGCATGTCATTACGGGACTAGATGCATTAAATGCGCTCCTTAGGTGTCCCGTTGCTTTTATTGGGGAGGGAAACGAGGCCCGTCCCGTCCGTCGTCGCTCCGCTTCGCTCCGACACGCGTCCAGGCAAACGAGGCATGCAGCGCCACGTAGGCTGGCAGGCTGCTGAGATGGTGTGGTGGTAGGGTCTTCACGAAGATCTGCATGCCACCACGCAGGTGCTTGACTGAGTTGGCCTATAGGCCGCACGTCGCCACGCAGGTGTTCGCCTAGTCGATGGGCTGGCAGCTGCATGGGAACGATGGCGGAGCTTTGGCAGATGTGGGCCTGGCTGTGGCCCCGTAGGTGTCCTCGGCAAGGTTCTTGCCGGGGCCCAGGTAGGGGTCTTTTCCGTGGCATCGTGGTCGTCCCCGGCAAGGATCTTGTCGGGGGTCTCGTGGATTTCCTTGGCAAGGATCTTGCCGAGGATCATCGTCTTCTGGTCCTCATCCGATCTAGTGTGCTTAGGATCTGCACAAAGATCTGCATGCCACCATAGAGGTGCCTCCCGAGCCTTGGTTCC
The DNA here is from genome assembly GCA_021605205.1 of Aegilops longissima. NCBI lineage: Eukaryota > Viridiplantae > Streptophyta > Magnoliopsida > Poales > Poaceae > Aegilops > Aegilops longissima. The sequence continues at coordinate 575,226,658 of CM038677.1, forward strand.
AATGTGGTTGATGGCGTTGGAACCGATGGGCTCAAGGGTGGTGCGCTCTGCTGGCGTTGGGCAAGTTGCCCCGGCAAGGCTTTTGCCGGGGCTGCGGAGGCTGCCTCGGCAAGGGTCTTGCCAGGGGAGTCCACCTCGCCCTCTTGCTCTTTGTGTCTCTGGTCTTGGCGTTGCTTTGCCCGTCTTGTGCCTTTGGCTAACCTCCTCTGCCCTGCTAAGTGTGGTCGCAGGTGCGGCTCTGACTGCCCGTGCACAAGTAGAGGGGTAAAAAGGACAGCCCCTACTTTTGTACACCGACAGGTAACTTAGTGTTTTACGAAAGTTCTTCGGTTTCTTGCTAATCGAAGGAGGTTATTAATAAGACTTGATCATCCTTATTAATGGATCATTTTTAGAGGTATGAAGTTGATGAATTTAGTAAGCAGAACCTTATGTTCCTAACTTTTGTTTTCTGTTTTTAGTAGTTAAATAAAATAAATTGCCATGTTTTGCCTATTTTTTGAATTTCCCGTGCAATAAAAAATGACCCGAAAATAAAAGTTCTTAGAATGCCCTAAAAATTTAATACAATTTTTTCTCATTATTTCTGAATTTATAGTGCAAATAACATCAGAGGGGGGTGCACCAGGTGGGCACAACCCACTGGCGCACCAAAGAGCCCAGCGCGCTACTGTGGGTTGTGGTCCCCCTCACTTATCTCTTTAGCCCATGTCATCACCTACCTCCAGAAAAAAATCACCATTGCTCTCTCTCTCTCTCTCTCTCTCTCTCTCTCTCTCTCTCTCGTGTTCTTGCTCTCAAACCCGCGGATTTTGATCTCTTTTTTTGAAGCTCCGTTTCCGAAACGGTTTTGGGGGATTGCTACATGGTATGTGACTCCTCCATTGCTCCAATTAGTTTTTGCTTTAGTGGATGATATTTTGAATAATTAGCTACTCTTGGTGCTGCTGTAGATGAGCTTGCATGTTGAATTCTTAGAGTTCTAAGTATTTTGAATGCTTAATATGGCCTTTATGCATCCCTATGAGTAGTTGCTACCAATCTTGTGAAGTTTTGTTAACAAAATTTTGTGACCCAAATTTTTTCACAAATTTGTACGCGAATAAAATGAACTTATTTGGAAGGAGTTCTTCATGGCGGAGGTCCTCGGAGGCATCTTCTAGTAGTGGCTCAACCTGCCAGTCTTATGTTGAACCAAGTGCAAGTTCAATACGGGATGCCGCTACCAAATCATGTTTATGGCCGTGCGACGATTTCATGATGAGTGCAGGTATTAAAAAAAGAATTTGAGCAATATATTCACAATGCCGAGCTAGGTCCCTACATTGAAGATAAGTGCAACCAGCATCTCAGTCTCTCAGAATCGTTTACTAAAGAGTTTAAACTTCATCCTCGTGAGTCTAGAGTTTCGTTTAAACTTTATGACCATCCAATTACCATGCCTCTAGTGGTGTTTAGTGGTGTGTGTAAACTTCCATTTTGGGGTTCGTTGGACGAACCACCAAGGTCTGAGTATGACTCATTTTTGACTAGTCTTTGCTATGGTGAGAATAGAGGAGTGAGACAAGGTAGAATAAAAAGTATTCATTTCCCATCAATTCAATACTTTGCACTGTTTAATGCAAAATGCATCGTAGGAAAACAAGACTATAGTACACTCTGTGCCCCTGACTTGAGCCTCATACACACTGCTCTCACCGATAATAAATGTTATAACCTTGGAGCGATTGTTGCATGCAGATTGCAGCGCAACGCTGGTAGTGGATATTTTTATGCTGGGATTTATGCTTCATGTTTAGCAAAGGAGTTTGGCGTATCACTTTGGCCTAATGACCTCATCCTACCTACTCAGTACTTAGACTTTGAGGCCATGAAGCGCCATAAGTTCCTTAAGGGTGAGATCACTGATTATACTTACTAGCAAAAGGGCCCGTGCGTTGCACCGGGTGAAAAAACCCACACTTCCCTAACCCAATTGCTCAAGACCCCCTCTCATTCCACGACACACCGCCAGCCACGATGACATGAACAAACTCTTTGAAATCCTCCATGCTGCCATGAAAATATGTACTGCAGAAAAAATATGAACGTATTTTAGAAGTGTATTAAAGGTGTGTGGAATTTAAATCATAGAAATATCTACCTAGTTGTGAGTATCTCTTCAAGCCTTTGTCGGAGTTGCTTAGTGCTGCCCAAAACATATCGCGTTATACCGTAAATAGTAGAGTCCATTTTAGTATACAATGATTTTTGCTTCACTACGGAGGTAACACAAAATTTCATGAACCAATGTTGGCTAGGTTTAGGGACTATGTAGCATAGCACTATTCATGTCCAACTATCAAGCACCTATTATTAACGGGTACTATATTTTTCATTGTAATTCTCAAAAAAAAATATTGTGCATGAACAATTAATAAACAATTTTAGATTATGATTTAGACATAGTAATTTTTTGCAGGTGTTAAACAATTCTAACATAATTTTCTCTCGAGTTATGGACGGGGTAAAACTGCGTTCGTGGGATGATAGCTAGTGGTGGAGGATGAATTTTTTTTGAGGGGGACGACTTTTGATTGATTTCTAGCTGGTATACTTTGTTCCCACAATCTTTTAAAGATCAATCAACTCATTACGGGACAAAACAAATGACAAAAAATCACCAGGCTATTTTTTTATCAATCCCAAAAATCCCTCTCTTTCCTTCTTTATTATCAGTTCCCAAAATCCCTCCTTTCCTTCTTTGTTCTCTCTGTTCTTCCTTATTAGTACACTTTCTTCTTATTATTACGAGTCGTCTGGCTTCCCACTTTTTTCCCCAGGTCCCTCCTTTCCTTGTTATTACGGGACAACTTTCCACTTTTCTATTTTTTGCTTTCAATCCCCGAAATCCCTCCTTTCCTTCTTATAGCACAAATGCCCGTGGGTTGCAACGGGCAATCGAGCGGTACGCGCGGGCGGGGTTCACGGACCTGTCCACGGTGCACGAGCTCCCCTACGACCACTCCATCCTGCTGGAGAACCTCTTGGACCCGCGCGTGCCCATCTCGCACGCACCGCACCGACCGGACGGCCAAGCGGGAGGACGCAGCAGCCGCTGGCCTTCGAGGTCGCCAAGCGCACCGCCTGGGCTTCGCCCGCCACCGGTGGCGCGAAAGCGCCGCACCTCCGCAACCTACTCCGCTTTGAGGCGCCTGCATGCTCACCAACACACTCGAAGTTCATGGACAAGGACGGCAGGGAGCAGTGCTTCTCGGTGTAGTTCTGTTCCGGCCGCGCGGGGGGGAAGTCGATGCTGCTCGTCTGGTTCGGGTCCACGGCGAGGTCGCCGCTGCTTTGAGGGTGCTGCCGAGATGGTACTTCCACCGTAACGCTGCAAGGTGTTCGAGCGAACATGGGGTTCCTGCCATCGCAGAACGAGGTGCTGCTCCGGAGAAGGTGCCCACCAAGGAGCTCTACCTCAACCTCCGCTCCTCGAACACTGGTGGCCGAGTACCGCCGGGATGGACAGGGCCGTCCACGGCATGCCCTACTACTTCGCCACAACACCATCTCGCCGCCCGTGCCGCCGTCGTGGAGCGAGCACCGGCGGGGCCGCCGCCGATCTCCGCGTCGTTCCCGCCAAGGGCGGCTTCGCACGCAGCACGCGCCCAACCGACCAGCGAGTTCTTCCAAAGACGTCGTGCATCGCATGGGGTGCGAGGATAGTGTCAACAGTACACCACCACGAAGAAGGCCTTCGTCGTGCTTCGCTGCGGTGGCGGCCGCCGCGGGCGCCTTGGAGGCCATGGCGACAAGCAAGGGCCGCCCCGCCGATTTTGCTAATCCGATTTTCCTAGGTTTCCGATTCCTGGTTTGCCATCGGGAGTCGATTCGCTGTCTCCTCTTCCCGTGATTATTTCCTTCGTTCTCTTTCCTTCCTCTCGCTTGTTGATGCCGTAAAGCCATCGGCGTATATATATTGCTGCCCAATGCTGGGATTGATTGCAAAGAATCAAGGTGGGACTATTTATTTTGATAACAAACCGTGTTTTGTCGCACAAGCTTACCAGCTCAGTTGGCCACAACCTTCGAGATGGAGCCTCTTGCGTGACTCAGTGGCACATAAGAAAAGGCCCAGAAGTGGAACAACGTGGCCCAATATAGGTGAGGTGCGTGCGTTGCGAATGACTGAGCAAGGTAGAAACTCTACGAGCGTGGGTTGAAATTAGTACCTCCTCGCTTATGTGTTTAAAATTCAAACTGAAAGCGTAAATTCACAGGAAGAAGCGTATTGTGACGGTGAACCCACGGAGTCAATCCGTGCTTTATTATTAGGGAAAGATAACTTCTTGTTCAATACAGATTCCACTGTGCCTGCCCTCTTTGATTATCACAACAAAGGAAGGTATTATGTTATTGAGAGCGAGGCTAGCGCACACAACACAAAGGTCGTGGTTGCTCGGCGGGATGAGGAGGCTGCACCAAGAGCCTCTGTGAGCTATCACTCTGATTATTATGCAGGCCGCAGACAGTGGTTACCAAGCTAGGCCAAAAGCCTAAGCTTGGGGGAGTACGTATTTCCACCAACGTTACATTCATGTTCACACATTGCATTCCAGTTGTCGGTGCTCACACTTTTTCATTGTACTATCCATGTGATACGTCTCCAACGTAACTATAATTTTTTATTGTTCCTCACTATTATATTATCTGTTTTGGATGTTTTATATGCATTAATATGCTATTTTATATTATTTTTGGGACTAACCTATTAACCTAGAGCCCAGTGCCAGTTTCTGTTTTTTTCCTTTTTTGAGTTTGACAGAAAAGGAATACCATACAGAGTCCAAGTGAAATAAAACTTTCGCGATGATTTTTCTTGGACCAGAAGACACCCAGCAAACTTGGAGAGGGGGCTAGAAGATCCCCGAGGAGGCCACAAGCCTTAGGGGCACGCCCCAAGGGGGGCCCTGAGGGCTTGTGCGCCCCTCGGAGGTCTCGTAACCCTAATTCTTGTTCTATGTATTCCCAAATATTCCCAAATGACCAGAAGCGTCCACCAAAATACCTTTCTGCCATCGTAACCTTCTTTTCCTGTGAGATCCCATCTTGGGGCCTTTTCCGGTATCCTGCCGGAGGGGGATTCGACCACAGAGGGTTTCTACATCAACTCTATTGCCCTTCTGATGAAGCGTGAGTAGTTTACCACGGACCTACGGGTCCATAGCTAGTAGCTAGATGGATTCTTCTCTCTCTTCGATCTTCAATACATGTTCTCCTCGCTGTTCTTGGAGTTCTATCCGATGTAATATTCTCTTGGGGTGTGTTTGTCGAGATCCGATGAATTGTGGATTTATGATCAGATTATCTATGAACATTATTTGAGTCTTCTCTGAATTCTTATATGCATGATTTGATATCTTTGTATTTCTCTTCGAATTATCGGTTTGGTTTAGCAAACTAGATTGGTTGTTCTTGCAATGGGAGGGGTGCTTAGTTTTGGGTTCAATCTTGCGGTGTCCTCGCCCAGTGACAAAGTAGGGGTAGCGAGGCACGTACTGTACTATTGCCATCATGGATAAAAAGATGGGGTTTTCATCATATTGCTTGAGTTTATCCCTCTACATCATGCCATCTTACTTAAGGCGTTACTCCATTCTTATGAACTTAATACTCTAGATGCATGCTGGATAGCGGTCGATGTGTGGAGCAATAGTAGTAGATGCAGGCAGGAGTTGGTCTACTTGACACAGACGTGATGCCTATATTCATAATCATTGCCTTGGATATCGTCACAACTTTGTGCTTTTCTATCAATTGCTCGACAGTAATTTGTTCACCCACCATGTTGTTTTCTTTCAAGAGAGAAGCCTCTAGTGAAACCTATGGCCCCCGGGTCTATTTTCCATCATATATTTTCAGATATATAAGCCAAAAAACCCAAAATACCTTGCTGCAATTTATTTGTTTTCACTTTGTTTTATGTTTTAGTAATCTTTTATATCCATCTCTATTAGATCTCACTCTTGTTCGAGACCGTGAAGGGATTGACAACCCCTTTTTCGTGTTGAGTGCAAGTGTTTGTTAGTTTGTGCAGGTGCATAGATTTAGGACTTGTTTGTGTCTCCTACTGGATTGATACCTTGGTTCTCAAACTGAGGGAAATACTTATCTCTACTTTGCTGCATCACCCTTTCCTCTTCAAGGGAAAAATCAACGCAAGCTCAAGAAGTAGCGCCATGCTAGTTTCATTTTCTCGCTTTCTTCTCGTGTGTTTGAAAAACTTTGAGAAAATAAAAAATATGTTTCTTGCTTCTTTTCGGTTTTTCTTTCTAGTTTAGCTAGCTGTAGTATTAAAAATAAAACCCAAAAAGACTTCCTTGTTCTTCTTTTGCTTGTTGGGAGTTTTCCCGTGTAAATAGTTTTTTTCTCGCTTTTGTTTTCCCTTTTTCCTTTAATTTGCTTTCTTCAAGAAAAACTAAAAACTCCAAAAATATTTCAGTGTGTTTCTCTGAAATTCTTTTCTTTTTGTTGAGTCATACCGAGGAGAAGACAACGACGAAAATGTTGAGGGGCTCTCATATGCATTGATATTGATTTAACGAAGAGCCGATATTACCTTGTCTTCTCCCCTTGAATAAAAAGTTAGCAGATTCCAGCTTAGTCCACGACACTCTTGCACTATTATTATTTTCGTATCATTCGGTCGTGGAAGTGAAAGGCAATAATGACGATATTTGATGAACTGGCTGTGGCAGAGAGAAACAGGTATGAACTCAACTTGTTCTGTTTTTTAAAATATGTTTAACCTAGTATCCATGATTCAGCATATTATGATCAAACATGTTTGCCATGACAACTAGAGATTATAGTTTCTCATGCCATGCTTAAGTAGCTAGGAGTGGATAATGATCTATCTTGGATATCAACATGCATTAAAATGATTGTGATGTGGTATGATGATATGGTATCCTCCTACGAATGTTTCGAGTGGCTTGACTTGGCACGTGTTCACACATGTAGTTGAATCAAAACCAACATAGCCTCTATGATATTTATGTTCATGGTGTTCATATCCTACTCATGCTAGTATTATATGTTTATTATGCATAACACAAGTTCATGACCGTTTTCGCTCTCTAGCTGGCCGCTTCTCAACCTATTTGCTAGCCTTCGCTTGTACTAAGTGGAAATGCTGCTTGTGCACTGCTACCTCTTGAGCTTGCGTTGGTTTTTCCCTTGAAGAGGAAAGGGTGATGCAGCAAAATAGAGTAAGTATTTCTCTTAGCTTTTGAGAACCAAGGTATCAATCCAGTAGGAGACAACGCGACAAGCCACCGAATACCTGCACAAACAAACACCAACTTGCACCCAACGTGATAAAGGGGTTATCAATCCCTTCACAGTTATTTGCAACTTGAGATCTGACAGAGATGGATAAACAATAAAGTAATATTTTTGGTTTATGGAAAGTAATAGATTGCAAAGGAAGTAAATAGGAAACTAAGATTGTAGATCGGAAACTTGTATGATGGAAAGTAGAAGATTATATGATGGAAAATAGACTCGGGGGCCATAGGTTTCACTAGAGGCTTCTCACGAGATAGAAATTATTATGGTGGGTGAACAAATCACTGCCGAGCAATTGATAGAAAAGCACAAAGTTATGACGATATTTAAGGCAATGATCATGAATATAGGCATCACGTCCATATCAAGTAGACCAAAATGATTCTACATCTACTGCTATTACTCCACACATCGACCGCTATCCAGCATGCATCTAGAGTATTAAGTTCATAAGAACAGAGTAATGCATTATGCAAGATGACATGATGTAGAGGAATTAACTCAAACAATAGGATGAAAACCCCATCTTTTTATCCTCGATGGCAACAATACAATACGTGTCGGTTCCCCTTCTATCACTAGGATCGAGCACCGCAAGATTGAACCCAAAGCTAAGCACTTCTCCCATTGCAAGAAAAACCAATCTAGTTGGCCAAACCAAATCGATAGTTCGAAGAGACTTGCAAAGATATCAAATCATGCATATAAGAATTCAGAGAAGATTCAAATAATATTCATAGGTAAGCTGATCATAAATCCACAATTCATCAGATCTCGGCAAACACACTGCAAAAGAGTATTATATCGAATAGATCTCCAAGAACATGAAGGAGAACTTTGTATTGAGAATCAAAGAGAGAGTAGAAGCCATCTAGCTACTAGCTATGGACCCGTAGGTCTGTGGTAAACTACTCACGCTTCATCGGAGAGGCAATGGTGTTGATGTAGAAGCCCTCCATGATTGAATCCCCTTCCGGCAGGACGCCGGAAAAGGTCCCTAGATGGGATCTCATGGGTACGGAAGGTTGCGGCGGTGGAAAAGTGGTTTTGTGGCTCCCCTGGATGTTTCTGGGGTATAAGAGTATATATAGGAGGAAGATCTAGGTCAGGGGGTCACCGAGGGGCTCACAAGGTCGGGGGGCATGCCCTACCCCCTAGGCGCGCCCTCCACTCTTGTGGACGCCTCATGGCTCTTCTGTCTTGCACTCCAAGTCTCCTGGGTGTCTTTTGGTCCACGAAAAATCATCACGAAAGTTTTATTCCATTTGGACTCCGTTTGGTATTCCTTTTCTGCGGAACTCTAAAACAAGGAAAAAACAAAAACTGGCACTGGGCTCTAGGATAATAGGTTAGTCCCAAAAATCATATAAAATAGCATATTAATGCATATAAAATCCAAAACAGATAATATAATAGCATGGAACAATAAAAAATTATAGATACGTTGGATACGTATCAAGCATCCCCAAGCTTAATTCCGGCTCGTCCTCGAGTAGGTAAATTATAAAACCAGAATTTTTGATGTGGAATGCTACCTAACATATTTATCCATGTAATTCTCTTTATTGTGGCATGAATGTTCAGATCCGTATGATTCAAGACAAAAGTTTAATATTGACATAAAAACAATAATACTTCAAGCATACTAACAAGATAATTATGTCTTCTCAAAATAACATGGCCAAAGAAAGCTTATCCCTACAAAATCATATAGTCTGGCTATGCTCCATCTTCATCACACAAAATATTCAAATCATGCACAACCCCGATGACAAGCCAGGCAATTGTTTCATACTTTTGATGTTCTCATACCATTTCAACTTTCACGCAATACATGAGCGTGAGCCATGGACATAGCACTATAGGTGGAATAGACGGTGGTTGTGGAGAAGACAAAAAGGAGATAGTCTCACATCAACTAGCCATATCAACGGGCTATGGAGATGCCCATCAATAGATATCAATGTGAGTGAGTAGGGATTGCCATGTGTCGGATCTTGGGTTCCGACAAAACCCTAAAGGTTCGAACACTGGGGTGCGCACGAAGATCTTCCCCTACCAAATCTCGCCCTTAACCTCGCTACGATCTCTAAGGCTAGCTCAACGAACTCGCAACGCAAGAGACACAAGATTTATACTGGTTCGGGCCACCGTTGCGATGTAATACCCTACTCCAGTGTGGTGTGGTGGATTGCCTCTCGGGCTGAGGATGAACAGTCAAGGGGAAGAACAGCCTCCTGAGGTGAGGTGTTCTTGTGCTCGGTGCATGTGTGGGTGATCTAAATCAGCTTAGGCCCAGATCGAGACCAGTTTCCTTCTACTGTGGTGGCTAGCCCTATTTATAGAGGCTTTGGTCCTCTCCCCAAATATTGAGCGGGAAGGGAGCCAACAACGCCCAATTTGAAAGGGGATAGCTAGTACAAGCTATCCTAACAAAAGCAGTCTTCGCCTGCAAAAAGCTCTGGTGGTGACGCTGCCTTGGGCTCCATGGTGACCTCCGTCTTGCCGTCATGCTGGTCTTGGTCTTGTTGCACCGATATGGAAACCTTTGCTTGACGCCTCGGTACTCCTCGCCTGCGCTTGCCTCCTTAGCACCAAAGAGGAAACAAGGACACTGTGCGCGCTGGCGCCCGCCTGATCCCGATCGGCATGGCTCACGTCATTGGAACCTCATGAGGTTTGCCTTGCCTTGAACTCTCCGCCCTTCGCGAGCCAGCCTGGTGAGGCCGCTCCAGAGGAGGTCTTGTGTCGTCCACCTCGCGAGACTTGGCCCCTCGCGAGGGTCTTGAATGCTTGCTGGTGAAGATGGGCCATACGGGCCCGCTTGCAGAGCCACACCGTGGGCCGCAGGCAGGCATGTCTGGGGACCCCCGTTCCCAGAACGCCGACAGTAGCCCCCGGGCCCAAGGCGCGCTCGGGCTTGGCTTTGAGGCGAAGCCAAAGGGCAAGTGCGGAGCGCCGGGGGCCCCAATAGCCTGCGGCCTTGGTCGACGCATGGCGGTTGATTGGACGTGGGCGTCCCCGCTTCCCCATGCTGCCTCGGCAAATGCCCGACTCGACGAGTCACTAGTGCATGCAAGGAAAACCATCATTACCTGTGATCGTGGGGGCGCTGGTTGGCCTTCTCCTGCTATAAATGGGGAGGGGGCAGAGCCCCCGTCGCCCATCTCTTCTCATTCCGCTAGCTTCTTCCTTCTTGCTCCATTGCCAGCAGCAACTCCAATGGCGCCCATCCAAAGGTTTTCTGCCGCGGAGAAAGGAAAGACTCCCCGTGACGAGCCGAGGCCACTCCCACCGAAGAAGAGGCCGGTCCCCCACTGCGACGTAGTGGCGATGCAGATGGTGACTAGGCCTTGGTGCGAGCGGCCTCCTCCAGGGTACCCATTACCCCTGTACGCCCAAGCCGAGGGCTCAGGAGGAAGAGGCGTTGAGCGGCGCCGCGCACGCCGCACCGCGGTGGCGCGCGTCGCTGCCCCTGGGGTCCACGCCGTGGACTCCTCGCGCGAGCTTGTGCTATGGGCGGTGATGCCTCCAAGTACTTGGATCCGCTTCCCTTCCTTCTTCTCCGTCGAGATGCCGCCGAGGGGACCTCTCGAGCTTTGGCTGCAGCACGCCGACTGCGACGCACCGGCGACTGGAGCGGAGGTTGAGGCTGCCTCCTCGGGGAAGATCTTCATGACCCGAGGCTGGGGTGAAGTTGCTCGGGTGTGTCGTGCGGAGGGCGCCTGAGGGAGTCCTGGACGAAGGTGTCCTCGGGCGTCCGGCCTGTTATCTATGGGCCGGACTGATGGGCTGTGAAGACACGAAGACCGAAGACTATACCCGTGTTCGAATTAGACTCTCCTTGGCGTGGAAGGCAAGCTAGGTGACCTATTATGAAGATTTCCTCCGATGTAATCGACCTGATGTAACCCTAGATCTCTCCGGTGTCTATATAAACTGGAGAGCATCGTCCGGATAGGACAGATTCATTACCATATTCACATAGGCTAGACTTCTAGGGTTTAGCCATTACGATCTCGTGGTAGATCAACTCTTGTAACACTCATATTCATCAAGATCAATCAAGCAGTAAGTAGGGTATTACCTCCATAGCGAGGGCCCGAACCTGGGTAAACATCGTGTCCCCCATCTCCTGTTACCATCGATCCTAGACGCACAGTTCGGGACCCCCTACCCGAGATTCGCCGGTTTTGACAGCGACATTGGTGCTTTCATTCAGAGTTCCACTGGGCTGTCGTTGAAAGGTTTGATGACCCCTTCAATTATCAATAATGACGTTGTCCAGGGAGGGACCTTCCTCCCCGGACAGGTTTTTGTGTTCGGCGGCTTCGCACTACGGGCCAACTCGCTTGGCCATCTGGAGCAGATCGATAGTTACGCGCCTGGCCATCAAGTCAGGTTCGGAATCTTGAACTACGTTGCGATATCCGTGGAGACTTGATCTTCGAGGGATTTGAAACCGCGGCGATCGCTCCCCCTTTCTCCGAAGAACATGACTTAAATCTGACATCGGAGCACACCCAGGAGATGGATCCTGTTGCTGCAACAGCCTCAGTACCAAAGCAGATCATCCCCTCCGAGGCCATAAAGTCCGCGGTGTTGAAGCCGCACAAGAACTCGCCATCCTGCAATGCTGGCATCAATGGAACTCCGGATTCGTCTCCGGCTACATGTTCCGGATCAACTGTGCCTGCGGACACCGAGCTGGATCGGTTATCGATTTTTGAATTTAGCGCCGCAGACATCTTCCAGCATTCGCCTTTGGGTGACGTACTAAATTCTTTGAAGAACTTGTCCTTGGAGGAAGACTCGCAGCCGAACTATGTTCAGTTCGAGCTAGAGGCGGACGACGAGGAATTTTGCTTCCCACCCGCCACCCACTTCATAGCCACCGTCGACGACTTAACCGATGTGCTTGACTATGGCTCCGAAGACATCACCGGTATGTGCTACCTCTTGAGCACTACGTTGGTTTTCCCTTGAAGAGGAAAGGGTGATGCAGCAAAGTAGCGTAAGTATTTCCCTCAGTTTTTGAGAACCAAGGTATCAATTCAGTAGGAGGCTACGCGCGAGTCCCTCGCACCTACACAAAACAAATAAATCCTTGCAACCAACGCGATAAGGGGTTGTCAATCCCTACACGGTCAATTACGAGAGTGAGATCTGATATATATGATAGGATAATATTTTTGGTATTTTTGTGATAAAGATGCAAACTAAAATAAAAGCAAAATAAAAAGCAAAGGAGACAACTAAGTGTTGGAAGATTAATATGATGAAGATAGACCCGGGGGCCATAGGGTTCGCTAGTGGCTTCTCTCGAGAGCATAAGTATTTTATGATGGGTGAACAAATTACTGTTGAGCAATTGACAGAATTGAGCATAGTTATGAGAATATCTAGGTATGATCATGTATATAGGCATCACGTCCGAGACAAGTAGACCGACTCCTGCCTGCATCTACTACTATTACTCCACTCATCAACCGCTATCCAAAGATGCATCTAGAGTATTAAGTTCATAAAAACAGAGTAACGCCTTAAGCAAGATGACATGATGTAGAGGATAAATTCATGCAATATGATAAAACCACATCTTGTTATCCTCGATGGCAACAATACAATCGTGCCTTGCTGCCCCTCATCACACCGGAAAGGACACCACAAGATTGAACCCAAAGCTAAGCACTTCTCCTATTGCAAGAAAGATCAATCTAGTAGGCCAAACTAAACTGATAATTCGAAGAGACTTGCAAAGATAACCAATCATACATAAATGAATTCAGAGAAGATTCAAATATTGTTCATAGATAATCTTGATCATAAACCCACAATTCATCGGTCTCAACAAACACACCGCAAAATAAAATTACATCGAATAGATCTCCACGAGAGAGGGGGAGAACATTGTATTGAGATCCAAAAGAGAGAAGAAGCCATCTAGCTACTAACTATGGACCCGAAGGTCTGAGGTAAACTACTCACACTTTATCGGAGGGGCTATGGTGATGATGTAGAAGCCCTCCATGATCGATGCCCCTTCCGGCGGAGGTCCGGAACAGGCCCCAAGATGGGATCTCGTGGGTACAGAAGGTTGCGGCAGTGGAATTAGGTTTTGGCTCAGATCTCGATCATTTGGGGGCGTGAGGTATATATAGGAGGAAGGAGTACGTCGGTGGAGCAACAGGGGGCCCACGAGGGTGGAGGGCGCGCCCTGGGGGGGTAGGCGCACCCCCTACCTCGTGGCCTCCTCCTTTGTTTCTTGACGTAGGGTCCAAGTCTCCTGGATCATATTCTTCCTAAAAATAACGTTCCTGAAGGTTTCATTCCGTTTGGACTGCGTTTGATATTCCTTTTCTGCGGAACTCTGAAATAGGCAAAAAACAACAATTCTGGGTTGGGCCTCCGGTTAATAGGTTAGTCCCAAAAATAATATAAAAGTGAATAATAAGGCCCAATAATGTTCAAAACTGTAGATAATATATCATGGAGCAATCAAAAATTATAGATACGTTGGAGACGTATCAAGCATCCCCAAGCTTAATTCCTGCTCGTCCTCGAGTAGGTAAATGATAAAAATAGAATTTTTGATGCGGAGTGCTACTTGGCATAATTTCAAAGTAATTCTTCTTAATTGTGGTATGAATATTCAGATCCGAAAGATTCAAGATAAAAGTTTAATATTGACATAAAAATAATAATACTTCAAGCATACTAACAAAGCAATTATGTCTTCTCAAAATAACATGGCCAAAGAAAGTTATCCCTACAAAATCATATAGTCTAGCTATGCTCTATCTTCACCACACAAAGTATTTAAATCATGCACAACCCCGATGACAAGCCAAGCAATTGTTTCATACTTTTGACATTCTCAAACTTTTGCAATCTTCACGCAATACATGAGCGTGAGCCATGGACATAGCACTATATGTGGAATAGAATGGTGGTTGTGGAGAAGACAAAAAGGGAGAAGATAGTCTCACATCAACTAGGCGTATCAACGGGCTATGGAGATGCCCATTGAGGGAGTCCCGGATTAGGGGGTGTCCGGATAGCCGGACTACCATCATCAGCCGAACTATCATTGGCCGAACTATCATCATCGACCGGACTCCAAGACTATGAAGATACAAGATTGAAGACTTCGCCCCGTGTTCGGATGGGACTTTCCTTGGCGTGGGAGGCAAGCTTGGCGATACGGATATGTAGATCTCCTACCATTGTAACCGACTCTATGTAACCCTAGCCCTCACCGGTGTCTATATAAACCGGATGGCTCTAGTCTGTAGGACAGAAGAACAACCCTTACAATCATACCATAGGCTAGCTTCTAGGGTTTAGCCTCCTTGATCTCGTGGTAGATCCACTCTTGTAAACATCCACAATATCAATATCAATCGAGCAGGACGTAGGGTTTTACCTCCATCAAGAGGGCCCGAACCTGGGTAAAACATCGTGTCCCTTGTCTCCTGTTTCCATCCGCCTAGACGCACAGTTCGGGACCCCCTACCCGAGATCCGCCGGTTTTGACACCGACATTGGTGCTCTCGTTGAGAGTTCCTCTGTGTCGTCACCGATAGGCATGATGGCCTCTTCAATCGATAACGACGCCGTCCTGGGTGAGACTTTTCTCCCCGGACAGATCTTTGTATTCGACGGCTTCGCATTGCGGGCCAACTCACTTGGCCATCTGGAGCAGATCGAAAGCTACGCCCCTGGCCGTCAGGTCAGGTTTGGAAGCCTAAACTTCATGGCCGATATCCGCGGGACTTGATCTTGATGGATCTGAGCCACATACCGGCGTGCCGCTACTGTCACGATGGGCATGACCTAACTCGCCACGGACAAGACTTGAGGCCACACGAATCCGCTCCGACCCATAGTCCGGAGCCGATCGCTCTGATCGAGGACGGATGGCTGGATACCGCCTCGGGAGCTGCAACTTCTACGGCGATGGAGCTGAACACTTACCTTGTCCCGCATAAAACTCATGACTCCGAGGTGCCGGACTCTCTGCCGGACTCCGAACCTCCTGCGCCCGCCACGAATCCGATTGGCGCCGATCATGGAATTCACCGCCGCGGACATCTTTTCAAAGACTCGCCCTTCGGCGATATCATAAATTCATCAAGCATCTCTCGCTATTCGAGAGCCTGGCGAACTATGGCCAGGATGGTTGGGACGCGGACGACGAAGAAATTCAGAGCCCACCCACCACCCACTTCGTAGCCACCGTCGATGATTAAACCGACGTACTCGACTACGACTACGAAGACATCGACGGTATGGACGACAATGCCGGAGACCACCAAGAACCAGTTCCTACAGGACACTGGAAGACCACCTCGTCATACGACATATACATGGTGGACACCCCAAAAGATGGGGACGGCGAAGAAGCAACGGAGGCCGATTCGTTAAAGAAACAGCCCAAGCTCCGACGTCAGCAGCGCCGCTCTAAATCCCGCCACGGCAAGAATGGAGATTCCGGCACAGGAGATAATAACACCCCAGAAAGTGCCGAAGACAACTCCCTCCAAAGACGATCCAGCGCAGGAGGAGGCGGCAAGCCCTCACGAGAGGCGGCGGGGCGAAGAGGTCGAGGATGACAATTACTTACCTCCCCGGAGACGAGGCAAGCCTCGACAACGATTTAATCGTCGTGCACGAGGATCCCGTCGAACAAGAGCGTTTGAGACGCAGGCTAATGGCCACGACAAACAGCCTAAAGAAAAGCAGCAACAGCTTCAAGCTGATCAAGACCTCTTGGCCGATAGATGGACCGAGGTCCTCGCGTCAAGAGTACGAACTCAACGCCCCTCCAAAAGTTACCCAAAACGCAAGTTGCTCCCCGATTAGAGGAGGAAGCGTACAAACCTGCATCACCAGCGATATATCTGGCGACCGACCACCTCGTGGCGCGACAGAGAGGCATGCAAGCCCTCCACCAAAACCGTGCAGCGGCATCGCTCAAAAAGCATGAAGCCACGGGGAACGCTACGGACTTGCGAGATATATTGAGGACAAGGCAAGACAATCCAGATCTATCTATGGATCACGTGGGCGCCCCAAGACCCACAGCGAATACCGTCGCGCGGATACAACTACTCGGCCGGGCGAACACAGCAGATAACGCTCTCTCGAGCTACGTCGCGATATTGCTCAATCTGAGGCGCCGCACACCCACTATGCTTCACGGACGAAGTAATGGATCATCAAATCCCTGAAGGGTTTAAACCCGTCAATATCGAATCCTACGATGGCACAACAGACCCCGCGGTCTTTGATTGAGGATTATCTCCTCCATATACATATGGCCCGCGGCGACGATCTTCACGCCATCAAATATCTCCCACTCAAGCTTAAAGGACCAGCTCGGCATTGGCTTAACAGCCTGCCCGCAGAGTCAATTGGATGCTGGGAAGACTGGAAGCCGCATTCCTCGACAACTTCCAGGGCACGTATGTGCGACCACCAGACGCAGATGACCTAAGTCACATAATCCAGCAGCCAGACGAATCGGCCAGCAATTCGGACACGGTTCTTAACAAAGAAAAATCAAATCGTCGATTGTCCGGATGCAGAGGCCCTCGCTGCCTTCAAACATAACATCCGCGACGAGTGGCTGGCCCGGCACCTAGGACGGGAGAAGCCGAATCCATGGCAGCCCTCACATCACTCATGACCCGCTTCGTGTGGGAGAGGATAGCTGGCTAGCTCGCAGAACAACCTCAAAGCAAAACGCCGGCAGTCCGGATACCAAGGACCGCAATGGCAGGTTGCGTCGAAACAAAACAAACGCCGCGTAACGGCGATAGCAATGAGGATACGGCAGTCAACGCCGGATTCCGAGGCTCCAAGCCCGTCAACGGAAGAAGCCATTCAAAAGAACCACTCGGGCCCGTCCCAATTTGGACCGAATACTCGACCGCTCTGTCAAATACATGGAACCCCGAATAGCCAGCTAACCACACCAACAGAGATTGTTGGGTATTCAAGCGAGCAGCAAATTAATCGCCAAAACAGTAACAAGGGGCTACAGCGATGATGAGGAAGAGACCCGGCCGCCCGAACAACAGAGGACAAAAGGGATTTCCCCCTCAAGTTCGGACGGTAAACATGATATACGCAACGCATATTCCCAAGAGGGAGCGGAAGCGTGCACTAAGGGACGTACGATGGAGCCAGTCGCCCCAAAATTCAACCCATGGTCCTCTTGCCCGATCACTTTTGATCGAAGAGATCATCCGACCAGATCCGCCATGGCGGATTCGCGCATTGGTTTTAGACCCAATCGTCGATGGATTTCACCTCACGAGAGTCCCGGTGGACGGCGGCAGAGCTGAACCTGCTTTATCGGGATACGAGCGCGCAAGATGGGCATAGACCCTTCAAGGATTAAACCTACAAAGACAACCTTCAAAGGCGCCATACCGGTGTCGAGGCCAATTGTACGAGCTCGCCACATCGAAGTGGTCTTGGATCCCGGATAATTTCCGAGCGAGGAGTTAATCTTCGACATAGTTCCGCTCGCAGCGGCTATCACGCTCTGCTTTCGGAGGAACCGCGTTCAAGAAAATTCAACGCGGTGCCGCATTATGCATACCTTAAGCTCAAAATGCGAGCCCTCGTGGAGTCATCGCGGTCAATGGAAACACGGCGCGCCCTCCGAACGGAGGAACATACAGCGGCTCTCGGCGGAAGTACAGAGCAGCCTTTTAAGGCAATTTTGAGTCCGGTCGTTAAGCGACCGGACACGCCAAACGCGCCGAGCAACATCAACCAAGACCACAGCACGTTCGAGCATGCGTAGTAATGCGGCCTCAACCCCACCCTCGCAAAATTGTAAGACAAACTCTCCGCAGACATAATTACATACTGGAGATACCATGGGCATAGGGAAAGGCACAACCACAACAGACCAGTGCGGTTCGACCACACCAGGGCTCCCAAGTGTGTCGCTTTTTTCTTTTATTTCTCTCTTTTTTATAGAACTCTGTCCGCGGTGAACCTGCCAACTCATGATGCAACAGCCGGGGAAGGACAAAGGCGCGACGAACACTCGGTGGTCTCCATCACGAGCATTAAATTTGTTAAATACAACATTCCACGGCCTACCCCTGGAGGGAGACGCCTTTAATTCGTCCAATCCCTTGCTTTCCGCACTATTTGTATCATTCCGCACTCATAGCATATCTTCTCGAATAAAATGCAGCACTTTTTGCCCATAATTGCATTACCTTATATATATATATGTTAATTTACGACATGTTGCACCCGTATATTTTGGTACGGCCAAATACACCAGGGGCTTATGTTCTCCGCATTATGGTGTGATAAAGTCCGAACACTTTCACAAGTGCGGCACCCCGAACTTATAGCATTATATGAATCAGCTCTGAATCATGTCTTGGGTCAATAGTTGGGTTTGCCCGGCTCCCATGTTTGGCACCTTACGTTCCATTCTATCGGCTAAGGTAGCACTGGGAGAACCACTGCGATTGCGCCCCGGTTGAGCCGGTTAATGCCTCGATGGAGAAAGCTAAAACTGACCGTCATGATAAGGCGAGACCGATCGCTGTTCGAGAGGTCCTTTCGGGTCCTTAAAGACCTCGCCGCTTGAGCGAAGTTCGGATAATGTCCGATGAAGGCATGGATAGCGCCCTAATTCGGTCCTCCGAATACTAGGGGCTTCATAAAATTTAAAATTATAGAATTCTATGGCTAAGTGAGAGTGTTCAAGCACTATAAGTCCGGTTGCCTTGTTCGTTGTGTTGGCGCCTCCTCGATGGACCCAAAATGGGAACTAGAGTGCTCAAGTTTATCCGAACACCCCACACTCGTGGCATGGGGGCTGAAGCCGACGACTTGCCATCTCTCGATTTAATAAACGGCCGCATGTAAGGTAATATTTTAAATTAACAAGCGTTGCTTAGCGATATGAACAAAGTTTTCAGCGCATGTGGATAACACATTGCGAATTTACTCAATAATTACATCCACAGGGCACTCATCCGCAATCTTGCGGCGCCCTTCAGACAGTCTTATAGTACATCTCGGGCGACGATATTCCTTGCCCGCTGGCGGCGCGTCGATGATTAGCTTCTCCGCATCCAGCTTGCCCCAATGCACCTTTGCGCAGGCAAGGGCCCGACGAGCACCTTCAATACAAAGCGGGCGCTTGATAACCTCCACCTGAGGGCACGCATCCACCAACCGTCGCCGAGGCGAAGTAGCTCCCTGGCATGGCCTCTCGAGCCACAACCGGACTATGAGGCCCTTCATGGCCTGCTCGGCCACCTTGTGGAGCTCGACCAGCTGCTTCACTGGTCGCTAGGGGCACTGGATGGCGGCCTCGGCATCTCGAGACCGAAGACCTTCTCCGTTGAGCTCCCTCCTCGGCTCGGTAGAATGCGGCGACATCGAGACACGCTGTGAGGCAGATCTGCAAACGCCTCGAGAGCTCCGAATTCGGGTAAGTAACACGTAATTTACATTCACATGCTTGCTTTGCATGAAAAATGCCTTACCGCGCTATCTTCCTCATCAACTCAATCTCTGAAGGGACTTATGGGCATCGGCCTTGGCAGTTTTACACTTTCGAGAGCGAGGCAAGCTCGGACTCTCGAGTATTTGAGTCACGCTCCAAACTCTCATGCTTTTCCATGAGAGCACAGGCTCTTGCTGAACCACCGCCACCCGCGCCTCTTGCTTTTCTCGCTCTGCCCGTTCCATGGCCGCATTATGTTCGACGCGACACGGCCTCCTTGAGGTCGCCACCTCGTTCGTGGCCCTGTAGTACCCATGTTATCCTTGTTATTTTTGTTGCAACCTAAATCCTTTTCTCAGAAGGTACAAGTTCAAAGTGGTGTTACTCACCTTCTTTGTCCTGAGCTGCTTCTGGCGCGCCGAGCTCTTGCTCGGACCGCTCGAGCTCTGCTTCAAAGCACCGACCTCCATGATCGGTCTTGGCGAGAGGTCAAGCAGCGCAGCCTACAACCCATATTGACATAAATTTTTAGCAACCCTGCGTATATCTTCTTTTTTCAGATCCTCACCCCGGCTTTTCTTTCCAACACCGAACCGAGCATCGAGGGCTACTGTCTATGCGGTATTACATTGCATATTTTAACTTCTTACCTCAAAGCCCGATAGAAGGCTCTGCGAAGCTTTCGGTCAGCCCGCCCTTGGCGAGCTGCACCTTCTGAATCACCGCACTCATAATAGTGCGGTGTTCTTCCTCGATGGAAGTGCTCTGCAGCGCCTCCAACAAATTGCCCGGCGCCTCCGGTTGGACGGAAACCGTCGGCGTCACGGTCTTGCCTTTCATTCGAAGGGGCCGCCGGCCGGACTCCGGAACCACTGCGGGTTCTGATGTGGAGTCCGGCGCAAAGTCCGGGAGGGCGCCTTGTGGCGCCTCGGGCCTCCCCGATGGGTCCCTTCTTGGGATCCCACCTCGGCGTCCTCGGTGTCGCGAGGGGTGGAGGCGGTCGGGATGGAGTCTACATCCGACGGAGCCAATGACCCGCTCGATGAAGCGGGGAGATCATCACTGGCCGGACTACAGGCAGCATGCGGCATTAGAATGACACTATGTGGCGCAAAAAAGAAATTATAAATCATTCAGGAATCCGGATGCTTACGATCTCGCGGAGGCTGGCCCTTGAAGGCCATTCTTCCTCGCCAGCGTTGATGTTGGCGGAGCTGTCCGAGAATAGTCCTTCCCTCTTGGACCCTTGGCCTCCCCTGTTGGGGAAGCCTTCCTCTTCCTCTCTCCTCCTCCGGGAGAGAGTCCTCTTCTCCTCCTCGTTTTGGGAGGAGTCCGCCCGAGTCGTCGGACACCTGAAAACAGGAACTCTTCGAGCACCCGTGGCCTCCTTCTTGGCCTTCTTCTCCGACACCACGTGCGGTGCGGAACCAGCAGCCTCGCTAGACAGGCGTCTCTCGGATTTTTCGGCATAGGAGCCGGGCAGATAATCTGCTCCGCCTTCCTCATCCAATCTGTCAAAGGAAAAGGGAAATTAAAACCCGCATAGAGTCAAACTATGAAAAGCAAGTGTCCCGTAAAGGGGTAGAATCACTTACCTCGTTGGCTTGGCGCTGCGAGCGAAATCCGCCATCTTCAGTCGCGGATGCGGGGGCTTCGGCACCCTTGAACAGCACCCTCCAGGCGCCTTCGTACATCATGTCGAAGAGCCCACTCAGCGCCTGGTGCTGTTCCGGATCGAACTCCCACAGATTGAATGCCCGCTCTTGGCATGGGAGAATCCGACGGACGAGCATGACTTGGACCACGTTAACCAGCCCGAGCTTCTTCACCAGCTTCTGGATACAGGCTTGGAGTCCCGTCAGCTCCTCCGAACTACCCCACAGCAAGCCCTTCTCTTTCCAGGAGGTGAGCTGCGTGGGGATACCAGATCTGAACTTGGGGCCGCCGCCCATGTAGGGTCCGCTGCTCGGTGATATAGAACCACCCGATTGTCACCCTTGGCGGATTCCACGAAGGCCCTTGAACCAAAGGACATTGGGCATCTTGCCCAACATGGCGCCTCCGCACTCCGCTTGAGTGCCCTTCACTACCTTCGCTTGACATTGAAGGTCTTGAGCCAAGTCAAGTGGGGCTGGATGCAGAGGAAGGCCTCACACCGACGATAAACGCCGAGATGTTGAGAATGAAGTTGGCGCGGATCATGGAAATCAAGGCCGTAGTAGAACATGAGCCCCGGACAAAGGGGTGAAGTGGAAAGCCCAGTCCATGGAGGAAGTGGGAAGAAAGACGACCCTCTCATGGGGCCTGGGGGTGGGGATGAGCTGCCCTCGTCGGGCAGCCGGTCTGTGATGTCGCCGGAGAGGTATCCGGCACCGCGCAGTTTAGCGATGTGCTCCTCCTTAACGGTGGAGGCCAACCATTTACCTCCGCTCCGGACATGGTCGAGAAGGTTGAGGCGAGATCTTGCGAACTTGGGCGCTGGAGCTCGAGTCTTGGAGATAGATAAGCAAAGGAGGAAGAAGGCGTGGGTGAGAAGGTAAATCCTTATCCCTTATATGGGCGGGCGAAGTCTCGCGTCCCCACCGCCCGGTAAAACTCGCTTATCTCCCAAGCGTCACCATCAATGGCGCGGTTGGGTTACCCACGTCCGTATTGATGAGAATCCCGGATTAAGGGGGAACACGATCTCTGCTTCGACAAGACGTGCCAAGCAAACCGCTTCGCTAAATATGCTGAGGTGTTAAAGTAAAAAACAATTCAAGTAATGGCTTGGTAGTGGTGTGACGTCATGCCACAAAAAACGTCAGCAGATTGAACTTCTGTATATATTATTCTCTCTCGGTGGAACGTGGAATTTATTTTGCAGAGCGGACACTATCCTGGTATTCACAATCTTCTATCATTCGGAGGAGGAACCCGCCTTGCAATGCCAAGCAATATCTGCGCGGACTTATCGTCATTGAAGCCTGGTTCAGGGAGCTCGAGGAGTCCCGGATTAGGGGTGTCCGGATAGCGGACTACCATCATCACCGAACTATCATTGGCGGACTATCATCATCGACCGGACTCCAAGACTATGAAGATACAAGATTGAAGACTTCGCCCGTGTCCGGATGGGACTTTCCTTGGCGTGGAAGGCAAGCTTGGCGATCTGGATATGTAGATCTCCTACCATTGTAACCGACTCTATG
This sequence comes from Aegilops longissima, assembly GCA_021605205.1. NCBI lineage: Eukaryota > Viridiplantae > Streptophyta > Magnoliopsida > Poales > Poaceae > Aegilops > Aegilops longissima. The sequence goes on from CM038677.1 coordinate 575,249,677, forward strand.
TAACCCTAGCCCTCTCCGTGTCTATATAAACCGGATGGCTCTAGTCCGTAGGACGGAAGAACAACCCTTACAATCATACCATAGGCTAGCTACTAGGGTTTAGCCTCCTTGATCTCGTGGTAGATCCACTCTTGTAAACATCCACAATATCAATATCAATCGAGCAGGGCGTGGGTTTTACCTCCATCAAGAGGGCCCAACACAGGTAAAACATCGTGTCCCTTGTCTCCTGTTTCCATCCGCCTAGACGCACAGTTCGGGACCCCCTACCCGAGATCCGCCGGTTTTGACACCGACACCCATCAATAGATATCAATGTGAGTGAGTAGGGATTGCCATGCAACGGATGCACTAGAGCTATAAGTATATGAAAGCTCAACAAAATAAACTAAGTGGGTGTGCATCCAACTCGCTTGCTCACAAATACCTAGGGCATTTTGAGGAAGCCCATCATTGGAATATACAAGCCAAGTTCTATAATGAAAAATTCTCACTAGTATATGAACGTGACAAAATGAGAGACTCTCTATCATGAATATCATGGTGCTACTTTGAAGCACAAGTGTGGTAAAAGGATAGTAACATTGTCCCTTCTCTCTTTTTCTCTCATTTTTTTATTTGGGCCTTTTTTATGGCCTCTTTTTTTTCGTCTGGAGTCTCATCCCGACTTGTGGGGGAATCATAGTCTCCATCATCCTTTTCCTCACTTTCGACAATGCTATAAAATGAAGATCATCACACTTTTATTTTCTTACAACTCAACAATTACAACTCGATACTTAGAAGAAAATAGGACTCTATATGAATGCCTCCGGCAGTGTACCGAGATATGCAATGAATCAAGAGTGACATGTATGAAAGAATTATGAACGGTGGCTTTGCCACAAATACGATGTCAACTACATGATCATGCAAAGCAATATGACAATGATGGAGCGTGTCATAATAAACGGAACGGTGGAAAGTTGCATGGCAATATATCTCGGAATGGCTATGGAAATGCCATGATAGGTAGGTATGGTGGCTGTTTTGAGGAAGGTTTATGGTGGGTGTATGATACCGGCAAAAAGTGCGCGGTATTAGAGAGGCTAGCAATGGTGGAAGGATGAAGAGTGCGTATAATCCATGGACTCAACATTAGTCATAAAGAACTCATATACTTATTGCAAAAATCTAGAAGTTATCAAAGCAAAGTATCATGTGCATGCTCCTAGGGGGATAGATTGGTAGGAAAAGACCATCGCTCGTCCCAGACCGCCACTCATAAGGAAGACAATCAATAAATAAATTATGCTCCGACTTCATCACATAACGGTTCACCATACGTGCATGCTACGGGAATCACAGAATTTAACACAAGTATCTCTCAAATTCACAACTAATCAACTATCATGACTCTAATATCACCATCTTTATATCTCAAAACAATTATCAAGCATCAAACTTCTCATAGTATTCAACACACTCATAAGAATTTTTACTATTCTTGAATACCTAGCATATTAGGATTATTTAAACAAATTACCATGCTATTTAAGACTCTCAAAATAATCTAAGTGAAGCATGAGAGATCAATAGTTTCTATAAAACAAATCCACCACCGTGCTCTGAAAGATATAAGTGAAGCACTAGAGCAAAACTATATAACTCATAAGATATAAGCGAAGCACATAGAGTATTCTAACAAATTCCAAATCATGTATGGATATCTCAAAAGGTGTGTACAGAAAGGATGATTGTGGTAAACTAAAAAGCAAATACGCAAATCATACAAGACGCTCCAAGCAAAACACATATCATGTGGTGAATAAAAATATAGCTCCAAGTAAAGTTACCGATGGAAGTAGACGAAAGAGGGGATGCCTTCCGGGGCATCCCCAAGCTTTGGCTTTTTGGTGTCCTTAGATTATCTTGGGGGTGCCATGGGCATCCCCAATCTTAGGCTCTTGCCACTCCTTGTTCCATAATCCATCTAATCTTTCACCCAAAACTTGAAAACTTCACAACACAAAACTCAGCAGAAAATCTCGTGAGCTCCGTTAGCAAAAGAAAACAAAAGACCACTTCAAGGTACTGTAATGAACTCATTATTTATTTATATTGGTGTTAAACCTAATGTATTCCAACTTCTCTATGATTTATAAACTATTTTACTAGCCATAGATTCATCAAAATAAGCAAACAACACACGAAAAAGAGAATCTGTCAAAAACAGAACAGTCTGTAGTAATCTGTAACTAACGCAAACTTATGGAACTCCAAAAATTCAGCCAAAATAGGTCGACCTAGAAAATTTGTTTATTGATCAGCAGAAATTGGAATCAGTATTTTATCACGTTCTGTTGATTTTTCACAATCGTTTTCGTGAACAGAAAGTTTCTGGAAATTACAGCAAGATCAAATAACTATCATCCAAGAAGATCCTATAGGTTTAACTTGGCACAAACACTAATTAAAACATAAAAACACATCTAACCAGAGTATAGAACAAATATTTATTCCTAAACAGAAGCAAAAAGCAAAAAACTAAAAATAAAATTGGGTTGCCTCCCAACAAGCGCTATCGTTTAACGCCCCTAGCTAGGCATAAAAGCAAGGATAGATCTAGGTATTGCCATCTTTGGTAGGCAATCCATAAGTGGCTCTCATGATAGATTCATATGGTAATTTTATTTTCTTCCTAGGGAAGTGTTCCATGCCTTTCTTTAATGGAAATTAGAATCTAATATTCCCTTCCTTCATATCAATAATTGCACCAATCGTTCTAAGGAAAGGTCTACCAAGAATAATAGGGCATGAAGGATTGCAATCTATATCAAGAACGATAAAATCTACGGGCACATAATTCCTATTTGCAACAATAAGAACATCATTAATTCTTCCCATAGGTTTCTTAATAGTGGAATCCGCAAGGTGCAAGTTTAGAGAGCAATCATCAAAATCACGGAAATCTAGCAAATTGCACAAAGTTTTGGGAATAGTGGAAACACTAGCACCCAAATCACATAAAGCATAGAACTCATGATCCTTAATCTTAATTTTAATAGTAGGTTACCACTCATCATAAAGTTTTCTAGGGATATAAACTTCCAACTCAAGCTTTTCTTCATAAGATTGCATCAAGGCATCAACGATATGTTTAGTAAACGCTTTATTTTGACTATAAGCATGAGGAGAATTTAGCACGGATTGCAACAAGGAAATACAATATATCAAAGAGAATTTTTCATAATTAAATTCCTTGAAATCCAAAATAGTGGGTTTATTAACATCTAGGGTTTTGATTTCTTCAATCCCACTTTTATCAATTTTAGCATCAAGATCTAAAAACTCCGAATTTTTGGAACGCCTTCTAGGTAGAGGTGGATCATATTTAGTCTCATCATTATCAAGATTCATATCGCAAAACAAGGATTTAATAGGAGACACATCAATAACTTTTAGATCTTCATCTTTATTTTCATAGAAATTCGAAGAACACGCTTTCATAAAGCAATCTTTCTTAGCGCGCATCCTAGCGGTTCTTTCTTTGCACTCATCAATGGAAATTATCATGGCTTTGAGAGACTCATTGATATCATGCTTAGGAGGAATATATATAAGTTTTAAAGAATCAACATCAAGAGAAATTCTATCAACGTTCCTAGCCAATTCATCAACTTTAAGCAATTCCTCTTCAAGCAAAGCAGTGAAATTCTTTTGTGAATTCATAAAATCTTTAACACTAGTCTCAAATTCAGAGGGCATCTTATTAAAATTTCCATAAGAGTTGTTGTAGGAATTACCATAATTATTAGAGGAATTACTAGGATAAGGCCTAGGATTAAAGTTTCCTCTATACGCGTTGTTACCAAAATTATTCCTACCAACAAAATTCACATCCATAGATTCATTATTATTCTCAACCAAAGTAGACAAAGGAATATCATTAGGATCAGAAGAAACACTCTTAGTAGCAAATAATTTCATAAGTTCGTCCATATTTTCACTCAAAACATTAATTTCTTCTAACGCATGCACTTTTTTATTAGTAGATCTTTCAGTGTGCCATTGAGAATAATTAACCATAATATTATCTAGGAGTTTAGTAGATTCTCCTAATGTGATTTCCATAAAAGTTCCTTTCGCGGACGAATCTAAAAGATTTCTAGAAGCAAAATTCAATCCGGCATAAAAAAATTGTATAATCATCCACAAATTCAAACCATGAGTAGGGCAATTACGTATCATTAGTTTCATCCTCTCCCAAGATTGTGCAACATGTTCATGATCAAGTTGCTTAAAATTCATAATATCGTTTCTAAGAGAGATGATCTTAGCGGGAGGAAAATACTTAGAGATAAAAGCATCTTTGCACTTATTCCATGAATCAATACTATTTTTAGGCAAAGATGAAAACCAAGCTTTAGCACGATCTCTAAGCGAAAAAGGAAATAGCTTCAGTTTAACAATATCATTGTCCACATCTTTCTTCTTTTGCATATCACACAAATCAACGAAGCTATTTAGATGAGTAGCGACATCTTCACTAGGAAGACCGGCGAATTGATCTTTCATGAAAAGATTCAACAAAGCAGCATTGATTTCACAAGATTCAGTATTGGTAAGAGGAGCAATCGGAGTGCTAAGGAAATCATTGTTGTTGGTATTGGTAAAGTCACATAATTTGGTATTATCTTGAGCCATCCTAACAAACAAGCAATCCAACACACGAGCAACCAAAAAGCAAGCGAAAAAATGGCAAACGGAAAAGAGAGGGTGAATAAAAGGGCAAGGGTGAAGTGGGGGAGAGGAAAACGAGATGCAAATGGAAAATAATGTAATGCGGGAGATAAGGGTTTGTGATGGATACTTGGTATGTTGACTTTTGCATAGACCTCCCCGGCAACGGCACCAGAAATCCTTCTTGCTACCTCTTGACCACTGCGTTGATTTTCCCTTGAATAGGAAAGGGTGATGCAGCAAAGTAGCGTAAGTATTTCCCTCAGTTTTTGAGAACCAAGGTATCAATCCAGTAGGAGGCTACGCGCGAGTCCCTCGCACCTACACAAAACAAATAAATCGTCGCAACCAACGCGATAAGGGGTTGTCAATCCCTACACGGTCACTTACGAGAGTGAGATCTGATATATATGATAGGATAATATTTTTGGTATTTTTGTGATAAAGATGCAAAGTAAAATAAAAGCAAAATAAAAAGCAAAGGAGATAACTAAGTGTTGGAAGATTAATATGATGAAGATAGACCCGGGGGCCATAGGTTTCACTAGTGGCTTCTCTCGAGAGCATAAGTATTTTACGATGGGTGAACAAATTACTGTTGAGCAATTGACAGAATTGAGCATAGTTATGAGAATATCTAGGTATGATCATGTATATAGGCATCACGTCCGAGACAAGTAGACCGACTCCTGCCTGCATCTACTACTATTAGCACTCATCGACCGCTATCCAGCATGCATCTAGAGTATTAAGTTAATAAAAACAGAGTAACCCCTTAAGCAAGATGACATGATGTAGAGGGATAAATTCATGCAATATAATAAAAAAACCATCTTGTTATCCTCGATGGCAACAATACAATACGTGCCTTGCTGCCCCTACTGTCACTGGGAAAGGACACCGCAAGAGTGAACCCAAAGCTAAGCACTTCTCCTATTGCAAGAAAGATCAATCTAGTAGTCCAAACCAAACTGAGAATTCGAAGAGACTTGCAAAGATAACCAATCATACATAAAAGAATTCAGAGAAGATTCAAATATTGTTCATAGATAATCTTGATCATAAACCCACAATTCATCGGTCTCAATAAACACACCGCAAAAGAAGATTACATCGAATAGATCTCCACGAGAGAGGGGGAGAACATTGTATTGAGATCCAAAAAGAGAGAAGAAGCCATCTAGCTACTAACTATGGACCCGAAGGTATGAGGTAAACTACTCACACTTCATCGGAGGGGCTATGGTGATGATGTAGAAGCCCTCCGTGATCGATGCCCTTCCCATGGAGCTCAAACAGGCCCCAAGATGGGATCTCGTGGAGTCAGAAGGTTGCGGCGGTGGAATTAGGTTTTGGCTCCGTGTCGATCGTTTGAAGTGCGTGGGTATACATAGGAGGAAGAATGCGTTGGTGGAGCGACAGGGGGGCCACGAGGGTGGAGGGCGTGCCCTGGGGGGTAGGCGCGCCCCCCTACCTCGTGGCCTCCTCCTTCGTTTCTTGACGTAGGGTCCAAGTCTTCTGGATCATATTCTTCCTAAAAATCACGTTCCCGAAGGTTTCATTCCGTTTGGACTCCGTTTCATATTCCTTTTCTGCGAAACTCTGAAATAGGGAAAAAACTGCTATTCTGGGCTGGGCCTCCGGTTAATAGGTTAGTCCCAAAAATACTATAAAGTGAATAATAAAGCCCAATAATGTTCAAAACAGTAGATAATATAGCATGGAGCAATCAAAAAATATTGATACGTTGGAGACGTATCAGTATGGACGACGATGCCGAGAATGAGCAAGGCCAAGACCCGTCATTCACTGGACGTTGGACGGCCACCTCTTCGTACGACATATACATGGTTGATACACCCAAAGGATCTGGCGACGACAAAGAAGAGCCAGATAAGAATAAACCTTCTGAGACTCAGTCCAAGAACCGGCGCCCCAAACACCGTTCTAAGCCTCGCCGCTCAAAAGATAGCAACACTGGTACCGGAGAAAATAGCACTCCGGGCGACGCCGAAAACAATGAAGACCCTGTCGGTGCTGCATCCAAACAGGAGGAACATGACGATAGGAAAGACAACCCTAATGAGCAGGCCATAGAAGATGACTCGGGGGACGATAGTTACCGTCCACCCTCCAAAGAGGAGACAAGCCTCGGCAACGAAGATTTCATCGTGCCTGAGGACCCTCTGGAGCAGGGGCGCTATAAACTTCAACTCATAGCCACTGCAAGGAGCCTGAAAAAGAAACAGCGGCAGCTTCTAGCTGAACAAGATCTGCTCGTCGACAGATGGACTGACGTCCTTACAACGGAAGAATACGGCCTCACGCGCCCAGCCAAGAGCTACCCAAAACGGAGACTGCTACCTCAATTCGATGAGGAGGCACCGGAGCACACATCTCCCTCGCGCAATGCGGAACGACCACCACGTGGTCGAGACAGGGCGGCTGACCGGCCACCACGCAGTCGGGATAAAGCGGCAACTCAGGCCGAACAGCAGCCTGCCCAACCGCCCCGCAAAAATAAAGACGGAAGAGTTCGGGGTCACATGTATGACCTCCGGCAGACCCTGGACAGTAGAGCAGGACATACAAGATCGATCTACGGATCGCGAGGACGTGCCTCGAAGCACGCGGCTACCTATTCGGATGTGAAAAACCTAACCACGCCCGGTCTGAATGCCACAGACGGACTCCATCAGAGCTACGCCGCGACACGGCCCGGTACAGAGGTGCCGCACACCCTCTCTGCTTCACAAATGAGGTACTAGATCACGAATTCCCCGAGGGATTCAAGCCCGTCAATATCAAATCATACGATGGCACAACCGATCCCGCAGTATGGATCGAGGATTTCATTCTCCATATTCATATGGCTCGAGGAGATGACCTCCACGCCATTAAATACCTCCCACTCAAGCTCAAAGGGCCAGCTCGGCACTGGCTTAACAGCTTGCCTGAAAATTCTATCGGTAGCTGGGAGGACTTGGAAGAAGCTTTCCTAGACAACTTCCAAGGAACCTATGTCCGGCCACCAGATGCCGATGGCTTAAGCCACATAGTTCAACAACCCAAAGAATCAGCTAGGAAATTCTGGACTAGGTTCCTAACCAAAAAGAACCAGATCGTTGACTGCCCAGATGCCGAGGCCTTGGCGGCCTTTAAGCATAGCATCCGGGACGAATGGCTCGCCGCCACCTCGGCCAGGAAAAGCCGAGGTCCATGGCAGCCCTCACGGCACTCATGACCCGCTTTTGTGCGGGAGAGGACAGTTGGATGGCTCGCAGTGCAAACATGGCCAACGAAACAAGCCCCTCCGAGGTAAAGAAAACAGCATCGGCAAGCTACGATGCAACAGAAACAAACACCGAAGCAATGGCGATAACACCGATGACACGACAGTTCATGCCAGATTCAGTGCCTCCAAGTCCGGCCAGCGAAAGAAGACCTATAAAAGGAGCAGCGGAAAACCATCCAGCTTGGACCGCATACTCGGTCGTCCTTGCCAAATACACGGCACCCCAGACAAACCGGCCAACCATACTAACAGAGATTGATGGGTCTTTAAACAAGCGAGCAAGGTAAATAGCAGAAACAAAGAAGGGGAATCGCAGAGCAAGGACAATGACGAAGAGCCCCGGCAGCCGAACACCGGGGGCCAAAAGAAATTTCCCCCTGAAGTCAAAATGGTGAACATGATATACGCTACACATATCCCCAAAAAGGAGCGCAAACGCGCACTCAGGGACGTCTACGCGGTAGAGCCCGTCGCCCCGAAGTTTAATCCGTGGTCATCATTCCCGATCACCTTCGACCGCCGAGACCATCCGACTAGCATCCGGCATGGCGGTTCAGCCGCACTGGTCCTCGACCCAATCATCGATGGATTTCACCTGACTCGAGTCCTAATCGACGGTGGTAGCAGCCTCAACCTGCTCTATCAGGATACAGTACGTAAAATGAGCATTGACCCCTCACGAGTCAAGCTCATGAAGATTACCTTTAAAGGAGTCATACCAGGTGTAGAGGCCCATTGTACGGGCTCAATAACCCTGGAAGTAGTGTTCGGCTCCCCGGATAACTTCCGAAGCGAAGAACTAATCTTCGATATCGTCCCATTTCGCAGTGGCTATCATGCACTGCTCGGACGAACCGCATTCGCTAGATTCAACACGGTGCCGCATTATGCTTATCTCAAGCTCAAGACACCCGGTCCACGTGGCGTCATTACGGTAAATGGAAATACAGAACGCTCCCTCCGTACAAAGGAGCACACCGCCACCCTAGCAGCAGAAGTACATTGTGGCCTTCTCAAGCAGCGCTATAATCCGGCTGCCGAGCCCCTGGACATCATTAAGAGGGTCCGGACTACACTGCAGCAGGACAGCCCAGCTCGTCACAAGCCCTGACAAGGCAATGGTGTTAGTACCACACGCATTTAAACTACACACTCGAAACCCCATGGGTACGGACGGAGGCACAACTCGTTCGCGATCCACAGTACGGCTTGATAGACCCTGGGATTCGCACGCTCCTGCTTTTTCTTTTTACGGGTTTTAATTTTCTTTTTCAAGGCCTATACGGACGACCCGTTTGCAGAAAACACCAAGGAGGCAACGAGCTCTGGCGTACAAGGGAACCCCCAGGTGGTCTCTAATAAACGATTAATATACTTGTTTTACATACCCGCATGCAGCTCGCCCTTGGTTACAGCATGTTAAATAGCCTTACATGCTTATCGCATTACTGGTACAAAGTACGCCTCGACGTACTGATTACAACACAACGGTGAATAAATGGTGGCGTCAGCTCATTACTTAATCTTTTCTGTTTCCTCACCTCAGTATCTATTACTCATTGCACACGTACATCATGGTACGTACTAGTACGCCACGGGCTTCATTATACCCCGCATCACGGCAATAAAAGTCCGAACACTTTTTCAGTATAGTTCGGCACCCCGAACTTATAGCATTATATGCATCGGCTCCGAATCATGTCTTTGGTCAATAGTTGGGTCGCCCGGCTCCTGTGCTTACTACCTTACGTTCCGCTATATCGGCTAGGGTAGTAAAGGAGAACTCTCTGCGATTGTGTCCCGTTCTTCGGATGAGCACCTCGATGAAAGCCGCCTGATGTCATGATGCAACGAGAGCCGGTCAGCTGTTCGTGAGGTTCCAAATCGTTGGAGATTTTTTTCGCTTCTTGCGAAGAATCGGTTCTTCCGATTTGGCATGTATAGCGCCCCTAATTCGGCCTTCCGAACACCAGGGGCTTCGCCAACTTTATTAATTGTCAAACTCCTATGGCTAAGTGGGGGCCGTAAAGGCCGCATAGTCTGATTGCCTTGTTCGCTGTGCTAAACACCTCCTTTAAGGACCATAATGTGGAGTAAAGAGTGTTTAGATTTATCCCGAACACCCCCGTACTATCTACATGGGGGGCAGAAGCCGACGACTGGTCATCCCTCAGATTAATAAACGGCCGCACAGGAGGTAAAATTTAAAATCATAAACATTATACTACATAACATCTTTGTTCCATATTATAGGGCAAGATAATACACATGTTCTTATGGGAATACAATATCCTTTGAACATTGCTCCGCCGAAGGCGGGACCCCTCCAGGACACCATCAAAATAGTGCTCGGGTCGACGATGCTCCTTGCCCTCCGGCAGTCCTTCGGTCATTAGCTTCTTGGCATCCAGCTTCGCCCTATGCGTCTTGACGCGGGAAAAAGCCATATGCGCACCTTCAATGCAGACCAACCACTTCACGGCTTCGAGCCGTGGACAGGCACTCACAAGCCGCTCCACAAGTCCAAAATAGCTGCCAGGTGTAGGATCGGTAGGCCACAGCCGGACTATCTGGTCCTTCATGGCCAGCTCTGCCAACCTGTGCAGCTCGACCAACTGCTTTAGCTGGTCGCTGAAGGGCACCGGATGTTCGGATCCCAGATATTGGGACCCGAACAACTTCTCCGTAGACATCCCTTCTTCGGCTCTATAATGCTCGGCCACGTCTTGCACACTGTGCGGCAGACCTGCAAATGCCCCTGGAAAACCAAAATTCAGGACAAGTACATAGGACGTTTTATCTACATACTTGCTCGGCATGGTGAAAGACTCACCCGCCGCAATCTTCTGGGCCACTTGAACCTCCTGGAGGGCGCTCTGGGCTTCGGCTCGTGCATCCTGCATGCTCTGGCGAACCTTCGCCAATTCGGACTCTTGCGCCTTAAAATCGCGCTCCAAGGACTCAAATTTCTCTATCGCGCCCTTGAGATGTTGCTGCGCCTCGCCAACCCGGGCCTCGTGCTTCTCGCACAAAGCGCGTTCCTTGGCCGCTTTGTCCTCGGCCTCGGCTAGCGCCTTCTTAAGGGTTGCCACCTCGGTCGTGGCCCCTAATAAAGTTTATGACACTTTCAGTCTGGTCGGACTATTCATTTTTTCGAAATGTACCCATGGGTTACTGCATACCTTGGCTATCCTCCAACTGCTTCTTCACTCGGCCGAGCTCCTCCTCAGCCCGCTCCAATTTCTGCTTCAGTCCGGAGACCTCCACAGCATGAGCAGTGGTAGCCTGCAGCGATACCTGCTTATTCACATAGACAACTCATGTTAGACTCCTGCGATTTTTTGATCCTCTGTTAGGCTTTTCTTCCTGAATACCAAAAAGGGTATCAGGGGCTACTGTCTATACTGTGATATTTTTCCTATAATCACATTACTTACCTCAAAGCCTGTTAGAAGGCTAGTATAGGCTTCGGTCAGTCCACTTTTAGCAAACTGAACCTTCTCTATTACCGTGTCCATACGGACATGATGTTCATCCACGATAGAGGCGCCTCGCAGCGCCACCAGCAGATTATCCGGTACCTCTGGTTGGACAGAGGTCACCGGTGGAACAGGCACGCTCCCTCCTTGGGGGGAATGCCATTCGCTGGACCCCAGAGCCGTATAGATTTCCGGAATGGTATCTGGCTGAGGTCCGAAGGGAACTCGGACCCCGTCATCAGCCTCCATGGGGGCTTTTTCCCCCGTGTGTCCGGCGTCCGAGGAGTCATCCTGGGGCGTCACCCCGATGATCTCCGAAACCTCCCCCCAGCCAGGGAAGGCCTTTTTGGACACCACCTCGTCATCACCCCTGGGTGAGACAGAATGAGCAGGTGGCGGAGATATGCTAGCCATCTCCTCTGTGTCCAGTGAATCCTCTGTCGAGGATCGTGGGGAGTCACCGCGCGCCGGACTGCAATGACAAAAGTTTACAATATGTCAATATTACCAACCAGGAAGGCCAGACTTTTGCGAATTCTGGTACTTATGAAGCGGCCTGAGGCTTGGTCTGGCGAGGTTGTTCCGGACTGCTGTCAACGTCCCACGCGGAGTTATCCGCGAGGGAGCCTTTAATCCTTTTAGGCGCTTCCGCCTCCGGGCTTGTGGGGGCCGCCCTCTTCTTCCTCCCCGCTTCAGGTGGGGAGTCGTTTTCTTCTTCCTCTTCATCGCCGTCGTCAGCGGACGAAGAGGAAGTCTCGCTTTCGGACGTCTCGTCCGGAGTACTTCTCCGGTGAAGGACCTTCTTGGCCCCTTGGGCCGCCTTTTTAGCCGTCTTCTCCGGCACCTCATAAGGTGCAGGGAATAGCATCTTCTCCAATAATGGAAATTCTTGGTCCTCGGGCAGCGGAATCGGACAGTTAATCTCCTCGGCCAACTTAATCCAGGCCTGAAAATAGGGGAAGGAAGCTTAGATTTCCTCTCAAAATATGCTATTAGGGGATGCTCCTTGAAAACATTAAAGGAACTGACTGGGTTAGGCTGGCGCTTTAAACTAAGCCCGCGGTCTTCGGTCATAGGCGGTGGCGTCTCGCCGGCCTTGAAGAGCACCTTCCAGATTTCTTCGTGCGTCATGCCGAAGAGCTCCAGTAGCGTCTGGTGCTTGGCCGGATCGAACTCCGACAAATTACAAGATCGACGTTGGCATGGAAGGACCCGACGAACAAACATGACCTGGACCATGTTGACGAGCTTGATTTTCCTTTCTATCATGTTACGGATGCGTCTGGAGCCAGTCGGCTCGTCAGGGACCCGAGTTAGGCCCTCTCTTGCGGGAGGTGAGCTGCATCGGGATTCGGATCAGAATCGGGGCCGCCAACCAGTCAGCATTGCGCAGCTCGGTGATGTAGAACCACCCCAATTGCCACCCCTTCACCGTCTCCGCAAACGAACCTTCGGGCCAGGTGACGTTGGGCATCTTGCCCACCATAGCGCCTCCGCATTCTACTTGCTGGCCGTGCACCACTTTCGGCCTCACATTGAAGGTCTTCAGCCACAGGCCGAAGTGAGGCGGGATGCAGAGAAAAGCCTCACAAACGATGATAAACGCCGAAATGTTGAGGATGAAGTTGGGGGCTAGGTCATGAAAATCCAACCCATAGTAAAACATCAACCCGCGGACGAATGGGTGAAGAGGAACCCAAGCCCGCGGATGAAATGTGTAAGAACACAACCCTCTCGTGGGGCTCGGGAGTGGGGCGATCATCCCTTGGCGAGAGTCGATGGCGATCTCTTTGGCGGATATCCGGCCTCCGGAGCTCCTTGATGTCCTTCTTCTTGGCGGAAGAGGCCATCCACTTACCTCCAGCTCGGATCCGGAGATCTTTGGAGTATTTTCTCGAAGAGAGAAGCTAAGGCTTGGTATTTGGAGATCAAGGACAGAAGGGCTGAGGAAGAAAAAGGGCGTGGGTGGAAGAAGGGAGTCCTTACCCCCTTATAGAGGCCGCGAATGTCAAACGCCTCCCTACTCGCCTTAAACTCGCCTATTCCCAAAGGTCGTGTAAACGGCATGGTTGGGTTACCCATGCCCGCATTGATGAGAATCCCGTAATAGGGGGACACGATCTCTGCTTCGACAAGACGTGCCAGTAGCAACCATGTTTTGAAACGTGGGATGGCAGAAGAAAAACGGTTCAAAATTATGACCGGACGGGCGTGATATCACGTTGCAGGAAGCTGTCAGCGGATAGAACTCGTGTGAAATATATATATTCTCTCTGCGGTGGAATATGGTGTGTAACAAGTCCAGATACAATCATCACATCCGAAGACTATCTTGGAGTTCGGAAGGAGGGGAACCCGCCTTGCAATGCCGAAGACAATCTGCGCGCCGGACTCCTCGCCATTGAAGCCAGGTTTAGGGGCTACTAAGGGAGTCCTGGACTAAGGGGTCCTCGGGCGTCTGGCCTGTTATCTATGGGCTAGACTGATGGGCTGTGAAGACACGAAGACCGAAGACTATACCCGTGTCTGGATTGGACTCTCCTTGGTGTGGAAGGCAAGCTAGGCGACCTATTATGATGAGTTCCTCCTATGTAACCGACCTCATGTAACCCTAGATCTCTCCGGTGTCTATATAAACCAGAGAGCATAGTCCGGATAGGACAAATTCATTACCATATTCACACAGGCTAGACTTCTAGGGTTTAGCCATTACGATCTCGTGGTAGATCAACTCTTGTAACACTCATATTCATCAAGATCAATCAAGCAGGAAGTAGGGTATTACCTCCATAGAGAGGGCCTGAACCTGGGTAAACATCATGTCCCCCGTCTCCTATTACCATCGATCCTAGACACACAGTTCGGGACCCCCTACCCGAGATCCGCCGGTTTTGACACCGACAGCGCCCTCGCGATTCATTTCGAGTACGATGGCGCCTCCACGCTATTCTTCAAGGTCTTCGACGCAGAAGGCCGCCGCCTGGAGTGCTACTCCGGAAGGGGCCGCCAGGACGGCGTTGCAGCAGGGGCAGGGCCCGCTATCTGCATCGCCAGCGGCTCCTCTAGAGGTAAGAGCAGCGCCTTGGAGTCCAGCAATTCTCCCGAGTTCTATGAGACTCCGGAGATGAGCGACAACAATTACGTGCCCCCGAGCTCGCGCCGAGCCCGGAGCAGGGCTGCGGCGCCCGGTCACCGCCGCCGCTGATCTGGATGAGGTTGGCGCCGGCTTCATGTGGCCCACCGTTGATGATGGCGTCGGCCACTGGGGCGTGTGTAGATAGGACTTCTTAAGGTTCTTTCCTTTCGTTCCCTGCGAGGAATCAAGAAATACCCCGCGGGGGCGTGTAAAGGGTCCGCAAGGGTCTTATTGATATTACCCTGATTATGAAGTTGTGGGTGTGCGTGTCCTGTTTCGGCTCGGTTTCCCCTTTCCAACCTCGCGACGGTTTGGTGCTCTATGCTGATAGGTCTGGTCCCCAGGCAGGCTTCAGCCATCGCTGGTATGCCAGGTCGCGATGTCGTGGTCAAGGGCAGGAGGTGAGCAGCCCGAGGTCCAGTAAGAGTTCCTGAGGCGCGATGCTCAGGAGGTCCCCTTTAGCTCCCAAGCGACCGCCGAGAGGTAAGAAAGGGAGACTACGTTGCCGTAGCGGGGCAGCACAAATACAAACTTCATGCCGTATCGATTGGTTGAGCATGAAACTTATCTTGGCAGCCCGGGGTCGGTCCTTCGCGAGATGCCAGGCTCATGCTCAGGCGGTCGTAGCTTAGCCAGGTTAGGCGTGCACAAGTCTTCCTCCCCTCCCATGCCCTCCTTCGTGCTCTACGTCCTCAGATCCCGGCCCTCGAACGAGCTCAACCGCCGCTAGTATGCCAGGTCGCGATGCTGTGGTCAAGGCCAGGGGGTGAGTGTCGGGGAACGTAGCAATAATTCAAAATTTTCCTACGTGTCACCAAGATCAATCTAGGAGATGCTAGGAATGAGAGAGAAGGATTGCGTCTTCATACCCTTGAAGATCGCTAAGCGGAAGCGTTACAAGAACGCGGTTGATGGATTCGTACTCGCGGCGATTCAAATCACGGAAGATCCGATCTAGCGCCGAACGGACGGCGCCTCCGCGTTCAACACATGTACAGCCTCGGGACGTCTCCTCCTTCTTAATCCAGTAAGGAGAGAGGAGAAGTTGAGGGAAAACTCCAGCAGCACGACGGCATGGTGGCGATGGAGCTCGTGGTTCTTCGGCAGGGCTTCGCCAAGCACTACGGAGGAGGAGGAGGAGGAGGAGGTGTTGGAGGAGGGAGGGGCTGCGCCAGGGGAAGGGTGTGGCTGCCCTCCCACCCCCTCAATATATATAGGGGGAAGGGGAGAGGGGGCTGGCCCCTCTAGATGGATCTAGAGGAGGGGGCGGCAGCCAGGGGAAACCCTAGATGGGTTTGGGCGCCCCCACCCCCTAGGAAACTTGCCCCCCAAGCCGGGAGGGGAGGCTGCCCTAGGGGTGGCGCCCCTACCTCTCCACGTTACGTAAGATGGGGTGGGAGGGGCGCTCAGCCCCTTAGTGGGCTGGTGTGCCCCCTCCCCTTGGCCCATAAGGCCCCCCAACGCTTGTCGGGGCCTCCGAAACACCTTTCGGTCACGCTGGTCGTCACCCGGTACTCCCAGAACAATTCCGGACTCCAATACCCTTCGTCCGATATACCGATCTTCACCTCCGGACTATTCTGGAGCTCCTCATTACGTCCGGGATCTCATCCGGGACTTCGAACAACCTTCGGTAACCACATACTATTTCCCATAACAACTCTAGCGTCACCGAACCTTAAGTGTGTAGACCCTACGGGTTCAGGAACCATGCAGACATGACCGAGACATCTCTCCGGCCAATAACCAATAGCGAGATTTGGATACCCATGTTGGCTCCCACATGTTCCATGATGATCTCATCGGATGAACCACAATGTCGAGGATTCTGTCAATCCCGTATACAATTCCCTTTGTCAATCGGTACGTTACTTGCCCGAGATTCGATCGTCTGTATCCCAATACCTCATTCAATCTCGTTACCGGCAAGTCACTTTACTCGTTCCGTAATGCATGATCCCGTGACTAACTACTTAGTCACATTGAGCTCATTATGATGATGCATTACCGAGTGGGCCCAGAGATACCTCTTCGTCACACGGAGTGACAAATCCCATCTCGATTAGTACCAACCCAAGCGACACTTTCGGAGATACCGTAGTGCACCTTTACAGCCACCCGATTCGTTGTGACGTTTGGCACACCAAAGCATTCCTACGGTATCAGGAGTTGCACAATCTCATGGTCTAAGGAAATGATACTTGACATTAGAAAAGCTTTTAGCAAACGAACTACATGATCTTGTGCTATGCTTATGATCGGGTCTTGTTCATCACATCATTCTCCTAATGATGTGATCCCGTTATAAATGACATCCAATGTCCATGGTCAGGAAACCATAACCATCTATTGATCAACGAGCTAGTCAACTAGAGGCTTACTAGGGACATGTTGTGGTCTATGTATTCACACATGTATTACAGTTTCCAGTTAATACAATTATAGCAGGAACAATAGTCAATTATCATGAACAAGGAAATATAATAATAACCATTTTATTATTGCCTCTAGGGCATATTTCCAACAGTCTCCCACTTGCACTAGAGTCAATAATCTAGTTCACATCACTATGTGATTGCAATGGATCCAACACCCACTGGGTTTGATCATATCTCGCTTGTGAGATAGGTTTAGTAGTCAACGGATCTGAACCTTTCAGATCCGTGTGTGCTTTAAAAATATCTAGGTCATCTTGTAGATGCAGCTACTTGGAGCTATCCCAAATAACTGCTATACTATACGAATCCGGTTTACTACTCAG
Organism: Aegilops longissima; assembly: GCA_021605205.1. Lineage (NCBI taxonomy): Eukaryota > Viridiplantae > Streptophyta > Magnoliopsida > Poales > Poaceae > Aegilops > Aegilops longissima. Next base: position 575,267,070 of record CM038677.1, read on the forward strand.
AGTCATCTGGATTAGTGTCAAGGTTTGCATCGGCGTAACCCTTTACGACGAACTCCTTTACCACCTCCATAATCGAGAAAATTCCTTAGTCCACTAGTCACTAAGGATAACCTTGACCGCTGTCCTGTGATCCATTCCTGGATCACACTTGTACCCCTTGACTGACTCATGGCAAGGCACACTTTATGTGCGGTACACAACATAGCATACTTTGGAGCCTACGTCTAAAGCATAGGGGACGACCTTCCTCCTTTTTCTCTCTTCTGCCGTGGTCAGGTCTTGAGTCTTTACTCAATACTCACACCTTATAACACAACCAAGAACTCCTTCTCTGCCGATCTATTTTGCACTCCTTCAAAATCTTGTCATGGTGCGTACTTATTGGAAAGTACTATCAAGCGATTTTGATCTATCCTCATAGATCTTGATGCTCAATGTTCAAGTAGCTTAATCCAGGTTTTCCATTGAAAAACACTTTTCAAATAACCCTATATGCTTTCCAGAAATTCTATATCATTTCCAATCAACAATATGTCAACAACATATACTCATCAGAAATGCTATAGTGCTTCCACTCACTTCTTTGGAAATACAAGTTTCTCATAAACTTTGTATAAACCCAAAATCTTTGATCATCTCATCAAAGCGTACATTCCAACTCCGAGATTCTTACTCCAGTCCTTAGAAGGATTGCTGGAGCTTTGCATACTTGTTAGCATCTTTCAGGATTGACAAAACCTTCTAGTTGTATCACATACAACCTTTCCTCAAGAAAATCATCAAGGAAACAATGTTTTGACATCCTATCTGCAAGATTTCATAAATAATGCAAGATATCGCTAATATAATTCCAACAGACTCTTAGCATCGCTACGAGTGAGAAAGTCTCATCGTAGTCAACTCCTTGAACTTGTCGGAAAACATCTTAGCGACAAGTCGAGCTTTCTTAATGGTGACACTTACAATTTAAAAATCCATCTGTACCCAACAACCTTACGACCATTAAGTAGTTCTTCCAAAGTCTACACTTTGTTTTCATACATGGATCCTCTCTCGGGTTTTATGGCCTCGAGCCATTTGTCGGAATCCGGGCCCACCATCGCTTCTCCATAGCTCGTAGGTTCATTGTTGTCTAGCAACATGACCTCCTAAGAAAGGATTACGTACCACTCTGAAGTAGTACGCATCCTTGTCGAGCTACGAGGTTTGGTAGTGACTTGATCCGAAGTTTCATGATCACTATCATAAGCTTCCACTTCAATTGGTGTAGGTGCCATAGGAACAACTTCCTGTGCCCTGCTACACACTAGTTGAAGTGACGGTTCAATAACCTCATCAAGTCTCCACCATCCTCCCACTCAATTCTTTCGAGACAAACTTTTCCTCGAGAAAGGACCCGTTTCTAGAAACAATCACTTTTGCTTCCGGATCTAAAATAGGAGGTATACCCAACTGTTTTGGGTATTCTATGAAGATGCATTTATCCACTTTGGGTTCGAGCTTATCAGCCTGAAACTTTTTCACATAAGCGTCGCAGCCCCAAACTTTTAAGAAACGACTAGGTTTCTCTAAACCATAGTTCATATGGTGTCGTCTCAACGGAATTGCGTGGTGCACTATTTAAAGTGAATGCGGTTGTCTCTAATGCCTAACCCGTAAACGATAGTGGTAATTCTATAAGAGACATCATGGTATGCACCATATCCAATAGGGTGCAGTTATGATGTTCGGACACACCATCACACTATGGTGTTCCAGGCGGTATTAGTTGTGAAACAATTTCCACTATGTCTTAAATGTGTGCCAAACTCGTAACTCAGATATTCATCTCTATGATCATATCATAGACATCTTATCCTCTTGTCACGATGATCTTCAACTTCACTCTGAAATTACTTGAACCTTTCAATAATTCGGACTCATGTTTCATCAAGTAAATATACTCAGAATCTGCTCAAATCATCTCTGAAGTAAGAGCATAACGATATTCACTGCGTGCCTCAACACTCATTGGATTGCACACATCAAATGTATTACTTCCAATAAGCTGCTCTTTTGTTTCATCTCACTAAAAAAACGAGGCCTTTCAGTCATCTTGCCCATGTGGTATGATTTGCATGTCTCAAGTGATTTAAAATCAAATGAGTCCAAACGATCCATCTGTATGGAGTTTCTTCATGCATATATACCAATGGACGTGGTTCGCATGTCTTAATCTTTTCAAAGACGAGTGAGTCCAAAGATCTATCAACATGGAGCTTCTTCATGCGTTTTATACCAATATGACTCAAATGGCAGTGCCACAAGTATGTGGTACTATCATTACTATTTTATATCTTTTGGCATGAACATGTGTATCACTACGATCGAGATTCAATAAACCATTCATTTTAGGTGGAAGACCATTGAAGGTATTATTCAAATAAATAGAGTAACCATTATTCTCCTTAAATGAATAATCGTATTGCGATAAACATAATCCAATCATGTCTATGCTCAACGCAAACACCAAATAACAATTATTTATGTTTAACACCAATCCCGATGGTAGAGGGAGCGTGCGATGTTTGATCACATCAACCTTGGAAACACTTCCAACACATATCGTCATCTCACCTTTAGCTAGTCTCCGTAGCCTTTTATTTCGAGTTACTAGCACTTAGCAACCGTACCGGTATTTATTACCCTGGTGCTACTAGGATTACTAGTAAAGTACACAATAATATAACGTATATTCAAAATACTTCTGTCGACCTTGCCAGCCTTCTCATCTACCAAGTATCTAGGGTAGTTCTTCAGTGACCATTCCCCTCATTACAGAAGCACCTAGTCTCGGGTTTGGGTTCAACCTTGGGTTTCTTCACTAGAGCAACAACTGATTTGCTGTTTCATGAAGTATCCCTTCTTTCCCTCGCCCTTCTTGAAACTAGTGGTTTTACTAACCATCAACAATTGATGCTCCTACTTGATTTCTACTTTCGTGGTGTCAAACATCGCGAGTTGCTCAAGGATCATCATGTCTATCCCTGATATGTTATAGTTCATCACGAAGCTCTAATAGCTTGGTGGCAGTGACTATGGAGAACCATCACTATCTCATCTGGAAGATTAACTCCCACTCGATTCAAGCGATTGTAGTACTCAGACAATCTGAGCACATGCTCAATAGTTTGCAAGCTTAAGAAACTTGTCATAGGTCTCATACCTCTTAACATGGGCACTAGTCTGAAATCCCAATTTCATTCTTTGGAACATCTCATATGTTCTGCGACGTTTCAAAAACGTCTTTGGCGCCTCAATTCTAAACCGTTAGCATTACGCACTGAACTATCACGTAGTCATCAAAACATGTATGTCAGATGTTCGCAGCATCCACAGACGACGCTCGAGGTTCAGCACACCGAGCGGTGCATTAAGGATATAAGCTTTCTGTGCAGCAATGAGGACAATCCTCAGTATACGGACCCAGTCCGCATAATTGCTACTGTCAACTTTCAATTAAATTTTCTCTAGGAACATATCTTAAAATAGTAGAACTAAAGCTTAGGCTACGACATAATTTGCAAAGACCTTTTGGCTATGTTCATGATAATTAAGTTCATCTGATTATTTAATGAACTCCCACTTAGATAGACATCCCTCTAGTCATCTAACTGATACATGATCCGAGTCAACTAGGCCGTGTCCGATCATCACGTGAGACGGACTAGTCATCATCGTTGAACATCTTCATGTTGATCGTATCTACTATACGACTCATGTTCGACCTTTCAATCTCTTGTGTTCCGAGGCCATGTCTGTACATGCTAGGCTCGTCAAGTCAACCTAAGTGTTTCGCATGTGTAAATCTAGCATACACCCGTTGTATGCGAATGTTAGAATCTATCACACCCGATCATCACGTGGTGCTTCGAAACAACGAACCTTCATAGCGGACACGAGTTAGGGGAACACATCTCTTGAAATTTTAGTGAGGGATCATCTTATTTATGCTACCGTCGTTCTAAGCAAATAAGATGTAAACATGACAAACATCACATGCAAAATCATAAAGTGACATGATATGGCCAATATCATCTTGCGCCTTTTGATCTCCATCTTTGAGGCGCGGCACGATCACCTTCGTCACCGGCATGACACCATGATCTCCATCATCATGATCTCCATCATCGTGTCTTCATGAAGTTGTCTCGCCAACTATTACTTCTGTACTATGGCTAATGGTTAGCAATAAAGTAAAGTAATTACATGGCGTTTTTCATTGACACGCAGGTCATACAATAAATTAAGACAACTCATATGGCTCCTACCAGTTGTCATACTCATCGACATGCAAGTCGTGATTCCTATTACAAGAACATGATCAATCTCATACATCACATATATATAATTCATCACATCCTTTTGGCCATATCACATCACATAGCATACCCTGCAAAAACAAGTTAGACGTCCTCTAATTGTTGTTGCATGTTTTACGTGGCTGCAATGGGTTTCTAGCAAGAACGTTTCTTACCTACGCAAAAGCCACAACGGTGATATGCCAATTGCTATTTACCCTTCATAAGGACCCTCTTCATCGAATCCGATCCGACTAAAGTGGGAGAGACAGCCACCCGCTAGCCACCTTATGCATCAAGTGCATGTCAGTCGGTGGAACCTGCCTCATGTAAGAGTACGTGTAAGGTCGGTCCGGGCCGCTTCATCCCACAATGCCGCCGAATCAATATAAGACTAGTAACGGCAAGCAAATTGAACAAATCATCGCCCACAACTACTTTGTGTTCTACTCATGCATAGAATCTACGCATAAACCTGGCTCTAATACCACTGTTGGAGAACATAGCAATAATTCAAAATTTACCTACGTGTCACCAAGATCAATCTAGGAGATGCTAGCAACGAGAGGGAAGGGGTGCGTCTTCATACCCTTGAAGATCGCTAAGCGGAAGCGTTACAAGAACGCGGTTGATGGAGTCGTACTCGCGGCGATTCAAATCGCGGAAGATCCGATCTAGCGCCGAACGGAAGGCGCCTCCGCGTTCAACACATGTACAGCCCGGGGACGTCTCCTCCTTCTTGATCCAGCAAGGGGAGAGGAGAAGTTGAGGGAAAACTCCAGTAGCACGACGGCGTGGTGGCGATGGAGCTCGTGGTTCTCCGGCAGGGCTTCGCCAAACACTACGGAGGAGGAGGAGGTGTTGGAGGAGGGAGGGGCTGCGCCAGGGGAAGGGTGTGTCTGCCCTCCCACCCCCTCAATATATATAGGGGGAAGGGGAGAGGGGGCCGGCCCCTCTAGATGGATCTAGAGGAGGGGGCGGCTGCCAGGGGAAACCCTAGATGGGTTTGGGCGCCCCCACCCCCTAGGAAACTCCCCCCCCCCAAGCCGGGAGGGGAGGCTGCCCTAGGGGTGGCGCCCCTACCTCTCCAGGTTACGTGAGATGGGGTGGGAGGCGCTCAGCCCTTAGTGGGCTGGTGTGCCCACTCCCTTGGCCCATAAGCCCCCCAACGCTTGTCGGGCCTCCAAACACCTTTCGGTCACGCTGGTCGTCACCCGGTACTCCCAGAACAATTCCGGACTCCAATACCCTTCGTCCAATATACCGATCTTCACCTCCGGACCATTCCGGAGCTCCTCGTCATGTCCGGGACTCCGAACAACCTTCGGTAACCACATACTATTTCCCATAAAAACTCTAGTGTCACCGAACCTTAAGTGTGTAGACCCTACGGGTTCGGGAACCATGCAGACATGACCGAGACTTCTCTCCGGCCAATAACCAACAACGGGATCTGGATACCCATGTTGGCTCCCACATGTTCCACGATGATCTCATCGGATGAACCACAATGTCGAGGATTCAGTCAATCCCGTATACAATTCCCTTTGTCAATCGATACGTTACTTGCCCGAGATTCGATCGTCGGTATCCCAATACCTCGTTCAGTCTCGTTACCGGCAAGTCACTTTACTCTTTCCGTAATGCATGATCCCGTGACTAACTACTTAGTCACATTGAGCTCATTATGATGATGCATTACCGAGTGGGCCCAGAGATATCTCTCCGTCACGGAGTGACAAATCGATGTCGATTCGTGCCAACCCAAGACACTTTCGAGATACCGTAGTGCACCTTTACCCACCTGTTATGTTGTGACGTTTGGCACACCCAAAGCATTCCTACGGTATCCGGAGTTGCACAATCTCATGGTCTAAGGAAATGGTACTTGACATTAGAAAAGCTTTTAGCAAGCGAACTACGATCTTGTGCTATGCTTAGGATTGGGTCTTGTCCATCACATCATTCTCCTAATGATGTGATCCCGTTATCAATGACATCCAATGTCCATGGTCAGGAAACCATAACCATCTATTGATCAACGAGCTAGTCAACTAGAGGCTTACTAGGGACATGTTGTGGTCTATGTATTCACACATGTATTACGGTTTCCAGTTAATACAATTATAGCATGAACAATAGGCAATTATCATGAACAAGGAAATATAATAATAACCATTTTATTATTGCCTCTAGGGCATATTTCCAACAGTGAGGGCTGGAGAGCCAGTAAGAGCTCCTGAGACGCGATGCTCAGGAGCCCCACTTTTAACGCGCAAGCGGATTACATGAGAGGAGAGGGAGCCAGCGGTGACGCCTGTCATGGTCCTCAGGAGGTTACTGCAAATCAACACGAGGTAGGGCGCAGATTGCCGTCATGATAGCCGAGCGAGCACTGGTTGCTTCGCCAGAGAACGGAGGCACTGAGGGCCTGGTGAGGTGGCGCGCGCGGCCAGAGCTCGACCGCTCAGGTTTGTCGACGTTGCAGGGATGGACCCAAGTACAAGCGCCGTGCCAGAGTGAGAAGCTCCCGGGGTAGATGACAATCAAGCAGGTGATAATCATAGATAGATTAAGCATGGAAAGCAAACTGGCTTAAGTAAACGCAGGGGTGGTACATGCCACTGGGTCAGGCCCGAGCGGCTTGGGATGATGCAGCCGAGGGCACCCCAACAAGGTAAGTTAAAGACATAAAAAGGGATACATGCCACAGGGACGGACCCACGCGGCCTGGGAATGATGCGGCCCTGAAGGCGCTCCCAGCTAAATAAACATGAAAATGTCACCTGGTTCTGTTGATGAAGGAATGTTGGGGCAGTTGAAGGTACGCGGCGAAGGGGTTGCTCCTCACGAGCCACCCTGGCCCTGAGCCTCGGGAGGCTCTGGGGGTCCAGGCGGTTCCTTGAGGACCGTCTCCATCTCCGCCAGGACTGCGTGGTGCCTGGCCTCCTGAGCCGCCATGATGCGCCGCAAGTTGCGTTGGTAGGCGGATGCCACGCTCGGCAGGCCGAAAGGCATGCGAACGTAGCTGTGCGGTGGGCCCTCGCAGCGTCCCACGTGCGAAGGCCAGAAGAGCTCCTGAGATGCAGCCCTGTTGAGCCCTGGGACGTCGATGCAGACGCGCAGCCCGGCACCCTCGCCTAGATGGGGGGCTGTGCCAGGTGAGAGGTGATCGCCGCGCATGGTCCTCGCATCCTGCAGTTCCTGAGTACTCTTAGTAACGAACTCTTGAGAACTGGACGCTCCTCGCCCTGTGTCCTCCTGAGGGAGTTGTGTCGCGAAGCACTCCTCCAAATGGTGCCTGAGCGCCTCCCTCGTGATGTCAGCAAGGACCATGGCCCTCTAGAAGAGAGACCCCGAGCCTTGCCCGAGAAGGGCACCGGGCGCGCCTTCCTATGCGATGGAGGGAGGCGCCCCAGGCACGGGCGCCGATCCAGTCATGGTGCCGCTTGAGGCGCGGCTTGCCTGAGGCCCTACGCGGAGCAACTGCTTCTTCTTCTTGGGGATGGCCTCAGGAGGGTACTCGCCCTTGTTGTCGGGGTCATCGATTGCTGCAGCTTGAAAGGCACGCTCGAGGGAGCACACCGCATCTCTTTCTTGGCATGGGACTGTGATGATTCCGCCACTTCCTGGCATCTTGAGGACGTTGTAGCCATGATGGGTCACCGCCATGAACTTGGCCAGGGCTGGATACCCGAGGATTGCATTGTACGGTAGACGGATGTGGGTGACGTCGAAGTCGATGAGCTCGGTGCGGTAGTTGTCGCGCTGTCAGAAGGTGACTGGGAGGTGGACCTGTCCTATCGGGGTGGTGGAGCCGTCGGTCACTCCTGAGAAAGGCTTGGTAGGCTGAAGCTGATCGTAGGGCACTTGAAGGTTATCGAACATCTCGACGGGCAGGACATTAAGCCCTGCGCCGCCGTCGATGATAGTCTTGGTGACTTGCACGTTGCTGATGACGGGTGAGAAAATCATTGGGAGAGCGCCAGCGGTGGCCGCGCACTTGAGCTGGTCTGTTGAGCTGAAAGTAATAGCGCACTTGGACCACCTGAGCGGGCGTGTAGCCTCGAGCTTAGGGAGGACTGTGTTCACCTCGCGAGCAAACTGTTTGAAGATACGCTGCAAGGCTGGGGCTTGAGCTCTGCCCAGGATGCAGGCAATGGCACGTGGCCCCTGGAAGCCCCCAGCCCCCTCGTCCTGATGGTGGTGGTCGTTCCTTCTTGGTGGTGGCAGCAGCGGAGGAAGCCCAGCATTTCCCTAAGGACGATCTTCGCGAGGCTGATCCCTCTAGGCACCTTCGCGAGGCTGATCCTGCCAGCGGTCCTCACGAGGTCGGTCGCGCCACTCCTGGCATGGGCCGCGGTCGTCCCAGCGTCCTCCGCCATGTCCTCCTCCTTGGCCGTAGCCTCGGTCATTGCGCTCGAGGTGTCGATCGAAGCATCCTCGTGGATGGCCCTGAGCTCTTGACAATCGTTGGTTTTGTGACTGTGCCTGTTGTGGAAGGCGCAGAACGGTCGGCTGCTCTTGGATGACTCAGGATGGTCCCTACCGCGCTTCGTGTCCGGCTCTGCCGCGAGTACGGCCGCTCCCTTGCGCTTCACGTCCTTGACCTTGGCTTTCTTCTCCTCCAGGTCGACAACTGGGAGCTCAAGAAGGGAAAGGCGCCCTTCCTCAGCCCTTGCGCACTTTGTCGCCAGGTTGAACAGCTCTAGGGATGTGCACAGCTCCTCATGGATGGCGAGATCCTCCTTCATCTTGACGCCGCGGACGTCATCGGAGAACGCAGAGATGATGGCCTTGTCCGTCACCTTGGGGATCTTGAGACGAACGTTGTTAAAGCGCTGGATGTACTTCTGGAGAGTCTCTCATGGTTGTTGCTTGACGCGGCGCAGGTCACCCGCGGCCGGTGAGCGGTCGCGAGTGCCCTGGAAGTTGGCAACGAAATGGTCGCGCATCTCGTTCCAGGAGGAGATCGAGCCTCGAGGAAGGTTTTGGAGCTAAGAGCGGGCATCGTCCTTGAGAGCCATGGGGAACCAGTTCACCATGACTTTCTCGTCGCCGTTGGCCGCCTCGATGCTCAGCTCGTAGAGCTGCAGGAACTCCACAGGGTCGGGGGTGTCGTCGTAGCGCGGAGGCAGGTCTGGCTTGAACTTGCTCGGCCAGGCGACCCTACGCAGCTCAGGGGTGAAGGCGCGACAGCCCGCCGTGGGCACTGTAACCCTATGCTGGTACGGAACCTGGCCTTGATGCTCGCGCGCCGCCACCGCAGGCGGCGCACGGTCCTATCGTAGCGGCGCCGGGAGCGCAGAAGCATTTTCTTGCGGTCGAGGGACTTCTTGGCAGCTTCTTTCTTCGCGCACGGGCGCCCGACGCGGTGGGTCACGCCGGGGGGCCGCGTGCCTTGGCGCCAGGGCGCCGTCTTGTGGCTGAGGTGGTGGAGGCGCTCCATGAGCCATGTCACCCGCAGCTGGCGGAGGGTGAGGAAGCGAGAGGGACGGCACAGTGGAGCCCCTGCGGCACTGACAAGCTCGGCGATGCGGTCGAGCCAGTCCTCGTAGAGGTCGTCGATGGGGCGATAGCGCAGGAGTTTGCGCGCCATGCACAGCGCTGCCTCCACATCCGTGGGAGCGCAACGGGCGTGAGATGACGAGCCGGCCGGGGTCAGCGATGGAGTGGTGGTGCGGCCGTCCCGCCGCACTGTGGGGTGCAGTGATGATGCTTGCTGCTCGTTCCCCGCTGGGCCAGTGATGGCGTTTGCAGTAGGCGACGGAGAACGACGGGGTGGCCCGCCGACGAGGGCCGGCTGAACGGCGCGGGCGGCGAGTGCGGCTCGGCGCTCAGCGCGAGCTCGGCGAGCGTCCGTCATGGAGATGACGAAGCAACGGGACGCGGAGCGACAGAAGGGAAGCTTCGGTGCACTCCTACCTGGAGTGCCAAATGTCGGATCTCGGGTTCCGGCAAAACCCTAAAGGTTCGAACACTGGAGTGCGCATGAAGATCTTCCCCTACCAAATCTCGCCCTTAACCTTGCTATGATCTCTAAGGTTAGCTCGACAAACTTGCAACGCAAGAGACACAAGATTTATACTGGTTCGGGCCACCGTTGCGGTGTAATACCCTACTCCAGTGTGGTGTGGTGGATTGCCTCTCGGGCTGAGGATGAAAAGTACAAGGGGAAGAACAGCCTCCTGAGGTGAGGTGTTCTTGTGCTCGGTGGATGTGTGGGTGATCTGAATCAGCTTAGGCCCAGATCGAGACCAGTTTCCTTCTAATGTGCTGTCTAGCCCTATTTATAGAGGCCCTGGTCCTCTCCCCAAATATTGAGCGGGAAGGGAGCCAACAATGGCCAATTTGAAAGGGGACAACTAGTACAAGCTATCCTGACAAAAGCAGTCTTCGCCTGCAAAAGTCTTTGGTGGTGACGCCGCCTTGGGCTCCATGGTGACCTCCGTCTTGCCGTCCTGCTGGTCTTGGTCTCGTTGAACCGATATGGAAACCTTTGCTTGACGCCTCGGTACTCCTCGCATGCGCTTGCCTCCTTAGCACCGAAGAGGAAACAAGGACACTGTGAGCACTGGCGCCCGCCTGATCTCGATCGTCAAGGCTCACGTCATTGGAACTCGCGAGGTTTTCCTAGCCTTGAACTCTCCGCCCCTCGCGATCCAGCCTGGTGAGGCCATTCCCGAGGAGGTCTTGTGTCGTCCGGCTCGCGAGACTTGGCCCCTCGCGAGGGTCTTGGATGCTTGCTTGTGAAGATGGGCCATACGGGCCCGCTCGTAGAGCCACACCGTGGGCCGTAGGCAGGCAAGTCTGGGGACCCCTGTTCCCAGAACGCCGACACCATGCAACGGATGTACTTGAGCTATAAGTTTATGAAAGCTCAAAAATAAAACTAAGTGGGTGTGCATCCAACTCGCTTGCTCATGAAGACCTAGGGCATTTTGAGGAAGCCCATCATTGGAATATACAAGCCAAGTTCTATAATGAAAAATTCCCACTAGTATATGAAAGTGATATCATAGGAGACTCTCTATCATGAAGATCATGGTGCTACTTTGAAGCACAAGTGTGGAAAAAGGATAGTAACATTGTCCCTTCTCTCTTTTTCTCTCATTTTTTTGTTGGGCCTTCTCTCATTTTTTTGGCCTCTTTTTCTTCTTATTTCTTTGTCTGGAGTCTCATCCCAACTTGTGGGGGAATCATAGTCTCCATCATCATTTCCTCACTTGGGACAATGCTCTAATAATGAAGATCATCGCACTTATTTACTTACAACTCAAAAATTACAACTCAATACTTAGAACAAAATATGACTCTATGTGAATGCCTCCGGCGGTGTACCAGGATGTGCAATGAATCAAGAGCGACATGTATAAAAAATGATGAACGGTGGCTTGCCACAAATACGATGTCAACTACATGATCATGCAAAGCAATATGACAATGACGGAGCGTGTCATAATAAAAGGAATGGTGGAAAGTTGCATGGCAATATATCTCGGAATGGCTATGGAAGTGCCATAATAGGTAGGTATGGTGGCTGTTTTGAGGAAGGTATATGGTGGGTTTATGGTACCGGTGAAAGTTGCACGGTACAATAGAGGCTAGCAATGGCGGAAAGATGAGAGTGCGTATAATCCATGGACTAAACATTAGTCATAAAGAACTCACATACTTATTGAAAAAATCTATTAGTCATCAAAACAAAGTACTACGCGCATGCTCCTAGGGGGATAGATTGGTAGGAAAATACCTTCGCTCGTCCCCGACCGCCACTCATAAGGAAGACAATCAATAAATAAATCATGCTCCAACTTCATCACGTAACGGTTCACCATATGTGCATGCTATGGGACTCACAAATTTTAACACAAGTATTTCTAAAATTCACAACTACTCACTAGCATGACTCTAATATTACCATCTTCATATCTCAAAACAATCATAAGGAATCAAACTTCTTATAGTATTCAATGCACTTTATTATGAAAGTTTTTATTATATCCCTCTTGGATGCCTATCATATTAGGACTAATTTTATAACCAAAGAAAATTACCATAATGTTCTAACGACTCCCAAAATAATATAATTTAAGTACGAGAGTTCATCCATTTCTACAAAATAAAACCACCACTGTGCTCCAAAAAATATAAGTGAAGCACATAGAACAAAATTGCCTAGCTCAAAAGATATAAGTGAAGCACATAGAGCATTCTAATAAATCACGATTCATGCGTGTCTGTCCCAAAAGTTGTGTACAGCAAGGATGATTGTGACAAACTAAAAATCAAAGAATTAAATCATACAAGACGCTCCAAGAAAAACACATATCATGTAGTGAATAAAAATATAGCCTCAAGTAAAGTTACCGATAGACGAAGATGAAAGAGGGGATGCCTTCCCGGGGCATCCCCAAGCTTAGGATCTTTGGACTCCTTGAATATTACCTTGGGGTGCCTTTGGCATCCCCAAGCTTAGGCTCTTGCCACTCCTTATTTCATAGCCCATCAAATCTTTACCCAAAACTTGAAAACTTCACAACACAAAACTCCAACAAAAAATCTCATAAGCTCTGTTAGTATAAGAAAATAAATCACCACTTTTGGTACTATTGTGAACTCATTATTTTTTATATTGGTGTATTATATACTGCATTCCAACTTTTCCATGGTTCATACCCCCCTCCCCCCGATACTAGCCATATTTTCATCAAAATAAGCAAACAACACGAGAAAAACAGAATCTGTCAAAAACAGAACAGTCTGTAGCAATCTGGATATTTCGAATACTTCTGCAACTCCAAAAACCCTGAGAAATTAGGAAGTCCTAAGCAATTTGTTTATTAATCTTCTGCAGAAAGAATCAACTAAAAAGAACGTTTCTGTGATTTATGAAAATTATTTTCGTGAGTGCAAAAGTTTCTGTTTTTCAGTAGGATCAAATCAACTATCACCGTAGGCTATCCCAAAGGTCTTACTTGGCACAAACACTAATTAAAATACAAAACCACATCTAACCAGAGGCTAGATGAAATACTTATTGAAGAACAGCAAAGATAAATATTGGGTTGTCTCCCAACAAGCGCTTTTCTTTAAAGCCTTTTTAGCTAGGCATTGAGATTGCAATGATGCTCACATGAAAGACAAGAATTGAAGCACAAAGAGAGCATCATAAAACATGTGACAAACACACTTAATTCTAACATACTTCATATGCATAGGTATTTTATAAGCAAACAAACTATCAAGGAAAGAAAAAACTAGCATATGCAAGGAAGAAGAAGGAGACAATAGCAATCTCAACACGAAGAGAGGTAATTTAGTGACATGAAAATTTCTACAACCATATTTTCCTCTCTCATAATAATTACATGTAGGATCATAAGCAAATTCAACAAAATAGCTATCACATAACATATTTTCAAAACGATACACATGCATGCAAAGTTAACACTCTTCCAAAATAGTGGGATTAACATTAATTAAAGTCATGACCTCTCCAAACCCACTTTTATCAAAAATTTGATAAGATTGAACATTCTCCAAATATGTGGGATCTAAAGTTGACACTCTTCCAAACCCACTTTCAATATTATTCATCATGGGGCTTAAAGAAATCTTCAAGATCATACGAAGAATCACCCCAATCATGATCATTGCAACAAGTAGTGGACATAGCAAAACTAGCATCCCCAAGCTTAGGGTTTTGCATATCATTAACACAATTTACATTAATAGAATTTACAATAACATCATTGCAATCATGCTTTTCATTCAAGGCACTATCATGAATCACTTTATAATTTTCTTCTTTCAACACTTCATCACAATTTTTAGATTCACAAATTTCAAGCAAAACCACATAAAGATAATCTAGTGCACTCAACTCACTAGCAATTGGTTCATCATAATTGGATCTCTTAAAAGATTAGCAAGTGGATGAAGATCCATAAACCTTAGGTTCTCTGATTTGAAATAAATGCACAATTATTCCAACCAAACAAGTAAACGGGCCAAGTAAGACATAAAGGAAAACGAAAAGACGAATGGAAAGAAGGGCGAAGAAAAGGCAAATCTTTTCGAAAATCATTTTAGAAGTGGGGGAGAGGAAAATGAGAGGCGAATGGAAAATAATGTAATGCGAGGGATGAGAGTTTATGATGGGTACTTGGTATGTCTCGAACGGCATAGATCTCCGCAACAGCGCCGTAAATCATTCTGCTACTGTTGAGCTTGCATTGGTTTTTCCCTTGAAGAGGAAACGGTGATGCAGCAAAGTGGAGTAAGTATTTCCCTTAGCTTTTGAGAACCAAGGTATCAATCCAGTAGGAGACAACGCGACAAGCCACCGAAAACCTGCACAAACAAACACCAACTTGCACCCAACGCGATAAAGGGGTTGTCAATCACTTCACGGTTATTTGCAACGTGAGATCTGATAGAGATGGATAAACGGTAAAGTAATATTATTGGTATTTTTGGTTTATGGAACAGAAAGTAATAGATTGCAAAGAAAGTAAATAGGAAATTATATTGTATATTGGAAACTTGTATGATGGAAAGTAGAAGATTATATGATGGAAAATAGACCCGGGGGCCATAGGTTTCACTAGAGGCTTCTCTCGAGATAGAAATTATTACGGTGGGTGAACAAATTACTGCCGAGCAATTGATAAAAAAGCGCAAAGTTATGACGATGTCTAAGGCAATGATCATGAATATAGGCATCACGTCTGCATCAAGTAGACCGAAACGATTCTGCATCTACTGCTATTACTCCACACATCGACCGCTATCTAGCATGCATCTAGAGTATTAAGTTCCTAAGAACAGAGTAATGCATTAGGCAAGTTGACATGATGTAGAGGAATTAACTCAAACAATATGATGAAAACCCCATCTTTTTATCCTCGATGGCAACGATAAAATACGTGTCGGTTCCCCTTCTATCACTAGGATCGAGCACCGCAAGATTGAACCCAAAGCTAAGCACTTCTCCCATTGCAAGAAAAACCAATCTAGTTGGCCAAACCAAATCGATAGTTCGAAGAGACTTGCAAAGGTAACAAATCATGCATATAAGAATTCAGAGAAGATTCAAATAATATTCATAGATAAGCTGATCATAAATCCACAATTCATCGGATCTCGGCAAACACACCGCAAAAGAGTATTACATCGAATAGATCTCCAAGAACATCAAGCAGAACTTTGTATTGAGAATCAAAGAGAGAGAAGAAGCCATCTAGCTACTAGCTATGGACCCGTAGGTCTGTGGTAAACTACTCACGCTTCATCGGAGAGGCAATGGTGTTGATGTAGAAGCCCTCCGTGATCGAATCCCCCTCCGGCAGGACGTCGGAAAAGGTCCCTAGATGGGATCTCACGGGTACAGAAGGTTGCGGTGGTGGAAAAGTGGTTTCATGGCTCCCCTGGATGTTTTTGGGGTATAAGAGTTTATATATGAGGAAGATCTAGGTCAAGGGGTCACCGAGGGGCCCACAAGGTCGTGGGGCGCGCCCTCCACCCTTGTGGCAGCCTCATGGCTCTTCTGACTTGCACTCCAAGTCTCCTGGGTGTCTTTTGGTCCAAGAAAAAATATCACAAAAGTTTTATTCCATTTGGACTCCGTTTGGTATTCCTTTTCTGCGAAACTCTAAAAGAAGGGAAAAAAAGAAACTGGCACTGGGCTCTAGGTTAATAGGTTAGTCCCAAAAAACATATAAAATAGCATATTAATGCATATAAAACATCCAAATCAGATAATATAATAGCATGGAACAATAAAAAATTATAGATACGTTGGAGACGTATCATGCACCAAAATCCTAAAACCCAATTTATTCCAGATGAGTCCACCATACCTACCAATATGGGGTATTACTCTGTCATTCTAAGTAAACTTGCATGTGCCACCTTTAACATTTCAAATGAATATCTATTTTTCGTGTGCCTGGATTGTTTATAAAGCGATAGGAGTAGTCAGTATCTTCCATGCTAAGCAAGTTATTCTGATGATGAGTATTTATTGACTCGTCCTTGCACGAGAGGGGCGGTAATAGGGATTCCCAGTCACGAAATAAAAAATTACAATTAATTAAACAAAAATCCCCTAGGACTGATGTTGGTATGGACGGTACCTGTGGATTCAGCTAACCTGGAGTGTGTTTGTTAGTGGAGGGGGAGTAAACCATTACTTTTATCGCTTGGGAACCGCCACTAATGTGTTTAGCATGGAAGATATTGATAACTTTTGGTTGTGAAGTAAATAGGAAAGGTGCATTTCCCAAAATTTCATTTATCTCTAATTTAAGCTTCGAGCTCTGGCACCTCTGCATATCCCTGCTTCCCTCTGCGAAGGGACCATCTATTTACTTTTATGTTGAGTCATCACCTTCTCAAACAAGCGCCAGATCTGAGAGCACTATTGTCATCCTCATGCATTGTGTATAGTTAATGTTGAATGCATCATGACTGGATCTTTTCTAACATGAATTACAATGTTTAGTCACTGCTTGAACTTTGGAGGTGCTCTGCATTTATGTTTTGCAGTCTCAGAAAGGGCTAGCGAGATACCACTATTGTCATATTATATCATGGTTGTTTTGACAAGCGTTGTCACTTGAGATATCTTATTATTTCTCACTAGTTTTTACATGTTATTGTTGACTTGGTTAGTCATAATCTTTGCTGAAAACCTGGGTGCTACTTAAGCTTATTTATGTAAACAAGAACAAAAGAGTTCGTAAAAGTTTTTCTTTTTCACTTTCAGTTTATCAACTGAATTGCTTGAAGACAAGCAAAGGTTTAAGCTTTGGGGAGTTGATACGTCTCCGTCGTATCTACTTTTCCCAACGCTTTTGCTCTTGTTTTGGACTCCAACTTGCATGATTTGAATGAAACTAACCCGAACAGACGTAGTTTCTAGCAGAACTACCATGGTGTTATTTTTGTGCAGAAATAAAAGTTCTCGGAATGGAACGAAACTTTTTGGAGAATTTTATACAATAAAAGAAGAATACTGGAGCCAAGAACTACTGGAAGGGGGGGGCCTGGGGGAGCACAACCCACCAGGGCGCGCCCCCTCCTGGCGTGCCCTGGTGGGTTGTGCCCACCTGGTGGCCCCGCGGACCCTATCTCTGACACTATAAAATCACATTTTCGGAGAAAAAAATCAGGGAGAAAGAATTATCGTGTTTCACGAGACAGATCCGCCGCCGCCTCCTGTTCTTCATCGGGAGGCCAGATCTGGAGTCCGCTTGGGGCTCTGCAGAGGGGGATCTTCGATCTTCGTCATCACCAACCCTTCTCCATTGCTAATTCCATGATGCTCCCACCGGGAGTGGGTAATTCCTTCGTAGGCTCGCTGGTCGGTGAGGAGTTGGATGAGGAGTTGGAGGAGTTTTGTTAGGGCTTGATCCCTAGTATCCATTATGTTCTGATATTGATGTTGCTATGACTTTGCCATGCTAGGAATGCCAATGTTTTTGAATGATCCCTAGTATCCATCTTTAACTAGAATTCCATAAAGAAATATCCTATGCACTTGGTTCATCATGATAGGAATTATATTTATAATTTTTGGCCTTCTGAAGGAGAAAGTATCACTCAAGCTTGGGGGAGACTTAAATACATGATGCTCAAATGCCCCAATCATGAGCTCCCGAGAAATATTATTGTTCATAATTGTTATGCTCGGCTTTCTCATAATGATAGCTTGATTCTTCTTATGTTGGTTCTTTCTCAAAAGGAAGTATTGAATTAAAATGGGATCTTATTAAAAGAATTAAATGCAACTCTGAAGATTCGGAGGTCTACAAAGGTACTGATTCGGGTATAAATATTGAATATGAATGTGTTAAGTCTTTTGTAGAAACATATGTTTTTCATAGACTTAGTGCAAAATATGGACTTTATTCTGAGATAGTAGCTACATATTGTTAATCTTTTGGTGCTCATGTGAAGAACCAATTATTGCTAATACTGAAATACTTGCTTACATTGCACATCTTGTTGTGCCTACTACTTATATCGAGAAATCTCCTTTCCATGTTAGGATCAAGGAACATTCTAAGGCTACAACCGTGGTTCATAAAAGTAATGTTAAAGCACCTAACCCTTTGAACAAATTAATATAGAACCTGCTATTGCAATGGTTAAAGATCTCCGGGTTGATAATATTGATGGGCATGTTATTTATTTATGTGATGAAGCTGCTAGAATTGCTAAACCTATTAGAAATGAACATCATAGGTTAGATAATAATTAGGAAGTTTTTGTCATGCGTGTTGTTTCTTTTAAGATTGGAGATTATTGTTATCATGGTTTATGTGATATGGGTGCTAGTATAAGTGTTATTCCATTTTCTCTCCATCAAGAAGTCATGCATGATATTTCACCTGCCAAGATAGAATAGATTGATGTTACTATTAAGCTTGCAAATAGGGATACCATTTCACTGCTTGGGATTGTTAGATATGTTGAAGTCTTGTGTGGTAACATTAAATACCCTACTAATTTTCTAGTACTTGGATCACAACAAGATAATTTTTGTCCCATTATATGTGGTAGACCCTTCTTGAATACTATTAATGTTGAAATTAATTGTGTTAAAGAGAAAGTTAAGATTAAGTTTGGTGACTTATGTCATAAATTTAATTTTTCTAAGTTCACTAGACAACCTGATGACAAAGATTTACCTAATAAATATGATATCATTGGTCTTGCTTCTATTGCCGTGCCGCCTACTGATCATACAGAGCAATATTTGTTAGATCATGAAAATGATATGCATATGACTGAAAGAAATGAAATAGACAAAATATTCTTGAGGCAAGAACCTATCCATAAGCATAATTTGCATGTTGAAATTTTAGGAGATCCTCCTCCACCTAAGGGTGATCCTATGTTCGAATTAAAGAAACTCCATGATAGTTTGAAATATGCTTATTAAAAGATCGTGGATGTCGCGTAGAGGGGGGGTGAATAGGCGCTTTAAAATAATTACAGTTTAGGCTTGAACAAATGCGGAATAAACCTAGCGGTTAATTTGTCAAGCACCAAACCTACAACAACTAGGCTCACCTATGTGCACCAACAACTTATGCTAAGCAAGATAAAAAACAAAGTGATAGCAAGATATATGAAAAGAAACAATATGGCTATCACAAAGTAAAGTGCATAAGTAACGGGCTCGGGTAAGAGATAACCGAGGCACGCAGAGACGACGATGTATCCCGAAGTGCACACCCTTGCGGATGCTAATCTCCGTTTGGAGCGGTGTGGAGGCACAATGCTCCTCAAGAAGCCACTAGGTTCACCGTAATCTCCTCACGCCCTCGCACAATGCAAGATGCCGTGATTCCACTAAGGGGCCCTTGAGGGCGGTCACCGAACCCATACAAATGGCAACCCTTGAGGGCGGTCACCAAACCCGTACACTTTGGCAACCCTTGGGGCGGTCATCGGTACCCGTCAAATTGCTCGGGGCGATCTCCACAACCTAATTGGAGACCCCGACGTTTGCCCGGAGCTTTACACCACAATGATTGAGCTCCGAACAACACCAACCATCTAGGGCGCCAAAGCACCCAAGAGGAACAAGCTCTAGGGTGCCCAAACACCCAAGAGTAATAAGCTTCTCAAACTTCACTTCCACGTATCACCATGGAGAACTCAAACCGATGCACCAAATGTAATGGCAAGGGCACATAGAGTGCCCAAGTCCTTCTCTCCCAAATCCCACCAAAGCAACTAATGCTAGGGAGGAAAATGAGAGGAAGAACGAAAGAAGAACACGAAGAACTCCAAGATCTAGATCCAAGGGGTTCCCCTCACTTAGAGGAGAAAGTGATTGGTGGAAACGTGGATCTAGATCTCCTCTCTCTTTTCCCTCAAGAACTAGCAAGAATCATTGAAGGGATTGAGAGTTAGCAAGCTCGAAGAAGGTCAACAATGGGGGAAGAACACGAGCTCAAAGTTCATTGGGGAAGAAGACCCCATTTTATAGGTGGGGAAAAATCCAACCGTTATGCTCACAGCCCGCACAGAGCGGTACTACCGCTCGACCTCATGGTACTACCGCAAGGGGTAGCGGTACTACCTCAAAGGGTAGCGATACTACTGCTTGCGAGCGGTACTAAAAAAATAAATCCGTGCCTACCACCGCAGGACTTGTGATGAGTTTTTGGTCCGGAGCGGTACTATGGCTGTGGTAGCCATGGTAGTGCCGCTCTGGAGCGGTGGTAAAAAATTACATTCGCTCCTGTCCGTGGTAGTACCGCTGCAGCCTTTTCAGAACACCAAAACTGCCACAACTTCTGCAAACGGACTCCGAATTCAACGAAACCAAGTTTGTTGGAAAGCTAGCGACAGGGGCTAACACAACCTTGATAGAACTAACAATAAGAAGGAAATTAGAAAAGGCCCAAGAGAAAATGGTGAGAACCCTTCCTCAAAAAAGACCGGTAAAACCTCCAACACCAAAAACGCGATAGAAGAAGCATATGAAATCCGTTTTCGATGTACTAGAGATTGTCACGAAGATAACTACAAGCTCTAAAACCTCAAAAGAAAATACAAATAAGAATCAAGAAAGATGATGCAAGGATGCAATAGTTTGAGCTCTCGACAAACGATACGATCACGCTACTCACTTGAGAGCCCCCCTTGATAGTACGCCTATCGATCCTATAACCCGGTCTCCAAACTATCACCATGAGACCGGTAAAATATAAAACCTATCAAGGGCAAACCTTTGCCTTGCACGAAGTCCACTTGAGCTAGATGATGACGATCTTGACTCCCTCAAGTTGGACCACATTTCTTGATTGTGTTGGGTCGATGAAGAGTAGATGATTGCTCCCCCATACTCCACTATGGGTGAGCCACTCTTCGGCACATCTTCACAAGTCCATTGACACCACAATGGACGTCAAGAATCAAGCACTTGATCTCTTCGTGATGCTCCACTTGAACTTGCGCATGGCAATCTTGATGACGATCACCACTTGATGTCATCCTCTCCATTGGTTGAGTGATATCTTCCTCTTGACGCAAGCCCATGAACACGTACCTAACCCCACATAGAACTCTCATATAGACCATGGGTTAGTACACAAAGCACAATGGACAATGTTTACCATACCATGAGATCACTTGATACCACTCGGTGTATCTTCTACGCTTTGTGTGATGATCAACTTGAATCACTCTCTGTACTTAGTCTTGATCAACCTTGACTCTTTCCAACTCTATGACCAATCTTTGGATAATTCCTTAATACCACCTTGGCCAACTCATAAACTCCTTGAAACCAACGCATGTACTTCAAGAAATGCCTATGGACAAATCCTTGAAATATAACTCAATGCAACCATTAGTCGATATAGAATGTCATCAATTACCAAAACCATACATGGGGGCACTGTTGGAAATATGCCCTAGAGGCAATAATAAAAGCATTATTATTATATTTCCTTGTTCATGATAATTGTCTTTTATTCATGCTACAACTGTATTATCCGGAAATCGTAATACACGTGTGAATACATAGACAACAATACGTCCCTAGTGAGCCTCTAGTTGACTAGCTCGTTGGTCAACGGATAGTCATGGTTTCCGACTATGGACATCGGATGTCATTGACAACGGGATCACGTCATTAGGAGAATGATGTGATGGACAAGACCCAATCCTAAGCATAGCACAAAGATCGTGTAGTTAGTTTTGCTAGAGCTTTTCCAATGTCAAGTATCTCTTCCTTAGACCGTGAGATCGTGTAACTCCGGATACCGTAGGAATGCTTTGGGTGTACCAAACGTCACAACGTAATCGGGTGACTATAAAGGTGCATTACGGTATCTCCGAAAGTGTCTATTGGGTTGACACGGATCGAGACGAGGATTTGTCACTCCGTATGACGGAGAGGTATCACTGGGCCCACTCGGTAATGCATCATCATAATGAGCTCAAAGTGATCAAGTGTATGGTCACGGGATCATGCATTACTGATGCGAGTAAAGTGACTTGCGGTAACGAGACTAAGCGAGGTATTGGGATACCGACGATCGAATCTCGGGCAAGTAACATACCGTCGACAAAGGGAATAGAATACGGGTTGCTTGAACCCTCGACATCGTGGTTCATCCGATGACAACATCGAGGAGCATGTGGGAACCAACATGGGTATCCAGATCCCGCTGTTGGTTATTAACCGAGAGCGTCTCGGTCGTGTCTACATGTCTCCCGAACCCGTAGGGTCTACACACTAAGGTTCGGTGGCGCTAGGGTTAATAGGAAGACTTGTATGTGATTACCGAATGTTGTTTGAGTCCGGATGAGATCCCGGACGTCACGAGGAGTTCCGGAATGGTCCGGAGGTAAAGATTTATATATGGGAAGTCGTCAAGCGGACATCGGAAAAGTTTGGGTCATATCGGTATTATGGAGGGTCCACCGGAAGGTTCCGAGGACCACGGGAGGGGCCACCCCTTCGGGGGCCACTTGGGCTGCGTGGGAGGCAGCCAGCCCATGGTGGGCTGGGCGCACCCCTCCCTTGGCCCATGCGCCTAGGGTTGAGGGGGAACCCTAGGGGGGGGCGCCCACTTGCAGGGGCAAGCCCCCCCCTTGGCCGCCCCCTCTAGATGCATCTCCAGGGGCGCCCCTCCTCCTTTCCCTATAAATAGGGGGGGAGGGGAGGCTGCACACACCATTGAAGGCGCCTCCCTCCCTCCCTAACACCTCTCCTCCTCCGCGTGAGCTTGGCGAAGCCTCTGCCGGAACAGTCCCTCCATCCATCACCACGCGTCGTGCTGCCATTGGAGTGATCTTCCTCAACCTCTCCTTCCTCCTTGCTGGATCAAGGCGAAGGAGACGCCATCCGCCCCGTCGTGTGTGTTGAGCGCGGAGGTGCTGTCCGTTCAGCACTTGGTCATCGGTGATCGGAATCACGTTGGGAACGTCTTCATCATCACCACTCCCTCGAACGCTTCCGTACTCGATCTACAAGTGGTATGTAGATGCAAACTCTCTCTCGTAACTCGTTGCTTAGATGAACTCATAGATAGATCTTGGTGAAACCGTAGAAAAATTTTAATTTTCTGCAACGTTCCCCAACAGTGGTATCAGAGCTAGGTCTATGCATAGTTCTCTAATGCACGAGTAGAACACAATTTAGTTGTGGGCGTGGATCTTGTCAACTTACTTGCCGTTACTAATCTTATCTTGCTTCCGCGGTATTGTGGGATGAAGCGGCCCGGACCAACCTTACACGTACACTTACGTGAGACCGGTTCCACCGACTAACATGCACTAGTTGCATAAGGTGGCTGGCGGGTGTCTGTCTCTCCTACTTTAGTTGGAGCGGATTCGATGAAAAGGGTCCTTATGAAGGGTAAATAGAAGTTGACAAGATCACATTGTGGTTATTCGTAGGTAAGAAAACGTTCTTGCTAGAACCCAATTGCAGCCACGTAAAAGATGCAACAACAATTAGAGGACGTCTAACTTGTTTTTGTAGCAATTGTCATGTGATGTGATATGGCCAAGTTGTGATGAATGATGAATGACATATTGTGATGTATGAGATCATGTTCTTGTAATAGGAATCACGACTTGCATGTCGATGAGTATGACAACCGGCAGGAGCCATAGGAGTTGTCTTTATTTTGTATGACCTGCGTGTCATTGAAGAATGCCATGTAACTTACTTTACTTTATTGCTAAACGCGTTAGCCATAGAAGTAGAAGTAGTCGTTGGCGTGACAACTTCATGGAGGCACAATGATGGAGATCATGATGATGGAGATCATGGTGTCATGCCGGTGACAAGATGATCATGGAGCCTCAAGATGGAGATCAATGGAGCTTTATGATATTGGCCATATCATGTCACTACTATATAATTGCATGTGATGTTTATTATGTTTATACATCTTGTTTACTTAGAACGACGGTAGTAAATAAGATGATCCCTTACAACAATTTCAAGAAGTGTTTCCCCTAACTGCGCACCGTTGCCAAAGTTCGTCGCTTCTAAGCACCACGTGATGATCGGGTGTGATGGATTCTTACGTTCACATACAACGGTGTAAGACAGATTTACACATGCAAAACACATAGGGTTTACTTGACGAGCCTAGCATGTACATACATGGCCTCGAACACGGAGACCAAAAGGTCGAACACGAGTCGTATGGAAGATACGATCAACATGAGAATGTTCACCGACGAGACTAGTTCGTCTCACGTGATGATCGGACACGGCTTAGTCGACTCGGATCGTGTAACACTTAGATGACTAGAGGGATGTCTAATCTGAGTGGGAGTTCATTTACATAATTTTATTAGATGAACTTAATTATCATGAACTTAGTCTAAAACTTTTGAATGATATGTCTTGTAGATCAAATGGCCAACGCTCATGTCAACTTGAACTTCAACGCGTTCCTAGAGAAAACCAAGCTGAAAGATGACAGCAGCAACTATACGGACTAGGTCCGGAACTTGAGATCATCCTCATAGCTGCCAAGAAACAATATGTCCTAGAAGGACCGCTAGGTGAAGCACCCCGTCCCAGAGAACCAAGACATTATGAATGCTTGGCAGTCTCGTCTTGATGATTACTCCCTCGTTCGGTGGCGGCATGCTTTATAGATTAGAACCGGGCTCCAAAAGCGTTTTGAGCATCACGGAGCTTATGAGATGTTCGAGGAGCTGAAACTTGTTTTCAAGCTCACGCCCGGTCGAGAGATATGACATCTCCGACAAGTTCTATAGTTGTAAGATGGAGGAAAACAGTTCTGTCGGTGAGCACATTCTCAAGATGTCAGGTTGCACAACCGTATGACCCACTGAATATTAACCTCCCGATGAGGCGGTCATTGACAGAATCCTCGATCGCTCCCACCAAGCTACAAGAGCTTTGTGATGAACTACAACATGCGGGGATGGTAAAGACCATTCTGAAGTGTTCTCTATCTTGAAGTCAGCCGAGGTTGAGATCAAGAAAGAACATCAAGTGTTGATGGTCAATAAGACCACTAAGTTCAAGAAGGGCAAGGGCAAGAAGAACTTCAAGAAGGACGGCAAGGAGGTTGCCGCGCCCGCAAGCAAGTTGCCGGAAGAAGTCAAAGAATGGACCCAAGCCCGAGACCGAGTGCTTTTATTGCAAGGGAGGGGTCATTTGAAGCGGAACTGCCCCAAATACTTAGCGGACAAGAAGGCCGCAACACCAAAGGTATATTTGATATACATGTAATTGATGTGTCCTTTGCCGATTACTCGTAGTAACTCCCGGTATTTGATACCGTGCCGTTGCTCATATTTGTAACTCACAGCAGGAGCTGCGGAATAAGCGGAAACTGGCGAAGGACGAGGTGACGATGCGCGTCGGGAATGGTTCCAGAGTCGATGTGATCGCCGTCGGCACGCTACCTCTTCGTTTACCTACGGGATTAGTAATGAACCTTAATGATTGTTATTTGGTGCCAAGTTTGAGCATGAATATTGTATCTGGATCTCGTTTAATGCGAGATGGCTACTCATTTAAATCCGAGAATAATGGTTGTTCTATTTATATGAGAGATATGTTTTATGGTCATGCTCCGATGGTCAATGGTTTATTCTTAATGAATCTCGAGCGTAGTATTACACATGTTTATAGCGTGAATACCAAAAGATGTAAAGTTGATAACGATAGTCCCACATACTTGTGGCACTGCTGCCTTGGTCACATTGGTGTCAAGCGCATGAAGAAGCTCCATGCTGATGGACTTTTGGAGTCTTTAGATTATGAATCATTTGACACATGCGAACCATGCCTCATGGGCAAGATGACCAAGACTCCGTTCTCCGGAACAATGGAGCGAGCAACCAACTTGTTGGAAATCATACATACCGATGTGTGCGGTCTAATGAGCGTTGAGGCTCATGGAGGATATCGTTATGTTCTCACTCTCACGATGACTTGAGTAGATATGGGTATGTCTACTTGATGAAACACAAGTCCGAGACCTTTGAAAAGTTCAAGGAATTTCAGAATGAAGTAGAGAATCAACGTGACCGAAAGATAAAATTCTTACGATCAGATCGTGGAGGAGAATATTTAAGTCACGAATTTGGTACACACTTAAGAAAATGTGGAATCGTTTCACAACTCACGCCGCTGGAACACCTCGGTAACGGTGTGTCCGAACGTCGTGTCGCACTCTATTGGATATGGTGCGGTCTATGATGTCTCTTACCGATTTACCGCTATCATTTTGGGGATACGCTCTAGAGACAGCTACATTCACTTTAAATAGGGCACCGTCTAAGTCCGTTGAGACGACACCGTATGAATTATGGTTTGGGAAGAAACCTAAGTGTCGTTTCTAAAAGTTTGGGGATGCGATGCTTATGTCAAGAAACTTCAACCTGAAAAGCTCGAACCCAAGTCGGAAAATGCGTCTTCATAGGATACCCTAAAGAAACCATTGGGTATACCTTCTACTTAAGATCCGAGGGCAAGATCTTTGTTGCCAAGAACGGAACCTTTCGGAAAAGAGTTTCTCTCGAAAGAAGTAAGTGGGAGGAAAGTAGAACTCGATGAAGTACTACCTCTTGAACAGGATAGTAGTGCATCTCAGAAAATGTTCTGTGATGCCTACACCAACGAAGAGGAAATTCATGATGATGATCAAGGTACTTGGATCAAGTTGCTACTGAACTTCGTAGGTCCACTAGGACACGTTCCGCACCAGAGTGGTACGGCAACCCTGTCTTGGAAATCATGTTGTTGGACAACAATGAACCTTCGAACTATGAAGAAGCGATGGCGGGCCCAGATTCCAACAAATGGCTAGAAGCCATGAAATCCGAGATAGAATCCATGTATGAAAACAAAGTGTGGACTTTGACTGACTTGCCCGATGATCGGCGAGCGATAGAAAACAAATGGATCTTTAAGAAGAAGACGGACGCGGATGGTAATGTCACCATCTATAAAGCTCGACTTGTCGCTAAGGGTTATCGGCAAGTTCAAGGGATTGACTACGATGAGACTTTTTCTCCCGTAGCAAAGCTTAAGTCCGTCCGAATCATGTTAGCAATTGCCGCATACTATGATTATTAGATATGGCAGATGGACGTCAAAACAGCGTTCCTTAACGGATATCTTAAGGAAGAGCTATATATGATGCAGCCGGAGGGTTTTGTCGATCCTATGAATGCTGACAAAGTATGCAAGCTCCAGCGATCCATTTATGGGCTGGTGCAAGCATCTCGGAGTTGGAACATTCGCTTTGATGAGATGATCAAAGCGTTTGGGTTTATCTTGCACTTATGGAGAAGCCCGTTTACAAGAAAGTGAGTGGGAGCTCAGAGCATTTCTCATATTATATGTAGATGACATACTTTTGATGGGAAATGATATAGAATTCTTGGACAGCATTAAGGCCTACTTGAATAAGTGTTTTTCAATGATGGACCTTGGAGAAGCTGCTTATATATTAGGCATCAAGATCTATAGAGATAGATCGAGACGCCTCATAGGTCTTTCACAAAGCACATACCTTGACAAGATTTTGAAGAAGTTCAAAATGGATCAGTCCAAGAAAGGGTTCTTGCCTGTATTGCAAGGTGTGAGATTGAGCACAGCTCAATGCCCGACCACGGCAAAAGATAAAGAAGAGATGAGTATCATCCCCTATGCCTCAGCCATAGGATCTATTATGTATGCCATGCTGTGTACTGGACCTGATGTAAACCTTGCCGTAAGTTTGGTAGGAAGGTACCAAAGTAATCCCGCAAGGAACACTTTGGACAGCGGTCAAGAATATCCTGAAGTACCGAAAAGGACAAAGGATATGTCTAAGGGACAAAGGATATGTTTCTCATTTATGGAGGTGACGAAGAGCTCGTCAGAACGGGTTTACGTCGACGCTAGCTTCGACACATATCTGGATGACTCTAAGTCACAAACCGGATACGTGTATATGTTGAATGGTGGAGCGATGGCTGGTGCAGCCGCAAGCGAGCGTCGTGGCGGGATCTACATGTGAAGCGGAGTACATGGCAGCCTCGGAGGCAGCGCATGAAGCAATTTGGGTGAAGGAGTTCATCACCGACCTAGGAGTCATACCCAATGCGTCGGGGCCGATCAAACTCTTCTGTGACAACACCGGAGCTATTGCCCTTGCCAAGGAGCCCAGGTTTCACAAGAAGACCAGCACATCAAGCGTCGCTTCAACTCCATCCGTGAAAATGTTCAAGATGGAGACATAGAAATTTGTAAAGTGCATACGGATCTGAATGTCGCAGATCCGTTGACTAAACCTCTTCCATGGGCAAAACATGATCAACACCGAACTCTATGGGTGTTCGATTCATCACAATGTAAACTAGATTATTGACTTTAGTGCAAGTGGGAGACTGTTGGAAATATGCCCTAGAGGCAATAATAAAAGCATTATTATTATATTTCCTTGTTCATGATAATTGTCTTTTATTCATGCTACAATTGTATTATCCGGAAATCGTAATACACGTGTGAATACATAGACAACAATATGTCCCTAGTGAGCCTCTAGTTGACTAGCTCGTTGGTCAATAGATAGTCATGGTTTCGACTATGGACATCGGATGTCATTGATAACGGGATCACGTCATTAGGAGAATGATGTGATGGACAAGACCCAATCCTAAGCATAGCACAAAGATCGTGTAGTTCGTTTTGCTAGAGCTTTTCCAATGTCAAGTATCTCTTCCTTAGACCGTGAGATCGTGTAACTCCGGATACCGTAGGAATGCTTTGGGTGTACCAAACGTCACAACGAATCGGGTGACTATAAAGGTGCATTACAGGTATCTCCGAAAGTGTCTGCATTGGGTTGACACGGATCGAGACGAGATTTGTCACTCCGTATGACGGAGAGGTATCACTGGGCCCACTCGGTAATGCATCATCATAATGAGCTCAAAGTGATCAAGTGTATGGTCACGGGATCATGCATTACAAGATCTGAGTAAAGTGACTTGCCGGTAACGAGACTAAGCGAGGTATTGGGATACCGACGATCGAGTCTCGGGCAAGTAACATACCGTCTGACAAAGGGAATAGAATACAGGGTTGCTTGAACCCTCGACATCGTGGTTCATCCGATGACAACATCAAGGAGCGTGTGGGAACCAACATGGGTATCTAGATCCCGCTGTTGGTTATTGACCAGAGAGCGTCTCGGTCATGTCTACATGTCTCCCGAACCCGTAGGGTCTACACACTTAAGGTTCGGTGGCGCTAGGGTTAATAGGAAGACTTGTATGTGATTACCGAATGTTGTTCGAGTCCGGATGAGATCCCGGACGTCACGAGGAGTTCGGAATGGTCCGGAGGTAAAGATTTATATATGGAAGTCATCAAGCGGACATCGGGAAAAGTTTGGGTCATATCGGTATTATGGAGGGTCCACCGGAAGGTTCCGGAGGACCACCGGAGGGGCCACCTATTGGGGGCCACTTGGGCTGCGTGGGAGGCAGCCAGCCCCTGGTGGGCTGGGCGCCCCTCCCTTGGCCCATGCGCCTAGGGTTGAGGGGGAACCCTAAGGGGGGCGCCCCCCTTGCTTGGGGGGCAAGCCCCCCCTTGGCCGCCCCCCCCTCTAGAGATGCATCTAGAGGGGCCGCCCCCCTCCTTTCCCTATAAATAGAGGGGTAGGGGAGGGCTGCACACACCATTGAAGGCGCAGCCCTCCCTCCCAACACCTCTCCTCCTCCGTGAGCTTGGCGAAGCCTCTGCGGAGAACAGCCCCTCCATCCACATCACGCCGTCGTGCTGCCATTGGAGTGATCTTCCTCAACCTCTCCTTCCTCCTTGCTGGATCAAGGCGTGGGAGACGTCGTCCGCTCCGTCACGTGTGTTGAACGCGGAGGTGCTGTCCGTTCAGCACTTGGTCATCGGTGATCGGAATCACGTTGGGAACGTCTTCATCATCACCACTCCCTCGAACGCTTCCGTACTCGATCTACAAGTGGTATGTAGATGCAAACTCTCTCTCGTAACTCGTTGCTTAGATGAACTCATAGATAGATCTTGGTGAAACCGTAGAAAAATTTTAATTTTCTGCAACGTTCCCCAACAGGCACCGCATGTCCTTTCAATCTCCCCCATTTTGGTAATTGATGACAATCACTTTCAAGAGAGTTTATATAAGGAATTATGCATCACCATGCAATGCAACAACCAATGATGCAGGAGAATAGGAACAAAACCAAAGCAAGGAGAAGACTCTGAAAAGCTTCTCCACAAAACTCTCTGAAACTTCTCCCCCATTGGTTTTTATTGCCAAAATGGGCGAAAAGCTTAGAAGGCCAATATAAAAAGTGTTCCTCCATAAATTGTGTATTTCTCAACAAGATAGTGGAATGTCATACACATATCCAAAGGTAAATACTTGGAGGAACACAAACTATATTGAGGCACAAAGATTGCTAAAGAATGATATGCCACAAGGACATAATAAAGAGAGACACAAGCAATCAAGCAATCAAAAGATACCAATTGAAGCAAGCAATCAAAGGATATCAATTGAACCAACTAGACCAAAGATCATACGAGCCACATGAATAAAGGATATTATGATATGAGCAAAGGAGTGTTCTAAAGAAACTAGAGAAGCTCCCCATGATTTGTGCACACATAAGAATATTTGTATTTGGATACAAAGTGCACAAAATAGGATCATAGCTCCCCCAAAATCAATAGAAACTTACAACAAGTGCAAATGAGCATATATGAAACAAAGCCTAGCACTCGCAACAAACAAATGGTTGAGCAATCATGTAAAAGAGGCAACTAAGAATAGACTCAACCAAAATGATGTGTGTGAGTCATGGCAAAGCACTTGAGAAGACTAAGATAAGGATGAGCATTAAGCATCAACATAGTCTTGGAAAAATGAGATACACGGTGCATGACATGTCCTCTCCACACACACCCAACTAGCAAATGGGTTCACAAGCTCACTAAAATGATAACAACGAAGCTTGCGACAACCCATGGTAAAGATAGAAGATGAAGGCCTCATCAAAACAAGGGATACCAATTAAGATGGCAAAGCCTCGTAAAGATAAGCAAGAGAAAAAATATCTTCACCACAATAGAGTGCATCAACTACAGATGAATCCTTTCATATAACCACCAAGGAAAGGTGGACGTGAAAGAATAAGGATATCAACTACAGGTGTAACTTCTCTCAAGTGTATAAGATTCTAGGTAGATGAAGATCATGATGATATCAATCCACAAAGTAGGATCCACACACAAAATAATTAAAAAAACGAAGGAATAAGATATCCACATGGAAGTCATAAATATACCAATAAGATATTTGCTTGAAGGCATAGCACATGGCTAGATATGGTCTTATTGTATATAAATGAGTTCCAACCACACGAGCATCAAAGACATCACAACTGGCAACAAGAGATCATTGTTGGGATGCTTTGAGAAAGGAACCAAGTATCACAAGAAAGAATGAATTACATGTCATGATACAACCTACACAAGGTTGATGCAAGAAATATGTGCATGAAGTAGATAATGATACTTGTTATCGAGATACCATTAGAAGGATGTAGTAGATACCAATTGATGGTAGATAGTAGTTCATTGATCATCCTAGCTTGACTCCAATAAGCACATGGTGACAACACCTTCCTTGTGAGTGAGCCGAGCATCCAATGCATCTCCAAATGTTCCTAGA
This sequence comes from Aegilops longissima, assembly GCA_021605205.1. NCBI lineage: Eukaryota > Viridiplantae > Streptophyta > Magnoliopsida > Poales > Poaceae > Aegilops > Aegilops longissima. The sequence continues at coordinate 575,299,147 of CM038677.1, forward strand.
AGAACAACACAAACTAAACGTTACCCAAACTCATTGGGACCAAATAGTTAGAAACACCAATACATAGGACAAACTCCACATAAATATGTGTATATAGATATGAAAATGAATTTCATGCAAATCTCATCCAATTTGAGACTTGGTGGAGTTTCCCTTATATATTGGGTCAAAGAAAGAAAGCATGCCCAAGAAAATACATGAAGTAAATATGCATGCTCAAAACTTTCAAGAACCGATACCAAATGAAAAAGAAAATCCAAGTGAAAAAGGATACCAAATGGAGAAATCATCACTTGGAAGATATCATTAAAGATACATCAAGGAATGAGATAACCATTGAAACACGCTAAATAAAAGATATCAAGCTCCCAAAAGAGAGGATGGTTCCAAACAAACCAAGCTCTCTACAAAGTTTCATGATGGCACAAAGTACCAAAAAGAAAACGGCTTGCCTTCCACCAACACACACTTTGTAGGATCGCAAGATGAGTGTTTTATAGAAAATATGATAGCTCCCCCAAGACTAGTGCATTATAGAGAATTTGCATTGAATACAAAATTCACAAGGTGGGATCACCACTTTCACTATATCTAGAAAACACTAGACAAGATCAAGAAATGAAAAAGATCCACAAGTGGTATGGAATACAAAGGGAGTTGATACATTCCTTGGCAAGAGAAAAGACAAATAAAAGCAAAAGCCAATGTAACATGATCAATAAATTCTACCACACAAGAGAGTACAAATTGTCAAAAGACAAGAAGTAAATGGAAATAATTCCCGGTGGTAGATAGCAAGGATATCTGACATCATCTTCACACCAAACCCATAAGAAACTTGCAACTTGTAGAGCTAGCATGCCACCTAGGAAACAAGATAATTTACAATATCAACTCTAGGTGACAATATCTCAAATGTACACATTTTCTAGGCTAGTAATATACACATAGCATATTACTCATCCAGAATGTGATACCAATTAAAGATAAACAAGAGGCAAAATAAAGATCCAACAAGAGATAATTAATGGACAATTTAGAATTTGAATTTCTCATGAGTAGACATACCACATAGCGACTAGATAATCTTGTAATATCAATACTAGTTGGTATTCCTCATGTACACACATTTATAGGATTGTGAAGTGCACAAAGCACATCACTCCCCCAAAATGGGATGTTTCATTAATCTCTCACAATAGCCAACTAAGATATAAACAAGATTCACAAAGGCTCAACGTACGACACACATGTACATGATGTGCAAACCAACATACACAAACTTGATTACTCAAGATAAGCAAGTTGGAAGCACAACATATACAAACACATGCAAGGAACAAAATCAAAACATGCAAAGGGGCAAGTAACTTTCAATGTAAACAATCTAAGTACAAGTTACCGCAAGGAGGCACATTGGATATAAGATAGAAACTTGATAATCCAATTGACTTGGCTTGAGACAATAAGAATGATGAAGGCCCCTTAATTCTTCATAATGTAGCCAAGTATCCAATGCCCTCCAATAACACCTATTGATCAAGTTTGAGCTTGGTGGTCCCCAACCAAGTTGGGTCCTAAGAGGTTAGTCACAATAGGCTTGGCTACCCAAATGGTTCTTTTCTTGACAACACTTTGAGTACCAACAAACTTGGAAAACACATTGCTAACCTTATCCTTCCCAAGAGAATAGATATCATCAATAATAATTGGGTTGGATAAGTTACCACTAGTGCATGAAGAAGCGACATGACCTTTCTCATGACATATGTAGCAACGTATACTCTTCACTTTCTTCTCACTTGATTTCTCAACTTGAGAAGCATTAGCTTGAGTCTTCTTGGGAAGAGGCCTTCCTTCAACTTGAGGTTGAGCATGAGAATGAACTTGTGGCCGCTTCCCTTGTTGCTTGTCATTAATGGGCTTCTTCTTCAATGGGCAAGATCTAACATGATGCCCTTCAATTTTGCACTTGAAGCAAATAATCTTGGCCGAATTATTGACTTGTTCTTGGCCCTTCTTCTTGTTTCTCTTGGACTTATTCTTCTTATTGGAGTTGAATCCAAGTCCACCTTTGTCATTGGGGGATTTTTGCACACTCAAGATATTGTTGAGTGTGGACTTCCCTTCGTTACACTTTTCCAAGTCTTCCTTCAAAGAAGTGACTTGAGCCTTGAGCTCTTTAATTTCCTCTACATGGTTAGTATCGAGACAAGTACTAGAGGAAGTATAAGCTTCATCATTAGAGAAACAAGGCAAGGAGAGTAATTCATCACAAGAAGTACCAATGTTATGAGTAGACGAATTACAAGGACTAGCACATGGCAAGATAGCATTTTGACTTGAAGTAGTGCTAGTATCCACATGCGACTTACTAGAAGTTACCTTAGACATAGCCTCATGATCTATCTTTAGCACATTATGAGATACTAGAAGATCATCATGAGAGCTTGTGAGCTTTACATGATTTTCTTCCAACTTCTCATATTTTCTAGATAGCAACTCAAGTTGAGCCCGTAGCTCAACATTCTCCATCAAAATGGATGCTTCACCAGAAATAGAGTTAGTAGCACAAGCATCATCAATAATAGAAAGAGGAGAAGGCAACTTGGCAAGCTCTTTAGAATATGAAGCTTTAAGTTGTGCATGAGACTCGGTGAGTTTGATGAGCTCACTCTTAATGACCCTTGAGCCATTTTCGAGGTGCCCAAAGTCCTCAAGGAGTTTAGCATGCGCAACTTCAAGCTTCTCATTTTTAGTTTCAAAAGGACAACCCACCCATACAGACAGCCTGCGGGGAGGATGGCACTACTGGCAAAGACCGTCTGCCAAAAACGCCGCAGGCGCGAGCGTGGTGGGCTGCTTGCCGGGGAGCATAGGGAGGAAAGGGAGCCCGGACGGTGGAGGCCACCTCAAGAGCTCTATCATGAGATTCCTTCACTCTAGATAGTTCTAGAGCAAAATTCTCCTCGAGAGATTCGGAGGTCGTTTGTTCATGTTCAAGAGCTTGAGATAGCTCCGCGATCTCATTTGCATAATCACGCTCATGAGCTTCCATTTTCTCAATGGTGACCTCATGCTCCTCTAGATGATATTCCAACTCCTCAATGTATTTCTTGCCCTCAATGGCAATAGACATGATTTCTATGAAGTTGGAACGAGCAAGTTTATTTTTGTGAAGAGCTTTAAAAATCATTTCCCCCTTAATTTTTAAGGAAGCAATATTATCATTCTCTTCATCATTATCCTCATCATCATTAGCATTAACGTCATCATCAAGCGACATATTGGGGTTCAAAGTAGGAGATACCTTTGACGCCTTAGCCATAAGGCAAAAAGCAATAGATGATGATGTAGGATCCCTTGAGGCACCATTCAAGACCACATCTTGTTCCATGGAGTGTTGGGTTTCCTCTACATTGTTAGCACAACAACTAGAGGAAATACAAGCATTTTTATCATGGACATAACAAGCATATCATCATGAGATTTAGTCAAGCAATTTCTACATGAAATGCAAGGACTATCAACATAAGCATGTGAAACATTTGGAGTGCTCAAAGTGTTAAAGTCCAAAGAAGAAGCATTGCAATAAGATAGTGGTGAAGGATCATCGATAATAAGCACACTATCATCATTGCAATGATCAACACTAATCACCATATCATTACCTTGTGGAAAACCACATGTAGGTGAAGTAGAGGCAGTTGAGAAGACAACACGGCCGGAGGTGGAGGGAGAACAATCATCCCCACAAAACTTGGACACAACATATTTATCTTGAAGCTTTGTCTACAACTCATGAGCATCTCGGAACGACATGAGTTGAAATATAACTACATTGCTCAAAGCATCGAAAAGCACATTAGAAGTGTGAGCATTGAGATAATATTTTTTTTTCTCATCCTCTAAAGATAATCTTTGGGGATCCTTTGGAGGAGAAAAAACCATATCTACAATTCGCTCTAAATTTGGGTGCATGACCCTAAAGAGATTAAGCATGCGAATTACTCAAACATCAAAATTTGTGCCATCGAAGTGTCAGAGAATCCTAATCCCCTAGTCGACATCTTTACTCTCTAGGCGGTTAAGCCTAACAAAGAGAGACGAGGCTCTGATACCAATTGAAAGATCGTGGATGTCGCCTAGAGGGGGTGAATAGGCGCTTTAAAATAATTATAGTTTAGGCTTGAACAAATGTGGAATAAACCTAGCGGTTAATTTGCTAAGCACCAAACGTACAACAACTAGGCTCACCTATGTGCACCAACAACTTATGCTAAGCAAGATAAAAAACTAAGTGATAGCAAGATATATGACAAGAAACAATATGGCTATCACAAAGTAAAGTGCATAAGTAATGGGCTCGGGTAAGAGATAACCGAGGCACGCAGAGATGATGATGTATCCCGAAGTTCACACCCTTGAGGATGCTAATCTCCGTTTGGAGCGGTGTGGAGGCACAATGCTCCCCAATAAGCCACTAGGGCCACCGTAATCTCCTAACGCCCTCGCACAATGCAAGATGCCGTGATTCCACTAAGGGACCCTTGAGGGCGGTCACCGAACCCGTACAAATGGCAACCCTTGGGGACGGTCACCGAACCCGTACACTTTGGCAACTCTTGGGGGCGGTCACCGGTACCCGTCAAATTCCTCGGGGCGATCTCCACAACCTTATTGGAGACCCCAAGGCTTGCCCGGAGCTTTACACCACAATGATTGAGCTCCGAACAACACCAACCGTCTAGGGCGCCAAGGCACCCAAGAGGAACAAGCTCTAGGGTGCCCAAACACCCAAGAGTAATAAGCTTCTCAAACTTCACTTCCACGTATCACCATGGAGAACACAAACCGATGAACCAAATGCAATGGTAAGGGCACACAGAGTTCCCAAGTCCTTCTCTCCCAAATCCCACCAAAGCAACTAATGCTAGGGAGGAAAATGAGAGGAAGAGTGAAAGAAGAACACGAAGAACTCCAAGATCTAGATCCAAGGGGTTCCCCTCACTTAGAGGAGAAAGTGATTGGTGGAAATGTGTATCTAGATCTCCTCTCTCTTTTCCCTCAAGAACTAGCAAGAATCATTGGAGGGATTGAGAGTTAGCAAGCTCGAAGAAGGTCAACAATGGGGGAAGAACACGAGCTCAAGAGATAATGTTCATTGGGGAAGAAGACCCCCTTTTATAGGTGGGAAAAAATCCAACCGTTATGCTCACAGCCCGCACAGAGCGGTACTACCGCTCGACCTCATGGTACTACCTCAAGGGGTAGCGGTACTACCTCAAAGGGTAGCGATACTACTGCTTGCGAGCGGTACTAAAAAAATAAATCCGTGCCTACCACCGCAGGACTTGTGACGAGTTTTTGGTCCGGAGCGGTACTACGGCTGTGGTAGCCACGGTAGTGCCGCTCTGGAGCGGTGGTAAAAAATTACATTCGCTCCTGTCCGTGGTAGTACCGCTGCAGCCTTTTCAGAACACCAAAACTGCCACAACTTCTGCAAACGGACTCCGAATTCAACGAAACCAAGTTTGTTGGAAAGCTAGCGACAAGGGCTAACATAATCTTGATAGAACTAACAATAAGAAGGAAATTAGAAAAGGCCCGAGAGAAAATGATGAGAACCCTTCCTCGAAAAAGACCGGTAAGACCTCCAACACCGAAAACGCGATAGAAGAAGCATATGAAATCCATTTTCGATGTACTAGAGCTTGTCACGAAGATAACCACAAGCTCTAAAACATCAAAAGAAAATACAAATAAGAATCAAGAAAGATGATGCAAAGATGCAATGGTTTGAGCTCTCGACAAATGATACGATCACGCTACTCACTTGAGAGCCCCCCTTGATAGTATGGCTATCGATCCTATAATCCGGTCTCAAAACTATCACCATGAGACTGGTAAAATATAAAACTTATCAAGGGAAAACCTTTGCCTTGCACGAAGTCCACTTGAGCTAGATGATGACGATCTTGACTCCCTCAAGTTGGACCACCTTTCTTGATTGCGTTGGGTCGATGAAGAGTAGATGATTGCTCCCCCATACTCCACTATGGGTGAGCCACTCTTTGGCACATCTTCACAAGTCCATTGACACCACAATGGACGTCAAGCATCAAGCACTTGATCTCTTTGTGATGCTCCACTTGAACTTGTGCACGACAATCTTGATGACGATCACCACTTGATGTCATCCTCTCCATTGGTTGAGTGATATCTTCCTCTTGACGCAATCCCATGAACATGTACCTAACCCCACATAGAACTCTCACATAGACCATGGGTTAGTACCCAAAGCACAATGGACAATGCTTACCATACCATGAGATCACTTGATCCCACTCGGTATAATTTATCCTATAGCTGATAGTAGATGGGTAAGTCATGTTCATTGTGTCCCTAAGAAAGCGGCATAATTGTTGTCCTAATGATAAAAATGAACTTATTTCACAAAGAGTTGTTAGGGGTTATAGGATGGTAATTGATTTTAGAAAATTGAATAAAGCTAATAGGGAAGATCATTATCTTTTGCTTTTCATTGTTGAAATGTTAGAAAGATTATCTAAGCACACACACATTTGTTTTTTAGATGGATATTATCGTTTTCTCAAATACCTGTGTCACTAGAAGATTAATAGAAAACTACTTTTACTTGTCATTTTGGAACTTATGCTTATAGACGTATGCCTTCTGGTTTATGTAATGCGCCTGCTATATTTCAAAGATGTATGACTGCTATTCTCTGATTTATGTGAGAAAATTATTGAGGTATTTGTTGGTGTCCTAGACTAGAGGGTGCTTACCACGCCGGCCCATCGGTTATGGGTCGGGCCAAGGACCCACCAAAGACTGATGAATGGGCCATGTAGGATCCTTGCAAAGTTTTTGACATGTGATTTAAGCCATTATAAAACATATAAAGGATTAACCATTCCTCCATTCCATGATTTGGACAATTTCTCGTAGCTTCTTTCATCCTATCCCACGCGAGCGCTAGTGGGTCATGTTCCTCCTACTTGAAACCTATAATCTGAGAACGTAATTGCATAATCTTTGCAGGTGGACAAAACTTGGATAAAAATTTACTGCAATAACCAGCCCAAGAAGTTATATTTCCCCTAGGTAGAACTATAAGCCATTCGTTAGCTTTTCCTCTCGGAGAGAAAGGAAATAGACACAATTTCAAAGCGTGAGGGTCATAATCTTTAATGCGTGTCATGTTGCACAATCCGGTAAAATTATGCAAGTGCATACTGGCATCCTCGGAAGCAGAGCATCAAAATTGGTCCTATTGAACCATGGAAACTAAGTTTGGTTTGATCTCATACTCAGCAGCTGCAACCTCAGGTTGTGCTATAGGTTCACGCATGAAGTTGCTGCTGGGAGTAGCAAAACTCCCAAGATTACGAGCCATAGTAATCTTTTGGTTTTTCTCAACTGACAAGACTTGCAACAAAAATGAAATTTAAACTAAAAAAAGAAAAGTAAAAACAAAGGCTGAAAATTAACTTTAATAAAAACACTAAACACAAAGACTATGAATACTAAACTACTCCCCGGCGACGACGCTAGAAAAAGGGCTTGATACCTTCTTTTATTGATCTAGTAATGGAACAGAAAAGTGTATACCACACCTATTTACCCAGAGGTGACCCTGGGTTATCGAACCCATGAGAGGAAGATTCCCTTGAAGTGATGGTCTCTAGCAAGCTTTTTTCAAAGTGTCAAACCCAGCTTTTGACCGGATCAAGCAAGCAAATAGTGATTCAAACACTGGTAATAAAAATAGTTACGGGTATGAGGTCTTAGTGCCTAAAACCTTGTATTTGCGCTGGGATCAAATAAGATATTAATTTGTGTGCTGGAAGACACCCATCGAGATGTGCTTGTTACATATTGAAGTGGGGATGTGTCCAAATAACATCTTAACCGGCACAAGTCCTACATCAAGAATCAGTTGTCCTATCGTAGGCCCTATCCATCGCGCGAGGTTGCCTTGATAATTAAGATAATGAAATCAGACAAGCGCTTTGGACGTATAATGACTACGCCTCATTTATCCCCAAGGATCATTTATCCCCAAGGATATGATCCATGTTACCCTACTAAACCTTACTGTTATTAGTGTTCGGTGTAACACTTCACGGTCTCCTTTCTCCAAGCCTCACCGGTGCTCGATCTCTATGATCCTGGGTACCTGCAGGGATGAAGATTGCGGACAAGACAAGAGACATCTATGAAACAATTCTATTTCACACATACGAGATGTTATGTCAAAGCCCTTCTGTTGATCCCCTCACCAAATACATCGGGTTGCAAGGCTCATGCCTCAACCCATACCCTACCGAACTCGTGAGAAGAGAACATTGAAGAACACATCTTGGAGATTGATTGATTGCAAAAATGTCTTATAGTGGATGCCTTGTGTGATGGACATAAACAAGTATGAACTAGATGAGGAAGCACTAAGGTGGTGGCGATGGCTATGGGGATGGAAATGGCGGCGGCTAGGGTTTGTGGATGAACATGATGATGAAGATGTTGTGGCTGCTCCCGTGCTCGCCTTGTTGACATTTCGATGGGGTCCCCTTTATAAAAGTTGTATAGGTGGACGATCTACCTTGGTTTCCATGCCAAACCGGCGCTCATATGGGCATGTGCGCCCATATGGAACGCCGTCTTTTGCACTGCCTTCGCGCAGACGTCTCCTGTTGATTCCTTCTTCTTCCATTATCCTTCCTTTCCATTCCCACACGTGATTTCTTCCCTTTTTAACCCATTTCCTATGGAAACCCATCAAAGAGAGGATTTGTGGAATCCTTTGCATTCGTTAGTCATTAGTAGCAATATCGGAGCGAAGGCGGACAATCGGACATTCGGACACCGTGGTGGTCGGGTCCACCGTTGCTTTATCTTACTCGGTAACCGATTTTGCTTCTCAGACGCTGCCTGGTGATGGGATTCATGTTCTACTACCATCCTGGTCGTTGGGTACACGCGGTTTATTTGTTGGTGGGAAAGTGATTTCAATAGTAGGCTCCCAACCACCTTCTAATTTTCTAGGTGTAGAAACTTCTTCTTCATGTTTTTCTTCCATAGCTTTTATAACAGTTTCATTTAAGCAGAGGCCAAACTTCTCTACCACGGACGTTGTAAAGAGCAAGATCTCGACGAGGCTCCTCCGCGTCCTACGATCTGCCCAGACACCGCGCACCCGGGCAAGTAGGTTTTGTCCAATCGACGACAACTCACGCGATGATGGTTGGTTTGTATTTTTGCATTTTTTTGTAGGGGACCATGACAATTTCTTGTATGTATTTTTTCTTTGCAACTGACCATGCAAAATTGGCAATCCATGTACTCCCTCCATTCAAATATATAGGGCCTAATACGGTTTTTGAGGTTGCATTTGAGCACGAGTTAGAGTAATATGATATGGCATCTATGTTACACAAAGCATACTGTCAAATTCGTATTTGAAATGAATTTCTGACGATGTACTTTTTATATCATACATCTAATAATTTAATAATTAAGTGGTTGAAGGTAACCTCAAAAAATGTATTTGGCCCTATATATTTGGATGGAGGGAATAGGGTTCTCACAAAAACGTTGCCCTTTATTGTGGGAGAACACGTTTTTTTGTAAGGTTGCAATGTTATGATTTTCAAAATAAATTCTACGTTTTACCTTGTTTTAGAGAAATTTTTAGAATTTTTGGCTATAGTCACATGGCAATTTTATAAATTTTGATCCATAGAACATGGAAATTTATGAAATTGAGTGAACCGATCACATGGAAATTTTATGTATTCCATGTTCTCTAGAATGTGGAAAATTACATACATAACCGATGGCAAAATTGTAAGGAATCCATTTTTATTACTCAAATTGGAAAATTTTGGCAAATTATTTTTTAATGAAAAGGTAGAGTCGTCTCTACGTTATATATTTCATAACAAGCCAAAGCCTGGAAGACCGGCAGGTCTATTACATGAAAGGCAAAGTGTTGATGCATTGTAATGCAACCGACCCTTGCAAAGCCATGAAACAAGAAGAGGCAAAGCCCTCGGGCAAAGACAGGGGGAGAGAAAGGGGAAAGTGACTAACTAAGTGAACTTATGAATTGAGTCTTCTAGCCCAATGATGAAGGATCTCTTTCTCATTTTGTAGTTTGGCACGATTACTACATAACAACAGAAGCTCGGGAGCATACTGTGCCACATATGTAACTGGCCACTAATTGTTTTCAAAAATTCTTGCATTGTGCGCTCTTCAAAGGGCAACAACCACAATTGTGAAGAAGATGTTTCATAATCTTCCAAACCTCTAGGAAGTAGAGGTTGTACTGCACAAAATCTGAAATTCCCATGGATGATGAGGTTGTAGTGGCCATCCCCATCTTCTCCCAAATAAAGGAGGTTGTCCGGCATCCAAGGATGATATGCGAGGTTGTTTCTGCGGCCTGACACGCATCACAACCGTCATGAGAAGTAAACTTGTGCCAATTCTTGTTAACCATGTTTCTCCTGGTGTTGAGACGGTCTTTAGGAGTAAGCCATAAGAATAATTTATGCTTGAACGGATGATAGGGTCCCAGACAAAGTCTAAAAACTGCCAAGTAACACCTCTGAAAGTGAGTAGGCTATAGAAATATGCAGTGATTGGGTTAGAGCCTTGAATATATGAGTATCCGCTGTAGAAAACTTCTAGTTGCACGTCGTACCCTGTAGGCATGCCATCAGAGAGAGGAGCTCTCGAATGGCAATGGCTGTTAGGTTAGGTAGCAGTTGGATGAGCCACCTATAGTTGACATCCTGCGAGGCAACATTGCAGAATTTGTCTTTAGCAAAGGAGAACAGAGTGGGGTGCAAGAGAAACAATCTACCGCGTCCCGTCCAGTCGTCATGCTAGAAATAAATGTGTGACTCGCTTCCAGTCCTGCATTTGTGCCTTGGAGAAGTGTTGGAATCATGGATTTGATGCACTTCTAGATCACCGTGTCTTTGTTATTACTCTTTAGTGGGGTGGATTGTTGACAGTATCTTGCGGCAAACCATTCGAAACAAGGGACCTGACTACCCTGTAGAATCTTAGCTGCAAACTTGCAGATCATGGATCTGTTATGAGCCTCTAGGTCCTTGATCCCAAGGCCACCCTCTTGCTTGCTTAGGCAAATGTTTCCCATGCTACCAGGCACTACCCTTCCTTGGCTTTGGAACCTTGCCAGAGGAAGCCCCTCAAAATCTTTGTCAAAAGCTCTAGCGACCCTTTAAGCCAAAGGAAACATAACATGAAGTAGTGTGGAATGGATGCTAGGATGGTGTTAATCAGGGTTAGATGCCCTCCCCAAGAGGGAAATAGTCACTAGTACTAATTATTGACAACCCCCCCAACCCCCCGCGTTTTACATGTATCCTTCAATATGCAATTACCCGAACTTGGCAAATTTTCCTAATATTAACGTTATATACATGTCCTAAATTAGAGCATGTTAATTTTATTATCGTAGATACCTTGGCACATTCATTTAATATACCATGATAAAATTTTAAATCAGAGGATGGTAGTTTTATAGAGTGTAGCATGTCATTTGTTTTTATATGTTTACACCATGACAGTTGTAAATTTATGCTTCTCTTATTTTTATGTCAGATTTTTTTTATCGATGGCAAATTTTTTTTCAAAAGATGAGCTAATTGAGCCTACCTTTTTCTTTTCATGCGCGTTACATGGGCCAACCTATGGTCACACTGCAATCGCACTACAACGAACATACTACAGAGGGATGCCGGTTCGCTGGATGGAACCTTCCCCAACTAACGTTTTGTTCACTCCGGAGGTGCCTTCCCTGGGAATGTTCGCCAGCTATTGCCGTATGGAGTACCAAAGAAAAGTTGGACCCAATATTACTAACATCACAAAAGTTACACTAGGCCATAATATACCAACACTATATCATACTCCCTCCGTTCCAAATTACTCGTCGCGGAAATGGATGTATTTAGAACTAAAATACATCTAGATACATCCATACTTGCGACAAGTAATTTGAAACAAAAGGAGTACGACATAGGGACGCCGGTTTGCCGGATGGAGCTTTCCCCAATTAACATTTCGTTCACTCCGAAGGTGCCTTCCCGTTCGCCAGCTATTGCCGTATAGATGAGTACCAAAGAAAAGCTGGGCCCCACTATTATTAACATCTCAAAAGTTACACTAGGCCATAATATACCAACACTATACAAGTATAGTATTTAAACGCATTAGCATGTGGCCCGAGAAAAGAAAACATTGCGCAATCACGTCTGCGTATGTAATGAAGATAAAGTTCCATCTCCAAGAAAGTTGGCAATAACAATTAAGAACTTCCGAATTCCAATCAATACCGCGTTTGGTATGAATGAATCCGATATAGTATAAACAAATTAAATATGAAGAAACAAAACGTGGATCCGTGTCATCAACTCCACACCCAAAACCATTTAAAAAAATGAACTCCCCACCCAAAAAGGAACAAAACGCCGCCAAACACCCAACAGCTCCGTTCGCTTTCCGCACCCAAACTGGTGGCGCACGAAGCGCCTACGTGGCCCGATCGTGGTCGTCGGCTCAGCAGCCTGGCTCAACCACCGCCGGTGGTTTCCCTCCGTCGGCGTCCCATGAGATCACCTCGCTGACTCAGATCCTCCTCTTGGAGTCAAATCCTCATCAGCCTCGACGCATCAACGGCGGCGATTAGCTAATTATTTCCGTCCAAAATAACGCGGCCCGCTCCCAATGATCATCCCGTCCCGTTGTTCCCGTTGCCGTCAGTTGACGATAGCTGTGCAGTGTGCACGCACTGTGCTACACGTCGTCGTCGGCTACCTTTGTCCACGACACTATATAGCTGTCGCTGAGCTCGAGACTTCCTCTCATTCTCTTTCCACATCGCCCCGAGATCCATCTGCTCCGTTTCTTGGGTTTCTCGGTGCTTTGGTGCTCTGCTACGCGTCCCGTTGCCCTTGTTGACACCAGGAAAAGTCGGAGGCTTCACGAGGGGGCTAGCTAGCTGGACTTTGGAAGCGATCAAAAATGACGATCTGCGCGGGCTTCGACTCCTACCGGGCCTCGCCGGCGGACATGCGGGTCGTGACGTCGGACGGGCAGAGCATCGCCGCGCATTCCTACGTTCTTGTAAGCCACTCTGCCGCTTGTTTGATTTATGCGGCGGATCTTGCCTTGTGCGTTCTTGTTGAATCGTTGGCTAATTCCAAATCGGGCGGCGATATGCAGGCCTCGGCGTCGCCGGTGCTGGAGCGGATGATCGACAGAGCGCAGCGCGGGTGGGGCGCCGAGTGCACCATCCCCGTCCTCGGCGTCTCCTTCGACGCCGTCCACGCCTTCATCCACTTCCTCTACTCCCCCAAGTCCAAGGTGGTGCCCGCGGAGGAGGAGGCGGTGGGCGCCAACTGGGCGCAGCTGCTGGCGCTGGCGCACGCGTACCGGGTGGGGTGGCTGAAGCGGGCGGCGGAGGCGGCCGTGTCGGCGCGCCTCACGCCGGAGCGCGCCGTGGACATGCTGAAGCTGGCGAGGCTCTGCGACGCGCCGCGGCTGTACATGCGGTGCGCGCGCCTCGCGGCCAAGGAGTTCGCGGCCGTGGAGCAGTCCGACGGTTGGCGCTTCGCGCGGCGCCACGACGCCGCGCTCGAGCTCGAGCTCCTCACGCTCCTCGAGGACGCGGACCAGCGGAACGAGCGGTGGGCGCGCGAGAGGGCCGCGCAGGAGGCGTGCCGGCAGCTCGGCGAGGCCATGGCCTCCCTCGAGCACATCTTCCCCGGCGACTCCGGCGCCAAGGCCGCCTGCGCGGACGCGGACGCGCCGTGCGCGAGGGCAGGGTGCACGTGCCGGGGCCTGCAGGTCCTGATGCGGCACTTCGCGACGTGCCCGAAAAAGATGGCGCCGGGCGGGTGCGCGCGGTGCAAGCGCATGCTGCAGCTGTTCCGGCTCCACGCCTCCGTCTGCGACCGGCCGGACCGGGCCTGCCGCGTGCCGCTGTGCAGGTGAGAAAACGCATTTTGAGAAACACACTTTCCATCAAACGTGGCGCTTTGCGCAAACGCACGGTAGATCGGCAACCGAGAACCAGGCTGGCGAGATCGGTGCCCGGCGCCCTTTCCGGGAAAGGAAATCGGTTCGTACTTGACAATATACAAGGAAATTGGACGTACTGGCTTTCGTCCTCTTGCATGAAAGCGACTTGGACGGCCATGGCAACGCCGCCAATAGAGCGCCATGCAAGCGCACATGACGGATCTGACGCACGCCTAATAATACTACTACTCATCGTTTGTTTTTACGTCTGGTGACGAAGTGAGATCTAACGTTTCATCGTGGTTGGCTGATTTTTGCAGCCATTTCAAGGCGAAATCGCAGATGGGGAAAGCGGACAAGACATGGCGGCTTCTGGTGAAGAAGGTGACGAGGGCCAAGGTGATGTCCTCCCTGGCCGAGAGGAAGGTGGTGCCCGAGGTCGTGGCCGAGTCATGGGCGAGATACAACCGTAGAGGAGCCAAGTTGAGATGAGAAGAGTCATTTCTCTCGTCTTGGTCGTGTAGTTTAACCTTTGTCGTCAGCAACGAGGTGTAGTGAACTCAAGTTGTACTATCTATATATCGTCTAGTAGTTCTAGCTAGTGATAGTCTGCTTAGCACATGTCACTTATGACTTGCGATGGTTAAACTATAGTGTTTACTGCGCATCCATGCTTTGTCTGAGAGACAGACACCCGTGCTTCTCAACCTCGAAAGCACACCCATGCTGCTCTTTTCCGGTCGCATGCGGCACGGTTACCATGCGTCGGAACTGGTCCAGCACGATCGGCCGACATGCCCGACCCCACGGTGCAGTGGGTGCGGCCAGCGATTCTTCGGCTCACCCAACAGGCAACTCACCAGAATATGCTCGCTCGCTGTTACTCTTTGTTAGCAGGAATCATGTAACGTGACTCCTACTCCCTGTTACTCTTCGTCTGGTCCATGCATCCAAAATATGCTCGTCGTAACTGTTACTTCATCAGGCTTTGGCCTGTTTTGAAATATAAGGTCGGCAGCCTGCCACCTTCTTTGTTTCAAAAAATATATATGCTCGTCTCGGTCTCGGCCTAGGACTAGCTGCTGCTGCTGTAAGCCTGTAACCGTACCAATGCCGCAGCTTGTACGTACAAGGGTTGGCCGATCTAATGAGACCTCCCGTTATGAAGAGGAGAGGGAGCCAACTGGTGTCCCACAACACACATGCCAGAGAGACAGCCCCACCGGCCGGGTCCGTTTCTCCCGGACAGATCCGGAGAATCACCGTACGCGGATCCGCCGAGGTGCGTGCATTCATTCGCATTCGCATGCAAAGCTTTCATCTCCTTACGCTGCCTGCTGGTGTCGACATCTACGGAAAGAACGGTGCTCCTGGCTCGCGTCCCCACATGTACTATACGTACGTGTACGGTGAACATAGTACATAGAACAACGCCGCACGTCGACGGGGCCAGGTTTAAGGAGCACGGCCCGCTCGCTCTACCCTACATACAGCCATACAGGAGAAAACAACAAATTGATTGCCTCGGCGCGCGCATGAAAGCGAGATGCGTTCACCAGCATGACGAAGAGGTGGCACCGCACCGCCGTTTCGTCGCGACCTGTTCACCTCAGCATCACGATCGACCCCTCCCCTCGAATGCACACGAGAAATACAAGAGCGCACAGATACAGATAGCCAGCGACAGAGACTTGGCTTCAGCTTGGAAAATATCATCGACCCAAGAAGGGAACATTGCCATGCCGTTGATAGTGTGATAGTGCACCACCCTGTCCTCTTCATCACCGCGAAGGACTCCAACAGCGACGTACACGGTGCACCGAACGTCTGGGAGGAGTCGCGGTCGTGCCAAGGACGGCTATTTCCGCTCCAGGTAACCAACGGCCCAGTATAGCGCGCGCACCCCACGTCCCACCTTGGTCGATCGATCAGGTGGTGACCGGTGCAGGTTGGCGCGCAGCTCTGTTTACATGCCGGCTCCATCTAGCAATGGAAGCACGGGTCGCCGTAAGAGGACGATGTCTTGTTTTCGGTCGCCGTCTGGGGGCTGGCTGGGGCCGCCGGCGTGCGGCGGTTGGCAACAGCAGGTCTATTGGCTTGATGCGCTCACCGTGATTTCGTGACGCGCACTGAAGCTGATATCGTACCTGGTCTGTCTCGACCTATATTCCAATCACGCGATGGGCTATCAGGCTGTCATCTTTCTCTGCACTCACTTGCAGCTGATACCCACTTCTCTGTTGCAATTGACACCAACTAAACAAATGAAATGAAATGGAATTTCCACTACTCTACAAAACAGTCCAACTTTACTCATCGTACACAAGAAGAGCTCACTTTACTGCCACTGCCTGCTCTCCTTACACATGCTGCCACTCCGATACATACTCAATCTCCGTCAAGAAATAATGTGACGGGAGCCGTTATAAACAAACTATAACTTGGCCAAGCAATGATCGATGCTAGGTAAGTAACTAGTCAAGTGGTACAGCAATGTTCTCCTACATACATCATTCCTAGCTTACAGGTTACAAAAGAGAGAGATTGCTGGTCAGCTTATACACATCACTAACTGCCAAGGCGAAATGGAGGCCAGAAGAACAGCAATGACATATTACCGCTACTTCATCAAATGGAATGGAAGGCTATCCTAAGACGCGCTGTGGAACGTGGGCCGAAAGAACTGCACACAACAGGCGGGAAGGAGTCAACGCTAGCAATTACCATATGAGTAAATTTGTTGGCAAAAAAATCTATCAACTGGATGTTACCTTCAGATATGTTGAAGGACAGCTTCTGTGCAAAAATTTCTCTGGGGTTTAATGCTTTATTGGATAGTAAGATGTTATCCAAGTTTTCCTTTCTGCAAATTGAACATGAAGACTCTCATTAATAGGCTCAAGTTAATATGCAATACCAAGCGAAATGGAACCCCCAAAAAACATTTTTATATATTCAAAAGAAAAGTTAGCAAACGGTAGTATGCCATTTATTCAAGGACCACAGTGGAAAATACTTTCAGTTTGCTGTTCACATTGAAATGTTTATCAGTATTAAAACAGAGAGTCCTGCTGTCAGTTGTGTGCAAAATTCCATAGTCAGTTCACGTACCGAGCCCAACAAGGAACAAATTTCCTTCTGCGCCTTGCTTCTTGTACATGTTCGTCGTAATCATCCTCATCCTCATCATCAGAATCTTTATACGGAGTCATTGTGTAGGACTGGCAAGAGTTTCATTGACATCAGAGCAGAGGATTCAAAAATTAGAGTGGTTGCTGATACTAGAGTGAAACAATGAAAAGCACTACAAACTGATACTCCCTCCGTTCACTTTTATAAGTCATTTTAGACAACTGAAAATGAGCTACTTTGCACCCTGTCTGAAATGCCTTCAAGGCCTTATAAAAGTGAACAGAGGGAGTACTAATGTCAAACGAGAAATCGAACAGCTCAGGTTGACAACCTATTTTTGCTTTGTCCCAACTGTGATGACGCTACATATGTTTGTGTGTTCTAACAATTTTGCCGCATTCTAAGAATTATTGCCACAAATGGAGAGAAAAATATTTAGGGTGCCGTTACTCATGTCTTCCAAAGTCTTCTCTTAGCATGTTAATAACAAACTGATGAGCATGCATTATGGAGTAGAAGCCACTATCATGTGACCATTCCAAAAGAACTTCCATTAGTATATCTGTATACAAGTATATTGACTACTAATAATTGTTTATTATTTGCAGACATGTAACATAATAGCCATGTCAGTATCAAAGATGAATTAGTACCAACATATGCAGATTTACAAATGACAACATTCTGCATGATGAAGTTAAATAAAAAGGCATACCTCCTCGAGACTGTTCAGGATATTTTCCTTAGCATCAGATCCAAAACTTGCATTCCTGTCATCTACTGCAACACCTTTCTCGTCCTTACTTTCATTGGCCTTGTATCGAAGGGCATGTTCGGTAGTCTCATCAGGTTTAACTTGGTTTTTGCCTACATCAACCAAATTCTTCCTTGGCTCCATATTATCCTGCCATGATATTAATTAAATATCAAAAAACAAACCCCCCCTCTGTTGGAGTATATATCACATACATTTTGAAAGCCCTACGTATATCTAATATTACAAATTCCATATGATCAACCAGAGAATTTTGCCACTCAAATTACAAAAAGAACATATATTTCTAAACAGAGTACTGTTTGACGCGGGGGGGGGGGGGGTATAAATAAGATATATATATACATTATATATAGGGAAAATGCATCCTACCACTAGGTGGTACTTATCTCCATCTCATCCATCGTGCATTTATTCCAAGATTCATGCAACCTTATTACCCTTTTGGAGCGCATGAAGTAAGCGGGTTCAATAAAAAATCCAATCCGCAAGGGCGAACTACTCTGACTATATTCTAGGGATATCTATCTGGACGGAAATTAGGATAAGCAAATGACTAAGGGCCTGTTTGGTTTACAGCCTAAGGTTGCCACGCCTAGTCGTGCCACAACATCTTAGGCATGTGTTTTGGTTTGTTGCCACACTTTTCTAGTAACATGGTCCACATGTCATAGGCTCAATTTTTTGCCAAATTTTGCCACACTTGTGGTGGCCATTTTGTTGGCCACACTTTTTGTGGCAGCCACACTTTGCCTAAGCTTAGCTGTGGCAAAGTTGGTCATGAACCAAACAGGCCCTAACAGACTCTTTCTCTCTGGATGCACGGATGTTTCTTGATTCAGAGTTCTGGCCATGCCGTCGCCATAGATCAGAGACAAACTGATTGTCGGCGTCATACTCGGCACCATTTGCCGTCGGCGCTGGCGGCTACGTTGTTAACACTCCAGGTCTGTGCTACGCGCGTCTACTACTAGGCATGCATCGAAAAGCATATATGCATGAGACTATGCACTTGAGTTTTCTTTCTACTACATGTTCCAATGATACATCGCTTCACTTTGAGGTTTGAACTCTCATCTGGTTCATGTAGATCAAAAGGCTATGATGCCAGGTTAATCCGACGCAGTGACTGCACCGGTGACAGCAGCGGATACTACCAGGAAGGCATGAAAAAAAGATCTAATTAACAAAGTACATACATAAAGAAGATATGGTGCATGGTGGATCACGATTTGCTGATGATAACGACCTTGCAAGCATGACACGCCATACTACTTTTTTCACATACTCCATACTTCTTTTTCACATAATATACTTAAGTTAAATACACCATACTATTGCCTTGTATATACTTCATACTACGTACTTCCCTTTTACAATACTTTATTCCTTTTTTTGTGTGGCACAACGACTAACTTTACTTGGCCTCAATGTGCATACCACCTTCTATAAGAATTCCAGGAATATATATTCTACACATGTTAAAAAAAGAACATATATTCTGCACTACTTGCCCGCGAAAAACAGCTCCATACTACCTTATCATACTCTATACTACCCTATCAAAAGTGATGTGTACGTGCATACTACCCTATTTAAACAAAGTAAAATATAAAAATTATATAAGTTGCTCCATCTAGAGAAAAAAAAACAGTGGAAGGTTGAACTAGCACGTACATTTGTTATTAGATTAAATCACATGATATATACTCCCTCCGTTCGGAATTACTTGTCTCGAAAATGGATGTATCTAGAACTAAAATACGTCTAGATACATCCATTTCCGCGACAAGTAATTCCGAACGGAGGGAGTATATATGTAGCTTATACTCACAGAAGCTTTTTGACGAGCATCTTTTTCATCCTTCGTGCCTCGTTGTCTATCCATAGGCTGCTTCTGTTGCTTTCGAGCTTCATCCATGCATTTTCTTCTTTTCATCGTTTCCCTCTTTTCCCCTTCTTCTCTCAGCCGCTTCTTAGCGGCCGCATCAACTTCTCGTCTCTTCTTTTGTTCCTCTTCAAGTTTTTGTTTTTGTTCCTTCTCTTGCTTCAGTCTTTCACGCTCTGCTTTTGCAGCCGCTTTGCGCTTTTCTTGCTCCTTTTGTTTCTTCTCTTCAAGACGTTTTGCAGCTTCAGCTGCCTTGAGTGCCTTCACCTTAACATCTTTTTTAACTGCAACACAGCAACCCCATTTGTAGAGGCCATTTATGAGCACCATCTTAACAGTTTCTATAAACATCATTAGTGGATTTAGCATGTAGTTCGAAATAAATAATACAGTTAAACAAATAAAACTTACCGCACACTGTTGTAGATTGCAACTTTTGTTTTACAAGAGGTACAAAAGATGTCACATTGGCAACAATATTGCTAGGCTTAGATTGTCTGTCAACATTTGCTTCACTCCTGTGTCTTCCATTTTTGCTATTGAGTAGTTCTGCGGTGCCTTGTTTGTCAACATTTGCTTCACTCCTGTGTCTTCCATTTCTGCTATTGATTATTTCTGTCGTGCCTTGCTTGTCAATATTTGCTTCACTCCTGTGTCTTCCACTTCTGCTTTTGGTTATTTCTTTCGTACCTGATCTGTCATGAAGAGAACGGGATACTTTTCCTTCTCTCTTAACTGAATTAGGGTGATTGTATCTTGGCTTAATGCTATCATTTCTGATATTTGAATGATGAGTGAGCTCACTACTGACAGATTCTGCACTCAAGTCTATGTTACCTTTATCCATGCTTCTCATCGAATGAGACGGAGAATTTCCATTGTTTTGACACAATCCAGTAATATCCTGAAGTGCTGTTCCCCCAGATTGTCGCTGGCATGAGCAATTCACATCTACAGATCCAGGAGCCATGTCTTGGTACTCATCTTCTTCCGGAATGCTGTTGTCCTCATCAATTCGGAAGACTTCAAGTTCAGGAATAGAACCCATATGTTCTGAACCAGATCCAGATCTTAATGAAAGTTTCTGGCTATACTTTTCAACAGATGGAGTCAAAGGAGTTTCATTGATCTCTTGTCTGCTGCTAGCATTTGAAGAGCAAGAGGCTACGCCATCAGAAATAAAAAATGAATCAAGTCCACATCCGAAGGAGTTCATACCGCTGTGACTGTTACTAGCACTGTATTGTAGATCATCAGAGAGGGGGCAGTTTCTGGGTTTCCCAGACATAGTAGTTGTCAATAGCGGATGCAAACTACTCGCTGTGTTAGTATTATGCTTGTTTGGAGGATCTGAGCAAATGGTGCCTAATTGGTGAGAATCGTGAAGGGACTCAAATGACCTTTTTCCGATAATTGGGCTGTCCAATTGATCAGAGACATCAAAGATCTCCATTACTGGCATTGAACCATCACAATCAAAAGATTCATCACCCAATTGTCCCTTTGGATCATAACTCTTATATTTCCTGACACATTCATTCGAGTCATACCATAATTTCTCATGAAACAGTGCATTAGGAGCAGATGCTTGTTCATAACTCGGGAATCGAGTAAACAGTTCTGTTCCAGAGTAATTTTCTTGATGTAATATTGCAATTGGAGATGATAAGTCATCCATCTCAGGAGCCATTTCCTGGTCTGCCACACTCGCAGCCGTGACATTTAGGTTCTGACCTTCAAAGCAAGTACCTTCCTGCCAACAGAAAGAACAATAGTAAATACGCTAGGACTCACTGGCACACATAAAATAGCAAGTGCAATATAGACTGAAGAGTGGACATTACCCAACTCTACCAATTATAAATGCCAATAAAGTCATATCTAATACTAACAGGTAGCTTATTCCTCTGGCCACTGCACCGGAGCACCGGCAGCTAAGCATGCAGTGGCACAGCCATTCCCTCCTTTCTCTCTCTCTCTCCCGTGCCGCCAGCCTACTCCCTCATCAATTGAGTCGGCCCCGGTTCACCTCCATCCGCTCATCGCTTCTCATCTTTGTCTCATGGATGATAGCGTTGGCTGCAGGAGCGCAAGGTGTGGAAGGCGACTTCCTCAAGAATCTTGCCGAGGTGAAATATTGTTTAAACTAAAGTGCCTTTGTTTTTTGCCATCTTCAAAGTATTGTTCACACTACTAAGCCTTCATCTGCAAATATCTATGGGTCTAAAGTGAAACCTTGCGCCATTTGACCAAGAGTTTTCTTAAAGTGTAAACTACAAGAGATACTAAAATGTTGTTACAAGTACCAGAGCCTAAGTGATTGCTAAAACCAAATTTTACCAAGAAAGTCAAATTGTTTCAAATAACTCCGGGTGTGAATTTAGCCTTGCGCCATTGGCACAATCTAGTTTGTATGTTAATCACTCATCAGTACAAAACGGTGATGAAATACCCATGAATATTCCCATCGGTTATCCCATAAATAAAAACAGGAAATAGAGAACCTACATGACTGGATTCGAATTTGTCAGACCAAAGCATCCAAAGAAAAGGCTCCACCAATAATGCAGCCTGACTGAGCATTACCACTAGTTTACTACTTCATGACATACAATTTTGCAATAAAAAATACAACTGGTTCTTTTGGAATAAAAAAAACTTCAGAGAGGAAAGGGAACTGGTAGTCTGGTACACTTGCTGAGCACATACCTGCTGTGTGCAGTTTTCCTCATTACGAGATAGGATGCCAGAGCAATCAGGCAAAGCAGCAGTTGTCAGAAACTCCACTTCCAACTTATTTTGTTTCTGTTCTTGAGAATTTTTGAAGACCCGTCCTTCCAATGCACTCCTGCTGGTGCTTGCGGTAGGAGAGTTATCAAGGACGCCACTTAATAGGCTAGTTGTATTTCTTCTTCCACGTGAAGAATTCCCATTTCCATAAACATCACTTGCAGCATTCCCCCCCTCTGACACCAGAGACATGCTCTTGCAGGATCCTGAACTCCTTGTGAAGTAAGGACCTGAAGGATGGGATTTCTCTGAGAAATTTGTCGCGGTTAACATATGGCTAGAAATGTCAAGTTGGTGGTTCAGAGACAACGAATTTGTGCAAGGAGTCCCGGAAAGGTCAAAGTCTGATCGGTGCCTTATTCTTCTCCTTTTAGATGACAAACTATCACTTACTTCAACTCCATCTTGTACTGACCTCTTCTGGTCACAAGCAGCACTGCTTCTGTCTGACTCGAGTAGAATATTTTTCTCATGTGATGCACTAGGTAAGAAGTATTGAACAGAAGGTTGTGGAGATTTCCGTTTATCATTTTCTGCTGTACATGAATTAACATTTTCTTTAACAGCATTCTCAATAAGAGAGGTGTCTTGTTCTGTTCCTGCAAGATAAGAAACGATGTAAGGACATGGCACGATAACTTTTGCTACAAAAAAACTAGCAAATATATTCTACAAATAGCAAGCATGGTACCATTTTGTTGCAGATCTTTGGCTGAAGTCATACTGTTCCTTTCAGTTGAGTGCATTTCGCTGGTTCTTCTAGCTGAAACACTGCTCATAACTTCTGGCACTGCAGACTCGTCCTTTTTGTTGCTGACAGAAATGTTGCATGCTTTGGTCAAAGCTGATAATTTTATCTGAACATCGCCCAGCTTTCCTGAATGGCAGTTGACCGCATCATATGCTGCCTTTCCATTGAGCGTCTCGTTTTGTGTAACCGGGGAAGTGGGGCCCAAGGGAGTCTCCGCATCGGTCTCCTTGAATTCTAAAGATGTTCTGGCCAACAGATGTCGCTCCTGAGGAACTTGAGAATAGCTGGTACAAGACGGGTCTTCATTAAAAGGGTGTGCCTCAGCAAGATCAAGATTGGCACCTTCCAGGGCACATACTGGTTGCTGCATCGTCTGTTCACTTGCAGGATTCATGCAAACTGATTCAACACCATCGAATTGAAGTTTTTTCGGCTCAACCGACAGATAAGTTTCAGGGAGTGCATGGCACACAGAGCCTGTAACTTGCACTCCAAAAGAACTTCTAATAGAAACCTTGACATTATTATCAGAATTGACAATCTGATTTTGAGAACAATCTAACTTAACTCCTTGATTTCCAAGATCGCCATCTTTACTGCACTTGACGAATTCAGTTGATCTATCCTGATTGGCATAAAAACCTTTCTCCAGACCTGGCAAAGAGGTCGTTGTTCCAGCATTGTTTTCACCGTCACCACATGGTTTGGAGGATAATGATGCAGTTGTTTTGTTCGAACCTGCAGTTGCAAGTTCAGACCTCTGCATCCTGTCTTGCATAACATCCCTGATTCCACTATTTGTCGCTTGACCCTTCTCACGCGACCGATCTTCAATATGCCGCTGCCTTGACCTGGAACGCTTTACCATAGAGAACATGTTGACTTCAGAACTAGGCTCAAATATCTCCTGGTCAACTGAAACCTGCTTTTGCTGAGGCACTTCATGTTGGTTAGTATCCACGGTGTCACAAATAGAGTCTAGACCAGCATATCCATTTGGAACCCCCACATTTCTGAGTGAAATGCTAGGAACAGCTCGTGACTGAAAGAAGGTTCTGTTGGTTGCTGGTGTAGTAATCTGGCTTCCAGCAAAAAGTAAACCCGGAACAATAGGTTTGCCATTTAGCTCTACAAGTAAACAAGCGGTTCAGTTAACGAATAAAAGGTGTCAAAAGCAATGTGCAAGGGAGTAAAATCAGATATCAATGGTGAACAAAAGGCTAAATAAACAACGAATCGGTGTATTTCTGAATCACTGACAACCAGTTAGCAACTCATGAATGCTCATAACCCGCACCCTTAAGGTGTGCCCCTCTTGGGTACTAATAAAAAAAAAGATGTAGGATCAACAGCACCAAATTGGCACTCTCAAAATTCCCCAATGCAACACCTAAAAAAAATTGCCCAGCAAAACAAAACGGCTAATCCTGGACGACATGTTGAACAACACTGTCTACTATTCGCAGGATTTACAGTGACATCTCGGGTAACTCAAATGACCAAGAGAACTGGAAAATGAGATTTGTGATGGGTCTAAGATACTGGGATCAGTGATGAACCTGTCTTAAGATGTCTGACTCTCAACAGGAATTTCTTTCCAAATAGATTTGCTTTCCTTAGTTGTCTTTTCAGGTACACATATTTGCCTTCAAAGTGTTTTAATTACATTCGCAAAGTTGCAGGCTTGCAGCACATTATAGCATGGTATTTTTCCAACAGTGACCAAGCATACATTTCACTGTTTATCAAATAAGCCAATAATATTACAATTACTGGCAGGTTTTTCTCTTCTTTCTTGTTGGTACTTATCTTTCACTCTGCTCTGTGCAACTGCAGTATATGTTGCCAAGATAACATATCTATACCTACTAATAAAGGGGTTAGTGCTTCTGCGCGTCCGTCATCAAATTGCCCTTGAAGTTGGAAAAAATTACCCCCCATTGCCCGTGGTAAGTAAAACAACGTTTCGTGGCGGAAGAAAAGAAGACCCAGCCCAAATCCCCAACCCCGTACTGGTCCATCCCCCACCTACCCATCGTCTCCCTGCCCCGACCCCTAGCCACCCCGTGCCTCCTCGCGGCTATGCCGCAGGCGATGTGCACTGCCTCCGGACACGCGCCCCTCGCCTCCTCCTGTCCACGCAACTCCTCCCGGCTCAACTCCCAGTGTCGCGCCGCCCCGGCCACATTGGCATACACACCTCCCGGCTCCAACCCAGTGACAAGCGCAGCTCCTCCTCCCCATCTACTGCTGGTGAAAGCTCCGGTTGCTCCTTTGGTTCGTTATTCTACCCAGCCATAAGATATTTGTTTTTGCATCAAGTTGTAGGACATCTATTTGATAGAATGTCCACAAGAAATATTCATGTGTAGCGAACGCTGTAGCCCCATCTCTCTCTCTCTCATATAGTATGCTACGTTTTGCAAGTTTGTGTTGGCCACCTATTTGTTAATATGCTTCTCAAGGTCTAAAAATATTCTCTCTCTCATATGTTCTGTTTTGCAAGTTTGTGCTAGCCACCTATTTGTTAATATGCTTCTCATGGTCTAAAAATATTTTGTCAGATTTCTCACATTGTACAAGGGTTATGGTGAATAAATTTTAAAGAGCGGAATCACATATCCAAAAGGCCAATTCATATAGAGGCAATGAGCTACTGAACGTTGCTAATAATGATGCTACTATTTTTCAGAATAAAACCGAACCTACAGGAACCATATAGTTGTGGTGAAAAATTGGATAGAGTGATAAACAACTTTTATATTTTTCTTATTCAGATTGAAGGAACCTCATTCCCCCAGCTACTTGACAAAAAATAACATGTATGCATGCGCCAATGAAGTCCAAAAATTAATCCTTGTGTGGGTCCAAATATTTTGTCATGAGAAGTCTGGATGTTCAGTTTTGGAAAAGTATACCTCCCGCTGAAAGAACAAGGGAAAGATCATTTCGTTGACGGCGAGTTCACCCTGATGCTGATCACCAGCGCTCGTTGGCAGTGTCATGCTGCCTGGCCGGCGCTGCAATTGCACGGTTAAGCAGGAGGTACGTGAAGTGAGCCTGAGATCTGGAGGATCCATGGCTGCGTGGACATGACGGCGGCCATGTAGCGGCGTGTTGATTTTTGTGTGTGTAGGTTTTTTCTGGTAGTGACACCTATGAAGAAAGTTAGGCGATCAAAAAATATGTGGTTGTGGTGCTTCATCTTCCTTGCCTACAGTTTATATCTTAAGCTTCCCTTGCGGTGTGTAATATGGCTAGGTAAAATCTGCATATGACAACACACGCATATCAATGGATAAGCAATTGACGTTACTTGCCAACCAATTGATGTTTGCAAACTCATCCTGATAGTAACTTCTGTTTCAATCTTAATTGTTCAAGAATCAACATTTGCACATTGAGGTGTATTCATTGATCTTTTTTTAATATGTTCTTGCAGATTAGTTGCTGAGAAATAACCCAGTACATTTGGCTTGACCATCTATGTTTGATTAATGTTTAATGAAACGGTCCATGTTCCAGCAGATCTTTGCATTTTGTGGCACCTACAATACTAGGAACTGCAATCCGAGGGGCATGGGAGACAGCGGCGGCGCTGGAGCAGCTGCATCGTGTGATTTGGGTGAGACGCACATAGCATTGTCTGTTCGTTTGTGTTTCTGATGATGTGTCTACACTGGCTACTACCTGCTGCTCTCCAATCTATACACAACAAAGAAGCAGTACTCTGAAGCAGCTTTGTTGAGGAACGAGGCCAAGAGCAGGAAGCTGGTGAAAACACCAGGGTGTACTCTAATTGAGATAGGTGAAAAAACGACATTTCTTCATGGCTGACATACTTCATGCTTTAGTTTGATATTACCATATGGTTTAGTTCATGAGTCCACAGGTTAGGTTCATGATCATCTTTAGTCTCCGGTGTATTTGGCTAGCCTCACTTATGAATTAGTAGTATCGCTCAACATCATGGCCACACTACGTGATATGAGCTTAGCTTTTTCATATTGAACACTTCACTGGATTAAACCTATAACTGGGTTTCTGATTATTCGTCGGTATATCAAAGGTAAGGCTCTCGGCAGTAAAACCAACATGCATCAGGTTCTTAAGACATCACTACATTTCTTACAAAATGTGTTTTGCTTATTCACAACACTCATCAAAAGTTTGCTAATGCCAACACAGATCGGAAGACCAAATCAAGCAACGTAGCTAACTGAAGCAAAGTCACTCTGTCTTCATCATGCGAGTAGGCTAATGTGGCCAGAAATTAGATAATAGAGGAATGTTAACAAGTCATCAACTCTGAAAGCACACAAAATGTTTCAGTTTTCAGGCCACTACTTGGTTTTGAATAGCTATTTATGTGAGCTTTTTCTATAGCGTGGGACTACAATTTTTCGGATAACACTAAGTAGCATATTCACACACACACCCAAAAGTAATAAACATTAAACATTAGCTTTCTTCCACTGAGGACATGAGTGTGGCTTCTTGAGCTCTAGGATCCATGGTTCATACAACCCGTAGCATCGCACTGGCTCCATCAATATCAGCACTGCATTTATAGTTTCCTCGATGTCCATGATCCAAGAGCATGATTTTTTTTGTCTCCGTTGCAAGGCATGGCCATGTTTGCTAGTAGTATATACTAATGCGCTTACGCGGAGAATAACAAAGCAATTAGCACAACTGTATTATCCAGTTTTATGAGCTAATTTGGAGTAGCTCCTGATGTCCACTGTGAGGTTAAATTATGTTTCGAGGAGGAAAAAGGCTCCAACCGCGGGGTGGATAAGCACCTTGCAGACCGGCGGCGCAGGAGGGGAGGAGCCACGGCGGGGGGCGGTGGCCGGCAGCGAGGAAGGCGCAGGCTAGGGACTCGGCGTGGGAGTCGACCTGCTGGCGCATCTGCCCGGTGACCCAGTCACGGCGCTCGAAGACCTGCATGAAGAGGCCCTCCATGGCCGGCTGCCGGCGGTCGCGGAGGTGGCCGGGGGAGGAGATGGGGGCCTAGGGTTTGGGCATGGAGATGGGTCGGCAGCAGGGTGGGGAGAAAGATGGCCACCGAAAATTTTGAATCCGGGAGAGGGGGAAGAGGAAGATCTGAGGGTAGTCGCCTACGGCCGTCCGCCAGCGCCAGCAGCCAGGAGCGAACGATCTGTTTTTTTTTTTTTTTTTTTTTGAGGTTTTTTTCTTTTTGAGAAACTCACCATCTTTATATTCAACAAAGCAAAGGTCACAGGTACAAGGTTTGCCCAACCAAATATGTGGACCTACACCTAAATTACAAGCGAACTTGGCGAGTTTGTGAGCCTCAAAGTTGAAGTTTCTACGTTCATGAATGAAAGCACTAGAAGTAAGACTATTACGACGAGCCGATATTTCATGTACTATGGCAGCATTAGGACCCCCTGTCCCTTTGTTGATGTCGTTCACCGCTTCTTGACAGTCTGAGGCCACCAAAATATTTTGCACGGCGAGATCCTCCGCAAGAGTTAGAGCTTCTCAACAAGCATACGTTTCCAGAATCAGTGGATCATTAATTCCTTGGAAGACCACAGCCGAAGAACCAAGTAAAGTCCTGATTGGTCTCTACACAGGGCCGCCACAGCTCCTCCACGGCATGATATAGCGACTGCTCCATCAACATTTATTTTCACACAACCTGCGGGTGGAGGTAACCACCGTTCCGGAGGGATTGTTGAAGTAGCTCTTGCTTCATGGCGCACTCACTGTTAGAATCTGTCCCAGCTCTGCGATAAAATTCTCCACAAAGTAGATAGTTTGCTCGGGACTTTGGAAGATAGATTCATAAACTGCCTTTCTTCTCACGTACCAAACCGACCAAAGTGTGACAGCCATCCGAGTAAAACTGTTATGATCCATCTCATCACTAAGCTGAAATAGTCATAACCTTGCGTTGGGCTCCTCATTAGCTGTCATACGGGAGACAAGCTCGTCATTAGACAACACCCAAATACACCTGGACATGGTGCATGATACTAGGGCATGCCTCCAAGAGTCAAGACAACCGCACAACGGGCATATATTCTGGACTGACATGTTGCACCGCTTGAGAACGTCAGTCATAGGGAGAGTGTGGTGTGCAAGTCGCCAGAAAAAGATTCTTATCTTCGACGATACTTTCATTTTCCACAACGAGCTCCATGATTTTCCGTCCCTCTGGACATTAGATGATCCTCCTCCCCCTCTAACCATTCTTCCCGCTGCAACTTAGTTTTGATCAAGAATTTATAAGCCGGAGCAACGGAAAACTTGCCCTTTCTGTCCGGATACCAGGCCTAGAAGTCCTCCGTGTTGTTAGTGCATGTGGGTAACTTCAAGATCGCCTCCGCATCTATCGGTAAGAACACCGACCGCACCAGTTGTTCATTCCATGTCACCGTGGCTGGCAACAGTAATTCAGACACCATTACAGGTGGGTTCGCAACAAGGCTGGTGATCAGTCTCGGTGTTGTCTCCTTAGGAATCCAGTTGTCGGTCCAAATATTCGTACTCTGACCATTACCAATTCGCTTGATTAAGCCCTGTTTCAGCAAGTCACGTCCCTCGAGTATCGCCCTCCATATCTGGGATGGCCTGGACCCTAGCTCCGCCTCAAGAATGCTACTATTGGGATAGTAGGACGCCTTCAAGATCCTCGCACTCAGCGTGTCTGGCTCTTACATCAACCTCCATGATTGTCTTGCCAAGAGGGCCAGGTTAAAAACTTCAAGATCTTTAAAGCCGAGTCCTCCCATGTTTTTGGGTCATGTCATCACGTCCCATGAGACCCAGGCCGGTTTGCGCTGTCCTTGTTTGCAGCCCCACCAAAATTTCCGTATGATGGATTTTATATGATCACATAAACCCCTTGGGAGCTTGAAACAAGACATCGAGTACACCGGAATGCCAGTGCTACTGATTTGATGAGGACGTCTTTCCCTCCTACAGACAAGCATTTTCCCATCCAACCCTTCACCTTGTCCCAAACTCTATCACTAAGTATTTAAAAGTTCCCTTTTTTGAGTGCCCCACATCTGTTGGAAGGCCCAAATACCTGTCACTCAAAGATTCATTAGGAACATGGAGGTAACCCTTAACTGCATTACGCACTATCTCTGGACAGCCCCTGCTGAAAAAAATCGAGGACTTTTCTCTGTTTATTTTTTGCCCCGAGGCCATACAATATGAATCCAATAGGTTAGATACCTCCTCCGCTCCGTTAACACTTGCCCTGAAGAACAACAGGCTGTCGTCCGCGAATAAAAGATGGTTCACCGCCGGGGACGGCGGTGCCACCTTAATGCCGTTGAGTCGGGACGATTGAATCTGAGATTTTAAGAGGCACGAAAGGCCCTCCGCTGCTAACAGGAAAAGGTAAGCAGAGATAGGATCTCCCTGTCGAATACCTCGTGTTGGCTTGAACACTTCTAGCTTACTTCCATTAAACATCACCGAAAAAGAGACTGAGCTCACCATGTTCATGATTATAGAAATCCACGGTGTTGCAAAAACCAACTTCTCCATAATTGATTTTAGATATACCACTCCACCCGATCATATGCCTTCATCATATCTAGCTTTAGGCAACAAAACTGTTGCTCTTGGCTCTATTTCGCTTCATGAAATGCAGGCACTCATATGCAGAAATAATGTTGTCAGTGATGAGTCTCCCTGGTACAAACGTTGATTGCTCCTGAGAGATGATATCCGGAAGAATCAACTTAAGGCGGTTTGAGAGCACGTTCGAAGCAATCTTATAGAAAACGTTGCATAAACTGATAGGACGGAATTGAGAGAGCAACGTGGGGTTCGATACCTTAGGAATCAGTACCAACAAAGTGTCATTCACGCATGTTGGGCTTTCTTCTCCCTTCACAATGCCTAGCACGACTTTAGTGACCGCCTCCCCGCAGACGTCCCAATGCTTCTGAAAAAAATGGGCAGGGAACCCATCCGGACCTGGAGCTTTAGTTGGGAACATCTGGAAAAGCGCCGTTTTGACCTCCTTAGCATCATAAGGGGGCAACACAATATCGTTCATCGTTGGTGTCACCTTGACAGGTACATGTTCAAGCACATCCGCCACTCCTTGCACCCCCTCGGAGGTATACAAGTTCTTATAGTAATCAAGCGCGAGCTGCTGCATCTCGGTCATGCCATCCGTCAACTGCCCATCCGCACGCTGTAGTGCCTTAATCGGATTTTTTTCGTCGCCTCATAGATGCCCTTAAGTGAAAAAAATTGTGAGTTGCGGTCGCCTTCTGATAGCCATTGAACAAGGGACCTCTGTCTCCACATTATTTCCTCGCGCAAATAGAGTTCAATGAGACGATCATTAATTTTAACTTCTGCATGGGACAGACCCGCTCGTGATGGATCACTTCGAAGTCGCTCAAGCTCCTTCTTCAAGCTTCTAATCTGCCCCTTGACACTTCCAAAAGTGGACCTTGACCATTCGCCAAGATTATTAACAAGAACCTCAAGATTGGCCCGTACCTCGGCTGCTGTTAGGCTATTCCCGCCAAGATCCCACGAGTGCTGCATCATAGCTTTTAGGTCTGAGTGTGTGTTCCGCATAACCTCGTATCGAAAAAACCTTGCTTGTTTAGCCGGCTGTGCAAGTTGTAATAACAGGGGAGAATGATCTGAGGTAGCCGTTGTGAGGTGCTCCACCATAGCAGTAGGGAATTTTTCACACCACTCGGGCGTGCCGAGGACTATGTCTAGGCGGATGCGTGTGAAAGTGCCTCCTACAACCTTCTTTTCAAATGTCCACCTCATCCCTTTAAAGCCAAGGTCAACCAAACCACAAATATCCACTGCATCTCTGAAGCCTTGAATCTGAGCTTGACTTCTGTTGCCAATTCCGTCATGCTCATCATGCATTAAAACTTCATTGAAATCTCCCATGCATACCCAGGGCAGATTGTGTAACATAGACATATTTTTCATAGTATCCCAAGTTTGATGACGAAGGTGGGTTTGCACATCACCGTAGAAGCAAGATAGCCTCCACGGATCACCCTCTAAGTCACTAACTTTTGCATCTATGTGATATTTCGAATAACCCAAAATCTCAATCTTTATTTCATCATTCCAAAAAATATCTAAACCTCCGCTTCTACCGGAGGAGTCAACAGCAAAAGAATTATCAAAACCTAAAGTACACTTTAAACTTTCAGCTCTTTCTCCACTAATTTGAGTTTCAACTATTCCGAGCACTTTAGGGGCAAACTTTCTCGCGAGTTTGCGCAACTCTTGAATTGTCGAGGCGTTGCCAATCCCGCGACAATTCCAGCATAAGAGATTCATTGTGCCCGGGGTCCTCCGCCGGGGAGGCCGCCGATCTTGCATCAATGTCTTTGCCCACTGTAGGGGTCTTCTTAGTACCACTGTTGTTGCTTTTCTCATTTTGCAAAAAAATCTTAGACCTCTTGGGATCTTGTTTCGATGGTGGACTCAGAGGAACAGCACCACCACTTGTCTTGGGCACAAGGGTGAGCTCCCGTCCAGTTACCGTTTGCTCAGGCACCCCAACCACTTGGTCTGAAGATCGTTTGGAGCCAGCGACTGGCCAGGCCGAAAGCCCACTAAGAGCATATTGTGGCCACTGGTGGGCTTGTGTGTAAAGGCTTTCATTTTTTTCTTTGCTGGGTCCTTGAAGTAGCAATGATGGGTCTATTCGGTGGTGAGAGATGGCCTTTTTTCACTGCTATTCCGATTTGTGTATTTTTACAGAAGCAGTTTTAGCTTTCCATAAAAAGAAGAAGAAGAAGAAGCAGCATTTTTAGCTTTCCATAAAAAGAAGAAGAAGCAACAGTTTTAGCATGTACAGGGAGCATTCATAAGGGAAAATCATACTTTTGCAACTACATAAATTCTGAAACAAATATGACAATTGATCATGGTGTGAGCATCGAATTTCACGCACATTTCATAGAACAATAGTCTCACATTTTGCATAAAGTTTGCAAATCAAAAGGGGCTCATACATGTCTCTAACATCAACCATACATTACCAACTTAGAGCAATGTCAGTAGCTAGTTCCTGTCTAAACACATCCATGTCTGTACCATTATCAGCTATAGTCAATGTATCTGATGCATTTGGAGGAACAACGTATTTCTTGTATCATTCTGCAACTGTTGGCACATAGTCCAGGTCCTCTCACACCAAACAAAGTGAATGTCTACTTCATCATGAAAGGGAACATAATTGTGCAATGTCATAGTAGCGGCAACAATCATCTTTGGTGTTTCATGGAGTAGCTTGGCATCTTGAGTGGAATCTACCAATTCATCTTCCACATTCCAAAGGTTCTATCTATGCAATTGTGCTTGGACGAGTGGATCCCATTGAACATCTCTTTAGGGGTATTGGGAAGGACACCTCTGTGAAAGTCAGGGATGTGGCATCTTTCGCCTTTGTACGATGCAAGATATCTCTTTATTCTAGGACTGCCAGCATCTATAAGATAGTACTTGTCTAAGAAGAACAAAGAGAATAATTAATGTTAGTTGTAGCATAGATGAAATGAGTTGTAACTAACATAAATGCTCACCCTTTGGAGGATGGGGGGTGTGTCCTTGTTCGTGTGCATTTGATGAAATATCACATTTGTGTCATGCATGGAACCAAGTTGTCCAATTGAAGCATATGTGAAATGCATATCAAAGTCACAAATTTCCATCACATTCTGAGTGATAGCACATGTCTTCCAATATACCTAATTTGCTTGTCTTTAGGAATATAAGCTCTAGAGTCCCATCTATTGCACCAATGCAGTCTTTCATGTGTTGATATGCTATTTTATCACCATGAATCCTTTGATGCAAAGTGTGAAAATTGAGTTTTTTTGGCTTGAGGTAGTGAGAAGACATCCTTACCACACAATGTAGTACCTCATGGAACTTACGGTGGATAGTGAAGTGATTTTGGGTCCTTCTATTTGATACACAAACCCCCAAAGTCCACGAGAACATAGCAAGAGACTCGTATATGCTCAGATGAATAAATATAAGCATTTTTCTCTTAATTATCATCACTACCATCGCCACTACCAATGTCAGATGAAATCTACACATACATAATCATTCATCACTAGATGCAAAATATCATCCAAGTGGCAATAACAAACCAAATAGCATCAGTGATAGTGGCAATAATTCGTTAAAATTGCAAACGATGGTTCAATATTACATATCATTCAAATAGTGCATACATAAATATGGTTCAATAGCTCACACATAAACATTGTTCAATAGCTCACACATGTTTGCCAATAGTGCATAGGCAAAGAACATAAGAAACCATGTAATTGAACCAACTACTTCTCATACTTCATGGTAAACTTCCTATGAAGCCAATCCTTATGTGCACCAATACCCATGTGCAAAAACATATCTCTTTGCTCTCTTTTGATGAATAACTCGGTAGCTATGCGCAGTAATATTTTTTACGAATGATCGAATAGTTTGTTGGGACTCCTTAGCAATGTTTTTATCTCTCTAATCCCATCCTGCATGTGCAGTTCTAGGTTTCTTGTGCTTCTCATCAATGCTTTTTCCAAAGCCTCTTATTCATCGATGGCACGTAAGGAGAAGATGGCACCATAGGAGAAGGTGGCACTTGGGAATATTCCACAAATCAACATCTATGATGGCTTCAAGATCAATGGTGGATGGTATTGCTGCACTAGAGGAGGGGGTATGCCAGATGGAGGATTCCAATGATATGTCCCATCACTAGTGATGTCCTAAAATATAACACACAAGTTTTTGTTTCATTGTGAAGTCCTTTCTTTTGGAAATTGCAACAACCTAGGAGGTCATGCGAGCCATTACAAAAGAAATATTAGATTTAAGAAAAGTACGAATTCATTAAAAAGAAATGCAATGCATAAACATGACAACTCACAATTTTTTCCTTCTTCCACCACTCGGGATCTTTTTATAGTGTTGAGCACAAAGTCACATCCCCCTCCGGTCTCCCTTGATTTGAGCTTCTTGAATAAATTATATTCAGCTTTCAGATTGTCCCATTTACTTTCAGCTGGGCTCACGTGTAGTTCAATCTGGTTCTCACTTTAAATTGCATTGCCACTTCGTTATATGCATTGGGGGTCAAGTAGGTGTTTGGCCTATGTCCAGCCCGCACTTGCACGACAAACAACTCGGTAACAATCCTAGTGTTCTCTTCACTCCACTCGGCAACCATACTCAAACTTGACTATACAAAATTTGTGCTTTTGTTTTTGTCGTTCGTACTAGCAATATGCACTGGTTGTTATCATTACACTACTGCAGGATGTTGCTAACGCAACACTGCAATCAGAGACCCTTCGACAAAATTGTGTGTGATGCATTAATCGCAAAAGGTGATGTAAATAAAACGTCAAAAAAGATGCAAAACGTTTGCGATGGCGGATACATTAAACACGGTTCAGATTTTAGTTGCATGTGTGATGCGGGGCATACGGTTCAGTTCAATGAACTGTTTGCGATGAGGAAGAAGAACAGAAATGGGCAGCCAAATGAAGGCATGTGCTATACACGGCATACAGTTCAGTCGGATTAACTGTTTGTGATGAGGCGGAACAACATAAACAGACAGCCAGATGAAGGTGTGTGCGATTGAGGGCATACACTTCAGACGGATGAACTGTTTGCGATTAGGCAACACGACAGAAACGGTCAGCCAGATCAACGTGTCTGCGATTGATGGCATACACTTCACACGGATGAACTGTTTGCGATTAGCTGCAACAAACAGAAACAGTTAGACAGATCAACGTGTGTGGGCTAGACAGGCACACATTCTAATTAAAAGAAGCGTGCGCGATGGTAATAACGAGCGCACAAGGTTGTTGGAAGAAGATGTGTGCTGACATCGCCTATTGAGGTGCACCCTATGGTGCAAATGCCACATACGCGGTCGAGAAAGCGTGCCCATGTTACGCCGTCCGGGAATAGTGCCGCACTTAGAAATTATAGAACCGCCAATAAATTTTGAGTATGCATCCCGTCACATTCCAAATTACTACCACGCTATATTTAATTGCAAACCTGTTCACACCGATCAAAACCTAAACGGTTTCCCACTTAGGAGCGTATTAATACTCGGTTATAAATACTACTACTCCAAGATGATGATGACTGCACATTCCTCCTCAACTCCCCATCCACAAAAACAAACAAGTCATTCATCGTCGTTCCCTTGCGTTTGCCATGGCCAGCGTGAGTCTTGGGTCGAGAGATTACTACCAGGGAGAGGCGAGCATGGAAGCATAAGCACGAGAGATGTCCCTCCTCGTTGCGAAAGCAGCCGACATGTCCCCCCGCGCGGCCATAGCAGCACAGATGTCCCGCCGCGCTGTGAAGCAACACAGAGGTCCCGCCACGCTGTCGATGCAGCAGACTTGTCCGGCCGCACCGCGGAAGCAGCAGAGATGTCCCACCGCGCCACGAATGTAGCAGAGATGTCCTCCCGTGCCGCGGCGGCCTGG
The DNA here is from genome assembly GCA_021605205.1 of Aegilops longissima. NCBI lineage: Eukaryota > Viridiplantae > Streptophyta > Magnoliopsida > Poales > Poaceae > Aegilops > Aegilops longissima. The sequence continues at coordinate 575,336,082 of CM038677.1, forward strand.
GAAATGTCTCACGGGCAGGCGAGGACTTTCAAAGGCGCATGCGTGCTATGCAAGATGACCTGATGGGTCGGATCTCCGACTGGATGAAGCAGCAGGACGAGATGAATGCCTTATTTGAAAATGCTACCAATGTCATCCGAGGACTAGGGGAGGACAAGGCGAAGCTCCGCACCGAGCGCGACCTGCTGAGGGCGAAGATCGTCGGAACAACGAAGCAGCACGAGGAGACCACTGCCTTGTTGTAGAGGACCGGCGTCATCGTCAAGAAACTTATGGACAAGAATGCCATGCTACGCATCGAGTGCCAAAGGCTAGTGGAGGAATCCGTGGATGCTCTCAAGCAGCGTCTTGAGGATATGAAAGATTTCATCTCCGCTCGCCGCCGAGACTAGTTCCCGCGGCCTGCAACAATGCATCAAGAAAGTAGAGATCAGCGAGCCAGATTGTTCTCTTCCTTCTTCTTTTACCCTTGTGTATTTCGGGCGTTGTCGCATGTGGATTTTTTAATTATCTTACTAAATATGTAAGACAATTATTATCCACTTTCATCGTCCTTATATTTATCAGTCTTGCTATAAGTCGCAGTCGATGCTATATAGGTCCGTTGGATCTTATATCAAGATCCATGCAAAACTTTCTTTTCAGATTTTCTTTTTTCTCTCTTAAATCTCAGCCGAGTGAGACATATCCACGCCATGAAACAGGGGCTCGGGCGCCATTAATGGAGACGTTGGGAGCGAGGAGGGCGGCGGATAGAGGTCAAAGGGCTCTCCTCCCGATGAGAACGCGCAGGGGTTTGATCGCACGCCTCCCGTACTCAAATAGCTACCCCGCACGGCACCTCCTAGCCAATAAAAAAGGGGACGCATGGCGGCACGTAAATGGTAAGTAGAACGCCAACGGTTTCAATAATACTTGTGTTTCCAATTTGGAACGTGACAACACTTGTTCCAAAATGACTTTATTGATTGTTAATGTGTGCGCCTTCGCAAATCGGACAAAAATTTTTACCACAACATGTTGGTGCCATGTCATGACACCATGCCAAGTTTCATGATTTTCAGACAGTTTTGGATTTACGGGAATTTTACAACCAAGTTTCTCGATGTTTCCGGTCGAGCCAAGACGCCCAGATGTTTGAATTCCATTCCCACTTCTTCCATGGGACCTAGAAATTCGCCCAAGTACACATAAATGATTTTCCAACTAACTTTTGTGCACTGGAGCAAGCGCTTGTAATTCAAATTTGAATTATGTGCATTAAATGCCTAAAAAATCAATTAATATATATAAAAGGCCAAACGAACTCGGAATAATTCCAAATATTAGCATGAAACTCCTATTTGGTCTAAGTTGCCTATGTAAAAAAATCAAGACGACAGAAGGCAGTGTATGTCGTTTCGCACACGGAGGTGACACGTTCCGTCTCGGAACCGCGAGCCTTCTTAACAGAAGCTCCGGTTTGCAAGAAGCTTATACCAAAGCTTGTCCCAATTCGGCCAAAAAATTTACCACAGCATGTTGGTGCCATGTCATGACACCATGCCAAGTTTCATGATTTCCAGGCGTGTTTTGGATTTACAGGAATTAAAAAACCAAGTTTCTCAATATTTCTAGCCGAGCCACGACACCTAGATGTTTGAATTCCATTCCCACTTCTTCCATGCGACCTAGAAATTCACCCAAGGACACACATGTGATTTTTGAACCAACTTTGGTGCACTGGAGCATGTGATTGTAGTTCAAATTTGAATTATGCACATTAAATGCATGGAAAATCAATTAATGTATAAAAAAGGCCAAACGAACCCGGAATAATTCCAAATTTAGCACGAAACTCCTATTTGGTCTAAGCTGCCTATGTAAAAAAATCAAGGTGGCACAAGGCAGTGTATGTCGTTTCGCACACGGAGGTGACACGTTCCCTCTCGGAACCACGAGCCTTCTTAAGAGAACCTCCGGTTTGCAAGAAGCTTATACCAAAGCTTGTCCCACTTCGGTCAAAGAATTTACCACAACATGTTGGTGCCATGTCATGACACCATGCCAAGTTTCATGATTTTCAGGCGTGTTTTGGATTTACAGGAATTAAAAAACGAAGTTTCTCAATATTTCCGGCCGAGCCACGACGCCCAGATGTTTGAATTTCATTCCCATTTCTTGCATGGGACCTAGAAATTCATACAAGGACATACATGTGGTTTTTTCAACCAACTTTGGTGCACTAGAGCATGTGCTTGTAGTTCAAATTTGAATTATGCACATTAAATGCCTAGAAATTCAATTAATGTATAAAAAAGGCCAAACGAACCCGGAATAATTCCAAAATTTAGCACGAAACTCCTATTTGGTCTAAGCTGCCAGTGTAAAAAAATTAAGGCGGGAGAAGGCAGTGTATGTTGTTTCGCACACGGAGGTGACACGTTCCCTCTCGGAACCACGAGCCTTCTTGAGAGAAGCTCCAGTTTGCAAGAAGCTTATACCAAAGTTTGTCCTAATTTGGCCAAAAAATCACCACAACATGTTGGTGCCATGTCATGACACCATGCCAAGTTTCATGATTTTCAGACGTGTTTTGGATTTGTAGGAATTAAAAAACGAAGTTTCTCAATATTTCCGACCGAGCCACGACGCCCAGATGTTTGAATTTCATTCCCATTTATTGCATGGGACCTAGAAATTCACCCAAGGACACACATGTGATTTTCAACCAACGTTGGTGCACTGGAGCATGTGCTTGTAGTTCAAATTTGAATTATGCACATTAAATGCCCAGAAATTCACTTCATGTATAAAAAAGGCCAAACGAACCCGGAATAATTCCAAATTTTAACACGGCGCTCATATATTTCTATGTTGCCTCTGTAGAAAATCAAGGGGGAGGCAGCGTATATCATTTCACACACAAAGGTGACACGTCCCCCCTCGGGAACCACGAGTCTTCTCGAGAGAAGCTCCGGTTTGCAAGAACCTTATACCAAACTTGTCCAAATGCGGCCAATTTTTTTACCACAACATGTTGGTGCCATGAAATGACACCATGCCAAGTTTCATGATTTTCAGGCGAGTTTTGAATTTACAGGAATTTAAAAACCAAGTTTCTCAATGTTCCTGGCCGAGCCACGATGCCCAGATGTTTGAATTTCATTCCCATTCTTGCATGGGATCTATAAATTCACCCAAAGACACACATGTGATTTTTCAACAAACTTTGGTGCACTGGAGCATGTGCTTGTAGTTCAAATTTGAATTATGCACATTAAATGCCTAGAAACTCAATTAATGCATAAAAATGCGAAACGAACCCAAAATAATTCCAAATTTAAACACGACACTCATGTAGTTGCATGTTCATTGTACATAAATGTTCTAGCAATTCAAACACCATCCTTTCCCTCCGTAACACCATTTTGACTTTCAAAACATAATGAAAAAAATGAGGTATACCAGAAGCAGTTTACTAGCAAGAATCGTGTGGGATGCGATATAAAATATCTTGGCACATCGTCTTGTCTGGCTTACGCAGGAAGCTTCATCGTCTACAGTCCATCGCCCGCGCTTGAACCACACTTGTGTGCCAGTTTCTCGCGGCACCGAGCGAAATTTTTCTACCACCGCGGAAATATCTATCTCCCCGCCCCCTCCCTCCCACCAAAAGCCACATTTCCACTATTCCTCCTTGCTTTCCAAGTTCAAACCTTCACTGCTACTTACTGGCAGCTCAGCCTCCTCACCGACGACCCTTCTTCTTGCAGCGCCGCCTCCTCGCTGGCGATCGTTCTTCTTGCAGCGGCGCCTCCTCGCCGTTGACCCTTCTTCTTGCTGTGCGGCCTCCTCGCCGCCGACCGTTCTTCTTGCTGCGCGGCCTCATCAATATGGCCAGGTAATCTACACCCCACCCACACCATCCTCATCCTTCCCCGTCCCACATGCTCCGACCGACGGTGCGACACCTTCCACGAAATCACTGGCCCAGTCCCCCAATTAAGCGCCGCCCACAACCATTTTGCATGCAGTATAACGTGGAGCTCAGTAGCATATGGCAGCGGAGAAGCAAATCGCGGCCGCACGCGCGCATGAGGTCGCTATGGCTGCCATGCGTGCCAAGCGCCAGATCTTGGAGGAGCACCTCGTCTTCGAGGCCACCATCGACACCGTCACGCTGTTGTCTACTTTAAAATATAGTTCATGTTGTTTTATCGAGGCCACCGCCAGTGCCTTCTAGTGATTTGTCCTTTGTAATGTTAATATGCAATCTGATGTTCAGTTAACAGTTTGGTCCTCTGAAATGTAATGCTCAGTTAAAAATTTGGTCCAACAATTGCTACATTTCGTAGTACTGTTCTCAAGCATTTTTTGTTTTGTTAACTATCTTATCTTATAGTACATGTTTCTATTCTGCAATGTCGTGCTCAGTTAACTGTTTTGGTTCATTTGGTCTGCTGTCCATTTAACTGTTTGGTTCAATTCTGCAATTTGATTTTCATTTGCTGTGGGTACAATTTTGTATTATTATGCATGTGAGAAATAAATCGAATTTGGCTGTACTCAATACATATTCTACTGATAGTATGGTAACTCTCAGTTAACCTGATCAAGATCTTCCTTATATGTGTTGCGGGGAAACAATGGGAGACACTGTGGTTTACCATCGAGGTTTGCTCATGCATGGTCCTTTCGCTAATAATACATTATTGTGCAGTTGCAGGAATCATTCTAATATTTAGGTTTATTACAATTTGGTCTTACACATGTAGGTCCTGCTGTCAGAGGCTTAGACCCACTATTCGACCCATTTTGCATATGACGAAATCAGATGTCCATGAATATCAGTCAAGTCAAGAAACTCAGAAAGATTGTTAGGATGAAGAAACTTGTGACGAATAACAGCAAGATCTTTGTTTGCACAATGAAGAAGACATCAGTCAACTATAGGATGGTACTAACTCTTTTACCTTGTTTTTACCCCTTACGCCATTTCAAAATTTATAACAACGATTTATGCATATCTTTGTTTTTAGTACTTTTCAAAGCAGTTCACCGATGATTACCTCTCAAACCACATGCGTGGTCAAGAGGCGAGGAAGGTATTCATTCAACACCCACGGTACAATATTGAAGTCTTCCTGAAGAGGACAAAGGTTGGGTGGGCAATTATCCATAGCCACTGGCCTAAAGTTGCAAGGACATTCAACATCACTGAGGGCTCAATATTTGCCTTCCGCTTCTGCAGTTTCCTAGATGAGATTCATCTGTCTATTTACCGTGTATGATGCTACTTTCCAAAGGTTTTCAATGTTGCATGTGAAACTTGGTGCTGTTGTGTAATGGCGTAACTGAGTGCTGAAGCTATCTGATGTAATTTGATTATGAAATCCTGGTTGCTACTATACAGATATGAAATATCTTGTGTGTTTTATAAGAAATGTCAATTTGATTACTACATGGATTATCAATAATAGGCTAATTACCCTGCTTATTGGGGTTTTCTATTGTAGACGGTTACTCAGACACCACCATGGGCGATGAACTCAAACAACCCACACGGTTTCTAGAAAGTAGGCGTGTTGGATCAACTAACAATCACACACGGCTTCCGGTAGAGAACTGTTTGCTTTAGGCCACCTTGCACAAACGTTTCCACACAAAAAACTGCATGTGATATACATACGAACGAAAATGTTTTTCTGGGATTCACCATGTGGGATCTACATATGAACAAAAATGATTGGGTTTCGATGCCTCACCCGATCACACACGAGCTCATTTTGCCCCCGCCTGTGTGACCGGAGGGCCTATCCCCGACGGTTTCTGGCTCGTGTGGGAAGGACCCCCCTATCACACACACTCACTAGGCGACGGTTTAAAACTCCGTCGCGGAAAGGAGGTAAAAACTGTTTGTATAGCACGTCTCTGCACCAGTGTTATACAAAAACAACAACAACAAAGCCTTTAGTCCCAAACAAGTTGGGGTAGTCTAGAGGTGAAACCCATAAGATCTCACAACCAACTCATGGCTCTGGCACATGGATAGCAAGCTTCCACGCACCCCTGTCCATAGCTAGCTCTTTGGTGATACTCCAATCCTTCAGGTCTCTCTTAACGGACTCCTCCCATGTCAAATTCGGTCTACCCCACCTCTCTTGACATTCTCCGCACGCTTTAGCCGTCCGCTATGCACCGGAGCTTCGGAGGCTCATGCTGAATATGCCCAAACCATCTCAGACAATGTTGGCCAAGCTTCTCTTCAATCGGTGCTACCCCAACTCTATCTCGTATATCATCATTCCGGACTCGATCCTTCCTCATGTGGCCACACATCCATCTCAACATACGCATCTCCGCCACACCTAAATGTTGAACATGTCGCCTTTTAGTCGGCCAACACTCAGCGCCATACAACATTGCGGGTCGAACCGCAGTCCTGTAGAACTTGCCTTTTAGATTTTGTGGCACTCTCTTGTCACAGAGAATGCCAGAAGCTTGGCGCCACTTCATCCATCCAGCTTTGATTCGATGGTTCACATCTTCATCAATACCCCCATCCTCCTGCAGCATTGACCCCAAATACCGAAAGGTGTCCTTCAGGGTACCACACGCCATCAAGGCTAACCTCCTCTTCCTCACACCTAGTAGTACTGAAAACCGCACGTCATGTACTCGGTTTTAGTTCTACTAAGCCTAAACCCTTTCGATTCCAAGGTTTGTCTCCATAACTCTAACTTCCTATTTACCCCCGTCCGACTATCGTCAACTAGCACCACATCATCCGCAAAGAGCATACACCAGTGTTATCTACTAGGAAAATGCATCGGGATATCTACTAGTAGAACATGCACACACAAATAAGCAAAAATAGGGACATATCTATGGGCAGCTCACATCGCACACACATGTACAAATCAACAAAGATGTCATCATCCATATGGTAGTAGCAGTACCATTATCCTGTGCATTAACTCGCCCGTGGGCAAATACGCACATGAACCAAGTTTTTCACTGTACAAGCTATTGATGCACACTCTAATCAAGAACACATTAACAAGAAACTCTTGGTAATAATTTTATTTGTTTCAGCATTTATAGTATTGTGTTTGTTACTTAAAATGGGCCATCATACCATTTAACAATTGTGTTGTTGCAACAAAGACTTCCCGATTGTGTTCTGTCTGACCAGATGGATTGACAAGGTGAAATGAGAATTATTATCTACCATGACACCAACTTATGGTTGATATACTCTATGCTAAAAAAAGATGGACGCCTCATAATGGATGGGTGGAAGGATTTACTTTGCTATACGAAATGGCAGTTGGAGTCAAGCTGGTCTTCAAAAATCCTCCATGGAGGTGATGAGGTTCTCCTCTTTATCACACCCATGCCCGAGAATTTTGTTTAATCTGGAAAATCTGATGAAGAGTAATTCTGTGCTGTTGCTCTTGTACTTCATGTTCATGCTCGACCACTCCTATTGGTGATGTGCGATACTTTTGGGGATGAGGTTGCTTATGTACCAAATATTTTGTTCTAGGTTTGAACTTTTAATGCTATATTACTCTCTATGGTTATATTTCTATTTCATGCATTATTTTAGAATTAACATAGCATTTCATAGTTTAGTAAAATGAGAGCATTTATGAAAAAAATCAATGGGTTAACATGCTCAAAACTCTACCACGGTAGAGAAACCAAAACTATGTTTTAAAGACCGTCGCACCATTTTTGTATCCTTTCTCTAACCCATCGAACATTTTCTATGATGCTACAAAATGTCGCATAATGTGCACATACCTAGTGAAGGCCAAACATGTCGCCTAAAACCAGGCCAGAACGTCATCAAGGTACCAGAGGGGGCTCATCCGGGAGAAAATCAGCTGGTGACGGACAACCGTCACAGAAAATAATCATAGGTGACGGTTTGTGGTTCGTCATTAAGATTTTCATCACAAAATAGCACATATTTTGTATTGACTAGAATAATATGAGATCAACCTACACAAAAAAGGGGTCGCGAACTAGTTGATCAATAAGTGATCCTGCACACTTGCCTATGATTCCATACATCATCCACTCTGTCCTCTTCTTGCTTGCATACCCACAAGAAGAAACAATCATGGTACACACATGTTGATCAAGTTTTTATTAGTTCAAACCACGTGTCGTCATATTTGACACATATTTTATACATTATAATAAGGAAATGTTTAGGATTGGTCGATCAGTCACTGCTTTCTCCTGTGCAATGCTACCATATGTCGGTCGCCCATTCCCCTATCCCTCGCTGGTCTCCGCACATCAGTTATCAAGAATGTGGTTGGCATCCGCAAAGGAAGTGCCGCGTGCGCACTACCACTCTATACAACCTAAGATTCCCTGCGGCTCTGGCCCTACCTTCTTCACCAGGCACGCACGCACAACCATCGCTGACACAAGCTACTGCTGCACCCGACTGCCCTTGTGATTGCGAAGCCGGCTATGTGGTCGCTGCAACCGGGATTCATCCATGGCCATGCACACCCATCCGCTCATCCTCCCCACACCATGGTTGGTTGATTCAAAGAGAGCAAGGGGTCTGGGATGCTCGACCGCCTGCATCGGGTGTTTTGACCAGCGGAGCCAGAAGCTGCAATGGGCGTGAGCAATGACGTCGTGGATGGTGCGACAACAACTTCTAAGAGTCGGTGCTAGGAGTGGATCGGCTGGTGGAGCTGCTAGTGAAGGAAATATGCCCTAGAGGCAATAATAACATTGTTATTTTATATTTCCTTATTCATTATAAAGGTTTATTATTCATGCTAAAATTGTATTGATCGGAAACTTAAATACATGTGTGAATACATAAACAAATACCGTGTCCCTAGTAAGCTTCTACTAGACTAGCTTGTTGATCAAAGATGGTTAAGGTTTCCTAACCATGGATATGTGTTGTCATTTGATAACGGGATCACATCATTAGGAGAATGATGTATGGACAAGACCCATTCGTTATCTTAGCATATTGATCGTTCAGTTTATTGCTATTGCTTTCTTAATGACAAATCCATATTCCTTCGACTATGAGATTATGCAACTCCCGGATACCGGAGGAATACCTTGTGTGCTATCAAACGTCACAATGTAACTGGGTGATCATAAAGATGCTCTACAATTATCTCCAAAGGTGTTTGTTGAGTTGGCATAGATCGATAGGATTTCTCCCTCGAGTATCAGAGGGTATCTCTGGGCCCTCTCGGTAATACACATCATAAGCTTGCAAGCAAATGACTAAGGAGTTAGTTATGAGATGATGTATTATGGAACAAGTAAAGAGACTTGCCGGTAATGAGATTGAACTAGGTATGAAGATACCAACGATCGAATCTCGGGCAACTAACATACCGATGGACAAAGGGGATTACGTATGTTGTCATAACGGTCCGACCGATAAAGATCTTCGTAGAATATGTAGGAGCCAATATGGGCATTCAGGTTCTGCTATTGGTTATTGACCGGAGAGGTGTCTCGGTCATGTCTACATAGTTCTCGAACCCGCAGGGTCCGCACGCTTAACGTTCATTGACGATATAGTGTTATATGATTTATATGATTTGGTGACCGAATGTTGTTCAAAGTCCCGGATGATATCACAAACATGACGAGGAGTCTCGAAATGGTCGAGAGGTAAAGATTGATATATAGGACGATGGTATTCAGACACCAGAAGAGTTCCGGAGTGCACCGAGTAGTCATCGGGTCACCGGAAGGGGTTCCGGACACCCCCGGTAAGTGTATGGGCCTAATGGGCCAAAGGAGGGTACATATCAGCCCACTAGGGAGCTAGCGCGCCCCTTTCCTTGGAAGGCCGACCCTAGGGGAAGGAAAGGGGAGGGGTGGCCCCTCCTGCCTTTCCCTCCTCGTGAGAGAAAGGAAAGGGGGGCGCCTCCTCCCCTGCCTTCCTCCCGCACTCAAATAAGGAAGGGGGCGCGGCTTGGGAAAGACCCCAAGTAGGATTCAGCCCTACTTGGGGCGCCCCTTGGCCTCTCCCCTCTCCCCCACCTATATATATGTGGTAGGGTGATAACCCACAAGTATAGGGGATCGCAACAGTTTTCGAGGGTAGAGTATTCAACCCAAATTTATTGATTCGACACAAGGGGAGCCAAATAATATTTGCAAAAGTATTAGCAGCCGAGTTGTCGATTCAACCACACCTGGTGATTAATTATCTGCAGCAAAGTGATCAGTAGCACAGTAGCATGATAGTTTTGATAGTAGTAGCAACGACAATAGTAACAGTAAGAGTAATAGCAATGATTTAGTAGCAAGTGTAACAATAATGATGGCAGTAGAAACTTAGCAAGAACAATATGGAAAAACTCGTAGGCATTGGATCGGTGAATTCGTTGGATGATATTCATCATAAAACAGTCATAACCTAGGGCGATACAGCACTAGCTCCAGTTCATAAATATAATGTAGACATGTATTCCATAATTAGTCATACATGCTTATGGAAAGAACTTGCATGACATCTTTTGTCCTACCCTCCTGTGACTCCCTCGATTCAACTGTACACTAATCGTACACGCAAATGTGTACGATCAAGATCAAGGACTCACGGGAAGATATCACAACACAACTCTAGGCACAAATTAAAATAATACAAGCCTTATATTACAAGCCAGGGGCCTCGAGGGCTCGAATACACAAGAGTCAGCGGAAGCAACAATATCTGAGTACAGACATAAGTTGAACAAGTTTGCCTTAAGAAGGCTAGCACAAAAGCAACAACGATCGAAAAGACAAGGCCTCCTGCCTGGGAGCCTCCTAGCTACTCCTGGTCGCCGGCGGCCTCCACGTAATAGTAGGCACCCTCGTTGTAGTAGTAATCGTCGGTGGTGACATCTGGCTCCTGGACTCCGTCATCTGGTTGCGTCATCCGAGAAGAATGGAAAAGGGGGAAAAGAGGGAGCAAAGCAACCGTGAGTACTCATCCAAAGTACTCGCAAGCAAGGATCTACACTACATATGTATCGGTATCAATGAAAAGGGTAGTATCTATGGACTGAACTGCAGAATGCCAGAAGAGAAGGGAAAACCTAGCCTATCAAAGACTAGCATCTTCAAGCAGCTTCAAGCATCTTGCAGCATCAGAAGAGATAAGAGTAGCATAAGGTAAAGTAGTAGTAGTGTCATCAACCTCGCCTAGAGATCCTTCCTCGACTCCCTACGAGAAAGCAATCCCAGAGGCATACTATTCATTTCTCATCACAAGTATCCAGTTCTAGTTGTATCGATCGGGGTACAACTCCAAGTGTCCGTTACCGTAGGACAGGCTATCGATAGATGTTTTCTTCCCTGCAGGGGTGCACCAACTTACCCACCACGCTCAATTAACTTCGGCCGAACACACTTTCCTGGGTCATGCCCGGCCTCGGCCAAACAATACGCCGCAACCCGACCTAGGCTAAATAGAGAGGTCCACACGCCGGACTAAACCTATGTCCCCAGGGGTCATGGGCCATCGCCCCGGGAACTCCTACACGTTGCGAACGCGGCCTGTGAGTAGACCTAGCTACCTTCTTAAAAGGCGGTGCTTACAGTCCAACCCGACGCGCCGCTCGATCGCATGACGTCTATTAAGCTTGGTGATGCATCTGACGCTTGAACGCCCATACTATGCCCACATGATGGTTAGTGCTATCAGGCCAGAGGCCCCTCGGATCAAATATCCAAATCGTAGTGGATTAGGAGCACGCGGTAACGAGCAGAGACTCACGATCGATGTGACCCCATCGCTCCATCTCGAGGGCTTGCGACAAGGGCTAAGAATGCCCGGCCACGCCTCGTAATTATCTCGCGGGCACCTTCCAGGTCAACCCGACTCCACATCACTCGCAATTAAGCTCGCGTGGGTACCCCTTAGGGCTGACGCGTCTTTAGTAACATGGTTCAGTGTAAAGTCATAGTAACCATAGTAACTGTGTGTCTAACGCCAAGGGGAACCCTGAGGAACCACCCTCGATGGATTCCACTCGATGTAATCATCAAGGTGAACGTAAGAGGAACCACCCTCGAGGTTCACACTTGAGGGGTTGCACGAGGGAGTCGTATCGGAAGTGGTTAAGGCGGAATCACCCTCGATGACCACGACCGAATAGCTACACTACAGGGTTAACATCAGAAGTGCTGATGAGGTCTCACCCTTGGCACTCGATAGTAACCCAGTAGTGTCGAGTAACTAAGGGGAAAGTGATGTGCGGTGCCAGGGCCTGGTCTTCGATCCCGTTGATCGGGTCTTCGATGATGAAGCAGGGGCAACAAGGACAAGGTGGGGGTCACTGATGGATCACTAACCAACCTATACTAAGCAGTTTAGGATAAGCAGGTAAGGTACAACAAGAGATAGAAAAGCAGGCTATGCATCATAATAGGAGCAAACAATTACAGTAGCAAAATCTAATGCAAGCATGAGAGAATGGAATGGGCGATATCGGGATGATCAAAGGGGGGGCTTGCCTAGAAGCTCTGCTGAAAAGGAAGAAGTGTCATCGTCGACGTAGTCGATCACAGGGGCAGCATCGGTCTCGGGGTCTACCGGAGAGAAGAGGGCGAAGAAACAATAAATATAAAGCAAACATAGCATCACAAAGCATAAGATGGCAATAAGTTGTGCCGTTGTGACCTAACGTATGGCTACATGATAAAGGTGAAGGGGGAATTCAACCGGGAATGTTTTCCCGGTTCTGGACCTGTGTCAGACAGATGACCGGAGGGGGAATGTTCCATGTTCAGCTAGTTATAGGAATCTAACAGGTAAACGGACCACGTATTCGGATTCGTCACGTTTTTCTGAGCAACTTTCATATATAAAACTTTTTCATCTGACTTGCGGTTTATTTTCTATGAGTTAACAAAGTTTAAATGATTTTCTAGTCTCCTGATTTTAATTTAGTTCAAGAATATTAATAAACAGAAACTGCTAGGTGCACCCGGTGCATGCACCCAGAGTGGCTGATAGCTGGGGTCAGTCATCTGCCCAGTCAGGAGTTGACTGGTCCACAGTTGACTGGTCAAAGGGGGCCCTGGGACCCTCATGTCATTGGCAGAGGCAACTAACAGTGTTTATTTAATTTACTTAACCTAATTAGACAGAGTGGACCCACATGTCATAACCTATAGTTTAATCAAATTAGTTAACCGGGTGGGGCCCAATGTCAGTGGGTTAGAGGGGGGATTAGTTTTATGGTTGTTTAGGCCTACAGCTAACGACGATGGGTTATAGGGGCGGCGGTGAGGCTCCGGCGACTGTTGGGGGCGCGGGCGGGTGCGTCGGAGAGCCCGCGACATGGCGCTTCAGATGGGGGCGACAATAGGAGTGGAGGTGGCTCGTAGCGGCGCCGGCGTCGAGGCCAGCGACCAAGCTTCGTGCGTGCGCGGGCGGAGCAGCAGCAAGACCACGGCGGGCGGGGCGAGAGACGGGTGACGCGCGGGCGCTGGGGGCGCGGCATCGAACGTCTGCTATCGTGGGCCAGGTGCGAGGCACGACAGGCAGGGCTCGGTGGCAATGAGCAAGGCGGGTGCAGGGCGGCCGTGGTCTTTGCTGCGTCTTGTGACTGCGGCGCCTTGGCCAGACAGACGGCCAAAGCAGACAAAGCAGCAGCTGCAGCAGATGTGCAGGGGGTGAAGGGCACGCAGCGCTAGCGAGGCGCGGGCGAACCTGGCGCTGGGAGAGGAGGGAGACGGGGGTTGCGGTAAGATCCGGTCATGGCGGCGACCGAGGCGCGACGACGTCGTGACAGAGGAGCAGCTAGCTAGGGCGATATGCGGGCAGCCAGAGGGAGGGAGGAGAGGCGGATGTGAAAGTGCAACTATCCCTAGGTGGTTTTGGTAATTCATAACAACATATAGCTCATTGAGCTAATCCTATTCCAAGACAAATATTTCAGGAAAGCTCAATGAATGGCATGGCATGGATGATGAAAGTGGATCCCTCAAAATATTAAGGACAAAGGATTGGCTCAAGCTCAAAAGCTCAAGACTCTACATTTTACATTTTAGTGATCCAAGATCACATTGAGTCTATAGGAAAAGCCAATACTATCAAGGAGGGATGAGGTGTTGCTTAATGAGCCTCTTGCTTCATGTGCTTAGTGATATGCTCCAAAACCCTCCACTACTTTCTCACATCCACATATGACCTAAACCTAAAGTCAAACTCGGCCCCACCGATTCTTTCTATCCGGCGCCACCGAGTTCAGATGTCATAGCCACTGCCACAAACCCTAGGCAAATCGGTTTCATCGATAGGGATCTCGGTCTCACCGAGATGGGATTGTAATCTCTTTGTTTCCCTTCGTAACATTTCGGTCTAACCGAAGTGAGCAATCGGTCCCACCGAGATTGCAATGTAAACTCTATGTTTCCCTTTCGTAACTTTTCGGTCTCACCGAAAGAGCGAATCGGTCCCACCGAGTTTACCTGACCAACTCTCTGGTAGCTAATTACCAAAATCGGTCTCACCGAGTTTGTGTAATCGGTCTCACCGAGATTACGTTATGCCCTAACCCTAACCATATCGGTCCTACCGAGTTGCATGTCAGTCCCACCGAAAATCCTAACGGTCACTAGGTTTACTGAATCGGTCCGACCGAGTTTGTTGATTTGGTCCCACCGAGTTTGGTAAATTGTGTGTAACGGTTAGATTTTGTGTGGAGGCTATATATACCCTCCACCTCCTCTTCATTCGTGGAGAGAGCCATCGAAACAAACCTACACTTCCAACTTACAGTTAGAGAGAGAACCACCTACTCATGTGTTGAGGCCAAGATATTCCATTCCAACCACATGAATCTTGATCTCTAGCCTTCCCCAAGTTTCTTTCCACTCATATCTTCTTTCCACCAAATCCAAATCCTGTGAGAGAGAGTTGAGTGTTGGGGAGACTATCATTTGAAGCACAAGAGCAAGGAGTTCATCATCAACACACCATTTGTTACTTCTTGGAGAGTGGTGTATCCTAGATTGGCTAGGTGTCACTTGGGAACCTCTGACAAGATTGTGGAGTTGAACCAAGGAGTTTGTAAGGGCAAGGAGATCGCCTACTTCGTGAAGATCTACCGCTAGTGAGGCAAGTCCTTCGTGGGCGACGACCATGGTGGGATAGACAAGGTTGCTTCTTTGTGGACCCTTCGTGGACTCGCGCAACCGTTACCCTTCGTGGGTTGAAGTCTCCATCAACGTGGATGTACGATAGCACCACCTATCGGAACCACGACAAAAACATCCGTGTCTCCAATTGCGTTTGAATCCTCCAAACCCTTCCCTTTACATTCTTGCAAGTTGCATGCTTTAATTTCCGCTGCCTATCTACTCTTTGCATGCTTGCTTGAATTGTGTGAAGATTGCTTGACTTGTTCAAAGATAGCTAAAATCTGCCAAAGTCTAAAATTGGGAAAAGGTTAGGTTTTTAATCGGTCAAGTAGTCTAATCACCCCCCCTCTAGACATACTTCAAGGTCCTACAAGTGGTATCAGAGCTTTGGTCTCCATTTGCTTTGATTTCCATAGCGTTTGGTGGTCATAGCCTTGGTTTCACAACCTAGGAGAGTATGGCGTCTAGCATGGGAAATTATCACCGTAGAGGTCCTTACTTTGATGGCACTAATTTTGCTAGTTGGAAGCATAAGATGAAAATGCATATTCTCGGACATAACCCCGCCGTTTGGGCTATTGTGTGTATTGGCTTGCAAGGTGAATTCTTTGATGGGAGAGAACCGAACCGTGAAGCTAAGCGGAAGAGTTGAAGATGCTGCAATACAACGCTCAAGCTTGTGATATCCTCTTCAATGGCTTGTGCCCCGAAGAGTTCAACAAAATCAGCCGTCTTGAGAATGCAAAGGAAATTTGGGATACTTTGATTGATATGCATGAAGGTACCGACTCCGTCAAGGAATCCAAGTTGTATGTGCTCCAAAGTCAGCTTGACAAGTTCAAAATGAAGGATGGTGAAGGTGTCGCTGAAATGTACTCTAGGCTTGCTCTTATCACAAATGAGATTGCCGGCTTAGGAAGTGAAGAGATGACCGACAGATTCATCATCAAGAAGATCCTAAGAGCATTGGTTGGAAAATATGATACCGTGTGCACATTGATCCAAATGATGCCAAATTACAAAGATCTCAAGCCAACGGAAGTTATTGGAAGAATTGTTGCTCATGAGATGTCACTCAAGGATAAGGAGGAACTTCACAACAAGTCAAGTGGTGCTTACAAAGCCTCATGTGAAGCCCCCACATCATCAAGTGAGAAACAAACCTTCAATGAAGAACTGAGCTTAATGGTGAAGAACTTCAACAAATTCTACAAGAGTAGAAGCAAAGAAAGAAGCTCTCAATCAAGGTCCTACAATGACAAAAGATCTTCTAGTCGAGAGCGCAATTGCTACAATTGTGGCAGACCCGGACACTATTCCAATGAGTGTACGACACCCTACAAAAGAAGAGAAGATTCTCCCAAGAGAAGAAGTAGAAGAGAAGAATCACCACCAAGAGAGAGAAGGAGTAGAGATGATCGTTATGAACGAAGACCCTCACGGAGAATCAAGGATTCGGAAAGGAAGGACAAGTCATCAAAGAGCTACACAAAACGAAGACATCAAGCTCACGTTGGTGAATGGGTATCCGGTTCCGACTCCGACAATCACTCCGGGAGAAGCTATCACTCCGACTCCGAATACACTCAAGATGAAGGTGTTGCCGGCCTAGCACTTGTGTCAACCAACTCCTACGACATATTTGATTCATCAAATGAAGGAATTGGAAGATGCTTCATGGCCAATGGTCCTAAGGTAACACACCCCGAGTACGTTGATTTTAATAGTGATGAAGATGACTTGTTAGGTGATGATGATTTACTTGTTGACAACTCTAGTGATGAATACTATGATGAAACGCCAATTAATCATGCTAATCAAGATGAAACAAATGACGATGATAAGGAGAAGATTGAGCTTCTAACTATAGAACTAAACACTCTTAAGTTAGCTCATGAAACTATCTTCGAAGATCATCGAGAGCTTTTAAGGGCTCATGAGAAGTTACGCTTTGAAAAGCTCAATCTTGAGCAAGAGCATGAGTTCCTAAAAGCAATCAATGATGATCTCCGTAAGAAAAGTTCTTCTTACATTGCCAAGCGTTTACTCTTATCTACTTACATGCCTCAAGTCAAGTCTAGTAACAAGAACAAGAAAGATTCTTTCTCTAGTAGTAACAATAACAATGCTAAATCCAATTTTGTTGCTTCTAGTAGTTCTCTTGATTCCACTAATGATTCTCTTAGCCAAGTTACACTTGAGCAAGAAAACAGCTTATTGAAGGGAATTATAGAAAGGTGTATACAAGAGCCTTGCGGGAGTAAGCAATTCGAGGAAATTATGCATAAGCAAGGAAGGCACCGGAAGAATCAAGGTGTTGGTTTTGAACGAAAGTTCAATGCCAATGGAGTTGAGTGGGAAGAAGATCAATACCCCAAGACGAAGTTTGTTCCTCAACAAGAGAAGTATGATCCTACTTCCTTCAAGGGAACACAAGCACAAGATGATCTTCCACCACAAGACCACAAGAACAAAGGCAAGGACAATCTTCAAGAGGAGATTGATGCATTTGAAGAAGCACCTAAGGCCTTGGTCAAGTGGGTTCCCAAGACTACGTCAAGTTCTACTTCATCAAGTACAACTACTACACCAAGGATTCCCATCAAGATGATGTGGATCCCGAAGAAGAAGAACTAGAGAGTTCTTGAGGGTGACTCCGCCAACATTCTTCACTCATATCATTATGGCAAGGACAAGTACAATCATCTTCCATATCTTGCACTAGTTCAAGGAGTCACAAACCCTCATGTTGGTAAGACAAGGGACAAGGTAGCCTAATGTTCTCATGGACATCATTTTGTGTGTGCATCACTCTATGTCTATGGATATACTTGTTTGTTCCTTGTGGGACTAACCCATGTAGTTATTGAAAGTGCAACTCACTCCAAAGGATTGCTCCAAAAGATCTACATCAACATTGAGCATCCACATCTTCAACACCTACATGAAGTCATCATCGATAAAACCCAAGGTTAGTTCATCCCTCTAAGGGGGGATCTCACATCTAGGGGGGGCTTAACTCTAAGAATTGAGTCAAAGCAACTCTAATGATGTGACCACATAAATGCTTTATGTAAAAGTGGTAACCCCACTTGAGCTTAAACGATGAGCATGACCTATGATCAAATGTTCTCATTTGACTCCTAAGTCAATATACTCATATATAGATGACCTAGTCATCGCCAATTGTTTGATAGATGCTAGAATTGGTTGTGCATGCTTTGCCACATATTTCATTTGTCATTTTATTGTGTGAGCATGTTGGTTGCATATTTTACTCATTCGAGGACATCCACTTGTTGTTTTGATTGATTAGTTTCTTCTTCTTTGGCCATGTGGATGGACAAGAATGCCTAAGAACCTTCTCTAGCTATCTATGCTTTTCTCGTCTCAAACTCTATTCATGCTACATCACAAAATTTGATCAAGTCAGATTCGAACCACTTTGTGTGAGGAGCACTCGGAGTCCCCGAATTCGTCATAGACTTAAACCTCCAAAACTTCTTTGTGATTTTCGGTCTGACCGATTCATCCATTTCGGTCATACCGAGATCACTAAGTCGATCTAGGTTTTCATCTCGGTGCAACCGATTTGAACTTTTCGGTCACACCGAGTTGCTGTAACTGTTAACAGTTATGCATCTCGGTGCCACCGAGTTGTTCCACTCGGTCACACCGGCGATGTCGAGCTATATATTCTCACGGGCAAATTTTGGAAAACTTTCTCCAAACTCTTCGCCACAAGATAGCTCGCTCTGCCTACTAGGTCTCCGGATCGTCGAATTAAATGCCACCGCCTCCTCATCGCTGGTCTCCGCCGCCATCAACGGATTTCATCTCCGCCGTTGCCGCCGTAGCGAGTTCACCGCCGAACTAGGGTATGAACTCGATCACAGTGCTATCCTCGTCTGATTCTCAACACATTGTGTTCATAATGCTTCTTGCCACGATTGAAACACCTCTATCCAATCAAAACAATCCTTAGAATAGATGTGATTCGAAAATTTAGGGTTAGGTTTCTGCCGAAACCATCTCGGACCCACCGAGTTGAAAAACTCGGTCCCACCGATTTGGCTAATGCCATTGCACTAGTAACTCTCGGTCTGACCGAGAATTGCTAATCGGTGTGACCGATTTTAAAACTTTGTGAAACCCTAGCAGTCTCGGTGCCACCGAACTGTGACTCGGTCTAACCGAGTTCACTAGTTTAGGTTCCAAAACTGCTTCGGTATCACCGAGTTTGAAAATCGGTAGATCCAAAATGCTTTCTGTGGAAAACTAAAACTAAGTTTTTTGAATCATTCTTTTGCAAAAATCTCTGCATTTTGTGATGCTCATCCATTCTACCTCATCTATAACTATTCACAGGGTCAGTAGACAGTGTGTGCAGCATGTCAGACCAAAGTGACAGTCAAAACAAGTCAGAAGAGCAAATTTACATGAGTGAGGGCACTAGTCCCTCTAGCAGCTCAGATGAGGGGAGCAGAAGCACTCCCAGCAATTTGCCCAAAGCTGCCACTAGGACAAGAAAGAAGACCTCAGAGTCTGAGGATGAGGATTATGTGGCAGTTGAGGATGAGGCTAGTTCAAAGAAGAAAGTGCTCAAGAAGGAGTACAACTCAACTGCAGTAAAGCCAGGAATGAAGATCAAAAGGCCTGCAGGAAGACAACCAATGTCCAAAGCCGAGTCTCCACTCAAGCTTCTTTGGAATCCCAACCCAAAGAGCCTGCTGCTTTGAAGGAAAGAAAAGGAAGTAAAGGGTCAAGAAGACCATGGCGAGAGTGATAGGAAAGCCTTCCATGATGGAAGAAGAGGAAGAAGAAGAGGTTGTCTGCACCAAGACCCAAGGCACAAAAGCTGATGGGTGATGCTATAAAGTCGGGGCTGCAACTTCAAAGCCCAAAGAAGCACCCAAAGCTGCCTCCAAGCCCAAGAGTGCACGTAAGAGGAATACCAGGAGTATACCAAATGCTTTGAAAGAACAAGACCCCAATGCTAGATGTTGCTTCTTTGAGGAAGATGATGAAGGGCAAGTCCTAAGGAAGCTCAAAACCAAGATTCCGGACCATAATGATGCTCATCCTGTGGCTGAAAACATGAAGATCGGGAGAGACTTAGGGTTGAGGCTATGGAGAGAGTCGATCCATATGCCACGGTAAGAAGGACTGCTTTGTTGATTACAGGTTCCACACCAAGGAGCAGCAGGACTTCTATGAGACCATCTTGTTGGATAAAAAGCCCATAGTGTGTGATATGAGGTGGGTCGACTGGACCTACATACAGGAAAATGAAGAACACTATCCTGGAGTGTATGATAGCTTCAGTGCGTGTGGAGTTGCAGATTTTGTTGGGCAGAAGCTCACAAACTGGAATGACGAGCTCATTATGCAATTCTACTCCACAACACATTTCTATCCAGATGGCAGGATAGTTTGGATGTCTGAAGGAACGAGATACCAATCAACCATAGAGGAATGGGCAAGTCTGATCAATGCCCCAAAGGAGAGTGAAGATGACTTGGACGTTTATGCCAAGAAGAAAATGGATCACAACTCTATGTCACAGATGTACAAGGAGATCCCAGATGATGCACTTGAGACTTTCAAGTTTGGGTCAGTTCATTTTCTTCTGTCAGGGCTGCCAACGATCAACTGGATCCTAAGGCACACTCTATTGCCCAAATCAGGTGACCACAACATGATCAGAGGGCATGCAATTGAAAGTGCAACTATCCCTAGGTGGTTTTGGTAATTCATAACAACATATAGCTCATTGAGCTAATGCTATTCCAAGACTATTATTTCAGGAAAGCTCAATGAATGGCATGGCATGGATGATGAAAGTGGATCCCTCAAAATACTAAGGACAAAGGATTGGCTCAAGCCCAAAAGCTCAAGACTCTTCATTTTACATTTCAGTGATCCAAGATCACATTGAGTCTATAGGAAAAGCCAATACTATCAAGAAGGGATGAGGTGTTGCTTAATGAGCCTCTTGCTTCATGTGCTTAGTGATATGCTCCAAAACCCTCAACTACTTTCCCACATCCACAAATGACCTAAACCTAAAGCCAAAATCGGTCACACCGATTCTTTCTATCCGCGCCACCGATTCCAAAAGTCATAGCCACCGCCACAAACCCTAAGCAAATCGGTCTTACCGATAGGGATCTCGGTCTCACCGAGATGGGGTTACAATCTCTGTTTCCCTTCGTAACGTTTGGTCTAACGAAGTGAGCGATCGGTCCCACTGAGATTGCAATGTAAACTCTCTGTTTCCTTTTTGTAACATTTCGGTCTCACCGAAAAGAGCAAATCGGTCCCACCGAGTTTACCTGACCAACTCTCTGGAAAGCCTATTACCAAATCGGTCCCACCGAGTTTGTGTAATCGGTCTCACCGAGATTACGTTATGCCCTAACCATAACCATATAGGTCTCACCGAGATGCATGTCAGTCCCACCGAAAATCACTAACGGTCACTAGGTTTACTAAATCGGTCCGACGGAGTTTAACTATTCGGTCCCACCGAGTTTGGTAAATTGTGTGTAACGGTCAGATTTTGTGTGGAGGCTATATATATACCCCTCCACCTCCTCTTCATTCATGGAGAGAGCCATCAGAACGAACCTACACTTCCAACTTACCAGTTCTGAGAGAGAACCACCTACTCATGTGTTGAGGCCAAGATATTCCATTCCTACCATATGAATCTTGATCTCTAGCCTTCCCCAAGTTGCTTTCCACTCAAACCCTCTTTCCACCAGATCCAAATCCTATGAGAGAGAGTTGAGTGTTGGGGAGACTATCATTTGAAGCACAAGAGCAAGGAGTTCATCATCAACACACCATTTGTTACTTCTTGGAGAGTGGTGTCTCCTAGATTGGCTAGGTGTCACTTGGGAGCCTCCGACAAGATTGTGGAGTTGAACCAAGGAGTTTGTAAGGGCAAGGAGATCGCCTACTTCATGAAGATCTGCCGCTAGTGAGGCAAGTCCTTCGTGGGCGACAGCCATGGTGGGATAGACAAGGTTGCTTCTTTGTGGACCCTTCATGGGTGGAGCCCTCCGTGGACTCGCGCAGCTGTTACCCTTTGTGGGTTGAAGTCTCCATCAACGTGGATGTACGATAGCACCACCTATCGGAACCACGACAAAAACATCTGTGTCTTCAATTGCGTTTGAATCCTCCAAACCCTTCCCCTTACTTTCTTGCAAGTTGCATGCTTTAATTTCCGCTGCCTATATACTCTTTGCATGCTTGCTTGAATTGTGTGATGATTGCTTGACTTGTCCTAAAATAGCTAAAATCTGCCAAACTATAAAATTGGGAAAAGGTTAAGTTTTTATTGGTCAAGTAGTCTAATCACCCCCCTCTAGACATACTTCAAGGTCCTACAAGTGGTATCAGAGCTTTGGTCTCCATTTGCTTTGATTTCCATAGCTTTTGGTGGTCATAGCCTTGGTTTCACAACCTAGGAGAGTATGGCGTCTAGCGAGGGAAATTATCACCGTAGAGGTCCTTACTTTGATGGTACTAATTTTGCTAGTTGGAAGCATAAGATGAAATTGCATATTCTTGGACATAACCCCGCCGTTTGGGCAATTATTTGTATTGGCTTGCAAGGTGAATTCTTTGATGGGAGAGAACTGAACCGTGAAGCTAATGCGAAACAATTGAAGATGTTGCAATACAACGCTCAAGCATGTGACATCATCTTCAACGGATTGTGCCCCGAAGAATTCAACAAAATCAGCCGACTTGAGAATGCAAAGGAAATTTGGGATACTTTGATTGATATGCATGAAGGTACCGAGTCCGTCAAGGAATCCAAGTTGGATGTGCTCCAAAGTCAGCTTGACAAGTTCAAAATGAAGGATGGTGAAGGTGTCGCTGAAATGTACTCTAGGCTTGCTCTTATCACAAATGAGATTGCCGGCTTAGGGAGTGAAGAGATGACCGACAAATTCATCATCAAGAAGATACTAAGAGCATTGGATGGGAAGTATGATACTGTGTGCACATTGATCCAAATGATGCCAAACTACAAAGAGCTCAAGCCAAAGGAAGTCATTGGAAGGATTGTTGCTCATGAGATGTCACTCAAGGATAAGGAGGAACTTCACAACAAGTCAAGTGGTGCTTACAAAGCCTCAAGTGAAGCCCCCACATCATCAAGTGAGAAACCAACCTTCACTGAAGAATTGAGCTTAATGGTGAAGAACTTCAACAAATTCTACAAAAGTAGAAGCAAAGAAAGAAGCTCCAAGTCAAGGTCTTACAATGACAAGAGATCTTCTAGTCGAGAGCGCAATTGCTACAATTGTGGGAGACCCGGACACTACTCAAATGAGTGTACGACACCCTACAAAAGAAGAGAAGATTCTCCAAGAAGAAGGAGCAAAAGAGAAGAATGACCACCAAGAGAGAGGAGGAGTAGAGATGATCGTTATGAATGAAGACCCTCACGGATAAGTAAGGATTCGGAAAGGAAGGACAAGTCATCAAAGAGCTACACAAAACAAAGACATCAAGCTCATGTTGGTGAATGGGTATCCGGCTCCGACTCCGACCATCTCCGAGAGAAGCTATCACTCCGACTCCGAATATACTCAAGATGAAGGTGTTGCCGGTCTAGCACTTGTGTCAACCAACTCCTATGACATATTTGAATCACCAAATGAAGGAATTGGTAGACGCTTCATGGCCAAAGGTCCTAAGGTAACACATCCCGAGTATGTTGATTTTAATTGTGAAGATGATTTACTTGTTGACAACTCTAGTGATGAATACTATGATGAAACGTCAATTAATCATGCTAATCAAACGAATGACAATGATAAGGAGAAAATTGAGCTTCTAACTAAAGAACTAAACACTCTTAAGTTGCTTCATGAAACTATCTTCGAAGATCATCGAGAACTTTTAAGGGCTCATGAGAAGTTACGCTTTGAAAAGCTCAATCTTGAGCAAGAGCATGAGTTCTTAAAGGCAATCAATGATGATCTCCATGAGAAAAGTTCTTCTTACATTGCCAAGCATTTACTCTTATCTACTTACATGCCTCAAGTCAAGTCTAGTAACAAGTACAAGAAAGATACTTCCTCTAGTAGTAACAATAATAATGTCAAATCCAATGTTGTTGCTTCTAGTAGTTCTTTTGATTCCACTAATGATTCTCTTAGCCAAGTTACACTTGAGCAAGAAAATAGTTTATTGAAGGGAATTATAGAAAAGGTGTTTACAAGAGCCTTGCGGGAGTAAGCAATTGAGGAATTGTACGCAAGCAAGGAAGGCACCGAAGAATCAAGGTGTTGGTTTTGAGCGAAAGTTCAACGCCAATGGAGTTGAGTGGGAAGAAGATCAATACCCCAAGACAAAGTTTGTTCCTCAACAAGAGAAGTATGATCCTACTTCCTTCAAGGGACACAAGCTCAAGATGATCTTCCACCACAAGACCACAAGAACAAAGGCAAGGACAAGCTTCAAGAAGAGATTGATGCATTTGAAGAAGCACCTAAAGCCTCATCAAGTGGGTCCCCAAGACTACGTCAAGTTCTACTTCATCAAGTACAACTACAACTCCAAGGATTCCCATCAAGATGATGTGGATCCCAAGAAGAAGAACTAGAGAGTTCTTGAGGGTGACTCGCCAACATTCTTCACTCATATCATTTTGGCAAGAACAAGTGCAATCAACTTTCACATCTTGCACTAGTTCAAGGTGTCACAAACCCTCATGTTGGTAAGGGAAGGGACAAGGTAACCTAATGTTTCCATGGACATCATCTTGTGTGTGCATCACTCTATGTCTATGGATATTCTTGTTTGTTCCTTGTGGGACTAACCCATGTAGGCAAGTTGAAAGTGCAACTCACTCCAAAGGATTGCTCCAAATGATCTACATCAACATTGAGCATCTACATCTTCAACACCTACATGAAGTCATCATCGACAAAACCCAAGGTTAGTTCATCCCTCTAAGGGGGGATCTCACATCTAGGGGGAGCTTAACTCTAAGAATTGAGTCAAAGCAACTCTAATGGTGTGAACACATTAATGCTTTATGTAAAAGTGGTAACCCCACTTGAGCTAAAACGATGAGTATGACCTATGATCAAATGTTCTCATTTGACTCCTAAGTCAATATATTCATATATAGATGACCTAGTCATCGCCAATTGCTTGATAGTTGCTAAATTTGGTTGTGCATGCTTTGCCACATATTTCAATTGCCATCTTATTGTGTGAGCATGTTGGTGCATATTTTACTCATTCAAGGACATCCACTTGTTGTTTTGTTTGATTGGATTCTTTTCGTTGTGCCAAGTGGATGGACAAGAATGCCTAAGAACCTTCTTTAGCTATCTATGCTTTTCTCGTCTCAAACTCTATTCATGCTACATCACAAAATTTGATCAAGTCAGATTGAACCACTCTGTGTGAGGAGCACTTTCGAGTCCCGATTCGTCATAGACTTAACTTCCAAAACCTCTTAGTGATTCTCGGTCGACCGATCCCTCCATTTCGGTCCTACCGAGATCATCAAGTTGATCTGAGTTTTCAATCTCGGTGCAACCGATTTGAACTTTTCGGTCTCACCAATTTGCTGTAATCGAACACGATTATGCATCTCGGTGCCACCGAGTTGTTCCACTCGGTCACACCGACAGGGTCGAGCTATATATAGCCGCGGGCAAAATTTTGGAAATTTCTCCGAAACCCTTCGCCCGCGCAACAGCTCGCTCTGCCATCGTGGTCTCTGGATCGTCTCCTCGTCGCCAGCAGCCTCCTATCGCTGGTCTTCGCCACCGTCAACGGATTTCGTCCCCACCGTTGCCGCCGTAGCAAGTCCACCGCCAAGTTAGGGTATGGACTTAATCTTTGTGCTAGCCACGTCTGATTCCTGGCACATTGTTTTCATATTGATTCTTGCCACGATTGAAACTCTTCTATCCAGCCAAAGTAGTTCATAGATTAGATGTGATTCAAATTTTTAGGTTTAGGTTTCATGAAACCATCTCGGACCCACCGAGTTGAAAAACTCGGTCTCACCGATTTGGCTTATGCCATTGCACTAGTGACTCTTGGTCTGACCGAGAATTACTAATCGGTGCAACCGATTTGAGGATTCTATGAAACCCTAGCAGTCTCGGTACCACCGAACTGAAACTCGGTCCAACCGAGATCATCAGTTTAGGTTCCAAAACTGCTTCGGTATCACCGAGTTTGAAAATCGGTGGATCCGAAATGCTTTCTGTGGAAAACTAAGACTGAACTTTTGAGTCATTCTTTTGCAAAAACCTCTGCATTTTGTGATGCTCATCTTTTCTATCTCATCTATAACTCTTCACAGGGTCAGATCGACTTTTTGCGGTATGTCGATCAAAGTGACAGCGAGAACAGTCGAAACAACAGATGGACTTGAGTGAGGGCACTAGTCCCTCAACTTCAGATGAAGGGAGCAGAAGTACTCCTAGCAACCTGCCTAAGGCTGCAACTATGCAAAGGAGGAAAAGAACTTCAGATTCAGGGGATGAAGATTACAAGGCTAAGGAAGATGAGGCAACTTCCAAGAAAGTGGTGCTCAAGAAGGAATATGGCCCAGCAAAGAATGCAAAGCCAGGCATGAAGACCAAAAGGCCTGCAGGAAGACAACGAATGTCCAAAGCCAGAGTGTCTACACAATCTTCTTTGGAATCCCAACCCAAAGAGCCAGCTGCTGAAGGGAAGAAAAGAAAGGAAAGGGTCAAGATGACCATGGCCAGAGTTATTGGGAAGCCTTCCATGATGGAAGAGGAAGATGAAATTGCTGCACCAGCTCCAAAGGCACCAAAGCTTATGGGTGATGCTATTAGATCGAGGGCTGCCACATCTAAGCCCAAGGAAGCACCCAAAGCTGCCCCCAAGGCCAAGTCTGCACCAAAGAGGAATACCAGAGTATTCAGTGCTTTGAGAAGAACAAGGCCCCAAAGCTGAGGATCTTGATGAGGAAGATGAAGAAGGACAAGTTTTGAGAAAGCTCAAGCCCAAGATACAGGACCACAATGATGCCCATCCTGTGGCTGAGGACATGAGAATCAGGAAGGATTCAGGGTTGAGGATATGGAGGATGGAAGATCCATATGCTTCAAGGAGAAGAACTGCTGTTGATTACAGGTTCCACACCAAGGAACAACAGGACTTCTATGAAACCATTCTGTTGGACAAGAAGCCCATAGTCTGTGACATGAGGTGGGTTGACTCGAATTTCATCAAGGAGAATGAAGAGCACTATCCTGGAGTGCAAGATAGTTTTGTTTCTTGTGGAGTTGCAGATTTTGTTGGGCAAAAGCTCACAAATTGGAATGATGAACTTATCATGCAGTTCTACTCCACATCACATTTTTACCCAGATGGAAGAATTGTTTGGATGTCTGAAGGTACAAGGTACTAGTCAACTGTTGAAGAATGGGAAAAGCTGATAAATGCCCAGAGGAAAATGAGGATGACCTAGACATTTATGCCAATAAGAAGATGGGTCACAATTCAATGGCTCACATGTACAAGGAAATTCCAGACAAGGCATTAGGAACTCACAAGTTTGGATCAGTTCACTTTCTGCTGTCAGGGTTGCCAACCATAAATTGGATTCTGAGGCACACTTTGTTGCCCAAGTCAGTGACCATAACATGATCGGAGGGCATGCCATCAACATGTTGCATGTGTTTGATGTGCCACGAAGTTCAAAGTCATGAGCCCGATCATTGAAACAATCAAGAGGACTGCAACAGATCAGAAGAGGAGCTGTGGATATGCACCTCAGATTCAAGAATTGATAAACTCAAAAATGGGCACAGGAAAATATCAGTTGGATAAGGAACACTTTCCACTTTATCCAGACTTTGAGGACAATGAGGTTGTCATGAATGAAGATGATCCACAATCAGTTCAAGCTCGGAGAAGAAGGAGAAGGCAAAGAGGAGAAGGCTGCCAAGATGCCAACTCAAGAGGAGGCATCTGAGTATTTCTTGAAGAACAAGCAGGAGCAGCTCGGATACTTGATAGCATCAACCCTGAGGATAGAGAAGGGATTGGCCACCCTCACTCAAAAT
Organism: Aegilops longissima; assembly: GCA_021605205.1. Lineage (NCBI taxonomy): Eukaryota > Viridiplantae > Streptophyta > Magnoliopsida > Poales > Poaceae > Aegilops > Aegilops longissima. The sequence goes on from CM038677.1 coordinate 575,364,308, forward strand.
CAGGAGAGCTTGGAGAGAATCATAGAACAAAATTTCTATAACTTAGATGTGAAAGTGGCGAGATTGATCTGCAGTGGAGGAACTACAAGAGGACATGCAGGAGAGGAAGGGCAAAACAACAACTGATGCATTTGCCAGAGTGCCTAGAGCCCAGAGGTCAGATGCAGTGCCAGTGACAGACACAAGAGCAACTTCATCTGCACCAGCTACAGCCTCAGTGCCACCAGCTCCAGCATCTACATCAGCTCCAGCTCCATCTACTTCAACTGAAGCTTTCGTCCTCGGCGTTATCCGGACTCCACCACCAACAGATCAAGCGTGAGAGTCGATCTAGCACTATGCATTTTCTATGAACTTTTTGGTAACTTGTTACCAAAGGGGGAGAAAAATGTATAGATCATAGGCTTCAAGCGAGAGAGTGTTGCTTTTGTTCTCTCTTGCTTTATTTGATGGTTTTTCAATCTCTGTTTGCTTTTGGTTGAGATACTATGCTATGCTTGTGAGACATTGATGATCATGTGTTTGATCATAAGCTACACTTATGCATGTTTGATGATATTATCCTATCTATCTTATGTGATCACTCACTATGCTTGGTGATGAGTGCATGTATTCATTGTTTATTATTTTGAGCGCTCCACCAAGATGTATGTGACATGAAAGAGTAACCCATGAGCCTAATTCATTGTGCATTTGCAGTCCAAAGCAAATCAGAAACTATGCACAAATTTAGGGGGAGCTCTTGCTTATCACATACTTCTCAAAGCGACGATGTTATTTAATTTTATTATCATTTGTCGAAGCTTTGATCTATATGTTGTCATCAATTACCAAAAGGGGAGATTGAAAGTGCAACTATCCTAGGTGGTTTTGGTAATTCATAACAACATATAGCTCATTGAGCTAATGCTATTCCAAGACTATTATTTCAGGAAAGCTCAATGAATGGCATGGCATGGATGATGAAAGTGGATCCTCAAAATACTAAGGACAAAGGATTGGCTCAAGCTCAAAAGCTCAAGACTCTTCATTTTACATTTTAGTGATCCAAGATCACATTGAGTCTATAGGAAAAGCCAATACTATCAAGAAGGGATGAGGTGTTGCTTAATGAGCCTCTTGCTTCATGTGCTTAGTGATATGCTCCAAAACCCTCAACTACTTTCCCACATCCACAAATGACCTAAACTAAAGCCAAAATCGGTCACACCGATTCTTTCTATCCGGCGCCACCGATTCCAAAAGTCATAGCCACTGCCACAAACCCTAAGCAAATCGGTCTTACCGATAGGGATCTCGGTCTCACCGAGATGGGGTTGCAATCTCTCTGTTTCCCTTCGTAACGTTTTGGTCTAACCGAAGTGAGCGATCGGTCCCACTGAGATTGCAATGTAAACTCTCTGTTTCCTTTTTATAACATTTCGGTCTCACCGAAAAGAGCGAATCGGTCCCACCGAGTTTACCTGACCAACTCTCTGGAAAGCTTATTACCAAATCGGTCCCACCGAGTTTGTGTAATCGGTCTCACCGAGATTACGTTATGCCCTAACCCTAACCATATCAGTCTCACCGAGATGCATGTCAGTCCCACCGAAAATCACTAACGGTCACTAGGTTTACTAAATCGGTCCGACCGATTTTAACTATTCGGTCCCACCGAGTTTGGTAAATTGTGTGTAACAGTCAGATTTTGTGTGGAGGCTATATATATACCCCTCCACCTCCTCTTCATTCGTGGAGAGAGCCATCAGAACGAACCTACACTTCCAACTTACCAGTTTTGAGAGAGAACCACCTACTCATGTGTTGAGGCCAAGATATTCCATTCCTACCATATGAATCTTGATCTCTAGCCTTCCCCAAGTTGCTTTCCACTCAAACCCTCTTTCCACCGGATCCAAATCCTATGAGAGAGAGTTGAGTGTTGGGGAGACTATCATTTGAAGCACAAGAGCAAGGAGTTCATCATCAACACACCATTTGTTACTTCTTGGAGAGTGGTGTCTCCTAGATTGGCTAGGTGTCACTTGGGAGCCTCCGACAAGATTGTGGAGTTGAACCAAGGAGTTTGTAAGGGCAAGGAGATCGCCTACTTCGTGAAGATCTATCGCTAGTGAGGCAAGTCCTTCGTGGGCGACGGCCATGGTGGGATATACAAGGTTGCTTCTTCATGGACCCTTCGTGGGTGGAGCCCTCCGTGGACTCGCGCAGCCGTTACCCTTCGTGGGTTGAAGTCTCCATCAACGTGGATGTACGATAGCACCACCTATCGGAACCACAACAAAAACATCCGTGTCTCCAATTGCGTTTGAATCCTCCAAACCCTTCCCCTTACTTTCTTGCAAGTTGCATGCTTTAATTTCCGCTGCCTATATACTCTTTGCATGCTTGCTTGAATTGTGTGATGATTGCTTGATTTGTCCTAAAATAGCTAAAATATGCCAAACTATAAAATTGGGGAAAGGTTAAGTTTTTATTGGTCAAGTAGTCTAATCACCCCCCTCTAGACATACTTCAAGGTCCTACAGCAATTAATTTGCTACACATTTTTGATGTGCCCCAGAAATTCAAGGTCATGAGCCTCATAGTTGAGACCATCATGAGGACAGCAGCAGACCAAAAGAGGAGCTGTGGATTTGCCCCGCACATTCAGGAGTTGATTAACTCAAAGATGGGCACATGGAAGTATCTGTTGGATAAGGAACACTTAGTTCTCTATCCTGAATTTGAGGACAATCAAGTTGTCATGACTGAGAATGAACCATCATCAGTACAAGCTCAAGAAAAGAAGGAGAAAGCAAGGAAAGAGAAGGCTGCCAAGATGCCACCTCTAGCAGAGGCATCTGAGTACTTTTTGAAGAACAAGCAGGACCAACTTGGTTACTTGATAGCATCAACTCTGCGGATTGAGAAGGGGTTGGCCACCCTAACTCAAAACCAGGAGAGCCTGGAAAGAATCATGGAACAAAATTCTATGATCTTGATGTCAAAGTAACGAGATTGATCGGTTGTGGAGCAGCTACAGGATGACATGCAAGAGAGGAAGGGCAGGACAACAACTGATGCATTTGCCAGAGTGCCTCGAGCTCAGAGATCAGCTGCAGAGCCAGTACCAGACACCAGAGTCACTTCATCAGCTCCAGCACCACCGGCTCCAGCACCAACTCCTTCGGCTCCTTCTACATCGACTGAAGCCTTCGTTCTTGGAGTTCTCCGGACACCACCACCTCCATAAGACCAAGCCTGAGAGACGATATAGTCCTATGCATTTTCTAGGAACTTTTTGGTAACTTGTTGCCAAAGGGGGAGAAAAATGTATAGATCATAGGGCTTCGAGAGAGAGAGTTTGCTTTTGTTCTCTCTTGTCTTCTTGGTTGAACTTTGTTTGCTTTTGATTGCTTGAGATACTATGCCATTACCTGTGAGACATTGATGATCATGTGTTCGATCATAAGCTACACTTATGCTTGTTATGATATTATCTTACTTACCCTTATATGATCATTCACTTTGCTTGGTGATGAGTGCATGTATTCAATCCTTATTATTTTGAGCGCACCACCAAGATGTATGTGACATGGAAGAGTAACCCATGAGCCTAATTCCTTGTGCATTTGCAGTCCAAAGCAAATCTTAAAATATGCACAAATTTAGGGGGAGCTCTTGCTTATCACATACTTCTCAAAGCGATGATGTTTTTCAATCTTATTATCATTTGTCGAAGCTTTGATCTATATGTTGTCATCAATTACCAAAAAGGGGGAGATTGAAAGTGCAACTATCCCTAAGTGGTTTTGGTAATTCATAACAACATATAGCTCATTGAGCTAATGCTATTCCAAGACAAATATTTCAGGAAAGCTCAATGAATGGCATGGCATGGATGATGAAAGTGGATCCCTCAAAATATTAAGGACAAAGGATTGGCTCAAGCTCAAAAGCTCAAGACTCTACATTTTACATTTTAGTGATCCAAGATCACATTGAGTCTATAGGAAAAGCCAATACTATCAAGGAGGGATGAGGTGTTGCTTAATGAGCCTCTTGCTTCATGTGCTTAGTGATATGCTCCAAAACCCTCCACTACTTTCTCACATCCACATATGACCTAAACCTAAAGTCAAAATCGGCCCCACCGATTCTTTCTATCCGGCGCCACCGAGTTCAGATGTCATAGCCAATGCCACAAACCCTAGGCAAATCGGTTTCACCGATAGGGATCTCGGTCTCACCGAGATGGGATTGTAATCTCTCTGTTTCCCTTCGTAACGTTTTAGTCTAACCGAAGTGAGTGATCGGTCCCACCGAGATTGCAATGTAAACTCTCTGTTTACCTTTCATAACTTTTCGGTCTCACCGAAAGAGCGAATCGGTCCCACCGACTTTACCTGACCAACTCTCTGGTTAGCTAATTACCAAAATCGGTCTCACCGAGTTTGTGTAATCGGTCTCACCGAGATCACGTTATGTCCTAACCCTAACCATATCGGTCCTACCGAGTTGCATGTCGATCCACGAAAATCCTAACGGTCACTAGGTTTCTTGAATCGGTCCGACCGAGTTTGTTGATTCGGTCCCACCGAGTTTGGTAAATTGTGTGTAACAGTTAGATTTTGTGTGGAGGCTATATACCCCTCCACCCCTCTTCATTCGTGGAGAGAGCCATCAGAACAAACCTACACTTCCAACTTACCAGTTCTGAGAGAGAACCACCTACTCATGTGTTGAGGCCAAGATATTCCATTCCAACCACATGAATCTTGATCTCTGGCCTTCCCCAAGTTGCTTTCCACTCATATCTTCTTTCCACCAAATCCAAATCCTGTGAGAGAGAGTTGAGTGTTGGGGAGACTATCATTTGAAGCACAAGAGCAACGAGTTCATCATCAACACACCATTTGTTACTTCTTGGAGAGTGGTGTGTCCTAGATTGGCTAGGTGTCACTTGGGAGCCTCCGACAAGATTGTGGAGTTGAACCAAGGAGTTTGTAAGGGCAAGGAGATCGCCTACTTCGTGAAGATCTACCGCTAGTGAGGCAAGTCCTTCGTGGGCGACGACCATGGTGGGATAGACAAGGTTGCTTCTTTGTGGACCCTTAGTGGGTGGAGCCCTCCGTGGACTCAGCATAACCGTTACCCTTCGTGGGTTGAAGTCTCCATCAACGTGGATGTACGATAGCACCACCTATCAGAACCATGACAAAAACATCCGTGTCTCCAATTGCGTTTGAGTCCTCCAAACCCTTCCCTTTACATTCTTGCAAGTTGCATGCTTTAATTTCCGATGCCTATATACTCTTTGCATGCTTTCTTGAATTGTGTGAAGATTGCTTGACTTGTTCAAATATAGCTAAAATCTGCCAAAGTCTAAAATTGGGAAAAGGTTACGTTTTTAATCGGTCAAGTAGTCTAATCACCCCCGTCTAGACATACTTCAAGGTCCTACAGGATGCTCACGGAGGGGGCACACGAAGGCCCGGTGAATGGGTTAGGAGCAGCATAGGTGACCGGAGTCGAGGAAGACGGCGGCGACGATGGAGGTCTGAGGTAGAAGAAGAAGGGCGTGGCGGCGATGCAGCGCAGCTCCAGTCGCACGGACGGGCTCAATCGACGTGGAAGAAGGCGACACAGTTGCTAGATGTCCTCCGGGGCGTTGGGGAGGCTGGTGGCCGCGGGTACTAACGGCGATGGCTGTGCCGGCCCCTTCTCCAGATCGATGGAGAGGGAGAGGTAGACAGGGGAGAGCGAGAGGGGGCAAGTGGGGTGGTGTCGGTGTACAAAAGGAGGGGCGCACTTTTGTACCCCTTTACTTGTGCACGGGCAGTCGGATCCGCGCCCATGGTCGCACCAAGCAGAACAGGGGAGGTGAACCAAGGTAAAACCGAAGCCCAAGACAACCAGAGCAACGCCAAGACCAAGGACGCAAAGAAGCAGAGGGGCGGAACAGCTTCCCCCGGCAAGACCCTTGCCGGGGGCAGCCTCAGCGGCCCCTGCAAGACCCTTGCCGGGGCAGCTCGCCCCACACCAACAGAGCGAGCCACCCTTGAGCCCACGGTCCCCAACACCATCATCCACGTGGGGCCAGGGCTCGGGAGGCACCTCTGTGGTGGCATGCAGATCTTTGTGAAGACAAGGAATATTCAAGATCAGATAAGGATTAGAAGACAACAATCCTTGGCAAGATCCTTGCCGGGGGGAACCACAAGACCCCCGTCAAGACCCTTACCGGGCCCCCAGCAAGGCTCTCGCCGAAGACGCCAACAGGGCCACTGCCAGGCCCGCACCAACCAAGTCTCCACCGCCGTTCGCATGCGGCTACCAGCCCAAACCAGCTGGGCAGGCACCTGCGTGGCAACATGTAGCTTCCAGGCCAATTCAGCAGGCGCCTGCGTGGTGGCATGCAGATCTTCATGAAGACCCTACCACCGCGCCACCTCAGCTGCCTTCCTGCCTACATGGCGTGTCACGACCGGTTTTCCAATAAAAATATTTATTGAGAAACGGACCTATCAATTCCAGTGTGAGGAAAATCCTCCTCACTGGTAGACAAAATCTTGATACAATAAGCCAGTAGCATATAATATATTACAGGGTCGAGCTGATCTTGCTAAACAAATTATTACAAGCACGCCAATAATTATACATAGCGGCGGATATGACACAGTGGAGTGGTGACATACTACTGACTCGAGGTAAACCAATGGAATAACACAGTGGAGTGGATGATATGACTCCTACACTGGCGGCTCATCGAGCATCGAAGTGAGGCTCGGTGAATTTATTTGGGTAGCAGAAGCGAATATAACACAGTGACTAATCCAGGGGTCGCACGAGACTGACCGGATTCCTCTAGGTGTCGGACTCGCTATCGAACTCTTCATCCATGAGATCGCCACAAGATCTCGGCCAAATCAACAAGCCGGTGAGTACTTTGAAAGTACTTGCAAGATAGTTCGGACAAAGGATATAACAAATGTATGCATGAATGCGTCATGAACAAGTAATATGGTACATCCAAATGAGGAAGTAACACAACATTAATTAGTAAGAAGGAAGTCGGTGGTAGTAAAATAATCGAAAACCAATCGGTATGCGGCGGCGCCTCGAAGGGTGAACAAAATAAATAAAACGTGCCACAGTCGGGCGTCTAAGCGACACCACGTAAAGGGCTTATATTGAAAATAAATAACAACAAATGCCGCAGTCGGACGTCCGAGCGACATCGCAGAAAGGGCTTATAACAAAAGTAAATAATAACGGTGCCGCAGTCGGACGTCTGAGTGACATCGCAGAAAGGGTTTATAACAAAAGTATATAATAACAATGCCTCAGTCGGACGTCTGAGCGACATCGCAGAAAGGGCTTATAACAAAAGTAAATAATAACAATGCCGCAGTCGGACGTCTGGGCGACATCGCAGAAAGGGCTTATAATTCACTTTTCATATCGGTTAACTTGCAAGAAATAGTGCTCATAGGAAAATATTCATCACATGATAATAAACAGGTTAGTCCATCCATAGGAAATAAACATTTAACACTCATGTGGTTCTCAGGAGTTTCTGTCACCCAGACTGACACTAGACAAGACAAGATGAACACAACTCTTGGACATGGATAAGATGATGTCAAGGATTATTGACTCTGCAGAGTTTGTACTAAAATTATCCACGATAGCGGTTTCCATAGTCACGAAGGACTAGTTCCATTCTGATATTTGAGGAAACACAGCTAACGGACACACCCATCCTACCTCACGTTGCGGGAATCACCCTAGACAGCGTTCAAGAAAAACTTTGAGACGGGAGATCACAATCTCGAATAGGATGGGATCAAATTTATATGCGCGCGCTCTAAGGGGTGCCCCCCTCTCGGTAACCAACCGAAACACCCATGCCCCGATCGGATGATAGGCTTTAATCCAGGCCATGGAACCCTCATCCCGCCTCTCGATTTGGTGTGTACCGAAAGTGGTTTGCAACTTACTAAGCCCGTATCCCTTACGGAAAACATGTGGTAATACGAAAGGGGAGACGGACGGAATGGACTGATTTATGTTGACTCCAGGTCAACGGTCTGGCATAAGACTGGCATGCTACAACACTGCCATCTTACCCATTCTCATGCCAACTCATGGCCAAGCAACATGTTTCCAACAACTCATGGATTCCCGAAACTTACTTGCCTCAACTTTTATGAGATAAACTTCCATCGAGATGCTCATGAACATGCCATGATACTAATTCATACAAACATGCCCAAACACTCATCATATGAAAAGTTCAAACATGCTTGCCTGGTTCGTAGTAGTCGGGGCCTAGCTCGGTGAAGTTCGCGGTTCCGTCACCTCCTTCGGTATCTACGGTATACAAAAATATACGCACTAACATAAATACCAAGGGGTGCTCAAAAAATATTCCAAATACTTTTTCAAATAAATCTGATAAACAACTAGACAAAATTTTGAAGAGGACAGAAAAAGAATCACTCAAAAATCCTTTTCTACTTAAAAGTTATAAGTGTTTTGGTCCACGGACCTCTTTGTAATGAAACAGAAAATACTCAGGGGGCAGAACAGAAAAGTTCAGAAAACGATTCAGTTTGGAAAGCGCATTTGTCAGAATACGCTTTGAAAAAAAGTTCAAAAAAAAACAGAGGTGACGGCGGGTCCTACCCGTCAGGTTTGAAAATTCAAGCGAGGGGCCGGAGCTCGTCGGCGTCCCGAGAGCTGCGGTGGTCGCCGACGGTGATCCACGGCGAGGCAGGAGGATCGGGTGGTACCTCCGTGCTCAGGGCGTCATTCAGCGTCGGTGGGTGGTGGAGGTGGTCGCCGGCGAGCACTCGTCGGCAGCGGTCGTTGCTTGCTCCGGACGGCGGTTCGGGAGGGGTTGGATCTCGCCGGGAGTCTGCGAAGAGCAAATTGAAGAGGGGTTAGACTCTTGGGTGCTCGTGAGGGTTCTTGTGAGGCTAGGGCGCGGGGGCGGCCTCACTTGGAGTGAATCGAGGTGGAGGCCGAGGCGGAATGGGGCGGCGGAGTTGGGGAGGAGACCTCCTCGAGGTCCTCCTAGTGGCTGGCGGAGTGTTGGTGAGGTGCGAGGGATGGTGCGTGCTCGAGGCGAGCTCGGGGCCCCTTTATAAGCGGTCGGCGATGGCCGTGAACGGAGTTCTCCGGCGAAAATAACGGCGGCGCAGAGCTTGGTCGGGGAGGTTTAGGGGCTGGCGTCATCGTGGAGGCCTGGTTCCATTCGAGCCTTCACGGACTTGGATTAGGATCTTTGAGTGGATTTCGACGAACGGCGCGGGCCGTTAGCGGCGGAGGCGCGCCTGTGCTTGCCGCCACGGTGGCGGTGCCTGAGGTGTCTTGGCGTGCATGAGGCCACACGGAAGGAAGGGGAGCATTAGGCGGCGCTGGGCGGCGTGGCAAGCTGGCTCGAGCCCTCGCCGCCGCCACAGGTGGCTCGGCCACCACGAAACCACCAACACCGGCGAGGCTCGCCGCCACCGACCTTGCATCCGTCCAAGGAGGCGTCGGCCTTCTGCCAGGGGAGGAGAGGTCGTGCACAACGCGCCAGGCGCCTTGTTGACAGTGACTGATCTCGACGAAAAGCGAAACGACATGAATCTCTGAATTTTCTTGAAAGTGCAAAGTGACAGTGCATGCTAGGTGTTCGACGGAATGCTTTTGGCATGTGGGGATTTTTCCTTGAGCTGATTTTGGTGGAGTGGCTTCTCATTGCAACTGGAGGTTGCCTGAATTTTGGTGGAATTTTTGGAGAAGAGGAGATATGAATTTCACCAAATTTGACAAATCTGGTCCAAACTTGTAGAAGCTGAAACTTGAAAATTTTGAAAATAAGAAGAGTGGATCTTGATGGTTCTAGGTTGTGGGTGCTAGGGACTATCCAGAAAAGTTAGTTTGAGAGCAAAGTTCAAAGGCAATTAGGTACTTGCTTTGCAAATCACCTAGGCTCAAAATAACGGGCAGAATTGTTTTGGGGAAAGAATTAAATGAAATTAAACCCAAAAATGAGTTGGACTTGTTGGGACAGAATATTTGGATTGTCCCAAAGGGGAAGGAGGGGTTTTGGGAAGATTTACCACATGAGGCATGGTAAAACCATGGGTGGTTTCAAAATAAGAGAAGACCCAAAACTCCTAGGGTTTTCTTCTAAAAGAAAATAAATCCCAAAAATAAAATTTGAGAAGGGGGAAATCAGAAGAAAGGTTTTTAATAACCAACACCAGAGTTGAAGAAGGTGCCAAAGTAAAATCTTTTGTCAAAGGGGAAAATTTTGTGAGAAAGAGATTTTTGGAAGGGTTTAAATGAACTCCTTCAAAACCAACAAAGTTTTTGCTGAAAACCACAGCAAAATTTTTGGAGTGTCACAACACCTACCCCCTTAGGAAAAATCTCGTCCCCGAGATTTCAGCTGATCCTTAAATAAATGTGGGTGATCTGTCCGAAGAAAATCCTCTCTTTCCCAAGTGGCTTGACTCTCGGTGTGGTTGCTCCTCTGAACTTTGAAGAACTTGATGGTTTTCATCGGGTTCTCCTTTGAGACTCCTCCAAGATTTTTATTGGATGCTCTCGATATGTGAGGTCTGGCTACACGTCAATGTTTTCATGGGATACTTGCTTCTTTGGGTTGCTCACGCACTTCCTCAATTGCGATACGTGGAACACGTCGTGGACGTCGGATAAATCTTCGGGTAAGTCTAGCTGGTAGGCTACCGTGCCTCTCCATGCCACTATGCAGAATGGTCGGATGAATCTTGGTGCTAGCTTCCCTTTAATCTTGAATCGATGCAGGCCTCTCATAGGGGATACTCGTAGGTATACAAATTCACCGGGTTCAAAGTTGATTCCCCGATGTTTTTGATCGTAATAACTCTTCTGTCGACTTTGGGTTGTCTTGAGTCGATCCCTAATCACCTTGACTTTATCTTGGCCTCCTTGAGCATGTCCGGGCGAAGATATGGATATCTCCGTTTCAGACCAATTTAGCGAGTGCGACATCTTCGCCCGTCTGAGCCTCAAATGGTGCCATTTGCAGGCTGGCACGATAACTGTTGTTATATCACGAATTCTGCGTATGGTAAGCTCTCTTCCCAACTGGTCCCATAGGTGAGGACACATGCTCTCGGCATATCTTCTAGAATCTGTTCCACGCGCTCGGTTTGCCCATACATGCAGGGGTGGTATGCGGTCTTGAATACCGTTGAGTTCCCGAGCTTGTTGTAAGTGATCCCAAAATCGGAGGCAATTGAGTGCCTCATCAAGATTATTTTCTTGGGACTCCATGTAAGCGAGATGATCTGGGAAAGATAAAGCCTAGCAGGTTTCTGAGTGGTGTGGGTTGTCTTCACGGGGATGAAGTGTGCTACTTTAGTCAGTCTATCAGTGATGACTCAAATGGCATTATTTCCGTGCCGTGACCGAGGTAGCCCAACAATAAAATCCATTCCAATCTCGTCCCATTTCCACTCGGGTATTTTATTTGGCTGTAAAAGTCCGGCGGTTTACGGTGCTCGGCCTTGATCGTTGACAAGAGTCACAACATGCGATGAGCGTGGCTATGTCCCTTTTAGACCGTGCCACCAAAATTTTCCTGAATATCCTTGTACATTTTGTCCCTCCGGATGTATTGAATCTGGGCGGTGTGGCCTTCAGCTAAGATCTGCTATTTAAGATCCTTGATATTTGATGCATAAAGTCTATCCCCGTACCACAGTATTCCACCTTATCGATAATGAATTACGGGCCTTGCCCAAACTCACTTTCCGTTTAATGCCTTCAATCTTTGGGGTATCCATCTTTGAGCCTCTTTGATTGTTTCCATTAGGGTAGGCTGTATTTCTAAATTTGATATGCTGCCTTGGTGACTACCGACAAGTTGAGTTTAGCAAATTCCTGCGAATTCAGGTCTTAGGTTTTGCGAGCCGTTGTCGTTTGGGCTAGGGTTCCGACTTAGGCGTCTGCCACTACATTTGCTTTACATGGGTGGTAGTGGATTCCAACGTCATAATCCTTCACTAGTTCCAACCAGCGTCATTGCCGTAAATTCAGTTCCGGTTGTGTGAAAATATACTTGAGGCTCTTATGGTCCGTGTATATCTCACAACGATTTCCAAGTAAAAAGTGCCTCCATTCTTTGAGTGCATGAATAACTACTGCTAACTCTAGGTCATGAGTAGGTTAATTTTCCTCATGCTTGCGAAGTTGTCTGGAAACATATGCGACTACCTTGCCTTCTTGCATCAACACGCATCCGAGGCCTTTCCGGGATGCGTCGCAATACACCTCAAAATTCTTGTTTATGTCTAGCACAATTAATACTGGTGCTGACGTTAATTTCCTTTTTAATTCTTGGAAACTTTTCTATAAGCTTCCGTCCATTCAAACTTCTTGTCTTTCTTGAGTAGCTGCGTCATTGGCTTTGCTATGGTGGAGAATCCTTCAATAAATCTTGGTAGTATCCTGCCATTCCCAAGAAACTTCAGATGTCCGTTCTACCGGTGGTGGCTTCCAATAAAAATCACGGCCTTGACCTTTTCGGGTCTCGGCAATACCTTCTTGGGTCGATCGTGGCCCGAAAACCTACTTGCCTTAGCCAAAATTCACACTTGCTGAATTTAGCGTATAATTGATGTTTCTGAGTTCCCCTAGTACAATTCGGAGATGTTCAGCGTGCTCTTACGGTGTCTTGGGTATACCGAATATCATCGATAAATACCACAACAAACTTGTCCATAAACTTCATGAATACTTTGTTCATGAGGTGAACGAAATATCTTGAGGCGTTTGTTAGTCCGAATGGCATTACGGTGAACTCATACAATCCGTATCTGGAGGTGAAAGCTGTCTTGGGAATATCTTGATTCGCACTTTTAATTGATGGTATCCCGACCTCAAGTCAATCTTTGAGAATACCTTGGCCGAGCGAGCTGATCAAATAAATCATTTATCCGTGGCATCGGATATTTGTTCTTGATTGTGACCATGTTAAGTGCTCGATAGTCTATGCACAATCTCGTGGTTCCATCCTTCTTTTGGCAAATAAAATCGGTGAACCCGGGGTGAGGAGCTGGCTCGTATATAACCTTTGTCCAGTAATTCTTTTATTTGCTTCTTCAGTTCTACCAATTCGGATGGTGCCATTCTGTATGGTTTCTTGTATATGGGGGATGTTCCGGGTGCTAGCTCAATGCTGAACTCTATCTCTCGGTCTGGTAGTTCTTCAGGAAATACGTCTGGAAATTCACGCACTACTGGAACCTTGCTCAATTCAGAGATATCCACCTTGTTCAATCTTGGTTGCCGGGATATTTTTCTTTCCTTGGCTGAAACTTTTATGGTCTTCCCGTGGTGGTGGGTGAGAATCACGGTCCGGTTGAAGCATTCAGTAAAACCTTTGTTGGTGGTTAACCAATCCATCCCTAGGATGACATCCAGCCCTTTATTTTCCAACACGATAAGATTTGCGTGAAACTTCAGCCCTTCAAACTCAATAATCACTCCCTGGCAATAACTCTGGGTAACTTGCTTAATCCCAGGGGACTTGACGATCATAGATTTTTCCAAGGGAAGCATCGAAAAATTATTCTGCAAGGCAAAACTTTTAGAAATGAATGAGTGAGAAGCTCGAGAATCAAACAAAACCATGGCAGGTATTGTGTTGACGGAAGCGTCATGCGATACGATATCTCGGGGCATTCATGCTTCCTCTTTGGTCACGTGGTTCGATGACCCTTCTGTGGTTGTTATTTGGGTTGAAATTGTTGCGCTTTGGCGCCAATTATTGCCTCCGTTGTTCGGCTTTGGGGTCGAGTTCCTTGGCTTGGGGCCTTTGCTTGGCATAGTGCACTTCTTCTCCTAAGCGTAACAGTGCTTTGGGCGGTATGTGAACTCCTTGTCCCTTGCATGAAAATTCTTGATTGGGCGTGAGGCGCTTGTCGTGGGTTTGGGTGTCCAGTTTTTCGAACATCTATCTTGCTCATGGTGGTTGCGGGCATGATTAGTCTGGTCCCTCTTCCGCTTGCGAAATCTTCTAAGCTCGTCTCTCATTCTCCAAGGTAATGGCCTTATCCACCAGCGTCTTAAAATCTGGAAAGGTGTGCATGACCAGTTGGCATTTAAGCGGGTGTCGGACAAATCTAGGAATTTCTCCATCTTCTTGCTTTCCACATCGCTCCTCGTTGGCGTGGCGAGACAACAAAGTAAACTGATTGTTGTATTACGACACCGTCATTGTCCTTTGCTTGAGGTCATCAAATTCTCTCTTTTGATCTTCATAAGACTCTTAGGAATATGTGCCCCACGAAAACCTTCTTTAAACTCCTCCCATATTATATTATTTTCGTTGGGGTGCATGTGTAGGAAATTTTCCCACCATGATCGGCTGCTCCGGTGAGATAGTCACGGTGCATACAAGTACTTTCTCGAGATCTGAACACTTTGGGCAATGATTAATTTTCTTTCCATGTCTTGAAGCCAGTCCTCGGCTTCAAGAGGTTTGTCGATATGAGAAAATGTTTGGGGACGCGTCTTCTATAGCTCGAGATAACTTTGATTGCTCTGACATCTGTCCATGGTGATTTCCAATATTGATGACTTGGTTCATCATTTCGTGATGTTGTTGCTGACTTTGCTCATAAAGACGCACATTTGGGAAAGTGCCGTTTCAACATCCTGTTGACTTGACTGCCTTGTGTGAAATTGTTGCTGGGTTGTGTGTCATAATTTTGCTCTGGCGGAGTTGGCATGGAAGCGCGTCAAGGGCGAGACATTGTTCACTCTGGGGACATATTTTGTGAAACTCATAAGAAAAGAAATTTGAGTCGCAAAAGTCAATAAATTCATGAAGACGGAAGAAGTCGCAAATGCTCCAAGATTTTCAAGAGAATAAGCGTTTGCGCACGGAGAAGGACTGCTCATTACATATCTTACACGCAAGCAGTAATTATACAATACATCACTCAGGATATCGCACATAATCCTCGACATGTTATTAGGCTAGTGCACTCCTCCGGTTCCTACATGATGTGCAAACAAGCTACTTCTCACAGCTTATGTACATATAAACATATCGCACAAGTCGGTACATCGCATGGCGCTAAGCGTGCTCGATCGAAGATGGTAAGGATTTCCCTTGGCCTGCCAAGGGTGGTATGAGGGTGGGGACTCAACCTCCTCTTCGGTGATAGGCTCCAGGCGTGAAGTGCTGCGCTGAGTTGGTGGAGCAGGTGCCCTATCGGGACAACTCGAACATGGCGGGCACAAGGGTGGTGCGAGCGAACCGGAGTAGGCGCGATGACATGGTTGAACTCCTCCGTGGTAGGCGGGCGACGAGTAGTGGCGAGGCGATGGGAGCAAAGATGCGATGATGAGGCGAAAGTCGATGGCGGTGCGGTGCGCAGGAGCTCCCTCTGTTGGCGGCACACCATGGACCGAGTCCATCTGACAACTACAAAGTCGCCCACCAGATTGTCGAAGGCTGCCTCCAAAGCCGGAGATACTCGATAAGCATCTCAAAAGCTTCGTCTCGTTCTCCTCTGGGGCAAGAGAGCGCGTAGTGGCAGGTGTATGGCACGTGACATGGCAGGTAGCGGTAACGACGAGTCTTCATCGAAGGAAGGATATCCCTGAGACGAGCTATCGCCTCACGGGCTGCCATCTGCAGTGCATGCTTCTCCGTGGGCATGGCTCTCCCCAAGAACCGGAAACGCTCAACTCGCCCTCCTTGAATTGCACCGCGGATGGTGCATGGTTAGATGGTCATTGACCTTGTCTTTGAGAGAGTGAGAAGGCTGGGCGCCTGAGATGGCCCCATCGCGACTTGGACGATGAAGGAGAGAAGCAGCGAACCCATCGGGCATGTTGGCGAACATCTGTGACTCGCAATCGTTGCCAGCCATCTACAAAAGTAGGCAACAATTACGAGAAGTCAAATCATAAATTTATCTTTGATATCGAAATTGACTACATTTGTAAAATTAAGAAATAGCTCTATAAGATAATAACCGATTAGCGATCGCACCTAGTGGCTTCCTCACAATCAGCTGGCTCGGTACCAAGCTTGTCACGACCTGTTTTCCAATAAAATTATTTATTGAGAAACCGACCTATCAATTCGATGTGAGGAAAATCCTCCTCCTTTGGTAGACAAAATCTTGATACAATAAGCCAAGCATATAATATATTACAGGGTCGAGCTGATCTTGCTTGAACAAATTATTACAAACACGCCAATAATTATACATAGTGGCGGATATGACCTGATGGAGTGGTGGCATACTCTTGACTCGAGGTAAAGCAATGGAATAACACGATGGAGAGGATGATATGACTCCTACACTGGCGGCTCATCGGCGTCGAAGTGAGGCTCGGTGAATTTATTTGGGTAGCGAAGCGAATATAACACGATGACTAATCTAGAATTCGCATACGAGACCGATTTGGGATTCCTCTAGGCGTCGAACTCGCTATCGAACTCTTCATCCATGGGATCGCCTTCACGACATCGACCAAATCAACAAGCCGGTGAGTACTTTGAAAGTACTACAAGACAGTTCGGACAAAGGATATAACAAATGTATGCATGAATCGTCATGAACAATTAATATGGTACATCCAAATGAGGAAGTAACACAACATTAATTAGTAAGAAGGAAGTCGGTGGTAGTAAAATAACGAAAACCAATCGGGTTATGCAGCGAGGCCTCGAAGGGTGAACAAAATAAATAAAATGTGCCACGATCGGCGTCTAAGCGACACCACGTAAAGGGCTTATATTGAAAATAAATAACAACAAATGCCGCAATCGGACGTCGAGCAACATCGCGAAAGGGCTTATAACAAAAGTAAATAATAACGGTGCATGATCGGACGTCCCGAGTGACATCGCAGAAAAGGGTTTACAACAAAAGTATATAATAACAATGCATGATCGGACGTCGGCGACATCGCGAAAGGGCTTATAACAAAAGTAAATAATAACAATGCAGCGATCGGACGTCTGGCGACATCGCGAAAAGGGTTTATAATTCACTTTTCATATCGGTTAACTTGCAAGAAATAGTGCTCATAGGAAAATATTCATCACATGATAATAAGCAGGTTAGTCCATCCACGAAATAAACATTTAACACTCATGTGGTTCTCGGGAGTTTACATCACCGAGGCGATACTAGACAAGACAAGATGAACACAGCTCTTGGACATGGATAAGATGATGTCAAGGATTATTGACTCTGTAGAGTTTGTACTAAAATTATCCACAGCCAACGGATTTCCGTAGTCACGAAGGACTAGTTCCATTTACAGTATTTCGGAGGAAACACAGCTAACCAAGACACACCCATCCTACCTCACGTTGCAGGAATCACCCTAGACAGCGTTCAAGAAAAACTTTGAGGCGGGAGATCACAATCTCGAATAGCATGGGATCAAATTTATATCTTGCAGCTCTAAGGGTGCCCCTCTCGGTCCCAACCGAAACACCCATCCCCGACCGGATGATAGGCTTTAATCCAGGGCCATGGAACCCTCATCCGGCCTCTCGATTTGGTGTGTACAAGAAAGTGGTTTGCAACTTACTAAGCCGTATCCCTTGCGGAAAACATGTGGTAGTACGAAAGGGGAGACGGACGGGAATTGGACTGATTTATGTTGACTCCGGGTCAACGGTCTGGCATAAGAGTGCATGCTACAACACTGCCATCTTACCCATTCTCATGCCAACTCATAGCCAAGCAACATGTTTCCAACAACTCATGGATTCCCGAAACTCACTTGCCTCAACTTTTACGAGATAAACTTTCATCGAGATTCTCATGAACATGCCATGATACTAATTAATGCAAACATGCCCAAACACTCATCATATCAAAAGTTCAAACATGCTTGCCTGGTTCGGAGTAGTCGGGGCCTAGCTTGGTGAAGTTCGCGGTTCACCTCCTTCGGTATCTACGGTATACAAAATTATACGCACTAACGTAAATACCAAGGGGTGCTCAAAAAATATTCCAAATATTTTTCAAATAAACCTGGTAAAAAACTAGACAAAATTTTGAAGAGGACAGAAAAAGAATCACTCAAAAATCATTTTCTGCTTAAAAGTTATAAGTGTTTTGGTCCAAGGACCTCTTTGTAATGAAACATAAAATACTCAGGGGGCAGAACAGAAAAGTTCAGAAAACGATTCAGTTTGGAAAGCGCATTTGTCAGAATACGTTTTCAGAAAAAGTTTCAAAAAAATAACAGAGAGGCTGACGGGCGGGTCCCACCCATCAGGTTTGAAAATTCAAACGAGGGGACGGAGCTCGTCGGCGCCCGAGAGCTGCGGTGGTCGCCGACGGCGATCCACGGCGAGGCAGGAGGATCGGGTGGTACCTCCGTGCTCAGGGCGTCATTCCGCGTCGGTGGGTGGTGGAGGTGGTCGCCGGCGAGCACTACGTCGACGGCGGCCGTTGCTCCGGCGGACGGCGGTTCGAGAGGGGTTGGATCTCGCTGGGAGTCTGCGAAGAGCAAATTGAAGAGGGGTTAGACTCTGGGTGCTCATGAGGGTTCTTGTGAGGCTAGGGCGCGGGGCGGCCTCACGGAGTGAATCGAGGTGGAGGCCGAGGCGGAACAGGCGGCGGAGTTGGGGAGGAGACCTCCTCGAGGTCCTCCTAGTGGCTGGCGGAGTGTTGGTGAGGTGCGAGGATGGTGCGTGCTCGAGGCGAGCTCGGGGCCCCTTTATAGGCGGTCCGAGGCGGTGGCCGTGAGCGGAGTTCTCCGTGAAGGTTCTGCGGCGCAGAGCTTGGTCGGGGAGGTTTAGGGGCTGGCGTCATCGTGGAGGCCCACCGGTTCCATTCGAGGCCTTCAACGGACTTGGATTAGGAGCTTTGAGTGGATCTCGGCGGAACGGGTGGCGCGGGCCCGTCGGCGGCAGAGGCGCGCCTGTGCTTGCCGCCACGGCGACGGTGCCATGAGGTGTCTTGGCGTGCATGAGGCCACGCGAAGGCGGGGGCGTTAGGCGGTCTTGGGCGGCGTGGCGAGCTGGCTCGGGCCCTCGCTGCCGCCACGGGTGGCTCAGCCACCACGAAACCGCCAACGCCGGGCGAGGCTCGCCGCCACCGGCGCTGCATCCATCCAAGGAGGCGTCGGCGCCTGGCCAGGGAGGAGGCCGTGCGCAGCGTGCCGAGGCGCCTTGTTGACAGTGGTGATCTCGATGAAGAAACGACACTGGATCTCTGAATTTTACTGAAAGTGCAAAGTGACAGTGCATGCTAGGTGTTCGACAGAATGCTTTTGGCATGTGGGGATTTTTCCTTGAGCTGATTTTTGGTGGAGTGGCTTCTCATTGCAACTGGAGGTTGCCTAAATTTTGGTGGAATTTTTAGAGAAGAGGAGATATGAATTTCACCAAATTTGACAAATCTGGTCCAAACTTGCAGAAGCTGAAACTTGAAAATTTTGAAAAGAAGAAGAGTGAATCTTGATGGTTCTGGGTTGTGGGTGCTAGGGACTATCCAGAGAAGTTAGTTTGAGAGCAAAGTTCAAAGGCAATTAGGTACTTGCTTTGCAAATCACCTAGGCTCAAAATAATGGGCAGAATTGTTTTGGGGAAAGAATTAAATGAAATAAAATCCAAAAATGAGTTGGACTTGTTGGGACAGAATATTTGGATTGTCCCAAAGGGGAAGGAGGGGTTTTGGGAAGATTTACCACATGAGGCGTGGTAAAACCATGGGTGGTTTCAAAATAAGAGAAGACCCAAAACTCCTAGGGTTTTCTTCTAAAAGAAAATAAATCCCAGAAATAAAATTTGAGAAGGGGGAAATCAGAAGAAAGGTTTTTAATAACCAACACCAGAGTTGAAGAAGGTGCCAAAGTAAAATCTTTTGTCAAAGGGGAAGTTTTTGAGAGAAAGAGATTTTTGGAAGGGTTTAAATGACCTCCTTCAAAACCAACAAAGTTTTTGCTGAAAACCACAAAAAAAATTTAGAGTGTCACATGGCGCCGCACGCATCGCTGGCCAGGGCGCGTGTCGAAGCGAGGAGGAGCGGCGACGGACAGGACGGGCCTCACTCCCGTCCCCGAAGCTAGGGGACACCTCAGCAGCGCATTAAATGCATCTTGTCTTGTAATACGAGCGATAAGCTCGCAATACTGTATGCCTTTTCACCTCCTGTATGCCACTGTGGCAGCCCCTTTCACCTATAAAAGGGGCATACTAGAGAAGGATTCAGCTCTTTTGAACCGCACACTCACCACAGCTAGTTCGAGAGCTCAAGAACTCTCTGAAATACACCCACCAAAGCAGGACTAGGGTTTTACGCATCCTCGCGGCCCGAACCTGGGTAAACGATCCTCGTGCTGACTACTAATCCTGCTATTCTTACAACCCTGTGCCCCGGCAACCGTAGTAGGGATTCTTGTGATCCCTAGGTGTCGTTCCACACCGACATCTTTGGCACGCCATGTAGGGGGCGCGATTGTGAGAATCTGGTCTAGTAGTTAGCCTAGTAGCTCTTCGTCGCCATGGCTCCCAAGAAGAAGATGGCCACGGCGATCGGCTCGTTGGGAGCCGAGCGGCCCGTGCAGTGCAGACAGCGATGGACGGTCGCGACAGGACCCGGGCATGATCCGCGAGCACCAAAGATCGCCACAGCAGTCGAGCTGGCGGCGGTGTCGCCAGCAGCGCCCGACCGCCGCCGCGTCGCCAGATCCAAAGGCGGAGCTGGGGCCCTCGCAGGCGGCGTGGGGCCCTCCAGGGGTGTCGTCGTGCCACCTCCGGGCGGCGCAGCGACCTCCATGACGCCCACAATGGCGACCACTGCGTGCTCTTCCCATGGTGTGCGTGCCGAGCAGCATCACCATGCCGGTGACCCTGGGCACCACTGTGGGAAGAGCCCTGTGCGTCGTCCATGGGATGAAGGAGTTCAGCATGCCCGCCGAAGTGCTGGTGAAAATGGCACGCAGCTGCTGGATTGTAACGGAGCTCCTTCTAACGTGGTTAGAAGTCGAAGCGCGCCGCGATCCACGCAGCTGTCGCCGTTGCCCATGCCAACACAAGCTCTGGCGCGCACGCAACTGCTCCTCGACTTCCCTCCTGCTGCAGAGAAGCTTGACGAGTGGAGGGCCACCATCCGGAGCCTCGTCGCCATCGCCAACAAAGACGATCCGCGGCTGGCGGGGCCCTCAGGTCGGTGCTCCACCGAGCCACCACATGCTGGCGCTGGGAGGACCAGGGGAGCTGTGGCCACGGTGCACTCTCCTCCTCCTCACCAGCTGCCGCGGGTGTCGGCCTGTCGTGAGGATGTTTGTGATAACATCTCCATAGCGTCGTCAGACCCGCGGACCCTCCGCGACCAGCGCCAGGTTCTTCGGGAATGAGCTCACGAAGACGCTCGGACCATAGTCGAGCGCCGGCGTGAAACGCGCCGCCAGTCGGACAAGCGGACGGGACCCGCTATGGACCACCCAACATCGGGGGGCTCCGGTGGCCTAGCTTACGAGGTGGGCTGCCCGGCCTTCACCCGTGAGCTGCGGCAGTTCCAGTGGCCGTCCCACCGCACATTCAAGCCCGACGTTGGCGAGAAGTACACTGGCAAGACCCATCCGTCCGAGTTCCTCAGCATCTACACCATCGCGATGCAGGCTGCTGGAGCCCGCGATGACAAGGTGCTTTCCAACTATTTCCCGCTGGCATTGAAGCCTAATGTTATGTCTTGGTTGATGCACTTGCCGGCGGATTCCATTTCTTCTTGGTCGGATCTGTGCATGAGTTCGTTGGCGCCTTCACAGGAGGTCACCAAGCTCATGGCCAGGCCAGTGATCTGCATACCATTCCCGAGAAGGAAGGGAAAGCCTCCTCAAGTACATCCAGAGATTCAGCCGGGTGCAGTACAAAATCCCGACGTTCATCCCACCGCTGTGATCAGCGTGTTCCATCAGAACATGCGCAACCGCAAGATGTGCGAAGAACTGGCGATGACCAAGATTAAGGATGTGGCCAGGCTCTACGTTCTGGCCGATAGGTGCGCCCGGGCTGAAGAGGGAATGAAGTACCTCGGCGAAGACGCCGGTGCGGAAACCGACTCTACCGACAAAGACGCCGCCATCCCAACGAAGAAGGGCCGACGTCGCAACAGGAAACGCAAAGTCAAGGCCGTGCTTGCCGTTGAAGGATCTGACGACACCGGCGCTGCCAAGAAGGTCAAGGCAGACGCCCCTGACAAGGAGATTGCTGGGTGCGCCGCCTGCCGAGCCTTGGCGGCTACCGACAAGCCAGGAAGCTCCGGCAAGCAATACTGCAAGATCCACTGTATCAAGGGCCACGACCTCCAGAACCGTCGACAAGTCGAGCTGCTTGCTGAGAAGCTAAAAGCTGAGTACGAGAGGCGGGACAAGGAGAAGGACCAGGATGGTGCCGAGGGATCCGGCAAGAAGCATGGTGGCCAGGAAGGCCGCCGCGGCAAGGACAACCAGCAAGAGAGGCCCGCCCGGGGTCGTGACAAGAAACAAGAAGACGATGATCACGACGAGGACGATGAGTCCGGTGAGCAAGAATTCCAGAAGGCTACGGAGGCCATGTGTGTCAATGGTGGTGCCTCGCTGCACACTTCTCACCGCCAGCTCAAGCAGTGGGCACGTGAGATTACAGCAGCGGAACCGTCGCTTCGGCCTTCGAAGCAGCTGAAGTGGTCCAGCCGCCCCTCATCTTTGTGGCCGAGGACCACCTCGACCGCACAATCAGCGGTTGGGTGTTTGCCATTGTTGGTCTCACCAACAATCGCAACCTCAAGGTGAATAAGATGTTGGTTGGCGGCGGGCGGCCTGAACTTGATCTTGCTGTTGTGATCAAGAGATCGCAAATTCTGATGGAGACCTCGAGGAAGCGGGTGCGTTTCAAGGGGTCAATCCGAGGAGGAGCCAGCCAAAGGTAAGGTCACACTGCCGTGGCGTTTGGAGGAGAGTTGAACTACGGAAGGAGAGGATCACCTTGGCGTGGCGAGATCCTTGCAGCCTGGCAGGATCCTCGGCCTCCCGGCACTAGCCAAGTTCATGGCGGCATCACACTACGTCTACAACATGCTAAAGATGCCCGGTCCATTGACCATCATCTCCGTCCCCTCCGACAAGAAGGACGCGCTGATCTGCGCCGACCAACTCTACCAGGAAGCAGTTATAGCAGCTGCCGTCAAGGCCCCTGCTCCTGCCGCTAAAGGCCCGGGAGGGAAGAAGAAGCCTGGCAAGACCTCTCGCACCCACTTCGGCAAGCGCACCCCCTCGGAGTGTTGTGCCACCGTCCAGGACGTGCCAGAGAGTCTACCGGCAAGAGCAAGAAATCCAGAGCTGAGCCGCCGCAGACCAAGAAGGTGTCCGTCAGGGAGGATGGCACGGGAGGGGCCTTCACCATAGGCTCCACCCTCGATAGCAAATAGGAAGGCGTGCTCGTCACCTTCCTGCGGGCGAATGTCAACGTGTTTGCGTGCCAAGCATCCGACATCCCCGACGTTCCCAGGGAGGTGATTGAGCACCACCTAGCTGTCTGTCCTCATGCACGGCCCGTCAAGTAGAAGGTCAGAAAGCAGGCTCTGGAAAGGCAGGAGTTCATCACAGAGGAGATCAGGAAGTTGGAAGCGGTAGGTTTAGTGAGAGGAGTGCTCCACCCGACGTGGTTGGCCAATCCGGTAGTGGTGCGCAAAGCCAAAGGGAAGTGGAGGTTGTGTATTGACTACACAAATATCAATAAGGCTTGTTCTAAGGACCCCTTCCCGTTGCCGCGCATCGACCAGATTGTCGACTCCACAACCGGGTGTGATTTGTTGTCATTCCTCGACGCCTACTCGGGCTACCACCAAATCTTCATGACAAGAGAAGATGAAGAAAAGACAACATTCATCACCCCATGTGGTACATATTGCTTTTTACAGATGCCTTTCGGGTTGAAGAGTGCTGGCTCGACGTTTGCAAGAGCAGTCCAAATTGGTTTTGAACCTCATCTCCATAGAAATTTGGAGGCGTACATGGATGACATAGTGGCCAAAACCAAAGACGGGGAGACTCTTGTGCAAGATCTGGAAGAGACATTTGCCAACCTGCGCAAGATCAACCTCAAGCTGAACCCTGAGAAGTGTGTCTTCGGCATTCCGTCCGGCAAGCTTCTCGGGTTCTTTGTGTCGCAGCGCGGGATCGAGGCAAACCTAGACAAAATCAAGGATATTGAGCAGATTGAGGCGCCCAAGCAGATCAATGATGTGCGTCGGCTCACCGGCTGCGTTGCCGCCATGAGCCGATTCATCTCCAAGTCCGCCGAGCGCGCCCTTCCTTTCTTCAAAAACTTGAAAAGGGCAGACCCAATGGAGTGGACTCCAGAAGCCGAGGCAGCATTGCAGGATCTGAAGAAATACCTTTCCTCCACGCCAATACTGGTTGCGCCTAAACCACAAGAGTCGTTACTCAGATGTCTGGCGGCGACGAATCAAGTGGTCGCGCCCGCCTTTGGTGGCACAGAGGAAGGTCGACGAGGAGGCGATGTGGCGAGAACCAGCGGATGGCAAGCCAAAGATTCCCCCGGCAAGGCCTGGTTCCGGCAAGGCGAGGCCCCGTGATCTGATGCCACCGAGGCGATGCCAGCAATGATCGAGTGAGGTGGTGCAGAAGAAGAAGATGATGCAACACTGATACGTCTCCAACGTATCTATAATTTTTGATTGCTCCATGCTATATTATCTACTGTTTTGGGCAATATTGGGCTTTATTTTCCACTTTTATATTACTTTTGCGACTAACCTATTAAACGGAGGCCCAGCCCAGATTTGCTGTTTTTTGCCTATTTCAGCATTTCGAAGAAAAGGAATATTAGACGGAGTCAAAATGGAACGAAATCAACTAGAGAAGTTATTTTTGGAACGAAAGCTACCCGGTGGACTTGGACCCCACGTAAAGGAAGGAACGTGGAAGGCACGAGGGTGGGGGCGCGCCCACCCCCTAGGGTACGCCCCCTCCTCGTGGGGCCCTCGTGGCTCCCCTGACGTGCTTCTTCCGCCTATATAACTCCACGCACCCTAAAACTTCCATAACAGAGATTAGATCGGGAGTTCCGCGCCAAAAACCTCGAGCCACCAAAACCAATGGGGACCCTGTTAAAGGCACCTGCAAGAAGGGAACCCTCACGGTGGCCATCTTCATCATCCCGCGCTCTCCATGACGAGGAGGGGAGTAGTTCACCCTCGGGGCTGAGGGTATGTACCAATAGCTATGTGTTTGATCTCTCTCTCTCGTGTTCTTGATTTGTACGATCTTGATGTATCGCGAGCTTTGCTATTATAGTTGGATCTTATGTTTCTTCTCCCCCTCTACTCTCTTGTAATGGATTGAGTTTTCCCTTTGAAGTAATCTTATCGGATCGAGTCTTTAAAGATTTGAGAACACTTGATGTATGTCTTGCCGTGCGTATCTGTGGTGACAATGGGATATCACATGACTCACTTGATGTATGTTTTGGTGATCAACTTGCGGGTTCCGCCCATGAACCTATGCATAGGGGTTGGCACATGTTTTCGTTGTGATTCTCCGGTAGAAACTTTGGGGCACTCTTTAAGGTTCTATGTGTTGGTTGAATAGATGAATTGAGATTGTGTGATGCATATCGTATAATCATACCCACGGATACTTGAGGTGACATTGGAGTATCTAGGTGACATTAGGATTTTGGTTGATTTGTGTCTTGAGGTGTTATTCTAGTACAAACTCTAGGGCTGTTTGTGACACTTATAGGAATAGCCCAACAGATTGATTGGAAAGAATAACTTTGAGGTGGTTTCGTACCCTACCATAATCTCTTCGTTTGTTCTCCGCTATAAGTGACTTTGGAGTGACTCTTTGTTGCGTGTTGAGGGATAGTTATATGATCCAATTATGTTATTATTGTCGAGAGAACTTGCACTAGTGAAAGTATGAACCCTAGGCCTTGTTTCCTATCATTGCAATACCGTTTACGCTCACTTTTACCGCTTGTTACCTTGCTGTTTTTATATTTTCATATTACAAAAACCTATATCTACCATCCATATTGCACTTGTATCACCATCTCTTCGCCGAACTAGTGCACCTATACAATTTACCATTGTATTGGGTGTGTTGGGGACAAAAGAGACTCTTTGTTATTTGGTTGCAGGGTTGCTTGAGAGAGACCATCTTCATCCTACGCCTCCCATGGATTGATAAACCTTAGGTCATCCACTTGAGGGAAATTTGCTACTGTCCTACAAACCTCTGCACTTGGAGGCCCAACAACGTCTACAAGAAGAAGGTTGTGTAGTAGACATCAAGCACCCGGTTTACTTTGTCAGCTCCCTCTTGCAGGGAGCTAGATCGAGGTACTTCGGCCTGCAGAAATTGCTCTTTGGCCTCCTTATGACCTCGAGGAAGCTGCATCATTACTTCCAAGCCCAAGAGATCACTGTCGTCACCCGCCTCCCGTTGCAACGGATACTGCATAACCCAGATGTGACCGGAAGGATTGTGGAATGGGCCTTGGAGTTGTCAAGTTTTGGCTTGAAATTTGAAAGTACCTCGACAATCCAGAGCAGAGTCTTGGCAGAGTTCATTGCAGAATGGACCTAAACGCCTAACGAAGAAATCCGGGAGACCACTCACCCCGGCAAGGAAGCAGACCGCGACTGGATCATGTACTTCGATGGGGCTTTCGCTGCAAGGCGCCGGTGCCCGTGTGCTGCTCGTCGCGCCCACCGGAGAGCACCTCAAGTACATGATCCAGATGCACTTCCCCAGGGAGATGTCCACCAACAACACTGCTGAGTATGAGGGATTGCTCGCCGGTCTCAGGATCGGGGCAGACCTCGGGATTAAGAAGCTCATCGTCAGGGGTGTGCTACGTCTTGAGCTTGCGTTGGTTTTCCCTGAGGAGGAGAGGATGATGCAGCAGTGTAGCGCAAGTATTTCCCTCAGTTTTTGAGAACCAAGGTATCAATATAGTAGGAGGCCACACGCAAGTCCCTCGTACCTACACAAAGCAAATAACTCCTCGCAACCAATGCGAATAGGGGTTGTCAATCCCTTCACGGTCACTTACGAGAGTGAGATCTGATAGAGATGATAGATAATATTTTTGGTATTTTTGGTATAAAGATGCAATGTAAAATAAAAGCCAGAGTAAAAAAGCAAAGCAATAATAAAGCATAGGAAGATTAATATGATGAGAATAGACCGGGGGCCACTAGTGGCTTCTCTCAAGACATAAGTATTCTACGGTGGGTGAGCAATTCTTGTTGAGCAATTGATGAATTGAGCATAGTTATGAGAGTATCTAGGTATGATCATGTATATAGGCATCATGTCCGAGACAAGTAGACCGACTCCTGCACGCATCTACTACTATTACTCCACTCATTGACCGCTATCCAGCATGCATCTAGAGTATTAAGTTAATGGAAACAGAGTAACGCCTTAAGCAAGATGACATGATGTAGAGGATAAATTCATGCAATATGATAAAACCCCATTTTGTTATCCTCGATGGCAACAATACAATCGTGCCTTGCTGCCCTTACATCCTTTGGGAAAGGACACATAAGATTGAACCCAAAGCTAAGCACTTCTCCCATTGCAAGAACTACCAATCTAGTTGGCCAAACCAAGCGGATAATTGAAGAGACTTGCAAAGATAACCAATCATACATAAAAGAATTCAGAGAAGATTCAAATATTGCTCATAGATAATCTTGATCATAAACCCACAATTCATCGATCTCAACAAACACACCGCAAAAAGAAGATTACATCGAATAGATCTCCACGAGAGAGGGGGAGAACATTGTATTGAGATCCAAAAAGAGAGAAGAAGCCATCTAGCTACTAACTATGGACCCGAAGGTCTGAAGTAAACTACTCACACTTCATCGGAGGCTATGGTGATGATGTAGAAGCCCTCCGTGGTGGATTTCCTTCAGTGAGCTCCTAACAGGCCCCAAGATGGGATCTCGTGGATCTGAGAAAGTTGCGGCGGTGGAATTAGGTTTTGGCTCCGTGTCGATCTGTTGAAGTGCGTGGGTATATATAGGAGGAAGAATGCGTCGGTGGAGCTTTGGCGGGCCACGAGGCGGGGGCGCCCTAGAAGGCGCCCTCCACCCTCGTGGTCGCCTCTCTCCTTTCTTGACCGAGGTCCAAGTCTCTGGATCTTATCGATGAGAAAATCACGTTCGAAGATTTCATTCCGTTTGGACTCCGTTTGATATTCCGTTTCTTCGAAACAGTGAAATAGGCAAACAACAGCAATTCTGGGCTGGGCCTCCGGTTAATAGGTTAGTCCCAAAAATAATATAAAAGTGGAAAATAAAGCCCAATATAGTCCAAAATAATAGATAATATAGCATGGAGCAATCAAAAATTATAGATATGTTGGAGACGTATCAGGCATCCCCAAGCTTAATTCCTGCTCGTCCTCAAGTAGGTAAATGATAAAAAGAGAATTTTTGATGCGGAGTGCTACTTGGCATAATTTCAATGTAATTCTTCTTAATTGTGGTATGAATATTCAAATTCGAAAGATTCAAGAAAAGGTTTAATATTGACATAAAAATAATAATACTTCAAGCATACTAACAAAGCAATTATGTCTTCTTGAAATAACATGGCCAAAGAAAGTTATCCCTACAAAATCATATAGTGTGGCTATGCCCTATCTTCACCACACAAAGTATTTAAATCATGCACAATCCCGATGACAAGCCAAGCAATTGTTTCATACTTTTGACATTCTCAAAACTTTTTCAATCTTCACGCAATACATGAGCGTGAGCCATGGATATAGCACTATATGTGGAATAGAATGGTGGTTGTGGAGAAGACAAAAAGAGGGAAGATAGTCTCACATCAACTAGGCGTATCAACGGGCTATGGAGATGCCCATCAATAGATATCAATGTGAGTTAGTAGGGATTGCCATGCAACAGATGCACTAGAGCTATAAGTATATGAAAGCTCAACAAATGAAACTAAGTGGGTGTGCATTCAACTCGCTTGCTCACGAAGACCTAAGGAAATTTGAGGAAGCCCATCATTGGAATATACAAGCCAAGTTCTATAATGAAAAATTCCCACTAGTATATGAAAGTGACAAAACGAGAGACTCTCTATTATGAAGATCATGGTGCTACTTTGAAGCATAAGTGTGGTAAAAGGATAGTAACATCGTCCCTTCTCTCTTTTTCTCTCATCATTTTTTATTTGGGCCTTTTCTCGTTTTTTATGGCCTCTTTTCTTTTCTTTTTCTTTATTTTTCGTCCGGAGTCTCATCCCGACTTATGGGGGAATCATAGTCTCCATCATCCTTTCCTCACTTGGGACAATGCTCTAAAAATGATGATCATCACACTTTTATTTTTCTTACAACTCAATGATTACAACATGATACTTAGAACAAAATATGACTCTATGTGAATGCCTCCGTGATGTGCGGATATGCAATGATTCATAAGTGACATGTACGAAAGAATTATGAACGGTGGCTTTGCCACAAATACGATGTCAACTAAATGATCATGCTAAGCAATATGACAATGATGGAGCGTGTCATAATAAACGGAACGGTGGAAAGTTGCATGGCAATATATCTCGGAATGGCTATGGAAATGCCATGATTGGTAGGTATGGTGTTTGCTTTGAGGAAGGTTTATGGTGGGTGTATGATACCGACGAAAAGTGCGCGGTATTAGAGAGGCTAGCAATGATGGAAGGTTGAGAAAAGTGTGTATAATCCATGGACTCAACATTAGTCATAAAGAACTCATATACTTATTGCAAAAATCTACAAGTTATCAAAGCAAAGTATTACGCGCATGCTCCTAGGGGGATAGATTGGTAGGAAAAGACCATCGCTCGTCCCCGACCGCCACTCATAAGGAAGACAATCAATAAATAAGTCATGCTCCGACTTCATCACATAACGGTTCACCATACGTGCATGCTACGGGAATCACAAACTTTAACACAAGTTGAGGGAGTTCCGGACTAGGGGGTGTCCGGATAGCCGAACTATCATCATCGGCCGGACTCCAAGACTATGAAGATACAAGATTGAAGACTTAGTCCGTGTCCGGATGGGACCTTCCTTGGCGTGGAAGGCAAGCTTGGCGATCTGGATATGTAGATCTCCTACCATTGTAACCGACCACATGTAACCCTAACCCTATCCGGTGTCTATATAAACCGGAGGGTTTTAGTCGTAGGATGAACAACAATCATACCATAGGCTAGCTTCTAGGGTTTAGCCTCTTTGATCTCGTGGTAGATCCACTCTTGTAACACACATCATCAATATTAATCAAGCGGGGCGTAGTGTTTTACCTCCATCAAGAGGGCCCGAACACAGGTAAAACATCGTGTCCCTTGTCTCTGTTACCATCTGCCTAGACGCACGATTCGGGACCCCTACCGAGATCCGCCGGTTTGACACCGACATTGGTGCTTTCATTGAGAGTTCCTGCGTATGTCGTCACCGATAGGCTCGATGGCTCCTTTGATCATCAACAATGGCGCGGTCGGGTGAGACTTTTCTCCCGGACAGATCTTCGTGTTCAGCGGCTTTGCATCTGCGGGCCAATTAAGCAGCCATCTGGAGCAGATCGAAGCTTCGCCCCTGGCCGTCGGTCAGATTTGGAAGATTTAAACTATCGGCCGATATCCGTGGAGACTTGATCTTGACGCATTCGGGCGCAGCCAAGCGCGCCGCTTTGTCTCGATGGGCATGATCTAGCTCTGCGGCCGAGCGATGCCTCGGAGGCCGCACGAATCCGCTCCGACACTTAATCCGGGCGGATTCCCGATCAGGGCGAGTGGTTGGACACCGCCTCGGGGCTTTAATCTCTCGGCGATCGAGCGAACTCTATCCTGTCGCTGCGAAGACCTCGACTCCAGGGTGCGGACTCCTCTCCGGACTCCGAACCCTCCGCGCCCTTGCCAATCGAATCCGATTGGGCGCCCGTTATGGAGTTCACGGCTGCGGACATCTTTCAGCACTCACCTTTTGGCGACATCTTGAGTTCGCTAAAGTACCTCTCATTATCGGAGAGCCTGGCGGACTGCGGTCGGGGCGGTTGAGATCTGACGACGAAGAAATTCAAAACCCACCCACCACCCACTTGGTAGCAGCGCCGATGATCTAACCGACATGCGGACTACAACTCCAAGACATCGACGGTATGGGCGGCGATGCGGAGACGAACAAGACCAGCGCCTACGAGGCCTTTGGAAGGCCACCTCGTCATCGACATATATATGGTGGACATCCCAAAAGATGGGAACAGCGATGGAACAACGGAGGATGACCCTCCAAGAAGCAGCCCAAGCGCCCGGCGTCGTGGCGCCGCTCTAAATCCCGCCACAAAGCAAGAATGAAGATTCGGCACGGAGATAACAATACACCGGACGGTCAAGACAATCCACTCCAAAGAAGATCCAAAGCAGGAAGATGGAGCGCCAGCCCTCACGAGAGAGCGGCGAAGAAGAGGTAGAGGATTATATGCCTCCCTCCGGAGACGAAGCAAGCCTCGGCGACGATGAATTAAATCGTGCACGAGAATCCCGTCGAACAAGAGCGTTTTAGACGCAGCTTATGGCCACGGCGAACAGCCTCAAAAAAAGTAGCAACAGCTTAGAGTTGATCGAGGATCGCTGGCCGCGGATGGATGAAGTCCTCGCGGCGAAGAGCATGAGCTCGACGCCCTCAAAAGCTACCCTAAGCGCAAGTTGCTCCCCGATTAGAGGAGGAGGCTTACGAACCCGCATCACCGGAGACAATACAGTGACCGACCACCCGTGGTCAAGGCAGAGAGGCCTCTAGGCCCTTCACTAGAACCGTACCCGACATCGCTCAAAAAGCACACGGCCAAAGGGGCGCTCCCGACCTGCGAGATATATTGGAGGACAAGGCAAGAAATCAAGATCGATCTATGGATCGGCGTGGGCCCCACGTGCGTGATGACAACCGTCGCGGACACACGAAAGTCCGGCGGGCCGAACAAAACAGACCAAGCTCTTTTGAGCTCCGTCGTGATATCGCCCGATCAGAGGCGCCAAGACACCCACTATGCTTCACGGACGAAGTAATGGATCATCAAATCCCGAAGGGTTTAAACCCGTCAATATTGAATCCTATGATGGCACAACAGACCCAGCGGTTTGGATGAAGACTATCTCCTTCACATCCACATGGCCCGCGGTGACGATCTTCACGCCATCAAATACCTCCCCTCAAGCTTAAAGGACTAGCCCGACATTGGCTCAACAGCTTGCCGCCAGAGTCAATTGGGAGCTGGGAGGACACAGGAAGCCGCATTCCTCGATAACTTCGGGGCACTTATGTGCGACCACCGGACGATGACCTAAGCCACATAATTCAGCAGCCAGACGAATCGGCCAGACAATTCTGGACACGGTTCTTAACTAAGAAAAACCAAATCGTCAACTGTCCGGATGCGGAGGCCCTCGCGGCCTTCAAGCATAACATCCATGACGAGTGGCATGCCCGCCACCTAGGACAGGAAAAGCTGAAATCCATGGCAGCCCTCACATCACTCATGACCCGCTTCTGCGCGGGTGAGGACAGCTGGCTAGCACGCAGCAACAATCTCGGCAAAAATTCGGCGGTCCGGACTTCAAGGACCGAAATGGCAGGCAGCGTCGTAACAAAACAAACGCCGCGTGCGGCGACAATATTGAGGATACGGCGGTCAATGCGGATTGAGCTCTAAACCGGTCGGCCAAAAAAGCTGTTCAAAAGAACTACTCCGGTCCGTCAATTTGGATCGAATACTCGACCGCTTGTGCGGATACGGCACCCCGAAAAGCCAGCTAACCACACCAACAGGGACTGTTGGGTATTCAAGCACGAGCAAGTTAATTGCGAAAACAATGACAAGGGCTGCATAGCGATGGCGAGGACGAGACCCAAACGCCGAACGATATAGGACGAAGGTTTCCCCCCACAGTGCGGACGGTGAACATGATATCGCAATGCACATACCCAAAAGGGAGCGAGCGTGCACTCGAGGATGTCTGGCGATGGAGCCATTGCCCGAAGTTCAATCCATGGTCCTCCTGCCCGATCACTTTTGACCGAAGGACCACCCCACCAACATCCGCCACGGTGGATTCGCGACTGGTCTTAGACCCAATCATCGATGGATTTCACCTAACGAGTCCCGATGGATGGCAGCGGCAACTGAACCTGCTTTACCGGGATACGGTCGCAAAATGGGCATAGACCCTCAAGGATTAAACCTACCAAAACGACATTTAAAGGCGTCATACTAGGTGTAGAAGCCAATTATACGAGCTCAATTACACTTTGGAAGTGGTCTTGGATCCCGGATAACTTCCGAGCGAGGAGTTAATCTTGACATAGTCCCGTTCATGGCGGCTATCATGCCTTGCTCGGACGTGCAGCGTTGCAAAGTTCAACACGGTGCCGCTTTCGCATACCTCAAGCTCAAGATGCCAGCCCTCGAGGAGTCATCACGGTCAGCGGAAACACCGAACGTTCTCTCCACGGAGGAACATCTGGTGCTCTCGCGGTAGAAGTGCAATGCAGCCTCTTAAGGCAATTCTCGAGTCCGGCCGTTAAGCGGCGAACACAATAGCGCGCCCAGAGTAACTTACAACAAGACCACGACACGTTAGAACGCACGCGTAGCGATGCGGCTAACCCCAGCTCTGTGAAGCGTCAAGCAGGTCCTTCGCGCGTACACCATTACGCTCAAAGATACCATGGGCATGGGGAGAGGGCACGCCACGACAAACCAGGCTGCGGCTCAACCACACGGGGGCTCTCAAGTGTGTCGTTCCTTTTCTTTTCTTTTTACCTTTTACTTTTTACCCAGAGGACTCCGTTTGTCGAAGCCTGTCTGTCGGCCAGACTGCCGAACTCACGATGCAACAGCCAGGGAAGGATAAAGGCTACAACGAATATACAAGTGGTCTCCATTACGAGCATTTATATACACCAATCTGCAGCCTACCCCTGGAGGGGGACATGTTTAACATTTCCATACCTTGCTTATCGCACTATTTGTATCGTTCTGCATTCATAGCAGCACTTATTGAATAAAACAACGCAGCACCTTTTTGCTTATAATTGCATTTCTTTTTCATACATATGTTCATTCACGGCATGTTGCATCCGTACACTTTAGTACGGCTAATATACACCAGGGCTTATGTTTCCGCATTATGGTATAATGAGTCCGAACACTTTCACAAGTGTGGCACCCGAACTTATAGCACTATATGCATCGGCTCGAATCATGTCTTGGGTCAATAGTTGGGTTTGCCCGGCTCCGTGTTTTGGTACCTTACGTTCCGTTATATCGGCTAAGGTAGCACCGGAGAACCACTGCGATTCCACCCCAGTTGAGCTGGGTTAACGCCTCGATGGAAAGCTAAAACTGACCATCATGATGAGGCGAGAGCGATCGCTGTTCGAGAGGTTTTTCATGAGTCCTTAAAGACTTATGCCGCTTACAGCGAGGAGCGGATCTTGTCCGGCCAAGGCATGGATAGCGCCCGTATTGACCTTCCGAAGACTAGGGGCTTCACTAAATTTAAAATTATAGAATTTTATGGCTAAGTGAGAGTGTTCAAGCATTATAAGTCCGGTTGCCTTGTTAGCTATGTTGGCGCCTCCTAGATGGACCCAAAATGGGAATAAGAGCGCTCAAGTTTATCCCGAACACCCTAACACTTTCGTGGCATGGGGGCTGAAGCCGACGACTTGCCATCTCTCGATTTGATAAACAGCCGCACGAAGGTAATATTTTAAATCAACAAGCGTTGCTTAGCGCATATGAACTAAGTTTTCAGCGCACGGGATAACAAAATGCGAGTCTACTCAAATATTACATCTTTGGAGCACTCACCCGCAATAGTCTGGCGCCCTTGACACACTCTTATAATACATCTCGGGCGTGCGATGCTCCTTGCCCTCTGGTGGCGGGTCCGTCCACGAGCTTACGAATCCATCTTGCCCAGGCACCTTTGCGCGGGCAAGGGCCGACAGGCACCCTCAATACAAGCGGAATGCTTTGGATGACTTCTACCCACGACACGCATCCATCACCGCCGCACCAGGGCAAGTAGCTCCCGGGCATGGCCTCCTTAGGCCACACCGAACTATGAGGCCCTTCATGGCCTGTTCGGCCGCCTTGTGGAGCTCGACCAGCTGCTTCAGCTGGTCGCTAAAACACCGGATGTCCGCCTCGACATCTTGAGACGAAGACCTTCTCCGTCGAGCTCCCTCCTCGGCCCGGTAGAATCGGCAGCATCGAGACACGCTGAGGAAGATCTGCGAACGCTCTGGAGAGCTCCGAATTGGGTAAGCAGGTAATTAACTCTCACATGCTTACTTTGCATGAAAAATGCCTTACCGCTGCTATTTTCTTCGCCGCCTCAATCTCTGGAGGGCCTTGTAGGGTTCGGCCTTAGCGGCTTTGGCACTCTCAAGAGCCGTTGCAAGCTCGAGACTCTCGAGTCTTGAGTCACGCTCAAGTTCTCATGTTTTTCACGAGATCCTGGAGCTCCTGCTGTACCTCCGCCACCCGCCTCCTGCTTCTCTCGCTCGGTGCGCTCAGCGTCACGCATTACGTTCGGCCGCGGCCACCGCTTCCTTCAGGGTCGCCACCTCGTTAGTGGCCCCTACAATACCCACGTTATCCTTGTCATTTATCTTGCAACCAAATCCTTTTGTGTAAGGTACAATTTTCATAAGGTATTACTCACCTTCTTTTTCCTCGAGCTGCTTCTTGGCATGGCCGAGCTCGTTCTCGGACCGCTCGAGGTTTTCCTTCAAAATATTGACCTCCATGATCGGTCTTGGCGGAGGTCGCAGCAGAGCCTGCAATCCCATATTGACATATTTTTATATGACTCCTGCGTTTATCTTTTAAAGATCCTTAGTCCGCTTTTCTTTCCGAACACCGAACCGAGCATCGGGGCTCTTGTCTATGCGGTACCATTTTACATATATTGAAATTCTTACCTCAAAGCTGTTAGAAGGCTGCTGCGAGCTTCAGTCGGCCCGCTTTTGGCGAGCTGAACCTTGAATCACCGCACTCATAACAGTGTGGTGTTCCTCTTTGATGGAGGCGCCGTTGGCGCCTCCAGCAATTATCCGGCACCTCCGCTTGGGCGGAGGCAGCCGGCGTCATGCGATCTTGCCCTTCTTATGAAGGGGTCGCCACGGACTCGGAGCCACCGTGGCCTCGGGGCTGAATCCAGTGCACAGTCCGGAGGGTGTCTGTGACACCTCCGGGCCTCCTCCTCCTGGTGGGTCCTTTTCGGGATCCCACCTGCGTCGTCGTCCATGACACGAGGTGGAGGCGGTCGGAAGGAATCCATATCCGACGCGCAAGGACCCGCTCGGCAAGCAGGAAGATCATCCTTGGCGGACTGCGGGGTTGTATGCGGCATTAGAAAGACATTATGTGGCGAAAAGAAAAAACCTTGAAGTTATTCGAGTCCGGATACTTACGATCTCGCCAGGGCTTGGCCCTTGAAGGCCGATCCTAAATAAATCAATCCTTTGGCGTTAGCGAGCAGTCCGGGAAGAGTTTTCCCTTCTTGGACCCTTGGCCTCCCTTGTTGGGGAGGCCTTCCTTTCTTCCTCCCCTCTCGGGGCGAGGCTTTCTTCTTCTCCTCCTCGCCTTGGTGGGAGGAGTCGGCCTCAGATTCATCATCCGATAGCACCTGGCAGGAACTCTTCCGAGTCCCCATGGCCGTCTTCTTGGCCTTCTTCTCCGGCACCACGTGGGTGCGGAGCCAGCTGTTCCCGTTAGGCAGGCGTCCGTTGGAGTCCTCTCGGCAATGGGGCGGACGGATAATCCGTTCGCCTTCGCCACCATTCTGTCAAAGGTAAAGGGAGTTTAGATCCCGCGTGAGCCAAACTATGGAAAACAAGTGGTGAAATCACTTACCTCGTCGGCTGGGCGCTGCGGCGGAATCCGCGATCTTGATGGCGGATCACGGGAGCTTCGGCGCCTATGAACAGCACCTTCCGGACATCTTCGTGCGTAGTGTCGAAGAGCCCGCTCAGGTGCAGTGCTGCGCGGATCGAACTCCCACATGTTGAAGCCCGTCGGCACGCAGGAGAATCCGCGGATGAGCATGACCTAGACTACGTTGACAAGCTTGAGCTTCTTGTCCACCAGCTTACGGATCTGAGCTTGGAGTCCGGTCAGCTCCTCCGAATCCCCCAAATCTGGCCACTCTCTCTCGGAGGTGAGCCGTGTAGGAATGCGGATCTGAATTGGGGCGCTGCCCAATCAGTCCGCTGCTCGGTGATGTAGAACCACCCGATTGCCACCCCTTGATGGTTTCCACGAGAGTGCCCTCCGGCCACGTAACATGGGACATCCGCCCACCATGGCGCCTCCGCCTCCGCTTGGCTGCCCTTCACAACCTTGACTTGACATTTGAAGGTCTTGAGCCTAAGCGAAGTGGGGCTGGATGCAGAGGAATGCCTCGCACCTGACGATAAAACGCCGAGATGTTGAGGATGAAATTGAGGGCGAGATCATGGAAATCTAGGCCGTAGTAGAACATGAGCCCCGGACAAAGGGATGAAGCGGGAAGCCCAGTCCAGCGGAGGAAATGGGGAAGAAATACTACCCTCTCATGGGGCTGGGGTTGGGGCGAGCTCTCCCTCGTCGGGGAGCCGATGCGTGATGTTCTTGGACAAATATCCGGCGCGCGGTTCTGATCTGCCCCTCCGTGATGGAGGAGGCCATCCACTTGCCTCCCGCTCCGGACATAGTTGGAGAGGGTTGAGGTGAGAAGCGCGGACTTGGGCGCTGGAGCTCGAGTTCGTGGAGATGGATAACCCAAGGAGGAAGAAGGCGCATGTAAAAGGGTTGGATCTTTATCCCCTTATATGGGCGGACAGAAAATGTGTCCCCGCCGGCCTGGTGAAACTCGCTTATCCCTCAAGCGTCACAATCAATGGCGCGGTTGGGTTACCCACGTCCGTATTGATGGGAATCCCGGAATAAGGGGAACAAGATCTCTGCTTCGACAATACGTGCCAAGGAAACCGCTTCGTTAAACGCGCTAAGGTGGAACAATATAAACAATTTGAGTGAAGGCTTGGTAGTGGTGCGACGTCACGCCACAAAATACGTCAGCAGATTGATCTTGTGTAATATTATTCTCTCTAAGGTGGTATGTGGAATTTATTTTTGTAGAGCCGGACACTATCCTGGTGTTCACAATCTTCTATAAATTATTCGGTGGAAGAACCCGCCTTGCAATGCCGAAGACAACATGCGCGCCGGACTCGTCGTCATTGAAGCCTGGTTCAGGGGCTACTGAGGGAGTTTCGGACTAGGGGGTGTCCGGATAGCCGAACTATCATCATCGGCCTGACTCCAAGACTATGAAGATACAAGATTGAAGACTTCGTCCCCTGTCCGGATGGGACTTTCCTTGGCGTGGAAGGCAAGCTTGGCGATACGGATATGTAGATCTCCTACCATTGTAACCGACTCTGTTTAACCCTAACCCTATCCGGTGTCTATATAAACCGGAGGGTTTTAGTCCGTAGGACGAACAACAATCATACCATAGGCTAGCTTCTAGGGTTTAGCCTCTTTGATCTCGTGGTAGATCCACTCTTGTAACACACATCATCAATATTAATCAAGCAGGACATAGGGTTTTACCTCCATCAAGAGGGCCCGAACCTGGGTAAAACATCGTGTCCCTTGTCTCCTGTTACCATCCGCCTAGACGCACAGTTCGGGACCCCCTACCCGAGATCCGCCGGTTTTGACACCGACACAAGTATTTATCAAATTCACGACAATTAAACTAGCATGACTCTAATATTACTACCTTCATATCTCAAAATAATTATCAAGCATCAAACTTTTCTTAGTATTCAACACACTCAAAAGAAAGTTTTACAAATCTTGAATACCAAGCATATTATTATTTTAAGCAAATTACCATGCTATTTAAGACTCTCAAAATAATCTAAGTGAAGCATGAGAGATCAATAGTTTCTTTAAAACAAATCCCACCGTGCTCTAAAAGATATAAGTGAAGTACTAGAGAAAAACTATAAAGCTCAAAAGATATAAGTGAAGCACATAGAGCAAAACTATAAAGCTCAAAAGATATAAGTGAAGCACATAGAGTATTCTAACAAATTCCAATTCATGTATGGCTCTCTCAAAAGGTGTGTACAGCAAGGATGATTGTGGTAAACTAACAAGCAAAGACACAAATAATACAAGACGCTCCAAGCAAAACACATATCATGTAGTGAATAAAAATATAGCTCCAAGTAAAGTTGCCGATGGAAGTGGACGAAAGAGGGGATGCCTTCCGGGGCATCCCCAAGTTTTGACTGTTTGGTGTCCTTGGATTATCTTGGGGGTGCCATGGGAATCCCCAAGATTAGGCTCTTGCCACTCCTTGTTCCATAATCCATCAAAAGATTTCACCCCAAACTTGAAAACTTCACAACACAAAACTCAACAGAAATCTCGTAAGCTCCGTTAGCGAAAGAAAACAAAAGACCACTTCAAGGTACTGTAATGAACTCATTTTTTTATTTATATTGGTGTTAAACCTACTGTATTCCAACTTCTCTATGGATTATAAACTATTTTACTAGCCATAGATTCATCAAAATAAGCAAACAACACACGAAAAACAGAATCTGTCAAAAACAGAACAGTCTGTAGTAATCTGTAACTAACGCAAACTTCTGGAACTCCAAAAATTCAGACAAAATAGGACGACCTAGGCAATTTGTTTATTGATCAGCACAATCGGAATCACTATTTTATCACGTTCTGGTGATTTTTAACAATTGTTTTCGTGAACCGAAAGTTTCTGGAAATTACAGCAAGATCAAATAACTATTATCCAAGAAGATCCTATAGGTTTAACTTGGCACAAACACTAATTAAAACATAAAACCACATCTAAACAGAAGGTAGATGGATTATTTATTCCTAAATAGAAATGAAAACAAAAAAACTAAAATAAAATTGGGTTGCCTCCCAACAAGCGCTATCGTTTAACGCCCCTAGCTAGGCATAAAAGCATGGATAGTTCTAGGTATTGCCATCTTTGGTACTCGGAGAGAAAAGAGCAAATTTCCTTTCTATGGCATTCATCCTTCTATTTTGGGAAAGCACATTGCCATTGATGGAGGAAGTGAGATTAAGCATGTTACGGAAATTGGCATCTAGACTAAATTTCATCTCTTTAATAATTTCGTTTTGATAGAAGCATAAGTGAGTGGTAGACTCAACCTTATCATTCATGGGGTGCCCAAATATAGTTTTCATTCTTTCATAGGTATCTATAGCATCCCCTTCAAGAAAACCTTCATAAAAAATAGAGTCTAGAACTTGTTTGAAAGAAGCGGGCAATCCAACATAGAAACTTTTTAAGTAAACCTCAATTTGATATTGTGGTACATAGCTAGCCCGAATCCTAAGTAACCTATCCCAGGCATCTTTTAAAGACTCATCAAGTAAATAACAAAAAATTCCAGAGTCATCTTCATCAAAATTATTTAAGCTCTCATTGGTAACCCCAGTGGGTCTTTCCGTAGCATCATTATGTATGAGCTTAGAGAGGATAGAGGGGTTATCCAAGGTACTAGAACCCTGGAAAGGACCCTTAGTTCTTTTTGATTCGGCCATGGCAACGGGAAGGAAAACGGAAAGTGAGGGTGAATAAAACGGCAAGGGTGAAGTGGGGGAGAGAAAAACGAGAGGCAAATGGCAAATAATGTAATGCGAGGGATAAGGGATTGTGATGGGTACTTGGTATGTTTGACTTTTATGTAGACTCCCGACAGCGGCGCCGAAATCCTTCTTGCTCGTCTTGAGCTTGCGTTGGTTTTCCCGAAGAGGAGAGGATGATGCAACAGAGTAGCATAAGTATTTCCCTCAGTTTTGAGAACCAAGGTATCAATCCGGTAGGAGGCCACGCATAAGTCCCTCGTACCTACACAAAGCAAATAACTCCTCGCAACCAACGCGAATAGGGGTTGTCAATCCCTTCACGGTCACTTACGAGTGAGATCGATAGAGATGATAGATAATATTTTGGTATTTTGGTATAAAGATGCAAAGTAAAATAAAAGGCAAAGTAAAAAGCAAAGCAATAATAAAGCGTAGGAAGATTAATATGATGAGAATAGACCGGGGCCACTAGTGGCTTCTCTCAAGAGCATAAGTATTCTACGGTGGGTGAGCAATTCTTGTTGAGCAATTGATGAATTGAGCATAGTTATGAGAGTATCTAGGTATGATCATGTATATAGGCATCACGTCCGAGACAAGTAGACCGACTCACCTCTGCATCTACTACTATTACTCCACTCATCAACCGCTATCCGGCATGCATCTAGAGTATTAAGTTAATGGAAACAGAGTAGCGCCTAAGCAAGATGACATGATATAGAGGATAAATTCATGCAATATGATAAAACCCCATCTTGTTATCCTCGATGGCAACAATACAATCGTGCCTTGCTGCCCTTCTTGTCATTGGGAAAGGACACATAAGATTGAACCCAAAGCTAAGCACTTCTCCCATTGCAAGAACTACCATTCTAGTTGGCCAAACCAAACGGATAATTCGAAGAGACTTGCAAATATAACCAATCATACATAAAAGAATTCAGAGAAGATTCAAATATTGCTCATAGATAATCTTGATCATAAACCCACAATTCATCGATCTCAACAAACACACCGCAAAAAGAAGATTACATCGAATAGATCTCCACGAGAGAGGGGGAGAACATTGTATTGAGATCCAAAAAGAGAGAAGAAGCCATCTAGCTACTAACTATGGACCCGAAGGTTTGAAGTAAACTACTCACACTTCATCGGAGAGGCTATGGTGATGATGTAGAAGCCCTCCGTGGTGGATTTCCCTTCCAGCGGAGCTCCGGAATAGGCCCCAAGATGGGATCTCGTGGATACAGAAAGTTGCGGCGGTGGAACTAGGTTTTTGGCTCCGTATCTGATCTGTTGGGGAATGCGTGGGTATATATAGGAGGAAGAAGTGCGTCGGTGGAGCTTGGGGCCCACGAGGCGGGGCGCCCTAGGGGCGCCCTCCACCTCGTGGCCGCCTCCTCCTTTCTTGACCAAGGGTCCAAGTCTCCTGGATCTTACCTGATGAGAAAATCACGTTCCCGAAGATTTCATTCCGTTTGGACTCTGTTTGATATTCCGTTTCTTCGAAACACTGAAATAGGAAAAAAACAGCAATTCTGAGTTGGGCCTCCGGTTAATAGGTTAGTCCAAAAAGTAATATAAAAGTGGAAAATAAAGCCCAATATAGTCCAAAACAATAGATAATATAGCATGGAGCAATCAAAAATTATAGATACGTTGGAGACGTATCAGGGTGACTCGCAGCTTGTTGTTAGGCAGGTCAACAAGGATTACGAGAGCCCATTGATGGAGGCCTACGTAGATGAGGTGAGGAAACTGGAGGAACGCTTTGACGGTATCCAAGCGGAGCACGTCCCCCGAATGGAGAACGACATTGCCGATTACCTGTCAAAGTGTGCTGCATTCAAGCTACCTGTGGAGCCAGGTACCTTTTTGCTCCGGTTAACTCAACCATCCGTCGAGCCATCAACGGGGCAGAATAAGCGGAGGAAGTCAGGTCTCGGCAAGTACTTTCCTACCGAGCCCCCTGGGGCTACCGGCAAGGGTTCTGCCGCGGACGCTGGGCCTGCCCCAGAGCAACTGGCTCCGGCAGGGCGTCAAGCCCTGGCCATAGAGACAAGTGCTCCCATGGCGGAAGACATGCCTTTGGTCCTTGCCGTCGAGCCTCAGGCTCCGGCATGGGCGCAGCATACCGTCCAATTCCTCCAAACAGG
Source organism: Aegilops longissima (assembly GCA_021605205.1). Taxonomy (NCBI): domain Eukaryota; kingdom Viridiplantae; phylum Streptophyta; class Magnoliopsida; order Poales; family Poaceae; genus Aegilops; species Aegilops longissima. The sequence continues at coordinate 575,407,230 of CM038677.1, forward strand.
GGAGCTTCCTGAGGACCAGGAAGAAGCAGAGAAAGTAGCCCGTCGGTCCGCCCTATACCAGTTAAATCGATGGCGTCACATGCATGAGAGAAGGCGAGCAGTGTGAAATCAAGTGAATCCCCGGGAGGAAGGACTGGAGCTGTTGGCGAGAGATACATGGGGGCATATGTGGCTCCCATATAGTGTCGAGGCCCTTGCTTAGGAAAAGCGTTCCGGCAAGGTTTCTTCTGCCCACCGCCCTCCGGGATGCGGCGACACTAGTAACCAAGTGTGAAGCGTGTCAGTTCCATTCAAAGAAGCTTCATCAACCAGCTCAAGCCCTTCAAACAATCCCTCTGTCCTGGCCATTCTCATTCTGGGGGCTCGATATACTGGGCCCTTTTCCCCGCGATGTCGGGGACTTTGAGTACTTGTACGTTGCAATCGACAAGTTCACAAAGTGGCGGAAGTGGAAGCGATGAGAAAGGTGACCGCTTTCGATCACCGTCAAGTTCTTCAAGGGACTGGTCTGCCGTTTTGGTGTGCCAAACAGAGTCATCACTGACAACGGCACACAGTTCACAAGCCACACCTTCATGCAATACATTCAAGACCTCGGTAGCAAGGTCTGTTTTGCTTCCGTGGCACACCCACGGAGCAACGGCCAAGCGGAGAGGACAAATGCTGAAGAGTTGCGAGGCCTAGGAACGAAGACCTTTGACAAGCTGCACAAGAGTGGAAGGCGCTAGATTGATGAGTTGCCGGCGGTTCTTTGGTCGATCAGGACGACGCCAAATCGAGCCACCAGCCAGACACCTTTTGCCCTGGTATACGGGCCGGAAGCAGTTCTCCCACGGAACTCATATACGGGTCACCTCGAGTGCTCGCTTATGACGAGCTTGAGCAAGAGCAGTTGCGCCAAGATGACGCGACGCTCCTTGATGAAGATCGTCTTCGGCAGCTGTCAGAGCAGCACGCTACCAGCAAGCCTTGCGCCGCTACCATAGCCGCAAGGTTCATGCCCGAAGCTTTGAGGAAGGCGACCTTGTTCTTCGGCGCGTTCAGTCGGCCGAGAATTCCAACAAGTTGACGCTAAAGTGGGAAGGTCCTTATCGGGTAATACGAGTCACCAGGCCCGACCAGTCCGCCTGGAGACCGAAGATGCTGTCCCAGTGAGCAACTCCTGGAACATCGAGCACCTTCGCAAGTTTTACCCACAAGGCGCTGAAGGAAATATGCCCTAGAGGCAATAATAATGTTATTATTTATTTCCTTATATCATGATAAATGTTTATTATTCATGCTAGAATTGTATTAACCGGAAACATAATACATGTGTGAATACATAAACCTACAGAGTGTCACTAGTATGCCTCTACTTGACTAGCTCGTTAATCAAAGATGGTTATGTTTCCTAACCATGAACAAGGAGTTGTTATTTGATTAACGGGATCACATCATTGGTTGAATGATCTGATTGACATGACACATTCCATTAGCATAGCACCTGATCGTATAGTTTGTTGCTAGTGCTTTTCTTCATGACTTATACATGTTCCTATGACTATGAGATTATGCAACTCCCGTTTGCCCGAGGAACACTTTGGGTGCTACCAAACGTCACAACGTAATCGGGTGATTATAAAGGTACATTACAGGTGTCTCCGAAGGTACATGTTGGGTTGGCATATTTGAGATTAGGATTTGTCACTCCGATTGTCGGAGAGGTATCTCTGGGCCCTCTCGATAATGCACATCACATAAGCCTTGCAAGCATTGCAACTAAATGTGTTAGTTGTGAGATGATGTATTACGGAACGAGAAAAGAGACTTGCCGATGCGAGATTGAACTAGGTATTGGATACCGACGATCAATCTCGGGCAAGTAACATACCGATGACAAAGGGAACAACGTATGTTGTTATGCGGTCTGACCGATAAAGATCTTCGTAGAATATGTAGGAACCAATATGGGCATCCAGGTTCCGCTATTGGTTATTGACCGAGAATGGTTCTAGGTCATGTCTACATAGTTCTCGAACCCGTAGGGTCCGCACGCTTAAGGTTTCGATGGCGATGTTATATTATGAGTTTATGAGTTTTGATGTACGAAGGAGTTCGAGTCCCGGATGAGATCGGGGACATGACGAGGAGTCTCGAAATGGTCGAGACGTAAAGATCGATATATTGGACGACTATATTCGGAGTTCGGAAAGGTTCCGAGTGATTCGGTATTTTTCGAGTGCCGGGTAGTTACGGGAGAAGTAATGGGCCTTGATGGGCTTTAGTGGGAAGAGGAAAAAGGCTGCTGCGCCCCTCCCTCTAGTCCGAATGGACTAGGGAAAGGGGCCGCCACCTTCCTACTCCTCCACTTCCTTCTCCCTTCCTCCCCTACATGGAAGGATTCCTAGTTGGACTAGGAAGGGGAATCCTACTCCCGGTGGGAGTAGGACTCCCTTGGCGCCAACATAGGGCCGCCTCCTCCTCCTTGCTCCTTTATATACGGGGCAGGGGCACCCTAGAAGACACAAGTTGATCTTCGTGATCGTTCCTTAGCCGTGTGCGGTGCCCCTCCACCATATTCCACCTCGATCATATTGTAGCGGTGCTTAGGCGAAGCCTGCGACGGTAGAACATCAAGATCGTCACCACGCCGTCGTCTTGACGGAACTCCTTCCCGACGCTTTGCTGGATCGGAGCCGGGGATCGTCATCGAGCTGAGCGTGTGCAGAACTCGGAGGTGCCGTCGTTCGGTACTTGGATCGGTTGGATCGGGAAGAAGTACGACTACTTCCTCTCGTTGCGTCAACGCTTCCGTTGCTGGTCTCACGAGTGCGTGAGACAACACTCTCATCTCGTTGCTATGCATCACCATGGTCTTGCGTGATCGTAGGAAAATTTTTGAAATTACTCGTTCCCCAACAAAGGCATCCGAGCCAGGTTTTATGCGTTGATGTCATGTGCACGAGTAGAACACAAGTGAGTTGTGGACGATACAAGTCATACTGCCTACCAGCATGTCATACTTTGGTTCAGCGGTATTGTGAGATGAAGCGGCCGGACCGACATTACGCGTGCGCTTACGCGAGACTGGTTTCACCGCTCGAGCACTCGTTGCTTAAAGGTGACCGGCGGTGTCTCTCTCTCTCACTTTAGTTGAACCGAGTGTGGCTACGCCCGGTCCTTGAGAAGGTTAAAGCGGAGTCTATTTGACGAAATATCGTTGTGGTTTTGATGCGTAGGTAAGAACGGTTCTTGCTCAGCCCGTAGCAGCCACGTAAAACTTGCAACAACAAAGTAGAGGACGTCTAACTTGTTTTTGCAGGGCATGTTGTGATGTGATATGGTCAAGACGTGATGCTATATTTTATTGTATGAGATGATCATGTTTTGTAACCGAGTTATCGGCAATCGGCGAGAGCCATATGGTTGTCGCTTTATTGTATGAAATGCAACGCCATGTAATTGCTTTACTTTATCACTAAGGAGTAGCGATAGTCGTAGAAGCAATAGTTGGCGAGACGACAACGATGCTACGATGGAGATCAAGGTGTCGCGCCCGGTGACAATGGTGATCATGACGGTGCTTCGAGATGGAGATCACAAGCACAAAATGATGATGGCCATATCATATCACTTATATTGATTGCATGTGATGTTAATCCTTTATGCATCTTATCTTGCTTTGATTGACGGTAGCATTATAAGATGATCCCTTACTAAATTATCAAGAAGTGTTCTCCCGAGTATGCACCGTTGCGAAAGTTCTTCGTCTTTGAGACACCACGTGATGATCGGGTGTGATAGGCTCTACGTTCAAATACAGCGGGTGCAAAACAGTTGCACACGCAGAATACTCAGGTTATACTTGACGAGCTATGCATATAAGATATGACCTCGGAACACGGAGACCGAAAGGTCGGCGTGAATCATATAGTAGATATGATCAACATATTGATGTTCACCATTGAAACTACTCCATCACACGTGATGATCGGTCATGGTGTAGTTGATATGGATCACGCAATCACTTAGAGAATTGGAGGATATTTTTCTAAGTGGGAGTTCTTAAGTAATATGATTAATTGAACTTTAATTTATCATGAACTTAGTCCTGTAGTATTTTGCAAATTATGTTGTAGATCAATAGCTCGCGTTGTTGCTTCCCTATGTTTTTATATGTGTTCCTAGAAAATTGTATTGAAAGATGTTAGTAGCAATGATGCGGATTGGATCCGTGATCTGAGGTTTATCCTCATTGCTGCGCAGAAGAATTATGTCCTTAATGCACCGCTAGGTGACAGACCTATTGCAGGAGCGGATGCGGGCGTTATGAGCGTTTGGCTAGCTCAATATGATGACTACTTGATAGTTTAGTGCACCATGCTTAACGGCTTAGAATCGGGACTTCAAAGGCGTTTTGAGCGTCATGGACCATATGAGATGTTCCAGAATTGAAGTTAATATTTCAAGCAAATACCGAGTTGAGAGATATGAAGTCTCCAACAAGTTCTATAGCTAAAAGATGGAGGAGAATCGCTCAACTAGTGAGCATGTGCTCAGATTGTGCGAGTACTTCAATCGCTTGAATCAAGTGGGAGTTAATCTTCCGATAAGATAGTGATTGATGAATTCTCTAGTCACCATCACTAAAGTTACTAGAACTTCGTGATGAACTATAATATGCAAGGGATGACGAAAACAATTCCCAAGCTCTTGGCGATGCTAAAATCGTGAAGGTAGAAATCAAGAAAAACATCAAGTGTTGATGGTTGACAAGACCACTAGTCTCAAGAAAAGGGCAAAGGAAGAAGGGAACTTCAAGGAAAACGGCAAGCAAGTTGTTGCTCGAGTGAAGAAGCCCAAGTCTAGACCTAAGCACGAGACTAAGTGCTTTTGCTGCAATGGAACTGGCCCTTTGAAGCGGAACTACCCCAAGTATTTGGCGGATAAGAAGGATGGCAAAGTGAACAAAGGTATATTTGATATACAGATTATTGATGTGTATTTTACTAGTGTTCATAGCAACCCCTCGATTTGATACTGGTTCGGTTGCTAAGAGTAGTAACTTCAAACAGGAGTTTCGAATGAACAGAAACTAGTTGAAGGGAAGTGACGATGAGTGTTGGAAGTAGTTCCAAGATTGATATGATCATCATCTCACACTCCCTATACTTTCGGGATTAGTGTGGAACCTAAATAAGTGTTATTTGGTGTTGAGCATAAATATGATTTGATCATGTTTATTGCAATCTGTTATTCATTTAAGTAAGAGAATAAATTGTTGTTCTTTTACATGAATAAAACCTTATATGGTTACACACTCAATGAAAATGGTTCATTGGATCTCGATCATAGTGATACACATATTCATAATATTGAAACCAAAAGATGCAAAGTTAATAATGATAGTGCAACTTATTTGTGGCATCGCCGTTTAGGTCATATTGGTGTAAAGCGCATGAAGAAAACTCCATGCTTGATGGACTTTTGGAATCACTTGATTATGAATCATTTGATGCTTGCGAACCGTGCCTTTTGGGCAAGATGACTAAAACTCCGTTCTCGGAACAATGGAACAAGCTCTTGACTTATTGGAAATAATACATACCGATGTATGCGATCCAATGAATGTTGATGCTCGTGGCAAGTATCGTTATTTTCGACCTTCACAAGATGATTTGAGTAGATATGGGTATATCTACTTGATGAAACATAAGTCTGAAATAGTTGAAAGGTTCAAAGAATTTCAGAGTGAAGTGGAAAATCATCGCAACAAGAAAATAAAGTTTCTGCGATCTGATCGTGGAGATGAATATTTGAGTTACGAGTTTGGTCTTCAATGAAAACAATGTGGAATAGTTTCACAGCTCACGCCACATGGAACACCACAACATTATGGTGTGTCCGAACGTCAGAACCGTACTTTATTTTGATATGGTGCGATCTATGATGTATCTTACCGATTTACCACTATCGTTTTGGGGTTATGCATTAAAGACAGCTGCATTCACGTTTAATAGGGCACCATCTAAATCCGTTGAGATGACACCGTATGAACTATGGTTTAGCGATAAACCTAAGTGTCGTTTCTTAAAGTTTGGAGTTGTGATACTTATGTGAAAAAGTTTTCACCGATAAGCTCGAACCCAAATCGAGAAATGCGTCTTCATAGAATACCCAAAGGTAACTATTGGGTACACCTTCTATCACAGATCCGAAAGCAAGATATTTGTTGCTAAGATGGATCCTTTCTAGAGAAGAAGTTTCTCTCGAAAGAAGTGAGTGGGAGGAAAGTAGAACTTGATGAGGTAATTGTACCTTCTCCCTTATTGGAAAGTAGTTCATCACAGGAATTAGTTCGATGATTCCTACACCAATTAGTGAGGAAGTTAATGATGATGATCATGAAACTTCAGATCAAGTTGCTACCAAACCTCGTGAGGTCTTCCGAGTAAGATCCGCACTGAGTGGTACGGTTATCCTATTCTAGAAGTCATGTTACTAGACCATGATGAACCTACGAACTATGAGGAAGCGATGATGAGCCCAGATTCAGCGAAATGGTTTGAGACCATGAAATCTGAGATGGGATCCATATATGAGAACAAAGTGTGGACTTTGATGGAGTTGCCCGATGATCGGCAAGCCATATTATATAAATGGATCTTCAAGAGGAAGATGATGCTTGATAGTAGTATTACTATCTACAAAGCTCGACTTGTCGCAGAAAGGTTTTCGACAAGTTCAAGGTGTTGACTACAATGAGATTTACTCAAGCTGTAGCGATGCTTATGTCTGTCCGAATCATGTTAGCAATCGCCACATTTTATGAAATCGGCAAATGGATGTCAAAATACATTCTTTAATGGATTTATTAAAGAAGAGTTGTATATGATGCAACCGAAGGTTTTGTCAATCCTAAAGGAGCTAACAAAATGTGCAAACTCCAGCGATCCATCTATGGACTGGTGCAAGCATCTCGAGTTGGAATAAACGCTTTGATAGTGTGATCAAAGCATATAGTTTTATACTGAGACTTGCAAAGAAGCCTGTATTTACAAGAAAGTGAGTGGGAGCACTACAGCATTTCGATAAGTATATGTGAATGACATATTGTAGATCGGAAATAATGTAGAATTATTCTGCAAAGCATAAAGGAGTGTTTCAAAGGAGTTTTTCAAAGAAAGACCTCGGTGAAGCTGCTTACATATTGAGCATTAAGATCTATAGAGATAGATCAAGACGCTTGATAAGTTTTTCAATGAGTACATACCTTGACAAGATTTTGAAGTAGTTCAAAATGGAACAGTCAAAGAAAGAGTTCTTGCACGTGTTACAAAGGTGTGAAATTGAGTAAGACTCAAAACCCGCCACGGCAGAAGATAGAAAGAGAATGAAAGTCATTCCCTATGCCTTGGCCATAGGTTCTATAAAGTATGCCATGTTGTGTACCAGATCTATTGTATACCCTGCACCGAGTTTGGCAAGGAGTACAATAGTGATCTAAGAGTAGATCGATGGACAGCGGTCGAAATTATCCTTAGTAGAATAAGGATATGTTTCTCGATTATGGACGTGACAAAAGTTAAATCGTAAAGGTTACGTCGATACAAGTTTTGGCACTGATCTAGATGACTCTAAATCTCGGTCTAGATACATATTGAAAGTGGGAGCAATTAGCTATAGTAGCTCCGTGCGAGAACATTGTTGACATATAGATTTGCAAAATACATACGGATCTGAATGTGGCGGACCCGTTGACTAAACTTCTCTCACAAAGCAAAACATGATCACACCTTAGTACTCTTTGGGTGTTAATCACATAGCGATGTGAACTAGATTACTGAATCTAGTAAACCCTTTGGGTCTTGGTCACATGGCGATGTGAATTATGGGTGTTAATCACATGATGATGTGAACTATCGATGTTAATCACATGGTGATGTGATCTAGATTATTAACTCTAGTGCAAGTGGGAGATGAAGGAAATATGCCCTAGAGGCAATAATAATGTTATTATTTATTTCCTTATATCATGATAAATGTTTATTATTCATGCTAGAATTGTATTAACCGAAACATAATACATGTGTGAATACATAAACCTACAGAGTGTCACTAGTATGCCTCTACTTGACTAGCTCGTTAATCAAAGATGGTTATGTTTCCTAACCATGAACAAGGAGTTGTTATTTGATTAACGGGATCACATCATTGGTTGAATGATCTGATTGACATGACCCATTCCATTAGCATAGCACCTGATCGTATAGTTTGTTGCTAGTGCTTTTCTTCATGACTTATACATGTTCCTATGACTATGAGATTATGCAACTCCGTTTGCCCGAGGAACACTTTGGGTGCTACCAAACGTCACAACGTAATCGGGTGATTATAAAGGTACATTACAGGTGTCTCCGAAGGTACATGTTGGGTTGGCATATTTGAGATTAGGATTTGTCACTCCGATTGTCGGAGAGGTATCTCTGGCCCTCTCGATAATGCACATCACATAAGCCTTGCAAGCATTGCAACTAAATGTGTTAGTTGTGAGATGATGTATTACGGAACGAGAAAAGAGACTTGCCAATGCTTTAGATTGAACTAGGTATTGGATACCGACGATCGAATCTCGGGCAAGTAACATACCGATGACAAAGGGAACAACGATGTTGTTATGCGGTCTGACCGATAAAGATCTTCGTAGAATATGTAGGAACCAATATGGGCATCCAGGTTCCGCTATTGGTTATTGACCGAGAATGGTTCTAGGTCATGTCTACATAGTTCTCGAACCCGTAGGGTCCGCACGCTTAAGGTTTCGATGGCAGTTATATTATGAGTTTATGAGTTTTGATGTACCAAGGAGTTCGAGTCCCGGATGAGATCGGGGACATGACGAGGAGTCTCGAAATGGTCGAGACGTAAAGATCGATATATTGGACGACTATATTCGAGTTCGGAAAGGTTCCGAGTGATTCGGTATTTTTGAGAGTACCGGGTAGTTACGGGAGAAGTAATGGGCCTTGATGGGCTTTAGTGGGAAGAGGAAAAGGCTGCTGCGCCCCCTCCCTCTAGTCCGAATTGGACTAGGGAAAGGGGCCGCCACCTTCCTACTCCTCCACTTCCTTCTCCTTCCTCCCCTACATGGAAGGATTCCTAGTTGGACTAGGAAGGGGAATCCTACTCCGTGGGAGTAGGACTCCCCTGGCGCGCCAACATAGGGCCGCCTCCTCCTCCCTTGCTCCTTTATATACGGGGGCAGGGGGCACCCTAGAAGACACAAGTTGATCTTCGTGATCGTTCCTTAGCCGTGTGCGGTGCCCCCCTCCACCATATTCCACCTCGATCATATTGTAGCGGTGCTTAGGCGAAGCCCTGCGACGGTAGAACATCAAGATCGTCACCACGCCGTCGTGCTGACGGAACTCCTTCCCCGACGCTTTGCTGGATCGGAGCCCGGGGATCGTCATCGAGCTGAACGTGTGCAGAACTCGGAGGTGCCGTACGTTCGGTACTTGGATCGGTTGGATCGGGAAGAAGTACGACTACTTCCTCTACGTTGCGTCAACGCTTCCGTTGCTGGTCTACGAGGGTACGTAGACAACACTCTCATCTCGTTGCTATGCATCACCATGGTCTTGCGTGATCGTAGGAAAATTTTTGAAATTACTACGTTCCCCAACAGGCGCGGCTTGCCGGGCCTCCCCGCAAGCCTCCTTTTGTACAAGCTTTGCTGGCAAGGCATGCAACCCTTCGTACAAAGCCAGGCGCAGACCCTGAGCATAAATAAACGAAGCGCTGGCGCCTTAAGTTATAGCATGCATGCTAGGTCGAGTCTCTTCCTTGGTTAGGGTTGATAGTGCTTAGCGGCGACTAACCCCTATCCTAGAGGTCGAGTCCGCGTCTATCTGTTTCTTTTCTGTCCTCCTTTGGTTCGCAGGGCACATGAGCACTTCTGCTGAGCTACTTGGAAGAAAGGAAACAGACCGGCGTCCCGACCCCGGCAAACCAGAGTTGCCGGGGGCTGCAAGCACAAGGATCCAACCGCGGCAAGACAAGGTTGCCGGGGGCTGCAGATCCAGATAAGTCTTTCATCCTCTATCATGCATTTCGGAATGGAACTAGGTTATGTGAAACCTCGTTTTATTTCTAGGCCACCGTGCTCCCCTTTTCTATACCCAAGGATTATCTCCTGGGTCCGGATTTGGTTGTAGTCGCGGTGGCAAGGAAGTAGAACGAGGAGCCTAAGCCCGCTTCATCCCTGCCTCTGCCAAGGGCGCGAGAATGGTCGAGCAAAGTGGGGAGACGGCAAGGCCTGTTGCCGAGTGAAAACGTTTATCTTAAATTGTAACAAGGATTCGCTCGTTGTCGCGGGGTCTACCCACGAATGAAAAACCCGACAAACATACCTTTTTCATTAAAAGCATCCCACACAGGTACAATCCGTACAGAATGAAAAACATGAACAAGGGGGATTACAAGATTTAAATTTAACAAGGCATGAAGGCTTACAGATTAAAAAAGAGATAAGATGCACGTGATCCCTTTCTTGTCCCTCTCCTCAGGAGGCAGGTCAAGGAGGCGAAAGGGCAAGAGGGGTGCCTAGGCGAGCTACGAGCAGCAGAAAGCACCAAGAGAAGACCTCGGTGGCTGCCCACGGGTGGGCCGGTGATGACGGTGCCGGGAAAGGAGCTAGAAGACGAGGCGGCAGGACTGGCAATACGCGATGAAGGCGTCGGTGCCCGCGTACTCCGAGTTGACGGCCTTGCCGCCCGCCCTCTTACTCTTCCGCAGCATCCCAACGCCAGCCGCCCAAGGAGGTGGCCCCAAGAAGTTCAAGGAGCTGGCCCCACCCCTGGCAAAACTCTGCCGGAGGAGCGGCCAGGTGCAGATGTTGTGCTGCCGCACCCGCCCAGGCGTGGGGCGTCCGACGCCTAGTCGGACTGGTCCCCGTCATCTGCCCCGCTGTCGTCCTCCTCGTCACTTTTGCTTGAGGAAGAGCTTCCATCGTCGGAATCTCCATCGGAGGAGCTCTCCACGCAGCACTTCAGGCGAGTCCCGAAGTCTCCGAAGACCTTGACGGAGAACAGGCCATCCTCCATTAATTTGAAGTAGAGGACGAGCCCCGCCGTCAGGCTGTGGATGCGAGCGAACGTCTTCCATCCGCGACGGAGGTACATGACCCGAGGAGCCGGGAAGTCGACGTCGACCCGCGTGCCCCCATTCCCACAGCCCCTCATGTGCAATCTGAGGGATTGGGGCGGGTCACGCTCCATCTCCCGAGAAAACGGGGCGGGAAGACGAAGACGGCGATGCGGAGGCCGGCGCAGCCTGATGAAGAACTCGTGGGGCTGGACTCCGACATGGCCTTCCATCGGAAACATCATCACTGGCGGGGGCGAAGCCGACGCGCCACCCCGTCCTCCTCTTACCCGAGCACTACGACCTCTGCCCCGGCCTCGCCCACGGCCTCGCCCCCTCCCCCTTCCCCTCGCGTCCGGCTCCACCACCACGGGCTCAGGAGGAGGAGGGATGCGCTATCAAGCGGCGACCCTCGCCGCCACCGTCGAAGGACCAGGATACCCTTTCTTCATGGCGAGTGAAGGGAAGAAGCAGAAGCGAGAGGAGATAGATGAAAGAAGAGTGCGGGACGCCATCCCCCTTCCCCCTCTTTATAAAGGGGCGGGGTCGGGGCTCGGCCGCCCCGCTCGGCCAATCCAGCCACCAGAGGCGCAGGGAATTGGGACCGACCCGCTGCCCCAACCAGCGACGGGCCAGTTTCCCGCCTCCACCCTTTGCCACCCCAAGCGCGTGGTGACGCATGGTGAACGTGCAGAATTGAGGGGACGAGTGAGGCGACCTCTCCCCACCCCGTGATCATGGGGTGTGGACGCCTTGAAGACCGCGACCTGCCTCTTTACCACGATGTGACGCATGCATGCGGGAACTGCCCCACGCATGCCGCCCATGTCACGCGCACCCCTCCACGCCACGCCATGCCGCGCGCGGGTCGTGGGAAGCGCAGCATGCGAAAAGTTTTACCGCGGTAAAAACCGCCCCGCCTGCCCGCGCACCGTTTTGGGCCTGGCCCAACAACATGCCGCGCTTATGTGTGGCCCAGGCCCGGGGGCTCCTGTCAGTGTACAAAAGGAGGGGCGCACTTTTGTACCCCTTCACTTATGCACGGGCAGTCGGAGCCGCGCCCATGGTCGCACCAAGCAGAACAGGGGAGGTGAACCAAGGTAAAACCAAAGCCCAAGACAACCAGAGCAACGCCAAGACCAAGGACGCAAAGAAGCAGAGGGGTGGAGCAGCTTCCCCCGGAGAGACCCTTGCCTGGGCAACTCGCCCCACACCAATAAAGCGAGCCACCCTTGAGCCCACTGTCCACAACACCATCATCCACGTGGGGCCAGGGCTCGAGAGGCACCTCTGTGGTGGCATGCAGATCTTTGTGAAGACAAGGAATATTCAAGATCAGACGAGGATTAGAAGACAGCAATCCTCGGCAAGATCCTTGCCGGGGGGAACCACAAGACCCCCCGGCAAGATCCTTGCCGGGGACGACAGCGCACCACGGCAAGACCCTTGCCGGGCCCCCCGGCAAGGCTCTCGCCGAAGACGCCAACAGGGCCACTGCCAGGCCCGCACCAACCAAGTCTCCACCGCCATTCAGCATGCAAATGCCAGCCCAAACCAGCTGGGCGGGGCACTGCGTGGCAACATGCAGCTTCGAGCCAACTCGGTGAGGCGCTGCGTGGCGGCATGCAGATCTTCGTGAAGACCCTACCACCGCGCCACCTCAGCTGCTGCCTGCCTACATGGCGCCGCCGACGCATCGCAGGATGTAGGCGCGCGTGTCGAGCGAGGAGGAGCGGCGACGGACGGGACGGGCCTCGCCCCCGTCCCTGATAAAGCTAGGGGACACCTCGGCGCGATTAAATGTGTCTTGTCTGTAATATGAGCGATAAGCTCAGATCATCAGACGCCTTTCCACCTCCTGTATGCCATTGTGGCAGCCCCTTTCGCCTATAAAAGGAGGCCCATGGCATACTGGAGAAGGATTCGGCTCTTTTGAACCGCACACTCACCACACCTAGTTCGAGAGCTCAGGAACTCTCTGAAATACACCCACCAAAGCAGGACTAGGGTTTTACGCATCCTCGCGGCCCGAACCTGGGTAAATGATCCTCGTGCTGACTACTGATCCTGCTCTTCTTACAACCCTGCGCCCCGGCAACCGTAGTAGGGATTCTTGTGATCCCATAGGTGTCGTTCCACACCGACAGGTGGGGATACGAGGGGAGCCCGTGGCTTTTCCCTTATCCCCTCCGGTGCCGCCGGCGAGGCGGTCTGGCGAGAACGCACTTGGGTGCTCGATCGCTGCAGGAGTGAAAGGGGGAACGACCCCGAGGCGCTGCCCGATCGGCTGGGCCTGCTGGGCTAAGGCCCTATGGGGAAGGGGGCTTCTCCTTTTTTCCTTTCTTTTTCTCTTTTCTTTTTTACAAAAAATGCTTTGCAATATTTGAGCTGCCCAAAAGGATTCTGTAAAATATGGGACTTGGCCATATAATTACATTGCACTAGTTGGCACTGCCAAAAAGGATTGTGAGGCTTTTGAAATAGTTTGCCACTTCTATAATTTAAAAAGGCATTTAATCTATTTGTTTTAGCCAGTGATTATCCTGTTTAGGGCACTTAGACATTTTGCAAAATGATGGTTCACCACCAATATTTGTTATGAATTATATGGCACAAGATGAAAATTTTAGACTTCATGTATGAGAAGTTCGAATTTTGACTTTAAATTGGATTTGAATTTGAATTGTGATTTGGATCAAGTGAAGATTAGCAATAGTAACATGATGACATGGCACCATTAATAGGGGATTACTGTAGCATGACACTGGGGGTGTTACAAATCTCCTCCACTACAAGAAATCTCGTCCCGAGATTTAAGTGGGGAAGTAAAGAGTAACTTCGGGAGAACTGACCCTTATAGGTTTAATTATCTTGTGAACAATTTAGGGAATGTGGCAGAAGTATCTCTCGAGTTGAAACTTAAGAAAACATCGAGAGCAAAATATGAAGGTACAATAGGAAGTTTCAAGTGAATGGATGATGTCTACTATGAAACCTTCTTCCTGTAGACGTTGTTGGGCCTCCAAGTGCAGAGGTTTGTAGGACAGTAGCAAATTTCCCTCAAGTGGATGACCTAAGGTTTATCAATCCGTGGGAGGCGTAGGATGAAGATGGTCTCTCTCAAGCAACCCTGCAACCAAATAACAAAGAGTCTCTTGTGTCCCCAACACACCCAATACAATGGTAAATCGTATAGGTGCACTAGTTCGGCGAAGAGATGGTGATACAAGTGCAATATGGATGGTAGATATAGGTTTTTGTAATCTGAAAATATAAAAACAGCAAGGTAACTAATGATAAAAGTGAGCGTAAACGGTATTGCAATGCTAGGAAACAAGGCCTAGGGTTCATACTTTCACTAGTGCAAGTTCTCTCAACAGTAATAACATAATTGGATCATATAACTATCCCTCAACATGCAACAAAGAATCACCCCAAAGTCACTAATAGCAGAGAACAAACGAAGAGATTATGGTAGGGTACGAAACCACCTCAAAGTTATTCTTTCTGATCAATCCATTGGGCTATTCCTATAAGTGTCACTAACAACCCTAGAGTTCGTAGTAAAATAACACCTTAAGGCACAAATCAACCAAAACCCTAATGTCACCTAGATACTCCAATGGCACCTCAAGTATCCGTGGGTATGATTATACGATATGCATCACACAATCTCAGATTCATCTATTCAAACCAACACAAAGTACTTCAAAGAGTGCCCCAAAGTTTCTACCGGAGAGTCAAGACGGAAACGTGTGCCAACCCCTATGCATAGGTTCACGGGAAGAACCCGCAAGTTGATCACCAAAACATACATCAAGTGGATCAATAGAATACCCCATTGTCACTACGGGTATCCCACGCAAGACATACGTCAAGTGTTCTAAAATCACTAAAAGACTCAATCCGATAAGATAACTTCAAAGGGGAAACTCAATCCATTACAAGAGAGTAGAGGGGGAGAAACATCATAAGATCCAACTATAATAGCAAAGCTCGCGATACATCAAGATCGTACCACCTCAAGAACACGAGAGAGAGAGAGATCAAACACATAGCTACTGGTACATACCCTCAGCCCCGAGGGTGAACTACTCCCTCCTTGTCATGGAGATCGCCGGGATGATGAAGATGGCCACCGGTGAGGGTTCCCCCCTCTGGCAGGGTGCCGGAACAGGGTCCCGATTGGTTTTTGGTGGCTACAGAGGCTTGCGGCGGCAGAACTCCCGATCTCTTCTGTTCTCTGAAGTTTTTAGGGTATATGGGAACATTAGGTGAAAGAAGTACGTTAGGGGAGCCATGAGGGGCCCACTAGGGTGGAGGGCACGCCCCCCTGCCTCGTGCCTTCCTCGTTTATTCCCCGACGTGCACTCCAAATCCCCTGGATTGCTTCCGTTCCAAAAATCATGTTCCCGCAGGTTTCATTCCGTTTGGACTCCGTTTGATATTCCTTTTCTACGAAACACTGAAACAAGGAAAAAAACAGAAACTGGCACTGGGCTCTGGGTCAATAGGTTAGTCTCAAAAATATTATAAAAGTGCATAGTAAAGCCCATAAACATCCAAGACAGATAATATAATAGCATGGAACAATCAAAAATTATAGATACGTTGGAGACATATCAGCATCCCCAAGCTTAATTCCTGCTCGTCCTCGAGTAGGTAAATGATAAAAACAGAATTTTTGATGTGGAATGCTACCTAACATATGTATCAATATAATCTTCTTTAATGTGGCAAGAATATTCAGATCCATAAGATCCAAGACAAAAGTTTAATATTGACATAAAAATAATAATACTTCAAGCACACTAACTAAGCAATCATGTCTTCTCAAAATAACATGGCCAAAGAAAATTCATCCCTAGAAAAGCATATAGTTTAGTCATGCTCCATTTTTGTCACACAAGAATGCTCTCATCATGCACAACCACGATGACAAGCCAAGCAATTGTTTCATACTTTAGCAATCTCAAACTTTTTCAACTTCCACGCAATACATGAGCGCGAGCCATGGATATAGCACTATGGGTGGAATATAATATAATGATGGGGGTTATGTGGAGAAGACAAAAAAAAGAAGAAAGTCTCACATCAATGAGGCTAATCAATGAGCTATGGAGATGCCCATCGATTGATGTTAATGCAAGGAGTAGGGATTGCCATGCAACGGATGCACTAGAGCTATAAATATATGAAAGCTCAACAAAAGAAACTAAGTGGGTGTGCATCCAACTTGCTTGCTCATGAAGACCTAGGGCACTTGAGGAGGCCCATTGTTGGAATATACAAGCCAAGTTCTATAATGAAAAATTCCCACTAGTATATGAAAATGACAAAACAAGAGACTCTCTATCATGATGATTATGGTGCCACTTTGAAGCACAAGTGTGGAAAAAGGATAGTAACATTGTCCCTTCTCTCTTTTTCTCTCATTTTTTGGGCCTTTTCTTTTTTTATGGCCTTTCTCTCTCTTTTTTTTATTCCTCACTTGGGACAATGCTCTAGAAAATGATGATCATCACACTTCTATTTATTTACAACTCAATAATTACAACTCGATACTAGAACAGAGTATGACTCTATATGAATGCCTCCGTGATGTACAGGATATGCAATGAACCAAGAGTGACATGTATGAAAGAATTATGAACGGTGGCTTTGCCACAAATACTATGTCAACTACATGATCATGCAAAGCAATATGACAATGATGAACGTGTCATGATAAATAAAACGGTGGAAAGTTGCATGGCAATATATCTCGGAATGGCTATGGAAATGCCATAATAGGTAGGTATGGTGGCTGTTTTGAGGAAGATATAAGGAGGTTTATGTGTGAAAGAGTGTATCATATCACGAGTGTCGTGGTTTTGTCATGACAGATGTCCTCTTGCAAGGACTTAGTCGTGGAGCCATCGCAACTAGGAAGCTTAAAGGGGTTAATCGGGACAAAGGACACGAGAGGTTTATACTAGTTCGGCCCCTTAAGGTGAAGGTAAGGCCTACGTCTAGTTGGGTTGGTATTGCTTGATGTTTCGATGACCAGGGAGCGAGATACACTATGCCCGGCTCTCGATGGGTTGTTTCTTGCCCTAAGCCGCCAGCGGGTCGTCCCCTTATATACACGGGTTGACGCCCTGCGGCCTACAGAGTCCCGACCGGCTCATAAACAGTGTCCGGCTCGGTGACTAGTTAATTCTATCTTATAATACAAGTCATGCCATCATGGCGGTTTATCACTATGGGCCTTAAGGCGGCTATGGGCCTTAGACCCTTTATTGAACCGCCATCTTCATGCTTGGTCTTGGGCTTCTTCTGATGAGTCTCTCTTTGCGTAACCCGGCCCCTCCTGGGCGGCTTACACAAATAGTCATATCCCCAACATTAGGCCCCAGATTGATTTGAACCGGTTCATGTCAATCTTAAAATACCTTGACAACCAGTCCTTCTGTCTTCAGTCCTGCGAAAAGGTCATAACCCGTCGTGACGTCATCTTCTGGATCCGTGTTAACCCGCCGTGACGTCATCTTCAATTAAATACATATTTTACTCCGACGTATCCTCCAACGGATCTTTGCCTTTACTGACCCTTCCGAAAACCGAGGCGTCGGGGCCGCTGGATAATGATGTTTGGTCTCCTTGTTTCTCACGCTGTCTTAGCCGGCCTTCCCTTATAAATAGGCACGACCTAGGTCTTCCATTCTCCCCTCTTTCAGTCATCTTCTTCCTCTTGCTGCCTCTCTGTCTCTCGAGCTCCGCCGCCGCCGCCGTCGAACTCCCCGTCTTCCCCGACTCAGGCCGGCACATCAACCTGATTCTGACCAGAAAACGACGGCGAATCTCCGCAGCTCGTCCACATCCGTGAGTTCCTCTCCTTCCCTTTCTTAGATCTGCATTGGAACTTTTTTGAGTTCGTCGGTGTTCATCGCCACCTGCTGCAAACCCTCGATAGTTTTTACCTCCAATGCTCTGTTAGATCGTAAAAATAACGTAGAACTGCTGCGGTGATTGTTTGTGCTTAACTTTCATAGAAACAGATCTCATTTCCCTTGTTCGGAAGCCCTCTTCGAGTGTATGAGCTTCTCTGCACTGTTTTAGGTCTAGAAATATTTCTTTTCAGAGCAACCGTTTGATCCAAAATAATTTTGAAAAATTGTGAAACCTGTTTGTTCCACACTTACCCAAAAACTGCATCTGTTGAATCTGTTTACCCATGGTAGCCCATACGGCCGGTTTAAGACAACACCGGTTGTCAACCTCGCTTGTTCCGGCGACTTAAGAAAATTTAAGTGCCTTTGATACGTGTAACAGTTTAAATATTACTGCATAGTTACCCATATGTCATTAGGCCCCTTCTTAAGCCGCCATTTGAATAAACTTTAAAATGCTTTCCTCCGGGTTAAATTTGACCCGGATTTCTTATTTTGTCATAGGCTTCAATTTATACAGTGGCACCCAAGGCCCCCAAAGCTCCTATGACCTGCAACTGGGTTAAATCCACTGTCACAGAAAGCACCTTGTTTGACTTTGTGAAATCGGGCCACCTGCCCAAGAGAGAAGTCATGTCTTATCGTGCTCCTAACCCGTCAGAGGAGAGGCCTCAACCCAAAGAGGGAGAGGTGATCGTTTTTACTGATCACATGATCCGGGGCTTCGCTCCACCCGGTTCAAAATTCTTCAGGGATGTTTTGCAGTTCTTCGATCTCAGACCTCAGGACATCGGGCCCAATTCCGTGTCAAATATTTGCAATTTCCAAGTTTTCTGCGAGGTGTACCTTAGAGAAGAACCTAGCATACTTTTATTCAGGGAATTGTTTTACTTAAACCGGCAGAATGAACGCGCCAACGGGCCGAGTCTGGAACTTTGTGGCATCTCGATTTAGCGGCGGAGAGATTGCCTTTTTCCTTCTGCTAAACTGCCGAGTCATCCAAAGGATTGGAATCAGACATGGTTCTACTGCGAGGATACTTCTCCGGCTGACAAAAATCCTCTGCTTGCTTTCGCGCTTGCGCCTTGAATCAACCACCGCTGCGGGATAAATCGATCGCTGTTGAGCGTCGCCACTTGCTCCCACCATTAGCAAAATCAAAGCTCTTTTGGGAAACGGCTTGGATGGTGCCGACCTGGTCCGGGTTTGGGTCGCCTGGCGGGTGATTCCGTTAAGCCGCCGCCCCGGCTTAATGTGCACCTACTCAGGCGAGAAGAATGACCCACTGCATCATAGCCCCGACGACTTACCAGATGATGTGGTGGAGGCTACAACCCAGACATTGTTGAAAGAGGGCACAGTAACTAGTAACGCCTTTGGCTTACTTTCCTTCTGCAAGAAGAACCCAGCCCCCGTAGTGAGTCATCAACTTCAATGAATACTCTTTATTATTTGACACCTTGATTTTACTCATAATCCTTTATCGTTTTTCACAGGCCGATGACGACTTCTGGAAGGTCAAATACGACCATGAGGCGGCAAAACAAGCCAGAGCGGCAAAAGAATCGAGAGGAAAGCCGTCAAGGCGGAACTTCAAGGAAAAGGAAGCCAAGCGCTTCCGATTTACTTAAATTGGATGATACTTCTGACGACGAAGAAGAGGTAACTTTTAACTCCCTTGATTTGTTATCATCACCTTGCTGACCCTTAATCTTTCCAGGAGGATACGGGGAACATCCAAGCCGTCGAAGAAGAGGTAACTATAATCTCCTCCGATTCCGAGCCCCTGCCGCGTCAGAAAATTCGAAGAGTGACCCAGATAGTAAGATTTTCACATCCTTTGGCTTACCAAGATCCTCAATTTCTTTTGAAGCAACAGCAATTTGAAAGCCGGAGGCAGACCCGGACCAGCAAGGATATAGAGCTTTCCTCTGGCTTACCTGACGTAACCAGGAAGCGTCGGGCTGAGGTTATCTCTGATTTACGTTCTGTTTACCCTTTGGCGGGTTTAATTCGTCAACCTCTCAATTCATCTGACTCCGATTATCAGGATACCTCTCCTTCCTCCGGTGAGTCTAGGCAATCTAACATGCCGGCTATCAAAACCGCCCCTGGGTAATGTAACTTTGTTTACCTTATGCTGTACCTTACTCATGCTTTTGTACTCATCCTTTCTACCTTGTCCACAGTGTGCAAGTGAAGCCCAGTAAGAGGGCAAAAAAGAATAAACCATCCCAAGACCTGGTAGTAACTGAACCGGAACTCGGAACAGTCGCCCCTGACACTTCCACCCATCAACCGCCACCTGAACCGGCTTATGAAATTCCAGCACCATCCTCTGATTCGCCCGCTGAAGAAACTTTTGGCGGCTCTGATAAACCGGAAACTTCTAGCCCGGGTAAGAAAATTGATCCGAAGGTTGAAATTACCAAGACTCAGTTTGTCGAGCCAAGTCAGCCCACCGTCCTTGCCAAGTGTTCTGCCAAAGAAGAGCTTTTGGAGCGCCGAAAGGCCAAATTAGACATTGCAGATTATACTAATTTGAGCATTGGAGATATAGTCTCTGGCTATATCGATCAAGTACATAGCAGCCGTGACCTGGAAATTAATATGGTGAAACAAATACAGCAAAAATCTGAGGTACAATTTATGCTACGTTCCTTAATCATACTTACTGTATCAGCCCCCAAGTCTATTGCTTATGAATGAATACACTGTAGACTTAGAAACCTTCTTAGCACTGCCTTGTCCGGTTTATATGAAAATATTTAACCCGGTTGTAACATGATACCTTGAATTTGCAATACACATTAGCCCCCAATTCTCAAGTATCTTTTCTTGCAAAGTGCTTGGGACTTAATTTCTCATGAACCGGCATTGTACATTAAATTTCTTCAGCATACATTAGCCCCCAAGTGTAAAGTATCTTTGCTTGCAAAGTGCTTGGGACTTAATGATATCTTACCATAATTTTGATTATAACCCGCCATCAACGCAGGCCACCACAAGCCAATTTGAGTCGGAGATTGCTGACCTAAAGAACCGCTTGGCAGCTCAAGAACTTGAAATTCAAAAGGCCAACTCCAAATTTGCATTCAGCGTCTCTGAACAAGAGAAGTTGAAGAAGAATTTTGATGCGGAGAAGAAAATCTGGGCTGATGAAAAGGCCTCACTGGTGACCCGGGCCGAGACAGCAGAAACGTCACTTGCAGAAGCAATAGCCGAGCTGTCCGGCTTAAAGCGCCAGATATCTCAAATGGTCTCAGCAATCTTCGATAAGTTATTATATATAACTTTGAATATCACAATACTTCCTTTGATGACTATTTTAATTGTCATCTCCGGCTCACCTTGTGTGTATAAACGCAGGCCCCAGGAGCACAAACCTCAAGCAGAACATGCTGATCAAGCTAAAGGCGGTTTACACTCTGGTGGAGCAGTATGATGTTGGGTCTAACGATGCTTTGGCCGTTGTGGCTTTATCAAATGACGTTCCCCATCTCCCGCAAGATGTGCTAAAGCGGCTTGCCGTGCTACCCAATGATTCAAGAGCTAAGCGGGCATTGCCGAACCGGGCCATAGCTGCCTTAAGCCGGGCAAAGCGTTGCTTCGAGTTAGACTCGGCAGACGTTGCTCTTGGATATCCCAGCTTGAAGGAAGACGGCTCTGTATTCGACAAAACAGACTTTACCGCCTGTGTGAGAGTCGTACGTCCTGTGGATACCATCATCGGGAATGATATTAATCTTACCAAGTATCACCCGGGCTATGAGAGCGAGAACCGGAGAATTCCAACACCTCACTATGATGACGTCAGCCTTATCCCTCCAACTCGTAAGCACACCTTTGCCCCTGAAGTTGACCCAGCCGGTTTAATAAATGATGAAGCTGAGTTTGAAGCCTTAAGCGGCATTGACTGGACCTCATCAACCTTCTAGGACAGGGCAGCAGACAGAGAGGCGGAGAAGGATAACCCGGAATCTTCAAGCCCACCAAAGGAGTGAACCGCCAGGCGTTATGACTTTGCAAAAACAATGCTTCATTATTCAAACTCGGGGAGTCTTGTAATAGGGTAGAAAAACCTCTCAACTTTGTCATGCCTTCGCGCATGTTTGTGGTGCTTAATACTTTCGTAAACCGCCATCGATGTATACTTCCAGCTTATGTTGATCTTTCCTTGATGTTAAAAACTTTTCTTGCTTTGTCCTGCGTATAAAACAAAACAGAATTCCCTTAGCGTCTTATCGCATCCGGGGTCACATAAAGTATTGATAACCCGGAGTACGAATCAAAATATCATATAAAGGCCGGCTCATGATTATAATCACAATAGCATATCTCCGATCTTTTTGGTATTCTCGCCGGCTTATGTGACCCAAATCATGATAGTGAGTTTAACTCCTGAAAATTGGCACATATGATGTTCACCTGGCCCTCAATAACATTTACACTTTACAAAGTATAATGAATAATATACTAAATTTAAAAAGGCCTCTGATTTGAATACGATCAGTGAACCATTCCAAAGGGGTTAAGCTAAGATTCGGATACGATCATATAGCCCCCAGTGGCTTTGGCGATGCCGATCATGTGGGTATCGACAGCTATGTTCTCTTTGGTTCGAATATGACCTATGTTTGAATAGGAAGCCCCCAAGTGACCATGAGAGTTGTTTAATGACGCTGATCCGAATACGATCCACTTCAAACCCAAAGGGGTTAAGCTATGATTCAAATATGATCAAGAAGCCCCCAAGTGGGTTTGGCAGTATGCCGATCAATTGGGTATCGACAGCTATGTTCTCTTTGGTTCGAATCGACCTATGTTTGAACAGAAGCCCCAAGTGACCATGGCTAGATTCAGATATGATCATAAGCCGGACCAAAGGGGAAGCCGGATTCAGATATGATCCGCTCCCTGTTGGTTGTTTCCACCACCTGGTAAAGAAGATATATAAACCTTTGAGGGTGAAAAGAAAAGAGGTCCTGCTTTATTGCTTTATATAATATATACATTGCCAAAAAAGAATATATATATATATCTTGAGAGCCGGTGGCTCAAGTATAGTAAGGCCGAAGATGAGCTATGTTCCACGGCCGGCGGGTCTCTTCCTCCGACTTACGTGAGTCTTTGTGCTCTCGAACATCGATGAGGTAGTATGACCCGTTGTTCAGATTTTTACTGACCACAAAGGGTCCTTCCCAAGGAGGGGATAGCTTGTGCATATCAGACTGATCCTGGATGAGCCGGAGCACTAAGTCGCCTTCCTGAAAGGCTCTGCTTCTAACCCGGCAGCTGTGATAGCGGCACAGGTCTTGCTGGTAAATCGCCGAGCGGGCTATTTCCAAGTCTCGCTCCTCATCCAATAAGTCAAGTGCATCCTGACGAGCTTTTTCGTTATCAGCCTCAACGTAAGCCGCCACGCGAGGTGAGTCGTGCCAGATGTCACTTGGCAGAACTGCCTCTACTCCGTACACCATGAAGAAAGGTGTATAACCTATAGATCTGTTAGGCGTTGTGTTGATGCTCCATAATACAGAGGGTAGCTCCTCCACCCAACAACCCGGAGTCTTGTGTAAGGGATCAAGAGCCGGGTTTGATGCCCTTCAAGATCTCTTGATTAGCTCTCTCGCTGACCATTAGATTGAGGGTGAGCAACAACCAAACATCAAGCGGATATGTTCTCGTTGTGTAACTCTTCCATGGCACCCTTGGAGAGATTAGTACCATTATCGCTTATGATCTTTGTGTAGAAAACCAAAGCGAAAGATCACCTTTTTCATGAACTGAACCGCCGTGGCTGCATCACACTTACTGACCGGCTCTGCCTCCACCCACTTTGTGAATTTATCCACTGCCCCCAAGAGGTGTGTCTTTTTATCTTTAGACCTCTTGAAAGGTCCAACCATGCCAAGCCCCCAGACTGCAAATGGCCAAGTAATTGGAATCATCCTCAACTCTTGAGCCGACACATGAGCTCATCGTTAGAATTTTTGACATCCATCACATTTGCTGACCAGATCCTCCGCATCAGCATGAGCCGCCAGCCAATAGAAACCATGACGGAAAGCCTTGGCCACCAGAGATTTTGAGCCGGCATGATGACCACAATCTCCTTCATGGATCTCATGAAGTATCTCCTGACCCTCTGCAGGTGACACACAACGTTGAAACGCCCCAGTAACACTGCGGTGATGCAATTCGCCATGAACAATTGTCATAGATTTGGACCGCCTGATGATTTGTCTCGCCAAGGTCTCATCCTCAGGCAACTCTCCCCGGGTCATATAGGCCAAATATGGGACTGTCCAATCTGGGATAGCGTGGAGAGCTGCCACCAGCTGTGCCTCCGGGTCTGGCACTGCTAGTTCTTCCTCTGTAGGCACTTTGACAGAAGGGTTATGCAAAACATCAAGAAAGGTGTTAGGCGGCACCGACTTACGCTAAGATCCCAGCCGGCTTAAAGCATCAGCTGCCTCATTCTTCCTCCGATCAATGTGCTCCACTTGATAACCTTTGAAGTGTCCAGCCACAGCATCAACTTCACGACGATAAGCCGCCATAAGGGGATCCTTGGAGTCCCACGTGCCTGACACCTGTTGAGCTACGAGGTATGAATCGCCCAAGCACCTTACTCGGCTCAAATTCATCTCTTTGGCCATCCGGAGACCATGGAGTAAGGCCTCGTACTCAGCTGCATTGTTAGTACAGGGAAACATAAGCCAGAGCACATAACAAAATTTGTCACCTCGAGGGGAAGTTAAAACAACTCCAGCCCCGAGCCTTCCAACTACTGGACCCATCAAAGTGAATAGTCCAATATGTGTTATCCGCTTCTCCTCGGTGCTGCAACTCTGTCCAATCATTGATAAAATCCACCAGGGCTTGAGACTTGATAGCAGTCCGAGACATGTATTTCAAACCATGGGGTCCAAGCTCAATGGCCTACTTGGCGACTCATCCTGTGGCCTCTCTATTCTGTATGATATCTCCTAAGGGGGCAGAGCTTACCACAGTGATAGGATGACCTTGGAAGTACAACTTCAGCTTCCGGCTTGCCATAACACTCCGTAAACAAGTTTCTGCCAATGTGGATACCTTTGCTTGGACTCAATGAGCACCTCACTGATGTAGTAAACCGGCCGTTGAACCGGATGCTCCTTGCCAGCCTCCTTGCGCTCCACCACGATGGCCACACTGACGGCTCGGGTGTTAGCAGCCACATATAACAGCAATGGCTCTCTATCAATGGGAGCAGCAAGGACCGGCGGCTCAGACAACTGCCTCTTTAAATCCTCAAAGGCAGCGTCAGCAGCATCACTCCAGACAAAAGCATTCGTTTTCTTCATCATCTGATATAGCGGCAGGGCCTTCTCACCTAACCGGCTTATGAACCGGCTTAAAGCGGCAACACGACCCGCCAGTCGTTGAACATCATTGATGCATGCCGGTTTGGCCAAGGAGGTGATCACCTTGATCTTCTCCGGGTTAGCTTCAATGCCTCTGTTTGAAACTAGGAAACCCAGAAGCTTGCCCGCAGGTACACCAAACACACACTTGTCCGGGTTAAGCATCATCTTATAAACCCGGAGATTATCAAAGGTCTCCTTTAGATCAGATATCAAGGTTTCCTTCTCCCTGGATTTCACCACGATGTCATCCACATAAGCATGAACATTGCGCCCAATTTGACTGTGGAGACAGTTTTGTACACATCTCTGATAAGTCGCCTGGGCACTCTTGAGCCCAAATGGCATAGATACATAGCAGAAGGCTCCAAACAGAGTGATGAAAGCCGTCTTCTCCTGGTCCTTAATTGCCATTTTGATCTGATGATAGCCAGAGTAAGCATCCAAAAGTCTCAATCGCTCGCAACCCGCCGTGGCATCGATGATTTGATCAATACAGGTGAGGGCAAAGGGATCAGCCGGGCAAGCCTTATTTAAGTCCGTGTAACCCACACACATCCGCCAAGTGCCATTCTTCTTGAGTACCAGCACCGGGTTAGCCAACCACTCCGGGTGAAAAACTTCCACGATGAACCCAGCCGCTAAGAGCCGGGCGACCTCTTCCCCAATAGCTTTCCGTCTTTCCTTATTGAACCGTCCAAGAAATTGCCTAACCGGCTTATACTTTGGATCAATATTAAGAGTTTGCTCAGCGAGTTCTCTCGGGACACCCGGCATGTCAGAAGGTTTCCATGCAAAGATGTACCGGTTCTCACGAACTCGATGAGCGCGCTTTCCTATTTAGGATCCAGGTTGGCACTGATGCTGAACTGCTTGGAAGAGTCGCCTGGAGTAAAGTCAACAAGCTTTGTTTCGGCGGCCGATTTAAACTTCAACACCGGGTCATGCTCAGAGTTGGCTTCTTTAAAGAGGTCATATCCGCCGGTCAACATTATTTTGATAAAACTTTAGCTCTTCCACTGCACAAACAGACTCGGCATAAGCTGCGTCGCCTTCTTCACACTCCAACGCTACCTTTCGACTCCCATGCACAAGGATGGTGCCCTTGTGACCCGGCATCTTGAGCTGCGAGATAAACATAACACGGTCGTGCCATGAACTTGGCATAAGCCGGCCGTCCAAACAGAGCATGATACGGGCTCTTGATTTTGACTACCTCAAGCGTCAATTTCCCGACCACGAATCATATTCATCTCCAAAGGCCACCTCAATTCAATCTTACCGATTGGGTATGCCGACTTACGGGCACCACGCCATGGAAAATGGTGTTGGACGTCCTTAAATCCTTGTCAGTCAAACCCATGCGTCGAAAGGTCTCGTAATAGAAGTTGTTGATACTGCTACCTCCGTCCATGAGTACCTTGGTAAACTTATCCTTCTTCTTCTCCTTCTTCTCCTCCTTATCCTCCTCCTCCTCCTTCTTCTTCTTCTTCTCCTCCTTCTTCTTCTTCTTCTCCTTCTTCTTCTTCTTCTTCTTCTTCTCCTTCTTCTTCTCCTTCTTCTTCTTCTCCTTCTTCTCCTTCTTCTCCTCCTTCTTCTCCTTCTTCTCCTTCTTCTTCTTCTTCTTCTTCTTCTTCATCCACCGACCTGAGGCGCCACCACCAACGCTAACTGACCCGGATTATCAACCCGGGGCGGGTGATCTTCCCTGCTCCATACAATAGGCTGCTCTGACCACCTCAAGTAACAGGGAATTGCCGGCTCCATAGAGTTCACGACCCTTTTCCGAACCTTCTGGTCTCGCTTGCATAAACTAGTGGTGAACACATGATACTGCCCACAATTCAGCTGCTTCAGATGGCTTTGATAACCCGACTGCTGCTGTTGTTGTCCCCCTTGACCAGGCTGTTGTTGATTATAGCCGCCTTGACTTCCCTGAAAGCCGGAACTTGAACCGCCGCTCGGGCCATGAAAGCCGCCGGCCCCTGAACCGCCGCCCGATCCATGATTGCCATCAAACATGTTGGAATTCTTTAAAGCCTTCATGATCGCGCAATCTTTCCATAAGTGGGTGGCGGGTCGTTCCCGGGTGCCGTGTCTCGGGCAAGGCTCATTGAGAAGCTGCTCAAGAGATGGGCCTGACCCGCCAGATCGAGGGGGTGGTTTTCCCTTACGTCTCTGATTGTTACCCTGTGCATTGGCATTGGCCACAAACTCCGGGTTTCCCTCCGCCTTATGCTTGTTGCATCCTTGATTTGCCGGGTTATGCTGCTGACCCTTTCCATTGCCGTTCTTCTTTCCCTTCCCTGTCTTTTCCTCATCAGACGCGGGATCCTTGGTACTATCATAATCGGCGTATTTGACTAAAGCCGCCATCAGCATACCCATATCATTGCAATCATGCTTAAGGCGCCCCAGTTTCTGCCTCAGCGGCTCAAAATGGCAATTCTTCTCCAACATGAGGACTGCAGAACCGGCATCCATCTTATCGGAGGAATGTATTATTTCCTTGACCCGGCGCACCCAATGAGTTGTGGATTCACCCTCCTCCTGCTTACAATTGGTCAAGTCCACAATTGACATAGATTGCTTGCAAGTGTCCTTAAAGTTCTGGATAAACCGGGCCTTTAGCTCTGCCCATGAGCTAATGGAATTGGGCGGCAAACCCTTTAACCAAGACCGGGCCGTTCCGTCTAACATCATGGTGAAGTACTTAGCCATTGCTGCTTCGCTGACCTCCAGTAGCTCCATGGCCATCTCGTAACTTTCGATCCATGCTCCGGGCTGTAAGTCGGCCGTGTAATTCGGCACCTTTAGAGGTCCCTTGAAGTCCTTGGGTAGACGTACATCCCGCAGAGCCGGCACCAAACAAGGAACACCGCCGGTTCTAGTAGCCACTCTTGCTCCAACAGTAAGTCGCTTGATACTGGAGATCTTGATGAGCCGCTTTCTTTGAGCCGCTTAGCTGAGCCGCCGCCCGTCCTCCCCGACGTATTCGGTCTTGCACCGAGTTATAGCCACCGGGCTGGTTACGATCCTGGGCATTGCTTGACAAAGCTTCTGACCCCATGTGCCTGCTGTAACTCGGACTCCGGTTTTGACGAGGCGGTGCTAGCCAAGGCGGAGGAGTTGAATGAATCCTGTCCCGGCTGTAGGAATAAGTCTCTTGCTGAGCCAAGGCTGTCTGGACGAGGTCTCTGATCCTTCTGGTCTCCACTGCTGTCGGATCATCACCGTCCACTGGGAGAGCCGCCAAACGCGCCTATGCTGCGATTAAGTTCTCCATGGGGTTGGAAAAGTGACCAGGTGGTATTGGTACATAGCGGGGCGGGGCCATACTCCCATGCGGAGGTGCCATCTCTTGAAGCTGAGCCCCCCGCTCCAGCTGTTGTGAACTGATTTGCTCCGGGTGAGTTGCTAGGGCCGACACCGGGTGTAGCGAAAAGGTCCCAAGGGTCGTAAACCAGAGGCAAACGGGATTGAGTTTTCTGGTGCCTCCTTCTCATTACCTCATTAGATGCGTTCAGACTCATATTAAGCTGGAAAGCCTCTGACTGGAGCCGCTGCGCCCGTGCATCTAAAGCCGCTCATTCTGTAGCTAACCTGGTGTCCTCAGCTTCCAAGGCCTCCTTGGCTCGAGCTATCGCTTCACGCACCTGTGCCACCTCCGCGTTATGCTCATCTTGATTTGCATGAATAACCGTGGCGGTTAACAGGGCCGTAAGCTTATCCATGAGATCCATCAGTATCTGAGCCGGCGGGCGCACAGGGCCTCCTGCCCCGGCCGCTCCTGACCCGGATGTTATTGCCGCAGCAGCCGTAGAGTTTTGGCCGGGTTGAGTCCCAGCCATGAAGACTCCTGCCCAGCTTGGCGGCTCATAGGGGTCCGGAATACTGGAACCATCAGAACAGCCCCCAAGCACGCCCTCTTGTACTTGATATAACGAATCTGTTGAACCGGCGGACGAATCATCATCCGAGGGGATGACCGTCTCACCACCATCTTTAGATCCTTCAGAAAGTTCTTCTTCGTGGACGCAGCCCACGAAGGCACGCTTCATGACAGGTTGAGCTCGGGCGGGTCTCGCACGCTGAGCCGTCTCGACGAGGTCGGTGTAGTTGTCCGGCTCAGGGCCCGGCTCACCAATCCCGCCGATGAAGACGTGGATTCTGCCGAAGGGGACCCGATACCCGTACTCAATTGAGCCGGCGTCGGGGCCCCAGCCTTAGTTGTCGATGTAGATCTTGCCGCCGCGACTCTTGGTCATCCGGCCAACCACGTATCCCTTGAGCCCTTCGAAGTTGCCCTTCAAGAACTCAAATCCATTGTGCGCTGGACCCACGGTGGGCGCCAACTATCGTGGTTTTGTCACGGCAGATGTCCTCTTGCAAGGACTTAGTCGTGGAGCCATCGCAACTAGGAAGCTTAAAGGGGTTAACCGGGACGAAGGACACGAGAGGTTTATACTAGTTCGGCCCCTTACGGTGAAGGTAAGGCCTACGTCTAGTTGGGTTGGTATTTCTTGATGTTTCGACGACCAGGGAGCGAGATACGCCATGCCCGGCTCTCGATGGGTTGTTTCTTGCCCTAAGCCGCCAGCGAGTCGTCCCCTTATATACACGGGTTGACGCCCTGCGGCCTACAGAGTCCCGGCCGGCTCATGAACAGTGTCCGGCTCGGTGACTAGTTAATTCTACCTTATAATACAAGTCATGCCATCATGGCGGTTTATCACTATGGGCCTTAAGTCGCCTATGGGCCTTAGACCCTTTATTGAACCGCCATCTTCATGCTTTGTATTGGGCTTCTTCTGATGAGTCTCTCTTTGCGTAACCCAGCCCCTCCTGGGCGGCTTACACAAATAGTCATATCCCCAACAACGAGGTTTGGATGCACCGGTGAAGTTTGCACCAACTCTCAATGTAAAGGGCAATGCACGGTACCGAAGAGGCTAGCAATGATGGAAAGGTGAGAGTGCGTATAATCCATGGACTCAACATTAGTCATAAAGAACTCACATACTTATTGCAAAAATCTACAAGTCATCAAAAACCAAGCACTACGCGCATGCTCCTAGGGGATAGATTGGTAGGAAAAGACCATCGCTCGTCCCCGACCGCCACTCATAAGGAGGACAATCAAAGAACACCTCATGTTTCAAATTTGTTACATAATGTTTACCATACGTGCATGCTACGGGACTTGCAAACTTCAACACAAGTATTTCTCAAATTCACAACTACTCAACTAGACTTTAATATCACTACCTCCATATCTCAAAACAAACATCAAGCATCAAACTTCTCTTAGTATTCAACACACTCATAAGAAAGTTTTTACTAGTCTTGAATACCTAGCATATTAGGATTAAGAAAATTACCATGCTGTTTAAGACTCTCAAAATAATATAAGTGAAGCATGAGAGTTCATCTATTTCTTCAAAATAAAACCACCGCCGTGCTCTAAAAGGATATAAGTGAAGCACTAGAGCAAATGACAAACTACTCCGAAAAATATAAGTGAAGATCATTGAGTAGTTAAATAATTATGTAGCTATGTGAAGACTCTCTCTCATTTAAGAATTTAAGATCTTGGTATTTTATTCAAACAGCAAGTGTAGCGACCCGACCCGAATGGATCAAGTCTCTGTGCTTAGTGTCATCCCTGGATCGGTATGCTGACACACACAGTACTCGAAGGATTTATAACAGAGGTAAATCACATGTATAAAGTAACGTAAATACTATTTCCTCAATCCAAAAATATAGCGGAAGCAACAAGGTTGTGGATTCCCATCAACACCAACGGCAAAGTTGAGTATAGGAAATCGTAACCCTAACATATCACTTACTGTAAATCGAAAAGTCTCGCAACATGAAAAGTTGCAGCCCAAAATGGGTCAACACATGGAATATCTGGCAATTGTAACAATAGAGAGTAATGAAAGAATAAGCTATACTACATGCATATATGGCTGGTGGAAAGCTCTATGGTTACAGTTTTGCATAAAGCCAATTTTTCCCTACATCAAAGGAATAAATTTTTAATTTAACTATCATGGTGGTTGAAACATCATTGAGAAGGTACCCCCAACTCAATGATCCCAATTAAAAGTAATCATTAACCCAACAAATTAATTTAAGTAACATGATGAGATACTTAAGATACTCCAAGTACTAGATACTCAAAATTGTCCATAACCGAGGACACGGCTAACCATGATTAGTTTGTACACTCTGCAGAGGTTTGCGCACTTTTCCCCACAAGACTCGATCGCCTCCGTTGGTTTCTCGCACTACATGGTGTTTGAGAAACGGATGACCGAGACACATTCTTTCAGAAACATTAACTCTCTACTCTGGATAGATCATACCAAACCTATAAAACCCACTACCTGCTGATCTACCTCTTCAAGAGCTTCACGTAACTTACTCAACTATGCTAGAGCCCATAATAGCTTGTGGCTGCACACGGAAGTTTCTAGCATGAAAATATCGCCCTTTGAGCACTGGTGGCGAACCATAGGATGATCACACGGTATAACCCCGGATCTCCTAGGACAACATCGGTATAACCCCTGTGTCCGGCAAGTCCATCGGTATATCCCGGGTGCCCCAACCAATCCACCAGATGTGTATTAAAGTAGCCACCTTAAGTTAAACCTTAGTTAACAATAATCTCTCACCTCTTTCATGAATATCTCTCAAACCCAAACCACGTCTACGAGCATAGCAAAGCAATATAAGCAACACGTAGAAGTAACTCAAGGGTTTGATAGTAACAGGGCAATAGGTTCCTACCTCATCATCTACTTCCCAACCCACAATTTAATGACATCCTAACCATGCAATGTTTGAGGGTTGAAACTAATGCATAAAAACTGGGTATGAAAAGGGTATGATCAAGTGTTACTTTCCTGCAAAGTTGATGAAGATGATTCGCACTCAAAACTCTTGATAGGTCTACTCGTCACACTCCGGTCAATCTATCGTAAGCAAGCAATAGTAACCACACATAAGCAATCAATCTAAACATCGGACCGAACGAAGAAACAATTCAGAAAACTTCAAAACCAAGCAAATAATTATCGCAACATAAAACAATTTCTAACAGTACCAAAATTGTGTGTAGTTGGCCTTATCAGAAAGTTTATGTTAAGAACTTTAATTTGCAAAAAGAATCAACTAAATCGGAGTTACGAAACTCAAGTTACGATCAAACGAAGTTTGAATACAAATCTGTTTTAATTCAAATTTTAAAACTTTCAAAAACATGTTTGAGTTGGATTAGTGGATAGAGGGGATCGTAACGAAGAATTGAGCGTTGGTTTCGTTGGATTTGGATAAACGAGTAAAAAGTTATGGTCGTTTGAAAAATAGGGACTAATCTGTGAAGAAAATTATCACGAATAGGTCCCTGGCATTTTTAAACAGAAAAGGAAAAATCTAAATAGCGAACGTTCGCTACCGAACACTAACGAACGAAAATTGTTCGCTAATGAACCTAATCTGATGGACGTTCATTAAATAACTAGATTAAAAGAAAAACCGTTTTTTTAAAACAAAACTGAAAAAAATAAACCGGATCGGACCGGGCGGTTTTACCGGTCGGCGGTGGTCTGGCGGTTTTCGTTGAGAAAACCAGCGGCGGCGGCGGTTTACTCCGGCAAGTCCGGCGAGGCGGCGTGGGGCTCCGGCGGGCGGCTCCGGTCGTCGGAGGAGACGGCGAGGCGCACGGAAGAGGCGCGGCGGCGGCACTGGCGCCACATGGAGCATGGGCGGCGGGGTGGCGGCTTGGCGGCGGCGCGGGGTGGTTCTCGCCGGCGGCGGCGACTTGGGCGGCGGGGCGGCGAGCGTGGGGAGAGAGGAGAGTCGGGGCGTCGGGGCCCGGTATTTAAGGGGGAGGGGCGGCGACTTGGCGTGCGGGAGGGGGCAGAGGAGACCAGGCGGCACGGACGCCGAGGTCGGCGTGATGGCGCGTCGTGGTGGCGGCGGACTCCCGCTCGGGAGGAAGGCGGTGCGGCTGGGCTGGGCCGCGGCCTGGCAGGGGTGCTGGGCTGGCTTGGCCTCTGGCTGGGTCGGCCTGGCTCGGTCGGCTTCGGCCAATTTTTTTTATAAACATTTTTTTAACACAGACAAACAAAAAGTAATAAAACAAAAGAAATAAAATTCTATATAGGCATATTATATATCAAAATTTTCAGAAAAAGATTTCCTACAACATGGACATTATTCTAGCTT
This sequence comes from Aegilops longissima, assembly GCA_021605205.1. NCBI lineage: Eukaryota > Viridiplantae > Streptophyta > Magnoliopsida > Poales > Poaceae > Aegilops > Aegilops longissima. Next base: position 575,440,939 of record CM038677.1, read on the forward strand.
TAAATAAAATACACACAAATTCAAATAAAGAAAAGAGTGCTTCGGCTCTAATAAAATCCAATAAAATCATTTAAAAAATACCAAAATGGTTTCAAATTTATTTCTCTCCATTTTTCTAAGGTAGGGAATCATGTTACCCTATTTGCCATATATTTTATTTTTGGAGAAAAATAATTTGAATAAAACCCAAATAACTCCAAATTGAAAATAAATTCAAAAGAACTTTGAATTAAATTCTTTGAAACTCCCAACTCGTATTTCATATAATTTGAAGAAGTCATTTTATCTTCTCTCGTGAAAATCATTGAGTTGCATAAAGTTTTAGAATTGGAAATATTCTCAAATGAAATTCAAATATTTTCAACACCCCTTGTCATTTAAGTAAATGGAAGAAGTCATGTCATCTTCTCTCCAGGGTTTTGTGATGAAAAGAATTTGAATTCCCGAAGATCATAAAAGCAAAAATGAAAGTTTGGGAAAGTCCTTTTATTCCCTCTCATTTAACTTTCAAAAGTTTTGAATTCACTCACTTTCAGTCAATCAATCAAACAATCAATCAAAACTATCTATTTGTTTATAACATTCCAAAATTTAGAATTTTGGGATGTTACAAACTACCACCCTTAAAATGAATCTCGTCCTCGAGATTCGGAGAGGCTAGAAAGAAATAGGTTAGGGTTTGGGGGTCTTCAAAATCCATCGATCATCACAAGGGGTCTGGGGTGCTACCACCCTTAAAAGCATTGTACGGTTCCATCAAAACTCATATACTCCATCCTTATTACTGACAGTGTCGGTCTTCTCAGATCGTAAGGACAATTCCTTCTCTGGGCTCTTCCGGTAGTGGCATAACCTTTTCATAAATTTTTTTGTCCTTTCATCTTGGTAAGGTTATCCCGAAACTGGGTCTTCATAGCTGACGGGTCTGGCGCCAATGCTAATCAGCTATCGATATCTCATGGTGGTCAACAATTTATGGTTTGTCCTGCAGGAAATGGGTCTGGGTTGAACCTCACCGTATATCCTACGGTTGGCAAAAGCTGCCTTGTACAAGGGAAAATACTTATACCATTCTAAGGTTTTGAACAAGGTTTTGATTGCCGTCTCTCTACTATAGGTAAGTCACTCAGATTTTCCATCCCGTATAGCAAGGCGAATAATAAGAGTAAGTCGGTATGGTGATCAATCCATCCCGCACCCAAATCATTACCTTGTACATGGTTTAGCGAATCTCGCATTCTAACGCTCGGTAATCCTCACAAGCATTGCAGAATTTCTCTTGTCGACGAACCAAGTTCGGAAAATCCATTGATTTCTGCAAGCCAAACAAACATCTATCGTTTCTTCACAACTCTCAGGTTTTGCGTAAACTCCTATATGATCGTCTATCGATAAAATCATAACTTCTTCCAGGGTTTTTCCTTCAGCAAGAATGTGCTTGTTTCTTGGCAGGTCCTGGGCCTGTGGGTTATGGCCCATCTCATCACTTGCAAACCTTGAATTCATCATCGGGGCAACTGATCCTTATTCCAACCTTCAACTTCCAGTATTCTTAGATCCATTCAATTGTACTGTCTTCCTTCCTTCTATTGGCACCAAACTAGACATGATTACTCAGACTCATCATGGAATTTCCATTGATCCTTATTTCCAACATCATACCTCCTTTATATCCAATAGTAAATTCATCTCTTCATCCTCGTGGGATATCCCACCTATCGTGATAAAAACTTATACTTATGAAGTCCATACTCCACTTCGTGGAACATCATTATCCTTTCCAGGGTCAAGCGTCCTTACAGGGGAATATTGGCCATCTCTGCATGGCACTTCTTCATCTGGGAAACGTGAAACACTTCATGAACTCCTGACAGTCCTTCGGGTGACTCCAACTTGACACACGAAGACATGCTCCGTCTCCAATTTCATAGACTACCTCCTTGCGTTTTGAGTCGGCATAACTCTTCTGCCTGGACTGAGCTACCTTCAGTCTATCTCGAAGCAACTTAACATTCTCTTCTGACTCCTTGATCACATTTGGTCCAAACAACTGACGGTCTCCAACTTCGTCCCACATCAATGGTGTCTGGCTCCTTCTCCCATACAAAGCTTAAAAAGGGGCCATCTTCAAACTGGCTGGGTAACTGTTGTTGTATGAGAACTCCGCGTAAGGTAGATTATCATCCCCACCAGATCCATAATCTAGCGCACACGCTCTCAACATGTCTTCCAGAATCTGATTGACTCTCTCGATTTATCCATCATGTCTGCAGATGAAAGGCTATCTTGAACTCTAGCCTAGTACCCAAAGTCCGTGCGCTTGATTCCAAAACTTTGAGGTAAACTGTGTTCCTCACGATGGTCCTCGGAACTCCATGCGCATATACGATCCTTGTCAAATATATCTTGGCCAACTTCGCACTTGTATAGGTGGTTTTCACTGGGATAAAATGAGCCACTTTGGTCAATCGAGTCAACTACTACCCAGATAGAATCATATCCCGTTCGGGTTCTGGGAAATCCGGTAATGAAATCCATGCCAAGCTTATCCCACTTCCATTCGGGTATTGGCATAGGCTGTAGTAATCTGGCTGGCTTCTGATGCTCTGCTTTTACTCTCTGACATACATCACATACGGCTACATACTCGGCAATATCCTTCTTCATACCAGTCCACCAGAAACGATCCTTCAAATCCAAATACATCTTGGTGTTTCCGGGGTGAATCGAGTATGGTGAGTCATGAGCCTCCTGAAATATTAACTTCCTGATCTTTGCATTATTGGGCACATATACACTATCCTCAAACCATAAGGTGTCGTGCTCATGCTTACGAAAACCTTTGGACTTTCCTTTGCTCATCATCTCTTTTATCTCAGCAATCTCTTTGTCATACTTCTGAGCTTCACGGATCTTTCCCAACAATGTAGACTGAACTTCCATTGCTGCAACAAAACCTTTGGGAACAATCTCCAACCGAAGTTCCCTGAGATCCTCAGCTAACTCCTTTGATAATCCTCCGATTATGAGGGTATTCGTCCTTGTTTTCTTTATGGTTGTGTCCTATTTCTCCACAAAGCTTGTATGCACAAGGTTTCTTCATATCCTTTCCATAAGGCCTCAACTTCTGGGACACAAGACGAGATCTTGGCAGAGTCAACTTAAATTCTTCCCAAGTGGTTACTCTTTGCAATCCATTGATGGTTTGATACATCCTCCACCAAGTAGCAGCATCTCTTTCAAAGCACTGAAGAGCATGCTGGGCTATATCCTTTCTGGCTATAGGGTTATTCTCCATGTGATCCTCCATGTTCTGAATCCATTGGTCCATCTCCAATTGACTCATCGGTCGAGAAAATACAAGCTCATTTCCATTCATCCTCTAATGGGTCCATGGGTTTTTGGGGTGAGATAAGAGAGATCGAGAGGGATGCACACAATACAAACAAAAGTTTTGAAAGACAGGTTTTATTGTGGCTGTCGGAAAAACATCAAACAAATGACAGCTCACAACCGTCGCATCTAACGTAGGTATATAACTGGGGTTTGGTCTTCTAAAGGTCAATGTCGCCAAACTCTTCCAGTCTTGTTCATGTCTCCGATGGCTTATTCCGATCATGATTGTCCTTCTCAAGTTCTTTTGTCAAATCATCTCTCTTGACGCGAAGTCTCTCGCGACGTCCTTTAATATTTCTGGAGTGGCATTCCAAACTTCGACTTCAACTTCCTTGACATGAACCATGATCCCATCATCCTTCATCTGATTTAATCTCCGGTATCTCGAGGTTTTGTTCCTCCGTTTGGTTACTTCACTTCGGTTCTGAGTTCTTCACCAATTGCCTTCTTGTCAAATATTGCTTCTTGTAGGTCCATCTTAACTTCGATGTAACACTCGGATCCCGGTGATACACCACTAAGATTTAAAACGCATCTTTTCTTGACAGATGCTCCATCAGCCTTCTACCATCTATCCTTCCATGTATCTCGCATACTTAACTCCATACGGTGACAATGGCATAAGCGGCGATAACATCATGGATAGCGTGTTTCTGCTCTTGTCATTTCCATGGGCTATCATTCCATAGTTGATATCTCCTGCCTTAGGGTTTCCTTGGCAAAAACTTTGAGTTCTAATGCTCCACGTTCCGGTCTTTCTCTGACACACCTTGATCTCGGGGATTGATTACTTCCATAATCTCTCAATTCCATAAGCGTAACCTTCCTAGGTCATAAAATCTGGGAATTCTTCAAAGCCTTCAAATTCGCCTAGTCTTCGGAGTCTTCACCGTTGTAGTTTCCGTCATTGTAATGCACGGTAAAAATCCTCTTTAGTCCAAAGTAGTCTTAGTTGTCCGATATCTTGTACTCCTTGGAGTGGTCTCATCAGTCGAATCTTTGAGTGGTCAAAAGGGGAAAGGGGTATGGTCTTACTAAAAGGGGATATTTGAATAAGCTCAGAAGAGAAGAGAGGTAAAAGATCTTTTCAAAATGAAGTTGTAGAGAAAATCTTTCCGATGGGCTTGTCGATTTCTAGGGTCACGTCCTCAAACCAACATGTGCTCGATACCATCTTGTAGCGACCGACCGAATGGATCAAGTCTCGTGCTTAGTGTCATACCGGATCGGTATCTTGACACACACGATACTCAAGGATTTATAACGAGGTAAATCACATGTATAAAGTAACGTAAATACTATTACCTCAATCCAAAAATATAGCGAAGCAACAAGGTTGTGGATTCCCATCAACACCAACGGCAAAGTTGAGTATAGGAAATCGTAACCCTAACGTATCACTTACTGTCATAAATCGAAAAGTCTGCAACATGAAAAGTTGCAGCCCGAAAACGGGTCAACACATGGAATATGCTGGCAATGTAACACATAGAGAGTAATGAAAGAATAAGCTATACTACATGCATATATGGCTGGTGGAAAGCTCTATGGTTACAGTTTTGCATAAAGCCAATTTTTCCCTACATCAAAGGCATAAATTTTTAATTTAACTATCATGGTGGTTGAAACATCATTGAGAAGGTACCCCCAACTCAATGATCCCAATTAAAAGTAATCATTAACCCAACAAATTAATTTAAGTAACATGATGAGATACTTAAGATACTCCAAGTACTAGATACTCAAAATTGTCCATAACCGGGGACATGGCTAACCATGATTAGTTTGTACACTCTGCAGAGGTTTGCGCACTTTTCCCCACAAGACTCGATCGCCTCCGTTGGTTTCTCGCACTACATGGTGTTTGAGAAACGGATGAACGAGACACAGTCTTTCAGAAACATTAACTCTCTACTCCGGATAGATCATACCAAACCTATAAAACCCACTACCTGCTGATCTACCTCTTCAAGAGCTTCACGTAACTTACTCAACTATGCTAGAGCCCATAATAGCTTGTGGCTGCACACGGAAGTTTCTAGCATGAAAATATCTCGCCCTTTGAGCACGGGTGGCGAACCATAGGATGATCACACAGTATAACCCCGGATCTCCTAGGACAACACCGGTATAACCCTGTGTCCGGCAAGTCCATGGTATATCCCGTGGTGCCCCAACCAATCCACCCAGATGTGTATTAAAGTAGCCACCTTAAGTTAAACCTTAGTTAACAATAATCTCTCACCTCTTTCATGAATATCTCTCAAACCCAAACCACGTCTACGAGCATAGAAAAGCGATATAAGCAGCACGTAGAAGTAACTCAAGGGTTTGATAGTAACAGGGCAATAGGTTCCTACCTCATCATCTACTTCCCAACCCACAATTTAATGACATCCTAACCATGCAATGTTTGAGGGTTGAAACTAATGCATAAAAACTGGGTATGAAAAGGGTATGATCAAGTGTTACTTGCCTGCAAAGTTGATGAAGATGATTCGCACTCAAAACTCTTGATAGGTCTACTCGTCACACTCCGGTCAATCTATCGTAAGCAAGCAATAGTAACCACACATAAGCAATCAATCTAAACATCGGACCGAACGAAGAAACAATTCGGAAAACTTCAAAACCAAGCAAATAATTATCGCAACATAAAACAATTTCTAACAGTACCAAAATTGTGTGTATTTGGCCTTATCAGAAAATTTATGTCAAGAGCTTTAATTTGCAAAAAGAATCAACTAAATCGGAGTTACGAAACTCAAGTTACGATCAAACGAAGTTTGAATACAAATCTGTTTGAATTCAAATTTTAAAACTTTCGAAAACATGTTTGAGTTGGATTAGTGGATAGAGGGGATCGTAACGAAGAAGTGAGCGTTGGTTTCGTTGGATTTGGATAAACGAGTAAAAAGTTATGGTCGTTTGAAAAACAGGGACTAATCTGTGAAGAAAATTATCACGAATAGGTCCCTGGCGTTTTTAAACAGAAAAGGAAAAATCTAAATAGCGAACGTTCGCTACCGAACACTAACGAACGAAAATTGTTCGCTAATGAACCTAATCTGATATACGTTCGTTAAATAACTAGATTAAAAGAAAAACCGTTTTTTTTAAAACGAAACTAAAAAAAATAAACCGGATCGGACCGGGCGGTTTTACCGGTCGGCGGTGGTCTGGCGGTTTTCTTTGAGAAAACCGGCGGTGGCGGCGGTTTACTCCGGCAAGTCCGGCGAGGCGGCGCGGGGCTCCGGCGGGCGGCTCCGGTCGTCGGAGGAGACGGCGGCGGCGACGGAAGAGGCGCGCTGGGCGCGCAGCAGTGCTTGGTGGTGCAATGGCCAGGCATGGGCGGCGGCTTTGGCGGCGGCTGGTGGATCTCGCCGTGGCGGCGACTTGGCGGCGGCGAGCGAGAGAGAGGAGAGTCGGGCGTCGGGCCCGGTATTTATGGGGAGGGCCGCGACTTGGCGTCGGGGGGCAGAGGGAGACCGGGCGGCACGGACGCCGAGGTCGGCGTGGTGGCGTCGTGGTGGCGGACTCCGCTCGGGAGGAAGGCGGTCTGGCTGGGTTGGGCCTGGCTGGGCAGGTCTTGGGCTGGCTCGGCCTCTGGCTGGGCCGGCTGGCTCGATCGACTTGGCCAATTTTTTTTATAAACATTTTTTAACATGCACAAACAAAAAGTAATAAAACAAAAGAAATAAAATTCTATATAGGCATATTATATATCAAAATTTTCAGAAAAAGATTTCCTACAACATGGACATTATTCTAGCTTTAAATAAAATACACACAAATTCAAATAAAGAAAAGAGTGCTTGGCTCTAATAAAATCCAATAAAATCATTTTAAAAATACCAAAATGGTTTCAAATTTATTTCTCTCATTTTTCGAGGTAGGGAATCATGTAACCCTATTTTCCATATATTTTATTTTGGAGAAAATAATTTGAATAAAACCCAAATAACTCCAAATTGAAAATAAATTCAAAAGAACTTTGAATTAAATTCTTTGAAACTCCCAACTCGTATTTCATATAATTTGAAGAAGTCATTTTATCTTCTCTCGTGAAAATCATTGAGTTGCATAAAGTTTTAGAATTGGAAATATTCTCAAATGAAATTCAAATATTTTCAACACCCCTTGTCATTTAAATAAATGGAAGAAGTCATGTCATCTTCTCTCCAGGGTTTTGTGATGAAAAGAATTTGAATTCCCGAAGATCATAAAAGCAAAAATGAAAGTTTGGGAAAGTCCTTTTATTCCCTCTCATTTAACTTCCAAAAGTTTCGAATTCACTCACTTTTAGTCAATCAATCAAACAATCAATCAAAACTATCTATTTGTTTATAACATTCCAAAATTTAGAATTTTGGGATGTTACAGCAAGCAAAGCTAAATAAAATAAAATGACGCTCCAAGCAAAACACATATCATGTGGTGAATAAAAATATAGCTCCAAGTAAAGTTACCGATGAACGAAGACGAAAGAGGGGATGCCTTCCGGGGCATCCCCAAGCTTAGGCTCTTGGTTGTCCTTGAATACTACCTTGGGGTGCCTTGGGCATCCCCAAGCTTAGGCTCTTGCCACTCCTTATTCCGTAGTCCATCGAATCTTTACCCAAAACTTGAAAACTTCACAACACAAAACTTAACGAAGATCTCGTAAGGCTCCGTTAGTATAAGAAAATAAAACCACCACTTAGGTACTGTTGTGAACTCATTCTAAATTCATATTGGTGTAATATCTACTGTATTCCAACTTCTCTATGGTTCATACCTTCCGATACCACTCATAGATTCATCAAAATAAGCAAACAACACATAGAAAACAGAATCTGTAAAAAACAGAACAGTCTGTAGTAATCTGTATCAAACATATACTTATGGAACTCCAAAAATTCTAAAATAAATTGGTAGACCTGAGGAATTTGTCTAGTAATCATCTGCAAGAAGAATCAACTAAATAGCACTCTCCAATAAAAAGTTGTAGCTAATCTGGTGAGCGCTAAAGTTTCTGTTTTTTACAGCATGATCATAAAGACTTCACCCAAGTCTTCCCAAAGGTTCTACTTGGCACAAACACTAATTAAAACACAAAACCACATCTAAACAAAATCTATATGGAATATTTATTACTATACAGATCCAAAAAGCAAAAAACTAAAATAACATTGGGTTGCCTCCCAACAAGCGCTAACGTTTAACGCCCCTAGCTAGGCATGATGATTTCAATGATGCTCACATAAGATAAGAATTGAGGCATAAAGAGAGCATCATGAATAATATTACTAGCACATTTAAGTCTAACCCACTTCCTATGCATAGGGATTTTGTGAGCAAACAACTTATGGGAACAAGAATCAATTTGCATAGGAAGGTAAAACAAGCACAACTTCAAGATTTTAAGCACATAGAGAGGAAACATGATATTATTGCAATTCCTACAAGCATATATTCCTTCCTCATAATAATTTTCAGTAGCATCATGAATGAATTCAACAATATAACCAGCACCTAAAGCATTCTTTTCATGATCTACAAACATAGAAAATTTACTACTCTCCACACAAGCAAAATTCTTCTCATTCGGAATAGTGAGAGTATTATAAGAGACTTGAATACTATAAATTGTTACCACATTAAAAGAGTAATGTTCAGAAAAAGGGGAATCATAATCATGACAAGTTTTATAAATATAATCATCACTACTTTTTATAGCATAAGTTTCATCACAATAATCATCATAAGTAGCAACTTTGTTCTCATCATAATTGATTGAAACCTCTTCCAAGATAGTGGACTCATCACTAAATAAAGTCATGACCTCTCCAAATCTACTTTCATAAATATATAAGATTCAATATCCTCCAAAATAGTGGGATCACTACTTCCTAAAGTTGACACTCTTCCAAACCCACTTTCATCAATATAATCATCATAGGTAGAAGGCATGCTATCATCATAATAAATTTGCATATTAAAACTTGGGAGACTAAAAATATCATCTTCATTAAACATAGCATCCCCAAGCTTGGGACAAACATTAATTGCAGCAAATATATTCTCAAAAACATCATCTTCATCAAACATAGCATCCCCAAGCTTGGGCCTTTTCATATCAAAAGCATAATCACTCTCATCATTAATAGTATGGATAGCACCAATAGTATAGAAATTATCATATTCTTCCAAGCAAGTGCCAAAAAGATTCTCAAGATCATAAGAAGTATCATTATCTTTCCAATCATAATCATCACAACAAGCAATAGGCATAACGAGATCATCATCAAGTGCATCATCTTCCACAATTATTTTTGATTCATTTTCATGAGGTACAACAATAATAGGAGCAACATTATTTGGGAGAGATATATTTTTACCTCTCTTCCTTTTTCTTTTCTTCCTCTTCACCACATCATGTGTGGGTTCAATCCTCTTTTTGGAGCTCCTTATTAATGAAATTGGTTGAATAGAAGGCTCCTCCTCGTTACCTGATTCATCATAAGAAATAATAGGAGGATATTGGGAAGTCTCTTCCCTTTCATTAGTACTCTCTTCATCTTCTATTTGTTTTCTTTTCTTTATGTAATTGGCAATATAAGGATTTTCAATGCAATTCACCGCACAATACATATAAATTTCCTCTAGATCAAAACCAAGAAGTTTGTCACGGGCAAATACAGGAAGATGCTTAGTTATACGTTTCATTTCTTCGTAACCCATAAGCAAACTAAGTTCATTATAATGTGCAAGGGAAATCAAGTCATCACAATTTTTGGACACGATTAGATCATGAAACAATTTGCATTGGATAGTTAAATGACCCCGTTCATTGCAAAGTTCACAAGTATGGCCAAGAAAATTTAAATTTTCAGCACAAACATCTAGCCTTTCTTGCAACAATTTAGTTTCTAAATGCTTATGCCTCTTGCAATATCTATCTTCCCTATTTGGTGTGTACTTGCAAACCCAATGCACTCCACAAAAATTGACATGTTTATAGGAGACATTTTCATCATAACTAGTGCAATCATCATTAGTACTATGGATATTCAATGAGTTCATACTAACAACATTGCAATCATGCTCATCATTCAAAGATTTAGTGCCAAACATTTTATAGACTTCTTCTTCTAGCACTTGAGCACAATTTTCCTTTTCATCATACTCACGAAAGATATTAAAAATATGAAGCGTATGAGACAAACTCAATTCCATTTTTTTGGTAGTTTTCTTTTATAAACTAAACTAGTGCTAAAACAAGAAACAAAAAGATTCGATTGCTAGATCTAAAGATATACCTTCAAGCACTCACCTCCCCGGCAACGGCGCCAGAAATTGCTTGATGTCTACTTCGCAACCTTCTTCTTGTAGACATTGTTGGGCCTCCAAGTGCAGAGGTTTGTAGGACAGTAGCAAATTTCCCTCAAGTGGATGACCTAAGGTTTATCAATCCGTGGGAGGCGTAGGATGAAGATGGTCTCTCTCAAGCAACCCTGAAACCAAATAACAAAGAGTCTCTTGTGTCCCCAACACACCCAATACAATGGTAAATCGTATAGGTGCACTAGTTCGGCGAAGAGATGGTGATACAAGGGCAATATGGACGGTAGATATAGGTTTTTGTAATCTGAAAATATAAAAGCAGCAAGGTAACTAATGATAAAAGTGAGCGTAAACGGTATTGCAATGCTAGGAAACAAGGCCTAGGGTTCATACTTTCACTAGTTTAAGTTCTCTCAACAATAATAACATAATTGGATCATATAACTATCCCTCAACATGCAACAAAGAGTCACCCCAAAGTCACTAATAGCGGAGAACAAACGAAGAGATTATGGTAGGGTACGAAACCACCTCAAAGTTATTCTTTCCGATCAATCCATTGGGCTATTCCTATAAGTGTCACAAACAGTCCTAGACTTCGTAGTAAAATAACACCTTAAGACACAAATCAACCAAAACCCTAATGTCACCTAGATACTCCAATGTCACCTCAAGTATCCGTGGGTATGATTATACAATATGCATCACACAATATCAGATTCATCTATTCAAACCAACACAAAAGTACTTCAAAGAGTGCCCCAAAGTTTCTACCGGAGAGTCAAGACGAAAACGTGTGCCAACCCCTATGCATAGGTTCATGGGTGGAACCCGCAAGTTTATCACCAAAACATACATCAAGTAGATCAATAGAATACCCCATTGTCACCAGGAGTATCCCACGCAAGACATACGTCAAGTGTTCTCAAATCATTAAAAGGCTCAATCCGATAAGATAACTTCAAAGAGGAAACTCAATCCATTACCAGAGAGTAGAGGGGGAGAAACATCATAAGATCCAACTATAATAGCAAAGCTCGCGATACATCAAGATCGTACCACCTCAAGAACACGAGAGAGAGATCAAACACATAGCTACTAGTACATACCCTCAGCCCCGAGGGTGAACTACTCCCTCCTCGTCATGGAGATCGCCGGGATGATGAAGATGGTCACCGGTGAGGGTCCCCTCCTCCGGCAAGGTGCCGAAATAGGGTCCCGATTGGTTTTTGGTGGCTACAAAGGCTTGCGGCAGCGGAACTCCCGATCTCTTCTGTTCTCCGAAGTTTTTAGGGTATATGGGAATATATAGGTGAAAGAAGTACATCAGGGGAGCCACGAGGGGCCCACGAGGGTTGAGGGCGCGCCCGGGGGGTGGGCGTGCCCCCTGCCTCGTGCCTTCCTTGTTTATTCCCTGACGTGCACTCCAAGTCCCCTGGATTGCTTCCGTTCCAAAAATCACGTTCCCGCAGGTTTCATTCCGTTTGGACTCCGTTTGATATTCCTTTTCTGTGAAACACTGAAACAAGGGAAAAACCAGAAACTGGCACTGGGCTCTCGGTCAATAGGTTAGTCCCAAAAATAATATAAAAGTGCATAATAAAGCCCATAAACATCCAAGACAGATAATATAATAGCATGGAACAATCAAAAAATTATAGATACGTTGGAGACGTATCAATGGACAAACGATCGATACCTGAACAGAGTGTGAGAAGGCGGTTCAGAGCATCGGGAATAGATCATCTCTCGGAGGGTGGCTCGTGACAACAAATAAAGCCAAGAGCATATGATACTTCGGAATAAAGGATATACAGGAGAGTCAGGTTCCGATCCCGTGGAACTGTGGGTTATGGGCCCACCATGTGGGTTAAAAGTAGCAAGGGGGCCGATAGCAAGGCATGTCAGATGATAGACTGTCAGTTATGTTGCCAACAATGTTGGTACCAAGGGCGAGGGAGGAAGAGAACTATTTTTCCTGCTCGTTGAATGAGGCAGACCAATAGGCAAAGTTCTCATCCATCGGTGGCTATCGGAATGTCAACAACAACAATAACAGGGTCTTATTGACAGAGTTGTACAACCGAGGTGTTTACATAAGCAGGGAATTATTACTACTTATATAAGTTAGATTACAAGAAAGGTTAAACAAAACAATGGAAAGGAAAAAATGATTTGTATATTAATCAGACCAATGGAAAGGAAAATGTGTTTATACCCGCGTATCAAGGGTATATCTTCCTCAAGGAAAGGAAGAGCACGATATTAATGATAGGGCTCCAAGTATGTAAGCATTTAGTCAAAGGGGCAAGGAATTTATGAGGTTTACCCATACAATTGTGTTTGGATAATTGATCAAGAAACATTTTGCATGGCACGTCCAATGTTCCTGTTGACGTTAAGAGTACCACGATCATGCTTCGGGATATCATTGACATGGTCATCAGGTAAAGATCGGACCTTGGGAACACCAAGGATCCATCGATAATTTCTAGAACATCTCATGCAATTTTATCAAGGAAAAGATGAGAAGGTGGTCGATGGGTTCAACAGCAACCCATCGACATGTCACAAAGGATGTATTTCCAGAATCTATATGAACAAGTTTGCGTTGGGGGAATCAAGAATGTTGTCGATGATAACACAAATCATCGAGGGACAAGGATGGGATTTATCATCATGAATTGGATTGATATCCTGGAAGAGCTCAGAAAGTTGATGATGATCATGACACATTTGCCAAGAGATTTCATGAAGATGTAATCAATTGACGATGACATCAAGTCAAAGGAATGATGAAGCGAAAGGTTATTGGAACCACGAGTAAGGCACAAACTCGAAATCAAGCTTGTTGTTCAAGGCGAAATGATATGACGAGGAAGATCGACGTAAGCTTAACTCATCGTCGAAAATTGTGCTCTGGGAAGGACCGCGTAACACAGTTAAAATTTAGCACGATAATGATATAAACAATCGGGCTAGGAATGACACTGAAGGATTATTAAACTCGTAAGCAACGAAAGTTACTTAGAGTTATTGAATCGGAGTGCGGAATCGATTCACTTATCGGTGTTCTCGGTTGACAAACAACACAGAACCCATGAAGGGACAAAGACATGGTAAGGTAGTACTTCATCAAAAGTTCATAAGATGTAGTGCAATGACATGATATCCTCGAGATACCAGGGGTAATACTCGAAGGTAGATCATAATAGAGGTTGGGCAGCCGCATTGACCTACAAAAGACATGTGATTTAACTTGTCCAAGAAATGGGACCAAAGAAGAACAATCATGGTCGGAACCACGGTTGCAAAGGATCAAATCACCGATACCAGATGATATTATATCAAGGAAATTAGTTTTTTTAGGAGTTTCTATGGTAAGACTTGCATCGTGTCCATGGGCATGAACGCAGAGTTCAAGGTCGACTCCCACTTCTTCAATGCATAACTTTTCATTCACTTCTCATTTTCGAAGAAGTTGCAATGTTGGAATTTTATCTAGCAAAACACCAGAAGAGTAAGACTCGTGAAAACTCCCGAGTTCACAGGGATTAGGGAAGGCATAGGTTCAACCCATAGGGGAATCATAGGGACATATACCACAAACTTCAAGAGTAAATAACACAAGCTTGAAAGCCGAGAATGGTTAGCCAAATCAGAGAAAACAATTTACCAAAGGCTTTATATATCGGGGGAAGAACTCACAAGGTTATTGAATATGAAGGACGTTGTCGGATGAAGTCCAACAAAGAATCTGGTTGTCCACAAAGGATCTGATGTGAGCATCGGTACTCAACCAGAAGAAGAAGAATGCAAGGAGATCAGAAGATAGAAACAACTGACTAATTCAAAGCTCAATTGCAAAGGAATTATGAATTCCAAGTCAAGGGATCAGAAGCAACGCTGTGATTAGGGATAGATAAGTTGAATAGTCGGGTAAAATCGACGGCAATTTGATTGGTCGAGAACCAGCTCCTGTTCAAAGTGACGTCTGAACCGGAAGGATGAATCCTAGGATCTGATTGAGGATTTCAAGCAGTCGCAACAAATTGGATGAAGGGACTCGAAACGATAGAGACCTAGGATGTGAACGGAGATTACTAGAAATATGGAATTAACCATAATGCCGGCACGCAAGACTTTCCAAAGCAATATGTTGCAAAGGATTCTTGGAAGGTCGAATAGCATTTTGGGATATTTTGTGAAACACATGAATAACTAGGAATGAACAAATCCTCGATAAGTGTGAGGAATTATTCGAACATGTATTCATGCGGAAAAGGAGCTGCAAGGCAGCAGGCGCAACGGATTTTCGGAATATTGAAAAGTATTTCAGGGTATCTCTACCTACTAATAAACCAGCGATTGCTTCTGGTCGTACGTCATCGGCGTTTTTGTGAAAAAGCCCCTCCATTTCTTTGAAATAAACCGCAGTCCCTGTTTAAGTGGCACTCTGATAAAACATTTCATGTTTTTCGTAAAAGCCCCTACATTTGTTAGAAATTATGCCCACAGCCCTTATCTCTTGTTGGACTGGCTCACCACCGCGCGTCTCAGCCACAGCCTGCCCGTCACGCACGATCAAGGACTAATTCATTCATCTATTCAATATTCAATAGTCCCACATCGCTAATTTATATCCAATTATCTCAATTTATATACTCTTTTGAGTTTTCTAGGATATCAACAAGGAGAAGCTAAGGATTGGGGATTCCACAGTCTGACAAAAAGAACATGAAAGAGACACGATCTGAAGATACAAAAAAATTGGTTCTAGGATATCAACAAGGAGAAGCTAAGGATCTGGATTCCAGACAGTCTCACAAAAAGAACATAAAAGAGCCTGAGGGGAGGGGCAGGTCGGGATCCCAACGGCGGTGGGCGCAGGTGCGGTGTATTTGGGGGGAAAGAGGTGGGGGAAATCGGGATGTTGGGTGCTGAACGCTGCGAGAGCCTCGCGAAAAGAGAAAAGAGATTGCGAGAAGACCCAGGAAGAGCGCCACCTCATCTACCCATCCGGACGTAGCTAGCTAGCGTGGCAATCCCTCAAAAAAACATACTGACCGTCCTAGCATGGCAATCCCTCAAAAAAACATACATCTTCCAATCGTGTGTTGCTTTATTTTTAATTGCCTTTTCTGAAGGTTGAATTGGACACATCTAAAAAAGGTTGAATTTGGATTTTACAAAAAGTTGAATTTGACTCTTATTCATACAAACTAAATTGTCTTCGGGCGTTGTTGATTCCGGTTCATACGAGTGCGTAACAATTCGTCGACACCAAAAACACAGACGTTTTACGTGTCATGATAATAGAGTCTTTAGTTGATCTCAATGAAGCTATTGTTTCGGATCAAGAAAAGGATGTCATGCCTAATGACTAAGAGCATCTACAATCGGGCCTCTCAAACCCACCTCATACGCCCGGGCTGGCCGTCTAGTCACTGCCCGATCGTGAAATTTCAACTCAGACGGATGCCACAAACGGACCTCAAACGCCTGGGCTGACTGACACCCTTCATATCCAGCCCAAATATGAGGCGGATATGGGGCGCCCGGGCGCGCTCAGGCACGCCTGTCGACCCTGCTGCAGGTTGTAGCGGTCCCACTACAGCGACCGAATCTCCTCCCTCTCTCATCGGTGCACCCAAATTTTAGTCCCACATCGTCGGGCGAGGCCGGCGCCGCTCGGCTTAAATAGTTGCTCCGGCGGATGGCGGCAAGCTTGGTTATTGTTGTGTAGGTCTATCAATTCTCGCATGTGTGATCGAGATAAATTTGAAACTATATTGCATTTCATGGACCGATGATTGTTCATCGAGTGGCTAGTTTGCCTCGATCATATACGTTGATACCCCTACTACAATGACAATTGATTTTTATTTTGTTCACCAAGTTTTATAGACACATTGTGATTGAAAAAAATACTAAGATTAATATTTTCTTGTGAAGAAGTTCTCACCATGAATCATAGAAGATTCCTTCTATGTTTTAATTATAGAAGATTCATACTGAGAGACTATTTCCTCCACAAAGGATGCAGTGATGTTAGAAGCTTGTCGCTTTTGGACGACCCGACTATTTAAGCGGTCGACTAGCTCATCAAGCGGCAAGGTTGGCCTAAACGAATGCAAAAATCTTAATTAACGTGCAATTTCCTGTGTGTTTGGACAGCCCATCTGGCCCAAGATGGACGTTGTGATCGTCGTGCATGGCCCTACATGTAATTGTTGTTTTGGAAATAAGGTATGTGGTTGCAAATGTTAAAATTTGAGGCACGCTCGGTCACTGTCCACAGCGCGTCCGCGGATATTTGAGGGCCCAAATTTGCAACATCCAGCTGTAGACGCTCTAATGTCCCTAATGATGGACACGTTGGACGTGGTATGGAGCAACTTGATAATCACCTAATATACACTTTTGCCCTAGATATTGATGCTATGGAGGAACAACAACAATTGCATCCATGCTTAAATTACTTTGGAAGTGCTACATGCACACCATTTCTTTATCGTAATAAAATGATTAATCTGTCGATGTGGTATATTTTTCACTAGGCATTGACGATCTGATCTACAACGTTGTTCGGTTTCTTATTCTCTACTTGGCAAATCTGATTAATAATAATTGATGTTTGCTTTCCAGTGAAGCACATAAACTTCTTCTCCTCCCATTGCAACGCACGGGCAATTTTCCTAGTCTTGTAATAACATGAGCAATTGGAAAAGAAGGTTTGGACGGCAAGTGTATGTGGCTATCCATAGGGATTCATCGGTGGTAGGGAATTGCAATGGCGAAGGGCACATGGGTCTCGGGAAAACAACGAAGAGTATCTTCAGAATCTTCTGGTGCGCCAAGCGACCATCTGGAATGAGGGGCTCTCCGGGAGGAAGTAGTTATGAGAACCTAAGGTTAGAGTTAGTAAAATCTTTAACCCGAATAGAAGAGAGATCAGAGTCCTAGAGTAAAGACGAGGAATATAAGATCCTAATACCACCCAATGGCGATGTGGGCCCGTAAGCCACAGAACCATGTTAGTAAAAGTTTTGTAACGACTAGACTCAACTTCAGCCAAGGAGTTGGAAAGGGGCTACCTACAGGCAGTCAGCTCTGATACCAACTTGTGACTCCCTCGATTCAACTATACACTAATCATACACGCAAATGTGTACGATCAAGATCAAAGACTAACGGGAAGATATCACAACACAACTCTAGACACAAATTAAAACAATACAAGCCTTATATTACAAGCCAGGGGCCTCGAGGGCTCGAATACATCAGCTCGAATACACAAGAGTCAGCGGAAGCAACAATATCGGAGTACAGACATAAGTTGAACAAGTTTGCCTTAAGAAGGCTAGCACAAAAGCAACAATGATCGAAAAGGCAAGGCCTCCTGCCTGGGAGCCTCCTAGCTACTCTTGGTCGTCGGCGACCTCCACGTAATAGTAGGCACCCTCGGTGTAGTAGTAATCGTCGGTGGTGACATCTGGCTCCTGGACTCCGTCATCTGGTTGCATCACTCGAGAAGAATGGAAAAGGGGGAAAAGAGGGAGCAAAGCAACCGTGAGTACTCATCCAAAGTACTCGCAAGCAAGGATCTACACTACATATGCATCGGTGTCAATGAAAAGGGTAGTATCTGTGGACTGGACTGCAGAATGCCAGAAGAGAAAAGAAAGCCTAGCCTATCGAAGACTAGAATCTTCAAGCAGCTTCAAGCATCTTGCAGCATCATAAGAGATAAGAGTAGCATAAGGTAAAGTAGTAGTAGTGTCATCTGTTGGAAATATGCCCTAGAGGCAATAATAAAATGGTTATTATTATATTTCCTTGTTCATGATAATTGTCTATTGTTCATTCTATAATTGTATTAACCGGAAACCGTAATACATGTGTGAATACATAGACCACAACATGTCCCTAGTAAGCCTCTAGTTGACTAGCTCGTTGATCAATAGATGGTCATGATTTCCTGGCCATGGACATTGGATGTCGTTGATAACGGGATCACACCATTGGGAGAATGATGTGATGGACAAGACCCAATCCTAAGCATAGCACAAGATCGTGTAGTTCGTTTGCTAGAGCTTTTCTAATGTCAAGTATCATTTCCTTAGACCATGAGATTGTGCAACTCCCGGATACCGTAGGAGTGCTTTGGGTGTATCAAATGTCACAACGTAACTGGGTGACTATAAAGGTGCACTACATGTATCTCCGAAAGTGTCTGTTGGGTTGGCACGTATCGAGACTAGGATCTGTCACTCCGTATGACGAAGAGGTATCTCTGGGCCCACTCAGTAATGCATCATCATAATGAGCTCAATGTGACTAAGGAGTTAGCCACAGGATCATGCGTTATGGAACGAGTAAAGAGACTTACCGGTAACGAGATTGAACGAGGTATGGGGATACCGACGATCAAATCTCGGGCAAGTAACATACCGATAGACAAAGGGAATTGAATACGGGATTGATTGAATCCCCGACATCGTGGTTCATCCGATGAGATTGTCATGGAACATGTGGGAGCCAATATGGGTATCCAGATCCCACTATTGGTTATTGGCCGGAGAGGTGTCTTGGTCATGTCTGCATGGTTCCCGAACCAGTAGGATCTACACACTTAAGGTTCGGTGACGCTAGAGTTGTTATGGGAAATAGTATGTGGTTACCGAAGGTTGTTCTGAGTCCCGGATGAGATCTCGGACGTGACAAGGAACTCTGGAATGGTCTGGAGGTGAAGATTGATATATTGGACGAAGGGTATTAGAGTCCGGAATTGTTCCGGGGGTACCGGGTGATGACCAGCGTGTCCGAAAGGGATTTCGGAGGCCCCGACAAACATTGGGGGGCCTTATGGGCCAAGGGGAGGGGGCACATCAGCCCACTAAGGGGCTGTGCGCCCCTCCCACCCATCTCACATAACGTGGAGAGGTGGGGGCGCCTCCCCTGGGGCAGCCACCCCTCTCGGCTTGGGGGCAAGTTTCCTAGGGGTGGGGGCGCCCAAACCCATCTAGGGTTTCCCCTGTGGCCGCCGCCCCTCCCCTAGGGAAACCCTAGGGCGCCTCCTCCTCCCCCTTCCCCCTATATATAGTGAGGGAGAGAGTGGGCAGCCGCACCCCTTCCCTGGCGCAACCCTCTCCTCCTCCAACTGCTCCTCCTCCTCCGTAGTGCTTAGCGAAGCTCTGCCGGAGAACCACGAGCTCCATCGCCACCATGTCGTCGTGCTGCTGGAGTTCTGCCTCAACTTATCCCCTCCCCTTGTTGGATCAAGAAGGAGGAGACGTCCCCGGGCTTTACGTGTGTTGAACACGGAGGCGCCGTCCGTTCGGCGCTAGATCGGATCTTCCGCGATTTGAATCCCCGCGAGTACGACTCCATCAACCGTGTTCTTGTAACGCTTCCGCTTAGCGATCTTCAAGGGTATGAAGATGCACTCCCTCTCTCTCGTTGCTAGCATCTCCTAGATTGATCTTGGTGACACGTAGGAAAATTTTGAATTATTACTACGTTCCCCAACAGTGGCATCATGAGCTAGGTCTATGAGTAGATTCTATGCACGAGTAGAACACAAAGTAGTTGTGGGTGATGATTTGGTCAATTTGCTTACCGTTACTAGTCTTATCTTGATTCGGCGGCATTGTGGGATGAAGCGGTGTTGGTGTCAAAACCGGCGGATCCCGGGTAGGGGGTCCCAAACTGTGCGTCTAGGCGGATGGTAACAGGAGACAAGGGACACGATGTTTTTACCCAGGTTCGGGCCCTCTCGATGGAGGTAATACCCTACTCCTGCTTGATTAATATTGATGATATGGGTAGTACAAGTGTAGATCTACCACGAGATCAAGGAGGCTAAACCCTAGAAGCTAGCCTATGGTATGATTGTTGTTAGTCCTCTGGACTAAAACCCTCCGGTTTATATAGACACCGAATAGGTTAGGGTTACCTGAGTCGGTTACAATGGTAGGAGATCTACATATCCGTATCGCCAAGCTTGCCTTCCACGCCAAGGAAAGTCCCATCCGGACACGGGACGAAGTCTTCAATCTTGTATCTTCATAGTCCAGAGTCCGCCAATGGTGATAGTTTGGCTATCCGGACACCCCTAATCCGGACTCCTCGGTAGCCCCGAACCAGGCTTCAATGACGATGAGTCCGTAGCGTTGATTGTCTTCGGCATTGCGAGGCGGGTTCTTCTCCAAATTCCATATACTTGTTGAATAGTGTCCGACTTTTGATAAATGCTGCGCTCCTTGGCTTCTACGCCCAATAATGGCCATCTTCCACGTGTTTGAATGAATGCGAAAAGCCAGGGTATTTTTACACTTACCCCCCTAGCTGCGCAAATGAGCTGCCTATAAAAGGGGCGAGGATCTAGATCTGAGTCTTCCAAACCAAGGGATTTCTTCCCCCGGCCTTCATGGTTCCGGTTCGAGCCGGACTTGCCACCTACAAGGGCGGAAAGCAAGCGGAGAGTGTCCCCGATCCCTCTAAAGGAGAGAGGGTATGCTCCATCTCTTAGCTAGTAAGAGGACTTGGATTTCCAATCCATCCGTTTCTCCGGGGGCTCTTAGAGTTCTACGGCCTCCAGTTGCACCACCTTACTCCTGCCTCCATCTTGCACATCGCGGGCTTCGTGTCCCTTTGCGAACTGTTCTTGGGCGTCGAGGCTCATTTCGGGCTGTGGAAGAGATTATTCTGCCTAGTACCCCGCTCTCATGAGGGGTCAATATATCAAGTGGGCGGAGCCGAGCTATGGCCCATCGCCGGGACTGGATACCTATCCGGAACCCGAAGAAGGCGTCCAAGACCGGCCTTGAATGGTTTTACATGGAGGGCGTCCGCTACGGATCCTGTTCGGATCGGCCTTCCGGAGTTCAGCAATGCTCCTCTGAAGAAGCGCCTAAGCTGGCGCCCTCGGAGCCCCGGAGGAAAATGACCGGGATGTTCTCTGTCGATGAGCGAATAAGGTTCTTGGCTCATGCAGATTGACCATGATTGGAGTCATGGCAATCTGCATTATGAGGGGAGTGCAGCCGCTCCAATATAGGGGCCACCCATGTGGGATTTCAGCGGGAGGACGATGCCACCAGCCATGGCCGCAAAGGGCGGGATCGGTCACCGAACTAGTGAAGATCTTATGCGCGGTATAAAGGGAGGAGGAGGATTTCCTCGCGTCAATCCATCAAGGAGTTTTCTTGAATAATCCTCGAAGCTGGGTAAGCAAACATCTTTGTGACCTGTCCGATCCATGTTCCGTGGTTAAATATCTCATTTCATGGTTTCTGCGCAGGAACTGCGCCGGACTGTGGAGAAGATAGACAGCCCGCCCCCACAACCCGAGGATCCGGAACGGCCCCTCGATCCGACCTCCGAAGAGGATCCGGATATAAAGGTGGATTTGATCGACGGGGTATTCCACCAACCTAGCATCGACAATGCTTTGGTTGCCATTGTGGCCGATTACCCCGGAATACTTCCAGCCCCGCAGGTAACTGAGACCAATGTCCCAATATTCTGATAATGACCCATCCGTGCTTATTTCTCTATCACCGTATACCAATGGTGTTTCGGAGGGGTACCTTCGAGGCAGGAAGCCGAGCCCGCGGCGGCTGGCCAACAAGGGGCAGTACGGCCCCGCAGGCTAAAAAGGAGTGCGGTCCGGATCGAAACTCTGCCGCAGCGGTATGGCGTGTCACCATGTTCCTAGGATGGATTCACGGAAGGCGTACTATGACGCTCTTTTCAGGAAAAAGCGCCATTGGATCGAGTCCGAGAGGTTGCCAATCGAACCTCTGCCGGCAGGCTCAAAGCCGGTCTAGAAGCGGAGGCAAACATGAGGCGTACGTCGAATGCTCCTCCGACAGAGGATGCCGACAGATTGTCCGCCACCAACTCCGAGGTGGAGAGCGCCTGAATCACAGGCGCCGCGGACAGTTCTTGATGACATGTTTCTCCCAAGAGGCCTTGAATGCCTTCAATTACGAGATCGCACCTCCGTGCGCTCAAGATGGTCTAGCGAGCCACGGAGCAGTATGTAAAGGACATACGGTAAGGAAATTTGTGATTATATATGCCAAGAGCCCCGAGACTTAAAATAGTTAGAATAACTGATTTAAGGATCATTTGTTATGCAGGATCTTACAAAAAAAGAATACCCGACTGTCCCAGGAGCTTGAAGAGTGCAAGGCCCAACTTGAGGCCGCACTAGCCGCTACAGGGGGAGCCATAGAGACCCCCTATGGTAATATACACTTCAAAAGATAAATAGTTTATGAAGTGCGGTGGGTGTGTAAATCTGACAAAAACATTGCAGATGGCGCCGGACTAGATCCGGACAAGAAGCAGCTTTGCGCCAGCTAAAGACCGGCGAGACCGTGCTTACGAGGGTGCGGCAGGAGAAAAATAACCTCCAAGATGCCAACACCAAGCTGGCTGAGGAGCTAAAGGATGTTCGTGCCTAGTTGTCTGACTCCGTAAAGGAGAATCGGCGGCTTCGTCGCGGCATTTTCAGTAAGTGCTTGAGCGAACTTTGAAAGAGTTCGGCAAGGAAGGTGACTAACATAAACATGTATGTAGGTTTGCTCACAGGTCGTCCTGAGGAGGAGATGCCCAGTTCTTGGTGATCTTCTTCCCGAATTGCGTCATTACCTGCACGAACGAGTCCGGCAGTGATGAAAGGCATCGGCCGAGCCTTGTGGCCATCTATCTCCCCGCCCAAGGCATTGGGGAGCTGGCGAGCGGCTTCAAGGAGCACGGCGGCGCTTCGACTATGGAAGATATCGGCTGCCGTCAAAGGCGCCAGGAGGCTGGGCCATGGTAAAGACGCTGTACACGGTGACCCAAACCACATGGCGAGGTCGGACTGTGGGGCTGATGGGATGGAGATCCTGTAAGCTTAGTGTACGGCCAAGTAGAATTGGCCTCCAAGTATTCCCAGCAAGATTGTAAATTAGATAGCCTATTAGATGGCATTGAGGAGGAATACAATGAGTCGAGTTGACTATGTAAAAATATGACATGAAAAAATGTCTTCTAGCCGGATTGTAGATCGTTTGTCATAGCGGACCTTTTCGCTTCGACCTCAGGACCCAATAGTCCGGTGTGTGTCCGAATACCTTCGTGGTTATATAAGAACCGGGATATGCATGGAGACAAGGCGTAGGGGTCATTATTGTTGTATCAGACAAGTGCCCAACTAGTTATGTAATATTACATGGGTAGTAAGAAACATCTTCCAGGGAGAATAGTTCCGTTAAGGGTTCCTTTCGCTGGGATGCATGCCCTAAAGTGCATGTCAAAGCTGCTATGAAAGCAGAAAATCATCTGGGGGCAGATGGGTAAATAGTTAAAAATCATCTTTCAGTTCACCGACCGAATATTCCCTTAAGAACGCTAGCTTTCGGCTTCACCCAGTCCGAGGTACACATCCGGCTGACCCGGCAGTAACAATCGCAGAGGTGCTCCCTTTACCACCTAGCCGAACAATCGGGAACGTAGGGGTAAGCACAAGAGCCAGGCAACCCAGCTTGGCCAAAACTTAAGTCATATTGATGCATATAATGGTGAATAAAAGGTACATGCAGAAGTTTAACGCATGTGTTGGGCATGAAGCCCGTATAAATAAGCTTCTGTTAAAGAAGCCCCCAGGTATAATGAGCGCGGACAGCGCGTCAAGTATGTGCGAAAAAAGCGCAAACGAGCCTCGAGAGGCTTCAAGAAGAAGGAGGAGGAAGGAGAGAAATAAAAGACAGCAAAAATATAAAATGTGGACGGAGGAAGGAGACGAACTTGGAGTCCGTCGCTTAGGCGTAGAATCTTCGTAGACGGGCTACGTTCCATGGGTTCGGCTCGAGTCAGTTATCCGATGCGTTTCGCAGACGGTATGCTCCGCCGGTCAGGACCTGGTCGATGATGAAGGGACCTTCCCATTTGGGCTTGAGTTTGTCCTTTTTCTTGTCCGCCAGGCGTAGAACTAGTTCGCCAATGTTATAAGCCTTGGCCCGTACTTCCCTGCTTTGATATCTTCAAGCCTGCTGTTGATAGAATGCGGAACGAGCTTTTGCCACGTCGCGCTCCTCCTCCAATGCGTCCAAACTGTCCTACCGATCGAGCTCGGCTTCTCTTTCTTCATACATGCGCCTTGAGTTGAGTCATGTATTATGTCGCAGGGCAAGACTGCCTCTGCGCCGTCATCATAAAGAATGGTGTGAATCCGGTAGTACGATTCGGCGTGGTCCGCAGCCCCAGTACGGAGTCGAGCTCCTCAACCCGGTCGTGTTAGATTCCTTGAGGACCACACTAGTGCGGGTTTAATGCCGCATGATTAGACCATTTGCTCGTTCGACTTGGCCGTTGGTTTGAGGGTGATAGACGAGGCATAATCGAGCTTGATGCCCATGTTTTTGCACCATAATTTGACCTCATCGGCCGTGAAGTTGGTGCCGTTATCGGTGATGATCTTGTGGGGACACCGTAACGGTGCACTTCCCCGATATGAAGTCTATCACCGTCCGGATTCGCCGTTTTAACGAGCTTGGCCTCTATCCATTTGGTGAATTTATCCACCATGACCAATAGGTATTTTTGCTTGTGGGTTCCTCCCTTAAGGGGTCCAACCATGTCAAGCCCCCAAACCGCGAACGGCCAGGTGATGGGTATAGTTTTGAGGACGGTGGGTGGCATGTGGCTTTGGTTAGCAAAAAGCTGGCAACCGACGCATCGTTGGATTAAATCCTGTGCATCTACCCGGGCCGTCGGCCAATAAAATCTTGTACGGAAGGCCTTGCCTACAAGGGCTCGGGCTGCAGCGTGGTGCCCATCCAGTCCGGCATGAATTTCAACTAGGAGGTTTCGCCTTTCCTCTTCGGAGATACACCTTTGAAGGACTCCTGTAGTGCTTTTCTTATAAAGCTCTCCCTCATGGACTTTGTAGGCTTTAGATCGCCGTACTATGCAGCGAGCCTCATTTTGGTCTTCGGGGAGTTCTTGCCTAGTTAGGTAGGCTAGGAATGGTTCCATCCACGGGCGATAACCGCCATTATTTAAGTGGCGGAGGTGTTATCTCGGGGCGAGCCTCCGGTTGTGTCGAGTGTTCGGCGTCGAGCGGTGCGGTTGGGTCGGATTGTAATTGCGGACTCCTTCCCATAGTACGGATGGCTTGAACAACCGTTCGAGAAAGATATTGGGTGGGGCGGCATCGCGTTTGCACCGATGCGTGCCAATATATCCGCCGCTGGTTGTTATCCGGGCTATATGATGAAATTGAGCCCTTGAACCATGCTGACATTTTTAGGACCGCATTGCGGTATGCTGCCATTTTCGGATATTTGGCATCAAAGTCTCCGTTTATTTGAGATATTGCAAGGTTCGAATCCCCGCGCACCTCTAGGCGTTGAATGCCCATGGAGACTGCCATCCCGAGGCCGTGCAGAAGGGCCTTGTATTCGACTGCGTTGTTGGAGTCCGTATACATTGTCTGAAGGACGTATTGGACTGTGTCCCCGGTTGGGGACGTCAGGACGACGCCAGCCCCCAGCCGCCAACATTTTGGAGCCGTCAAAGTGCATGATCCATTGGAGTATCGCCGTACTCTTTAGGGAGTTCGCTTGAGTCCATTCGCCCGCGAAGTCGGCCAAAACCTGCGACTTAATAGCTCGTCGTGGCTTATAAGTTATGTCGAATGGAAGGAGCTCTATGGCCCATTTAGCAATCCGGCCCGTCGCGTCGCGGTTGTTTATAATGTCGTTAAGAGGTACTTCGGAGGCTACCGTTATCAAACACTATTGAAAGTAGTGTCGCAGCTTCCGGGATGTCATGAACACCGCGTATGATATCTTTTGATAGTGTGGGTACCAGGACTTGCATGGAGTTAGGACAGTGGACACATAGTAAACCGGTTTTTGAAGAGGGAACCGGTGTCCGTCCGTTTCTCGTTCAACAACGAGCACCGCGCTGACAACTTGATGTGTTGCGGTGATATATAATAGCATTGGTTCGCCCACGTTGGGCGTGGCCAGGACCGGATTTGTTGCCAAAATGGCCTTTATTTCTTTGAGTCCGGCCGTGGCGGCATCCGTCCACTCGAAGTGTTCGGTGCGCCGGTGGAGGCGGTAAAGGGGTAACGCATTTTCTCCCAAACGGGAAATAAAGCGGCTTAGAGCCGCTACGCATCCCGTCAATTTTTGTATTTGTTTGAGGTCTTTTGGAATATCCAATTGTGACAGAGCTCGGATCTTGGCTGGGTTTGCTTCAGTTCCTCTACCAGACACAATGAAGCCCAGGAGCTTTCCGGCTGGAACGCCGAAGACGCATTTTTCTGGATTGAGCTTGATGTCATATTTTTGAAGATTGTCGAATGTGAGCCTCAAGTCGTCTACTAGAGTTTCGACGTGCTTGGTTTTGACGACCACGTCATCTACATATGCTTCCACCGTTTTGCCGATCTGGTTTGCCAGACATGTCTGAATCATGCGCTGATATGTTGCGCTGGCGTTTTTGAGCCCAAAGGGCATTGTGTTGAAGCAGAACGGGCCGTATGGAGTGATGAATGCTGTTGCAGCTTGGTCTGGCTCCGCCATCTTGATTTGGTGGTAGTCGGAGTACGCGTCGAGGAAGCACAATGAGTCGTGTCCTGCTGTAGCGTCAATAATTTGATCAATTCGAGGGAGGGGGAAGGGATCCTTTGGGCAAGCCTTATTAAGGTCTTTAAAATCAACACATAGGCGCCAAGATTTATCCTTATTTGGTACCATCACCAGGTTTGCTAGCCAGTCCGGATGTTTTATATCTCTGATGAATCCGGCTTCCAAAAGTTTGGCTAGCTCCTCTCCCATGGCCTGTCTCTTGGGTTCGGAAAAGCGCCGAAGAGCCTGTTTGACAGGCTTGAATCCTTTTAGGATATTTAGGCTGTGCTCGGCCAGCCGACGTGGGATTCCTGGCATGTCCGAAGGGTGCCGAGCAAAGATGTCCCAGCTTTCTCGTAGAAATTCTCGTGAGTGGCGTCTACATCAGGGTTTAATTGTGTCCCTATGGAGGCCGTCTTTGCAGGGTCCGTTGGGTGGACTTGGAATTTGACTATTTCATCCGCTGGTTTAAAAGAGGTGGACTTGGATCTTTTATCAAGTATCACATCGTCCCGATTCATCGTGGGCGCATCGCGGTGAGTTCCTCGACGCTAGGGCTTTGGATAGTGCCTCGAGGGCTAGTGCGGCTGTCTTGTTTTCGGCGCGGAGTGCTATGTTCGGATCACTAGCGAGGGTGATGATTCCATTAGGTCCAGGCATTTTAAGCTTCATGTACCCATAATGGGGTATAGCTTGAAAAATTGTGAATGCCTCTCGTCCTAATAAAGCATGATATCCGCTGTTGAACGGGGCCACTTGAAATGTGACCTCCTCGGACCTATAATTGTTCGGCGAGCCGAACACTATGTCCAGTGTGACTTTTCCTGTGCAGCATGCTTCCCGGCTAGGGATTATTCCTCTAAAGGTTGTGCTGCTTCGCTCAATGCGGTTCCAGTCTATTTCCATTTTTCGGAGGGTTTCCTCATAGATGAGGTTTAGTCCGCTGCCGCCATCCATGAGTACCTTAGTAAGGCGAAAGCCGTCCACTATCGGACTGAGGACCAACGCGGCTGGTGCTCGGGCTGTTGAATTTAGGTTCGCCACGGCATTAAAGGTAATAGCCGTGTCCTCCATGGATTTATTGTTGCTACTTGGTAGACTTGACAAGGTTGCGGAGTGTTCTTTTCGCATGTTATTTGATGCGAAAGTCTCAAGACTAATAACACCGTCTTGGTGTTCTTGGGCTGGGATTCGAAGCTAGAAGCTCTTAGCCACTTTTGGCCACTGCCGTAGTATCCAACATGCTCGAAGGCTATGTGTTGGAGTGGCGCCCTCATCTTGTGAATTTTGCAGGTCCGTTTAGCCAACCCTCCATGCAGTTCCGTATCCTTTAGGGGTTTTGGTTTTTGGTATTTAACCCAGGTGCTTGATAATGATGCACCCTTTTATTTCGGACTAGGGATGTATTCGGGGCCGGATTATCCCAAAATTTACTTTCGGTTTTCCAGGCGCTCTCCATCGCACAGTACTTTTGTACTATGGTCACCAAGTCAGCAAAGCGTGTAATTTATGACGACTTATGGCGTTTAGGATTCCCTTGTCCGCGCAATTATTGCAGAAAATTGGGATTGCGTCCTCCTCTCGGCAGTCCTTTATCCTGTTCATAACCAGGAGGAATCTGGCCCGGTAATGATGTACTGTTTCAGCGGGCTCTTGCCGAATTCGAGAGGGATCGCTAACGTTTGGGTGGGCGGGTGGAACTAGATCCGGAACCCCATCCCATTTAGGACTTAGGGGCCGAGAAGTTTCCGAACTCGGAAGTTTGGATTTTTGAGTGTTATCCAATAAGTCCAACCCGCCGCCTGACTTTAAGTTCAGGGCTTGATCGACATCCGTCCCTCTGCGGGAATCCGGCATGGAGGGATCGGGAATCCAGATGTAGCTAGTCCTTAAGATAGAAGAAGAATCGCCGCATTGCTCCTCTATCACAGCAACATGATGGGTAGCCTGGGGAGAGTTGATCTCTCTCAGATCGGCTTTAGGC
This sequence comes from Aegilops longissima, assembly GCA_021605205.1. Classification (NCBI taxonomy): domain Eukaryota; kingdom Viridiplantae; phylum Streptophyta; class Magnoliopsida; order Poales; family Poaceae; genus Aegilops; species Aegilops longissima. The sequence goes on from CM038677.1 coordinate 575,470,282, forward strand.
CCGATCCGGTCGTAGTCTGTGGCGACTCCCAGGGCGACGATGCGACCCAAGAGCTCGTTTACGGAGGAGAGCTCGATCGGATCTAACTGTTCGGCAAGTTCCGAATTAACATGGAGATTGGTTTCGATGACTCGAGAGGTCATCATTGGCGCGGTGGCCGAACTGGCGGTCATAAGAAAACCACCTAGCCGAAGAGTCTGACCAGCGGCCAAGGCTCCTTTGGCGATAGTATCGTCTTTAAAGACGGGATGAGGCATCCTACGGACGGCGACACGGAGGAACTCTCAATGAAAGCACCAATGTCGATGTCAAAACCGGCGGATCTCGGGTAGGGGTCCCGAACTGTGCGTCTAGGCGGATGGTAACGGAGACAAGGGACACGATGTTTTTACCCAGGTTCGGCCCTCTCGATGGAGGTAATACCCTACTCCTGCTTGATTAATATTGATGATATGGGTAGTACAAGAGTGGATCTACCACGAGATCAAGGAGGCTAAACCCTAGAAGCTAGCCTATGGTATGATTGTTGTTAGTCCCACGGACTAAAACCCTCCGGTTTATATAGACACCGGATAGGTTAGGGTTACACAGAGTCGGTTACAATGGTAGGAGATCTACATATCCGTATCGCCAAGCTTGCCTTCCACGCCAAGGAAAGTCCCATCCGGACACGGGACGAAGTCTTCAATCTTGTATCTTCATAGTCCAGGAGTCCGGCCAACGATGATAGTTCGGCTATCCGGACACCCCCTAATCCGGGACTCCCTCAAGCGGCCCGGACCGACCTTACACGTACGCTTACGTGAGACAGGTTCCACCGATTGACATGCACTTGCTGCATAAGGTGGCTAGCGGGTGTCTGTCTCTCCCACTTTTGTCGGATCGGATTCGATGAAGAGGGTCCTTATGAAGGGTAAATAGCAATTGGCATATCAGCGTTGTGGCTTTTGCGTAGGTAAGAAACGTTCTTGCTAGAAACCCGTAGCAGCCACGTAAAACATGCAACAACAATTAGAGGACGTCTAACTTGTTTTTGCAGGGTATGCCATGTGATGTGATATGGCCAAAAGGATGTGATGAATTGTATATGTGATGTATGAGATCGATCATGTTCTTGTAATAGGAATCACGACTTGCATGTCGATGAGGATGACAACCGGCAGGAGCCATAGGAGTTGTCTTAATTTATTGTATGACCCGCGTGTCAATGAAAACGCCATGTAATTACTTTACTTTATTGCTAACCGTTAGCCATAGTAGTAGAAGTAATAGTTGGCAAGACAACTTCATGAAGACACGATGATGGAGATCATGATAATGGAGATCATGGTGCCATGCCGGTGACGATGGTGATCATGTCGCGCCTCGAAGATGGAGATCAAAGGCGCAAGATGATATTGGCCATATCATGTCACTTTATGATTTGCATGTGATGTTTTTCATGTTTACATCTTATTTGCTTAGAACGACGGTAGCATAAATAAGATGATCCCTCCCTAAAATTTCAAGAAATTTGTTCCCCCTAACTGTGCACCGTTGCGAAGGTTCGTTGTTTCGAAGCACCACGTGATGATCGGGTGTGATAGATTCTAACGTTCGCATACAACGGGTGTAAGCCAGATTTACACATGCGAAACACTTAGGTTGACTTGACGAGCCTAGCATGTACAGACATGGCCTCGGAACACAAGAGACCGAAAGGTCGAACATGAGTCGTAGAGTAGATATGATCAACATGGAGATGTTCACCGTCGATGACTAGTCCGTCTCACGTGATGATCGGACACGGCCTAGTCGATTCAGATCACGTATCACTTAGATGACTAGAGGGATGTCTATCTGAGTGGGAGTTCATTGAATAATTTGATTAGATGAACTTAATTTTCATGAACCTAGTCTAAATTTTCTTTGCAAATTATGTTGTAGATCAATAGCTCGCGCTTTAGCTCCCTGTTTTAATATGTTCCTAGAGAAAGACTAAGTTGAAAGATATTGTAAGCAATTATGCAGACTAGGGCCGTCGTCTGAGGATTGTCCCCACTGCTACACAGAAGGCTTCTGTCCTTGATGCACCGCTTAGTGTGCCAACCCCTCTGGCGTCGTCTATGGATGTTGTGAACATCTGGCAGACACGTTCTGATGACTACCTGATAGTTTAGTGCACCATGCTTTACGGCTTAGAATCAGGGCTCCAAAAGTGTTTTGAATGCCATGGAACATATGAGATGTTCCAAGAGCTGAAATTGGTATTTCAGGCTCATGCCCGTGTTGAGAGGTTTAAGACCTCTGACAAGATCTTTGCCTACAAGATGGAGGAGAATAGCTCAGCCAGTGAGCATGTGCTCAGAATGTCTGGGTGCTTCAATCACTTGAATCAAGTGGGATTTAATCTTCCAGATAAGAGAGTGATTGACAGAGTTCTCTAGTCACTATCACCAAGCTGCTAGAGATTCGTGATGAACTATAACATGCAAGGGAAGCTGATCCCGGAGCTGTTCATCGTGCTTAAGGCCGTGAAGGTAGAAATCAAGAAGGAGCATCAAGTGTTGATGGTTAACAAGACCACTGGTTTCAAGAAGGGCAAGGGCAAGATGGGAAACTTCATGGATGGCAAGCCAGTTACTGCTCTAGTGAAGAAACCTAAGAACCCAAACCCGAGACGAAGTGCTTCTATTAGGGGAACGGTCACTGGTAGCGGAACTGCCTCAAATACTTGGTAGATAAGGCTGGCAACTTCAACAAAAGTATATTAGATATATGTGTTATTGATGTGCACCTTACTAGTACTCCTAGTAGCACCTGGGTATTAGATATCGGTTCAGTTACTAAGAATGGTAACTCGAAACAAAAGCTACGGAATAAACAGAGACTAGCTAAGGGCGAGGTGACGATGTGTGTTGGAAGTGTTTCCAAGGATGATACGATCACCATCGCACGCTCCCTCTACCTTCAGGATTAGTGATGAACCTAGATAAATGTTGTTTGCATTGGTGTCCGCGTTGAGCACGAACATGATTAGATCATGTTTATTGCAATACGGTTATTCATTTAAGTCAGAGAATAATGGTTATTCTGTTTACATGAATAATACCTTCTATGGTCATGCACCCAATGTGAATGGTTTATTGAATCTCGGCCGTAGTGATACACATGTTCATAACATTGATGCCAAAAGATGTAGAGTTGATAATGATAGTACCACTTTCTTGTGGCACTGCCGCTTAGGTCATATTGGTGTAAAGCGCATGAAGAACCTCCATGCTAATGGACTTTTGGAGTCACTTGATTTTGAATCACCTGACACATGCGAACCATGCCTCATAGGCAAGACGACTAAAACCCCGTTTTTTCTGGAACAATGGAACGGGCAAGTGACTTGTTGGAAATCATACATGCTGATGTGTGCGGTCCGATGAGTGTTGACGCGTGCGGTGGATATCGTTATTTTCTCACCTTCACCGATGAATTGAGTAGATATGGGTATATTTACTTAATGAAGCGTAAGTCTGAAATGTTTGAAAAGTTCAAGCAATTTCAGAGTGAAGTTGAGAATCATCATAACAAGAAGATCAAGTTCCTACGATCTGATCAAGGGGAGAGTATCTGAGTTATGAGTTTGGCAATCACTAAAGACAAGGTGGAATCATTTCACAGTTGACGCCACCTGGAATACCATAGCGTAATGGTGTGTCCGAACATCATAATGGCACCCTATTGGATATGGTGCGATCTATGATGTCTCTTACCGATCTACAACTATCATTTTGGGGTTATGCATTAGAGACAATTACATTCACTTTAAATAGGGTACCATCTAAATCCGTAGAGACGACACCGTATGAACTATGGTTTGGCAAGAAACCTAAGTTGTTGTTTCTTAAGGTTTGGGACTACGATGCTTATGTCGATAGGCTTCGGCCAGAAAAGCTCGAACCCAAAGCAGAAAATTGTGTCTTCATAGAATACCCAAACAAGACGATTGGGTATACATTCTATCTCAGATCTGAGGGCAAAGTGTTTGTCGTGAGGAACAAGTCCTTTCTCGAGAAAGAGTTTCTCTCAAAAGAATTGAGTGGGAGGAAGATAGAACTTGATGAGGTTGTTGAACCTTTACTTCAACCAGAGAATAGCGCAGCACAGAAAAATGTTTCTGTGGCACCTACCTCAGTTGAAGAGAAAGCTAATGATGATGATCATGGAGCTTCATATCAAGTTACTATCGAACCTCATAGGTTAACAAGGGTGTGTACAACTTCTGAGTGGTAACCCTGTCTTAAAGGTCATGTTGTTGGACAACGATGAACCTATGAGCTATGGAGAAGCGATGGTCGGCCCGGATTCCAAGAAATGGCTGGAAGCCATGAAATCCAAGATAGGATCAATGTATGAGAACAAAGTATGGACTTTGGTGGACTTTCCCGATGATCGGCAAGCCATTGAGAATAAATGGATCTTTAAGAAGAAGACAGACGCTGATGGTAATGTCACCATTTATGAAGCTCGACTTGTCTCAAAGAAGTTTCCGACAAGTTCAAGGAGTTGACTATGATGAGACTTTCTCAATCATAGCGATGCTAAAGTCTGTTAGAATTATGTTAGCAGTTGCTGCATTTTCATTTACGAAATCTGGCAGATGGATGTCAAAACAAAGTTTCCTTGACGGTTTCCGTGAGGAAAGGTTGTATGTGATACAACCAGAAGGTTTTGTCGATCCTAAGGATGCTAAAAGGTATGAAAACTCTAGCAGTCCTTCTAAGGACTGGAGCAAGCATCTCGGAGTTGGAACATACACTTTGATGAGGTGATCAAAGCATTTGGGTTTATACAAAGTTTGCAAGAAACTTGTATTTGCAAGAAAGTGAGCGGGAGCACTACGACATTTTGATAAATATATGTGGATGACATATTGTTGATCAGAAATGATGTAGAATTTCTGGAAAGCATAAAGGGTTGTTTGAATGGAGTTTTTCAAAGGAAGACCTGTGTAAAACTGCTTACATGTTGGGTATCAAGATCTATAGAGATAGATCAAGACACCTGATAAGACTTTCATAGAGCTCATACCTTGACGTGATTTTGAAGGAGTTCAAAATGGATCAGTCAAAGAAGGAGTTCTTGCCTGAGTTGTAAGGTGTGAAGCTGAGTAAGACTCAAAGCTCGACCATGGCAGGAGAAAGGACGAAGGTCGTTGACGGTGTCCTGGACTAGGGGGTACTCACCACGTCATCTCCCGATCTATTAGATTGGGCCGAGGACCCCCATGGTCGTATACTCATGGGCCAGTCCGGGCAGTTGCCGCATACAAGGAAGATTCCACAAGACTTGGTGATCAAGACAAGGACTCCTCCCCCACCGGCGTATTCGGCTCTTATTATCCTAGGCCTCTGGTGCATTATATAAACCGAGGCCAGGCTTGTCGATAGACATATACAACAATCATACCATAGGCTAGCTTCTAGGGTTTAGCCTCTACGATCTCGTGGTAGATCAACTCTTGTAATACTCATCTCATCAAGATCAATCAAGCAGGAAGTAGGGTATTACCTCCATAGAGAGGGCCCACACTGGTAAACATCGTGTCCCCTGTCTCCTGTTACCATCCGCCTTAGACGCACAGTTCGGGACCCCCTACCCGAGATCCGCCGGTTTTGACACCTTTAGAGATTCGGCAAAAACATTCTCGGATATTGCTATATATGCATCAGTTTGGTTGTGTCTTGGTCAATAGTTGGGTTGCCGGCTCCCCGCGCTTGCCTCCTACGTTCCGCTTTGTTCGGCTAGGTGTGCAAAGGAGAACCATGCGATTGTGCTTCCAGCTCGCATGGTCAAGCACCTCGATGGAGAAAGCCAAAACTGATCGTCACAATAGGTGTAAACTGGTCAGCGATCCGATGATTATATTAAATGACGGGCCATTCATAACATTGGCCGAAGTGTTTCCGGCTTGACCTCGACTGTCGCCGAACACTACCGGGGGCTAGTAACTGGCCTTCCGAACTAAATCCTCAATATTTTGCTCTTACATTGGAGCTGAGGTTTAATGATCATGCTTAGCATGACAACCCAAAGAAAGGAACCGATAGCGGGACTATTTTCTTTGGAAGACATTTCTTCTGTTAAACAGTAATATAACATATCTCTCTGCGTACCTTTGTTTATAAAACCGTATGGCTAGATTGCCTTGTTTGTTGTAAATCTTTGCCCTCATAAAGGCTTTATAAAGTAGGACAAACACTCCTCGGCTATTGGCCGAGGAGGTGGAAGCCGATGGTCGGTCAACAAAGTTTTGTACAATGCGGATCCGAGCATTAATGACGTAAAGTACTTGGATACATAGAGTCATTACACATAATATGTAATTTTACTACGGATATCAATCCTTAATTCGCCACCCGTGCCGCATTAAGGATCGGGAATCTTGGGCTTCGGGCTTATTATTTACAAATATTAAAGGGCACATCGATCCCCGATCGGTGTTGCCACCCGACCAAATGTCTCTGGGGCTCTTGCATTACTGTCCAATGCAGGAAATTTTAAGTGTAATACAGTCTCGAGGAGATTTTGATCCTCGTGTTGGTCGGCCGCACCCAACCTGAGTCTTGAGGACCGAGCACGCCGCTTTTGTGTCCCAAGTATTTTGCCGAGCTAGGACTTGATCCTCGCACCAATTTTGCAAATCAACCTGAGTCTCAGCAACTACGGGGATCAACGGTCTTATGTCATCCTTCATGTGCATCTCGGGTTTTAGACCGATACCCACCTTGAGGGCTCTTGGCTATGTATCTCGGCAGAGAATAAATTGCATCAATCAAAAATATTGACAAAAATCGCCCACATTCGGGTGGTGCACCACCTCGAAGCAGTCCGACATAAAGCTCGGCGCTAGTGGCTGGCTCCGTAGAGGCATTTCCGCATTAAGCTCGGCTAAACTCCTTCAAACTTCTTTGAACCAAGGTGATTTATGACACCTCGGATACAGTCCGGCGTTGGAGCTCGGATACATAATCCGGCGTTGGAGCTCGGATACAATCCGGCGTTGGAGCTCTACAGTCTGGCATTGGAGCTCGGATACATAGTCCGCGTTGGAGCTCGGATACATTCCGCATTAGAGCTGGAAGCGGTCCGCGTTGGTGCTCGGCTGCAAAAGATACCTCGAATGCAGTCTGCGTTGGAGCTCGGACGAAGAGGACGCTGCCGCCCGGGAACAACTACAAACCCGAGGTGTGGCATAAAAATAACAAGGCATTGATAAAGGCCGGAAACTTAAAGGGGCTCCTCGGATACCCGACGTGTAAACTCGTCGAATGCATTTCGGCGATCCTCAAGATCGAAGATGAGAAGATTTGTTGAACCAATTTTCAAGACCGACGACTGAAGATGAAGAACGGTTCGGAAGAATCGAGGAGCGTCCGTAAACTTGAAGACCGGTTCAGGGGGCTACTGACGGTGTCCTGGACTAGGGGGTACTCACCATGTCATCTCCCGATCTGTTAGATTGGGCCGAGGACCCCCATGGCCGTATACTCATGGGCCAGTCCGGGTAGTTGCCGAATACAAGGAAGATTCCACAAGACTTGGTGATCAAGACAAGGACTCCTCCCTCACCGGCGTATTCGGCTAGGACTCTTGTTATCCTAGGCCTCTGGTGCATTATATAAACCGAGGCCAGGCTAGTCGATAGACATATACAACAATCATACCATAGGCTAGCTTCTAGGGTTTAGCCTCTACGTTCTCGTGGTAGATCAACTCTTGTAATACTCATATCATCAAGATCAATCAAGCAGGAAGTAGGGTATTACCTCCATAGAGAGGGCCCGAACCTGGGTAAACATCGTGTCCCCTGTCTCCTGTTACCATCCGCCTTAGACGCACAGTTCGGGACCCCCTACCCGAGATCCGCTGGTTTTGACACCGACAGTCGTCCCCTATGCCTTAGCCATAGGCTCTATATGATATGCCATGCTGTGTACCGCACTTGATATGTGCCTTGCCACGAGCCTGGCAAAGGGGTACAAAAGTGATCCAGGAATGGATCATCGGACAGCGGTCAAAATTGTTCTTGGGAATAAGGAAATCTTTCTTGATTATGGATGTGATGAAGAGTTCGGCATAAAGGGTTACGTCGATGCAAGCTTTAACACGTATCCGGATGACTCTGAGTAGCAAACCGGATACGTATATTGGAGCAACCATTTCGAATAGCTCCAAGTGGAGCATAGTAGCAACATCTATAATATGAAATAGAGATTTGCGAAGAACACACGGATCTGAATGTTGCAGACCCGTTGACTAAAACCTCTCTCGTAAGCATAACATGATCAAACCCTAGAACTCATTGAGTGTTAATCACATGGTGATGTGAACTAGATTATTGACTCTAGTAAACTCTTTGGTGTCAATAACATGGCGATGTGAACTAGATTATTGACTCTAGTAAACTCTTGGGTATTAGTCACATGGCGATGTGAACTTTGAGTGTTAATCACATGGCGATGTGAACTAGATTATTGACTCTAGTGCAAGTGGGAGACTGTTGGAAATATGCCCTAGAGGCAATAATAAAATGGTTATTATTATATTTCCTTGTTCATGATAATTGTCTATTGTTCATGCTATAATTGTATTAACCGGAAACCATAATACATGTGTGAATACATAGACCACAACATGTCCCTAGTAAGCCTCTAGTTGACTAGCTCGTTGATCAATAGATGGTCATGGTTTCCTGGCCATGGACATTGGATGTCGTTGATAATGGGATCACATCATTGGGAGAATGATGTGATGGACAAGACCCAATCCTAAGCATAGCACAAGATCGTGTAGTTCGTTTGCTAAAGCTTTTCTAATGTCAAGTATCATTTCCTTCGACCATGAGATTGTGCAACTCCCGGATACCGTAGGAGTGCTTTGGGTGTATCAAACGTCACAACGTAACTGGGTGACTATAAAGGTGCACTACAGGTATCTCCGAAAGTGTCTGTTGGGTTGCACGACGAGATCTGGATTTGTCACTCCGTATGACGGAGAGGTATCTCTGGGCCCACTCGGTAATGCATCATCATAATGAGATCAATGTGACTAAGGAGTTAGCCACGAGATCATGCGTTACGGAACGAGTAAAGAGACTTGCCGGTAACGAGATTGAACGAGGTATGGGGATACCGACGATCGAATCTCGGGCAAGTAACATACCGATAGACAAAGGGAATTGAATACATGATTGATTGAATCCTCGACATCGTGGTTCATCCGATGAGATCATCGTGGAACATGTGGGAGCCAATATGGGTATCCAGATCCCGCTATTGGTTTTTGGCCGGAGAGGTGTCTCGGTCATGTCTGCATGGTTCCCGAACCCGTAGGGTCTACACACTTAAGGTTCGGTGACGCTAGAGTTGTTGTGGGAAATAGTATGTGGTTACCGGAGGTTGTTCGGAGTCCCGGATGAGATCCTGGACGTGACGAGGAACTCCAGAATGGTCTGGAGGTGAAGATCGATATATTGGACGAAGGTATTGGAGTCCGGAATTGTTCCGGGTGTACCGGGTGACGACCAGCATGTCCGAAAGGCGTTTCGGAGGCCCCGACAAGCGTTGGGGGGCCTTATGGGCAAGGGGAGGGGGCACATCAGCCCACTAAGGGTCTGTGCGCCCCTCCCACCCCATCTCATGTAACGTGGAGAGGTGGGGGCGCTTCCCCTAGGGCAGCCACCCCTCCCGGCTTGGGGGGCAAGTTTCCTAGGGAGTTTCCTAGGGGTGGGGGCGCCCAAACCCATCTAGGGTTTCCCCTGTGGCCGCTGCCCCTCCCCTAGGGAAACCCTAGGGCGCCTCCTCCTCCCCCTTCCCCCTATATATAGTGAGGGAGAGAGTGGGCAGCCGCACCCCTTCCCTGGCGCAGCCCTCTCCTCCTCCAACTGCTCCTCCTCCTCCGTAGTGCTTAGCGAAGCTCTGCCGGAGAACCACGAGCTCCATCGCCACCATGTCGTCGTGCTGCTGGAGTTCTCCCTCAACTTCTCCTCTCCCCTTGCTGGATCAAGAAGGAGGAGATGTCCCCGGGCTGTACGTGTGTTGAACACGGAGGCGCCGCTCGTTCGGCGCTAGATCGGATCTTCTGCGATTTGAATCGCCCCGAGTACGACTCCATCAACTGCGTTCTTGTAACGCTTCCGCTTAGCGATCTTAAAGGGTATGAAGATGCACTCCCTCTCTCTCGTTGCTAGCATCTCCTAGATTGATCTTGGTGACACATAGGAAAATTTTGAATTATTACTACATTCCCCGACATCATCAACCTCTCCCAGAGATCCTTCCTCGACTCCCTACGAGAAAGCAATCCCAGAGCCATACTATCCATTTCTCATCACAAGTATCCAGTTCTAGTTGTATCGATCGGGATACAACTCCAAGTGTCTGTTACCGTAGGACAAGCTATTGATAAATGTTTTCTTCCCTGCAAGGGTGCACCAACTTACCCACCACGCTCGATTAACTCCGGCTGGACTGTAACATCCCAAATTTTCAATTTGGAATGTTATACATATAGCATCATTGCATATCATATTTTTCATTTGCATTTTTGCTCGATCCTAGAAATTCTACACAACTCAAGGACCCACGGAGAGAGTTGGGGATTTTCGTTATTTTCATATTTGAGTTTTCTCAAATTTTGAAAATAGGATCATTTGATTTTAATTATTTTATCTTCAATTATTTCTACTACCAAAATATGAGGGAGGGAATAAAATGACTTTCCCAAAATAAAGAAATAATGAAGATTTAATAATAAAATCAAATAATATTTTATTTTGGAGTTTTTGCCTTTTATTTGAATTTAGGAAAATGCGCGTTTTCAAAATTTCATTTAGGCCCAAATAAATGTTCATTAAATCCGCTTGATTTTAGAAGCGGGAAATTTTATTTTGGGATTTTTGAGTCCGTTTAGTACTTCTTTTTATTTTTTTCTGCAGAATTATTTAAAAAACGCACCGCTTATCGGGCCGTGCCGAGCGGGACTCAGACGGGGCGCCTTTATCATGTGCCATGGCGCCCAGCCCACCCGCCCACCCGCCCGAGCAAACCCTAGCCGCCGCCCTTGCCCGCCTTGAGCCAAACCCTAGCCGCCGCCCGCTGCATTTCCCGCCCTTGCTGCCGGAGTCAGCGCCGCCACGCCGAGGTTCGCCACTCGTTTTCCACGCCGATTTTTTTATAAAAACCGAGCGGTTTTCTTCGGTTTTATTTCGGTCTTTTTTAATTTTTTATTTTTCGTTTTTTATTAGTTTTGGTTTTTTTCGGTTTAGGCTAATTAACGAATGTTCGTTCGTTAGTTCGTTTAAACGAACCCGTTCGTCGTTTTTCTTTTTCTCGGATTTAATCCGCGATTTTTTCTGATCGCGATTCCAGATCCGATTTTCGTTTTAGTATAACTTTTCGCTCGTTTATCAGAATCAGGCGATTCGAGCGCCTAGAGTTTCGTCTTGAAACCCTCTTTCCGAATAATCTACTTAAACAAGTTTTTGCTTCTGTAAAATTTGACTTAGATCCAGATTAGTAAAACGAAGCTGTTTTCTTCCGCCGTTTGACTTTCGTTGCTTCGTTTGACTTGTTTCTTTTTGCAAACCGGAGTTCTTAAGTTGAACTATCTGATTAGATCTATTTGAGTTTTACCTGTGCATTAGATGAGTATTTATTGTATGCTTGTTTGTTTGTCTGCGATAGATTACCCGGTGCGCCGCTTTGTTACTTGAGTCTCTAGGTTTCATGGATCATCAGCAAGGCAAGTAACACTTTGATCATACTTTTTCTCATACCCAGTTTTTATGCATTAGATCTATCCTCAAACATTGCATGAATAGGATCTAATTAAATTGTGGGTTATGGGAAGTAGTTGAGGTAGTACCTATTACTTGTTTTATTATCAAACCCTTGGGAGTTACTTCTACGTTTGCTTGTTATGCCATGCTATGCTAGTAGACGTGGATTGGGTGAGTGTATCCATGACAGATGTGAGATTGTTATTTAATGGTTTATTCAAGGTGGCAACTTAAAAACACATCTGGGTGGATTGAGGCACTTGGTTTCTATCAGGACTTGCCTGTATTTCTTCGGACCGCCACCCAGGCTCAAAGGGATCATGAGATTATTCAAACTAGAAACTTCCGTGTGCAGCCACAAGCCATTATGGGCTCTGGCATAGTTGATTAAGTTGTGCGAACTCTTACGGGTAGACTAGCTGATGTAGGGGATGTAGGTTGGTACGGTCTACCCACAAGTAAGGTGCTAGTGCTTCTGAAAGACTATGTCTCGGTCATCCGTCTCTCAAACACCATGTAGTGCGAGAAACCAAACGGAGGCGATCGATTCTTGTGGGGAAAAGTGCGCAAACCTCTGCAAAGTGTATAAACTAATCATGGTTAGTCGTGTCCCCAGTTATGGACATCTTGAGTATCTAGTACTTGGATATCATGTGAATCTCATCATGTTACTTCAAATTAATATTGTTGGGTTTGTTAATGAGTACTTTTAATTGGGATTGAGAATGCTGTCAACGATTCTCAATGTTTCACAACCACCATGATAGTTAAATAAATTTTATTCCTTTGCAGTAGGGAAAAATTGGCTTTATGCAAAACTGTAACCATAGAGCTTTCCACCATCCATATATGCATGTAGTATAGGCTTGTTATTCCATTATTCTCAGTGTGTTACATTGCCAGCATATTCCATGTGCTGACCCGTTTTCGGGCTGCAACGTTTCATGTTGCAGACTTTTCAGACGACGAGTAAGGTACATAGGTCGTGGTTCTATACTCAGTGATGCAGTTGGAGTTGATGGACTCGCTTATTCTTCCAAGCCTTCCGCTGTTATCGTTATTAGATGGCCTTAAGCCATATTTATTTTATTAAGTTCTCTCTTGAGACATTCGATTGTAATAAGTGTGTGATTGCTACTCTGTTATAAATCCTTCGAGTAATCGTGTGGTGTCAAGATTCTCGATCCAAGGATGACACCGAGCACGAGATCGATCGCTTTGAGGTCCGGTCGCTACAAAGATGGTATCGAGCACACGCCGGTCGTAGACACGACCATTAAGCTAAAACCCTAGATCACTACTCTCTCTCTCATTTCTAACTCCTCATCTTTTCTACTCTTTTAGGATGATGAAGCGAGGATCAAGTTCACTCAATGGGATGAAGATACACCCTTTGGGCGACACCTCAAGGAAGTCACTAAGTACCTTAACATCGGATTACCAAGCTTCACCGGACCTACAATTCCACTTTACCTGAAGAAGAGCGCTGGAAGATTCAAGCTCAAGTTCCCGGAAGGACGTTTGCGCCAGTCACAAAGCCTATAGAGTGTGTTTTGAATGCACCAACTTGGAGCCTGGGAAAGAGCATGGCAGCTCACATAACCATGGGACGCATTGGAGAAGTTTATAAAGAAGACCTCAAGGATACTATCTACCAGATTTGCGGGTGCCGAGATGAACAATGGGAGATAGTTGGCACTAAGAAGGACCGATCCATTGCAGCTTTCATCCAGGAGTTAAATCAGCACATTCGACGCCAGAGAACCGGATGTCTTGTGACATGATGGAGTTGAAGACAGCAAAAGCCAAGATTATCGAACTAGAAGGAGAACTCAAGGCCACTCGCAAGGACTACATGGAGGAGATTGTAGCTCTAGTGGGACAAAACGGCGATCTTAAGGAGAAGATTGAAGAACTCATGGGAAATTCAGCACCGAAGGAGAAGATGAAGATAGCACTGTCCAGAGAACTACATCATCATCGATTTACACCGATTCCGATCCTAGTGATGATGATTACGAAGATGAAGCTGGAGCAGATATCATGGAGTCATCATCGGAGCAGTTTTTCTAGTTGACCACCATAACAGTAGTAGATTACCCCCATGCTATATTAGTTTTAGTTTCAGCACCTTGTAACGATAGATAGACCGTTGTATGCCCTTGTTTGAATTGATTGGAGTGACATTCTGTGATTTGTCTCATGTGCATATGGGTAGTGTTTCTCTCTAGACCTCATTCTATTCTAAATTCTCGTCTTTTCTTTAAACCCCTCAGATGCCTCCGAGACGCGACCCCGGATTTGTTTTTCTGCCAGAGATCACTCAGTTGATTCAGCAGCAGAATGCCTTGATTCAAACATTGGTACAGAACCAAGGCAACAACAACAACAACAACAACAACAACAACAACAACAACAACAACAACAACCCACCACCACCACCACCACCACCACCTGTTGACCATTTGACCCGTTTCTTAAGGATGAATCCGCCGGTGTTTTCCAATAGCACCGAGCCGATTGTTGCAGATGATTGGCTCTGTAAGATAGGGAGGGAGTTGACCACTGCAGGTTGTACAGATGGAGAAAGGGTGAAGTTTGCCGCACATCAACTTGAAGGACCCGCAACAGCATGGTGGGAGAATTTTACAGCCACTTACCCTGAGACACCGCCACATGGGATCGGCCAAGAAAGCTTTCCGACGCCCATGTTTCAGCAGGAGCTATGGCCATGAAGAAGCGTGAGTTTCGCAACTTCCGCCAAGGAGGACTGACAGTTGGCAAGATGTGGATGACTTTAGTAAACTAGCACGTTATGCCCCGGATGACGTTACTCTGCATACGCCTAAGCGGTGAGAAGTTTCTAGAAGGACTGAACGATGAGCTGAGCATGCAGTTGATGGTAGCCACCTTCAATAACTACCAGGAGTTGGTAGACCGTGCTCTTATGATTGAAGGGAAGCAGCAGCAGATTAACAATCATAAGAGGAAGTATGGACAGGGGAAGTACAATTCTGGAGCTCAGCAGAAATTACGCTTTACCCCAAAGACAGGAGGTCAATTTCAGCATACTCACGGAGGGGGTAGCTCGCACAACCATAATGGCACCAAGAATGGGAACGGGAATGGAGGAAGCAATGGACAAAACCGCACCAACCCGTCAACACCATCCAAGGTAGACCTGAGCCACATCACTTGCTTTAAGTGCCGCAAGACTGGGCATTATGCAAATGATTGTCCGGAAGGCCAAAATGGAAATGGCAATGGAAGGTCAGGAAAGAAGCCGAACCCTTTCAACAAAGGATAAGTGAACCAGGTTACCGTGGAGGAGGTTGAAGCTCAGCCAGATGCAGTAATAGGTAAGTTTTTGGTTAAGTCATTTACTGCAGTTGTTCTTTTTGATACTGGTGCATCGCATTCATACATATCAAGGGGATTTGTGGATAAGTATAAATTACCAACCCAAGCCCTTAGGTCACCCATGCTAGTAACCTCACCCAGAGCAGAATACATGGCTAGTATATGGTGTGATCGACTGCCATTAAGGATTGGACACTATGTTTTTCCCTCGGACCTAATAGTTCTGGAATCCCAAGGATTGGATGTGATATTAGGCATGGATTGGTTATCGAAGTATGGAGGGAACATAGATTGCGCCAGTAAGTCAATTTTTCTTACCACCCTAGAAGGGAGAAGAATCAAGTATGTATCACGACATGAGCCGAGGAGAGCACATGTAAATTCCTTATCAGGAGTTGTACAGGAGGAAGTACCAGTAGTAAGGGATTACCCGGACGTGTTTCCGGAAGAGTTGCCAGGCATGCCACCGGACAGAGACATTGAATTTCTAATTGAACTACTACCATGCACTGGGCCGATATCTAAGAGACCGTATAGGATGCCAGCCCAAGATTTGGAGGAAATTAAGAAGCAGATTAAGGAGTTACTAGATAAAGGTTTTATTCGCCCTAGTTCTTAGCCTTGGGGATCACCAGTACTTCTAGTGGAGAAGAAGGATGGATCATTAAGAATGGTTGTTGATTATCGAGGATTGAATGAAGTGACCATTAAGAACAAATACCCGTTGCCGATGATCAATGACTTGTTTGACCAATTGCAAGGAGCTAAGGTGTTTTCCAAGATCGATTTGCGATCAAGGTACCATCAGTTGGAGATTCGAGAGCAGGATATACCTAAGACGGCTTTTACCACCAGGTACGGGCTGTATGAGTATACCATTATGTCATTTGGTCTGACTAACGCACCTGCCTATTTTATGAACATGATGAACAAAGTGTTTATGGAGTTTTTGGATAAGTTTGTTGTGGTGTTCATAGATGATATTTTGGTTTACTCGAAGAATGAAGAGGAACATAAGGAGCATTTGTGTTTGGTACTGAGAAGCTCGAGAGAACACCAGTTATATGCCAAGTTCAAGAAGTGTGAGTTTTGGTTGAAGGAAGTTGGATTTCTTGGACATGTTATATCCGGAGAAGGTATAGCAGAGACCCCACTAAGGTTGTCACTTTGAATAAATCGGGAAGCGCCAACAACAGTTGGAGAGATCCGAGTTTCCTTGGACTCATGGGATACTACCGGAGATTCATTGAGAATTTCTCAAGGATTGCGAAGCCGATGACAGAATTATTGAAGAAGGATACCAAGTTCATTTGGACCGAGGAGTGAAGCTAGTTTCCAAGAGTTGAAGAAACGCTTGGTTACCTCACCAAGATTAATTCTGCGGATCGGACCAAGGATTATGAGGTGTATTGCGGCGCTTCACGCAGAGGACTTGGAGCAGTGCTTATGCAGGAGGGAAGAGTTGTTTCGTATGCTTCACGACAGCTTAAGCCTCATGAGCTAAATTATGCTACGCATGATTTGGAGTTAGCAGCCGTAGTGCATGCGTTGAAAACATGGAGACATTTCCTCATTGGAAATCATTGTGAGCTGTATACGGATCACAAGAGTTTAAAATACATCTTCACGCAGAAGGAGTTAAATCTCAGGCAAAGGAGATGGTTGGAACTCATCAAAGATTATGATATGAGATTGCATTATCACCCCGGAAAGGCTAACATTGTAGCAGACGCGTTGAGCCGCAAGAGTCACGTCAACACATTAATGACGGGAGAAATACCAAAGGAGTTAGCCGAGGATCTTCGAGAGCTATGTTTGGAAATAGTTCCAGAGGCTATGTAACAGATTGGAGATTCACCAACTTTGATGGACAAAATCAGGGAAGCTGTAAGACCGACAAAGAGATTGCCTCTATAAAAGAGAAATGAGCGAAGGAAAAGCTAAGGGATTTCGTGAGGATGAGCATGATACCCTATGGTTTGAGGACCGTGTTTATGTGCCCAATGACCCGGAGATCAGGAAGTTGATTCTACAAGAGGCACATGATTCACCATATTCGATTCACCCAGAAATACCAAGATGTATTTGGATTTGAAGAATACTTTCGGTGGACCGAAAGAAGAAGGATATTGCGAGTATGTAGCAGTTTGTGATGTATGTCGAGGGTGAAGGCGTAACATCGAAGCCGGCAGGATTGTTACAGCCATTGCCTATACCCGAATGGAAGTGGGATAAACTAGGTATGGATTTCATCACGGATTGCCCAGACTCGTTCAGCTATGACTCGATTTGGGTTATAGTCGATCGCTTGACGAAGGTAGCTCATTTCATTCCAAAGAAGACTACCTACAGCAGATGCTAAATTGGCTAAGATATACATGACCAGGATTGTATGCTTGCATGGAGTTCCGAGGAGTATCGTATCAGATAGAGGAACCCAATTCACCTCAAAGTTCTGGAAGCAGTTGCACGAAACTTTGGGAACCAGGCTGGAGTTTAGCACAACTTTTCATCCACAGACAAATGGACAAACCGAGAGAGTCAACCAGATTTTGGAGGAATGCTTAGAGCTTGTGCTTTGGATTATGGATCAAGTTGGGATGACAACTTGCCATATGCGGAGTTTTCTTACAACAACAGTTACCAAACCAGTCTGAAGATGGCACCTTTCGAAGCCTTGTACGGAAGAAGGTGCAGGACCCCATTGTGGTGGGATGAAGTTGGAGACCGCCAGTTGTTTGGACCGGATTTGATTAAGGAGGCTGAACAGAAAGTAAAGTTGATTCGCGATAGGCTCAAGGTAGCCCAGTCAAGACAGAAAAGCTATGCGGATTCAAAATGCAAGGAGACAGAATACGAAGTCGGAGATAGAGTTTATCTTCGAGTATCGCCGCTCCGAGGAGTTAAGCGTTTTGGAGTTAAGGGAAAGTTAGCACCCCGATTTGTAGGACCTTATCATGTTTTGGAACGCATGGGAGAAGTTGCGTACAAGTTGGAATTACCCGAAGGATTGTCAGGAGTTCATGATGTGTTTCATGTTTCTCAGTTGTAGAAGTGTCACGCAGAAATGGCCGATATACCACTGAGAGATACAGTGCCACTGGAAGCGATTCAGTTGAATGATGATTTGACCTATGAGGAGAAACCAGTTAAGATTCTGGAGTATGCTAGCCGAGTCACCCGCAGCAAGGTCATTAAGTTTTGCAAAGTTCAGTGGAACCACCACACTGAGGATGAAGCCACTTGGGAGCGAGAGGAAGATTTGCTTAAGGACCACCCTCACCTATTTTCTAGCCAACCCGAGTCTCGAGGGCGAGATTCATCTTAAGGGGGTAGGTTTGTAACATCCCAAATTTTCAATTTGGAATGTTATACATAGAGCATCATTGCATATCATATTTTTCATTTGCATTTTTGCTCGATCCTAGAAATTCTACACAACTCAAGGACCCACGGAGAGAGTTGGGGATTTTCGTTATTTTCATATTTGAGTTTTCTCAAATTTTGAAAATAGGATCGTTTGATTTTAATTATTTTATCTTCAATTATTTCTACTACCAAAATATGAGGGAGGGAATAAAATGACTTTCCCAAAATAAAGAAATAATGAAGATTTAATAATAAAATCAAATAAAATTTTATTTTGGAGTTTTTCGCCTTTTTATTTGAATTTAGGAAAATGCGCGTTTTCAAAATTGCATTTAGGCCCCAAATAAATGTTCATTAAATCCGCTTGATTTGAAGCGGGAAACTTATTTCGGATTTTGGAGTCCGTTTAGTACTTCTTTTATTTTTTCTCTACAGAATTATTTAAAAAAACAAGCACCGCCTTATTGGCCGTGCACTCGCGGGACTCCGCTCGAGCGCTTTTATAAGCCTGACCTTGAGCGCCCAGCCCACCCAGCGCCCGCCCGCCTTCGAGCTAAACCCTAGCCGCCGCCCGCCGCCAGCGCCGCCACCGCCCGAGGTTCGCCACCGCCTCGCTTTTCCGCATTGTTTTTTTATAAAAACCGAGCGGTTTTTCTTCGGTTTTATTTCGTTTTTTTCATTTTTTATTAGTTTCAGTTTTTTTCCGGTTTAGGCTAATTAACGAACGTTCGTTCGTTAGTTCGTTTAAACGAACTCGTTCGTCATTTTTCTTTTTCTGGGATTTAATTCGCGATTTTTCTGATCGCGATTCCAGATCCGATTTTCGTTTTAGTATAACTTTTCGCTCGTTTATCGGAATCAGGCGATTCAAGCGCCTAGAGTTTCGTCTCGAAACCCTCTTTCCAAATAATCTACTTAAACAAGTTTTTGCTTCTGTAAAATTTGACTTAGATCCAGATTAGTAAAACGAAGCTGTTTTTTCTTCCGCCGTTTGACTTTCGTTGCTTCGTTTGATTTGTTTCTTTTTGCAAACCGGAGTTCTTAAGTTGAACTATCTGGTTAGATCTATTTGAGTTTTACCTATGCATTAGATGAGTATTTATTGTATGCTTGTTTGTTTGTCTGCGATAGATTACCCGGAGTGCGCCACCTGTTACTTCGAGTCTCTAGGTTTCGCGGATCATCAGCAAGGCAAGTAACACTTTGATCATACTTTTTCTCATACCCAGTTTTTATGCATTAGATCTATCCTCAAACATTGCATGAATAGGATCTAATTAAATTGTGGGTTATGGGAAGTAGTTGAGGTAGTACCTATTACCTGTTTTATTATCATACCCTTGGGAGTTACTTCTACGTTTGCTTGTTATGCCATGCTATGCTAGTAGACGTGGATTGGGTGAGTGTATCCATGACAGATGTGAGATTGTTATTTAATGGTTTATTTAAGGTGGCAACTTAAACACACATCCGGGTGGATTGAGGCACCTGGTTTCTATCAGACTTGCTCAGATTTCTTCGGATCGCCACCCAGTGCTCAAAGGGATCATGAGATTATTCAAACTAGAAACTTCCGTGTGCAGCCACAAGCCATTATGGGCTCTGGCATAGTTGATTAAGTTGTGCGAACTCTTACGGGTAGACTAGCTGATGTAGGGGATGTAGGTTGGTACGGTCTACCCACAAGTAAGGTGCTAGTGCTTCTGAAAGACTATGTCTCGGTCATCCATCTCTCAAACACCATGTAGTGCGAGAAACCAAACGGAGGCGATCGATTCTTGTGGGGAAAAGTGCGCAAACCTCTGCAGAGTGTATAAACTAATCAT
Source organism: Aegilops longissima (assembly GCA_021605205.1). NCBI lineage: Eukaryota > Viridiplantae > Streptophyta > Magnoliopsida > Poales > Poaceae > Aegilops > Aegilops longissima. Next base: position 575,490,652 of record CM038677.1, read on the forward strand.
GGTTATCTGTGTCCCCGGTTATGGACATCTTGAGTATCTAGTACTTGGATATCATGTGAATCTCATCATGTTACTTCAAATTAATATTGTTGGGTTTGTTAATGAGTACTTTTAATTGGGATTGAGAATGCTGTCAACCATTCTCAATGTTTCACAACCGCCATGATAGTTAAATAAATTTTATTCCTTTGCAGTTAGGAAAAAATGGCTTTATGCAAAACTGTAACCATAGAGCTTTCCACCATCCATATATGCATGTAGTATAGGCTTGTTATTCCATTATTCTCAGTGTGTTACATTGCCAGCATATTCCATGTGCTGACCCGTTTTCGGGCTGCAACGTTTCATGTTGCGACTTTTCGCACGACGAGTAAGGTGCATAGGTCGTGGTTCTATACTCAAGATGCCGTTGGAGTTGATGGACTCGCTTATTCTTCCAAGCCTTCTACTGTTATCGTTATTAGATGGCCTTAAGCCATATTTATTTTATTAAGTTCTCTCTTGAGACATTCGATTGTAATAAGTGTGTGATTGCTACTCTGTTATAAATCCTTCGAGTACTGTGTGGTGTCAGCATTATTGATCCAGGGATGACACTGAGCACAGAGATCAGACTGTTTGAGGTCTGGTCGCTACATGGACACACTTTCCTGGGTCATGCTGGGCCTTAGCCAAACAATACGCCACAACCCGACCTAGGCCAATGATACGTCTCCGTCGTATCTACTTTTCCAAACACTTTTGCCCTTGTTTTGGACTCTAACTTGCATGATTTGAATGGAACTAACCCGGACTGACGATGTTTTCAGCAGACTTTCCATGGTGTTATTTATGTGCAGAAACAAAAGTTCTCAGAATGACCTGAAACTCCACGGAACATATTTTTGGAAAATAATAAAAATACTAGAAGAAGAATCCACGTAAAGGGGCCCACACCCTGTCCACGAGGGTGGGGGGCGCGCCCCCTGGGCGTGCCCCCTGCCTCGTGGGCCCCCTTACGCTCCACTGACCTCAACTCCAACTCCATATATTAACTTTCAGGGAGAAAAAAAATCAGATAGAAGGATTCCTCGCGTTTTACGACATGGAGCCGCCACCAAGCCCTAAAACCTCTCGGGAGGGCTGATCTGGAGTCCGTTCGGGGCTCCGGAGAGGGGAATCCATCGCCATTGTCATCATCAACCATCCTCCATCACCAATTTCATGATGCTCATCGCCATGCGTGAGTAATTCCATCGTAGACTTGCTGGACGGTGATGGGTTGGATGAGATTTATTATGTAATCGAGTTAGTTTTGTTAGGGTTTGATCCCTAGTATCCAATATGTTCTGAGATTGATGTTGCTATGACTTTGCTATGTTTAATGCTTGTCACTAGGGCCCGAGTGCCATGATTTCAGATCTGAACCTATTATGTTTTCATGAATATATGTGAGTTCTTGATCCTATCTTGCAAGTCTATTGTCACCTACTATGTGTTATGATCCGACAACCCCGAAGTGACAATAATCGGGACCACTCCCGGTGATGACCTTAGTTTGAGGAGTTTATGTATTCACTATGTGTTAATGCTTTGGTCCAGTACTCTATTAAAAGGAGGCCTTAATATCCCTTAGTTTTCGTTAGGACCCCGCTGCCACGGGAGGGTAGGACAAAAGATGTCATGCAAGTTCTTTTCCATAAGCACGTATGACTATATTCGGAATACATGCCTACATTACATTGATGAATTGGAGCTAGTTCTGTGTCACCCTATGTTATGATTGTTACATGATGAACCGCATCCGGCATAATTCTCCATCACCTATCCAATGCCTACGAGCTTTTCACATATTGTTCTTCGCTTATTTACTTTTCCGTTGCTACTGTTACAATTACTACAAAACCCAAAAATATTACTTTTGCTACCGTCACCGTTACTTCCATATTACTTTGCTACTAAATACTTTGCTGCAGATACTAAGTTATCTAGGTGTGGTTGAATTGACAACTCAACTGCTAATACTTGAGAATATTCTTTGGCTCCCCTTGTGTCAAATCAATAAATTTGGGTTGAATACTCTACCCTCGAAAACTGTTGCGATCCCCTATACTTGTGGGTTATCAAGACTACTTTCTGGCGCCGTTGCCGGGGAGCATAGCTCTATTCTTTGAGTCACTTGGGATTTATATCTGCTGGTCACTATGAAGAACTTGAAAGACGCTAAGACAAAATTTATCCCTCAACTACGAGGGAGGTAAGGAACGCCATCTAGCTCGCACTTGATTCACCTTCTGTTTTGAGTAAGCTTGCCACACCTAAACCTGCTTCTGCTATTAATTCGATATGTCGATGTTATTGATGATGCCACTTCTGCTATGCATGATACTCATGATGAAACTACTTCCATGCTTGATACTACTGTGCCACTGGGTAAATTTCTTGATGAACAACTTGCTAGGGCTAGAGAGAATGAAATTATTAAAACTGATAATATTGATGAAAGTGAAGATGAAGACTCTTCCCCTAATAAATATGAATTGCCTGTTGTTCCTGAGGGTTATGTTCTGGAAGAAGGAGCTGCTAGAGCTATTTTAGCTTGCAATGATAGATATGATCTCAAGAGGTTATTAGCTAAATGGAAGCAGCAATCTCTTAATGCTAGAATGAAACCTGACCCTGCTTTTGCTACTTCACCTATCTGTGTTACTGATAAGGATTATGAATTCTCTGTTGATCCTGATATAATTACTTTGGTTGAATCCGATCCTTTTTATGGCTATGAATCTGAAACTGTTGTGGCACATCTTACTAAATTAAATGATATAGCCACCCTGTTCACTAATGATGAGAAATCTTGCTAACTTTATATCCTTAAAATATTTCCGTTCTCATTAAAGGGTGATGCTAAGATATGGTTTAATTCTCTTGATCCTGGTTGTGTGCATAATCCCCAGGATATGATTTATTACTTCTTTACTAAATATTTTCCTACTCATAAGAAACAAGCTGCTTTAAGGGAAATATATAATTTTGTGCAAATTGAAGAAGAGAGTCTCCCACAAGCTTGGGGGAGGCTTCTCCAATTACTTAATGCTTTGCCTGATCATCCTCTGAAGAAAAATGAAATACTTGATATCTTTTATAATGGACTAACTGATGCTTCCAGAGATTACCTGGATAGTTGTGCTGGTTCTATTTTCAGGGAAAGAACACCGGATGAAGCTGAAATTCTATTGAATAATATGTTGACAAATGAAAATAATTGGACACTTCCTGAGCCAGCTCCTGATCCAATTCCTGAGCCTATTCCTAAACCAACCCCGAAGAAAAGAGGTGTTCTATTTCTCAGTCCTGAAGATATGCAAGAGGCAAAGAAATCTATGAAAGAAAAGGGTATTAAAGCTGAAGATGTTAAGAATTTACCTCCTATTGAAGAAATACATGGTCTTAATTTACCGCCTGTTGAAGAAATATATGATCTTAATCCATCACCTATTGAAGAAACACATGGTCTTGATAACCCGACACAAGTAGTAAAGGTAAATTCTCTCTATAGATTTGACGAAGGTGATATTCCTCACTATAAGTCTGCTAGACAATGCTTAGAAGAGTTTGATAATTTTATTGTCAAACAAGAAAACTTCAATGCTTATTTTGGTAGACAATTGAAATACAATTCCGAGATGCTTGAACACTTGGGTGATTATATGTCTAGAGTTAAAGGTGAACTTAAACTCATTAGTAAACATGCTTCTATGGTTACCACTCAAGTAGAACAAGCACTTCAAGCTCAAAATGATTTGCTCAATGAATTAAATAGTAAGAATAATGACTATGCTGTTAGAGTGGCTACTAGAACTGGTAAAATGACTCAGGAACCTTTGTATCCTGAAGGCCACCCTAAGAGAATTGAGCAAGATTCTCAGATAAATAATATAGATGCACCTAGTCCTTCTAAAAAGAAGAAAAAGAAAAATGATAGGACTTTGCATGACTCTAGTGAACCTATTGCTGAACCACCTGAGAATCCAAATGATATCTCTATTTATGATGCTGAAATAGAATCTGGTAATGAACATGAACCTAGTGATAATGTTAATGATGATGCTCAACCTAGCAATGATAATAATGTAGAAATTGAACCTGCTGTTGATCTTGATAACCCACAATAAAAGAATCAACGTTATGATAAGAGAGATTTTGCTGCTAGGAAACACGATAAAGAAAGAGAACCATGGGTTCAGAAACCCATGCCTTTTCCTCCCAAACCATCCAAGAACAAGGATGATGAGGATTTTGAGCGCTTTGCTGAAATGATTAGACCTATCTTTTTGCGTATGCATTTGACTGATATGCTCAAAATGAATCCTTATGCTAAGTATATGAAAGAAATTGATACTAATAAAAGAAAGATACCGGAAGCTGAAATTTCCACCATGCTTGCTAATTATACTTTTAAGGGTGGAATACCTAAGAAACTAGGAGATCCAGGAGTACCAACTATACCATGCTCCATTAAAAGAAACTATGTTAAAACTGCTATTTGTGATCTTGGAGCCGGTGTTAGGTGTTATGCCTCTCTCTTTATATCATAGACTTGATTTGAATAAGTTGACACCTACTAAAATATCTTTGCAAATGGCTGATAAATCAACTGCTATACCTGTCGGTATTTGTGAGGATGTGCCTGTTGTGGTTGCAAACGTTATTATTTTAACAGACTTTGTTATTCTTGATATTCCCGAGGATGATAACATGTCTATTATTCTTGGAAGACCTTTTTTGAATACTGCAGGGGCTGTCATTGACTGCAACAAAGGCAATTTTACTTTTCATATTAACGGTAATGAGCATACGGTACACTTTCCGAGGAAACAACCTCAAGTCCATAGTATCAATTCTACACAAAAAATTCCATCGATTATTTTTGGAGGTTTTGAATTTACTCTCCCTACTGTCAAGAAGAAATATGATATTCTTATTATTGGGGATGTGCATATCCCCGTTGAGGTAACATAGTGTTATTCGAAATTTCTTCGGTTTCATGTTATTCGGAATGAGTTTGTTAACAAGACTTGATCAACCTTGTTAGTGGATTCCTTTTGATGAGCATGAGATGGATGAAACTAGAAGCACAACCTTCTATACCCTCTCTCTACTTTCTGTTATTCAGTTGGAATAAAGTAAAATTAGCATTTTCCTGTCTGTTTTCTGAGTTATCCGTGCAATATAAAAATACCCCGAAAATAAAAGTTCTCCAAATGCCCTGAAAATTGAATATGATTTTTTCTGGAATATTTGAGAATATCTGGCACTGAGAACACAGCAGGGGGGCAAGCACCTGGTGTCGGTGTCAAAACCGGCGGATCTCGGGTAGGGGGTCCCGAACTGCGCGTCTAGGCGGATGGTAACAGGAGACAAGGGACACGATGTTTTTACCCAGGTTCGGGCCCTCTTGATGGAGGTAATACCCTACTCCCGCTTGATTAATATTGATGATATGGGTAGTACAAGAGTAGATCTACCACGAGATCAGAGAGGCTAAACCCTAGAAGCTAGCCTATGGTATGATTGTTGTTCGTCCTACGGACTAAAACCCTTCGGTTTATATAGACACCGAATAGGGTTAGGGTTACACAGATTCGGTTACAATGGTAGGAGATCTACATATCCAGATCGCCAAGCTTGCCTTCCACGCCAAGGAAAGTCCCATCCGGACACGGACGAAGTCTTCAATCTTGTATCTTCATAGTCCAGAGTCCGCCGACGGTGATAGTTCGCTATCCGGACACCCCTAGACCAGACTCCTGAGTAGCCCTCAACCAGGCTTCAATGACGACGAGTTCGCGCGATATTGTCTTCGCATTGCAAGGCGGGTTCCTCTTCCGAATACTTCATAGAAGATTTTGAACACAAGGATAGTGTCCGACTCTGCAAAACAAGTTCCACATACCACCGTAGAGAGAATAATTTTGCACAGATCTGCTGACGTATTCCGCGGCGTGACATCACACCACGGCTAGGCCTTTATACTTAATCATTTTTACTGCTCCACCTTAGTGCGTTTAGCGAGGCGGTTTCTTGGCACGCCTTATCAAAGCGGAGATTGTGCCCCTTATTCCGTGATTCCCATCAATACGGACGTGGAACCCATCCGCGCCATTGATTACGGCGCTTGGGAGATAAGCAAGTTTTACCAGTCATGGGGACGATAGCTTCATCCGTCAAATATAAGGGATAAGGATCCACCTTTTCACCCACGCCTTCTTCCTCCTTTGCTTATCCATTTCCAAGACTTTCGAGCTCCAGCGCCCAAGTCCGCACACCCCACCTCAACCTTCTCCAACTATGTCCGGAGCGGGAGGCAGGTGGATGGCCTCCTCCGTCACGGAGGGCACATCAAAAAACTGCGGAAGGCCAGATACTTGTCCAGCGACATCACAAGACAAAGCTACCCGACGAGGGGCAGCTCATTCCAACCACCGTGCCCCATGAGAGGGTGGTGTTTCTCACCCACTTCCTCCGCTGGACTAGGTTTTCCACTTCACCCATTTGTCCGGGGCTCATGTTCTACTACGGCCTGGATTTCCACGATCCGCCCCAACTTCATCCTCAACATCTCGGCGTTTATCATCGTGTGCGAGGCCTTCCTCTGATACAGCCCCACTTCGCTTATGGCTTAAGATCTTCAATGTCAAGTCAAGGTAGTGGGCGGCCGCTAAGCCGGAGTCGGAGGTGCCATGGTTGGCAAGATGGCCAAAGTCCTATGGCTCGAGGGCTCCTTTGTGGAGACCATAAAGGGGTGGCAATCGGGTGGTTCTACATCACCGAGACGCGACTCTCAATGGGCGGCGGCCCCGAATTACGATCTGGCTTCCCCACGGCTCACATCATGGAAAGAGACGGCCTGTCGTGGGGGTGATTCGACGAGCTATCCGGACTCCAAACTCTGCGTCCAAACCCGGCGGACAAGAATCTCATGCTTGTCAACGTTATCCAGTGTGATGCTCATCCGCCGAGTCTCCCATGCCAACAACGGGCCTTCAAATTGTGGAGTTCGATTCGCACAGCACCCAACTCGAAAAGGCTCTTCGACACTACGCACGAAGATGCCCGAAGGTGCCGTTCAAGGCGCCGAGGTTCTACATCCGCCATCAAGACCGCGATTCAGCTCGCAGCGTCAAGCCAGCGAGGTAAGTTATTTTACCCTTTATGGGACTCTTTTTCATAGCTTGACTCTATGCGGATCTAAAACTCCCTAACCTTTGACAGATCGGTTGAAGACGTCCGGACAGATTAACTGTCCACCCTTTGCCGAAGACCAGTGGACGCCCGATTGACGGGCTGCTGGCTCCGGCACCTCACGTGGTGCCGGAGAAGAAGGCCAAGAAGGGGCCACGGAACTCGAAGAGCTCCCGGCGCCAGTGCTTGCCGGACTCACCGCCCGACAACTCGAGGCGGAATCCTCCTCTGAGGAAGAGGAGGAGGAAAAAGAAGCCTCTCCCCCAGCAGGGGGAGAGAAGAAAAGGAAGGCCACCCCGACTAGGGAGGCCGGAGGGTCCAAGAAAGGAAGGACCCTTCCTCCGGACTTCTCCACCAATGCCGACAGCGACGAGGAGGAGTGGTCACCAAGGGTCAAGCCCCTGGCGAGATCGTAAGTGTCCGGACTCTGGAATAGTTCATGACTTTTTATTTGTCGCATAGTGTCTTCTAACGCCGAATATGACCATGCAGCCCGCCCGAGGACGAGCTCGCCGCTTCGTCGAGCGGCTCCCTGGGTTCGTCGGATGTGAATAGCATTTCACTTCCGACCGCCTCCTCTCCTCGTGTCGCCGACGACACCGCGGTGGAGTCCCAAAAGGGGCCCAGCCAGGAGGAGGTGGTCCTGGAGGCGCTACAAGGCGACCTCCCGGACTCGAGGCGCAAAGGGGGCGAGACCCTAGAGGGCTCTAAGTCTGGCCTCAGGCGGACTCCGCATCGAACCTTCAAGGGTTCCAAGTCCGGCAAGTGGCCCTTCGTAAGAAGGGTAAGACTACGACGCCGGTGACCTCCGGCCCATCCGAAGGCACCAGATAGCTTGGCCGGAGGCGCTTAAAGGCGCCCATCGACGAGGAGCACCGCACTGCTATGAGTGTGGTGATCCAGAAGTTCAGATCCGCCAAGAGCGGGCTGATCAAGCTCGCACCAGCCTTCTAACAGCTTTGAGGTAAGTTTAGAATATGTAAAAATATTACTGCATAGACAGAGTTCTCGATGCTTAGTTCGTGTTCGGAAAGAAAAGCCGACTAAGGATCTAAAAAGATATACGCAGGAGTCTAACATAAGTATGTCAATATGGGAATGCAGGCTCTTGCTGACCTCCGCCAGACCGATCATGGATGTCAATGCATTGAAGCAGAGCCTCGAGCGGTCCGAGAACAAGCTCGGCCTTGCCAAGAAGCAGCTCGAGGACAAGGAAGGTAAGTAATACATTATTAAAGAAATACCTTATAGAAAGGATTTGGTTGCAAAAAATAACAGGAATAACATGGGTACTGCAGGGGCCACGAGCGAGGTGGCGACCCTGAAGGAGGCGGTGTCTGCGGCCGAAAACAAAGCGGCTGCGGAGCGCACCGAGCGAGAAAAGGGGGAGGCGCAGCTGGCGGAGGTACGGCAAGAGCTCCAGGATCTCGTGGAAAAACACGAGGGTTTGGAGCGTGACTCGAAGACCCGAGAGTCCGAGCTTGCCTCGGCTCTTGAGAGTGCCAAAGCTGCTAAGGTCGAGGCCCAAAAAGCCCTCCAGGAGATTGAGGCAATAAAGAAGATCGCGGTGGGTAAGGCATTCTTTATGCAGAGAAAGAATGTAAAAGTCAATTATCTAGTACTTACCCGAATCCGGAGCTTTCTAGGAGCTTTCGCAGATCTGCCCCATAGTGTGTCTGATGCTGCTGTTTCTCAAGGCCAAGGAGGGGAGCTCGACGGAGAAGGTGTTCGGTCTCAAGATGTCGAGGCCGACCGTCCGTTCTCTCGAGCGACCAGCTGAAGCAGCTGGTCGAGCTCCACAAGGTCGCCAAACAGGCCATGAAGGGCCTCATAGTTCGGCTGTGGCCATTGGAAGCCATGCCTGGGAGCTACTTCGGTTTAGTGCAGTGGCTGGTGGACGCATGTCCATGGGTTGAAGTCATCAAGCGCTCCGTCTGTATTAAAGGTGCCTGTCGGGCCATTGCCCGTGCTAAAGTGCAATGGGGCAAGCTGGATGCGGAGAAGCTTGTGACAGACGGGCCACCGAAGGGCAAGGAGCATCGCAAGCCCGAAATGTACTATGAGGGCGTCATGAAGGGTGCCCGCCGTATAGCGGATGAGTGCTCCAAAGATGTAATTTTGAATAGACTCTCATTTGTTATCCTGTCTGCTGAAAACTTGTTCATATGCGCTAAGCAACGCTTGTTAATTTAAAATATTACCTTCGTGCGGCCGCTTATCAAATTTGAGAGATGGCAAGTCGTTGGCTTCAGCCCCCATGCCACGAAAGTGCTGGGGTGTTCGATAAACTTGAGCGCTCTTGTTCCCATTCTTGGGTCCGCCGAGGAGGCGCCAACGAACGAACAAGGCAACCGGAGTTATAGTGCTTGAACACTCTCACTTAGCCATAGAATTCTATAATTTTAAATTTCGCGAAGCCCCTAGTATTCGAAGACCGAGTTCGTATGCTATCCACGCCTTGGCGGACAATGCCGACTCCTCGCTCTAAGCGGCATAAGTCTTTAGGGACCCAAAAACCTCTCGAACAGCGATCGCTCTCGCCTCTATCATGACGGTCAGTTTAAGCTTTCTCCACTGAGGTGCTCAACCCAGCTCAACCGAGGGACAATCGCAGTGGTTCTCCCAGCGCTACCTTAGCCGATATAACGGAACGTAAGGTACCAAAACATGGGAGCCGGGCAAACCCAACTATTGACCCAAGACATGATTCGAGCCGATGCATATAATGCTATAAGTTCGGGTGCCGACTTGTGAAAGTGTTCGGACTTATCACACCATACTTTTTGGGGTACTTAAGCCCTCATTGTATTGGCCGCATCTAAGTGTACGGGTGCAACATGTCATGAAATGAACATATATATAGATAAAGAAAGGAGTGCAATAATAGGCAAAAGCTATGTATTGTTTATTCAAAAGGTACTGCAATGAAAGCGTAACGATACAAATAGTGCGATAAGCAAGGGATGGGACTATTTAACATGTCCTCTCCGTGGGTAAGCTGCGGGTGGTATGTAAAACAGGTATAATGCTCGTAGTAGAGACCACCCAACACTCGACGAGTCTTTTTTCCTTTGCTGTTGTTGGAAATATGCCCTAGAGGCAATAATAAATTAGTTATTATTATTACATTTCCTTGTTCATGATAATCGCTTGTTATCCATGCTATAATTGTATTGAAAGGAAACTCGATACATGTGTGGATACATAGACAACACCATGTCCCTAGTAAGCCTCTAGTGCACTAGCTCGTTGATCAATAGATGGTTACGGTTTCCCGACCATGGACATTGGATGTCGTTGATAACGGGATCACATCATTAGGAGAATGATGTGATGGACAAGACCCAATCCTAAGCCTAGCACAAAGATCGTAGTTCAGATGCTAAAGCTTTTCTAATGTCAAGTATGATTTCCTTAGACCATGAGATTGTGCAACTCCGGATACCGTAGGAATGCTTTGGGTGTACCAAACGCCACAACGAATCGGGTGGCAATAAAGGTGCACTACGGTATCTCCGAAAGTGTCTGCGGGGTTGGCACGAATCGAGATCGATTTGTCACTCCGATAAACGGAGAGGTATCTCTGGCCCACTCGGTAGGACATCATCATAATGTGCACAATGTGACCAAGGGGTTGATCACGGATGATGTGTTACGGAACGAGTAACGAGACTTGCCGGTAACGAGATTGAACAAGGTATCGGTATACCGACGATCAATCTCGCAAGTATAATACCGCTAGACAAAGGGAATTGTATACAGGATTGATTGAGTCCTTGACATCGTGGTTCATCCGATGAGATCATCGTGGAACATGTGGGAGCCAACATGGGTATCCAGATCCCGCTGTTGGTTATTGACCGGAGAACGCCTCGGTCATGTTCAAGATGATTCCCGAACCCGTAGGGTCTACACACTTAAGGTTCGATGACGCTAGGGTTATAAAGGAAGTTTGTATGTGGTTACCGAATGTTGTTCGGAGTCCCGGATGAGATCCGGACGTCACGAGGAGTTCCAGAATGGTCCGGAGGTAAAGATTTATATATAGGAAGTCTTATTTTGGTCGCCGGAAAAGTTTCGTGCGTTATCGGTATTGTACCGGGAGTGCCGAAAGGGGTCCGGGGGTCCACCAGGGGGGTCCACCTACCCCGGGGGGCCACATGGGCTGTAGGGGGTGCGCCTTGGCCTATATGGCCCAAGGGCACCAGCCCCAAGAGGCCCATGCGCCAAGATATAAGAAAAAGGGGAGAGTCCTAAAGGGGGAAGGCACCTCCGAGGTGCCTTGGGGAGGATGGACTCTCCCCTCTTGGCCGCACTCCTTCCTTGGAGGAAGGGCAGGCTGCGCCTCCCCTCTCTTGCACCTATATAAAGGGAGGGAGGGAGGGTGGCCGCACCGAGTCCCTCGGCGCCCCCTCCCTCCCCGTGACACCTCCTCCTCTCCCGCAGTGCTTGGCGGCCTCGCAGGATTGCCACGCCCTCCTCCACCACCACGCCACAGTGCTGCTGATGGATGGAGTCTTCCTCAACCTCTCCCTCTCTCCTTGCTGGATCAAGGCATGGGAGACGCCACCGGCTGTACGTGTGTTGAACGCGAGGTGCCGTCTGCTCGCACTAGGATCTCCGTGATTTGGATCACGACGAGTATCGACTCCTTCAACCCCGTTCTCTTGAACGCTTTCGCTTAGCGATCTACAAGGGTATGTAGATGCACTCTCCTTCCCTTCGTTGCTGGTTTCTCCATAGATAGATCTTGGTGACACGTAGGAAAATTTTGAATTTCTGCTACGTTCCCCAACAGCTGTTGCATCGTGAGTTCGGCAATTCTAGTGCCGGACAGGGCTTCTGGAAAATGGAGTCCTGAAAGTAAGAAAAGGAAAAAGAAAAAGAATGACACAATCAGAGCCCTCGTGCGGTTGAGCCGCATTCAGGCGTGCCGTGGTTGTGCCCTCCCTTATGCCCATGGTATCTCCAGAGCGAGTTATGTACGCTGTAGTAATCGGCTTTGCAATTTCGCGAGGGCTGGGGTTAGCCGGATTGCTACGCTGATGCTTGGATCGTGCCAGCGGTCTTGTTGTAGGTTACTCCGGCGCGCTTGATAGTGTCCGGACGCTTAGTGGCCGGACTCGAGAATTGCTGTGGGAGGCTGCTTTGCACCTCCGCCATGAGGGTCGCCGTGTGCTCCTCCGCTCGGAGAGAGCGCTCGTGTTTCCATTGACCGTGATTACTCCTCGAGGGCCTGGCATCTTGAGCTTGAGGTACGCCGTAGTGCGGCACCGCATTGAATTTTGCGAATGCGGTTCGTTCGAGCAGTGCGTGATAGCCGCTACGGAACGGTACTATGTCGAAGATTAACTCTTCGCTCGAAGTTATCCGGGATCCAAGACCACTTCGAGTGTAACCGAGCCTGTACAATTGGCCTCTACACCTGGTATGACGCCTTTAAAGGTCGCCTTTGTGGGTTTAACTTTGAGGGTTCTATGCCCATTTTGCGATCAGATCCCGATAAAGCAGGTTCAGGCTGCTACCGCCGTCCATCAGACTCTAGTGAGGTCCGTCGATGATTGGGTCAAGAACCAATGCGCGAATCCACCGTGATGATGCTAGTGGGTGGTCCTTCGATCAAATGTGATCGGGCAGGAGGACCATGGGTTGAACTTCGGGCGATCGGCTCCATCGCATATACGCCCCTTAGTGCACGCTTTCCGCCCCTTTTTGGGTATGTGGGTTGCGATATCATGTTCACCGTCCGCACTTGTGGGGGGAAGCCCTTCTGTCCTCTATTGTTCGGCGGCCGGGGCTCCTCCTCGTCATCGCTATGCAACCCCTTGTCATTGAGTTCGGCACTTAGCTTGCCTGCTTGCTTGAACACACAACAATCCCTGTTGGTGTGATTGGCTGGTTTTTTGGGGGTGCCATGTATCTGGCACAAGCGATCGAGTAGTCGGTCCAAGTTGGACGGGCCCTGGGTATTTCTTTTGAATGGCTTCTTCCGCTGACCGGGTTTAGAGCCTATGAATCCGGCATTGACTATCGTATCTTCATCATTATCGCCGTTAATGCGGCGCTTGTTCTTGTTGCGACGCGACCTCCCATTGCTTTCCTTGGTATCCGAACTACCAGGGTTTTTGGTCAAGTTGTTACTACGAGCTAGCCAGCTGTCCTCTCCCGCACAAAAGCGGGTCATGAGTGTGGTTAGGGCTGCCATGGATTTCGGCTTTTCCTGTCCTAGGTGCCGGGCTAGCCACTCGTCGCGGATGTTATGTTTGAAGGCTGCAAGGGCCTCTGCATCCGAACAGTCAACGATTTGATTTTTCTTGGTTAGGAACCGTGTCTGTAATTGTCCGCCGATTCTTCCGGCTGCTGAATTATGTGGCTGAGGTCATCGGCGCTCGGTGGTCGCACATATGTGCCCCGGAAGTTATCAAGGAATGTTGCTTCGTGTCCTCCCAACAACCAATTGATTCTGGCCGGCAAGCTGTTGAGCCAATGCCGAGCTGGTCCTTTAAGCTTGAGTGGGAGGTATTTGATGGCATGTAAATCATCACTGCGGGCCATGTGGATATGGAGGAGATAGTCCTCGATCCGCACCGCAGGATCTGTGGTACCATCGTATGATTCGATGTTTACGGGTTTGAAGCCCTCGTGGATTTGATGATCCATTACTTCATCCGTGAAGCATAGTGGGTGTCGGCGCCTCAGATTGGGCTATACCACGGCGTAGCTCATATGAGCTTTGTTCATCGTGTTCGCCCGCCGAGTTTCTGATCCGGGTGACGGTTATCATCACGTGTCGTAGGCGCCCAGCGATCCGTAGATCGATCTTGTTTGCCTTGCCTTGTCCTCCAATATGTCTTGCAGGTCTGGCGCGTTTCCCCGTGCCTTGGTATTTTTCGAGCGACGCCGGAGTACGGCTTGAATGGAGGGTCTAGAGGCCTCTCTATCGCGACCACGGGGTGGCCGGTCGGCTGCATCATGCACTGGTGATGTAGGTTTGGGTGCTGCTTCCTCTAATTGGGGTAGCAGCCTGAGTTTGGGGTATCTCTTGGAGGGGCGTTCGAGTTCATACTCTTCGGCTGCAAGGACTTCAGTCCATCTGTTAGCTAGCAAGTCTTGGTCAGCTCTAAGCTGCTGCTGCTTTTTCTTGAGGCTGCTTGCCGTGGCCATAAGCCTGCGTTTGAAACGCTCCTGTTCGGCAAGATCCTCAGCACGACAAATTCATCGCCGCCGAGGCTTGCCTCGCCTTCGAGGGGGCGATAATTATCGCCCTCTACTTTTTCTTCGCTGACCGTCAGGCGGACTTGCTTCTCCCTCCTCCTGCGCTGAGTCCTGCTGGAGGAGGTCATCTTCGGCACTGTCCGGGTATTATTGTCTCCCGTGCCGGAATCGCCGTTTTTACCGTGGCGGATTTAGAGCGGCGCCGCCACGCCGGGCGCTTGGGCTGTTTCTTGAGGGGTCATCCTCCGCTGTTCCATCGCCGCTTCCCATCTTTTGGGATGTCCACCATGTATATGTCATATGACGAGGTGGCCTTCCAGTGCCTCAGTAGGCGCTTCGTTCTTGGTCTTCTCCCCGCATCGCCGTCCATACCGCCGATGTCTTCGAGTCAAGTCGAGCATGTCGGTTAAATCATCGGCAGGGCTACAAAGTGGGTGGTGGAGGGCGTTGAATTTCTTCGTCGTCCGCAGATCCCAACCTTCCCGGCTGTAGTCCGGCCAGGGCTCTCCTGATAAAGAGAGAGACTTTAGTGAATTCAAGATGTCGCCAAAGGGCGAGTGCTGAAAGATGTCCGCGGCAGTGAACTCCATGACCGGTGCCCAATCGGATTCGATTGGCGGTGGGCGCTGAGGGTTCGGAGTCCGGAGGGGAGTCCGCACCTTGAGTCACGGCCTCGCAGCGACAGGATGGAGTTCGCTCAATCTCCGTTGAGATCGTAGCCCCGAGGCGGTGTCCAACCACTCGCCCTCGATCGGGGAGTCGGCCCAAGCTAAGGGTCGGAGCGGACGCCGGTGCGGCCTCGAGGCACCGTCCGCGGCAGAGCTAGATCGTGCCCATCGAGACAAGGCGGCATGTTTGGCTGTGGCTCAATCCGTCAAGATCAAGTCTCCGCGGATGTCGGCCGTAGTTCAAACTCCCAAATCTGACCTGATGGCTGGGGCGACTTTTCGATCTGCTCCAGATGGCCAAGGGAATTGGCCCGCAGGCAAAGCCGCCAACACGAAGATCTGTCCGGGAGAAAAGTCTCACCGGACCGCGCCGTTGTTGATGATCGAAGGAGCCATCGGGCCTATAGGTGACGCATACGAGGAACTCTCAATGAAATCACCAATGTCGGTGTCAAACCGCGGATCTCGGTAGGGGGTCCCGAATCGTGCGCTCTCGCGGATGGTAACCGGAGACAAGGGACCCGATGTTTTTACCTGTGTTCAGCCCTCTCGATGGAGGTAATACCCTACTCCTGCTTGATTAATATTGATGATATGGGTAGTACAAGAGTAGATCTACCACGAGATCGTAGAGGCTAAACCCTAGAAGCTAGCCTATGGTATGATTGTTGTTCGTCCCCACGGAGTAAAACCCTTCGGTTTATATAGACACCGAATAGGGTTAGGGTTACACAGAGTCGGTTCCAATGGTAGGAGATCTACATATCCGTATCGCCAAGCTTGCCTTCCACGCCAAGGAAAGTCCCATCCGGACACGGGACGAAGTCTTCAATCTTGTATCTTCATAGTCCAGGAGTCCGACCGACGGTGATAGTTCGGCTATCCGGACACCCCCTAGTCCAGGACTCCCTCACCTGGCCACGAGGGTCCAGGGCGCGCCCACCCCTACAGGGCGCGCCCCCTACCTCGTGGTCCCATGGTGGCTCCCCTCCACTTATTCATGCACCCACACACTTCTTCTTCCTCCCAAAAAAATCACCATCCAGCTCAAGCACGAATTTTAGCTCATTTTGCTGCGATTTTCGATCTCCTTGCTCAAAGAACCTCTCACAAAACTGCTTGGGGGGATTGTTCCTTGGCATGTGACTCCTCCATTGGTCCAATTAGTTTTTGTTCTAGTGCTTTATTCATTGCAAATTTGTGCTGCCTAGATGACCATGTTCTTGAGCTTGCATGTCAAATTTATATGGTTCCAAGTAGTCCTAATGCTTGATATAGGCTCTAGGCACTTGTAGGAGTAGTTGCTATCAATTTTGTTGAGCTTGGCTCACTGTTATTTGAAGTTACTAAAAAATTCAGAAATTTTTCAGAGGAAGAAATATGCTTAGGAAAATGTACCAAGGTGGTTCTTCAAGGAAGCAAGGACCCAGGCTTGCAATGCGTGATGCTGACGATGAGCCACCAAGGAACTCTCCAGTGCGACCTTGTGAATGGCCTTCAGAGGGCTTTATGGATTGAGCGGGAATCAAGAAAGAATTTAATGCTTATTTGCGTAACACCGATATTGTGAGCTTTGAGGAGGAAAAGTGCCGCCAGTACCACTATCTCACTAGTTCCTTTGTGAGGAGGTTTGAGTTTTCATCTTCACGCAATTCTCCAACTGTCCTGTTTGATCTTTATGAAAATCTTATACAATGGACTTAGAGGATTTTACCACTGCTTGCAAACTTCCACAATGGGGTAGTGCTAGTGAACCTCGCAAATCTGAATTCAGAAATTTTCTTGCTAGTATAACTGTGGGGGAATCTAGAGATATAGCACAAGCTACCATAGGGAGCATTCATTTTACTGCTATACATTATTTTGCTCTCTTCATAGGTAGGTGCATAAATGGTAAAGATGAGGCATGTCATATGTGTGTCCCCGACCTCAATATTCTTAGGAGTGCTGTGTTAGGAGACAAATCTTATAATTAGGGAGCCATTATTGCACGTAGGTTGCATCATAATAGATTTAATGGAGATATCTTCGGTGGAGTTTATGCAACCCGCTTAGCTGATTTTCTTGGTGTAACCATACGTAATGATGATATTGAATTGCCTCCTACTTGTTTAGACTTTAATGCTATCTTTCACCCCCAGTTTGTCGAGAGGAATGAATCACCTCTCCGGCATTTCTTAATCTTTGACAGACGTCGTGCTGTCCGTATTACTCTCCCTGCTCCTGCCTTCTTTGATTATCAGGCAAAAGGAAGACATTTTATTACCAGAGAGGAGGCAGATGAGTACAAGAGGAGGGCGGAGGCAGCTCGCCGCCACGCTGCAGCTCAGGAGGCAATAACTGCCCCAGCGCAGTACGACCCCAGCTACAATTATGGATATCCGCCAGGCCATCCGTGGCAATAAACCAACTTAGGCCAAAAGCCTAAGCTTGGGGGAGTACGTATTTCTCACTGACATTACATTTATGTTCACACACACTCATTGCTAGATGTCGGTGCTCATACTCTTTCACTGTAATATCCATGCTAGTTTATTTTCTTTTTATGCTTTTTTCTTGTGTGTTTGATAAACCTTAAGAAAAACAAAAAAGGTAGTGTTGCTTTTAGTTAGTTTACTTTTCTCGCTGTAGTAGTAATAATTAAAAATAAAACCCAAAAAGATTTCCCGTTCTTCTTTTGCTTGTTGGGAGCTTTCCCGTGTAAATAGTTTTATTTCTTTTCTTTTCTTTGGGGGTCGATAGGAGAAGACCATAATGAAATTGTTGAAGTGGTTTTTATATGCATTATTGTTGATTTAACCAAGAGCCCATATTGCCTTCTTTTCTCCTGTTTATTGAATGCTTGCAGATTCCAGCTTAGTCCAATGCACGTGCACTCTTATTATTATTCACATCGTTCGGTCGTGCAAGTGAAAGGCAATTATGACGATATATGATGGACTGACTGAGATGAGAAAAGCTGGTATGAACTCGACCTATCTTGTTTTTGTAAATATAATTGGTTCATCGTTCCTGATTGAGCCTATTATGAATAAACATGTTTGCAATGACAATTAGAGATCATAGTTGCTTATGCCATGCTTGATTATCTATGAGTTATAATGGTTTACCTTGCGTGCCAACATGCTATTAAAATGGTTGTGATGTGGTATAGTGGGGTGGTATCCTCCTTTGAATGATTTAAGTGGCTCGACTTGGCACATGTTCACACATGTAGTTGAAACAAATCAACATAGCCTGCTGGATTATATCCTACTCATGCTTGCACTCAATGTTTATTAATTTTAATGCATGTTCATGACTGTTGTCGCTCTCTAGTTGGTCGCTTCCAGCCTTTTGCTAGCCTTCACTGTACTAAGCGGAATACTGCTTGTGCATCCAATTCCTTAAACCCCAAAGTTATTCCATATGAGTCCACTATACCTTCCTATATGTGGTATCTACCGTCGCTCCAAGTAAATTTGTATGTGCCAAACTCTAAACCTTCAAATGAAATTCTGTTTTGTATGCTCGAATAGCTCATGTATCAACTAGGGCTGTCCAGATCTTCCATGCTAGGCGGGTTATTCTCAAGAGGAGGACTCTGCTCCTCACTCACGAGAAAATGGCTGGTCACCGGGATGCCCAAATCCATGCTTTATGCAAACTAAATCAAAATAATTGCAAACAAAACTCCCCACAGGACTGTTGCTAGTTGGAGGCACTTTCGTTGTTTCGAGCAAGCCATGGATTGATGCTTGTTGGTGGAGGGGGAGTATAAACTTTACCATTCTGTTTGGGAACCGCCTATAATGTGTGTAGCATGGAAGATATCACCATCTCTTGGTTGTTATGTTGACAATGAAAGTATGCCGCTCAAAATATTATTTATCTCTATTTCAAAACCGAGCTCTGGCACCTCTACAAATCCCTGCTTCCCTCTGCAGAGGGCCTATCTATTTACTTTCATGTTGAGTCATCACCCTCTTATTAAAAAGCACCAGCTGGAGAGCACTGCTGTCATTTGCATCCATTACTATTAATTTATATTGGGTATGACTATGACTGGATCTCTTTTACCCTGAATTACAATGTCTAGTCAGTCCTTGATCTTTAAAGGTGCTCTGCATTTATGTTTTGCGGTCTCAGAAAGGGCTAGCGAGATACCGTATTGTTATATCATATCATGATTGTTTTGAGAAAGTGTTGTCATCCGAGATTTAATATTATTGCTCGCTAGTTGATTATGCTATTGATATGAGTAAACATGAGACCTAAGAGTTATTGTGAATGTGGTTAGTCATAATCTTTGCTGAAAACTTGAATGCTGGCTTTACATATTTGCAACAACAAGAGCAAACAGAGTTTGTAAATGTTTTTCTTTATCACTTACAGTTTATCAACTGAATTGCTTGAGGAAAAGCAAAGGTTTAAGCTTGGGGGAGTTGATACGTCTCCGTCGTATCTACTTTTCCAAACACTTTTGCCCTTGTTTTGGACTCTAACTTGCATGATTTGAATGGAACTAACCCGGACTGACACTGTTTTCAGCAGACTTTCCATGGTGTTATTTATGTGCAGAAACAGAAGTTCTCGGAATGACCTAAAACTCCACGAAACGTATTTTGGAAAATATTAAAAATACTGGAAGAAGAATCCACGTCAGGGGGCCCACACCCTGTCCACGAGGGTGGGGGCACGCCCCCCTGGGCGCGCCCCCTGCCTCGTGGGCCCCCTGACGCTCCACCGATCTCAACTCCAACTCCATATATTCACTTTCGGGGAGAAAAAAATCAGAGAGAAGGATTCATCGCGTTTTACGATACGGAGCCGCCGCCAAGCCCTAAAACCTCTTGGGAGGGCTGATCTGGAGTCCGTTCGGGGCTCCGGAGAGGGGAATCCATCGCCATTGTCATCATCAACCATCCTCCATCACCAATTTCATGATGCTCACCGTCGTGCGTGAGTAATTCCATCGTAGGCTTGCTGGACGGTGATGGGTTGGATGAGATTTATCATGTAATCGAGTTAGTTTTGTTAGGGTTTGATCCCTAGTATCCAATATGTTCTGAGATTGATGTTGCTATGACTTTGCTATGCTTAATTCTTGTCACTAGGGCCCAAGTGACATGATTTCAGATTTGAACCTATTATGTTTTCATGAATATGTGACAGCCTGATTTTTGGCCCTTTCTTTTTCTTTTGTTTTTCTGAGGTTTTTGCTTGAGTTTTCTTTTTCCGTGGCTTTGTGGTCTGGAAACTGAAGAAGATGCCCTCTTGTTTGTTTCCGGAGTGGCTTGTCATTCCCAAACTCTTCCCTAGACCCTGTCATTTTCATCCTAGCTCAAATCCCAATATTCTTTTTATTGGGAATATTCCTTTTCTATTAAAGGAACAACTCAAATTGCCTAGGTTGTGAAGCAACCTTTATTTCCATCACTCCTAAAATTCCCAAATAATTCTCATAAATTGTTTGGGTCATATATTTCTCAAATATGGCAAAATATTTCATTTGTCATGTTTATCATCATGCTCAAATAATTCATTTCCTATTCTGCCCTAAATGGCACATTGTGAAGCAAGTGCTATTTTCCTTTTCCCAATTGACCTCAAACTCCTTGGACACATTTTCCTATCCATATAAGTGCCACATGACAAAATGCAACCTCATTTGCCTAGTAATTATTTAATTATGATTTTCCAAAGTTTCTACCCAGAAAGAAGCTTTGTGAAGGAGGTGCAAGCTAGGCATATCCAAATGAGTTGCAATTTTGCATGATCCCTCATATCATCATATCATAGCCTTCCACCAAAGTAGAGCTCATGTCATGCCTCCCTGTGAGCTCATATTCAATTCTTTGATTCTGTCCAAAATTTCAGTTTGTGAAGCAAATATATTTTATCTTGCTCCATTATGGTTTCCAATTTTTCTAGGCCTTCTATTATCCATATAACCTACCTACACCTATTTTGGGCATGGTTCATCAAGCCATTATTCCTCTAGAGTTTTTACAAGTTTCTGTCCAGAATGAAGCTTTGTGAAGCAAGTGCCACTTTGGTATGTCCAAATGGCATGAAATCTTTACAGCAGCTTCATACCATCATATAACCCCTCTCTGCCAGATTTCAATTCATGACAATCAAGTATGTGAGTGTATCATACAAATCCCTAATTCTGGCCAGTTTTGCACTTTCTACAACAACCCTCATCTATACTCCTCCTCTTAGTATGATTTTTGGTGATCAAAATCACCTTAGTGTTTGATCATCAGCAGAGAAACTCTTTACCACGTTACCAAGCGGGTTTAACCACAGAGAGTTACAAACACCTTCTTACTGATTTACTTTGGATCTTAGTGCAAATCTCTTCTTTGCCCCTGGACCGATTTATTTCTTCAGTTGGACTAAGGGCACCAAGGTCCATCCACTGGACATGGTTGGCCACGCCAAAGAGAGCCGCTTGCGCCAGTGCGTGTGGTGATCACGCTTGCGTCATGGCTGAACGCGTGCTCTGGCTGATTCCGGCCACTATTCTCGTCTCCTCCCTCCTCGTCTCGACCTCCATCCATGTCCTGGAGCTCGCCCATGCTCGACTGCGTCGCCCTGCATCGGTGCCTCATCGTGGTTCGACATTAATGCACCGCTAGAATAGTGCCCGTGCCATGCCCAGCCTCTGACCTCCATTAGAGCACTGCTCAAGCTCGCTTATGAGCTCCATAGCCTTCCCCTCGGCTATATAAGCGTGCCCCGAGCCCTCCCGCAGCTCATCCACTCCTCACTTGCCTCCCTAGCCCACCGGAGTCCTCGGCCCCCTCCTCTTTTCGCCGGAGTTGACCTCGGCCGCCTCGGTTCCTCCTTGGTTCCGGTGTGCCTAGCCCCTGTCCTCTCCTCCTGAGCTGTCCACCGTGTTCCCCTCCTCCCAGAGAGCCTCCCCACCCCACCAGTTCGTCGCCGGAGTCCCTCTGGCCGCGCCTCCCGGCGCTTGGCCGTCGCTGTTGCCCTCAGACACCACCCCGAGCGAGTCCATCCGAGCCTCCTCTCTCCCTTCCATCGCCACCTACGCCTCCTCCTCACTCCGGCGGTTCGCCCCCACCCCTCAGCCCTCGCCGGAGCTGCCCACATCGCCAAAGACCACCGCCGCCCGCCGTCCTCTGCCTCCCCTAGGTCCTCTTCCGCCCCGCGTCCTCCTCTCCTCCCCGGGGCCGGCCGACCCCCTAGACGGACGCGCCACTCCGGACCGCACCCGCCGGTGCCCGCACCCTGGCCGGAGCTGGCCTGGACCGGCCGCCCCAGCGCCGACAGTGCCCCTGTCCTCCTCCTCTCGCTTTACGTCAGGCCAGCACGGAGTGTCGGCGCCTGGGAACGGGGGTCCCAGACTTGCTCGCCTGCGTCCCCGCGGCGTGGCTCAAAGGAGGCCCAGGACAGCCCATCTTCATCAACACAAGCTCAAGACCTCGCGAGAGGCCAGATGAGGCGGGCGACCAGAGCTTCTCAGCGCGCCTCGTTAGGCTGGCTCATGAGGAGGCGGAGAGTTCAAGGCGGGTACCTCACGAGGTGCCCGTGACGCAAGCCATGATTTACCAAGGGCGCCGATCCGGGCGCCACCAAGCAACGCCCTCCTTTCCTCTTTGGTGCAAAGGGAGCAAGCGCAGCGAGAGCATCAAGCAAAGGCATCCGCTTTGTGCAACAAGACCAAGACCAGCCCCAACGGCTGGAAGGAGTCATCGTGGAGCCCAAGCAAAGGCCATCACCAGAGCCTTTGGCGTGCGAGGACCAACTTTAGTCAGGATAAGTGTACCCGTTGTTCCCTTCAAAATGGCCAATTGTTGGCGCCCTTCCCGCTCAATATTCGAAGTGGCCCAAGGCCTTCGCCTATATAAGTAGAACTAGCCACCATAGGAGGAGGAGGATCCGCATTTGGAATCCAGAGAGAGATAGAGACCCGATCTCAAGCTAGAGCGGCGGACACCACTTAGCAGTTCATCACACCCACCAAGAACAGACTCTCATGAGGCTGTTCTTCCCTAGATCGTTCTTCATTAGCCCAAGAGGCAATCCACCACGCCACAAACTAGAGTAGGGTATTACACCACAACGGTGGCCCGAACTAGTATGAATCTCGCGTCTCTTGTGCTGTTCTATTTAGTAGTTTAGGTCCCTGCGATTCGGCGAGGTACGAGACGGTGGAGGGTTGGATCTCCGCGCGCACCCCAGAGTTCGAACCTTAAGGGTCTGCCGGAACCCGAAATCCGACATTTGGCGCGCCCGTAGGTGCGCGCGAATCTGCCTTTCGTCACCTCGTTTTTCCCGACCACCGCAACCATGTTCGACGCTGCCGGGCTCGCCCGAGCGCCGGGCCGCCGCCCCCCATGTCGCCAGACGGCTCCCGCCGGCGGGCGCCCTCGCTGCTCCCGTCGCTTTGCCGTCAACGCCGCCACCGCCCGGCGGGGAACGAGCAGCAAAGCGCCGCCCCAAAGACTCCGCCCATGAGGCGGACGGCCGCACCACCACGCCTTCGCCACCCTCGCTGGTTCTTCGCCACGCGCTTCGCTGCCATGGAGGCCTGCTGCGCTCATCGCGCTAACGAAGCTCCTGCGCTATCGCCTGCCGACGACGTTTCTGAAGAATGGCTCGACCGAGTCGCCGAGCTCGTCCGCTGCTAGGAGGCGCGACCCGCGCCGTCCGCCTCTCCGCACCGCACCGCTTCGCTGGCAATGGAGCTCCCAGCGGCGCCAGCGCCTCCACCTCAAGACGGCGCCTGGCCCCAAAGCGCGCGGTCCTCGGGCGGAACCTGCTTCGCCAGCGCCGCGCTGCAAGAGCAGAGCTGCCAAGAAGTTCTCGCCCGAAGAAGCTGCCCGAGCGCCTCCGCCCAAAGACGCCAAGACCTGCGATGCCCCCAGCCGTGGCGCAAGGAGGCCTGCAAGACCAAGCTCTCGCCGTCCGAGGCCCCAGCATGCCACGGCGGGCTGCCGCGCTTTCACCTCCGGAAGGCGCAGCGTCGCGGCTCGCCAAGTTCAAGCGACCTGCCTCGCCACGACGGCACAGCTGACCCTACGGAGTTCCTTCAGCTCTACGAGCTGGGCATCGAGGCTGCTAACGGGATGAAAACGCTATGGCGAACTGGTTTCCCATGGCGCCAAGGACGGGCCCAACTCGCTCTGAATCCGCCCCCAGCACGATCTCTTCTGGGCCGAGATGCATACCCGCTTCATCGCCAACTTCCGTGGTACTCGCGACGGCCACCGCCGTGAGCGACATGCGCCAATCAAGCAGCAGCCTGGGAAACCCTGCAGAAGTACATCCAGCGCTTCAACAATGCGCCCTCAAGATCCCTGTGGTAACGGAGGAGGCCATCATCTCGCCTTCTCCGACGGCGCGGCGCGACGCCAAGATGAAGGAGGAGCTGGCGATGCATGAAGATCTGTGCACCTCCCCGAGCTGTTCAACTTGGCGACCAAGCGCGCCAGGCTGAGAGGGCGCCTCTCCCTCCTCGAGCTGCCCGCCGCGATCCCAAGAGAAGAAGTCCAAGGCCAAGGACGTGAAGCGCAAGGGGCTGCCGTGCTCAAGGCGAACCGCACACCAAGCGCGCGGCGAGAGATCAGCCCGAGTCCTCCAAGGGCAGCCGATCGCGTGTACCACGACCTCCACACCCACAACACCAATGAATGCCAAGAACTCCGAGCCAGACGTGAAGGAAGGGTCGGAGACGCCCGAGCGCAGCGACCGGGCTACGGCCGAGGAGGAGGAAGGAATGCAGGGCGTTGGGAAGATCGCGCGGCCGCGCCAAGGGTGGCGCGACCAACCTCGCAAGGACCACTGGCAAGACCCACCTCGCGAGGGGGGCTGGAGGGATCAGCCTCGTGAGGATCGCCCGCAAGGGAACGCAGGCCTCCCTCCGCTGCTGCCGCCGCCAAGGAGAATGGAAGATCGTCATCAGGACGAGGGGGCTGGGGGCTTCCAGGAAGCGCGTGCGATCGCCTGCATCCTGGGTGGAGCTCAAGCTCCAGCCTCTCAACGCATCTTCAAGCAGTTCGCCCGTGAAGTGAATGCAGTCCTCCCCAAGCTCGAGTCCACGCGCCCTCTCGGTGGTCGGCGTCGCCATCACGCTCAGCTCAGCGGATCAGCTCAAGCGCCGCAGCCACAGCCGGAGTTCTCCCGATGCTTTGCTCCACAATCATCGCAACGTGCTGGTCACCAAGACCTCATCGACGGCGGAGCAGGGCTCAACGCCCCGTCCGTGGAGACATTCAACAATCTTCGCGCCTTTTACAGCCAGCTTCAGCCAACCAAGCCTTTCTCCGGACTCACCGACGGCTCCACGGTCCCGATCGGGCAGGTTCACCTTCCTGTCACCTTCGGGGCCCGCGACAACTACCACACCGAGCTCATCGACTTCGACGTCGCCCACATTCGCCGCCGTACAACGCCATCCTCGGTACCAAGTTGGCCAAATTCATGGTCAGAACTCCACCATGGCTACAACGCCCTCAAGATGCCAGAAGCGGCAGGTCATCACGGTGCCTGTGAAGAAAGAGACGCAGCAGTGCTCCTCGGAGCGAGCCTTTCAGCCGCATCACCGAAGACCTGCACCACAACAGCAGGATGCCTCCCGAGGCAGCACCCAAGAAGAAGAAGACATCGACCGCCCGACTCTTCAAGAGACAGTTCTCAGGGCCCGTGATCGGGCCGGGGGAGCCTCCTTCCATCACATAGGAAGCGCGCCCGGCGCCTCCTCAGCAGGGCTCGGGGCTCTCCCCTGGAGGGCCGCCGACCTCGCCAAGGTCTCGAGGGAGGCGCTTGGGCACCACGTGGAGGCGTGTTTCGAAGCACGTTTCCCGCAAGCAGGAGCAAGACCAGGAGGATGTAACCTCAAGAGTTCACCAAAGAACGCCATTCAGAGCTACAGGAGTCAAGGGTCATGAGGGCAGCCGCCACCACTCACTGTGGCCCCCATCCAGCGAGGATGGTGGGCTGCGCGTCTGCATCTACATACCAGGGCTCAACCAAGCTGCATCTCAAGAGCGCCTGCCCTCGCGAGTGGGACGCTATGCAGGGTCTGCCCCATTACCACGTAAGCATGCCGATGGCTCTGCCAAATGCGGCTGCAGCGCATCAGCCGCCTCATGAAGACCATCCCGAGGCACAAGAGGTCAGGCACGCCAGCAGCCCTGGCGGAGATAGAGATGGCCCATGAGGAGCCGCCAACGCCTCCGGAGCCTCCCGAGGCCCCTGGGCCTGGGGGCTCGTGAGGATCGGCTCCCGCAGCCCACCGAGTCTGCTACATCAACAACCCTTCATCCCCAACATCACCAGGTGACATCTTTAAGTTTTATTTCCGGCTGGGAGCGCCTTCAGGGCCGCATTATTCCCAGGCCGCGTGGGTCTGTCCCTGCGGCATGTATCCCTTTTACTTCATGTCATTAGCTTATCCTGTTGGGGGCGCCCCTCGGGCTGCATCATCCCCAAGCCGCTCGGGCCAGTCCCAGCGGCATGTACCCTTCCTGCCTTTTCCTTCGGATTATGCTCTCGCTCCACCATGCTTGTTATTTGGTGCCTTTTCCTGGGTGGTGGAATCTTGCACGTTAAAGGGGGGGGGTGCCTCAGCATCGCGACTCAGGGCTCCTACCGGCTCTCCGGCCCTCACCCTCTGGTCTTGTGTCACGCCCAATATGCGACCCTATCCAAAAGGAACTCGACGGTCCCACCAAGGATAGACCCGCATATTGAAACGCTTTTGCAAGGTGGATATCATTACATCAACATTACATAATAGATGGGGATACATACATAAGACACAAATACCACAAGAATACATCGACAACATATACAAGATCAACATCCGACCACGGATGAAACATAAACAGCAGCTCAAACGACATCCACCCTGCTAGCCCACGCTGCCGACCTGGAACCTATCCCCTGATCGAAGAAGCAGAAGAAGAACTCCAACACAAGCAAACATCGCTCTCACGCCATGATCATCGCAAACCTGTACCAAATGGTGGTGTAGTAATCTGTGAGCCACGAGGACTCAACAATCCCATTACCATGGGTATCAAGACTAGCAAAGCTTAAAGGGAAAGGAAGGGGTAAAGTGGTGAGGTTGCAGCAGCGACTAAGCATATATGGTGGCTAACTTACGTAAATGAGAGCGAGAAGAGAAACAAAGGAACGGTCGTCAACTAGTAATGATCAAGAAGTGATCCTGAACTCCTACTTACGCCGACATAACCCGAAACCGTGTTCTCCTTCGATCAACCCCAAAAGAGACACTCACGCAGTTACGCATTACGGTTGGTGTATTTTAATTAAGATCAACTTCGGCTTTCTACAACCGGACATTAACAAATTCCCATCTGCCACATAACCGCTGGCACGGCTTTCGAAAGTTTATACCCTGCAGGGTGTCCCAACTTAGCCCATGATAAGCTCTCGCGATCAACGAAGGATATTCCTTCTCCCGGAAGACCCGATCAGTCTCGAATCCGGCTACAAGACATTTCGACAGCAATAAAACAAGACCAGCAAAGCCGCCCGATGTGACGACAAATCCTGATAGGAGCTGCACATATCTCGGTCTCGTGGCACACTCGGATGAGCAGTCCGTATAACTAAAACCAGACCTCAAGTTGCCTTGAGGGGCGCTGACAGGGTTTAGTTCGGGCCAAGACTCGAAGGAGCACCGGTCCGGGGGCTAAAATAAAGATGACCCTTGGGCTCTAAACCCAAGGGAAAAAGGGCATAGGTGAGGCAAATGGTAAAACCAATGTTGGGCCTTCTTTGGAAAAGTCTTGTTCAAAGCGAACTGTCAAGGGGTCCCATAAATCACCCGACCGCGTTAGGGTACGCAAAATCCGGGAACATAATACCGATATGACGGAAACTAGGGCGGCAAGAGTGGAACAAAACACCAGGCATAAGGCCGAGCCTTCCACCCTTTACCAAGTATATAGATGCATTAATTAAATAAGATATATTGTGATATCCCAACAAGTAAACATGTTCCAACAAGGAACAACATCTCCATGTTCCAACAAGGAACAAACTTCATCTTCACCTGCAACTAAAAACGCTATAAGAGGGGCTGAGCAAAGCGGTAACATAGCCAAACAACGGTTTGCTAGGAAGGGTGACAAAGGTTAGAGGCTGACATGGAAATTAGGTAGGCTTGAGCAGCAAGTGATAGGTAGCGCAGCATAGCGAAAGAACGAAGCAGCTAGCATAGCAATGATAGTAGTGAGATCCAGGGTAGCGGTCATCTTGCCTGAAATCCCGCTAGGAAGAAGAACGAGTCCATGAAGAAGACGAACGGATGAAGCCGAACCAAGCGTAGACGAACGGATCCTCACGATCGCAACGAAACGGGAACTATCGAGAAGAAGCACACAACATAGTAAACACACCACACATGAACAAGGCATGATGCACAACAAGCATGATGCATGACAAAGCTACATGAAGCTACTCATGGCAAGAGATGATGCAAACAAGAGCAACACATCAAAGCAAGTTTAAATGAGGCCGGAAACAACATATAACAATTCCGGAAGTCCTCATATGCAAATTTCGAAATTGGTCCAGATCTGAATAAACCTTATGTTCAAGTTGTTAAACAGCAAGTTAAGATGCACCACGATGATCTACACGAAATTCTAGTCAAGTTACATATAAAGTTCATTAAATTCGGAGCTACGGCCTAGAAGATATGAGCAAAACAAGATAAGCATGGCATTGATGCAAAATGCATACAAACATCAAGCAAACACCTCAAAACAAGGATGCAACATGATAATATGAAACTACATGCAAAATCAAGCAAGTTTCATATAGAGCACACTCAAAACGGAGCAACGGTTCAACACATACACCCTATACAAGTCATGACAACAAACTGTCCAAAACAGCAACTAGGCATATTGCAAGCATCAAAACAATATGCTACAGCACCTCAATATGAAAACAAAAGGCATGGGCATGATGTACAGGTAAAGCATTACAAAACACGAACACTGAACTATCTCCAGAAATCACTAGAACATGCTCAAAATGACATGGCAAGATTGCAAATAATAACAGTTTTGCATTGGCGTAAATAACATCAAAGTTGCAATGTTTAGAGCTATGAAACAACATGTTACAGGCACTTATCATGGCAAAAAAAGGCATGGAATGAATCTACTAATTGCATAGAACAAAAGTCCTTTAGTGACCATGAGCCAAAAAGGATCAGAAAATATGATGACACCCACGTAAACATGGCAAGTTATATTATAGATTCATACATGGCAGAAACAACAACAAGTAGTCATGTTGGTGAGCTTGAACCACTCACCACAGAGCAATAAATGGCATGGCAAGGCAACCAACAGTAAGAAGACATGGCATAAAAGCTATACATGGCAAGAACAACATCATAGCATGCTAGGATCAACTACAACAACCTTGGCAAAATTGAATAACATGTAAACAATCTGCCAGGAACATTTTATAGCAAAAGGAGCTCGATTGACTCAAGCTATGGCACTCCATAATTGCAAACAAGGGCATGGATGGATAGAGCAAGACATGTTTAACAAAACATCCTTACTGAAGTATCTCAAAATATGCATGTATCTCTTGGTAGCATCAAGTTAACATGGCATCAAAATATCAGCAAAACAGGGCTGAAAACAACAACATCAGGAAGCCTACTTTGCATGCTTGTGCTAGTCACCACATAGATCACAAAAATACATGGCATACACCCCTGGAAAGATGGCATGGCATATTACAAAACACATGTAGGACTCAAAATCATAAGGTGCACACATCAATCATGGCAAAAATGACAAAAGTGCATGTTCTGTTGAGAAACAGAAACTAACATCACATAGCACTCTTCCAACAGCATTTCGGGCA
This sequence comes from Aegilops longissima, assembly GCA_021605205.1. Taxonomy (NCBI): domain Eukaryota; kingdom Viridiplantae; phylum Streptophyta; class Magnoliopsida; order Poales; family Poaceae; genus Aegilops; species Aegilops longissima. The sequence continues at coordinate 575,520,636 of CM038677.1, forward strand.
TCAAGATGAGCTCAAATGAAAATGATGCAACGAGATGAAATGATCTACTCTTCGAGACGAACATTTTGACATATTACACGCGCAAAACGGAGCTATATGCAGAGAGTTATGATGCGATGAAAATAGCAACATATTATGACAATTTCGGGACTTAGCAGTTTCAGGAAAAAAAACACGTGAGCGTCAGACAACAAAATGACGCACGGGCGCGGGATAGCGGGGCTCACCACTGGGCTTCGGCCCAGATCGCGAGAAGGGGCCGGCTGGGCTGGGCCGGACGCGGGCTGAGGGCGTGGGGCCCACGGGGACACGGCTCCCGCCGAGGCGAAGACGCACGGCGCCGGGCGGCGATCGGCGATGGCGATCGGCGACGGGGTTCGCGGTGTGCTGCGGCTAGGTGGAGGGGCCCGGATCTGGTGGATCCGGCTGGAACCGGTGAAGGCGAGGCCGACGGCGAAGCTTCACGGCCGGCGGCGACCCTCCATGGCGGCGACGACGGGCCCCTGCAAAAGAGGGCATTAGAGGGAGGAGGAGAGGGAGAGAAGGTGCGGGGAAGGGGGGGGTCGTGGCGACCTTGCGTAACGGGCGGCGGTCCTCTGAGTGGCCCGTCCGAGGCGAGGTGTGCGCTGCGCGCGCTGAGTCGGGCTGGGCACGGGAGGTCGGGCGCGGGCGGCCGACGGCGGCCAAGACGGCTCGTCCGGGCCCGGATCTGGTCCGTGGCGGGCGTGTGATGGGCTCAGGCGGGCCCTGCGGGAGGAGGAGGGAGGCAGGGCGACATGGCGCCTTCCGACTGGGTGAGGGAGGCTGCGCGGCGGCGGCTGGCCAATGGGGAGCTGCCAAGTGGCGCCCGGGAGGTGGCTGGCGCCGGATTTGGAGGGGAAAGGCGGCGGCGCGGCCCCCGAGGTGGGAGGAGGTGGTGGCTGCGGGTTGGGGGCGCGGAAAAAGAGGAGGAGGGGGGTAGGACGACCAGATTTGGAAAGAGAGGGGGGTTTAAATAGGAAAGGGGGCTAGGGTTTAGTCTAAAGGGGTTTTAGGAGGGGTTTCCGGACCCTCGGACCGCGAACGTGCGCTCCGGACAGAGGGGGGGAACTAGGTGGCTGGAGGTGGGGTGTGAAGAGAGGCCTCGGGCTGAGAGGAGAGAAGAGAAGTGAGGCCCGGGGACTGTTCCGGAGACCGAAACGTCCGGCGAGAATACCGGCAACGATGTCGCTATATATTTAACGATTGGGCTATTAAACGAGCTCCGAATGACACGAAACTTGACAGGCGGTCTACCGGTGCTGTACCAAGGCCGCTTGACAAACCTCGGTCCATTCCGAGAAAGTTTAACACCCGCTCACGAAAAGAGGTAAAAGGGGGCGCCGGGAGACATAGGAGTGCCGGATTGCAAAACGGACAACGGGGAAAATGCTTGGATGCATGAGACGAACACGTATGCAAAAAGAAATGCACATGATGACATGATAAAAATACAGATGATGACATGGCAAAGTGCAACACGCGAGCAAATGACATGGCAAGGACGGCAAATAACTGGCAGACACCTGGCGCATCGAATCCGGGGCGTTACATCTTGTCCATGGCATCGCGACCTGGCTTGCCAGCGACGGCTGAGACCAGCCCGAGAGCCGGGACCCGAGCGTGAGTTTCGCCATCCAACCCAGCTTATGCGTTAAAGGGGGTGCCCGAGCATCGCGACTCGGGGCTCCTACCGCCTCCGCCCTCACCCTCTGGTCTTGTCCATGGCATCGCGACTGGCTTGCCGGTGACGGCCGAGACCAGCCCTAGAGCCGGGACCAAGACGAGAGCACCGCATCCGCCAAATTTGCAGGAGCACACTCAAGATAAGGCCTGAGCCAGCGCAACCCGCCTTTGAGTTAGGGCCTCGTGAGTCCCGCTGGCTCACGGGTGCCCAGACACACCTCGTCCAGCCCTACCGTGCGATCCGTGTGTCGTGGTGGGGGCTGTATACGCCTGGGGCTCCTCCCGAGGGGAGCCCCTCCCACGCTCCATGGAAGCACCATGCTCCGCTGCTGGCTGACGACACTCGCCGAGGAGCGGCTATGCCCAGACGCATGCGGAAGCGCTATGCTTCACTGGTGATAAACAACCGAGGTGGCCTCCGGTCGCATCAACCTCGAGGGAGCCCAGAGCTCGGTGTCGGCCTCGTCGCAACGCCTCCTCGGGCGCCAGCGAGGGGCTGGGCACGGGGCTGCGCCTGGTCACGCCAGACGCCGCCACTCCAGCCAGGCCCCCGGGCCTAGTTCGTCGACGTCACTCCCCGAAGCGGAGCCAAGGTACACATGCCATTTGAGCGTCAAGGGGACTCTGAGCATCGCGACTCAGAGCCTAACTGGTCACGTAGCCCTCACCCTTAGTTCCAAAGGCTAACGGCGGTTGAGGTATGCGGGGCCGGGCTCGCAGACGAGAACGGTGGGTCCACATCGCCTCACCTCCCTACTTGCTGTTCGTGGCGCTAAGGGGGACTCCACGAGCATCGCGACTCAGAGCCTAACTTGTCACGTAGCCCCTCACTCCTTGGTCCCGTCCTGGTTTCGGTCGGGGCTAACGGCGGCCGAGAGCAGCAGGGGCGGGGCTCGCGGCATAGAACATAAGCAAGTAGGAAGCACAAATTTCAAGGAATTCAAAAGCAAATATTACAGTCCACACTGTTGTCGCAATACCAAACTCAAGTTTAAACGCCTCCCCGAGGCATGATACACATGCAGGAATTAAAAGCAGGACAGGAGCCACAACGGAGTCACTTGTCGGCGATGGAGCAGCGCGGAGTGGGCTCGCTTCGGCTTGGTGCTGAAGGCCTGGAACTTCCCCAACAGAGCCTCCGCGCAACCCTTCACAGCCTCGGCAGTGGCAGCTGCATGCTCGCCGCTTGCCGGCTCCAGCAGGCTGTCCATGTCGACGCTGGGATCGCGAAGGTAGATGTGGGTGAGGATTCGCGTCAGTGCCGCAGAAGACAAGACACGCGCGTCAGCCTCAGCCGTGGGGCCAAGACAAAGGGAGACATCTTCAAGAGCACGAATCAGGAAGGGAAGCAGCTTGGCGGGGCCGTCTTCTGCGCCGGCCAGTGGGCTCTCCAGGCCGCCATCATAAAGCTCCCTCAGCAAGGCGCGAGCCTTCACCTCCATATCCATGAAGGCCACGCGATCTTCAGCAAGAACCCGCACCTTGGCGTCCAGCTCGGCCTTCCTCGCCTCCAGTTCCTGCTCCAGCGCGTCTAGGCGGTCACGACGCTTCTTCAGCTTGGCCTCCCGGCCCTTGGCGGCCGCGTCGCGAGCCTTCATGCTTTCCTCCTGCTCCTGGCGGAGGCGGGCCTCCTCGGCGAGCTGGTTCTGCAGGCCCTTCAGCTCGCCCTCCAGCGTCTCGCAGCGACCTTGGATGTTGGCAGCCTCCCCCAGGGTCGCATCGCGGGCTACCTTCGCCTCACGAACAGCCTGCTTCTCCTCATCGCAAGCCGTCAAGGCCTGGACCAGCGCCGCCCGAATCAAAGCGTCGACGCGAATCCAGCCAGAGGCCAGCTCAAGCGCCTGCCACTGGCGAGGTCGGCGCCTGAAGATCCTCGCCGCAGCCGGTCCAGTTCAGCGGCAGCACGATCTAGGACAACGGGAGGAGTCGGAGAGACATCAGTTGGCGGAGTAGGAGGAGATGGCGGCGGTGTAGCCATCGCGCTTTGAGGCGGAACCAGCGCGCCACGGCAACGGTGGAGGCAAGGCTCAGCAAGGCCACCTCGAGTCGCTGGGTCAAGGGGCTGAGTCGCCCAGCCAGGCTCAGCCAAAGCCTCGCGAGGACGCCCGGGCAGGAGAGGCTCTGGCGTCGGGATCATCTTCCTTTCGGGCAAAGGAACTGTCACGGATGGAGCCTCAGAGCCCCTTCACTTCTTCGCCATGCAAGCTGGCACGGCCAAGAACATGGACATCGATCTCGTTGATGAGCAATAATCAAGACGGGAAGCAGGCACTTACAGTGTCGTCAGCCGGAGGACTCGAGCAGCCTCGCCATACTTGAAGCCCGAGAGCCGGCTGCAGGATCAGCTTCAAGGGACCAGGAGCAGGAGGCGTGCTCAAGGACCGCCCGGGCCGGGCGGACCTGCTGGGGACCAGCCCAGTCCGGTCCTTCGGGGATCGGGGCAGGCTTCGCCTCCCGCCACCCTCATCCTCGCTCGTCATCACTCTCGGGAGGCGGAGAACGCGGGGCTCTGCGCCAGGGAGGAGCCCTTGACTCCGCAATCAACCCTCTCTCGGCTCTCTTTCCTCCACCTCTTGGCCGAGTCGGAAGATGACACGCCCACCAGGTCCTCCGGAGCCTCATGGGCGCGAGCCCGTCCCGTTGAAGGCGGGCATGGACCCCACAACCTGCTCCCAATCCTCGCTGAAGAACAGAGGCGCTGGGCGCCCGGTCTCGCCACATCGCTTCTAACCAAGGACTGGAGGACCGTCGCTAGATCCTCGCCGGCCAGGCCACGGGCTCGGTGAGGCCTCCACATCGAAGCGAGCATCATGTGGCGGAGCCGATTGGTGCTCCAGAACTCCCTCAGCAGCGGCACGGTCAGCTTTGCCGCCGGCCCGCCGCCGGCTTCAGATCTGCATCCATCTTCTCCAAAGACCAGCTTGCATGGGACCCAAGCTTCGCCGGGACCATCCGTCGAAACTCTCGGCGGGCTCCGTGGGCAGGATCAGCCGAGGTGGATCCGCCAGCATCCACCAAGACCCACTTGCTCCAAGCCCTCAATCCGCTTCCCAGTGGTTTGAAATGGCGATGGCTCTGCCAGATCGACGAAGCTCACAGACGCCTGAGGCGGAACCACGGGAGGCTCGGAGGAAGAAGTAGTGGTGCAGCAAGGCCACCGAGGGCTTCACCCCAACATGGGCCTCACAATAGTAAGCGAAGATTGCCAGAAGAAGGACGGAGTTGGGATGGAGGTGCAGAGCTTGGATGTTGTAGTGACGGAGGACGGAAAAGAAGAACTCAGAGAAGGGAGGCACCGCACCAACAATGATGGCGCCAAGAACGGGTAGAAGGTACTCCCCGACCTCGGGGCGGAGGAGCCGCCTTGAACACCACCGTTCCATTGACGCCCTGCGCCGCCAACCGGCGATTGTGGCGAGGCTCGCCTGACACATTTGGCGGGTCCAAGGCAGAGAGTACCAAGCTCGGCCGGGTTTGGCGAGGAGCATGATCAAGCTAGGGCGCGCAGCGAGTGGATCTGAAGATCTCGAAGCGAGACGAGAGGCGCAAGAAAGGGATCTGAGCAGCGATCGTGAAAGTAAGGGAGGCAAGGAAGATGCCGCTCATTATCAACCCACGCTGTTGCAAAGGCGCCGCGTCAATCAACCGCCACGCTGGCGCCCGAGGCAGCAGGCTGTTAGGGCCCATGACGCTCGCACTTACCCTCCGCCTCCGCTCGGCCAAGTCCGGGCGCCCGTGGCCCGGGCTATTGTTGGTGTTCAGGGAACGGGGTCCCAGACTTGCTCGCTGCGGCCCACACGGCGTGGCTCAAAGGAGGCCCAGACAGCCCATCTTCATCAACACAAGGTCAAGACCCTCGCGAGGCCAAGATTGCTGGGCGGACGACCAGGAGCTTTCTCAGCGGCCTCGTCAGTGGGCTCATGAGGAGGCGGAGAGTTCAAGGCGGGGTACCTCGCGAGGTGCCCGTGACGCAAGCCATGATGACCAAGGGCGCCAGTCGGGCGCCAGCCGCGCAGCGTCCTCCTTTCCTCTTTGGTGCAAAGGGAGCAAGCGTAGGCGAGATTATCAAGCAAAGGCATCCGTTTCGGTGCAACAAGACCAAGACCAGCCCCAACGGCTGGAAGGGAGTCATCGTGGTGCCCAAGCAGGCGTCATCACCAGAGCCTTTGGCAGGCGAGGACCAACTTTAGTCAGGATAAGTGTACCCGCTGTTCCCCTTCAAAATGGCCAATTGTTGGCGCCCTTCCTGCTCAATATTCGGGAAGAGGCCCAAGGCCTTCGTCTATATAAGTAGAACTAGCCACCATAGGAGGAGGAGGATCCGGCATTTGGAATCCAGAGAGAGAGATAGAGACCCGATCCTCAAGCTAGAGCGACGGGACACCACTTAGCAGTTCATCACACCCACCAAGAACAGACCCTCGCGAGGCTGTTCTTCCCTGTACTGTTCTTCATCAGCCCAAGAGGCAATCCACCACGCCACAAACTAGAGTAGGGTATTACACCACAACGGTGGCCCGAACTAGTATAAATCTCGCGTCTCTTGTGCTGTTCTATTTAGTAGTTTAGGTCCCTGCGATTCGGCGAGGTACGAGACGGTGGAGGGTTGGATCTCCGCGCGCACCCCAGAGTTCGAACCTTAAGGGTCTGCCGAAACCCGAAATCCGACAGGGAGGAAGAAGAAGACAGGGGGAGGAGAGAGAAGGATAATGTGGGCCCCGCATGTCACCCTTTGCCCGTTGACCCCGCCACTGCCATGTCACGTAAGTGGAAACGGGTTTTCGTTGAGTACGTTTTCATTTAACTTAAGCGTATTCTTTCCCTTCGTTCGCTAAAATGCGTTTTACCCTCTGGAAAACGTATTTTCTTATACTGCGGCCAAGAATGCGCTTTCTCTATTCCGAAAGCGTATTTTCTGAAATCCGTTTCTGTCTTATCCACTCAGGGACCCGTTGGTGATTAATTTTTCATAGAAAAGTCCCTGATCTTCAACTCCTCACAACTTCTCAACCATAACTCAAAATGAGGTTAATCCAACGCCCACGTCTTTGTTTCGTCGAGCCCGTTCTATTGGTATAATTTTCATCATGTTTCAACATTCTGAAAATGACCTTTTTGCCCTTGCACGTAAACAGCCCCTCTGAGAGAAACTGCTTCCGCAAATCTTCTATGCTTCACCACTTCTCCCAGTGCCTTCTTATTTGGTGCAAGCCACAATACCCACTTGCATGATAGTCATGCAGCAGCCATGGTTTTCAACTTGAATGTTTATTAAATGATTGCTTGTTTAAAATATGGTTATCGTTGTTTCGGTAATGCTTCTGGGTTAGTGCTTACTTGCTTGCTATGTTGTTATGCACCTGGTTATCATGCCCTGCTAGTTGCTAGTATTACTTTCATATTGCCATGCTTGATAGTAGTACATGTTGGGTTTGTCATGTTCTTCGGTGCATGACTAACGTCGGTTCAATCTTTATTAATATCGTTGTTCCTTTGCTGTTAGTTGGTTAAGTGTTACTCGGTAATGTTATTGATGAGTTCTTGCATGGTATTTATGGTTGATGCTAATGGTCATGTTATGCTATGAGTAGTGTTGCACTTGTAATATTTATGCTCGTCATTATGCCATGTTCAGTTGGAGATTATTCATAGTTGGTATGGTGGATAGTTATGTTGCATCCCGTGCTTATGTTGATATCATGCTCATGCTTTGTATATGCATCATGTTATTTTATCATCGCTCAGCATATTGCATTCAAGTTTAACCGGATTTAATTAAACTTGAACAACTGTTGGCCGAGTCATGGTGCCACCGTATCGAAACTAAACAGTGCAACCACGCTTACCTTTATGGGAAGGTCCTAACTAGGTCTATTGTCGTGCCTCTCGCTGGTGCCTCCAACTAGGGAAGGTTATGGGCGGCCTACCCTGATCAGGTAGGCGGACATAAGCCTTGTGTGCCCGTTGTTGTTGTTATGGATTCGGTCCCTGTGAGGGACGTTCTGGCCACGACGGTGGTCGTTGTGTCTTTGGTAGACACGGGGCCACCCAGGACTAGCCCAGTGAGGAGTGAGTCGGAGTGGTCGGGAGAGTGTCATGGCAGTAGATCGGTTTTGTCGGAACACCGTGTCCGCATGTATGGGAGCACGAGACCATGGGTTCCGTGGTGTGGGTACAGTGTGCTAACCTCTGCAGAGTCTATATTAAATCTATTGATAGCCGCGCCCGCGGATAAGGGCCCAGTTCGTGTCGGTCACACCGTGAGTCAAAAGTATTAATAATAACTTGATTAATGACAACCCGGGTTCGATGATGAGATAAGTTGGTCGTGATCGCCGGAAAGATCACCGTTTGAGACCAAGTGTTGGTCATGGTTGTGATCTCCGGAATGATCACCGTGGTATCGAGGATACCGAGTTCTTGGATATTCGTGATGTTGTGCGAGAATCATGGGTAAAGATCAAGCTCCTTGTGGTCATTTAATGATTACTACGGTATTGTTTATACCAAGCTTGATTTGATCCTGAGATGATCGTGTGATGTCCGAGGTTGGTAAGTGATGCATGTGATGGTTACGTAGTAACCCGAGCAGAATAAATAGTGCATATAGTGTCATTGTCAGGACCCCGATTCCAAGTCACATCGATCTAGCCAGTAACACCTCATATCACTTTGCGGCCTCACGCACGGTATTCCCACGGGTGTCGCCTTACCATGGCCCGGGACCGTTTGCGCCTTTTGGCTCACGTATATGATAGTGTCGCTAGCATCCATATGACAGAGAACCCGGGCCGGCATGACTAGTTGTGAACCCAAAGTGGCACTAACTTACGGGGACAGGGACAGACACAGGAACGAAGTGAATCACATGCCGGCCAGTCAAGTGTTCCGGAGCAGTAGTGCTGGGCTAGCACGACTCCGGTGAACCGGGCTGTAGCGGACTACTATGACTCATGGAAGCACAATACTACATTTCCCCATAAGAGAGGCTACCAAGGATAAACAACTAGGTTGTCGGATCCTACACATACCAAGCATTTCAATCATACACACAATATGCTCGATATGTGTAAATATAACATGGCATCACAACATAACTCTACGACTCAAGTATTTATTCATTAAGCTCCGAGGAGCCAAGTATTACAAACACGGGTCTCATGACCCCAACATACAGAGCATACAAACAACAAGCACATGCGGAAGCTTAACTTGTCTGAGTACAGTCAACTACAAATGAAGAAGGCTGAGAAGCCTGACTATCTTCTAGATCCTGCCGAGGGCACAAGATCGTAGCTAAGGTAACAAGCTAACGTCGAAGTCCACGTGAAACTACTAGTGAGACTGATGTCTCTATGCAAAACATAAAATAGGCAAACGTGAGTACAAATGTACCCAGCAAGACTTACATCAGAACTAGCTACATATGCATCAGTATCAACAAAGGGGGTGGTGGAGTTTGACTGCAGCAAGCCAGCTTTGACTCAGTGGCTATCCTAAACTACGAATGCAAGTAACTCTTTCGAGGTGGCGCACACGAGTCCACATATTCACCATATCAATACACCACTATGGATCCGCTCCCGTCTCCCTACAAGAAGGCCATCCATAGCACTCAGGCTTATCTTGCGAGTTTTAGAGTATCCACTTTCACTTGTCTATGAACTGTACAGGCAACTCAGAAGTCCTTTACCACGGACACGGCTATTCGAATAGATGATGTTAACCTTGCAGGGGTTTACTTCTTCACACACGCTCTCGCCACTTACCACCATGTACACGTCGTGTATCTCGGCAACCTTCAAGCGGAAGCCTGGCGAGGGAGTCGGCCACGACCTGACTAATCACACAAGTCTCTAGTCCAGGTTTATCGCCTATTCGGGTTCCATCCGCAAGGAGATCCGGCCGGGGTGTCGCTCACGACCCCAAACAATGTGTGCAGAGTTCCCAAGCCCACCTCGATGGATGGATCTACGCTTGGTACACCGTTCCATGGTGCCTAGTCTGTCCCAAGCCCACCTGTACCGGGTGCCACTTGGTAGACTACTAACACTACCTACAAACACCAGAAACTAGTTGCAACTCCTGGACAGAGATCAGGTTGATTAATAAGTCGAGAGTGCTTGGAGCGCCCGGAGCCCAATGTGTGGTAGTAATTGTTCATGGATCACAAACACAGAACTCAGTTCCTGAGGACGGCTGCAATGATACAACCCACCATGTACTCCTACATGGCCTCTCACCGCTACCTTTACAAAACGTGTTCACACACTTAGCTCTCAACAGTAGGACATGTTCACCACATTCCAACTCATCCCCGATGAATCAGACCTGACTCAACTCTAAGCAATAGCAGGCATGACAAACAAGCATGAATGAGTAGGCACATCAGGGCACAAGCAACTCCTACTCATGCTAGTGGGTTTCATCTATTTACTATGGCAATGACAGGTCATGCAGAAGAAAGGGGGTTCAACTACCGCAGCATGGAACAGTTGAAACGTTGTTGTCCTAATGCAGTAAAAGAGAGCAGGAGCAAGAGAGTGGGATTGTATCGGAATGAACAAGGGGGTTTTGCTTGTCTGGCACTTCTGAAGATAGCATTGAGTCTTCATTAGTGTCAACAATCACAACATTGGAACAACGTCTACCGAGGGGGAACAACACCGACAAACAAGAGGGAACACAAGCAATGCGATGCAACAACATGATGCATGATCATGACATGGCAATATGCTATCGATTGAGCTAATGCAACTAGCAACCAGATTAAATGAAGTTGGTTTGAACCAAAGGTTCAAATTCAAACTCCATATAAGACATTTCAAATGCCATTTATTCAAATTGTCATATACAGTGGCTCTAAGTTGTTCAAACATGCATGAGGATGCCATAAACAGATTCTTTGTATTTTTTTCTGATAATTTTTCATATATAAATTATTTCATTCTGAGCTACGGTTGAATTTCTATGATTTTTTAGAAGTTTGGGGTATTTTCTGAAATTTATAAATCATTTTTGATTTATTTTAATTCCAGAAAACTTTCATCACGTCGACATTAAGTCATCTTCAAGTCACCGGTCAACAGGACCGTCCAGGTCAAACCTGACAGATGTGGCCCACCTATCATTGACTCAGTGCTAACCAGGGTTTAGTTAAATCCTAACTAAAGTAATTAGAAGGGCTGTAGCCCACAGTCAGCGATTCAGTGGGTTAGCTAAAATTTAATTAGCATCTAAACTAAATTAGCAGGGCCTCGGGCCCACATGTTAATGACCCAGGGGGGTCAAACCCTGGTCAACTCGGTCAAACCTGTCGGCGACTCGACGCCGGCGAGGCCAGACGCGGCGGGGCACCTCGGGTTTCGCCTACAGGGCACGGCTTGCGACACAGTTGGGTTCTACGATGAGCTGGGGCTCGTGCGCATCCAGCGGTGGCAGTGAGAGGGCGCGAGGTGGTCTATAGCGGCGGCAGCGGCGAGTGGGGCGGCAGCCGGATCTCTGGCATCGACGGAATCGATGATGACCCACAAGTATAGGGGATCTATCGTAGTCCGTTCGATAAGTAAGAGTGTCGAACCCAATGAGGAGCAGAAGGAAATTATAAGCGGTTTTCAGCAAGGTATTCTCTGCAAGTACTGAAATAAGTGGTAACAGATAGTTTTGTGATAAGATAAATTTGTAACGAGCAACAAGTAACAAAAGTAAATAAAGTGCAGCAAGGTGGCCCAATCCTTTTTGTAGCAAAGGACAATCCTGGACAAACTCTTATAATAGGAAAAGCGCTCCCGAGGACACATGGGGATATCGTCAAGCTAGTTTTCATCACGTTCATATGATTCACGTTCGGTACTTTGATAATTTGATATGTGGGTGGACCGGTGCTTGGGTGCTGTTCTTACTTGAACAAACATCCCACTTATGATTAACCTCTATTGCAAGCATCCGCAACTACAACAAAAGTATTAAGGTAAACCTAACCATAGCATGAAACATATGGATCCAAATCAGCCCCTTATGAAGCAACGCATAAACTAGGGTTTAAGCTTCTGTCACTCTAGCAACCCATCATCTACTTATTACTTCCCAATGCCTTCCTCTAGGCCCAAATAATGGTGAAGTGTTATGTAGTCGACGTTCACATAACACCACTAGAGGCTAGACAACATACATCTCATCAAAATATCGAACAAATACCAAATTCACATGACTACTAATAGCAAGACTTCTCCCATGTCCTCAGGAACAAGCGTAACTACTCACAAAGCATATTCATGTTCATAATCAGAGGGGTATTAATATGCATATAGGATCTGAACATATGATCTTCCACCAAATAAACCAACTAGCATCAACTACAAGGAGTAATCAACACTACTAGCAACCTACTAGTACCAATCCCGGACTTGGAGAGAAGAATTGGATACAAGAGATGAACTAGGGTTTTGAGAGGAGATGGTGCTGGTGAAGATGTTGACGGAGATTGCCCTCTCCCGATGAGAGGAGCGTTGGTGATGACGATGGTGATGATTTCCCCCTCCTGGAGGGAAGTGTCCCTGGCAAAACAGCTCTGCTGGAGCCCTAGATTGGTTCCGCCAAGGTTCCGCCTCGTGGCGGCGGAGTTTCATCCCGAAAGGTTCCTTCTAATTTTTTTCTCGACCAAAGACATCATATAGAAGAAGATGGGAATCGGAGGGCCACCAGGGGGCCCACGAGGTAGGGGGCGCGCCCAGGGGATAGGGTGCGCCCCCCACCCTCGTGGCCAGGTGGGGCCCCCTCTGGTGAACTTCTTCCGCTGGATATTTTTTATTATTTCCCAAAATGACTTTCGTGGAGTTTGAGGACTTTTGGAGTTGTGCAGAATAGGTCTCTAATATTTGCTCCTTTTCCATCCCAGAATTCCAGCTGCCGACATTCTCCCTCCTTATGTAAACCTTGTAAAATAAGAGAGAATAGGCACAAGTGTAGTGACATAACGTGTAATAACAGCCCATAATGCAATAAATATTGATATAAAAGCATGATGCAAAATGGACGTATCAACTCCGCCAAGCTTAGACCTCGCTTGTCCTCAAGCGAAAGCCGATAACGATAAATATGTCCCCATGTTTTGAAGTAGAGGCGTCAATAAAAATAAAATATGGACATGAAGGCATCATGATTATTCTCATAACAGCAGCATATATAGGTATTGTCATATGATTTCTTATGTTCAAGTGATAATCCATTCACAATGCAGAGTACAAATCATAAACTTTATTGAGAACCAACAAACTATAATCTCAGTCATTGAAGCAATTGCAATTTATCATAACATCAGAAAGATTCTATGTCAAAGCTTAATAGCAAGTCCACATACTCAACTATCATTTAGCATTTCATAATTGCTAACACTCACGCGATACTTGTGGTTACAGAGTTTTAATCGGACACAGAGAAAGATAGGGGCTTATAGTTTCGCCTCCCAACATTTTACCTCAAGGGTAATGTCAACAATAATAACTCATGCTCCCCTACATCCACTTAGATATATCAATCAGGATTTTTCCAACACACTGTGCTTGCCAAAGGATAAAATGTAAAAAGGAAAGGTGAAGATCACCATGACTCTTGCATAAGGTAGAGGGTAATAATAAAAGATAGGCCCTTCGCAGAGGGAAGCAGAGGTTTCCATGCGCTTTTATGGTTGGATGCACAAAATCTTAATGCGAAAGAACGTCACTTTATATTGCCCCTTGTGATATGAACCTTTATTATGCAGTCTGTCGCTTTTATTTCTTCCACATCACAAGATCGTATAAAGCTTATTTCTCGCACACCAATTAATCATACATATTTAGAGAGCAATTTTTATTGCTTTGCACCGATGACAACTTACTTGAAGGATCTTACTCAATCCATAGGTAGATATGGTGGACTCTCGTGGCAAAACTGGTTTAAGGGTTTTTGGAAGCACAAGTAGTATCTCTACTTGGTGCTGAGAATTTGGCTAGCATGAGGGGGAAAGGCAAGCTCAACATGTTGGATGATCCATGACAATATACTTTATCTCAGATATAAGAAAACATAACTCATTACGCTGTCTTCCTTGTCCAACATCAACTCTTTAGCATGTCATATTTTAATGAGTGCTCACAATCACAAAAGATGTCAATAATAGTATATTTATATATGTGAAACCTCTCCTTCCTTATTACTTCCTATTAATTGCAACGATGACCAAAGCTATGTTTGCCAACTCCCAAAAACTTTTAATCATCATACTCTTTCTATGTGAAATCATTACTCTCGATAAGATCAATATGAACTCTTTGTCTCTTTTTGTTCTTTTTGTTCTTTTTGTTCTTTTTATTTCTTTTCTTTTATTCACTCAAGATCATGGCAAAATAATCAAGCCCTTGACTCAACACTAATCTTTATTATATAGCTCACGGAATCGATTACATAGAGAGATCATAAAGCAAAAACTCAAAACTAGAACATGCCATAAACTTTATTCTACTAGATCAAGATACTACTAATAGGATCGAACTAAGAAAAACGGTAAAGATAGGAGATGTGGTTGTGATACGATACCGGGGCACCTCCCCCAAGCTTGGCAGTTGCCAAGGGGAGTGCCCATACCCATGTGATTATGTCTCCTTTGTCGGTGAAGATGGTGGAGGTGATGGATAGTCGCACATCGAGCATAAGAGGTCCTCCAATTTGCGAATAATGCCCTTGAGTGCAACGATATGCTCCTTCAACAAAATATTTTCACTTGTGAGATACTTGTTTTGAATACGAGCTAACTCAATCATCTTGAAAGCTTCGATTTCAGTTGGGGTGAGAAAGTTGTGATCAAGTTGAAGGGTGTCTTCTGCTGCCGGAGCTTGGTCCTCTGTGGCCTTCTTGATCCTTTCATCCTTATTGATCTCCATGGGTTCTTCCCTCTTCAGCTCTATCTTCATTAGCCAAGCATCTTTGTCACCATTGTTGGAGGAGGGGGACGACATGATGCCTGGCCTTGACAACCCTGACAGAAAACAGCTCGAAACAAGAACAGAGGATATTTGCGTGATACGGGAGTCAAAACCCCCGGGAGAATATATAATGAATTTTTACCGACCAAAATACGTATCGTACAAGAAAACGGAGTCTCGAAGACACACGAGATGCCCACGAGGTAGGGGGCGCGCCCAGGGGGTAGGGCGCGCCCTCCACCCTCATGGGGCCCTCGTGTCCTTCCCGGACTGCTACTTATTTTTCTATTTTTCTAAATATTCCAAAACGGAGAAATAATGCCTTAAAAATTGTTTTCGAGTCGGTTTACTTACCGTACCACATACCTACTCCTTTTCGGAGTCTGAAACGTTCCGGAAAGTGTCCTTTATGTATTCGTTCGGGGTTAGGGTTTCAATAACATTGGTTTCAACATTTATAGGATTACCTGAGATATAGTGTTTGATTCTTTGACCGTTTACCACCTTTGGATTTGTGCCTTCGAAGTTGTTGATTTTTATGGCACCGAAACGATAGACCTCCTCGATAACGTAAGGGCCTTCCCATTTAGAGAGAAGTTTTCCTGCAAAAAATCTTAAATGAGAGTTGTATAGCAATACATAATCACCTACGTTAAACTCACGCTTTTGTATCCTTTTGTCATGCCATCTTTTAACTTTTTTTAAACAACTTGGCATTTTCATAAGCTTGGGTTCTCCATTCATCAAGTGAGCTAATATCAAATAACCTCTTCACACCGGCAAGTTTGAAATCATAGTTGAGCTCTTTAATAGCCCAATAAGCCTTATGCTCTAGTTCGAGAGGTAAGTGACATGCTTTTCCATAAACCATTTTATACGGAGACATACCCATAGGATTTTTATATGCAGTTCTATAGGCCCATAATGCATCATCAAGTTTCTTGGACCAATTCTTCCTAGACCTATTGACAGTCTTTTGCAAAATTAATTTGAGCTCTCTATTACTTAGTTCTACTTGACCACTAGACTGTGGGTGATAAGGGGATGCAATTCTATGATTAACATCATATTTAGCAAGCATTTTACGGAGAGCACCATGAATAAAATGTGAACCACCATCAGTCATTAAATATCTAGGGACTCCAAACCTCGGGAAAATAACTTCTTTAAGCATTTTAATTGAGGTGTTATGATCTGCACTACTAGTTGTAATAGCTTCTACCCACTTAGTAACGTAATCAGCAACAACTAAAATATGTGTATATCCATTAGAGGTAGGAAAAGGTCCCATATAATCAAATCCCCAAACATCAAATGGTTCAATAACAAGTGAATAATTCATAGGCATTTCTTGACGTCTACTAATATTACCAATTCTTTGGCATTCATCACAAGATAGGACAAACTTACGGGCATCCTTGAAGAGAGTAGGCCAATAAAAACCAGATTGCAATACCTTATGTGCAGTTCTATCTCCAGCGTGGTGTCCTCCGTAAGCTTCAGAGTGACACTTGCGTAGGATCTGTTCCTGTTCATGCTCAGGTACACAACGTCTAATAACACCATCTACTCCTTCTTTATAAAGATGTGGGTCATCCCAAAAGTAATGCCTCAAATCATAGAAAAACTTTTTATTTTGCTGGTATGTGAAACTATGTGGTATAAATTTAGCAACAATGTAATTAGCATAATCAACATACCATGGAGTACTACGAGAAGTATTTATGACATTAGTTTGCTCATCAGGAAAGCTATCATCAATAGGTAGTGGGTCATCAAGAACATTTTCTAACCTAGACAAGTTGTCTGCAACGGGGTACTTAGCTCCCTTTCTATCAACAATATGCAAATCAAATTCTTGTAACAAGAGAACCCATCTAATAAGTCTAGGTTTAGCATTCTTTCTTCTTCATCAGGTATTTTATAGCAGCATGATCAGTGTGAATAGTTACTTTAGAGTCAACAATATAAGGTCTGAACTTATCACAAGCAAATACAACTGCTAAGAATTCTTTTTCGGTAGTAGCATAATTTCTTTGAGAATTGTCTAAAGTTTTACTAGCATAATGGATAACATTTAATTTCTTATCAACTCTTTGCCCTAGAACAGCACCTACAGCATAATCACTAGCATCACACATAATTTCAAAGGGTAAATTCCAATCAGGTGGCTGAACAATAGGTGCAGAGATCAATGATTTCTTAAGTATTTCAAATGCTTCTACACAATCATCATCAAAGACAAATGGTATATCTTTCTGTAATAAGTTAGTCAGAGGACGAGAAATTTTTGAGAAGTCCTTAATGAACCTCATATAAAATCCGGCGTGACCAAGGAAACTTCTTATACCTTTGATGTCCTTGGGACATGGCATCTTTTCAATAGCATCAACCTTGGCTTTATCAACTTCAATACCTCTTTCAGAAACTTTATTCCCCGAGACAATACCTTCATTAACCATAAAGTGGCACTTTTCCCAATTCAAGACAAGATTAGTTTCTTCACATCTCTGCAAAACTCGATCAAGATTGCTCAAGCAATCATCAAAAGAGGATCCATAGACGGAAAAGTCGTCCATGAAAACCTCACAAATCTTTTCACAAAAGTCAGAGAATATAGCCATCATGCATCTTTGAAAGGTAGCAGGTGCGTTACATAAACCAAAAGGCATACGTCTATAAGAAAAAGTACCAAAAGGGCAAGTAAAAGTGGTCTTTGATTGATCTTTAGCTAGCACAGGTATTTGAGAGAAACCAGAGTAACCATCTAGAAAGCAATAATGTGTATGTTTGCATAATCTTTCTAGCATTTGATCAATAAAAGGTAAAGGGTAATGATCTTTCTTAGTAGCCTTATTTAATTTACGAAAATCAATTACCATCCTATAACCTGTAATAATTCTTTGCGGAATCAATTCATCTTTATCATTAGGAACAACAGTAATACCTCCCTTCTTAGGGACACAATGGACAGGACTTACCCACTGACTATCAGCAACGGGATAAATTATACCTGCCTCCAGAAGCTTTAGTATTTCTTTTCTTACCACTTCTTTCATCTTAGGATTAAGCCTTCGTTGATGATCACGAACCGGTTTGGCATCTTCTTCCAAATTTATTTTATGTTGACATAGAGTGGGATTGATGCCCTTAAGATCATCAAGAGTATATCCAATAGCAGCACGGTGCTTCTTCAGAGTTTTCAATAATCTCTCTTCTTCATGCTCTGAAAGGTTAGCACTAATAATAACAGGATATATTTTCTTTTCATCAACATAAGCATATTTAAGATAATCAGGCAACGGTTTAAGCTCAAACACGGGATCACCCTTGGGTGGAGGAGGATCCCCTAGGATTTCAACAAGCAAATTATGTTTCAGAATAGGTTCCTGTTTAAAGAATACTTCATCTATTTCCCTTCTTTCATTCATAAACATATCATTTTCATGGTCTAGCAAATAATGTTCTAAAGGATCACTAGGAGGTACGGCAATAGAAGCAAGACCAATCATTTCATCCTTACTAGGCAATTCTTCTTCACGGTGTTGTTTACTAAACTTAGAGAAATTAAACTCATGAATCATATCATCCAAGCCAATAGTAACAACATTCTTTTTGCAGTCTATCTTAGCATTAACAGTGTTCAAGAAGGGTCTACCAAATATAATTGGACACAAGCTATCTTGTGGGGAACCAAGAACAAGAAAATCAGCAGGATATTTAGTTTTCCCACACAAGACTTCAAGATCTCTAACAATTTCCACTGGCGATATAGTATCTCTATTGGCAAGTTTAATTGTAACATCAATATCTTCTATTTCAGCGGGTGCAATTTCATGCTTAATTTATTCATACAAGGTAATAGGTATAACACTAGCACTAGCACCCATATCACATAAGCCATGATAACAATGATCTCCTATTTTAACAGAAATAACAGGAACGCCTACCACAGGTCTATGTTTATCTTTAGCGCCAGGTTTAGCAATGCTAGAAGATTCACCACAGAATTGAATAACATGCCCATCAATATTATCAGACAAGAGATCTTTAACAATAGCAATATTAGGTTCTACTTTGACTTGCTCAGGAGGTGTATAAGTTCTAATATTGCTTTTACGAACCATAGTTGAAGCTTTAGTGTCGGTGTCAAAACCGGCGGATCTCGGGTAGGGGTCCCGAACTGTGCCTCTAGGCGGATGGTAACAGGAGACAAGGGACACGATGTTTTTACCCAGGTTCGGGTCCTCTCAATGGAGGTAATACCCTACTCCTGCTTGATTAATATTGATGATATGGGTAGTACAAGAGTAGATCTACCACGAGATCAGAGAGGCTAAACCCTAGAAGCTAGCCTATGGTATGATTGTTGTTCGTCCTACGGACTAAAACCCTCCGGTTTATATAGACACCGGATAGGGTTAGGGTTACACAGAGTCGGTTACAATGGTAGGAGATCTACATATCCGTATCGCCAAGCTTGCCTTCCACGCCAAGGAAAGTCCATCCGGACACGGGACGAAGTCTTCAATCTTGTATCTTCATAGTCCAGGAGTCCGGCCAACGGTGATAGTTCGGCTATCCGGACACCCCCTAATCCGGGACTCCCTCAGTAGCCCCCGAACCAGGCTTCAATGACGATGAGTCCGGCGCGTTGATTGTCTTCGGCATTGCGAGGCGGGTTCTTCTCCAAATTCCATATACTTGTCGAATAGTGGCCGGCTTCTGATAAATGCTGCGCTCCTTGGCTTCTACGCCCAATAATGGCCACCTTCCACGTGTTTGAATGAATGCGAAAAGCCAGGGTACTTTTACACTTACCCCCCTAGCTGCGCAAATGAGCCGCCTATAAAAGGGACGAGGATCTAGATCTGAGTCACTCCATCCCCCCTCCACGAGCTTTCATCAGAGCGCCTCTGACAAAAACCCATTCCATCATGGACAGTCGACGCGGCTCCTCCTCTCGCGCTCCCAGCCCTCGGCCTGGAAATTGGGAGAGATGCTCAGTCCCGCATAGTGAGCTAGTTATACTCCAAACCAAGGGATTTCTTCCCCCGGCCTTCATGGTTCCGGTTCGAGCCGGACTTGCCACCTACAAGGGCGGAAAGCAAGCGGAGAGTGTCCCCGATCCCTCTAAAGGAGAGCGGGTGTGCTTTATCTCTTATCTAGTAAGAGGACTCGGATTTCCAATCCATCCGTTTCTCCGGGGGCTCTTGGAGTTCTACGGCCTCCAGTTGCACCACCTTACGCCTGCCTCCATTTTGCACATCGCGGGCTTCGTGGCCCTGTGCGAACTGTTCTTGGGCATCGAGGCTCATTTTGCGCTGTGGAAGAGATTATTCTGCCTTGTACCCCGTTCTCATGAGGGGTCAATATATCAAGTGGGCGGAGCCGAACTATGGCGCATCGCCGGGACCGGATATCTATCTGGAACCCCGAAGAAGGCGTCCGAAGACTGGCCTTCTGAATGGTTTTACATGGAGGACGTCCCGCTGCCGGATCCTGTTCGGATCGGCCTTCCAAAGTTTAGCAACGCTCCTCTGAAGAAGCACCTAAGCTGGCGCCCGCGGAGCCCCCAGAGGGAAAATGACCAGGACGTCCTTTACTTGATGAGTCGAATAAGATTACTGGCTCGTGCCGGATTGACCATGATTGGAGTCATGGCAATCTGCATTATGAGGGGAGTGCAGTTGCTCCAATATAGGGGCCACCCCATGTGGGACTTCAACGGGGAGGACGACGCCACCCGCCATGGCCGCAAAGGGCCGGGATCGGTTACCGAACTGGTGAAGACCTTGTCCGCCATGTACAAAGGGGAAGAGGAGGATTTTCTCTGCGTCAATCCACTGAGCGGGTTTTCTTCGAATAATCCTCGAAGTTGGGTAAGCAAATATCTTTGTGGCCTGTCCGATCGATGTTCCCGTGGTTAAATATCTCATTTCATGGTTTCTACGCAGGAACTGCCCCGGGCCGTGGAGAAGATACACAGCCCGCCTCCACAACCAGAGGATCCGGAACGGTCCCTCGATCTGGCCTCCGAAGAGGATCCGGATATAAAGGTGGAGCTGATCGACGGGGTGTTCCACCAACTTAGCATCGACAATGCCTTGGTCGCCATTACGGCTGATTACCCCGGAATACTTCCAGCCTCACAGGTAACTGAGACCGAGGTCCCAATATTCTGATAATGACCCATCCGTGCTTATTTTTTTGATCACCGTATACCAATGGTGTTTTGCAGGGGGTGCCTTTGAGGTAGGAGGCCGAGCCCACGGCGGCTAGCCAACAAGGGGCAGTACGGCCCCGCAGGCTAAAAAGCAGTGCGGTCCGGATCGAAACTCCGCCGCAAAGGTATGGCGTGTCACCATATTCCCAGGATTGATTCCTGGAAGGTGTACTAACGCTGGTGCTCTTCTTAGGAAAAAGAGCGCTCGCCGGACTGAGTCCGGAGAGGTTGCCAATCGACTCCGCCAGCCAGGCTCCAAAGCCGGGTCCAGAAGCGGAGGCGAGCATGAGGCGTGCGTCAGATGCTCCTCCGACAGAGGATGCCGATAGATTGTCCGCCACCAACTCCAAGGTGGAGAGCGCCATGAATCACAGGCGCCGCCGGACAGTTCTTCGTGACGCATGTTTCTCCCAAGAGGCCTTAAATGCCTTCAATTCGGGAGATGCGCACCTCCGTGCGCCAAGATGGTCTAGCCAGAGCCACGGAGCAGTATGTAAAGGACATACAGGTGAGGAAATTTGACATTATATATGCCAAGAGCCCCGAGACTTAAAATAGTTAGAATAACTGATTTAAGGATCATTTGTTATG
The DNA here is from genome assembly GCA_021605205.1 of Aegilops longissima. Lineage (NCBI taxonomy): Eukaryota > Viridiplantae > Streptophyta > Magnoliopsida > Poales > Poaceae > Aegilops > Aegilops longissima. The sequence continues at coordinate 575,542,119 of CM038677.1, forward strand.
CTGAGATCTTACAAAAAGAATACCCGATCGTCCCAGAGCTTGAAGAATGCAAGGCCCAACTTGAGGCCAAGACTAGCCGCCATGGGGGAGCCACAGAGACCCCTCCGTAATATATGCTTCAAAAGATAAATAGTTTATGAAGTGCGGCGTGTGTGTAAATCTGACAATAATATTGCAGATGGCGCCGGACTAGATCCGGACAAGCAACAGCTCCTGCGTCAGCTAAAGGCCAGCGAGAGCGTGCTTACGAGGGTGCGGCAGGAGAAAAATAACCTCCAAGATGCCAACACCCAACTGAGTGAGGAACTAAAGGATGTTCGTGCCCAGTTGTCTGACTCCGTAAAGGAGAATCGACGGCTTCGTCGCGGCATTTTCAGGAAGTGCTTTAACGAACTTTGAAGGAGTTCGGTGAGGAAGGCGACTAACATAAACATGTATGTAGGTTTGCTCACAGGTCGTCCTGAGGAGGAGATGCCCAGTTCGTCGGGTGATCTTCTTCCCGAACTGCGTCAGCTGCACGAACGAGTTCGGCAGGTGATGAAAGGCATCGGCCAAGCCTTGTGGCCATCTATCTCCCTGCCCGAAGGCATTGGGGAGCTGGCAGAGCGGCTTCAAGGAGCACGGCGGCGCTTCCGACTATGGAAGATATCGGCCTGCCGTCAATGCGCCAGGGAGGCCTGGGCCATGGTAAAGACGCGGTACATGAAGGATGACCCAAACCACATGGCCGAGGTCGGACCTGTGGGGCCTGATGGGAAGGAGATCCCTGTAAGCTTAGTGCACAGCCAAGTGGAATTGGCCGCCAAGTATTCCCAGCAAGATTGTAAATTAGATAGCCTATTAGATGGCATTGAGGAGGAATACAATGAGTCGAGTTGACTATGTAATTGAATATGACATGAAAAATGTCTTCTAGCCGGATTGTAGATCGTTTGTCATAGCGGACCTTTTCGCTTCAACCTCGGGACCCGATAGTCCGGAGTGTGTCCGAATACCCTCGCGGTTATATAAGAACCGGGGCATGCATGGAGACAAGGCGTAGGGGTCATTATTGTTGTATCAGACAAGTGCCCAACTAGTTATGTTATATTACATGGATAGTAAGAAACATCTTCCAGGGAGAATAGTTCTGTTAAGGGTTCCTTTCGTGGGAGGCATGCCCTAAAGTGCATGTCAAAGCTGCTAAGAAAGTAGAAAATCATCTGGGGGCAGATGGATAAATAGTTAAAAAATCATCTTTCAGTTCACCGACCGAATATTCCCTTAAGAACGCTAGCTTTGGCTTCACCCACCGAGGTACACATCCGGTGACCCGACAAGAATAATCGCGGAGGTGCTCCCTTTACCACCTAGCCGAACAATCGGGAGCGTAGGGGTAAGCACAGGAGCCAGGCAACCCAGCTTGGCCAAAACTTAAGTCATATCAAGGCATATAATGGTGAATAAAAGGTACATGCAGAAGTTTGATGCATGTGTTGGGCATGAAGCCTATATAAATAAGCTTCTGTTAAAGAAGCCCCCAGGTATAATGAGTGCGGACAGCGCGTCAAATATGTGCGAACAAAGCGCAAACGAGCCTCTAAAGGCTTCAAGAAGAAGGAGGAGGAAGGAGAGAAATAAAAGACAGCAAAATAGAAAATGTGGGCGGAGGAAGGAGACGAACTTGGAGTCCGCGCTTAGGCGAGAATCGTCGAGACGGGCTCGTTCCATGGGTTCGCTCGAGTCGGTTATCCGATCGTTTGTGACGGTATGCTCCGCCGGTCAGACCTCGTCGATGATGAAGGGACCTTCCCATTTGGGCTTGAGTTTGTCCTTTTTCTTGTCCGGCAGGCGTAGAACTAGTTCGCCAACGTTGTAAGCTTTGGCCCGTACTTCCCTGCTTTGATATCTTCGAGCCCGCTGTTGATAAAATGTGGAACGAGCTTTTGCCACGTCGCGCTCCTCCTCCAATGCGTCCAAACTGTCCTGTCGATCGAGCTTGGCTTCTCTTTCTTCATACATGCGAACGCGAGGTGAGTCATGAATTATGTCGCAGGGCAAGACTGCCTCTGCACCGTACACCATAAAAAATGGTGTGAATCCGGTAGTGCGATTCGGCGTGGTCCGCAGCCCCCAGAGTACGGAGTCGAGCTCCTCAACCCAGTGCATGTTAGATTCCTTGAGGGACCGTACTAGTCAGGGTTTAATGCCGCTCATGATTAGACCGTTTGCTTGCTCGACTTGGCCGTTGGTTTGAGGGTGATAGACTGAGGCGTAATCGAGCTTGATGCCCATGTTTTTGCACCATAATTTGACCTCATCGGCCGTGAAGTTGGTGCCGTTATCAGTGATGATACTGTGGGGGACACCGTAACGGTGCACTACCCCTGATATGAAGTCTATCACCGGTCCGGATTCAGCCGTTTTAATAGGCTTGGCCTCTATCCATTTGGTGAATTTATCCACCATGACCAATAAGTATTTTTGCTTGTGGGTTCCTCCCTTAAGGGGTCCAACCATGTCGAGCCCCCAGACCGCAAACGGCCAGGTGATGGGTATAGTTTTGAGGGCGGTGGGTGGCATGTGGCTTTGGTTAGCAAAAAGCTGGCAACCGACGCATCGTTGGACTAAATCCTGTGCATCTTCCCGGGCCGTCGGCCAATAAAATCCTGTACGGAAGGACTTGCCTACAAGGGCCCGGGCTACGGCATGGTGCCCACCCAGTCCGGCATGAATTTCAGCCAGGAGGTTTCGCCCTTCCTCTTCGGAGATACACCTTTGAAGGACTCCTGTTGTGCTTTTCTTATAGAGCTCTCCCTCATGGACTTTGTAGGCTTTAGATCGCCGTACTATGCAGCGAGCCTCATTTTGGTCTTCGGGGAGTTCCTGCCTAGTTAGGTAGGCTAGGAATGGTTCCGTCCACGGGGCGATAACCGCCATTATTTCGTGAGCGGAGGGTGTTATCTCGGTGGCAGAGCCTCCGATTGTGTCAGAGTGTTCGGTGTCAGGCAGTGCGGTTAGGTTCGGATTGTTATTTCCGGACTCCCCTTCCCATAGTACGGATGGCTTGAACAGCCGTTCCAGGAAGATGTTGGGCGGGACAGCATCGCGTTTTGCACCGATGCGTGCCAATATGTCCGCCGCCTGGTTGTTATCCCGGGCTATATGATGAAATTCAAGCCCTTCAAACCGTGCTGACATTTTTAGGACCGCATTGCGGTACGCTGCTATTTTCGGATCTTTGGCATCAAAGTCTCCGTTTATTTGAGATATCGCGAGGTTCGAATCCCCGCGCACCTCTAGGCGTTTGATGCCCATGGAGACTGCCATCCGGAGGCCGTGCAGAAGGGCCTCGTATTCGGCTGCGTTGTTGGAGTCCGTATACATTATCTGAAGGACGTATTGGACTATGTCCCCGGTTGGGGACGTCAGAACGACGCCAGCCCCCAGGCCGGCCAACATTTTGGAGCCGTCAAAGTGCATGATCCAATTGGAGTATGTGCCGTACTCTTTAGGGAGTTCGGCTTCGGTCCATTCGGCCACGAAGTCGGCCAAAACCTGCGACTTAATAGATCGTCGTGGCTTATAGGTTATGTGGAATGGAAGGAGCTCTATGGCCCATTTAGCAATCCGGCCCGTCGCGTCGCGGTTGTTTATAATGTCGTTAAGAGGTACTTCGGAGGCTACCGTTATCGAACACTCTTGAAAGTAGTGTCGCAGCTTCCGGGATGCCATGAACACCGCGTATGCTATCTTTTGATAATGTGGGTACCGGGACTTGCATGGAGTTAGGATAGTGGACACATAGTAAACCGATTTTTGAAGAGGGAACCGGTGTCCGTCCGTTTCTCGTTCGACGACGAGCACCGCGCTGACAACTTGATGTGTTGCGGCGATATATAATAGCATTGGTTCACCCATGTTGGGCGCGGCCAGGACCGGATTTGTTGCCAATATGGCCTTTATTTCTTCGAGTCCGACCGTGGCGGCATCCGTCCACTCGAAGTGTTCGGTGCGCCGGAGGAGGCGGTAAAGGGGTAACGCCTTTTCTCCCAAACGGGAAATAAAGTGGCTTAGAGCCGCTACGCATCCAGTTAATTTTTGTATTTGTTTGAGGTCTTTTGGAATATCCAATTGTGACAGAGCTCGGATCTTGGCTGGGTTTGCTTCAATTCCTCTACCGGACACAATGAAGCCCAGGAGCTTTCCTGGAACGCCAAGACGCATTTTCCGGATTGAGCTTAATGTCGTATTTTGGAGATTGTCGAATGTGAGCCTCAAGTAGTCTACTAGAGTTTCGACATGCTTGGATTTGACGACCACGTCATCTACATATGCTTCCACCGTTTTGCCGATCTGGTTTGCGGACATGTACGAATCATCTTGCGATATGTTGCGCCGGCGTTTTTGAGCCCGAAGGGCATTGTGTTGAAGCGAATGGGCGTATGGAGTGATGAATGCTGTTGCAGCTTGGTGCAGCTCCGCCATCTTGATTTGGTGGTAGCCGAGTACGCGTCGAGGAAGCACAATGAGTCGTGTCCTGCTGTGGCGTCGATAATTTGATCAATGCGTGGGAGGGGGAAGGGATCCTTTGGGCAAGCCTTATTAAGGTCTTTGAAATCAACACATAGGCGCCAGGACTTATCCTTCTTTGGTACCATCACCAGGTTTGCTAGCCTGTCCGGATGTTTTATATCTCTGATGAATCCGTCTTCTAGAAGTTTGGCTAGCTCCTCTCCCATGGCATGTCTCTTGGGTTCGGAAAAGCGCCGAAGAGCCTGTTTGGTCGGCTTGAATCCTTTTAGGATATTTAGGCTGTGCTCGGCCAGCCGACGTGGGATTCTGGCATGTCCAAGGGTGCGAGCAAAAATGTCCCGATTTTCTCGTAGAAATTCTCGTAGTCTGCGTCTACATCAGGGTTTAATTGTGCCCCAATGGAGGCCGTCTTTGCGAGGTCCGTTAGGCGGACTTGGAATTTGACTATTTCATCTGCTGGTTTAAAAGAGGTGGACTTGGATCTTTTATCAAGTATCACATCGTCCACATTCACCGTGGAGCGCATCGCATGTTGAGTTCTTGCCGCTAGGGCTTCGGATAGTGCCTCGAGGGATAGTGCGGCTGTCTTGTTTTCGGTAGCGAGTGCTATGTTCGGATCACTAGCGAGTGATGATTCTGTTAGGTCCGGGCATTTTAAGCTTCATGTACCCATAATGGGGTATAGCTTGAAAAATTGTGAATGCCTCTCGCCCTAATAAAGCATGATATCCGCTGCTGCACGGGCCACTTGAAATGTGACCTCCTCGGGCTGTAATTGTCCGTGAGCGAACTCTACGTCCAAAGTGATTTTTCTGTGCAGCATGCTTCTTGGCTAGGGATTATTCCTCTAAAGGTTGTGCTGCTTCGCTCAATGCGGTTCCAGTCTATTTCCATTTTTCGGAGGGTTTCCTCGTAGATGAGGTTTAGTCCGCTGCCGCCATCCATGAGTACCTTAGTAAGGCGAAAGCCGTCCACTATTGGACTGAGGACCAATGGGGCTGGTGCTCGGGCTGTTCGGAATTTGGGTTCGTCAGTGGCATTAAAGGTAATAGTCGTGTCACTCCATGGATTTATTGTTGCTACTTGGTAGACTTGGCAAGGTTATGGAGTGTTCGTTTCGCATGTTATTTCATGCGAAAGTCTCAAGACTATTAATACCGTCTTGGTGTTGCTTTGTCTTTGGGATTACGAGGCTAGAAGCTCTTCGCCACTTTTGGCCACTGTCGAGTATCCAACATGCTCAAAGGCTATGAGTTGGAGTGGCGCCCTCGTGCTATGAATTTTGCGGTCCGTTTAGCCAACCCTCGATGACGATTCCGTGCCCTTTAGGGGTTTTGTTTTTGGTGTATAACCCGTGCTTGGTGATGATGCACCCTTTTATTCGGACTAGGGTTGTATTCGGGGCGGATTATCCCAAAATTTACTTTCGGTTTTCCAAGCACTCTCCATCGCACAGTACTTTTGTACTATGGTTGCCAAGTCAGCAAAGCGCGTAATTTCGCGACGACTTATGGCGTTTAGGATTCCCTTGTCCGTGCAATTATTGCAGAAAAGTGAGATTGCGTCCTCCTCTCGGCAGTCCTTTATCCTGTCCATAACCAGGAGGAATCTGGCCCAGTAATGATGTACTGTTTTAGCGGGCTCTTGCCGAATTCGGGATAGATCGCTAATGTTTGGGTGGGTGGGTGGAACTAGATCTGGAACCCCGTCCAATTTAAGACTCAAGGGCCAAGAAGTTTCCGAACTTGGGAGTTCGGATTTTTGAATGCTATCCAGTGAATCCAACCCGCCCCCCGACTTTAAGTTCAGGGCTTGATCGACATCCGTCCCTCTGCGGGAATCCGGCATGGAGGGATCGGGAATCCGGACGTAGCTAGTCCTTAATATAGAAGAAGAATTGCCGTATTGCTCCTCTATCACAGCAACATGATGGGTAGCCTGGGGAGAGTTAATCTCTCTCAGATCGGTTTTAGGCCCGATCTGGTCGTAGTCTGTGGCGACTCCCAGGGCAGCGATGCGATCCAAGAGCTCGTTTACGGAGGAGAGCTCGATCGGATCCAACTGCTCGGCAAGTTCCGAGTTAACGTGAAGATTGGTTTCGATGACTTGAGAAGTCATCATCGGCGCGGTGGCCGAACTGGCGGTCATAAGAAAACCACCTAGCCGAAGAGTCTGACCAATGGCCAAGGCTCCTTTGGCGATAGTATCGTCTTTAAAGACGGGATGAGGCATCCTTCCTAACGGCGACGGCAGAGAGGAACTCTCAATGAAAGCACCAATGTCGGTGTCAAAACCGGCGGATCTCGGGTAGGGGGTCCCGAACTGTGCGTCTAGGCGGATGGTAACAGGAGACAAGGGACACGATGTTTTTACCCAGGTTCGGGCCCTCTCGATGGAGGTAATACCCTACTCCTGCTTGATTAATATTGATGATATGGGTAGTACAAGAGTAGATCTACCACGAGATCAGAGAGGCTAAACCCTAGAAGCTAGCCTATGGTATGATTGTTGTTCGTCCTACGGACTAAAACCCTCCGGTTTATATAGACACCGGATAGGGTTAGGGTTACACAGAGTCGGTTACAATGGTAGGAGATCTGCATATCCGTATCGCCAAGCTTGCCTTCCACGCCAAGGGAAGTCCATCCGGACACGGGACGAAGTCTTCAATCTTGTATCTTCATAGTCCAGGAGTCCGGCCAACGGTGATAGTTCGGTTATCCGGACACCCCTAATCCGGGACTCCCTCATTTAGCATGATCCTTTATTCTAACAGGGAAAGGTGGTTTCTTAATATAAGAGGTAGGAACAATAGGATCATTATAAGTGACAGTATTTTCTTCAATTTTAATAGGTGCAGCTACTTTTACTTCTATGAGAGGATGATATTTAAACCACTTCTCCTTGGGGAGATCAACATAAGTAGCAAAAGATTCACAAAAAGAAGCTACTATCTCAGAGTCAAGTCCATATTTAGTGCTAAACTTACGGAAAATATCGGTGTCCATAAAAGATTTAACACAATCAAACTTAGGTGTCATACCTGACTCCTTACCATCGTCGAGGTCCCCATCTTCAGAGTTGCGTTTAATTCTATCCAATAAATTCCATCTGAATTCAATAGTCTTCATCATAAAAGAGCCAGCACAAGAAGTATCGAGCATGGTGCGATTGTTTTCAGAAAGTTGAGCATAAAGATTTTGAATAATTGTTTCTATTGGGAGCTCATGATTGGGGCATGAATACAACATTGATTTAAGCCTCCCCCAAGCTTGAGCGATGCTTTCTCCTTCGCGAGGCAAAAAATTATATATATAATTGCGATCACGATGAACAAGATGCATAGGGTAATATTTTTGATGAAATTCCAATTTCAATCTTTTGTAGTTCCATGATCTCGTATCATCACATAGCCTATACCATGTCAATGCATCTCCCTTCAAAGATAAAGGGAAAACCTTCTTATTAACAACATCATCGGGTATACCTGCAAGCTTAAATAGTCCACAAACTTCATCCACATATATTAGGTGCTCATCAGGATGCTTTGTTCCATCTCCTACAAAAGGATTAGCTAGCAGTTTTTCCATCATACCCGAAGGAAATTCAAAGGGAATATTTTCATATTCATTTTCAGTAGGTTCATTAGGTTGAGGAGCAACTCTTTGCTCTACTGGTCGGGGTGAAGATTGTAACGCCCGAATAATTAAGCTACAATAATCCCTTGTTAATAGTGCCAGATCATCGTTTTCACTGTTGCTAGGTCCCATGCTGATCCCATCCGATTCAAATTTTAAATTATAAAAAGTCAAAAACAAAACTTTTCAAATGACAAAACTAAAAATGTGCAAACGGTGGCAAATAATTCACAAGTAATATTAGTGAACAAACCAAGCTTTTATAAAGTACTTAAGTGCTAAAAAATGATTAGAAGGGTGGCAATGACAATTAGTTAAATGCCTTTTCTGATTTATAAAATGTGAAACTATTTTGGATGGAACTCAAAACTGTTGTAGTAGTAGCATATTTGATAATACTAACTTAGAAAATAGTTTGTTATTTTATAAAACTAAACAATAGAAAATAAATAAGAAAACAATTGAATAGAAAAGAATAAATTGAAAAACCAAAAATAATAATAAAAGAAAACCCCTCCCGTGGGCCAAGCTCACCGGCGATGCCCCAGCGAGGGGATAAGGCAGCCACGCCCCCACCCATCTCGGCCTCGTCAGCCCCCTCCTACCCACTGCGTAGATATTTCCCCCCGCTTCCCCCAGATCTTGCCCCCTCTTCCCTCGTCCGAGTGCTATCGCCGCCCTCCACCTCGCGCCGCCATGGCCGCCGGCTACCTCACGCCTCTCCAACATGTCCTAACGCTCCTCCGTCATCCGCTTCTCCTTCCAGTGCCACTGGACGGAGTCGAGAGGCTCTGCATCGCCAGGTCCCCGTCGTCCTCCTCCTCGGGACGCCGGAGCTTCACCACCGCCGTTCGTCTGCTTCAAGCCCTCCCCGAGCCGCTGCGCACCACTACAGGAGCTCTGTGAGCTCGCCTTCCTTTCTCATCTCTCCGCGCTCTCGATCTATAGCTAGAGCTCGCGGTCCTCGTTGAAATTGTGCCGTTGTGGCCCTGTTTCCGCTAGCGAGCTCGAGGTGGTCGACCTCGTCAACCCCAGATCGAGCCGAAGCCACAGTCGTGCTCCTGGCAAGCCCCCCTGCAGTACCAGCAGTCCCCCCTGATCGCCTCGCTCCCCATCCTTCACCTGCTATTCCCTGCGTCGCTCGCCTTGGCCGCTTCTATCGCGCCATGATTGCCGTGATCGCTTGCTTCTTTCCGTGTCGTCGGCTACTCCATCGCGGCCAGCGCTGCCCACACGCCATCTTGTTATTCTTCTTTGGAGCCCTGCGCCCGCCTCACTTCGTCACCACAGCAGCACTGAGGTCGCCGCCGTCCGGGTCACTCCTGCTCCCGACCCTATCATGTTTAGCGAGGCCGCCCGCGCGCTGCGTTGCAAGACGAGCCTGACGGTCCCTGTTGGATTAGTGGGGATAACCCCCCAGATTAGATTAAGTGCTAACCCCCCTTGTGGGTATGACTAGTGGGGCCCGCCCCCTGTTAGAACATAAAATAAGAATTTCAAAATAACTAAATATAATTAATTTAATAGTTAATTAACTTAATTAATATTGCTTAGTTAACTAATTAACTACCTCACTAGTTTAATCACTCAATGACAAGGAGGCCCCACCCTCCTATTGACCAGTCAAAGTTTGATTGGTCAACTGGCCCACATGTCAGCCTTTGTGTACATTTCTGTGTACACAGGGCTGGGTACCCATAGCATTTTGTCTACTAATTTTGAAATACAAATAATTTGGGAAAATGGATTAAATCTTTAAAAATTAATATAAAATAATCTGTAACTCGGATGGGAAAACTTTGTACATGAAAGTTGCTTAGAACGACGAGACGAATCCGGATATGCAGCCCGTTTGTCCGCCACACGTCCCTAGCATAGCAAACACATAACTTTTCCCCTCCGGTTCATCTGTCCGAAAACGTGAAACTTCGGGGATACTTTCCTGGATGTTTCCCACCTTCGCCGGCATCACCTAGTACCGCGTTAGGGCATGCCTAGCACCGCGCATTGTCTTGTCATGCACCGTCATGCTTATGTTTGCATTATATTTATTGTTTCTTCCCCCTCTTCTCTCGTTAGGCACCGAGACCGACGCCGTTGCTACCCAGTATGACTACGGTGTTGACGACCCCTCCTTCTTGCCAGAGCAATCAGGCAAGCACCCCCCCCCTTGATCACCAGATATCGCCTATTCTTCGCTATACTGCTTGCATTAGAGTAGTGTAGCATGTTACTGCTTTCCGTTAATCCTATTCTGCTGCATAGCCTGTCATTGTTCCTATAGTTGTTACCCTTACCTGCTATCCTAATGCTTATTATAGGATGCTAGTGTTCCATCAGTGGCCCTACACTCTTGTCCGTCTGCCATGCTATACTACGGGTCTGTGATCACTTCGGGAGGTGATCGCGGGCATATACTATATACTTTATATTGTTACATTGCTTATGATACTGTTCGGAGATGGGGGCTGAAGGGGCAGGTGGCTCCATCCCGGTAGAGGTGGGCCTGGGTTCTCGACGGCCCCCGACTGTTACTTTGTGGCGGAGCGACAGGGCAGGTTGAGACCGCCTAGGTGAGAGGTGGGCCTGGCCATGGTCGGTGTCAGCGGTTCATCATTAACACGCTTAACGAGATCTTGGTATTTGATCTGAGTCTGGCCATTTGGTCTATACGCACTAACCAACTACGTGGGAAAGTTATGGGCCCTCGGCGTCGTGGTATCAGCCGAAGCCTTCGTGACGTCGGCCGATCGAAGCGGCGCGCCAGATTGATTGAACGCCTGCTAGGCTAGGTCTGCTTCGGCACAGACGTCGCAGCGTCTTGGTGTGTGCTAAGGGCGATGGGCCCGCACCCTGTCTTTAGGTTTATACTAGCGTGCTGACCTCTCTGTTGGCCTAGGTGGGGCTGTGACGTGTTGATCTTCCGAGGCCGGGCATGACCCAGGAAAGTGTGTCCGGCCAAATGGGATCAAACGTGTTGGGTTATGTGGTGCACCCCTGCAGGGAAGTTAATCTATTCGAATAGCTGTGATCTTCGGTAACAGGACGACTTGGAGTTGTACCTTGACCTTATGACAACTAGAACCGAATACTAATAAAACACAACCCGGTGATTGCTCTCTAATAGGGCGATGAGGAGGGGATTGCCGGGTAGGATTATGCTATGCGATGCTACTTGGAGGACTTCAGTCTACTCTCTTCTACATGCTGCAAGACGGAGGCTGCGGAAGCATAGTCTTGACGAGATTAGTTATCCCCTCTTATTACGGCATTCTGCAGTTCACCCACCGATATGGCCCTTTACACATATACCCATGCATATGTAGTGTAGCTCCTTGCTTGCGAGTACTTTGGATGATTACTCATGGTTGCTTTCTCCCCTTTTTCCCCTTTCCTTTCTTTACGCTTGTCGCAACCAGATCTTTGAGTCCAGAGCCAGACGCCACCGTCGACGCATTTCCTACTACACCGGAGGTGCCTACTACTACGTGCAGCCCGCTGACAACGACCAGGAGTAGATAGGAGTATCCCAGGCTGGAGGCCTGCGCCTCTTTCGATCTGTATCCCAGTTTGTGCTAGCCTTCTTAAGGCAAACTTGTTTAACTTATGTCTGTACTCAGATATTGTTGCTTCCGCTGACTCGTCTACGATCGAGCACTTGTATTCGAGCCCTCGAGGCCCCTGGCTTGTATTATGATGCTTGTATGACTTATTTATGTTTCTAGAGTTGTGTTGTGATATCTTCCCGCGAGTCCCTGATCTTGATCATACACATTTGCGTGCATGATTAGTGTATGATTGAATCGGGGGCGTCACAAAGATACCCCGAACAAGCCCCTCAGTGGATTACTTTCCATAGTAACAAGTGACAGTAAATTTCAGCACACTATAAAAATTTTCCTTACCAAATTCCACCTATCAAAGGCACTTCACTCCCCGGCAACGGCGCCAGAAAAGAGTCTTGATGACCCACAAGTATAGGATATCTATCGTAGTCCTTTCAATAAGTAAGAGTGTCGAACCCAACGAGGAGCAGAAGGAAATGATAAGCGGTTTTCAGCAAGGTATTCTCTGCAAGTACTGAAATAAGTGGTACCAGATAGTTTTGTGATAAGATAATTTGTAACGAGCAACAAGTAACAAAAGTAAATAAAGTGCAGCAAGGTGGCCCAATCCTTTTTGTAGCAAAGGACAATCCTGGACAAACTCTTATAATAGGAAAAGCGCTCCCGAGGACACATGGGGATATCGTCAAGCTAGTTTTCATCACGTTCATATGATTCGCGTTCGGTACTTTGATAATTTGATATGTGGGTGGACCGGTGCTTGGGTGTTGTTCTTACTTGAACAAACATCCCACTTATGATTAACCTCTATTGCAAGCATCCGCAACTACAACAAAAGTATTAAGGTAAACCTAACCATAGCATGAAACGTATGGATCCAAACCAGCCCCTTACGAAGCAACGCATAAACTAGGGTTTAAGCTTCTGTCACTCTAGCAACCCATCATCTACTTATTACTTCCCAATGCCTTCCTCTAGGCCCAAATAATGGTGAAGTGTTATGTAGTCGACGTTCACATAACACCACTAGAGGCTAGACAACATACATCTCATCAAAATATCGAATGAATAGCAAATTCACATGACTACTAATAGCAAGACTTCTCCCATGTCCTCAGGAACAAGCGTAACTACTCACAAAGCATATTCATGTTCATAATTAGAGGGGTATTAATATGCATATAGGATCTGAACATATGATCTTCCACCAAATAAACCAGCTAGCATCAACTACAAGGAGTAATCAACACTACTAGCAACCTACTAGTACCAATCCCGGACTTGGAGACAAGAATTGGATACAAGAGATGAACTATGGTCTTGAGAGGAGATGGTGCTGGTGAAGATGTTGATGGAGATTGCCCTCTCCCGATGAGAGGAGCGTTGGTGATGACGATGGTGATGATTTTCCCCTCCCGGAGGGAAGTGTCCCCGGCAGAACAGCTCTGCCGGAGCCCTAGATTGGTTCCGCCATGTGGCGGCGGAGTTTCGAACCGAAAGGTTGCTTCTATTTTTTTCTCGACGAAAGACCTCATATAGCAGAAGATGGGCATCAGAGGGCCACCAGGGGGCCCATGAGGTAGGGGGGCGCGCCCAGGGGGGTAGGGCGCGCCCCCACCCTCGTGGCCAGTTGGGGCCCCCTCTGGTGAACTTCTTCCACTGGATATTTTTTATTATTTCCCAAAATGACTTTCATGGAGTTTCAAGACTTTTGGAGTTGTGCAGAATAGGTCTCTAATATTTGCTCCTTTTTCAGCCCAGAATTCCAGCTGCCGGCATTCTCCCTCCTTATGTAAACCTTGTAAAATAAGAGAGAATAGGCATAAGTCTTGTGACATAACGTGTAATAACAGCCCATAATGCAATAAATATCGATATAAAAGCATGATGCAAAATGGACGTATCAATCGACGACACGGCGCACGGGAGGAGCAGCGTTTTGTACCTACGTGATCTACGAGAGCTCACGAACCCAACGGGGGCACGCACGGGACCAAAAGGCCACCGGAGCCTCGTTGGCGACGAGCTCGTGCGGCGGCGTGCTTGGGCATCAATGAAATATGCGGCTATAGCGAGCGCTAGGCCGCGGGGTTAGGGGGAAACGACGGCGAAGCTCACAGTGATCACGAAGAGGGGCTCGGCTTGCTCGGGGACGGCTTGGTGACGGTGAATCGACGTCGGCGGTGACCGGCTCCTGAGGTTGAAGACGGTGGCGATGACGACGCTACGGAGCGTCCCGGCTGGCTTGGCTCGGTGGAGATGACGAGGAAGACGACGCGGAGCTCGTGGGCACAACAGAGGGGCGAGGGGGTAGGTGTGGCCGTGGTGGTTTTCGTCGGTGGTCTCGGGTGCGTACGATCGGTCACGGGAGAGAGAGTCAGAGAGGGGATGGGGACGAGCAAGCGATCGAGGGATGCGCGGGAGAGTGCGTGGCATCCGTAGCCAGCGCTAGGAGGTCGGTGGCAAGCAGGACGTGGCCAGGCGCGTGCCAGCGCGCCGCGGCCACGCGCTCATGTCCTCCTGGCGTGAGGAGGGAGATGACTGGCAGTGCCAGGTGGGCTGGGCCGGTAAGCTACAGGTGAGTGCCAGGTAAGTTTCTCTCTTTTCCTATTTTTCTTTCTGTTTCTATTTATTTTGCTCTGTTTTGATTTAGTAATAATACTAAACCATTTTTGTTGCTTCTGAAATTATTTGTCGATGCAATATGGACTAGCCCAAAGCCCCACAATATTTTTCAGAATGATTGGAGTTATAAAAGTATTTATAGGAATTTATAACCCCAAGTCAAATACAATATGAGTTAATTAAAAATCCAAAAATGTCCTAGAAATATATTCATCCTTTTTGGCAGAGGTTTCTACCTTAACCAAAATGAACTTTTCTTGAGGCACTTTGGGTTCATTGAAAATGTCTTTAAGTTGAACCTAGTTGAGTTCTTTTGGTGCTAGGATTCATCACCCCTATTTCAAATTTAGATAAAATTTAAACATGATGCAACACTAGATGCTAGCACTAGGCATTACCAGAACTAGGGATGTGACAACTCACCCCCACTAAACAAGAATCTCGCCCCGAGATTCAAGACATGAGGTAAGAAGACAGGGAGGCACAAAGCTAACAAAAACTTCACGATCCAGGTTGCACCTCATAAGGTTGTTGATTCGTTGCATCATGTTGATCTTGACATCCTCGCTTTTGAGATCTTCATCCACATGAGGACTACGGAAGGAAACTCTACTAGGATTGATCTTCTCGAAGATCGAGCTATTCAAGATCAACTCGCGGAATGAGATGTTGAAACATCTCGAGTTGAGACACAAAACACACATCGAGAGGGATGGGAGAACAAACGATGAGGTTTGATTTGGTGGGCAACAATTCCACGCTTAAGGAAATGGTATATGGTGTCAAGGTAGCGAGGAAATAATTGCCATGATTCTCTAGCGGGGCACCTTGGGAAAGGTGGCTGGTAGAATTATTCCCTTAAGTGGCAAAAGAATTACCTTCGATATAGAGATCATTGAAACTCTCTAAACCAGCCTAAGGCAAAACACAATTGATCGTTTGGAAGAATTCTAGAGGATGGTATACTCAGTTTGGAAAGGAAACTATGGTTATAGAGCAACTCGGCAAATGGAAGGCACATTCCAGTTGATACAAAGGATATAACCTAGTGACTGAGCGTTCTTTCAAGAACTTGAGAATTTCCATATTCTTCAAGGTTTTACCAACATCTATGCCAAGATCCTGGTGACACCTCGTACTACCATGATGAATAACGATGGAGGATGCAGATGCAGAGGAGGACAACACTTTCTCAGATTTTACCTTGACGACGCCAAGGAAACAAAATCTGGATGATCGACCGAGAGACATTTAGCACTCCGCTTCTAATGTTCTCCTTGATGTACCAGCTTAACTCAATATCATTCGGTATCTGGAACATCAAATAAAGGTCTGACTTCGAGGGCACAAACATTCATAAGGATCAACTTTTAGTATAGGTCATACGAAAACCTTATGGAGAAGATGGTCAAATTTCTTAATCAAGAAGCTACCGTAATAGATCTTTCAGCTAGGTGTGTCGGCCAACATCAACCTTGTCGGGACCTACATCATAGATCTTGGAAAAGTTCCAACCATCATATCTGCCTGAGATTCAGATCCGGTTGGTAACGTAATATTTCAGACAGCATGTATGGAAAAGAAAGTTTGCAACACAAATCAACGAGATGACATTGGATTCTCGGGAATGAACTACGATAGCAAGCTCCAAAACACGAGCTGGTTCTGCTACATACATGAGAACACGCTGTCCAAGACAAGCATGACCACGTAGTAGTCTTACAACAAAACACTATCGAGTTCTGATTGGGAATCATCATCGAGGATATCGAAGTCCTTGCATAAGGCATGCTCTTAAGAAGGAACTTCTTCTCCTTGCACAAGTCAATCAGTGGCTTGGTGTGCTAGGAACACATATGGAGTGGAGGTAATTAATCTACCAAACCATAGAATACTTCACACGAATGCATGACTGACTTGGGATGATTCCAAAGGAAGCAAAAACAAGCTCCCTCGAATTCACGGCGGCAACTTGCATCGATTGCACGTGAACTTAGAGGAAGTCAATACCTTCATCCAAACATATACTTCATGAATGGGGCATGAAGAAAATGCTTACACAAGTTTCCAACACTAGCTGGATGTTCAGCACGAATCATGGAGGAGACAAAATGCTGCTGATGGGCTCAACAACAACTCATCGGAATTTCCATATCACTGGACTTCCACCATTATGTGAACAATGTGATAGTATTGGTCAGACCAAAAGATGTAATGGTGTATGCTTGAGGAATCAACCACAAGTAAGATAACATTACGAACATCGTTGGTACTGATTTGATTTGACGATAGCCCACACTCAAATCAAAGGATTGATAAGACAATAGGTCCGACAACTGATCACAGGGACCAATCGATGAAGATATCATCTTTCTTCAACACACACTAGACAAGAATATCCCTTTGGAACGAACTAAGTTAGGCAAGCTTTTATCTTCCAACTCTCCAAGTTGTTGTTCAGCTTAACCAACTAGCTCAGGGTATTCAACACAGAATCTTGGAGAATGGGTGGTTTAGAAGAAAACCAACATGATCACGAGCTCAACATAACAGTCAGGAAACAACCCGGTAATACCTCCGAGAAGATATTCGGAATATTACGAACCACCGATATGTTATTAGGCTTAAGAACAATCTTGCCTTTAGGGCAAGACGATGTGATCAAATAAGCAAGGGATTGAATAATCCTAACTCATTGATCGAAGAGTGCACCGGAAATAAGGACTAGGTAGCCCAATCAATCTTAGGATGATAAACCAATACCAACACGCTAAGAATGAGATTATTGTCCACAACTACCAAGCAACAGAGTTGCTAGGAGTATTGATTTCACACATCATAGTTCACTTGCCGGCATTCCGGTTACAATAACACAGGAACCAAGGAATGAATAATGATGGCAAGAAGTATCACTGTGGCAAGAATCCATAAGAGGTGGTGCAATTCTCATGAAATTCTTGACATAAAGATGGTAACACTCCAAGGTGGAACAGACTAGAAGCTGGATTAGCATTCTTAATCTGCGGAATACAATTGCTTTGATCCAATCCTAGATATGGATGAGGTGCTGGAGTTTGTTTCTCCTAGTCATTCCGTAATAGAATAGCTTAACGAACCACACGAATGATAGGCATCGATGAACGAATGCACACATACTCTTGACTATCAATTGATAGACGAAGTTCAGAAGACAACTAAAGAGGGACAACTCAAAGGAACATATAACTTTCTGAGTTGTGGATTCATGGATTAGCATGTCGAGCAAAGTTCAACATGTTTCTTCCGGATAACCCATGGAGAAGGTAGAATTGGCAGAGTCACAATAAGAATGGAGAACTCATCAATAGCACTTTTGTTGTGATCTTTTGGTTCAGAGAACTTCTGCCATAAGCAGTTCATGGTATTTGGAAGAAGGAAATACCACGGACCTTGAGAACTATTGCAAAGGTTACTAATATCCTAAAGGTACGAGCAACACTATCAACACGAGGTAAGTAGAGCGAATCTTGGGCTTGAGAACACAGAAATAGAAGGCCTGCTAACTAAATGGCATCACGGGATGCTTTCGAGAATGGGGGCCAGAATCATCACACTAGGAACACGAAACATAGATGGATTACTAGGTGGTTCTCTAAGACACCTAGGGTCATAATAATAGCTCCAACATATATGTCGAGGCAACAGAGTACCTCAACTCACCGATTAGTGTGGTTAAACTGGCCCAAAGAAACATTGGGAACGGAAAGAAGAGATTTGCAAATGCATCAGACAAGTTAGAAACCTGGGATGACTCGACAGCATAACGACTGTAAATGCTCAAAAAGATTTGAGACATCCGGCAAAATGGTGGTATAACCACTCAACATCATAATATCAAGGTTCTGAGATTAACTAACAACACATGAAAGTAGTAGGAACTGAACTGGGGCTTGAAACCATCAATCCTATAAGTCTACGGATTAGTAACATGTGATCCTAATGGAAAGATGAGAAGCCTAGTTCTTAATCCCCGCAGAAAAGAAGAGGACGACTTAGATCAGAAGGACATAAGGTAAAGGAGTAAAAAGAGCCTGACGTTCCCATCCACAATCAATTCCCTTACATAACTAAAGAATTCCTAGACTCAACTTCGACCATTTTGGCTTGGTAATCCTACAGGCAGTCAGGCTCTGATACCAAAGCTGTTAGGACCCGATTCTAAGTCACATCGATCTAGCGGTAACACCTCATATCACTTTGCGCCTCACGCACGGTATTCCCACGGTGTCGCCTTACCATGGCCCGGACTGTTTGTGCCTTTTGGCTCACGATATGATAGTGTCGCTAGCATCCATATGACAGAGAACCCGGCCGACATGACTAGTCGTGAACCCAAAGTGGCACTAACTTACGGGGACAGGCATACATGAATCAACATCGAGCATGTCGGTCAAGAGCGTGCGAATCCGGCTGTAGCACTGGCTAACAGACTCGGTGAACGGGCTGTAGCAGGCTAGGCAGGATCGGATGTCACCGCGTGACATTTCCCGAAGGGACAGACATACATGAACGTAGTGAATCACATGCCGCCAGCCAAGTGTTCCGGAGCAAGAGTCTTTGGGCTAGCAGGACTCCGTGAACCGGCTGAAGCGGACTACTATGGCTCATGGAAGCACAAGACTACATTTCCCCATAAGAGAGGCTACCAACGATAAACAACTAGGTTGTCGGATCCCACACATACCAAGCATTTCAATCATACACACAATATGCTTGATATGTGTAAATACAACATGGCATCACAACATAACTCTACGACTCAAGTATTTATTCATTAAGCTACGAGGAGCCAAGTATTACAAACATGGGTCTCATGACCCCAACATACAGAGCATACAAACAACAAGCACATGCGGAAGCTTAACTTGTCTGAGTACAGACAACTACAAATGAAGAAGGCTGAGAAGCCTGACTATCTACTAGATCCTGCCGAGGGCACAAGATCGTAGCTGAGGTAACAAGCTAATGTCGAAGTCCATGCGAAACTACTAGTGAGACTGACGTCTCTCTACAAAACATAAAATAGGAAAACGTGAGTACAAATGTACCCAGCAAGACTTACATCAGAACTAGCTACATATGCATCAGTATCAACAAAGGGGGTGGTGGAGTTTGACTGCAGCAAGCCAGCTTTGACTCAGTGGCTATCCTAAACTATGACTGCAAGTAACTCTTTCGAGGTGGCGCACACGAGTCCACATATTCACCATATCAATACACCACTATGGATCCGCTCCCGTCTCCCTACGAGAAGGCCAT
Organism: Aegilops longissima; assembly: GCA_021605205.1. Classification (NCBI taxonomy): domain Eukaryota; kingdom Viridiplantae; phylum Streptophyta; class Magnoliopsida; order Poales; family Poaceae; genus Aegilops; species Aegilops longissima. The sequence goes on from CM038677.1 coordinate 575,561,761, forward strand.
CCATAGCACTCACGCTTATCCTGCGAGTTTTAGAGTATCCACTTTCACTTGTCTATGAACTGTACAGGCAACTCAGAAGTCCTTTACCGTGGACACGGCTATTCGAATAGATGATGTTAACCCTGTAGGGGTGTACTTCTTCACACACGCTCTTGCCACTTACCACCATGTACACGTCATGTATCTCGGCAACCTTCAAGCGGAAGCCTGGCGAGGGAGTCGGCCATGACCTGACTAACCACACAAGTCTCTAGTCCAGGTTTATCGCCTATTCGGGTTCCATTCGCAAGGAGATCCGTTCGGGGTGTCGCTCACGGCCCCAAACGATGTGTGTAGGGTTCCCAGCCCACCTCGACGGATGGATCTACGCTTGGTACACCGTGCCACGGTGCCTAGTCTGTCCCAAACCCACCTGTACCGGGTGCCACTTGGTAGACTACTAACACTACCAACAAACACCAAAAACTAGTTGCAACTCCTGGACAGAGATCAGGTTGATTAATAAGTCGAGAGAGCTTGGAGCGCCCGGAGCCCAATGTGTGGTAGTAACTGTTCATGGATCACAAACACAAAACTCAGTTCCTGAGGACAGCTTCAATGAGACAACCCACCATGTACTCCTACATGGCCCCTCACCGCTACCTTTACAAAACGCGTTCACACACTTAGCTCTCAATAGTAGGACATGTTCACCACATTCCAACTCATCCCCGATGAATCAGACCTGACTCAACTCTAAGCAATAGCAGGCATGACAAACAAGCATGAATGAGTAGGCACATCAGGGCTCAAGCAACTCCTACTCATGCTAGTGGGTTTCATCTATTTACTGTGGCAATGACAGGTCATGCAGAGGAAAGGGGTTCAACTACCGCAGCATGTAACAGTTGAAACGTTGTTGTCCTAATGCAGTAAAAGAGAGCAGGAGCGAGAGAGTGGGATTGTATCGGAATGAACAAGGGGGTTTTGCTTGCCTGGCACTTTTCAAGATAGCATTGAGTCTTCATTAGTGTCAATGATCACAACGTCGGAACAACGTCTACCGAGGGGGAACAACACCGGCAAACAAGAGGGAACACAATCAATGCGATGCAACAACATGATGCATGATCATGACATGGCAATATGCTATCGATTGAGCTAATGCAACTAGCAACCAGATTAAATGAAGTTGGTTTGAACCAAAGGTTCAAATTCAAACTCCATATAAGACATTTCAAATGCCATTTATTCAAATTGTCATATACAGTGGCTGTAAGTTGTTAAAACATGCATGAGGATGCCATAAACAGATTCTTTGGATTTTTCTGATAATTTTTCATATATAAATTATTTCATTCTGAGCTACGGTTGAATTTCTATGATTTTTTAGAAGTTTGGGGTATTTTTTGAAATTTATAAATCATTTATGATTTATTTTAATTCCAGAAAACTTTCATCACGTCGATTAAGTCATGTCAAGGCGTCACTGGTCAATAGGACCGTCCAGGTCAAACCTGACAGATGTGGCCCACCTGTCATTGACTCAGTGCTAACCAGGGTTTAGTTAAATCCTAACTAAAGTAATTAGAAGGGCTGGAGCCCACAGTCAGCAAGTCAGTGGGTTAGCTAAAATTTAATTAGCATCTAAACTAAATTAGCAGGGTCTCGGGCCCACATGTTAATGACCCAGGGGGGGTCAAACCCTGGTCAACTCGGTCAAACCTGCCGGGGCTCGTGCGCATCCAGCGGTGGCAGTGAGTGGGCGCATGTAGCGGCGGCAGCGGCGAGTTGGGCGGCAGCCAGAGCTCTGGCGTGGACGGAATCGACAACATGGTGCGCGGGAGGACTACCGTTTTGTACCTACGTGATCTACGAGAGCTCACGAAACCAACGGGGGCACACACGGGACCAAATGGCCACCGGAGCCTCGTCGGCGACGAGCTCGTGCGGCGGCGTGCTTCGGGCATCAATGAAAAATGCGGCTACAGCGAGCGCTAGGCCGCGGGGTTAGGGGGAAACGACGGCGAAGCTCACAGTGATCACGAAGAGGGGCTCGGCTTGCTCGGGAATGGCGAATCAACGTCGGCGGTGACCGGCTCCCGAGGTTGAAGACGGTGGCGATGACGACGCTACGGAGCGTCCCGGCTGGCTTGGCTCGGTGGATATGACGAGGAAGACGACGCGGAGCTCGTGGGCACAACAGAGGGGCGAGGGGGTAGCTGTGGCCGTGGTGGTTCTCGTTGGTGGTCTCGGGTGCGTACGGTCGGTCACAGGAGAGAGAGAGTCAGAGAGGGGATGGGGACGAGCAAGCGGTCGAGGGATGCGCGGGAGAGTGCGTGGCATCCGTAGCCAACTCTAGGTGGTCGGCGGCAAGCAGGAGGTGGCCAGGCGTGCCGCTGGCCATTGCCACGCCTCCTCGCCCTCCTCTGGCGTGAGGAGGGAGATGATTGGCAGTGCCAGGTGGGCTGGGTCGGTAAGCTACAGGTGAGCGCCAGGTAAGTTTCTCTCTTTTCCTATTTTTCTTTCTATTTTCTATTTATTTTGCTCTGTTTTGATTTAGTAATAATACTAAACCATTTTTGTTGCTTCTGAAATTATTTGTCGATGCAATATGGACTAGCCCAAAGCCCCACAATATTTTTCAGAATGATTGGAGTTATAAAAGTATTTATAGGAATTTATAACCCCAAGTCAAATACAATATGAGTTAATTCAAAAACCCAAAAATGTCCTAGAAATATATTCATCATTTTTGGCAGAGGTTTCTACCTTAACCAAAAATCATGAACTTTTCTTGAGGCACTTTGGGTTCATTGAAAATGTCTTTAAGTTGAACCTAGTTGAGTTCTTTTGGTGCTAGGGATTGATCACCCCTATTTCAAATTTAGATAAAATTTGAACATGATGCAACACCAGATGCTAGCACTAGGCATTACCAGAACTAGGGATGTGACAGTCATCATGTTGCATGCTAGTAGCGTCAGATCTATATGTTCATGCCATGCTCATGTTGTTCTACCTGTATCATGTTCATGTTGTTCATGCCATGTTATTCTGATGATCTCATGATAATTCCTGCTTAACCTGTAATTGCCATGCTGTTGTTTGTCTTGAATGCTTCTGGTCATTGTGAGGTTGCAAGTACATTCAATGTACTTACCTGGCGTGTCATGCCAGTTTGCAGGTTGTGCCTGGATTGCTTGCTAGTTTGGTGTTGTTCCTGTGTTCGCGAGCTAGGATAAGCGTTCCAGCCAGAGTCCCTGCGGAGTGGAGTTCACCACCGTCGTCGTTGTTCCGCTGCCAGTAGTTTTTCCGCTGCTTCAAGTTGTTCTGCTGCTTGCATAGAGCAACTGAGAATGGCGTAGTGTCGCCGTGCCAGTGTTTTTCATTGTAATATCGGAGACCTTGTATTCATATCCGTGTAATAATAGAAAGCTGGTTTGTCCTATGCTAAGCAGTGCCGTATTCCAGAAGACTTCTCCTCGATCTCTGGGCTGGAATACGGGGCGTTCCGGTTTTCTCTAAGCAGGGGTGCCACAGAATATATGTGAGTTCTTGATCCTATCTTGCAAGTCTATAGTCACCTACTATGTGTTATGATCCGGCAACCCCGGAGTGACAATAATCGGGACCACTCCCGGTGATGATCATAGTTTGAGGAGTTCATGTATTCACTATGTGTTAATGCTTTGGTCCGGTACTCTATTAAAAGGAGGCCTTAATATCCCTTAGTTTCCGTTAGGACCCCGCTGTCATGGGAGGGCAGGACAAAAGATGTCATGCAAGTTCTTTCCCATAAGCACGTATGACTATATTCGGAATACATGCCTACATTACATTGATGAATTGGAGCTAGTTCTGTGTCACCCTATGTTATGATTGTTACATGATGAACCGCATCCGGCATAATTCTCCATCACCGATCCAATGCCTACGAGATTTTCACATATTGTTCTTCGCTTATTTACTTTTCCGTTGCTACTGTTACAATTACTACAAAACCCAAAAATATTACGTTTGCTACCGTCACCGTTACTTCCATATTACTTTGCTACTAAATACTTTGCCGCTGATACTAAGTTATCCAGGTGTGGTTGGATTGACAACTCAACTGCTAATACTTGAGAATATTCTTTGGCTCCCCTTGTGTCGAATCAATAAATTTGGGTTGAATACTCTACCCTCGAAAACTGTTGTGATCCCCTATACTTGTGGGTTATCAGCCAATTAGAGAGGTCCGCACGCCGGACTAAACATATGCCCCCTGGGGTCATGGGCCATCGCCCCGGGAACTCCTGCACGTTGCGAACGCAGCGTGAGCAGACCTAGCTACCTCCTTAAAAAGGCAGGTGCTCACGAGTCCAAACCGGAGCGCGCCGCTCAGTCGCATGACGTCTATTAAGCTTCGTTTGATGCATATGACGTAGAACACCCATACTATGCCCACGTGATGATTAGTGCTGTCAGGCCAGAGGCCCCTCAGATCAAATATCCAAATCATTGTGGATTAGGAGCACGCGGTAACGAGCAGAGACTCACGATCGATGTGACCCCGTCGCCCCGTCTTGAGGGCTTGCGGCAAGGGATAAGAATGCCCGCCACGCCTCGTAATTATCTCGCGGGCACCTTCCAGGTCAACCCGACTCTACATCACTCGCAATTAAGCTCGCGCGGGTACCCCTCAGGGCCGACCCATCTTTAGTAACATGGTTCAGTGTAAACTCATAGTAACCATAGTAATTGTGTGTCTAACGCCAAGGGGAACCCTAAGGAAGCACCCTAGATGGATTCCACTCGATGTAATCATCAAGGTGAACGTAAGAGGAACCACCTTCGAGGTTCACACTTGAGGGGTTACACGACAGAGTCGTATCGGAAGTGGTTAAGGCGGAATCACCCTCGATGACCACGACCGAATAGCTACACTACAGGGTTAACATCAGAAGTGCTGATGAGGTCTCACCCTCGGCACTCGATAGTAACCCAGTAGTGTCGAGCAACTAAGGGGAAAGTGATGTGCGGTGCCGGGGCCTGGTCTTCGATCCCGTTGATCGGGTCTTAGATGATGAAGCAGGGGCAACAAGGACAAGGTGGGGGTCACCGATGGATCACTAACCAACCTATACTAAGCAGTTTAGGATAAGCAGGTAAGGTACAACAGCAGATACAAAAGCAGACTATGCATCAGAATAGGAGCAAACAATTAGAATAGCAAAATCTAATGCAATCATGAGACAATGGAATGGGCGATATCGGGATGATCAAAGGGGGCGCTTGCCTGGAAGCTCTGCTGAAAAGGAAGAAGTGTCGTCGTCGACGTAGTCGATCACAGGGGCAGCATCGGTCTCGGGGTCTACCAGAGAGAAGAGGGGGAAGAAACAATAAATACAAAGCAAACATAGCATCACAAAGCATAACATGGCAATAAGTTGTGTCGGGTATGACCTAACGTATGGCTACACGATAAAGGTGAAGGAGGAATTCAACCGGGAATGTTTTCCCGGTTCCAGACCTGTGTCAAACAGATGGCCGGAGGGAGAATGTTCCATGTTCAGCTACTTAGAGGCATCTAACAGGTAAACGGACCGTGTATTCAGGTTCGTCACGTTTTTCTGAGCAACTTTCATATATAAAACCTTTTCATCTGACTTGCGGTTTATTTTCTATGAATTAACAAAGTTTAAATGATTTTCTAATCTCCTGATTTTAATTTAATTCAAGAATATTAATAAACAGAAACTGCTAGGTGCACCCGGTGCACGCACCTGAAATGGTGATGTGTGGGTCACCATCCGCCCATCAAGAGTTGGCTGGTCCATAGTTGACTGGTCAAAGGGGCCATGGGACCCACATGTCATTATAGTTTAATCAAATTAGTTAATCGGGTGGGGTCCAATGTCAGTGGGTTAGAGGGGGGATTAGTTTTAAAGGCTGTTTAGGCCTACAGCTAACGACGATGGGTTACAGGGGCGGCGGCGAGGCTCCGACGACTGTTGGGGGCGCGGGCGGGTGCGTCGGAGAGCCCGCGACATGGCGCTTCAGATGGGGGCGACAATAGGAGCGGAGGCGGACAGATGGCCAGCAGTAAAGCAGCAGCTGCAGCAATAGCAGAGGGGTGAAGGGCACACGCGCTAGCGAGGCGCGGGCGGAGCACGACGCCTGGGAGCGGAGGGAGACGGGGGTTGCGGTAAGATCCGGTCATGACGGCGACCGAGGCACGACGACCTTGTGACACAGGAGTAGCTAGCTAGGGCGATATGCGGGCAGCCAGAGGGAGGGAGGAGAGGCGGATGCTCACGGAGGGGGCACACGAAGGCCCGATAATGGATTAGGAGCAACAGTGGTGACCGGAGTCGAGGAAGACGGCAGCGACGATGGAGGTCCGAGGTTGAAGAAGAAGGGCATGGCGGTTATGCAGCGCAGCTCCAGTTGCACGGACGGGCTCAATCGACGTGGAAGAAGGCGGCGCAGTTGCTGGATGTCCTCCGGGGTGTCGGGGAGGCTGGTGGCCGTGTGTACTAACGGCGACGGCCGCGCCGGCCCCTTCTCCAGATCGACGGAGAGGGAGAGGTAGAGAGGGGAGAGCGAGAGGATAAGGGGGAGCGCGAGGGGGCAGGTGGGGTGGGGAGACGAGGGGAGCCCGTGGCTTTGCCCTTATCCCCTTCGGCGCCGCCGGCGAGGCGGTCTGGCGGGAGCGCGCTCGGGCGCTCGGTCGCTGCAGCAGTGAAAGGGGGAACGACCCCAAGGCGCTGCCCGATCGGCTGGGTGTGCTGGGCTAAGGCCCAGTGGGGCAGGGGGGCTTCTTCTTTTTCCTTTCTTCTGCTATTTTCTTTTTACAAAAAAATGCTTTGCAATATTTGAGCTGCCCAAAAGGATTCTGTAAAATGTGGGACTTGGCCACATAATTACATTGCACTAGATAGCACTGCCAAAAAGGATTGTGAGGCTTTTGAAATAGTTTGCCACTTTTATAATTTAAAAAGGCTTTTAATCTATTTGTTTTAGCCACAGTTTATCTAGTTTAGGGCACTTAGACATTTTACAAAATGTTGGTTCACCACCAATATTTGTTATGAATTATATAGCACAAGATGAACATTTTATACTTCATGTATGAGAAGTTTGAATTTTGACTTTAAATTGGATTTGAATTTGAATTGTGATTTGGATGAAGTGAAGATAAGCAACAATAACATGATGACATGGCACCATTAATAGGGGATTACTGTAGCATGACACTAGGGGTGTTACACCTCCCATGGCAGCGGGGTCCAATGGGAAACTAAGGGAAATTAAGGCCTCCTTTTAATGGAGAACCGGAACAAAGAATTAACACATAGTGAATACATGAACTCCTCAAACTACGGTCATCACTGGAAAGTATCCCGACTTCTGTCACTCCGGGGTTTGCGGATCATAACACGTAATAGGTGACTATAACTTGTAAGATCGGATCTAGAACATAGATATAATGGTGATAACATAAACGGTTCAGATATGAAATCATGGCACCCGAGCCCAAAGTGACAAGCATTAAGCATGGCAAAGTCATAGCAACATCAATCTCGGAACATAATGGATACTAGGGATCAAGCCCTAACAAAACTAACTTGATTACATGATGAATCTCATCCAGCTCCTCACCGACCAGCGAGCCTACGAAGGAATTACTCACTCCCGGCGGGGAGCATCATGGAATTACCGATGGAGAATGGTTGGTGATGACGAATATCGAAGATGCCCCTCTCCGGAGCCCCAAACGAACTCCAGATCTGGCCTCCCAATAAAGAACAGGAGGTGGCGGTGGCTCTGTCTCATGAAACACAATAATTCTTTCTCCCTGATTTTTTTCTCCGAAATGTGAATTTATAGCGTCGGAGATAGGGTCAGCTGGGCCACCAGGTGGGGATAATCCACCTGGGCGCGCCAGGAGGGGGAGCGCGTGATGTCTACTACGCAACTTTATTCTTGTAAACACGTGTTGGGCCTCCAAGCGCATTGTTTTGTAGGACAGTAGCAGTTTTTCCTCAAGTGGACAACCTAAGGTTTATCAATCCGTGGGAGGTGTAGGATGAAGATAGTTTCTCTCAAACAACCCTGCAACCAAATAATAAAAAGTCTCTTGTGTCCCCAACACACCAAGTACAATGGTAATTTGTATAGGTGCACTAGTTCGGCGAAGAGATGGTGATAAAAGTGTAATATTGATGGTAGAAATATATTTTTATAATCTGAATAAATAAAAACAGCAAGGTAGCAAATAGTAAACGGGCACGAAAATGGTATTGCAATGCTTGAAAATGAGGCCTAGGGTCTGTACTTACGCTAGTGCAATCTCTCAACAGTGCTAATATACTTGGATCATATAACCATCCCTCAAAGTGCGATGAAGAATCACTCCAAAGTTCCTATCTAGCGGAGAACATATGGATAAATTGTTTGTAGGGTATGAAACCACCTCAAAGCTATTATTTCCGTTCGACCTATTCAAGAGTCCGTACTAAAATAACACAAAGCTATTCTTTCCGTTCGATCTATCCTAAAGTTCGTACTAAAATAACACCAAAGCAAATTCATATTCATAATACTCAATCCAACACAAAGAACTTCAAATAGTGCCCCAAGATTTCTACCGGAGAAACAAAGACATATGTGCCTAGATCTTTCCTCACCACATTATGCCTGCCAAAAGAGAAAAATAAAAAGGAATTGAGAGAAAAACTTTGACTCTTTGCATAAAAGTAAATACTGAAAAGTAAAAGATAGGCCCTTCGCAGAGGGAAGCAGAGGTTGCCATGCACTTATTTTTTTGTATGCTCAATCACTTAGTGCAAAAGAATGTCACGTTTTATTGCCCCTTAAGATGGCAACCTTTATTATGTAGTCTGTCGCTTTTATTCTTTGTCATCCAAGTTCATACAACGGTCAATTTTCTCTTACACTAAATGACCTCACTTTTAGAAGCAATTTTTATTGCCTTATTGCATTGATGACAACTTACTTGAAGGATCTTGCTCTATCCTTAGGTAGGTATGGTGAACTCTTGGAAATGAGATTTGGGTTTAAGGGTTTTTGGATGCACAAGTAGTATCTCTTCTTGGTGCGGAATTTTTGGCTAGCAAAGATGGGGGGCAAGCACCACATGTTGAAGGATCTATGATAATATGACTTCTATGTGAATATGAGCAAACACAAATCATTACGTTGTCTTCCTTGTCCAGCGTCAACAATTTTGGCATATAATATTTTGATGGGGGCTCACAATCACAATAGACTTCCATGATAGTGTATTTGCATGTGAAAGTTCTCTTCCTTATACTAATTATACGTGAATTGCTTGTATGACCAATATTGTGATTGTCAAGCCTCAAAAGATTTCACTTTCTAAACCCATTGTGAAGCTACCACTAGGAATGATATAATTTCAACTTCATGATATTCAATTCATTCAACAATTTACTCATAGGATATAAGTGAAGCACAAGAGTAAATGACAAACTACTCCAAAAAGATATATGTGAAGATCATGAGCATAGTATTTCTTTCTCTCAAATTAATTTAAGTGAAGCAAGAGAGAGTTTCTTCAAAAATACTAAAGCACACGGTGGTCAAAAAGATATAAGTGAAGCACTAGAGCAATTCCACAGAAAAGAGCTTCGTTGATGGGATGTGAGTGCCGCTTACCTAGCCTCCCTGGAAACTATTTGATGACTCTATTTTATTTTAAAGTTTCAGATCTAAGTACTTTTAAAACGGCAAGCAAAACAAAATAAAATGACATTCCAAGGATAGCAGACATCATGTGAAGAAGCAAAAACTTAGGCTCAACCGACACTAACTGATAATTGTTGAAGAAGAAAGGTGGGATGCCTATCGGGGCATCCCCAAGCTTAGATGCTTGAGACTTCTTGAAATATTATCTTGGGGTGTGAGGGAGTCTTGGACTAGGGGGTGTCCGGATAGCCAAACTATCATCGCGGCCGGACTCCAAGACTATGAAGATACAAGATTGAAGACTTCGTCCCGTGTCCGGATGGGACTTTCCTTGGCGTGTAAGGCAAGCTTGGCGATACGGATATGTAGATATCCTACCATTGTAACCGACTCTGTGTAACCCTAACCCTATCCGGTGTCTATATAAACCGGAGGGTTTTAGTCCGTAGGACGAACAACAATCATACCATAGGCTAGCTTCTAGGGTTTAGCCTCCTTGATCTCGTGGTAGATCTACTCTTGTACTACCCATATCATCAATATTAATCAAGCAGGAGTAGGGTATTACCTCCATCGAGAGGGCCCGAACCTGGGTAAAAACATCGTGTCCCTTGTCTCCTGTTACCATCCGCCTAGACGCACATTCGGGACCCCTACCGAGATCCGCGGTTTTGACACCGACATTGGTGCTTTCAGAGAGTTCCTCCGTGTCGTCACCTATAGGCCCGATGGCTCCTTCGATCATCAACAACGACGCGTCCAGGTGAGACTTTTCTCCCGGACAGATCTTCAGATTCGGCGGCTTTGCATTGCGGGCCAATTCACTTGGCCATCTGGAGCAGATCGAAAGCTACGCCCCTGGCCATCAGGTCAGATTTAGAAGCTTGAACTATACGGCCGACATCCGCGGAGACTTTATCTTTGACTGATTCGAGCCATAGCCAAGTGCGCCGCACTGTTTCGATGGGCACGATCTAGCTCTGCCGTCGAACAGTGTACTGGAGGCCGCACCTGCGTCCGCTCCGACCCTTAGCTCGGAGCCGACTCCCCCGATCGAGGACGAGTGGTTGGACACCGCCTCGGGGGCTACGATCTCAACGGCGATTGAGCCGAACTCCATCCCTGTCCTTTGCGAAGACCGTGACTCCAAGGTGCCGGACTCCACTCTGGACTCCGAACCCTCCGCGCCCGTGCCAATCGAATCCGACTGGGCGCCGGTCATGGAGTTCACCGCCGCGGACATCTTTCAGCACTCGCCCTTTGGCGACATCTTGAATTCACTAAAGTCTCTCTATTTATCCGGAGAGCCCTGGCCGGACTACGGACATGAAGGTTGGGATGCGGACGGCGAAGAAATTCAACGCCCACCCACCACCCACTTTGTAGCCACTGTCGACGATTTAACCGACATGCTCGACTTCGACTCCGAAGACATCGACGGTATGGACGACGATGCCTGAGACGACCAAGACCTAGCGCCTACAGGGCACTGGAAGGCCACCTCGTCATATGACATATACATGGTGGACATCCCAAAAGATGGGAACGACGATGGAACAGCGGAGGATGACCCCTCCAAGAAACAACCCAGGCGCCGATGTCAGCGGCGCCGCTCTAAATCCCGCCACAGCAAAAGCGGTGATTCCGCACGGAGATAATAACACCGGACAAAGGTGCGAAGACAACCCCTCCAGCAGGATTCAGCACGAGGAGGAGGAGAAGCAAGTCCGCATTTACGGTCTGCGGCAGAAAGAGAGGTAGAGGACGATAATTACGCGCCTCCTCCAAGACGAGGCAAGCCTCGATGACGCATTTAATTTGTCGTGCTGAGGATCCTGCCGAGCAGGGCGCTTTCAAACGCAGGCTTATGGCCACGGCAAGCAGCCTCAAGAAAATCAGCAACAACTTAGAGCTGACCAAGACACAAGAGTCGACGATGGATGAAGTCCTTGCAGCCGAAGAGTATGAACTCGAACGGCCCTCCAAAAAATACCCCAAACGCAGGCTGCTACCCCAATTAGAGGAAGCAGCACCCAAACCTACATCACCAGCGCATGAAGCAGCCGACCGGCCACCCCGTGGTCGCGACAGAGAGGCCTCTAGACCCTCCAGTCAAGCCGTACCCCGATGCCGCTCAAAAAGTACCAAGGCACGGGAAAACATGCCGGACTTGCGAGATATATTGGAGGATAAGGCAAAACATACAAGATCGATCTACGGATCGCGGGCGCCAACGACTGGGTGATTACCGTCACCGGATATAGCAAACCGGCCAGGGCGAACACAAGAGACAAAGCTCATATGAGCTACGCCGTGATATAGCCCAATCTGAGGCGCCAAGACACCCACTATGCTTCACAGATGAAGTAATGGATCATCAAATCCCCGAGGGCTTCAAACCAGTAAACATCGAATCATACGATGGTACCACAGATCCTGCGGTCTGGATCGAGGACTATCTCCTCCATATCCACATGGCCCGCGGTGATGATCTACACGCCATCAAATACCTCCCACTCAAGCTTAAAGGACCAGCTCGGCATTGGCTTAACAGCTTGCCAGCAGAATCAATTGGTTGTTGGGAGGACTTGGAAGCCGCATTCCTTGATAACTTCCAGGGCACATATGTGCGACCACCAGACGCCGATGACCTCAGCCACATAATTCAGCAGCCATAAGAATCGGCCAGACAATTCTGGACACGGTTCCTAACCAAGAAAAATCAAATTGTTGACTGTCCAGATGCAGAGGCCCTTGCAGCCTTCAAAAATAACATCCGCGACGAGTGGCTAGCCCGGCACCTAGGACAGGAAAAGCCGAAATCCATGGCAGCCCTCACCACACTCATGACCCGCTTTTGCGCGGGAGAGGACAGCTGGCTAGCTCGAAGCAACAACTTGTCCAAAAACCCTGGTAGTTCGGATACCAAGGACAGCAATGGCAGGTCGTGTCGCAACAAGAACAAGCGCCACATTAACGGTGATAATGATGAAGATACAGCAGTCAATGCCGGATTCAGAGGCTCCAAACCCGGTCAGCGGAAGAAGCCATTCAAAAGAAATACCCAGGGCCCGTCCAACTTGGACCGAATACTCGATCGCTTGTGCGGATACATGGCACCCCGAAAACCAGCCAACCACACCAACAGGATTGTTGGGTGTTCAAGCAAGCAGGCAAGTTAAGTGCGAACTCAATAACAAGGGCTGCATAGCGATGATGAGGAAGAGCCCCGCCGCCCGAACAATAGAGGACGAAGGGCTTTCCCCACAAGTGTGGACGGTGAACATGATATACGCAACCCACATACCCAAAAGGGAGCGGAAGCATGCACTAAGGGACGTATACGCGATGGAGCCAGTCGCCCCGAAGTTCAACCCATGGTCTTCCTGCTCGATCTCCTTCGATCGAAGGGACCACCCCTCTAGCATCCGTCATGGCGGTTTCGCCGCATTGGTTCTTGACCCAATTATTGACGGATTTCACCTCACTAGAGTCCTGATGGACGGCGGCGGCAGCCTGAACCTGCTTTATCAGGATACAGTGTGCAAAATGGGCATAGACCCCTCAAGGATTAAACCTACAAAGACGACCTTTAAAGGCGTCATACCGGGTGTAGAGGCCAATTGTACAGGCTCAGTTACACTAGAAGTGGTGTTCGGATCCCCGGATAACTTCCGAAGCGAAGAGTTAATCTTCAACATAGTCCCGTTCCGCAGCGGCTATCATGCACTTCTCGGACGAACCGCATTCGCAAAGTTCAACGCGGTGCCGCACTATGCATACCTCAAGCTCAAGATGCCAGGCCCTCGAGGAGTAATCACGGTCAATGGAAACACCGAACGCTCTCTCCGAACGGAGGAGCACACGGCGGCGCTCACCGCGGAGGAACAAAGCAGCCTCTCACAGCAACTCTCGAGTCCGGCCACTAAACATCCGGACACTGTCAATCACGCCCGGAGTAACCTACAACAAGACCGCCTGGCACGATCCAAGCACGCGTAGCAATCCGGCCCCAACCCCATTCCTCGCGAAATTGCGAAGCGATTATTACGCTGCATATAATTACGCCTGGAAATACCATGGGCATAAGGGAGGGCACGACCACGGCACGCCTAGAATGCGGCTCAACCGCACCAGGGGCTCCAGATTGTGTCATTCTTTTTCTTTTTTCTTTTTTCTTACTTTCAGGACTCTGTTCTCCAGAAGCCATGTCCGGCATTCGCGCCGAACTCACGATGCAACAGCCAGGGAAGAAGAAAACTGCGTCGAGTGTCCAGGTGGTCTCTATTACGAGCATTATACCTGTTTTACATACCATCCCACAGCTTACCCCTGGAGGGGGAGATGTTTAATAGTCCCATCCCTTGCTTATCGCACAATTTGTATCGTTCTGCTTTTATTTGCAGTTTCTTTTTTATAACCTACATATAGCTCTTGCCTATTATTGCATTCTTTCCCATTATATATGTTCATTTATGACATTGCGCAACCATACAATTTGGTACGGCCAATACACCAGGGGCTTAAGTACCCCAAAATTATGGTGTGATAAGTCCAAACACATTCACAAGTGCGGCACCCCGAACTTATAGCATTATATGCATCGGATCCGAATCATGTCTTGGGTCAATAGTTGGGTTTGCCCGGCTCCTGTGTTTTGCTGCCTTACGTTCCGTTCTATCGGCTAACGCGGCACCAGGAGAACCACTGCGATTGTGCCCCGGTTGAGCTGGGTTGAGCACCTTAGTGGAGAAAGCTAAAACTGACCGTCATGATGGGGCGAGAGCCGGTCGCTGTTCGAGAGGTTTTTTTGGGTCCCTATTGACTTATGCCGCTTAGAGCGAGGAACCGGAAATTATCCGGCCAAGGCGTGGATAGTGCCCCGAACTCGGTCTTCCGAATACTAGGGGCTTCGATGAAATTTAAAATTATAGAATTCTATGGCTAAGTGAGAGTGTTCAAGCACTATAAGTCCGGTTGCCTTGTTCGTTGCGTTGAGCGCCTCCCTTGATGGACCCAAGAATGGGAACAAGAGCGCTCAAGTTTATCCCAACACCCCAAAGACTGTGGCATGGGGGCTGAAGCCAACGACTTACCATCTCTCAAATTTGATAAACGGCCGCACAGAAGGTAATATTTTAAATTAACAAGCGTTGCTTAGCGCATATGAACAAGTTTTCAGCGTACAGGATAACAAATGCGAGTCTATTAAAAAATTACATATGGAGCACTCATCCGCTATACGGCGGGCACCCTTCAGGAGGCCCTCATAGTACATTTCGGGCGTGCGATGCTCCTTGCCCTTCGGTGGCCCGTCCGTCACAAACTTCTCCGCATCCAGCTTGCCCCAGTGCACTTTAGCACGGGCAAGGGCCCGACGGGCACCTTCAATGCGACAAGCGCTTGATGACTTCAATCCATGGACAAAGGCCCACCACCCGCGCGACTAGCCCAAAATAGCTCCTGTGCATGGCTTCCAATGGCCACACCAACTATGAGGCCCCTCATGGCCTGTTCGGCGACCTTGGAGCTCGACCAGCTGCTTCAGCTGGTCGCTTAGGGGCACGGATGTACGGCCTCAAGATACCGAGACCGAACACCTTCTCCGTCGAGCTCCCCTCCTTGGCGCGGTAGAATGCGGCAGCATCAGACACACTACAGGGCAGATCTGCAAATGCTCCTGGAGAGCTCCGAATCCGTGTAAGTAATAGGTAATTCACTTTCACATTCTTGCTCTGCATAAAGAATGCCTTACCCGCCGCGATCTTCTTTATTGCCTCAATCTCCTGGAGGGCTTTTTGGGCCTCGGCCTTAGCAGCTTTGGCACTCTCAAGAGCCGAAGCAAGCTCGACTCGGGTCTTGAGTCACGCCCAAACCCTCGTGTTTTTCCACGAGCCTGGAGCTCTTGCCGCACCTCCGCCAGCTGCGCCTCCCCTTCTCTCGCTCGGTGCGCTCCAAGGCCGCTGAGCTTTTGACATGACACCGCTTCCTTCAGGCCGCCACCTCGCTCGTGGCCCCTACAATACCCAAGTTATTCCTGTCATTTTTGCAACCTAATCCTTTCTATAAGGTATTTCTTTAATAAGGTATTACTTACCTTCCTTGTCCTCGAGCTGCTTCTTGGCAAGGCCGAGCTCGTTCTCGACCGCCGAGGCTCGCTTCAATGCATTGACCTCCATGCAATAATGCGGCAGAGGTCAAATAAGCGCAGCTGCATTCGCATATTGACATACTTATGTTAGACTCCTGCGTATATCTTTTAGATCCTTAGTCCGGCTTTTATTTTCTAACACGAACTAAGCATCGGGGATACTGTCTATGCGGTAATATTTTTACATATTCTAAACTTACCTCAAAGCTTGTTAGAAGGCTGGTACAGGCTTGATCAAATTTCGCTCTTGGCGGATGAACTTTCTCGGATCACCACACTCATAACAAAGGCGGTGCTCCTCCTTGATGGAAGCGCCGTTAAGCGCCTCAATAAGCTATCCGGTGCCTCCGGTTGATTTAAGGACACGGCGCCTTACCCTTCCTACGAAGGGGCCGCTTGCCGGACTTTGGAACCGCTGAAGGTTCCGGTACGGAGTCCGGACGAGGGTCGGGCTTAGAGCCCCTGGGGATCTCGCTCCCCTCGCGCCTGGAGTCCGGGAGGTTGCCTTGCGGTGCTTCCTGTGCCACCTCCTCTTGACCAGGCCCCCCTTGGGGCCCCACCTCGGCGTCGTCCGCAGCGTGAGGTGAGAAGGCGGTCGGAAGTGAAGTACTCTCCATTTCCGACGAACTCAGGGACCCGCTCGACGAAGCGGCGAACTCGTCCTTGGGCGGGCTGCGTGGTTGTTCGGCATTAGAGAACACTATGCAATGAAAAAAAAACCATGGGTATCCGGACACTTACGATCTCGCCAGGGGCTTAGCCCTTGTTGGCCACTCCTCCTCGTCGTTGTCGGCATTTGTGGAGAAGTCCGGATGAAGGGTCCTTCCCTTCTTGGACCCTCCGGCCTCCCTAGTTGGGGCGGCCTTCCTTTTCTTCTCCATCCCTGCTGGGGGAGAGGCTTCTTTTTCCTCCTCCTCTTCCTCAGAGGAGGATTCCTCCTTAGAGTTGTCGGGCAGTGAGTCTGACAGCACCTGGCGCCGGGAGCTCTTTCGAGTTCCCGTGGCCTCCTTCTTGGCCTTCTTCTCCGGCACCACGTGAGGTATCTGGAGCCAGCAGCCCCGCTAATCGGGCGTCTCACTGGGTCTTCGGCAAAAGGAGCTGGATGTTAATCTGTCCAACGTCTTCAGCCATCCTGTTAAAGGTTAGGGAGTTTTAGATCCCGCATAGAGTCAAACTATGGAAAAGAGTCCCATAAAGGGTAAAATAACTTACTCGCTGGCTTGATGTCGTGAGCTGAATCCGCGATCTTCGATAGCGGATGCGGGGCTTTACGCCTGAACAGCACCTTCCGGCATCTTCGCACGTAGTGTCAAGAGCCGCTCAAGGTCCGTGCCGTGCCGGATCAAACTCCCACAAATTGAAGGCCCGTTGCGGGCACGGAGAATCCGCGGATGAGCATAACTCGACTACGCTGACAAGCTTGAGCTTCTTGTCCACCAGGTTTCGGACACGGGTTTGGAGTCCGGTCAGCTCTTCTGAATCACCCCACGTCAGGCCCGTCTCTTTCCATGATGTGAGCCGTGTGGGGGAACTAGATCTGAATTCGGGGGCCGCCGCCCATTTGGAGTCGCGCGACTCGGTGATGTAGAACCACCCCGATTGCCACCCCTTTACTGTCTCCACGAAGGAGCCCTCGAGCCATAGAACATTGGGCATCCTGCCCGCCATGGCGCCTCCGCACTCCGCCTGTCGGCCGCCCACTATCTTCGGCTTGACGCTAAAGGTCTTCAACCATAAACCGGCGGGGTTGGATGCAGAGAAAGTTTCGCATTACCCATTTATAAACGCCGAGATATTGAGGATGAAGTTTGGGGCCGATCATGGAAATCCAGGCCGTAGTAGAACATGAGCCCCTGGACAAATGGGTGAAGTGGAAAACCCAGTCCATGGAGGAAGTGGGTAAGGAACACCACCTCTAATGGGGCCGGGAGTGGGGCGAGCTTCCCTTTGTTGGGGAGCCGACACGCGATGTCGCCGGGACAAGTATCCGCCTCCCGCAGCTTTGGATGTGCCCTCCGTGACGGAGGAGGCCATCCACCGCCTCCCGCCTCCGGACATAGTTGGAGAAGGTTGAGGTGGGGTGTGCGGACTTGGGCGCTGGAGCTCGAAAAGGAAATGGATGAGCAAAGGAGGAAGAAGGCGAGGTGAAAAGGTGGATCCTTATCCCCTTATATGGACGGACGAAGCTATGCGTCCCCCACCAGCCTGGTAAAACTCGCTTATCTCCCAAGCGCCATAATCAATGGTGCGGATGGGTTACCCACATCCGTATTGATGGGTATCCCGGAATAAGGGGGCATGATCTATGCTTTGATAAGGCGTGCCAAACAAACCACCTCGCTAAACGTGCTGAGGTGGAACAGTAAAAAACGATTCATATAAAGGCCTGGCCGTGGTGTGATGTCATGCCACGGAATACGTCAGCAGATCTGCGCAAAAGTTATTCTCTCTACGGTGGTATGTGGAACTTGTTTTGCAGAGCCGGACACTATCCTTGTGTTCGAAACCTTCGATGAAGTATTCAAAGGAGGAACCCGCCTTGCAATGCCGAAGACAATATGCGCGCCGGACTCATCGTCATTGAAGCCTGGTTCAGGGGCTACTGAGGGAGTCCTGGACTAGGGGGTGTCCGGATAGCCGAACTATCATCGCGACCGGACTCCAAGACTATGAAGATACAAGATTGAAGACTTCGTCCCGTGTCCGGATGGGACTTTCCTTGGCGTGGAAGGCAAGCTTGGCGATACGGATATGTAGATCTCCTACCATTGTAACCGACTCATGTAACCCTAGCCCTATCCGGTGTCTATATAAACCGGAGGGTTTTAGTCCGTAGGACGAACAACAATCATACCATAGGCTAGCTTCTAGGGTTTAGCCTCCTTGATCTCGTGGTAGATCTACTCTTGTACTACCCATATCATCAATATTAATCAAGCAGGAGTAGGGTATTACCTCCATCGAGGGCTCGAACCTAGGTAAAAACATTGTGTCCCTTGTCTCCTGTTACCATCCGCCTAGACGCACAGTTCGGGACCCCCTACCCGAGATCCGCCGGTTTTGACACCGACAGGGTGCCTTTGGCATCCCCAAGCTTGAGCTCTTGTGTCTCCTTAATTCTTCTCATATCACGGTTATCCTAAATCTCAAAAGCTTCATCCACACATAACTCAACAAGAACTCGTGAGATAAGTTAGTATAAACCAATGCAAAAACCTTATCATTCTCTATTGTAGCAAATCACTAAAATTATTATTCAACATTGCATACTAAATGCCTCTGCATATTTAATACTCCTATCCTCAAATAGAATTATTAAATAAGAAAACATATGCAAACAATGCAAACATAATAGCAATCTGCCAAAACAGTACAGTCTATAAAGAATGCAAGAGTATCAATACTTCCCTAACTCAAAACATTATGAAATTCTACCACACTGTATAAAATTTATCAGATCGTATTATGCAAAAAGTTTCAACATTTTATCACATTCTGAATTTTCTAGGGAATTTTTGCAACAGCGGTAAACTTTCTGTTTCAAACAGCAACATGTAGACTTGTGAAATAAGCATAGTAAAGGCTATCCTTGACATTTTTATTGAAATAAAAGATGCAAAACATTGTTCTAAATGGCAGCAAGCAAATAAAAATAAAATAACATGACGGTCCGAGCAAAACTCATATCATATGGCGAATAAAAATATAGCTCCAAGTGAGGTTACCGATAATGTTGGAGACGAAAGAGGGGATGACTCCGAGGCATCTCCAAGCTTAGTTGCTTGGATCTTCCTTGAATATTACCTTGGGATGCCTTGGGCATACCCAAGCATAGGTTCTTGTCACTCCTTATTCTCCTCATATTGATATCACACCCAAAACTTGAAAACTTCAATCACACGAAACTTAACGGAACTTCGTGAGATAGGTTAGTATGATAAAGAGCAAACCATTTCACTTGGTACTGTCAAAGACAAGATTCATAATTGTTTCCACATAATTCCTACTGTAGCATATCATTTCTACAATTTATATTGAGCAATATAATCCGTAGAAACTAGAAAACAAGCAAACTATGCATTGAAAAGAGAATCTGTCAAAAACAGGATAATCTGTAGTAATCTGTACTCAAACCATACTTATGGTACTCCAAAAATTCTGAAAAAAATAAGTAACACGTGAGAAATTTGTAAATTAAACTTCTTCAAAAAGAATCAACTCAAAATCACTCTTCTGTTAAAAATGAGAATTATTTTGGTGAGCGCAGAAGTTTCTGTTTTTTAGCAAGATCAAATCAACTATCACCCAACATGATCCCAAAGGCTTCACTTGGCACTTTATTGAAACAAAAGAAATAAAACATGATCAATACAGTAGCATAATCATGTGAACACACAAAAACAGTAGGTAAAAGTGTTGGTTTGTCTCCCAACAAGCGCTTTTCTTTAATGCCTTGTAGCTAGGCATGATGATTTCAATGATGCTCGCATAAAAGATAAGAATTGAAACATAAAGAGAGAATCATGAAACACATGGAAAGTACATTTAAGCCTAACCCACTTCCTATGCATAGCGATTTCGTGAGCAAACAATTCATGGGAGCAAGAATCAACTAGCATAGGAAGGCAAAACAAGCGTAACTTCAAAACTTTCAACACATAGAGAGGAAACTTGATATTATTGCAATTCCTATAAGCATAAGTTCCCCCCTCATAATAATTTTCAGTAGCATCATGAATAAATTCAAAAATATAAATATCACATAAAACATTCTTTTCATGATGCACAAGCATAGAAATTTTATTACTCTCCACATAAGCAAATTTATTCTAGTGGGAGCAAACTCAACAAAATAACTATCATGGGATTGAAAATTAAAATCATGATGACAAGTTCCATGGTTATCATTATTCTTTATAGCATACATGTCATCACCATAATCATCATAGATAGCAACTTTGTTATCATAGTCAATTGAAACCTCTTTCGAAATAGTGGATTCATCATTAAATAAAGACCTCTCCAAATCCACTTTCATCATTATAATCATCATAAATAGGAGGCATGCAATCATTATAACAAATTTGCACATCAAATCTTGGGGGACTAAAAATATCATCTTCATCAAACATAGCATCCCCAAGCTTATGGCTTTGCATATCATTATCATCATGGATATTCAAAGAATTCATACTAACAACATTGCAATCATGATCATCATTTAAATATTTTGGGCCAAACATTTTATTGACTTCTTCTTCTAACAATTGAGCATAATTTTCCGAACCATCATTTTCAAGAAAGATATTATAAAGATGATTAATAATATGATGCAAGCTCAATTCCATTTTTTGTAGTTTTCTTTTTATAAACCATACTAGTGATAAAACAAGAAACTAAAAGATTCTATTGCAAGATCTAAACATAAACCTTCAAGCACTCACCTCCCCGGCAACGGCGCCAAAAAAGAGCTTGATGTCTACTATGCAACTTTATTCTTGTAGACACGTGTTGGGCCTCCAAGGGCAGAGTTTTGTAGGACAGTAGCAATTTTCCCTCAAGTGGATGACCTAAGGTTTATCAATCCGTGAGAGGTGTAGGATGAAGATGGTCTCTCACAAACGACCCTGCAACCAAATACAAGAAATCTCTTGTGTCCCCAACACACCCAATACAATGGCAAATTGTATAGGTGCACTAGTTCGGTCAAGAGATGGTGATAAAAGTGTAATATTGATGGTAGAAATATATTTTTATAATCTGAATTAATAAAAACAGCAAGGTAGCAAATAGTAAACGGGCACAAAAACAGTATTGCAATGCTTGAAAATGAGGCCTAGGGTCCGTACTTCCGCTAGTGCAATCTCTCAACAGTGCTAATATAATTGGATCATATAACCATCCCTCAAAGTGAGATGAAGAATCACTCCAAAGTTCCTATCTAGCGGAGAACATATGAATAAATTTTTTGTAGGGTACGAAA
Source organism: Aegilops longissima (assembly GCA_021605205.1). NCBI lineage: Eukaryota > Viridiplantae > Streptophyta > Magnoliopsida > Poales > Poaceae > Aegilops > Aegilops longissima. Next base: position 575,583,591 of record CM038677.1, read on the forward strand.
CCACCTCAAAGCTATTCTTTCCGTTCGATCTATTCAAGAGTCCGTACTAAAATAACACAAAGCTATTCTTTCCATTCGATCTATCCTAGAGTTCGTACTAAAATAACACCAAAGCAAATTCATATTCATAATATTCAATACAACACAAAGAACTTCAAAGAGTGCCCCAAGATTTCTACCGGAGAAACAAAGACAAGAACATGCATCAACCCCTATGCATAGATTACCCCAATGTCACCTCGGGAATCCGCGTGTTGAGTGCCAAAACTGTCGGCGTTCTGGGAACAGGGGTACCCAGACTTGCCTGCCTGCGGCCTGCGGCGTGGCTCAAGGGGTGGCCCAGCACAACCCATCTTCATCAGCACAAGCTCAAGACCCTCGCGAGGGGCCAAGCCTCGCGGGGCGGACGACAGGAAGCTTACTTAGGCACGGCCTCGTCAGGCTGGCTCGCGAGGAGGCGGAGAGATCAAGGCGGAGTACCTCACGAGGTGCCCATGACGCAAGCCATGGCGATCGAGGGCGCCAGGAGGGCGCCAGCCGCACAGAGCTAGAGGTCAAGCAATCTAGAGAGAGAGAGAGAGAGCGACCGAACTCCCCCTAGCAGTTCATCGCACCGGCCAAGAACAGACCCTCGCGAGGCTGTTCTTCCTTGTATTGTTCATCATCAGCCCCTGAGGCAATCCACCACACCACACACTGGAGTAGGGTATTACACCACAATGGTGGCCCGAACCAGTATAAACCTTGTGTCTCTTGTGTTGCTCTTTTTGTAGTTTAGATCCTTGCGAGGCGACGAGGTGTAGGTAGGTAGGGGGTGAGATCTCCACGTGCACCCCAGAGTTCGAACCCAGAGGGTCTGCCGGAACCCGAAATCCGACATTTGGCGCGCCACATAGGGGTGCACCGGAGTCCGTCTTCCGCCGCCTGTTCTTCGCCGCCATCGCATCCAAGTCGGACGCTGTCGGGCTGCGCTGAAGCGCCGAGCCGCCTCGCTACCCACGTCGCCCAGATGGCCCCCGTCGGCGGCCGGCCCCGCCGTTCCCCATCGCCTGCCGTCAACGCCGCCACCGGCCCGGCGGGGAACGAGCAGCAAGCATCGTCCTAGCATCCTTCCGTGAGGCGAGACGGCCGTATCGCTACTCCTTCGCCGCCCGGCTGGTTCTTCCGCTCACAGGCTTTCACGCTTATGGAGGCTCGAGCGCCATCGCGCAAACGAGCTCTGCGCCACCGCCTATCGACGACGCCAACAAGGAGTGGCTCGACCGCCACCGAAGCTCGTCCCGGCCAAGCAGGGGCTCCCTGCGCCGCCCTTCTCACCGCACCGCGCCCCGCCTTGCACGGGCGATGAAGCTCCGGGGCGCCCAGCCGCCCCCCTCAAGAAGGCGCTTGGCCCCAAGGCGCGTGGCCCCGGGCCAAATCCACTCCGTCCGCACCAATGCAGCAAGAGCAGAGCTGTCGAGGTCCTCGCCCCAAGAAGCTGCCCGAGTGCTCCTCGCACCGCCTGTCATGACCGCTGGCCTCGCTCCAAAGACGCTAAGAACTCGCGCTGCTCCCAGCGGCAGCGCATGGGGACCCGCAAGACCAAGCCTTTCGTCACCAAAGGCCTCCCGTACCATCGCAGGCTGCCGCGCTTTCACCGCCGAAGCTACTCAGCGTCAAGGCGGCCGGCAAGTTCAAGCCAGACCTGCCTCCTCGCTATGACGGCACGGCCGACCCTGCGGAGTTCCTCCAGCTTTACGAGCTGGGCATCGAAGCCGCCAACGGGGACGAGAAGGTCATGGCGAACTGGTTTCCCATGGCGCTCAAGGACGGTGCCCGCACCTGGCTCCTGAACTTGGCTCCTGGCACGATCTCCTCCTGGGACGAGATGCGCACCCGCTTCATCGCCAACTTCCAAGGCACTTGCGACCGGCCTCCTGCCGTGAGCGACATGCGCCGCATCAAGCAGCAGCCAGGAGAAACCCTGCAGAAGTACAGCCAACGCTTCAACAACGCATGCCTCAAGATTCCCAAGGTGACCGAGGAGCCCATCATTTCAGCCTTCTCCGACGGTGTGCGTGACGTCAAGATGAAGGAGGAGCTGGCGATGCATGAAGACCTGTGCACATCCTTGGAGCTGTTCAACTTGGCAACCAAGTGCGCCAGGGCAGAGGAAGGACGCCTTTCCCTCCTCGAGCTGCCACCGTCTTGACCTGCACGAGAAGAAGCCCAAGGTCAAGGACGTGAAGCGCAAGGGGCTGCCGTGCTCATGCGTAACTGCACACCAAGCGAGGCAGGATCAGCCCGAGTCTTCCAAGGGCAGCCGGTACTGTGTGTACCATGACCTCCACACCCACAACACCAATGAATGTCAAGAACTCCGAGCCGTGCGAGAAGGGCGAATCGGTCGACGCCCCGACCGCAGTGATCGAGGCTACGGTCGAGGAGGAGGAAGAAACATAGGACGCTGGGAAGACCGTTGCCCTCGCCAAGGGTGGCGCGACCGACCTCGCGAGGACCGCTGGCAAGGATCAGCCTCGCGAGGGAGGTTGAGGATCAGCTCGCGAGATCGCCTGCAAGGCAATGCAGGCCTCCCTCCTCTCGCCATCGCAGCCAAGGAGAAATGAGGACCACCATCAGACGAGGGGCTGGGGCTTCAGAGCCGCGCAATCGCTTGCATCCCGGGCGGAGCTCAAGCCCCAGCCTCTCAACGATCTTCAAGCAGTTCGCTGCGAAGTGAATGCAGTCCTCCCAAGCTCAAGCCACGCGCCCTCTCGTGGTCAGCATGCGCCATCATGTTCAGCTCAGCGGATCAGCTCAAGTGCGCGGCCACAGCCGGAATCCTCCCGATGCTTTGCTCCCCAATCATCAGCAACGTGCAAGTCACCAGGACCCTCATTGATGGCGGAGCAGGGCTCAATGTCCCATCCGTCGAGACGTTCAACAATCTCCAAGTGCCTTACAATCAGCTACAGCCAACCAAGCCTTTCTCCGAGTCACCGATGGCTCCACAGCCCGATTGGGCAGGTCCGCCTCCTGTCACCTTCGGGCGCGCGACAACCACCAGACCGAGCTCATCGACTTCGACGTCGCCCACATTCGCCGCCATACAATGCAATCCTCGGCACCCAGCTCGCCAAGTTCATGGTCGTGACTCATCACGGCTACAACGCCCTCAAGATGCCGGAAGCGGCGGAGTCATCACGCTGCCTTGTGAAGAGAGGGACGCAGGTGCTTCCCCGCGCGCTTTTCAAGCCGCGTCACTTGAAGACCCAGATCGCAGGAGCGGGAGGCTCCCCGAGGCTGCTCCCAAGAAGAAGAAGACATTGCCTGGCCCGACCCCTCGGGAGGCAGGCCCCTCGGGTTCCGCGCCTGTTCAGGGGGCACCTCCTTCGTCAGATAGGAAGGCGCGCCTGCGCCTCCCCGAGCAAGGCTCGGGGCTCTCTCCGAGGGCCACCGACTCTGCTAAGATCACGAGGGAGGCACTTGGGCACCACTTGGAGGCGTGTTCTAAAGCACGTTTCCCTCAGGAAGGAGCGAGGCAAGGAGGGCCAAACCCTCAGGAGTTCGTCAGCTAGATCATTTAGGAGCTGCAGGAGTCAAGAGTCATGAGCGGCAGCCGCCGCTTATCCGTCGTAGCTCCCCATCCAGGCGAGGATGGTGGGATGCGCGTCTGCATCGACATACCAGGGCTCAACCAAGCCGCCTCTCAGGGGCGCCTCTGGACCTCACGCGTGGGGCGTTGTGAAGGTCCTCCCCACAACTACGTTCGCATGCCTTACGGTTTGCTGAAGCGGCTGCCACACGCCAGCGCCTCGTAAGGAGCATCCTGGAGGCTCAAGAGGCCAGGCGTTCCGCAGTCCTGGCAGAGATGGAGATGGTCCGCGAGGAGCCACCAGCACTTCCGGAGCCTCCCGAGGCTCCTGGGCCTGGGGGCTCGTGAAGATCAGCTTCCGCAGCCCACGACGTCCGCTACTTCAGCATCCCTTCGTCTTCAACATTATCAGGTGACATCCTTCGAGTTTCATTTTCAGCTGGGAGCGCCCCCCAGGGTTGCATCATTCCCAGGCAGCGTGGGTCCGTCCCTGCGGCATGTATCCCTTTTGCTTCGTGTTTCTAGCTTACTTTATTGGGGCGCCTCGGCTGCATCATCCCCAAGCCACACGGGCCACTCCAGCGGCATGTACCCTCTTGAGTTTATTCGGTCGTATGGTTTGACCCATCATGATTGTTATTTGGTGCCCGCTCACGCACCCTTCTTCCTTCATGCCGCCGCTTGCACGCTAAAGGGGGGTACCGAGCATCGCGACTCATGGCTCCTACCGCTCTCCAGCCCTCACCCTCAGCCTTGTCCACGGCATCGCGACCTGGCATACTAACGACGGCCGAGACCCGCCGAGGGCCGGGACCCGAGGACGTAGAGCGTTGACATCGAACCAAATTTGCAGGAACACATCACAAGTTAAGGCCCAGTGCAAGGCGCAACCCGCCTTGAGGTAGGGCCCCGTGAGTCCCGCGCTAGCTCACGGGTGCCCAGATACACCTCATTAGGCCCTACCGTGCCAGCCACGTGTCAGGGCGGGGCTGTACACGCCCCGGGGGCTCCTCCCGGAGGGGAGCCCCCTCCCACGCACTGGAAGCACCATGCTTGCTACTGGCTGACAACACCGCCGAGGAGCGGCTATGCCCGACACATACGGAAGCGCTTATGCTCCGCTGGTGATAAACAACCGAGGGTGGCCCCGGCCGATCAACCTCGTGGGAGCCCAGAGCTCAATGTCCGCCTCATCGCAACGCCTCCCTCGGGAGTGCCGCGAGGGCTGGGCACGGGCTAAGCCTGGTCACGCCAGACGACGCCACCCAGCCAGCCCCTCGGGCCTGGTTCGTCAGACGCCCCTCCCCGAAAGGAGCCAAGGTACGAAGGCCATTTGAATGTCAAGGGGGCTCTCGAGCATCGCGACTCAGAGCCTAATCGACATGTAGCCCTCACCCCTTAGTTCCAAAGGCTAACGGCGGTTGAGGTATGTGCGGGCCGGGCTCTGCAGACGAGAATGGTAATTCACCCATACATCTCACCTCCCTACTTGTTGTTCGTGCGCTAAGGGGACTCTCGAGCATCGCGACTCAGAGCCTAACTTGTCACATAGCCCCTCACTCCTTGGCCCCGCCCTGGTTTCGGTCGGGCTAACGGCGGCTGAGGTATCTGCAAGGCCGGGCTTTCTGCCGGCGAGAACATAAGCAAGTAGGAAGGAAAAGCGCAAATCTTAAGGAATTCAAAAGCAAATATTACAGTCCATAACTGTTTTCACAATGCCAAACGCAGTTTAAACGCCCACGAGGCATGATGCATGTTGCAGAGCTGAAAGCAGGACATGAGCCACAAAGGAGTCACTTGTTGGCAGCACCGCTGCCGGCGGCGAGCTGCGCTGGGCGGTTCGCCTCGTGAAGCCTCGTGGATCGACAACGCCTCGCTTCGGCTTGGTGCTGAAGGCCCGGAACTTCGCCAACAGAGCCTCCGCTCGACCCTTCACGGCCTCAGCAGCGGCAGCGGCAAGCTCACCGCTAACGGGCTCCAGCAGGCTTTCGAGGTCGACGTCGGGGCCGCGAAGGTAGACGTGGGTAAGGACGCGCGTCAGCGCTGCAGAAGACAGGACACACGCCTCGGCCGCAGCCGTGGGGCCCAGGCCAAGGGTGACATCATCAAGGGCGTGGACCAGGAAGGGAAGCAGCTTGGCAGGGCCGTCCTCGGCGCCGGCCAGCGGGCTTTCCATGCCGCTGTCGTAAAGTGACCTCAGCAAGGTGCAAGCCTTTGCCTCCATCTCCGCGAAGGCCACGCGGTCCTCGACAAGGACCCGCACCTTGCCGTCCAGCTCGACCCTCTTCGCCTCCAACTCCTGCTCCAGCGCACCCAAGCGGTCACGGCGCCGGTTAAGCTTGGCATCCCGGTCCTTGGTGGCCGCCTCATGAGCTTTCATGTCTTCCTCCTTCTCTTGGCGGACGCGGGCCTCCTGGGCAAGCTGGTCGCGCAGGCCCTGTAGCTCGCTCTCCAGCGCCTTACAGCGACCTCGAACATCGGCTACCTCCCCCAAGGCAGCGTCGCGAGCGGCCTTTGCCCAAGGACGGCCTGTTTCTCCTCGTCGCAAGCCATCGCGGCCTGAACCAGCGCCGCTCGAATCGAGGCATCAGAGCGAACCCAGCCGGAGGCCAGCTCCAAGCGTCCGGCCACCAAGCGAGGGTCGGCGCCCAGAAGATCTTGCTGCAGCCGGTCCAATTCAGCAGCAGTTGGCAGAGTAGGAGGAGAGGACGGCAGCGTAATCACAACATCATGAGGCGGGCCTTCAGGCCCGGGACGACCACGGCAGGGCTTCAGCAAGGATACCTCGAGTCGCTGGGCCATGGGGGCTGAGCTCGCCCCAGCTAGCTCCGCCAGGCCTCGCGAGGATGACCTGGCAGGAGAGGCCCGTGTCTTGCCGTCACCTTCTTTCGCGGACGGAGGCGCTATCCCGGACGAAGCCTCAGGAGCTCCCTTCAGCTTCTTCGCCGCAGGCGCCAGCCTAGCCAAGGAATACAGACATCAAGCCCCATCGACAAAGCAAGGAATAAAACAAGAATCTAGCACTTACTAGTCATCGCTCGTGGGCTTGAGCAACCTCCGGCCGAACTTGAAGTCCGAGAGTCGGCTGCAGGGATCAGGCTCAAGAGGCTCGGGAGCAGGAGGCGCGTCTGCAGATCGCCTCGGAGCCGGGGCAGACCCGTGGGGGACCAGCCCCGTCCTGTCCTTCTTCGGGATCAGGCAAGCTCGCCCGCCCGCCATCGTCGTCCGGCAAGAGGCGGAGAGCGGGACCTCCACCGGGAGGGCGCCACGACTCCCGTCGATCGCCTCGAGTCGGGCCCCTCTCCCCTCCTTTCTTCCTCCTCTCCGCTGGAGTCACGGAGGACACGCTCACCGCCGCTAGGGCCGGGTCCTCGGGAACCTCCGGGCACAGGCCCGTCCCCGCTGAAAGCAGGCATGGAGTCTACCACCTGCTCCCAATCATCTCGAAGGAACAGGGGTACAAGAGCGCCCTCCAGCCTCGCCACGCCTCCCCGACCAAAGATTGGAGGACCGCGCCAGATCTTCGCGGCCAAGACTACGGGCTCGGGCGAGGCCTCCATAGCGAAGCGAGTCATCGACGGCGGGGCCACCCGGTGCTCCAGAACTCCTCAGAGCGACGCCTGTCAGCTTCGCCGCCGCCTTGTTGCTCGCCACAGGTCCGCTCATCTTCTCCAAAGACTGCTTCGCAAGGATCCACGAAGTTCAAGTGAGACCAATCGTCGATGGGCGTGGGCTGCTCCGTGGGCAGAATCAACCGAGGATGGATGCGCCCAGCATCTACCATGACCCACTTGCTCCTGAAGCCTTCAATCCTCTTCCCGGGCTTCGAGATGGTGTTGGAGCTGCCGTACGCGACAAAGCTCGCGCACGCGGAGATGGACCCGAGAGAGATCCGAAGGTAGAAGTAGTGGCGCAGCAAGGCCACTGAGGGCTGCACCCCGACATGAGCCTCACAATAGTAGGCGAAGATCGCTAGGAGAAGAACGGAGTTGGGGTGGAGGTGCAGAGCTTGCAGTTTGTAATGGCGGAGGACAGAAAAGAAGAACTCAGAAAAGGGAGGCACCAGACCGGCGGCAATGGCGCTCACGAAGAGCGGATAGAAGGTGCTTCCTTGGTCCTCAGGAAGGGCGGAGCCAGCCTTGAGCACCGCTGCCCGCTGCTGCCTTGCGCCGCCATCATCCGGCCAAGGCCGCAAGGCTCTTCTCCGACACGTTCGGGGAGTCCAAGGCAGGTGAGTACCAAGCTCCGGCCGGGGTCTGGCGAGGCACCATGTCTCGCTAGGGCACGCGGTTGAAGTAGATCTGGAGATTTCGGAAGCAGGAAGGATAGGAGCAAGAAAGGGGATCTGGGCAATGACTGGAGAAGGCAAAGGAGGAAAAGCCTAGACGAGGGCCTCTCTTTTGACGATTCGCGCAGTTGTCAAGGCGTCGTGGGAGAGCAGAGACGCCCACGTCCAATCAACCGCCACCTGGCGCCCAAGGCCGCAGGCTGTTAGGGCCAAGGGCGCCAGACTTGCCCCTTCGCTTCTCTGCTCAGCCAAGTCCAGCGCGCTTTGGGCCCGGGCTACTGTCGGCGTGCTTCGAACGGGGTACCAGACTTGTTTTCCTGCGCCTGCGGCGTGGCTCAAGGGGTGGCCCAAAGACAGCCCATCTTCATCAAGACAAGCTCCAGACCCTCGCGAGGGGCCAGCCTTGCTGGGGACGACAGAAGCTTCCTCGTGCACGGCCTCGCCAGGCTGGCTCGCGAGGAGGCGGAGATAAAGGTGGGTACCTCACGAGGTGCCCATGACGCAAGCCATGACGACCGAGGCGCCAGAGGCGCCACCGCAAAGGTCCCTCATTTCCTATTTGGTGCAAAGGAGGCAAGCGCAGTAGAGCATCAATCAAAGGCAGCCATTTTGGTGCAACAAGACCAAGACCAACATAACGGCAGGAAGGAGGTCATCGTGGAGCCCAAGCCAAGGCCACCGTCGAGCCTTTGACAAAGCGAGGACCAACTTTAGTCAGATAAGTGTACTAGATGTTCCCCTTCAAAATGGCCAATTGTTGGCGCCCTTCCCGCTCAATATTTGGGAAGAGGCCCAGGGCCTCTGCTTATAAATAGGACTAGCCACCCACAGGGTAGAGGCATCTTGGATCCGGAATCCATAACAGAGCTAGAGGTCAAGCAATCTTGAGAGAGAGAGAGAGAGAGAGAGAGCGCACCAACTCCCCTAGCAGTTCGTCAGACCTGCCAAGAATGCCCTGCGAGGCTGTTCTTCCTTGTATTGTTCATCATCAGCCCCTGAGGCAATCCACCACACCACACACTGGAGTAGGGTATTACACCACAATGGTGGCCCGAACCAGTATAAACCTTGTGTCTCTTGTGTTGCTCTTTTTGTAGTTTAGATCCTTGCGAGGCGACGAGGTGCAGGTAGGCAGGGGGTGAGATCTCCGCGTGCACCCCAGAGTTCGAACCTAGAGGGTCTGCCGGAACCCGAAATTTGACAAAAACATATATCAAGTGAATCAATACTATACCCCATTGTCACCACGAGTATTCATACCGCAAGACATACATCATGTGTTCTCATCTCTGAATATTCAATCTGACAAGACAAAACTTCAAAGGGTAAAGACTCAATTCATCACAAACAAGAATATAAAGGGGAGAAATATCACATGATCCTTCTATATGAACAAAGCCCATGATATAGATCACGAGAGAGAGAGAGAGAGAGAGAGATTAAACACATAGCTACTGTTACAAACCCTCAGCCCCGAGGGTGGACTACTCCCTCCTCATTGTGGTGGCCGCCGGGATGATGAAGATGGCCACCGGAGATGATTCCCCCCTCCCACAGGGTACCGGAAAGGGTCTAGATTGGTTTTCGGTGGCTATAGAGGCCTACGGTGGTGGAACTTCTGATCTAGGTTAACCCCTGGGGGTTTTGGTATTTATAGGATTTTTCAGAGTTGCAATCACGCGAAGATGGGCCTCGAGGTGAGCAAAACCCACCGGTGCACGGACGGCCCACCAGGCGCGCCCTGGTGGGTTGTGCTCTCCTCGTGGCTCTTCTGGCCCTCCCACAAAGCTCCGGGGGTCACTTTTGTTCCCAAAAAAAATCATCAAAAAGTTTCGTCCAATTCCGAGAACTTTTATTTCTGCACAAAAAACAACACCACGGTAGTTCTGCTGAAAATAGCGTCGGTCCGGGTTAGTTCCATGCAAATCATACCAAAACCATATAAAATTGTTGTAAACATGGCATGAATACTTCATAAATTATAGATACGTTGGAGACGTATCAGCGTGCCCTGGTGGGTTGTGCCCAACCAGGTGCCCCCTCCGGTGGTTCTTGGTCCAATAATTCTATTTTATTACATAAAAAATCCTCGCAAAGTTTCGATCCAATCCGAGAGCTTTTATTTCTGCACAAAAACAACACCATGGCAGTTCTACTGAAAACAGCGTCAGTCCGGGTTAGTTTCATTCAAATCATGCAAATTAGAGTCCAAAACAAAAGGAAAAGCATTAGGAAAATTAGATACGACCGAGACGTATTAACTCCCCAAGCTTAAACCCTTGCTTGTCCTCAAGCAATTTAGTTGATAAACTGAAAGTGAAAAAGAAAAACTTTTACGAACTCTTTTGCTCTTGTTTACATAAATAAGCTTAAGTAGCACCTGGGTTTTCAGCCAAGATCATGACTAACCATGTCAACAATAACTCTTAAAAATTATATTAACTCATATCAATGGCATAATCAACTAGTTAGCACCAATAAGATATCTCAAATCACAACACTTTGTCAAAACAACCATGATATAATATGACAATAATGGTATCTCGCTAGCCCTTTCTGAGACCGCAAAACATAAATGCAGAGCACCTCCAAAGTTCAAGTAGCGACCAAACATTGTAATTGATGGTATAAAAGATCCAGTCACGATGCACCCAATATTAGCTACACACGATGCATGAGGATGACAATAGTGCTCTCGGGATCTGGCGCTTATTTGAGAAGGTGATGACACAACATAAAAGTAAATAGATAGTCCCTTCGCAGAGGAAAGCGGTGATTTGCAGCGGTGCCAGAGCTCGGGTTTTAAAAACAGAGGTAAATGAAATTTTGAGAAATGCACCCTTCTTGCTTACTTCGCGACCATTAATTATCGGTATCTTCCATGCTAAACACATTAGTAGCGGTTCCCAAGTGATAAAAAGTAAAGGTTTACTCCCCCTCCTCCAACAAACACACTCTACGGCTAACTGAATCCAAGGGTATCGTCCATACCAACAACAGTCCTGGGGAGTTTTGTTTAATTATGTGCAATTTTGAATTCGGGACTGGGAATCCCAATTACCGCCCCTATCATGCAAGGACGAGTGAATAAACACTCATCATGAGAATAACCCGCTTAGCATGGAAGATACTGACTGTTGGGGAACATAGTAATTTCAAAAAAATTCCTACGCACACGCAAGATCATGGTGATGCATAGCAACGAGAGGGGAGAGTGTTGTCCACGTACCCTGGTAGACCGAAAGCGGAAGCGTTAGCACAACGCGGTTGATGTAGTCATACATCTTCATGATCCGACCGATCAAGTACCGAACGCACGGCACCTTCGAGTTCAGCACACGTTCAACCCGATGACGTCCCTCGAACTCCGATCCAGCCGAGTGTTGAGGGAGTGTTGACGGTGTGGTGACGATGATGATGTTCTACTGACGCAGGGCTTCGCCTAAGCACCGCTATATTATTATCGAGGTGGACTATGGTGGAGGGGGGGCACCGCACACGGCTAAAAGATCAAACGATCAATTGTTGTGTCTCCAAGGGGTGCCCCCTCCCCGTATATAAAGGAGTGGAGGAGGGGAGGGCTGGCCCTCTCTATGTCGCGCCCTAGGAGGAGTCCTACTCCCACCGGGAGTAGGATTCCCCCCCTTCCAAGTAGTAGAAGTAGGAGTCAAGGAAAGGGGAGAGAGAAGAGAAGGAAGGAGGGGGCGCAGCCCCTCCCACTAGTCCAATTCGGACTAGGCCTTGGGGGGCACGCAGCCTCTCCTCTCTCTTTCCCCTAAAGCCCAATAAGGCCCATATACTCCCCGGCGAATTCCTCAGAATCTCTCCGCACTCAAAAATACCCGAATCACTCGGAACCTTTCCGTTGTCCGAATATAGTCGTCCAATATATCGATCTTTACATCTCGACCATTACGAGACTCCTCGTCATGTCCCCAATCTCATTCGGGACTCCAAACTACCTTCGGTACATCAAAACGCATAAACTCATAATATAATCGTCATCAAACTTTAAGCGTGCGGACCCTACGGGTTCGAGAACTATGTAGACATGACCGAGACACGTCTCTGGTCAATAACCAATAGCGGAACCTGGATGCTCATATTGGCTCCCACATATTCTACGAAGATCTTTATCGGTCAGACCACATAACAACATACGTTGTTCCTTTGTCATCGGTATGTTACTTGCCCGAGATTCGATCCTCAGATCTCAATACCTAGTTCAATCTCACATCGCAAGTCTCTTTACTCGCTCCGTAATACATCATCCCGCAACTAACTCATTAGTTGCAATTCTTGCAAGGCTTATAGTTATGTGCATTACCGAAAGGGCCCAGAGATACCTCTCCGACAATCGGAGTGACAAATCCTAATCTTGAAATATGCCAACCCAACAAGTACCTTTGGAGACACCAGAGAGCACCTTTATCATCACCCAGCATACGCTAGACGCTTTGGTAGCACACAAAGTGTTCCTCCGATAAATGGGAGTTGCATAATCTCATAGTCATAGGAACATGTATAAGTCATGAAGAAAGCAATAGCAGAATACTAAACGATCATGTGCTAAGCTAACGGAATGGTTCAAGTCAATCACATCATTCTCCTAATGATGTGACCCTGTTAATCAAATGACAACTCATGTCTATGGCTAGGAAACATAACCATCTTTGATCAACGAGCTAGTCAAGTAGAGGCATACTAGTGACACTCTGTTTGTCTATGTACTCACACATGTATTATGTTTCCGGTTAATACAATTCTAGCATGAATAATAAACATTTATCATGATACAAGGAAATAAATAATAACTTTATTATTGCCTCTAGGGCATATTTCCATCAGTCTCCCACTTGCACTAGAGTCAATAATCTAGATCACATCACCATGTGATTAACATTGATAGTTCACATCATCATGTGATTAACACCCATAGTTCACATCGCCATGTGACCAACACCCAAAGGGTTTACTAGATTCAGTAATCTAGTTCACATCGCTATGTGATTAACACCCAAAGAGTACTAAGGTGTGATCATGTTTTGCTTGTGAGAGAATCTTAGTCAACGGGTCTTTCGCATTCAGATCCGTTATGTATTTTGCAATTTTCTATGTCTACAATGCTCTGCACGGAGCTACTCTAGCTAATTGCTCCCACTTTCAATATGTATCTAGATCGAGACTTAGAGTCATCCAGATCTGTGTCAAAGCTTGCATCGACATAACTCTTTATGACGAACCTTTTGACACCTCGACAATCGAGAAACATATCCTTATTCCACTAAGGATAATTTTGACCGTTGTCCAGTGATCTACTCCTAGATCACTATTGTACTCCCTTGCCAAAATCAGTGTAGGGTATACAATAGATCTGGTACACAACATGGCATACTTTATAGAACCTATGGCTGAGGCATAGGGAATGACTTTCACCCTCTTTCTATCTTCTGTCGTGGTCGGGCTTTGAGTCTTACTCAATTTCACACCTTGTTACACAGCAAGAACTCGTTTTTGATCGCTCCATTTTGAACTACTTCAAAATCTTGTCAAGGTATGTACTCATTGAAAAACTTATCAAGCCGCCTTGATCTATCTCTATAGATCTTGATGCTCAATATGTAAGTAGCTTCACCGAGGTCTTTCTTTGAAAACTCCTTTCAAACACTCCTTTATGCTTTGCAGAATAATTCTACATTATTTCTGATCAACAATATGTCATTCACATATACTTATCAGAAATGATGTAGTGCTCCCATTCACTTTGTTGTAAATACAGGCTTCACCGCAAGTATGTATAAAACTATATGCTTTGATCAACTCATCAAAGCGTATATTCCAACTCCGAGATGCTTGCACCAGTCCATAGATGGATTGCTAGAGCTTGCACATTTTGTTAGCACCTTTAGGATCGACAAAACCTTCTGGTTGCATCATATACAACTCTTCTTTAAGAAATCCATTAAGGAATGTAGTTTTGACATCCATTTGCCAGATTTCATAAAATGTGGCAATTTGCTAACATGATTCGGACAGACTTAAGCATCGTTGCGAGTGAGAAAATCTCATCGTAGTCAACACCTTGAACTTTGTCAAAAATCTTTTTTCGACAAGTCTAGCTTTGTAGATAGTAACACTACTAGCAACGTCTGTCTTCCTCTTGAAGATCCATTTATTTTCTATGGCTTACCGATCATCGGGCAAGTCAACCCAAAGTGTACACTTTGTTCTCATACATGGATCCCATCTCAGATTTCATGGCCTCAAGCCATTTCATGAATTTGGTCTCATCATCGCTCTCATAGTTCGAGGTTCGCCATGGTCAAGTAACATGACCTCCGTAATAGGATTACCGTATCACTCTGTGCGGATCTCACTGTTGACCTACGAGGTTCGGTAGTTGTCGGATTTCGGTTCCGCAAACCTCTAGGTTCGAACTCTGGGGTGCACGCGGAGATCTCACCCCTACCTATCTGCACCTCGTCGCCTCACTAGGATCTAAACTACCAAAAGAACAACACAAGAGACACAAGGTTTATATCGTTCGGGCCACCATTGTGGTGTAACACCCTACCCAAAGGTGTGGTGTGGTGGATTGCCTCAATGATGATGAATAAGACAAGGAAGAACAGCCTCATGAGGGTGAGGTGTTCTTGTGGCTAGGCTCTCGATCGGATTGGATCAAGCCAAGATGAGGCGAGATGTCCGGATCCCTCCTACTGTGGGTGGCTAGCTCTACTTATAGGCAAGGGCCCCGGCCTCTTCCCAAATATTGAGCGGGAAGGGCGCCAACAATTGGCCATTTTGAAGGGGAACATCTAGTACACCGATCCCGACTAAAGTTGGTCCTCGCCGTCAAAGGCTCGTGGTGATGCCGGCTTGGGCTCCACGATGACTTCCTTCCCGCCGCTATGACGGTATTGGTCTTGTTGCACCAAACGGGTGCCTTTGCTTGATGCTCTCGCCATGCTTGTCCCTTTGCACCAAAGAGGAAATGAGGATGATCGCTGGGCTGGCGCCTACTGGCACCCTTGGTCGCTATGGCTTGCGCCATGGACATCTTGTGAGGTACCCCGCTTGATCTCTCCGCCTCGCGAGCCAGCTCGACGAGGCCGTGCTCGAGGAAGCTTCCTCGTCAGTCCGCCTCATGAGGATTGGCCTCTCGCGAGGGTCTTGAGCTTGTGCCGATGAAGATGGGCCGATCGGGCCACCCCTTGAGCCATGTCGCAGGCCGCAGTGCAAGTCTGGTACCCTGCTCCTGTAACGCCGACAAGAGCCCCGGCCCAAGGCGCACTCGGACTTGGCTGAGCGGAGAAGCGGCGGGCAGGCGGCCTACTGCCCTTAATAGCCTCGCGGTTTTGGGCGCCAAGGGCGGTTGATCGGACGGGCGCCTCGCTTCCCCATGACGCCTAAGAATCGCATTTAACCGACAAGTCCCTGATGCAAAGCGGGTCATGATTACCTGCGATCGTGGAGGTCGACGATTGGCCTTCCCCGGCTATAAGTACGGGACGACGCCTGCCCTTCTAGTCCACCCCTTCTTGCTTCTCCTTCTTCTTCATGGCTCCGCCAAAGAGGTTCTCGACCGCGGAGAAAGGAAAGGCTCGTCAGGTGGAGCCTGACTCTCCCCCGCCCAAGCGCGGTCGAGGCCGTCCTCGCAAGCACCCCGTGGCTCCCATAGTGGCTCCTCGCGGCCATGGAGGTGATCTCCCGTGCGGTGACGGGTGGCAGTCCATTGATGGGGGGCGCACTATGGCCGCGCGACCCCCTAGGCTGCGCTTCCACTTGGCAAAGGTGCTGCCGGAGTTTGTTGTGTGGTCGGCGGAGCCGACCAGCACTTGGCTCCAGCTTCCCCGCTTCCTCCTAGGTGAACTTCCGGCTGGCGCCCCGGGCGGCCTCTCGCTCCTGTGGATGGTTGCTGCAGCCGGGCTTCCCGGGCTTCATTGAGGTCCGCCGAGCGTGGCCCCGACCCGTGGCTGGCAGACGCTTGCTGCTGCTGGTTTGAGCCGGCGGCACCCTGACTTCAAGTTCGACGGCGATGCCACCTCTACGTGAGGGTGTTCGGGAAGACGGTTGTCACCGGGTGCTGCCCTCGAGGATCGACGATCGCGCCATGGGCCTAGCCCCGCGACGATCGGGATGAAGATGACTGCGCTGTGGTGGTCGGTGGCACTGGCTTCAGCGACTCTTCTTCGTAGCAGCTCCTCCAAATGGTGGCTATGCCCACCTCCGTGCCAAGCGCCTCCCGGGGAGGTAGTGGGTCTGCTCACTGCTGCGCCTCGGTGAAGCGCGAGAGGAGTCCACGTGAGCTCCGGAGACAGCTCGAGCCTTCGCCATGAAGTTTGTGTCAAGCGAGCCATGTTTGTTTTGTCCCTTTCCTTTCCTCAAGTAAAAAGACAAGAGGTAGGGCCTGGGGCGTGCTTGGACTGTCACACACTATCATACTGCTTCTCCATCTCAGATTAGGCTTCGTGCCTTATTCCTCGTAGAAATTACTTAGCTCGGGCGGGCCTGCCTGCCTCAAGGCCTCCCAAGCCGAGGCCTCATTGAACGCCCATGCCCCGCATGATTAGCCAAGAGAGGTAGCTTCCGCCTCAATTGTGGAGGCGACCACCCAGGTCCGTGTTCACAAGGTGCCCGTGGGGCACGGACTGGAGGGGTGCTCCCAGAGGGACCCGTGAGGGAAACCTCAAGCAATAGGGGTAGAAAACACTCACAGGGTGCTCAGCCGCTCTCGCGAGACTCGCGCGAGAGAAATTGAGGCAGGAAAGCGAAGAAGGCAAAAAGTCACAAGCCTAAGACGTCAACCACTTCAATAAAACTTCAAACGGGAATGAACAAGCCAACTGCAGAAAGCAAATGAGAAAAGCCGCGTCCGGCACCTAATCTAGTCTTCCACATCTTCTCACCAGCTGGAGCTAAGTGCTGCCATCTGGGGGTGGAGGGAGCCCAGGGCCCGAGGCCGGCGCCTCGAGACTCCGGGCATGTACAGCCCCAACTCATTATTACGTGAGAGTGTCATGGGCGGCGTAGCTTCACAGTGCATTGGCCTTCTTCACAGTGCTCCGGACTTTATCGTAAAGATAAACTTCACAGCGCTTGCCTTCTTCACAGCACTGGCCTTTCCAAAACGCAACAGCTTCACAGGCATTCGCCTTCTTCACAGGCTCTGGGCCTTTTTCAAAACGCATCATCTTCACAGGCATTCGCCTTCTTCACAGGCTCTGGGCCCTTTTCAAAACGCATCAGCTTCACAGGCATTCACCTTCTTCATAGGCTTTGGGCCTTTTTAGGAGTAAAACCTCCTTAGGTGCTGGATGTTCCACGCGTTCTGGACGGGCACCCCCTCCTGAGTCTCCAAGCGCGCGGAGCCGGGCCTGGAAACATGAACAACCTTGAACGGGCCCTCGCACATGGGAGAGAGCTTATGCAGTCCCTCCATGGAGAGAACCCGCCTGAGCACGAGGTCCCCTACCTCAAGAGTTCTGGGGCGAATGTTGCGGCAAAGGGTATCGCCGCAGTTGCTTGTTGGTACCGCCGCCAGAACGCTGCTTCGACGATGCTCTCCTCAAAGACGAGGTCCGCCCCCCGCATGGCGCCCCGCCCGCCTCGCCGAACGCCAGACCCGCTGAACGATGTTCCGACTCGTGAGGGAGGACCGCTTCAGCTCCATAGACCAGAAGAACAGGTCTCGCCACCGGCTTGGTCGCGGTCGCATGGATGGACCGTAACACGGATCAAGCTCGTCAGATTAGCCTCTCGCCGCAGCCTCCACATTCTTCTTGAATGTCCCGGTCTTGAGGCTTCTCAGACCTCCGCTGCTGACCCGCTTCGCCCGACCGCTGTTCGCGGTGCGCCATCGTTGTAGCATACCAAGCGCCCCGAGGTTAGCACAAAGATGTTTTGAAGAGGTTATCGTGAATCGCGAACCGTTGTCGGTGATGATGCGGTTCGGCACTCAACCGCTCACGATGCCCTTGATGAACTTGACCACGTAACTCGCGGGATGGTGCGGACGGCTTCCACTTCAGCCCACTTGGTGAACTTGTCCACATAACGAGAGGTAGCGATAGCCCCTCGGCGCCCGAGCAAACGGGCCTGTGATATCCAGCCCCTGCATCGCGAATGGCCACGAGAGGGGTATAGTTTGCGCACCTCCCACCGCCGATGGATCTGCTGGCATGGAATTGGAAGGCCTCACAAGCTTTCACCAGCTCGATGACATCATTGAGCGCAGCAATAATAGAACCCGCCATAAACGCCTTTGCCAACAAGGGTCCGCGATGATGAATGATGCCCACAGCCTCCACTGTATATCTGCCAGCCAGTTCCTTCCCTTGCTCCCCGGAGATGCAGCAGGACACATCATTTGGTCGCCTCAGAGATCTCTCCATCCCCGATGAAGTATGATGTGGCTTGCCGCGCCACATGCTCCGCTTCCTCCTCCTTCTCCGCAAGGTCCCTTGCGCTGTAGCTCCGAGCTCAGGATCCAAAGACCTCCCGAGGCTCCAGCACAAGAGCAAAGGCGCGCCTCGAGGCCGGGCTGCACTGTGGCTCCCGAGGCGGGTGGCTGGGGAGCTCCTCCCGAGGTTGCACTGCGGCTTGACAGCGATGGCGTGGCCGAGGGCTTGAAGAGCCGCCTCAAGACGCCAGCCCCGAGGTAGCTGCCCGATGCCTGTTTGGCAATGTCGTTGGCCTCTTGATTGGTGCCACGGGGCACATGCTGCAACTCCAGCCCCTAGAACTGCTTCTCCATCCTGCGGACCTCCGTGAGGTAGGCTTCCATGTGCTCATCCCTCGGCTCGTATACCTTGTTGGAGAAGTTGATGAGGAGTTGCGAATCACCCTTGATGGTAAGGCGCTTCACTCCTAGGGCAGCTGCGGCCTTCAGGCCTTCATATTCCGCTATGTTGTTGGAGACCTTTTCCCCGTGCTGGAAACAGAGTTGCACGGTGTAGAGAGCTTGTCTTGAGTAGGAGATATAAGCACTGCACCAGCCCCCGCGCCGTGCCTGGAGAATGCCCCTTCGAAGTACATGACCCAACCGTCCGGCGCCTCACTTCCCGGGGAGAGGGATCAATCCTCATCAGCCTTGAGGCCCGGCACCTCCGTCCATTCTGCCATGAAATCCGCCAATGCGGCCCCCTTGATAACTCTGGTTGTGCTGAATTCGAGCTGAAACGCTTGCAGTTCGATGTTCCACTCAGCGACTCTTCCAAATTGAGTTAGCTCCCGAGCACCTTTCCAAGGGCTACGCGAGACAACCTTGATGGGGTGGCCTCAAAATAATGCCGCAGATGCGCGAGGCCACCAATAGAGCGAGGAGGAGTTTCGAGGCATGGGTACTGCGTTCTCGGCCCCGCAACACAGGGCCGATGGCACATGTGGTGTTCAACGAGGTTGGGAGTGCCGGTGTCGATGGCGCCCGAGACCGTGGCGCCCCGAGACAAGTGGAGCCTCCAGCTGCTTGTCGCCAAGGGAGGGGTCTCTTCTGTCCCGAAAGGCTCAAGCGGCTGATCCTTCTCGGCTGTGGTAGTGGTCTCGTGAGTCTTCCTTGATCCTGCCGCTTGACTCCTGGCAGCTGCCATGCTTTGGTCCAACGCCTCCCTAACTGGCCACCAGTACTGGCCAAGGAGTAGGGAGTGGCTGCAAGGTAGAGCACCAGGCTCGGGGCGCTGGAGCCACCATTACCGGGGCTGGTTAGGTACCTCTTGAGGTCTTGAACGCCTTTGTCGGCCTCTTCACCCATTCAAGGGGCCCTTTTTCTTCATTAGCTTGAAGAAGGGTAGCGCTTTCAACTTGGAGATGAAACGCCCTAGCGCAGTCACGCTAAAGGAGCTTCTCGATTTCTCCGAGGGTTTTCGGCGGCTCATGTCCTCAACTGCCTTGACCTTTTCCGGTTAGCCTCGATGCCCTGATGGGACACGAGGAAGCCCAAGAGCTTGCCCGAGGGGACCCCAAACATACACTTCTCCGGTTGAGCCGCAGGTTCACTGCGCCCTGTGCTCGCTGGGTTTCTCCAGGTCTTGTATCGTGGTTTTGGCCTCCCAAGTCTTCACCACAATGTCATCGACGTAAGCCTCAACATTCCTCCCGAGCTGCGGACCCAAGGTGATGTGCATCAGTCACCGAAGGTCGCCCCGCTATGCGCAGCCCGAATGGCATGCATGTGTAGCAAGACACTCCACACGGGGTCAAGAAGGCCGTCTTTTCCACGTCTTCTACCGCCATCTTGATCTGGTGATAGCCAGAGAAGGCATCCAGAAAGCATAACAGGTCGCACTTGGTGGTGGAATCGACGATCTGATCGATACGGGAGCGGGAATGGATCCCATGGGCAGGCTTTGTTGAGGTTGGTGAAGTTGACACACATGTGTTCC
Source organism: Aegilops longissima (assembly GCA_021605205.1). Classification (NCBI taxonomy): domain Eukaryota; kingdom Viridiplantae; phylum Streptophyta; class Magnoliopsida; order Poales; family Poaceae; genus Aegilops; species Aegilops longissima. Next base: position 575,603,833 of record CM038677.1, read on the forward strand.
TTCCCCCCTTTCTTTGTCACAACAACCGGGTTAGCCAACCAATCTGCATCGGACTCGCTAATGACCCCTGCAGCTTCCAGCTTATGGGTCTCTTGGATGATGAAAGCCTGCTTTTCGCTGGACCGTCGCCTCGCTTCGCTTCATGGGGCGACGCTGGGGCACACGCTGAGGTGATGCTCGACACGCCTCTAGGGATCCCCGCCAGCTGATCAGGCTCCCATGCTAATACCTTCTTGTTCGCTACAGAACTTGACCAGGGCCTCCTCCTGCTCGGGCTCGAGGTTGGCGCCTATGGTGAAGGTGGCGTTAGTGGATCTGTCCTCGTCGACCAGTATCTGCTTGGTTTCTGCTTTGTCCTGGGTGAACAACTACTTCTTCTTGGCCGGTGCAGCCCCCTTGGGCTCAGGGGCGTCTGAGCCGGCGGGCTCGGCCGCCACCACAGTCTTGAAGGCGAGCTTGAGTACTTGCAACGCATCCCCGGTGTCTCCGGACACGGTGAGGACGCTGTTGCTCCCGGGCATCTTCATGAGGTTGTACGCTGGTGAGTCGCGCCATGAATCGCTAGCGCTGGGTAGCCGAGGATGGCGCTAAGGGAGGCTGATGGGGCGGCGTCAAGTCGATCAGCTTCGGCGGAAGTTGTCGAGGTGCCGGGTTACCGGTGACGGATCTGCCCTGTGGAGCTGGATGAACCGCCTCGACGCCCAAGAAGGGCCTCATTGGCTGAAGCCGCCCCATGTATGTGGAGGAGGCTGAAGGTTTCAACCGAGAGCACGCCGAGGCCCGCGCCGCCGATGAGAGTCTCGTGACGGCCACCGCGATGGTGGGGTGCACAGATTGGGAGCGCGCCGAGCAGGCTGAGTTGGAGGGTGATCTCGAGCTGAAGGCCGACGCCCCGGGCGCCGACCGACCCGAGGAGCCCCATGCTACGCAGAGGCAGCGCCGATCTGGCGTGCGAACGGCTTGATGTGGCGGTCTGAAGGTGGCGCCTGCGAGACGCCTAGGAGAGCTGCGACGACCGGGGGTGCTGAGCGTGCTGAGCGAGGAAGTGGTTGCGCAACTCCTCCCAAGAGGCCACGGAAGCCGCTGGCAGGTGGAGCAGCCACATGCGCGGGGCGCCGGTGAGGGCCATGGGAATCCAGTTAGCCATGACCCTGTCGTCGCCTCCTTCTTCGAGGACAGCCTCTCAGACGCCAAAGAAGCGCCAAAGAGGAAGGCTGAGTGGATCACCGCAGCCCGCTGTAACATGCCGGCATCTCCGGCTTGAACTTGTTCGCCACCGCACTGCCGCAAGGCTGGGGCTAAGGCTCGAGCCTCGCCTCCCGCCACTGGCGCCTCAGGCCGGAGGGGGCGGGCGCGCTGCTCATCGTAGGGCGAGTCGCGATGTCGGTGGAAGGGAAAGCTCCGACGCACTTCTACCGGCACGCCAAATGTCGGATTTCAGGTTCCGCACCTCTAGGTTCAACTCGGGGTGCACGCGGAGATCTCACCCCTCACCTACCTGCACCTCGTCCGCCTCGCTAGGATCTAAACTACCAAAAGAACAACACAAGAGACACAAGGTTTATATCGTTCGGGCCACCATTGTGGTGTAACACCCTACTCCAAAGGTGTGGTGTGGTGGATTGCCTCTGGGATGATGACAACAAGACAAGGAAGAACAGCCTCATGAGGGTGAGGTGTTCTTGTGGCTAGGCTCTCGATCGGATTGACAAGCTAAGATGAGGCGAGATGTCCGGATCCCTCCCACTGTGGTGGCTAGCTCTACTTATAGGCAAGGGCCCCGGCCTCTTCCCAAATATTGAGGGAAGGGTGCCAACAATTGGCCATTTTGAAGGGGAACATCTAGTACACTGATCCTCACTAAAGTTGGTCCTCGCCTCCAAAGGCTCGTGGTGACGCCGGCTTGGGCTCCACGATGACTTCCTTCCTGCCGCTATGCACGATCTTGGTCTTGTTGCACCAAAACGAAAGTGCCTTTGCTTGATGCTCGGCCGCGCTTGTCCCTTTGCACCAAAGAGGAAATGAGGACATCTGCTGGCTGGCGCCTCACCTCGGGCGCCTTGGTCGCCATGGCTTGCATCATGGACACCTCGTGAGGTACCCCGCCTTGATCTCTTCGTCTCCTCGCGAGCCAGCCTGACGAGGCCGTGCCTGAGGAAGCTTCCTGTCATCCGCCCTGCGAGGCTTGGCCCCTCGCGGGGGTCTTGAGCTTGTACTGATGAAGATGGGTCGTACTGGGCCACCCCTTGAGCCACACCGCAGGCCGCAGGCAGGCAAGTCTGGGTACCCCCATTCCCAGAACGCCGACAGTAGTAAATTGATCTGAAGTTACATGATCATCATCATTAGCTTCCTCACTAATTGGTGTAAGAGTCACAGGAACAGATTTCTGTGATGGACCACTTTCCAATAAGGGAGCAGGTATAGTTACCTCATCAAGTTCTACTTTCCTCCCATTCACTTCTTTCGAGAGACACTCCTTCTCTAGAAAGGATCCATTCTTAGCAACGAATATCTTGCCTTCGGATCTATGATAGAAGGTGTACCCAACTGTCTCCTTTGGGTATCCTATGAAGACACATTTCTCCGATTTGGGTTTGAGCTTATCAGGATGAAACTTTTTCACATAAGCATCGCAACCCCAAACTTTAAGAAACGACAACTTTGGTTTCTTGCCAAACCACAGTTCATACGGTGTCGTCTCAACAGATTTAGATGGTGCCCTTTTTAACGTGAATGCAGCTGTCTCTAATGCATAACCCCAAAAATATAGTGGTAAATCGGTAAGAAACATCATAGATTGCACTATATCCAATAAAGTACGGTTATGACATTCGGACACACCATTATGCTATGGTGTTCCAGGTGGCACGAATTTGTGAAAGTATTCCACATTGTTTTAATTGAAGACCAAACTCGTAACTCAAATATTTGTCTCCACGATCAGATCGTAGAAACTTTATTTTCTTGTCACGATGATTTTCCACTTCACTCTGAAATTATTTGAACTTTTCAAATGTTTCAGATTTATGTTTCATCAAATAGATATACCCATGTCTTCTCAAATCATCTGTGAAGGTGAGAAAATAACGATACCCGCCACGAGCCTCAACACTCATCGGATCGCATACATCAGTATGTATTATTTCCAATAAGTCAGTTGCTTGGTCCATTGTTCCGGAGAACGAAGTTTTAGTCATCTTGCCCATAAGGCATGGTTCGCAAGCATCAAGTGATTCATAATCAAGTGATTCCAAAATCCCATCAGCATGGAGTTTCTTCATGCGCATTACACCAATATGACCTGAACGGCAGTGCCACAAATAAGTTGCACTATCATTATTAACTTTGCATCTTTTGGCTTTCAATATTATGCATATGTGTATCACTACGATCGAGATCCAACAAACCATTTTCATTGGGTGTATGACCATAGAAGGTTTTATTCATGTAAACAGAACAAGAATTATTCTAACTTAAATGAATAACCGTATTGCAATAAACATGATCATATTCATGCTCAACGCAAACACCAAATAACACTTATTTAGGTTTAACACTAATCCCGGAAGTATAGGGAGTGTGCGATGATGATCATATCGATGTTGAAAATTGGCTAAAACATCCCGGTAAAATTTTGAACCGGGCGGGTTGAAACCCCGGGCTAAGTGATATGCGAAAACTACAACCTCTCCTTCTTGAGGTGTGGGTGGACATTCTTTGCCAGGAACCCTCCAATGGATAGTATCTTTACTGCTTAAAGCGCCAGTCAGGACCAGATTGTTTAATTGAGTATTGGTGACATGGGAAGGAGCCCAGTTGCACTCATATACTTGTTTGGCCATCTACAAAAAATATAAATCCGGTTCAAGAAATGTGTTGGGACAAAGAGAGAACCGGTGTACAATGCTAAATCGGAGACAACTACATCTAAACCAGAGTTCTATGAAGCGGCGAAAGTTCCGTTAAGGAGTTCAGCGGTTCAACAAGGGGACTAATGGTGTATACCGGTTTATTAATTTTTTCTATGTTAAGTTAAACCGCCTGGTCTAAATATTGAAAACAATTGAGGTTATGAACGGCTAAGTGTGCGTAAACAGGTTTCGCAATATTTCTCTACAACGGGATCCGCCGATCGTAAAAGAAGAAAATATCCAAAAAGAATAAAGCAGAGCAAGATTGATGCAATGAGCAGGAAATAATGTGCTAGATCTATGGACGGAGCACGAAACTACAGGCGGATGCTAAAAGCTACTACTAATCAGAGCAAGGTGTCACAGATCTATCCAGGTTTAGATGTAGTTGTCTTGATTTAGCATTGTACACCGGTTCTCTCTTTGTCCCAACACATTTCTTGAACCGGATTTATATTTTTTGTAGATGGCCAAACAAGTATATGAGTGCAACTGGCTCCTTCCCGTGTCACCAAACTCAATTAAACAATCTGGTCCCGACCGCGCTTTAAGCAAAGAAAGATACTATCCATTGAGGGTTCCCGCAAAGAATGTCCACCCACACCTCAAGAAGGAGAGGTTGTAGTTTTCAGAGATCACTTAGCCCGGTTTCAACCCGCCTGTTTCAAAATTTTACCGGATGTTTTAGCCAATTTTCAACTCCGTCTGCAAGATACGGGCCCCGCTTCATACTAATATTTGTCACTTCCAAGTGCTTTGTGAGGCATACTTTCAAGAAGAACCCACAGTTGAACTGTTTAGAGACTGCTTCCATCTAAACCACCGCACAGAATTCACTGATGGGCCCAACACAGAATTGGGTGGTGTGGCGATTCAAAAAAGGAAGGAGGTCACTTATCCTCATGTCAAACTGCACAGCCATCCCAAGGAATGGAATCAAACATGGTTCTATTGTAGAGATACCTCTCCTGCCGATGAAAATCCTTTGCCCGGCTTTCGTCCGGAGCGACTCGGTAATACACATCCCTTTCCGCAAAGATTAACCGCCAATGAGAGAAGTAAATACGCTCCTCAACTCTCCAAGCTCAGAGCCTTCATGGACAATGGTTTAACAGGAATTGATCTCGCACGCTGTTGGATATCATGGAGCATACTGCCCCTCTCCCAGCGCTCCGGTTTAATGTGTGAATACACTGGTAGCGTCAACTACCCCCTCCGACATGTTAATATCCAGCTTACCGATGATGAGGTCACGGAGGCTGTGAAGAAAATGTTGAACGAACCGAACACCTCTGTGTCTTAACCGGTCCGCTCCCTTTCTCGTGCTACCAACAAACCACCATCCGTAAGAATTCGACTATTTTTTATCGAACACATTACTGCCATTCCCGTATCATTTTTAACATCAACTGCTGCTTAATCAGGGTGATGATCCATTCGAGCAAGAAACGCCCACAAGAGAAACCAGAGAAGCTGCATAAACCGAAAAACCAATCCGCAAAAGACCAAAGCTGTCAAGAGGACTGCTCATAAGAGGAAAACCATCGCATCTTCTCGATCCGGCCGTGGATGATGATGTGGGTAATCCGGACCTTGAGGTAGAACTTGATTCACTTGGCTTACTTTTCATACGCCTAATTAATAATGATATTTGTCGATGATGATCAAACCAGAATGCTGATGTTGTAGAGGTAACTATTCTCTCCTCTGACTCAAATCCTTTGCCTTCACTAAAAATCCGTCGGGCAAACCGGAAAATTAAATTTTCTCATCCCCTTGCTTACTTGGATCCCAAATTTCTTATGAAGACTCAACAACATGAAGTTCGCCGCACAACTCGGCACAGCGGCCAGGTAGTTACCTCCGCCGGTTTACCGAACAGTCCGGTTTGGAAACATCGTTTAGAGGTCTCTAATTTGCTTGTCAGTGCTTGTCCTAAAGCAGGCTGTTTTCGTCAACCTCTTAATCCATCCGACCATTATCGGTCACTTCATTCCTCATCTGGCGAGTCATCAGCTACACAGCTGCCACCACTTAAAACGGTGCTTGGGTAAGTTATACATTTCACATTGTTTCTACTGCATCATTGCGTAGTATATGCCGTATTTGACTGTTATTGTGCCTTTTCAGGGCCAAGCCTAGGACGAGCAAAAATGCTCGTCTGGATAAAGCGGCCGACGAAGAGACTGCCCCTAAACCGGACAGCGCCCCAAATCTTGAAGCGGCTATTTGTGAAGATACGCCCAATGATCCGCCACTACATGATGACGATTTTTTTGCCGAAGAAAGGCCTGTTGACACCTCCCATCCTGCTGACCAGCCACAAGCCCAACCCGATTGAAAAATCCACCACCCAATTCGCTGGCCGACAAACCGATCGTCCTCGGTCAAACCGGTGATACCAAGGACGATGACGCTAGGATTATCTGCTTTGGCCACAGCCGAACCGGTAATCAGGTCGCTTTATCCAAACATTCTGCCAAAGAAGAATTTGCCACTATGAGCAAGGGCAAGTGGGATGTTGATCCGCAACTTACGCTGCTCTAAACCCCCAAGACCTTCATTCGCTACTTGAACCGGCTGTATACCACCGTGATTATGAAGCTGGCCCGTGAAGATGATGAAAGAAAATTCGAGGTAACCTCCATGTTCTTTTCCGCATGGATATTTCAATTTTGTTAACTCTCCTAGTTTCCAAGGGCGGTTCAACTTAGTATAGTTAAACCGGACTTAACATAAACTCAATGCTTCGTAATCCACCGATGTAGTTTCCAAGGGCCGGTTCAACTTAGTATAGTTAAACCGACTGTAATTTATATCGCCGCATCGTAACATGTTCGAGCAATAGCCATTAGCCCCCAAGTGCCAAGTTGAATACCTGTATTGAGCTTGGGACTTTGTAATTTTATTGGCAGATGAAGATCAAATATGCATTAGCCCCCAAGTGCCAAGTGTATGACTGGTTATGCACTTGGGACTTGCAATGAAGATATTAACATGCTCCCTTTTTGTTGCAGAGTGAGATACGCCAACAAGCCTCACAAATCAATGATCTTCAAGAAAATCTGAAATCTCAACAAGCAGAAACCTCCAAGGCCAAGGATGAGCTGAAAACCGCCTTGGCTACCATGGAGCAGCTCAAGGAGTGGTTCAAGTCTGAGTGGGCCGGCTGGGATAATTGAAAAGGCCGCTTAACCAAAAGGTTGAAAATGTCAAGCTGCCCTTAAACCGGTGGTAGATGAGCTGACCAACGTGAAGCGGCAAGTGCATGCCATGACTGCTGCCATCTTTGGTAAGCTTCCTTTGGCTTCCGTGATAACTTGGCCTTCTTATGATAAGTCCGGTTTGTGACTTCTCTTGTAATGCTGTAGGCACACGCATTGGTCACTTGGGGTCAGATATTCGGATGAAATTGAAAGCTGCCTACACTTTAATCGAACAATTTGACATCGGAGCGCAGCGGATCATCTCCACTGCATCACATAACAATCCAGCACCCTCTTTAATTCAAGATACTCTTAGGAGGTTGTCAATGCTTCCCGCCCGGGTTGAAGAGCTGAAGAAATCTGCTGCTCGAACCGGTGCCATTAACGCCTTAATCCGGGCAAAAGCATGGGTGCCAGATTTCGATCCTGTTGAGGCAGCTCAGGGCTATCCTAGTCTGAAGGAAGACGGTTCAGAGTTCAAAGAAGATGACCTGAGAGTGATAAACCGGGCGGTGCGCCCTCTGGCTTGTCAATTGGCCGAAGAGGCAAACTTGTCGCATTATCAAGCTCAATATGACGATCAGAACAAACGAGTAGCTGCTCCTATTCCCGAAGCGGAGAACCTGATCCCTCCGATCCGTAAGCATACTTACGCTCCTGATATTGAACCATCTTCCCTGATCCATGAAGAGGCTGTCTTTCAAGCTTTAATGGGAATGGATCGACCATCGTTGACTTCACCGCTGGGTAGGGATGAAGAAGCTGAAGCGGCGCAGGACGAACCACAACCATCGATCGGGCGGCGAAAGAAGCATGAACCGGAAGCCGGTTTAAATAGCTGCTTCATTATATTTTGCCAAGAAAACAATGATCTTATTTGGGCACCATGTTGCCTTGTAATAGGATAGCCAACACTTTTGCTTTTAATATGCCTTCATGCATAGGTGCTGGTACTTTTGATTGAATGATCGAGACCGTCAATCTATATTACCTGCAGTCACAAAATCTTAAACTGCCACGATGGTTTATACCGCCACCGGTTAGACGTTCATATATATATATATATATATATATATATATATATATATATATATATATATATATATATATATATATATATATATATATGCAATAAAATATTGAGGTATATGATCAAAATTTATGATGCAAAATACCTGCCATCGCTGGGCATGAAGTTGGCTTAGCCAATCTTGAAGCGGAGGTTGTATAAACCATTACCGTCAAAGGAGAAAACAGCTCCTGTGTTTACAATGCCGGTTTACCATGTAAACCGTGCCGAGTCATGACAAGCCCCCTGTTACTCCATAATGGGATGTTAACAGAAAAAGTCAAACCGGAAAAATTATCTCCGGATTAAAAATGGACCGTATTCCGTCAATTGACAGTTTGAACCGGTTTAAAGATGTTATCGGTTTAAAAAACATAACAAAAATCAAATAACAGTTATGAAAAAAAAACATGGAAGCAAAGGCAATGATAAACCGTTTGTAAAAAATAAGGCTTTACTGAGCCGATCAGATGGTGTTACCATGGTCGGACACGACCAAGCTCCCAAGTGACTCTATGGCCTTAGGCCGATCAAGAGGCATGACTGGTTTAGACTTGACCATGTCCCCAAGTGATCTGGTGGCTTTCGCCTATCAAAAGGTGTTGCATTGGTTCGGACACGACCAAGCCCCCAAGTGATATCACAAAGCTTTTTGAAAAGCAAACTCAGGGGGTAAACCGGAGGCCGCTTTAAGACAAAACAACTCCATGTAACCACGCATGATGTAACAGAACAGATACCCCGCTTTAGCTGAGGCTCCGGTTTATTACTTTATTCATAATATATACACTGTCATAATATGTACATAAGTAGAGCCGATGGCTCAGGTATAATAAGGCCGAAGATGAGCTATGTTCCACGGCCTGTTGGTCTCCTCCTCCGACGTATGTGAGTCTTTATGCTCTCGGACATCGATCGATAGTACGACCCACAGTGCAGATTCTCGCTGACCACGAAAGGTCCCTCCCAAGGTGGGGATAGCTTGTGCATATCAGTCTGGTCTTGATGAGCCAAGCACCAAATCTCCTTCTTGAAAAGTTCTGTTCGACCGGCGACTATGATAACGACGAAGATCCTGTTGGTAAATCGCCGAGCGGGCAGCTGCTATGTCACGCTTTCATCCAGCCGATCCAAAGCGCCCCGTCAGGCCGCCTTGTTGTCCGCTTCAATATAAGATGCCACACGAGGTGAGTCATGACGGATGTCACTGGGAGAACCGCCCGCCTCCGCCTTCTTTACCCGGGTTGTCGCGACTGCACGATGGAGCCCAGGAGCGACGCCACCGCCGATGACGACTACTACATCGGAGGTGCCTACTACTACGCAGCAGCCCGCGACGATTTACCAGTGAGTAGTTAGGAGGATCCTGCAGGAGGCATGCGCCTCTTCGATATGTATCCCGGGCTTTGTGCTAGCCATCTTATGGCAACTTGTTTAACTTATGTCTGTATTCAGATATTGTTGCTTCCGCAGACTGCCTATGATCGAAAGCACTTGTATTCGAGCCCTCGAGGCCCCGGCTTGTATTATGATGCTTGTATGACTTATTTTCTTTTTAGAGTTGTGTTGTGATATCTTCCCGTGAGTCCTCGATCTTGATCGCATATGTTTGCGCAGTATGATTAGTGTACGATTGAATCGGGGCGCCACACATGGGCGCTTTAGTGAAGTATGCTGATTCGATAGTACCAAGGATCCCGAGTCCGACGATGACGAGACAGGAAGGGAAGGAAGAACAGAACTCCAAGGGCCAAAGAACATCACTCAAAGGTAATGGTGGCGGAGGCAAGCGTAGCGAATGGCAACATGGACTTCGAGCTAACACCAACGCTACAGGACAAGGGCCAGAGGCGCAAGGGTAAACAGCCGAATCGAAGTGGAGCGCCTAATCCCAATCCGGACCGCTTGTACTATCTATTGAATCAACCGTGTCCGAAGCATGGGACGAAGGAGATGCCCTCAAACCACCTCTGGAAGGATTGCTACATTATGCAGGAGTTCAAGAGTTCTAATGCTTTCCGGTATGATCACGGTTCTGGCGGCGGTTCAGGATCAGGGCCGGGTTACGGTGGAGGAAATTCCGGTTCAGGATTTAATGGTAATCAGGCGGACATAACAATCGTAACAATCGAATAACCAGGGTGGTTACAACCAAAGCAGCAGCAACGATCGGGTTATCGAGCAACCCAAAGCAGTTGAATAGTGGGCGTTACCATGTCTTCACCACTAGCTTAGACAAGCGAGACCGAAGGTTCGAAGCGGGCAATAACGCCGTTGAACCGCCGTGCCCCATTACCTCGCTGGTCGGAGCAGCCCATCATATGGAGTAGAGAGGATCATCCTCCCGGTCGACAATCCGGGTCAGCTAGCCCTCGTGGTGGCACCTCGGTGGGAGGTTATAAGTTCACCAAGGTACTCATGGATGGAGGGAGCAGCATTAACATCCTGTCTCGTGAGACCTTCCGTCGATGGGGCTAACGGATAAACATCTCAAACCGTCCAATACAAAGTTCCATGGTGTGGTACCGCAAGTCAGCATATCCTATTGGTAAAATAGCTCTGGAAGTGGCCTTTGGTGATGGATATGACTCCAGATCGGAAACATTGACGTTTGAAGTGGTAAAAATCCAAAGTCCATATCATGCCCTGTTAAGCTACCGCTTATGCCAAGTTCATGGCACGGCCTTGTTATATCTATTTGCAGCTCAAGATGCCGGGTCACAAGGGGACAATAACGGTTCATGGGAGCCGCAAGATCGCTTTGGAGTGCGAGGAAGGAGATGCGGCTTACGCAGAGTCGGTTTGTGCCACCGAGGAACTGAACTACTATAAGGACAATGTTGATCCGGCGGACATGAATCCATTGAAGAAGCCAACTACAGAGCATGATCCGGCCCTGAAATTCAAATCGGTAGCTGAGACTAAGCTTGTTGACTTTGTGCCTGGCGATTCGTCCAAGCAGTTCAAAGATCGGTGCCAACTTGATCCGAAATAGGAAAGCGCGCCATCGAAGTTCATCCGTGAGAATCGGGACATTTTGCATGGAAACCTTCCGACATGCCGGTGTACCGTGGCAACTCGCTGAGCACGCCTTAATGTTGATCCCAAGTACAAACCGTGAAGCGTTTCTCCACCGGTTTAACGAAGAAAGGCGCAAGGCCATTGGAGAGGAGGTGGCTGTGCTCTTAGCAGCTGGTTTTATCGTTGAAGTCTTCCATCCGAGTGGCTTGCTAATCCGTGCTGGTTCTTAAGAAAACGGCACTTGGCGCGTGTGTGGATTACAGATCTTAACAAGGCTTGTCCAGCAGATCCTTTTGCCCTCCCCGCATTGACCAGATTATTGATGCCATCTGCGGGTTGTGAGCGTTGAGCCTTTTGGATGCATATTCGGGTATCATCGATCAAGATGGCGTTAAGGACCAGGAGAAGACGGCGTTTATCACTCCCTTTGGAGCCTTCTGCTATGTATCTATGCCTTTTGGGCTCAAGAGCGCCCAAGCAACTTATCAACGCTGTGTACAGAATTGCCTGCATAAACAGATCGGCCGTAATGTGCATGCCTATGTTGATGATATTGTGGTCAAGTCAAGGGAGAAGGAGACACTGATTGACGATTTGAAGGAAACCTTTGACAACCTGCGGGTTTACAAGATGATGCTCAACCCGGCCAAATGTGTCTTTGATTTTCCGGCAGGCAAGTTATTGGGTTTTCTCGTGTCCAACAGGGGAATTGAAGCTAATCCGGAGAAGATTATGGCTATTACCTCCCTGGCTAAACCGAAGTGTATTAGCGATGTCCAGTGTTTGGCAGGCCGGATTGCCGCGCTGAGCCGGTTTATCAGCCGCCTCGGAGAGAAGGCCATCCCTTTGTACCAGATGCTGAAAAAGACAGATCAGTTTGTCTGGAGTCCAGCTGCCGACGACGCGTTGGAGGACTTAAAGCGGCAATTGGCCAACCCGCCTGTGCTCGCCGCTCCCATTGACAAGGAGCCGCTTCTGCTATATGTTGCTGCTAATGCCAGGGCGGTCAGCGTGGCCATTGTGGTGGAGCGGAAGGAGGCAAGGAAGGAGCATCCGGTTCAACGTCCGGTTTATTATATCAGCGAGGTACTTATTGAATCTAAGCAAAGGTATCTGCATTGGCAGAAGCTGGTATATGGAGTTTTCATGGCAAGCCGGAAGCTGAAGCAGTATTTCCAAGGGCACCCTATCACAGTGGTCAGTTCTGCTCCTTTAGGCGATATCATACAGAACCGGGAAGCGACTGGCCGGATTGCCAAGTGGGCTATAGAGCTTGGGCCGCAGGTCTGAAGTACGTGCCTCGGACGGCGGTGAAGTCTCAAGCACTTGTGGATTTCATTAATGATTGGACGGAGTTGCAAGCACCTGAAGAAAAACTGGATCACACATATTGGACCATCCATTTTGACAGATTCGTGCAATTGAGGGCTCGGGGCTGAGTCGATTAACTTCCCCACGAGGTGACAAGTTCTCATTACGCTTCTCCGATTAATGTTCCTTGTACTAACAATGCAGCTGAGTATGAAGCCTTGCTCCATGGTATCCGGATGTCTAAGGAGATGAATTTAAGCCGGGTTAAGTGCTTCAGTGACTCGGACCTAGTGGCTCAACAGGTGTCTGGCACTTGGGATTCAAAGGACCCACTCATGGCTGCATATCATCGTGAGGTGGATATCGTTGCAGGTCATTTCAAGGGCTATCAGGTGGACCACGTGGACCGTCGGAAGAATGAAGCGGCGGACGCTTTAAGCCGGTTGGGCTCTCAACGTAAACCGGTCGCGCCCAATGTTTTTCTGGACGTGCTGCACAACCCGTCGGTCAAGCTCCCTGGTGAAGCGGATTTGGCTATTCCTGATCCGAAGGCTCAATTGGTGGCAGCTCTTCACGTCACTCGATTGGTTGCTTCCTTATCTTGCGATACATGAACCGGGCGAAGTTACCGAAGATGAGACGCTGGCCCGGCAGATAATCCGCGATCCAAGTCTATGACCATTGTTAATGGCGAATTGCATCATTGCAGCGTGTCGTATGCGTTTCAGCGCTATGTGTCCCCGAGGAAGGCTGTGAAATATTGCGTGAGATCCACGAAGGAGATTGTGGTCACCACGCCGGTTCAAAATCCATGGTAGCTAAAGCGCCCGCCACGGTTTCTATTGGTTGACCGCTCATGCCGATGCGGAAGATCCGGTCGACGATGTGATGGTTGCCAAAAGTTCTCGAGACGTGCTCATGTACCGCCCAAGAATTGAGGATGATTCCAATTACTTGGCCATTTGCAACCTGGGGCTGGATATGGTTGGACCTTTCAAAATGTCCAAGGACAAGAAGACCCACCTCCCGTGGCGCTTGACAAGTTTACAAAGTGGGTAGAGGCGAACTCATTAGCAAGTGTGACGCGCCACGACGGTTCAGATCATCAAAAGGTGATTTTCCGTTTGGCTTTCCACACAAGATCATCACGTATAATGGTACCAATTTGTCCAAAGGTGCCATGAAAGAGTTCTCGAACGTGAACACATCCGCTTGACGCTTTCTTCAAGAGCTCCACCCACACCCAATGGTCAAGCTGAAAGGGCTAATCAAGAGATCTTGAGTGGCATCAAGCCCTGGCTTATGGTCCCTTTGCAGAGGACACTGGGTTGTTGGGTAGAAGAGCTACCATCTGTGTTATGGAGTATCAACACTACGCCCAACAGATCCACAGGATACACACCGTTTTTTATGGTCTATGGAGCGGAGGCGGTTCTCCCTAGTGACATCCGTCATGACTCACCTCGTGTGGCAGCTTATGTTGAAGCGGACAACAAGACGGCACGGCAAGACGCTTTGGACCGGTTGGATGAGAGCGTGATATAGCAGCTGCCCGCTCGGCGATTTACCAACAGGATCTTCGTCGTTACCATAGTCGCCGGGTCAGAACCAGAACTTTTCAAGAAGGAGATTTGGTGCTTCGCTCATCCAAGACCAGATCGATATGCACAAGCTATCCCCACCTTGGGAGGGACCTTTCGTGGTCAGCAAGAATCTGCATGTGGGTCGTATTATCTCGATCGATGTCCGAGAGCATAAAGACTCACGACGCCGAGGAGGAGACCAACAGCCGTGGAACATAGCTCATCTTCGCCTTATTATACCTAAGCCATCGGCTCTACTTATGTACATATTATGACAAAGGTATATATTATGAATAAAGTAATAAACCGGAGCCTCGGCTAAAGCGGGTATCTGCTCATTACATCATGCGTGGTTACATGGAGTTGTTCTATCTTAAAGCGCCTCCGGTTTACCCCCGAGTTTGCTTTTCAAAAGCTTTGTGATATCACTTGGGGCTTGGTCGTGTCCAACCAATGCAACACCTTTTGATAGGCGAAAGCCACCAGATCACTTGGGGACATGGTCAAGTCTGAACCAGTCCGCGGCACTTGATCGGCCTAAGGCCATAGAGTCACTTGGGGCTTGGTCGAACCCAACCATTGCCACGCCACTTGATCGGCATAATGCCACGGTTTCAGCTTGGGGACCTGGCTGACTTGAACCATGGCTACACCTTATAGGGAGCTTGGTCGTGTCCGACCATGGTAACACCATCGATCGCTCAAGAAAGCCTTATTTTTTACAAACGGTTTATCATTGCCTTTGCTTCCATGTTTGTCATAACTATTATTTGATTTTTGTTGCGTTTCTTAAACCGACAACATTTTTAAACCGGTTTCAAAACTGTCAGTTGATGAAAGTCGGTCAATTTTTTAATCCAGAGATAATTTCACCGGTTTGATGTTTTTTCTGTTAACATCCTATTATGGAGTAACAGGGGGCTTATCATGACCCGGCACGGTTTACGTGGTAAACCGGCATTATAAATAACAGGAGTTGTTTTCTCCTTTGACGGTAAGGGTTTATACAACCTCCGCTTCAACATTGGCTAAGCCAACCTTATGCCCAGCGATGGCAGGTATTTGGTATCATAAATTTCGATTATATACCTTAATATTTCATCTCACATGTATATGAACGTCACAAGCCAGCTGGCGGCATAAACCGCCGTGGCGGTTTAAGATTTTGTGACTGCAAGCAATATAAGATTGAAAGTTTCGGTCATTCAAGCAAGAGTATCAGCACCTATGCACGAAGGCATATTCAAAGCAAAAGTGTTGGCTATCCTATTACAAGGCAACATGGTGCCCAAATAAGATCATTGTTTCTTGGCGGAATGTAATGAAGCAGCTCTTCAAACCGGCTTCCGGTTCATGCTTGCTCGCCGCCCCGGTTTGATGGTTGTGGGTCGTCCTGCGCCGCTTCAGCTTCTTCATCTCTACCCAGCTGCTGGAAGTCAACAGTGGTCCAGTCGATTCCCATTAAAGCTTGAAAGACAGCCTCGTCATGGATCAGGGAAGTTGGGTCAATATCGAGCGTAAGTATGCTTACGGATCGGAGGGATCAGGTTCTCCGCTTCAGAATAGGTGCAGCCACTCACTTGTTCTCGATCGTCATCTCGAGCTTGATAATGCGACAAGTTGGCTTCTTCAGCTAATTGGCAAGCCGAGGGCGACTTGCCTGGTTTATCGCTCTCAAATCATCTTTGTTGAACTCGAGCCGCCTTCCTTCAGATCGATAGCCTCGAGCCGCTTCAACGGGATCGAATCGCACCCATGCTTTGGCCCAGATTAAAGGCGTTGATGGCGCCGGTTCGAGCAGCAGATTTCTTCAGCTCTTCAATCCGGCGGAAGCATGGACAACCTCCTAAGGGTATCTTGAATTAAGGAAGGTGCTGGATTGTTATGAGATGCGGTGGAGATGATCCGCTGCGCTCCAGTGTACAACTGCTCTATTAAGGTATAGGCAGCCTTCAATTTCTTCCGAACATCTGACCCCAAGTGACCAATGCGTGTGCCTACAGCATTGCAAGAGAAATCACAAACCGGACTTATCATAAGAAGGTCAAGATTATCATAGAAGCCAAAGGAAATTTACCGAAGATGGCAGTAGTCATGGAGTGCACTTGCCGCTTCACGCTGGTCAGCTCATCTACCACCGGTTTAAGGGCAGCCTCAGCATTTTCAACCTTTTTTGTTAAAGCAGACTTTTCAGTGTCCTAGCCGGCCTGCTCAGACTTGAACCACTCCTTGAGTTGCTCCATAGTAGTTAAAGCGGTTTTCAGTTCATCCTTGGCCTTGGAGGTTTCTGCTTGTTGAGATTTCAGATTTTCTTGAAGGTCATGGATTTGTGAGGCTTGTTGACGTATCTCACTCTGCAAAACAAAAAGGGAGCATGTTAAATATCGTCATTTCAAAGTCCCCAGTGCATAACCAGTTATACACTTGGCACTTGGGGGCTAATGCATATTTGATCTTCATCTATCAATAAAATCACAAAGTCCCAAGCTCAATACAAGTATTCAACTTGGCACTTGGGAGCTAATGGCTATTTGCTCGAACATGTTCTGATGCGGCGATATAAATACAGTCCCGGTTTAACTATGGTAAGTTGAACCGGCCCTTGGGGGCTACATCAGTGGATTCTGAAGCATTGAGTTTATATCAAAGTCCCGGTTTAACTATTCTAAGTTGAACCGGCCCTTGGGGACTAGGAGAGTTAACAAAAATTGAAATATTTAGGCGAGAAAAGAGCATGGAGGTTACCTCGAATTTCTCTTTCATCATCTTCACCAGCTTCATAGTCACGACTGGTATACAGCCGGTTCAAGTAGCCAGAATGAAGGTCTTGGGGGTTCAGAGCGGCATAAGTTGCCAGATCAACATCCCACTTGCCCTTGCTCATAGTGGCAAACTCTTCTTTGGCAGAATGTTTGGATAAAGCGACCGGATTACCCGTTCGCTGTGGCCAAAACCAGTAATTACGACGCCATCATCCTTGGGGTCACCGGTTTGACCAGGGCCGCCGGTTCGTCGCCAGTCGGATTGGACCGGTGGATTTTCAATCCGGGTCGGGCTTCCGGGCTGGTCAGCAGGAAGGGCGGTATTGACAGGCCTTTCTTCAGCAACAAAATCGTCATCTTGCTATGACGGATCATTGGGCGTGTCTTCACGATGGCCGCTTCAAGATTTGGGGCGCCGCCCGTTGAAGTAAGATTTCTTCGTCGGCCGCTTTATCCGCACGAGCCTTTTGCTCGCCTAGGCTTGGCCTGAAAAGGCACAACAACAGCTTAATACGGCATATACTACACAATGATGCAAGAGAAATAATATGAAAGGTATAACTTACCCAAGCACCGCTTTTAGCGGCGGCAAATGAGTGGTGATGACTCGCCAGATGAGGAGGGAAGTGACCGATAATCGGAATCGACGGATTAAGGGGTTGACGAAACCAGCCTGCTTTAGGATAAGCACTGACAAGCAAATTAGAGACCTCTGAACGATGTTTCCGAACCGGACTGTTCGGTAAACCGGTGGAGGTAACTACCTGGCCGCTGTGCCGAGTTGTGCGGCGAGCTTCATGTTGTTGAGCCTTCATAAGAAATTCGGGATCCAAGTAAGCAAGGGGATGAGAAAATTTAATTTTCCGGTTTGCCTGACGGTTTTTTAGTGAAGGCAAATGATTTGAGTCAGAGGATAGAATAGTTACCTCTACAACATCAGCATTACTAGTTTCAGCATCATCCTGACAAACATCATCATTAATTAGGCGTGTAAAAAGTAAGCCAAGCGAATCAAGTTCTACCTCAAGGTCTGGATTACCCACATCATCATCCGCAGCCGGATCAGAAGATGCAGTGGTTTTCCTCTTATGAGTGGTCTTCTTGACAGCTTTGGTCTTTTGCCTAAGTGGTTTTTCCGGTTTATCTGGCTTCTCTGGTTTCTCTTGTGGGCGTTTCTTGCTCCAGAATGGATCATCACCCTGGTTAAGCAGCAGTTGATGTTAAAAGTTATACCGGATGGCAATAATATATTCAGTAAAAATAATCGAAGTCTTACAGATGGCGGTTTGTTGGTAGCACAGAAGGGGAGCAGACCGGTCCGGGCACAGAGGTTTTCCGGTTCGTTCAACATCTTCTTCACCGCCTCGGTGACCTCATCATCGGTAAGCTGGATATTAATATGACGAAGGGGTTCATCAACACTACCAGTATACTCGCACATTAAACCGGAGCGATGGGAGAGGGGCAGTATGCTCCAAGATATCCAACAGCGCGCGAGGTCAATTTCGGTTAAACCGTTAGTCATGAAGGCTCTAAGCTTGGAGAGTTGAAGAGCATATTTACTTCTCTCACTGGCAGTTAATCTTTGCGGAAAGGGATGTGTGTTGTTGAGTCGCTTCGGACGAAAACCGGGCAAGGGATTCTCGTTGGCAGGCGAAGTGTCTTTGCAATAAAACCATGTTTGATTCCATTCCTTGGGGTGGCTGTGCAGTTTGACATGAGGATAAGTGACCTCCTTTCTTTTCTGAATCGCCACACCACCCAATTCCGTGTTAGGCCCGTCAGTGAATTCTGTGCGGCGGTTTAGATGGAAGCAGTCTCTAAACAGTTCAACTGTGGGTTCTTCTTGAAAGTATGCCTCACAGAGCACTTGGAAGTGGCAGATATTGGTAACAGAATTGGGGCCTGTATCTTGTGGACGGAGTTGAAAATTGGCTAGCACATCTCGATAAAATTTTGAACCGGCGGATTGAAACCCCGGCAAGGTGATCTGCGAAAACTACAACCTCTCCTTCTTGAGGTGTGGGTGGACATTCTTTGCCAGGAACCCTCCAATGGATACTATTTTTACTGGGTAAAGCGCCAGTCAGGACTAGGTTGTTTAATTGAGTTTCGGTGACACGGGAAGGAGCCCAGTTGCACTCATACACTTCTTTGGCCATCTACAAAAAATATATAAATCCGGTTCAAAAAATGTGTTGGGACAAAGAGAGAACCGGTGTACAATGCTAAATCGGAGACAAATACGTCTAAATCGGAGTTCTATGAAGTGACAGTGTCCGGTTAAGGAGTTCTGGCGGTTCAACAAGGGGACTAATGGTGTATACCGGTTTATCTAATTTTTCTATGTTAAGTTAAACCGCCTGGTCTAAGGTTTAAAGATTGAAAACAATTGAAGTTGCGAACGGCTAAGTGTGCAGAAACAAGTTTCACAAGATTTCTCTACAACGAAGGATCCGCCGATCGTAAAAGAAGAAAAATATCCAAAAAGGAAGACAGCAGAGCAGTATTGATGCAATGAGCAGAGATGATGTGCGAGATCCATGGACGCACGCATGAGACTATAGGCGGATGTTAAAAGCTACTACTAATCAGTGCAAGGTGTCACAGATATATCGAAGAGTATGGTATGAGCAGGAACAGTTCATGAAGCACGGCAAGAACAGGAAACCCTAGAACGGATCTAGGTCAAAAGGGAACCGAGGACCTACCTGAGTTGAGGAGATGCGGAAGAATCTGCGTTTCTCTGGTGCGTTTAGGTCGATGCAGTGGCCCAAGACGGTGCAGAGGTCGACGGCGGCGGCGTAGCTCCGAGGCTAGCAACGCGAGGAAGACGAAGAGAAAGGACAGAGGGGAGAAAAGGAATGACCCTTTGGTCCTATTTATAAGGCAAGATACCTGTGTCAGGCGCGGGAATCAAGGAGCCACAAACCTAGGAAGCGGAGCTGTCGCCTCGATTATTGTGGATCTATTAAACAAAGAAGATATCGTGAATGCTATCTTTATAAGGACGTCATGCCGGTTTACAACAACCGGAGAAGGTGACAACACGGCGGTTCAACGATTTCAAGAAGGTATTGAAGATGAAGGTTTTTTATCAAGGATTGACATGAACCTGTTCAAATCAATCTGGGGCCTAATGTTGGGGATATTACTATCGGGCGTAAACCGCCTATCTGGGCCGGGTTAACTTCATCGAGAGTTCAACGTGTAAAAGCCCAAGAGGCATGAAAGTAAGGGCCCAAGACCAGTAGTCGGTTTAGAACTCAGTAGCCGTAAACCGCCCGATATGTAAACTTGTATTGTAAGTTAGAATAGAGAGAGACCAACCCGGATACGAATATGAACCGGAGATTGGGACTCTTCAACCGACAGGCGCCACCCGTGTATATAAGGGGACGACCCGGGGCGGTTCAAGGAGAGACAACAAGAACTCGAGGCCTAGGCGAAGCTTATTTTCTCCCTAGTCATCGAGACCACATCAATCCCATCACAAACTAGACGTAGGCTTTTACCTTCATCGAAGGGGCCGAACTAGTATAACTCTTGTGTCTTTGCGTCCGCTTTAACCCCTTCAAGTTAACCCGTAGCGATGGCTCCACGACTAAGTCCTTTCATGAGGACATCTGCCGTGACAAAACCACGACAACTTCTGTGCAGCAATGAGGATAATCCTTAGATCACGGATCCAATCCGCATCATTGCTACTAACATCTTTCAACTTAGTTTTCTCTAGGAACATATCAGAAATAAAACAGGGAGCTAAACGCAAGCTATTGATCTACAACATAGATATGCTAATACTAGGACTAAGTTCATGATAAATTAAAGTTCAATTAATCATATTACTTAAGAACTCCCACTTAGATAGACATCCCTTGAATCATCTAAGTGATCACGTGATCCAAATCAACTAAACCATGTCCGGTCATCACGTGAGATGGAGTAGTTTCAATGGTGAACATCACTATGTTGATCATATCTACTATATGATTCACGCCGACCTTTTGGTCTCAAAGTGTTCCGAGGCCATATCTGTTATATGCTAGGCTCGCCAAGTTTAACTCTGAGTATTCGCGTGTGCAGCTGTTTTGCACCCGTTGTATTTGAACGTAGAGCCTATCACACCCGATCATCACGTGGTGTCTCAAAGACGAAGAACTTTCGAACGGTGCATACTGTGGAGAACACTTATACCTTGATAATTTAGTGAGAGATCATCTTATAATGCTACCGTCAATCAAAGCAAGATAAGATGTATAAAAGATAAACATCACATGCAATCAAAATATGTGACATGATATGGCCATAATCATCTTGCGCCTTTGATCTCCATCTCCAAAGTACCGTCATGATCTCCATCGTCACCGGCATGACACCATGATCTCTATCATCTTGATCTATATCAATGTGTCGTCACATGGTCGTCTCGCCAACTATTGCTCTTGCAACTATTGCTATCGCGTAGCGATAAAGTGAAGCAATTATTTGGCGCTTGCATCTTATGCAATAAAGAGACAACCATAAGGCTTCTGCCAGTTGTCGATAACTTCAACAAAACATGATCATCTCATACAACAACTTATATCTCATCACGTCTTGACCATATCACATCACAACATGCCCTGCAAAAACAAGTTAGACGTCCTCTACTTTGTTGTTGCAAGTTTTACGTGGCTGCTACGGGCTGAGCAAGAACCGTTCTTACCTACGCATCAAAACCAAAATGATAGTTTGTCAAGTTGGTGCTGTTTTAACCTTCGCAAGGACCGGGTGTAGCCACACTCGGTTCAACTAAAGTTGGAGAAATTGACACCCGCCAGCCACCTGTGTGCAAAGCACGTCGGTAGAACCAGTCTCGCGTAAGCGTACGCGTAATGTCGGTTCGGGCCGCTTAATCCAACAATACCGCCGAACCAAAGTATGACATGCTGGTAAGCAGTATGACTTATATCGCTCACAACTCACTTGTGTTCTACTCGTGCATATAACATCTACGCATAAAACCAGGCTCGGATGCCACTGTTGGGGAACGTAGTAATTTCAAAAAAATTCCTACGCACACGCAAGATCATGGTGATGCATAGCAACGAGAGGGAGAGTGTTGTCCACGCACTCGTGAGACCGAAGCTGAAGCGTTAGCACAACGCGTTTGATGTAGTCGTACGTCTTCATGATCCGACCGTTCAAGTACCGAATGCACGGCACCTCCGAGTTCAGCACACGTTCAGCCCGATGACGTCCCTCGAACTCCGATCCAGCCGAGTGTTGAGGGAGAGTTTCACAACCGACGGCGTGGTGACGATGATGATATTCTACGACGCAGGCTTCGCCTAAGCACCGCTATAGTATTATCGAGGTGGACTATGGTGGAGGGGGCACCGACACGGCTAAAAGATCAAACGATCAATTGTTGTGTCTCAAGGGTGCCCCCTCCCGTATATAAAGGAGTGGAGGAGGGGAGGGCGGCCCTCTCTATGGCGCGCCTAGAGGAGTCCTACTCCCACCGGAGTAGGATTCCCTTCCAAGTAGTAGGAGTAGGAGTCAAGGAAAGGGAGAGAGAGAGAAGGAAGTAGAGGCGCCCCCCCCTAGTCCAATTCGGACTAGGCCTTGGGGGGCGCAACCTCTCCTCTCTCTTTCCCCTAAAGCCCAATAAGGCCCATATACTCCCCGGCGAATTCCCGTAACTCTCCGGTACTCCGAAAAATACCCGAATCACTCGGAACCTTTCCGATGTCTGAATATAGTCGTCCAATATATCGATATTTACATCTCGACCATTTCGAGACTCCTCGTCATGTCCCCGATCTCATCCGAGACTCTGAACTACCTTCGGTACATCAAAACACATCAACTCATAATATAACCGTCATCAAACTTTAAGCGTGCGGACCCTACGGGTTCGCGGACTATGTAGACATGACCGAGACACGTCTCCGGTCAATAACCAAAAGTGGAACCTGGATGCTCATATTGGCTCCCACATATTCTATGAAGATCTTTATCGGTCAGACCGCATAACAACATACATTGTTCCCTTTGTCATCGGTATGTTACTTGCCCGAGATTCGATCGTCGGTATCTCAATACCTAGTTCAATCTCGTTACCGGCAAGTCTCTTTACTCGTTCCGTAATACATCATCCTGCAACTAACTCATTAGTTGCAATGCTTGCAAGGCTTATAGTGATGTGCATTACCGAGTGGGCCCAGAGATACCTCTCCGACAATCGGAGTGACAAATCCTAATCTCGAAATACGCCAACCCAACAAGTACCTTCGGAGACACCTGTAGAGCACCTTTATAATCACCCAGTTACGTTGTGACGTTTGGTAGCACATAAAGTGTTCCTCCAGTAAACGGGAGTTGCATAATCTCATAGTCATAGGAACATGTATAAGTCATGAAGAAAGCAATAACAGAATACTAAACGATCGTGTGATAAGCTAACGGAATGGGTCAAGTCAATCACATCATTCTCCTAATGATGTGACCCCATTAATCAAATGAAAACTCATGTCTATGGCTAGGAAACATAACCATCTTTGATCAACGAGCTAGTCAAGTAGAGGCATGCTAGTGACACTCTATTTGTCTATGTACTCACACATGTATTATGTTTACGATTAATACAATTCTAGCATGAATAATAAACATTTATCATGATATAAGGAAATAAATAATAACTTTATTATTGCCTCTAGGGCATATTTCCTTCACTGACTACCTCCTGTCACTCTATGAACAATCCAGGCACACCAAAACGGATGTTTATTTGAAGTTTTTAGAGGTGGCACATGCAAATTTACTTAGAGCGGCAGGGTTATACCGCATATAGGTAGGTATGGTGGACTCATCTGGAATAACTTGGGTTTTAGGATTTTGATACACAAGCAGTATTTCCGTTTAGTACAGACGAAGGCTAGCAAGTAGGTTGAGAAGCGGCCAGCTAGAGAGCGAAAATGGTCATGAACATGCATTATGCATAAGTAACATTGGATACTAGCATGAGTAGGATATAAACACCATGAACATATATATCATAGAGGCTATGTTGGTTTTGATTCAACTACATGCATGAACATGTGCCAAGTCAAGCCACTCGAACATTTAGAGGAGGATACCATATAATCATACTACATCACAATCATTTTAACGCAATGTTGACTTCCAAGATAAATCATTATCCACTCCTAGCTACTTAAGCATGGCATGAGAAACTATAATCTCTAATTGTCATTGCAAACATGTTTGATCATAACAGGCTGAATCATGGATACTAGGTTAAACATATTTACAAAAACAGAACAAGTTGAGTTCATACCCGTTTCTCTCTACCATGGCCAGTTCACCAAATATCATCATTATTGCCTTTCACTTGCACGACCGAACGATATGAAAATGATAATAGTGCAAGAGTGCCGTGGACTAAGCTGGAATCTGCAAATATTTTATTCAAGAGGAGAAGACAAGGCAATTTGAGCTCTTTGTTAGATCAACAATAATGCATATGAGAGCCACTCAACATTTTCATCGCGGCCTTCTCCTCGGTATGACTCAATAAAAGGAAAAGAAATTCAGAGAAACACACTGAAATATTTTTGGAGTTTTTAGTTTTTTCTTGAATAAGCAAATTAAAGAAAGGAAAACAAAAACGAGAAAAAACTATTTACACGGGAAATCTCCCAACAAGAAAAAGAAGAACAAGGAAATATTTTTGGGTGTTCTTTTAATACTACAACTAACTAAACTAGAAAGAAAAACCGACAACTGGAATGAAATGTATAAACATGAAAGTAATGTCGGTGGGCATACGTACTCCCCCAAGCTTAGGCTTTTGGCCTAGCTTGGTAATCACCACTCGAAGTAGCCATCAGGTCCCACGTTGAAGTGTTGTGGAGCGGGCACCTGAGCGTCCCACTCTTGAGGCTCCTCCTCTGCTGCCACCTGGTTGTTCCGGTAGGCGAAAATGTCCTCAGGCATGATCCTGTATCCGCCACTGGCAATAGAATCAAACAAGGCACTGAAAGCCAGGTTGTAAGGAATATCAATAGTAGTGTTCTCGCCATCAATGGATTGATGATGTGCCATAGCCTGGCAATCTAAGTAAACCTTGGGCAAGGGATAATCATGGTGGCGTATCTGAACGTTAAAGTGACTCGCTAAGCGAGTAGCATAAATACCGCCATGAAATTTTCCCTTGGACCTATTAAGGTGAAGGCGACGTGCCACAATAGCTCCTAATCTATAAGTGTTATCGCCGAAAAGCGCACGACATAAGACAGTGAAATTGGGGGCACTAAGTGCACCAGCCTTCTCTCTAACAAGCAAACACTTCGCCATAAACAGAGTAAAATAATGCACAAAATGAAAATGCAAGCTAGTGGCGGTGACACTCGACACCCCTCTCTCATCTCCCACTGACAGAGTACGATAAAATCCCTCAAATTCTGCAGGCCTAGGCTCCCTTATTTCTCAGTCAGAAGGGATCAGCATATATTACAAAATTCAGTAAGTGGTATCTGACGGGGGTCATCATATAAATTAAACTGCATCTCAGGGGGGTTATTCCTACTCAGAAAATGGAAACTTTGCACAAAGGAATTTGTGAGGATATGATATTGTTCACACTCAGCTGCGATGAAGTCGGTGAGCCCAACATTTGCAACAAATTGTGCAAACTCGTGACAGATTCCAGCTCCATCCATGAAGGGGTTGTGAGGCCATTTGCACGGCCGCACCTCCGCCATTCTCTGGGTTTGGAGATCATTGTCCGATGACTCCCCAATAACCCCCTTGGAGTTCTTCTTGGTAGCAAACTCCCTAAATAAAGTCATCTTTTTCCTATCAACAAAATTCTGAAATTTTTAGTCCACAAAAATTTATCAACAAAACTTCACAATATTGATAACAACTACTCATAGGGATGCATGGAGGCCATAACAAGCATTCAAAATACTTAGAACTCTAAGAATTCAACATGCAAGCTCATCTACAGCCGCACCAAGAGTAGCTAATTATTCAAAATATAAACCACTAAAGCAAAAACTAATTGGACCAATGGAGGAGTCACATACCAAGTAGAAATCCCCCAAAGCAGTTTCGGAAATGGAGCTTCGAGCAAAGAGATCGAAATCCACGGGTTTGAGAGCAAGAACATGAGAGAGAGAGCAATGGTGAATTTTTTCAGGAGGTAGGTGATGACATGGGCTAAAGAGATAAGTGAGGGGGCCCACGTGGGGACCACAAACCCACCAGGGCGTGCCCAGGTGGGTTGTGCCCACCTGGTGCACCCCCCTTTGATGTTATTTGCATAAAAAATTCTTAAATATTCAGAAAAAATCGTATTAAATTTGCAGGGCATTCTGAGAACTTTTATTTTTGGGTCATTTTTTATTAGACGGGAAATTCAGAAAACAGATAAAACATGGCAATTTATTTTATTTAACTAAGAAAAACAAAAAATAAAAGTAAGGACAGAAGGTAGTGCTCACTAAATTCATCAACTTCATACCTCTCAAAAATGATCCATTAATAAGGTTGATCAAGTCTTATTAACAACCACTTTCGATTAGCATGAAACCGAAGAACTTTTGTAAAACACTAAGTTACCTCAACGGGGATATGCATGTTCCCAACAATAAGCATTTCATATTTCTTTTTGGCAGCAGGTAGAGGTAGTTGAAAACTTCCGATAGTGAGTGTGGGAGATTTTTCAATAACATTAACACCATTTACTTGGAATTGTTTCTTCGGAAAGTGCACCGTATGCTCATTACCATTAATATGAAAAGTGATCTTGCTTTTATTGCAATCAATAACAGCCCTTGCATTATTCAAGAAGGGTCTACCAAGGATAATCGACATGTTGTCTTCCTTGGGAATCTCAAGTATAGCAAAGTCAGTTAAGATAGTAACATTTGCAACAACAACGGGCACATCCTTACAAATACCGATAGGTATGGCAGTGGATTTATCAGCCATTTGCAAAGATATTTCGGTAGGTGTGAGGTTATTCAAATCAAGTCTTTTATATAAAGAGAAAGGCATAACACTAACACCAACTCCCGAATCACACAAAGCAGTTTTCACATAATTTCTTTTTATGGAGCAAGGTATTGTTGGTATTCCCAGATCTCCAAGTTTTTTGGGCACTCCATCCTTAAAAGAATAATTAGCGAGCATTGTGGAGATTTCAGCTTTCGGTAATTTTATTTTATTAGTGATGATGTCTTTCATGTACTTTGCATAAGGGGCCATCTTTAAAATATTAGTGAAGCGAGTGCGCAAAAAGACTAGCCTAAGCATTTCAGCAAGGCGTTCAAATTCTTCATCATCCTTTTTCTTAGTTGATTTAGGTGGAAAGGGCATGGGTTTTTGAACCCATGGTTCTCTTTCCTTACCATGTTTTCTAGCAACAAAGTCTCTTTTATCATATGTTTTATTTTTAGGTTGTGGGTTATCAATATCAACAGCTGGTTCTATTTCAATATCATTATCTGGTTCTTTATTATTTGTTTGAGTGTCTTCATGAACCTCATCATTATCTTTTTCATTGTCAGTAGGTGAGTGTTCATTACCAGATTGATTTTCAACATCAGAAATAGATACACCATTATCATTTTCAGGAGGTTTTTCTATTTCAGGTTCACTAGAGGCATGCATAGTCCTATCGTTTTTCTTCTTCTTCTTAGAAGGACTAGCTGCACCGATAACCCACAAGTATAGGGGATCGCAACAGTTTTCGAGGGTAGAGTACTCAACCCAAATTTATAGATTCGACATAAGGGGAGCCAAAGAATATTTGAAGGTATTAGCAGTTGAGTTGTCAATTGAACCACATCTGGAGATTAATTATCTACAACAAGCGATCAGTAGCAAAGTAATATGATAGTTTTGATAATACTAGTGGAAACAATGGTAACGGTAACAGTGATAGCAGTAGTTTTGTAGCAAGTGCAACAGTAACGATAGCAGTAGTAACTTAGCAAGAACAATATAAGATAAATCCGTAGGCATTGGATCATTAATTTGTTGGATGATATTCATCATATGACTGTCATAACCTAGGGCGATACGGCACTAGCTCCAGTTCATAATGTAATGTAGGCATGTATTCCGTAAATAGTCATACGTGCTTATGGAAAGAACTTGCATGTCATCTTTTTTCCTACCCTCCCGTGGCAGCGGGGTCTAATTGGAAACTAAGGGATATTAAGGCCTCCTTTTAATAGAGAACCAGAACAAAGCATTAACACACGGTGAATACATGAACTCCTCAAACTACAGTCATCACCGGGAGTGGTCCCGACTGTTGTCACTCCGGGGTTGCCGGAGCATAACACGTAGTAGGTGACTATAACTTGCAAGATCGTATCTAGAACATGGATATAATGGTGATAACATAAACGGTTTAGATCTGAAATCATGGCACCCGGGCCCAAAGTGACAAGCATTAAGCATGGCAAAGTCATAGCAACATCAATCTTAGAACATAGTGGATACTAGGGATCAAGCCCTAACAAAACTAACTAGATTACATGATGAATCTCATCCAACTCTTCACCGACCAGCGAGCCTATGAAGGAATTACTCAGTCCTGGTGGGGAGCATCATGGAATTGGCAATGGAGAAGGGTTGGTGATGACAAAGAACGAAGATCCCCCTCTCTCCAGAGCCCCAAACAGACTCCAGATCTGGCCTCCCGGTCTCGTGGATCGTGATAATTCTTTCTCCCTGATTTTTTTCCTGAAAATATAGGATTTTATAGCGTCGGTTTCAGGGTCTGCAGGGCCACCAGGTGGGGTCAACCCACCTTGGCGCGCCTGGGAGGGCTGGCACGCCTTGGTGGGTTGTGCCCACCCAGGTGCCCCCCTCCGGTGGCTCTTGGCTCCAGAAATTCTCTTTATTGATAAAAAAATCCTTGCAAAGTTTCGTTCCATTCTGAGAACTTTTATTTCTGCACAAAAACAACACCATGGTAGTTCTGCTGAAAACAACGTCAGCCCGGAGTTACTTTCATTCAAATCATGCAAATTAGAGTCGAAAACAAGAGGAAAAGCGTTAGGAAAAGTAGATACGCTGGAGATGTATCATGCACCAGTGTTAATTCTTTGTGATTCTTGTTCAATTCTTCTTGGGTGCCCCTCAGGATATAGTGGTTCCTAAGTCATTCTACCTCCTCTAGTCAGTACTCTAACGTCATGATCATTGATATTATTGTTCATTTCATCAAGCAATTCTTTTTGAGATTTGGCAACTTGTTCTAATTGAGTAAAGAATTATCAAACATCATTGGTATGCTTTCCTACACCTCTAACATCATTATCAATTCATTTCATCAAGCAATTCACCATAGAGGCATGCTTTCCTACACCTCTAACATCATTGGTAATTCTAAATAACAAGTCACTCAAGCGAGCAATCATATCAGAATTGTGTTTCAACTGTTTCATAACATTTGCATTTAAGTGATCTTGCTTCTTAATATAATTATAAAACTCATATAAGCATTGACTACGATGTTTATTATAAGGGATGTCACCTTCATTGAACGTGAATAAAGAATTTAACTCTACCACCCGTGATGGTGGTGGTGTGTTGAGGCCACAAATTTCTTCGATAGGTGGTAAATTTTTAACATCCTCTGCTTTAATACCTTTTTCCTTCATAGATTTCTTTGCCTCTTGCATATCTTCGGTCATGAACTCCTCAAACTACGGTCATCACAGGAAAGTATCGGGACTTCGGTCACTCCGAGGTTTGTGGATCATAACACGAAATAGGTGACTATAACTTGCAAGATCAGATCTAGAACAGAGATATGATGGCGATAACATAAACGGTTCAGATATGAAATCATGGCACCCGGGCCCAAAGTGACAAGCATTAAGCATGGCAAAGTCATAGCAACATCAATCTCGAAACATAATGGATACTAGGGATCAAGCCCTAACAAAACTAACTCGATTACATGATGAATCTCATCCAACTCCTCACCGCCCAGCAAGCCTACGAAGGAATTACTCACTCCCAGTGGGGAGCATCATGGAATTAGCTATGGAGAAGGGTTGGTGATGACGAAGATCGAAGATCCGCCTCTCCGGAGCCCCAAACAGACTCCAGATCTGGCCTCTCGACGAAGAACAGGAGGTGGCAGCGGCTCTATCTCGTGAAATGCGATAATTATTTCTCCCTATTTTTCTCTCAGAAAATGTGAATTTATAGCATCGGAGATAGGGTCAGCGGGGCCACCAGGTGGTGACAACCCACCTGGGCGCTCCAGGAGGGGGCACGCCCTGATGGGTTGTGCCCACCCAGGTGCCCCCCTCCAGTGGTTCTTGGCTCCAGTAATTCTCTTTTATTATATAAAAAATCATCGCAAAGTTTCGTTCTAATCCGAGAACTTTTATTTCTGCACATAAACAACGCCATGGCACTTCTACTTAAAACAGCGTCAGTCCGGGTTACTTTCATTCAAATCATGCAAATTAGAGTCCAAAACAAGAGGAAAGCCGTTAGGAAAAGTAGATACAACGGAGACGTATCAGAGGGGAGCGCCACACATAACCACGAAAATTGTTTAGCCGTGTGTGGCGCCCCCTCCACCGTTTACACCCTCGGTCATATTTTCGTAGTGCTTAGGTGAAGCCCGACGGAGATATCATCACCGTCACCGTCACCACACCGTCGTGCTGCCGGAACTCATCCACTATCTCGCCATCTTGTTGGATCGAGAAGGCGAGGGCGTCACAGAGTTGAACGTGTGCTGAACGCGGAGGTGTCGTACGTTCGGTACTTGATTGGTTGGATTGCAAAGAAGTTCGATTACATCAACTGCGTTACTAAACGCTTCCGCTCATGGTCTACGAGGGTACGTAGACACACTGTCCCCTCTTTGCTATGCATCTCCATGGATAGATCTTGCATGTGCGTAGAATTTTTTTGTTTTCCATGCAACTTTTTCCAAAAGTGGCATCCGAGTCAGGTCTATGCGTAGATGATATGCACGAGTAGAACACAGGGAGTTGTGGGCGGTGATAGTCATACTGCTTACCACTAATGTTTACTATGCAACTTTATTCTTGTAGACACGTGTTGGGCTTCCAAGCGCAGAGTTTTGTAGGACAGTAGCAATTTTCCCTCAAGTGGATGACCTAAGATTTATCAATTTGTGGGAAGTGTAGGATGAAGATAGTCTCTCTCAAACAACCCTGCAACCAAATAATAAAAAGTCTCTTGTGTCCCCAACACACCAAATACAATGGTAATTTGTATAGGTGCACTAGTTCGGCGAAGAGATGGTGATAAAAGTGTAATATTGATGGTAGAAATATATATTTATAATCTGAATAAATAAAAACAGCAAGGTAGCAAATATTAAACGGGCACAAAAATGGTATTGCAATGCTTGAAAATGAGGCCTAGGGTCCGTACTTTCGCTACTGAAATCTCTCAACAGTACTAATATAATTGGATCATATAACCACCCCTCAAAGTGCGATGAAGAATCACTCCAAAGTTCCTATCTAGCGGAGAACATAAGAAGAAATTGTTTGTAGGGTACGAAACCACCTCAAAGCTATTCTTTCCAATCAGTCTGTTCTAGAGTTCATACTAAAATAACACAAAGCTATTATTTCCGTTCGATCTATCCTAGAGTTCATACTAAAATAACACCAAATCAAATTCATATTCATAATACTCAATCCAACACAAAGAACTTCAAATAGTGCCCCAAGATTTCTACCAGAGGAACAAAGACAAGAACGTGCATCAACCCCTATGCATAGATTACCCCAATGTCACCTCGGGAATCCGCGAGTTGACTGCCAAAACATATATCAAGTGAATCAATAAGATACCCCATTGTCACTGTGAGTATTCAATTGCAAGACATATATCAAGTGTTCTCAAATCCATAAAAGTATTGAATCCGATAACAATAAAATCTCAAAGGGAAAACTCAATTCATCACAACAAGATAGAGAGGGGAAAACACCATATGATTCGACTATATTAACAAAGCCCGCGATACATCAAGATCGTGACATCTCAAGAACACGAGAGAGAGAGAGAGAGAGAGATTAAACACATAGCTACTGGTACAAACCCTCAGCCCCGAGGGTTGACTACTCCCTCCTCATCGTGGTGGCCGTCGATATGATGAAGATGGCCACCGGAGATGATTCCCCCCTCCGGCAGGGTGCCGGAACGGGGTCTAGATTGGTTTTCGGTGGCTACAGAGCCTTGCGGTGGTGGAACTTCTCATCTAGGTTCACCCCGAGGGTTTTTGGAATATTTGGGAATTTATAGGGTAAAAAGGGGGTGCGGAGGCCACCGAGGTGGGCACAACCCACTGGCGTGCTGGGCCCCAGTGCGCCTCTGGTGGGTTGTGCTCCCTGGCACCCCCAGATGCTGCTCTGCCCATCAGAGTCTTCGTCCACAAAATTCCACAAAAGTTTCATGTGTTTGACTACGTGTGATATTGATTTCCTGTGATGTAAAAAACATGCAAAAAACAACAACTGGCACTTGGCACTATGTCAATAGGTTAGTACCAAAAAATGATATAATATGACTATAAAATGATTATAACACATCCAAGAATGATAATATAATAGCATCGAACAATCAAAATTTATAGACACGTTGGAGACCTATCAGGATCCCCAAGCTTAATTCCTGCTCGTTCTCGAATACGTAATTGATAAAAACAAAGTTTTTGATGTGGAATGCTGCCTAACATGTCATCTTATATTCTTTTCTTTATAGCATGGACATTTGTACTTTTATATGGTTCAAAGAAACAGTCTAGTTTTGACATGAGACTTAAATACTCAATCATATCAACAAGCAACCATGTCTTTCAAAATATCAACGCTAAAATATGTTATCCCTAGCCTATCATGCTCAATCATTGATCCATTCATGAAACACACTTGCATATTAGCTACACCCAATGCTCAAGTATGATCATAGTGCCCCCTAGTTGGTGCTTTATAAGAGAAGATGGCGACTCAAATTAAAAATAAAAATTGCATAAAATAAAAGTAAGGCCCTTCGCGGAGGGAAGTAGGGATTTGTAGAGGTTCCAGAGCTCAAAGCGAAAATTGAGAGATAAAAACATTTTGAGAGGCATACTTTTCCCACCAAAAGAAACGACTTAGAGCTCCCAAAGCTTTCCATGCTAGATATATCATAGGCAGTTCCCAAACAGAAAACAAAGTTTATTCCTTTTTCAACCATACTTTCACTTTCCATGGCTAGCTGTATCCACGGTTGCCCTCCATACCAACACTTTCCAAGGAATTTATTATTTGACAACATAAAGTAAATTCATTTTTCATTTCGGGACTGGGCATCCCTAATACCTTTGCCTTACTCTCGTGCAATGACAAGTGAATAAACACTCATCGTGAGAATAACACATCTAGCATGGAAAATATTGGCCACCCCTCACCGCCTCGCGAGTGGTACGAGCACACAAAAGAGAAATTTATTTTGAAAATTAGAGATGGCACATAAAAATTTGCTTAGAACGAAAAAAGAATACCGCATATTGGTAGGTATAGTGGACTCATGTGGCAAAACTAGTTTAAAGGATTTTGGATGCACAAGTAGTGATCATATATACTTAGTGCAAAATGAAGGCTAGCAAAAGATTGAGAAGCGACCAACCAAGAAATGAATAATCTCATAAGCGAGTATTAAGCATAATTAACACCGAATAATGCACCACAAGTAGGATATAATTTCATTGCATAAATATTGACTTTCGTGCTTGCATAGGGAATCACAAACCTTAACACCAATATTCTTACTAAAGCACAATTACTCATCAACATGACTCACATATCACATCATCATTTCTCAAAACTATCACAAGGAATCAAGTTTATTTTGTCCAATGATCTTCATGAAAGCTTTTATATGTTGCTTTTGATAAGCTCAAACAAATTTAAGTGAAGAACATGAGCATAATATTTATTTCTCTCAAATTAATTTAAGTGAAGCAAGAGAGAATTTCTTCAAAATTACTAAAGCACACCGTGCTCAAAAAGATATAAGTGAAGCACTAGAGCAGTTCCAAAGAAAAGAGCTTCGTTGACGGGATGTGAGTGCCGCTTACTTAGCCTCCCTGGCAACTATTTGAGGACTCTATTTTATTTAAAAACTTTCAGATCTAAGTACTTTATTAAAATAGCAAGCAAAAACAAAACAAAATGCAATTCCAAGAATAGCACACATCATGTGAAGAAGCAAAAATTTCGGCTCAACCGATACTAATCGATAATTGTTAAATAAGAAAGGTGGGATGCCTACCAGGGCATCCCCAAGCTTAGATGCTTGAGCCTCCTTGAAATATTATCTTGGGGTGCCTTGGGAATCCCCAAGCTTGATATTTAGTGTCTCCTTAATTCCTCTCATATCACAGTTTTCCTAAATCTCAAAAGCTTCATCCACACAAAACTCAACAAGAACTCATGAGATAAGTCAGTATAAACCAATGCAAAAACCTTATCACTCTCTACTGTAGCGGATCACTAAAACTATTATTCAACATTGCATACTAAATGCCTATGCATATTTAACACTCCTATCCTCAAATAGTATCATTAAACAAGCAAACATGTGCAAACAATGCAAACATAACAACAATCTGCCAAAACAGTACAGTCTGTAAAGAATGCAAGATTATCAATAATTACCTAACTACAGAAGTTATGAAAATTTACCACACTATAGAAAATTTATCAGAGCTTATTTTGCAAGAAGTTTCAACATTTTATCACATTCTGACTTTTCTAGGGAATTTTTGCAACATGGATAAACTTTCTGTTTTGAAACAGCAACATGTATACTTGCAAAATAAGCATGGCAAAGGCTATCATTGCCACTTCTATTGAAATAAAAGATGCAAAACATTGTTCTAAACAACAGCAAGCAACTCCTAACAAAATAAATTGACGCTCCGAGCAAAACACATATCATGTGACGAATGAAAACATAGCTCCAAGTGAGGTTACCGATAATGTTGGAGACGAAAGAGGGGATGCCTTCCGGGGCATCCCCAAGCTTAGTTGATTGTATCTTCCTTGAATATTATATTGGGGTGCCTTGGGAATCCCCAAGCTTAGGTTCTTGTCACTCCTTATTCTCCTCATATTGACATCTCACCCAAAACTTGAAAACTTCAATCACACAAAACTTTAACGGAACTTCGTGAGGTAGGTTAGTATGATAAAGAGCAAACCATTTCACCTTGGTACTGTCAAATACAAATTCATAATTGTTCTAACACAATTCCTACTGTAGCATATAATTTCCACAATTTATATTGAGCAATATAAGCCATGGAAACTAGAAACCAAGCAAACCATGCATTGAAAACAGAATCTGTCAAAAATAGAACAGTCTGTAGTAATCTGTACTCCAACCATACTTCTACTACTCCACAAATTATAAAAAAATTAGGACCACGTGAGAAATTTGTATATTAATCTTTCGCAAAAAGAATCAACTCAAAATCACTCTTCTGTTAAAAATGAGAATTATTTTCGTGAGTGTAAAAGTTTTTGTTTTTCAGCAAGATCAAATCAACTATCACCCAACATGATCCCAAAGGCTTTACTTGGCACTTTATTGAAACAAAAGCAATAAACCATGATCAACACAGTAGCATAATAATGTTAACACACAAAAACAGTAGGTAAAAGTGTTGGGTTGTCTCCCAACAAGCGCGTTTCTTTAATGCCTTTTAGCTAGGCATGATGATTCCGATGATGCTCACATAAAAGATAAGAATTGAAACATAAAGAGAGCATCATGAAACACATGGAAAGCACATTTAAGCCTAACCCACTTCCTATGCATAGCGATTATGTGAGCAAACAATTCATGGTAGCAAGAATCAACTAGCATAGGAAGGCAAAACAAGCGCAACTTCAAAACTTTCAACACATAGAGAGGAAACTTGATATTAATGCAATTCCTACAAGCATAAGTTCCCCCCTCATAATAATTTTCATTAGCAACATGAATAAATTCAACAATATAAATATCACATAAAACATTCTTTTCATGATGCACAAGCATAGAAATTTTATTACTCTCCACATAAGCAAACTTATTCTCATAAATAGTAGTGGGAGCAAACTCAACAAAATAACTATCATGGGATTGAAAATTAAAATCATGATGACAAGTTCCATGGTTATCATTATTCTTTATAGCATACATGTCATCACCATAATCATCATAGATAGAAACTTTGTTATCATAGTCAATTGAAACCTCTTTCGAAATAGTGGATTCATCATTAAATAAAGTCATGACCTCTCCAAATCCACTTTCATCATTATAATCATCATAAATAGGAGGCATGCAATCATTATAAAAAATTTGCACATCAAATCTCGGGGGACTAAAAATATCATCTTCATCAAACATAGCATCCCCAAGCTTGTAACTTTGCATATCATTAGCATCATGGATATTCAAAGAATTCATACTAACAACATTGCAATAATGATCATCATTTAAATATTTTGTGCCAAACATTTTATTGAATTCTTCTTCTAACAATTGAACACAATTTTCCGAACCATCATTTTCAAGAAAGATATTATAAAGATGATCAATAATATGATGCAACCTCAATTCCATTTTTTGTAGTTTTCTTTTATAAACCAAGCTAGTGATAAAACAAGAAACTAAAAGATTCAATTGCAAGATCTAAAGATACACCTTCAAGCAGTCACCTCCCCGGCAACGATGCCAGAAAAGAGCTTGATGTCTACTACGCACCTTTATTCTTGTAGACACGTGTTGGGCCTCCAAGGGCAGAGTTCTATAGGACAGTAGCAATTTTCCCTCAAGTGGATGGCCTAAGGTTTATCAATCCGTGGGAGGTGTAGGATGAAGATGGTCTCTCTCAAACAACCCTGAAACCAAATAATAAAAAGTATCTTGTGTCCCCAACACACCAAATACAATGGTAATTTGTATAGGTGCACTAGTTCGTCGAAGAGATGGTGATAAAAGTGTAATATTGATGGTAGAAATATACTTTTATAATCTGAATAAATAAAAACAGCAAGGTAGCAAATATTAAACGGGCACAAAAATGGTATTGCAATGCTTGAAAATGAGGCCTAGGGTCCGTACTTTCGCTAGTGCAATCACTCAACAGTGCTAATATAATTTGATCATATAACCACCCCTCAAAGTGCGATGAAGAATCACTCCAAAGTTCCTATCTAGCGGAGAACATAAGAAGAAATTGTTTGTAGGGTACGAAACCACCTCAAAGCTATTCTTTCCGATCAATCTATTCTAGAGTTCTTACTAAAATAACACAAAGCTATTCTTTCAGTTCGATCTATCCTAGAGTTCGTACTAAAATAACACCAAAGCAAATTCATGTTCATAATACTCAATCCAACACAAAGAACTTCAAATAGTGCCCCAAGATTTCTACCGGAGAAACAAAGACAAGAACGTGCATCAACCCCTATGCATAGATTACCCAAATGTCACCTCGGGAATCCGCGAGTTGGGTGCCAAAACATATATCAAGTGAATCAATACGATACCCCATTGTCACCACGAGTATTCAATTGCAGGACATATATCAAGTGTTGTCAAATCCATAAAAGTATTCAATCCGATAACAACGAAATCTCAAAGGAAAACTCAATTCATCACAACAAGATAGAGAGGGGAAAACATCATATGATCCAACTATATTAACAAAGCCCGCAATACATCAAGATCATGACATCTCAAGAACACGAAAGAGAGAGATTAAACACATAGTTATTGGTACAAACCCTCAGCCCCGAGGGTGGACTACTTCCTCCTCATCATGGTGGCTGCCGGGATGATGAAGATGGCCACCGGAGATGATTCCCCCCTCCGGCAGGGTACCGGAACGGGGTCTAGATTGGTTTTCGATGGCTATAGAGCCTTGCGGCGGCGAAACTTCTAATCTAGGTTCACCCCGAGGGTTTTTGGAATATTTGGGAATTTATAGGGTAAAGAGAGGGTGCGGTAGGCCATCGAGGTGGGCACAACCCATCTGGGAGCGCCTGGGCCCCCAGGCGCGCCCTGGTGGGTTGTGCCCCCCTTGGGGCACCCCCCAGGTGCTACTCTGGCCCATCAGGAGTCTTCTGGTCCATAAAAATTACACAAAAAGTTTCGCGGTGTTTGGACTCCGTTTGATATTGATTTCATGCGATGTAAAAAACATGCAAAAAACAGGAACTGGCACTTGGCACTATGTCAATAGGTTAGTACCAAAAAATGATATAAAATGATTATAAAACATCCAAGAATGATAATATAATAGCATGGAAAAATGAAAAATTATAGATACGTTGGAGACGTATCAACCACCAACGTCTTATTTTGATTCTGCGATATTGTGGGATGAAGCGGCCCAGACCAACCTTACATGTCCACACACATGAGACCGGTTCCACCGACTGACATGCAACTAGTTTTGCATAAAGGTGGCTGGCGGGTGTCTGTTTCTCCTACTTTAGTTGAATCAAATTTTACTACGACCGGTCCTTGAAGAAGGTTAAAATAGCAAACTTGATGAATCACTGTTGTGGTTTTTGCGTAGGTAAGAACGGTTCTTGCTAGAAGCCCGTAGCAGCCACGTAAAACTTGCAACAACAAACTAGAGGACATCTAACTTGTTTTTGCAGGGCATGTTGTGATGCGATATGGTCAAGATATGATGTGATATATGTTGATGTATGAGATGATCATGTTTTGTAATATCGACAATCGGCAGGAGCCTTAGGGTTGTCTCTTTATTGTATTAAGTGCAAACGCCATGTAATTGCTTTACTTTATCGCTATGTGTTAGCAATAGTTGTAGAAGCAATAGTTGGCGAGACGACCCCGACGCAACGAAGGAGATCAAGGTGTCGAGCCAGTGACGATGGAGATCACGACGATGCTTTGGAGATGGAGATCAAAAGCACAAGATGATGATGGCCATATCATGCCACATATTTTGATTGCATGTGATGTTTATCTTTTATGCATCTTATTTTGCTTAGAACGGCGGTAGCATTATAAGATGATCCCTTCACTAAATTTCAAGGTAAAAGTGTTCTCCCCAAGTATGCACTGTTGCCAAAGTTCGTCGTTTCAAAGCGCCTCGTGATGATCGGGTGTGATAGACTCTACGTTCTCATACAACGGGTGTAAGACAATTTTGCACATCCAGAATACTTGGGTTAAACTTGACGAGCCTAGCATGTACATACATGGTCTCGGAACACTGGAGACCAAAAGGTCGAACATGAATCATATAGTAGATATGATCAACATAGAGATGTTCATCATTGATGACTACCCCATCTCACGTGATGATGGGACATGGGTTAGTTGATTTGGATCATGTACCACTTAGATAACTTGAGGGATATTTATTTAAGTGGGAGTTCATTTGTAATTTGATTAATTGAACTTAATTTATCATGAACTTACTCTTATAGTTTTGCCTATCTATGTTGTAGATCAATGGCCCGAGCTACCGTTCCCCTGAATTTTAATGTGTTCCTAGAGAAGGCTAAGTTGAAAGATGATGGTAGCAACTACACGGACTGGGTCCGTAACTTGAGGATTATCCTCATTGCTGTAAAGAAGAATTATGTCCTTGATGCACCGCTAGGTGACAAACCTGCTGTAGGAGCTGATGCAGATGTTATAAACGTCTGGCAGGCTCGATCTGATGACTACTCGATAGTTCAGTGTGCCATGCTTTACGGCTTAGAACCGGGACTTCAAAGACGTTTTGAACGTCATGGAGCATATGAGATATTCCAAGAGTTGAAGTTAATATTTCAAGAAAATGCCCGGGTTGAGAGATACGAAGTCTCCAACAAGTTATATAGCTGTAAGATGGAGGAGAAAAGTTCTGTCAGTGAACACATACTCAAAATGTCTGGGTATCATAACCACTTGACTCAGCTAGGAGTTGATCTTCCAGTTGATAGTCTTATTGACAGAGTTCTACAATCACTGCCACCAAGCTACAAAGGCCTCGTGATGAACTATAATATGCAAGGGATGAATAAAATGATTCCTGAGCTCTTCGCAATGCTTAAGGCCGCGAAGGTATAAATCGGGAAGGAGCATCAAGTGTTGATGGTTAACACGACCAGTAGTTTCAAGAAAAAGGGCAAGGGAAAGAAAGGGAACTTCAAAAACAATGGCAAGCAAGTTGCCACTCCTGGGAAGAAGCCCAAAGCTGGACCCAAGCATGAAACTGAGTGCTTCTACTGCAAAGGGAATGTTCACTGGAAGCGGAACTGCCCCAAATACTTAGCGGATAAGAAGGATGGCAAAGTAAACAAAGGTATATTTGATATACATGTTATTGATGTGTACCTTACTAATGCTCGTAGTAGCGCCTGGGTATTTGATACTGGTTCGGTTGCTCATAGATTGGCTAAGGACGAGGTGACGATGTGCGTCGGGAATGGGTCCAAGGTTGATCTGATCGCCGTCAGCATGCTACCTATACATCTACATTCGGGATTATTTTTAGACCTCAATAATTGTTATTTGGTGCCAGCGTTGAGCATGAACATTATATCTGGATCTTGTTTATTGCGAGACAGTTATTCATTTAAATCGGAGAATAATGGTTGTTCTATTTATATCAGTAATATCTTTTATGGTCATGCACCCTTGATGAATGGTCTATTCTTGTTGAATCTCGATCGCAGTGATACATATATTCATAATATTGATGCCAAAAGATGCAAAGTTCATAATGATAGTGCAACATACTTGTGGCACTGCCGTTTAGGTCATATTGGTGTAAAGCGCATGAAGAAACTCCATGCAGATGGACTTTTGGAATCACTTGATTATGAATCATTTGATACTTGCGAACCATGCCTCATGGGCAAGATGACTAAAACTCCGTTCTCCGAAACTATGGAGCGAGCTAATGACTTATTGGAAATATTACATACCGATGTATACAGTCCAATGAGTGTTGAAGTACGCGGCGATTATCGTTATTTTCCGACCTTCACAAATGATTTGAGTAGGTATGGGTATATCGACT
Source organism: Aegilops longissima (assembly GCA_021605205.1). NCBI lineage: Eukaryota > Viridiplantae > Streptophyta > Magnoliopsida > Poales > Poaceae > Aegilops > Aegilops longissima. The sequence continues at coordinate 575,644,799 of CM038677.1, forward strand.
TGATGAAACACAAGTCTGAAACATTTGAAAAGTTCAAAAAATTTCAGAGTGAAGTGGAGAATCATCGTAACAAGAAAATAAAGTTTCTACAATCTGATCGCGGAGGCGAATATTTGAGTTACGAGTTTGGCCTTCATTTAAAGCAATGTGGAATTTTTTCACAACTCACGCCACGTGGAACACCACAGTGTAATGGTGTGTCCGAACGTCGTAACCATACTTTATTAGATATGGTGCGTTATATGATGTCTCTTACCGATTTACCACTATCATTTTGGGGTTATGCATTAGAGAAAGCTGCATTCACGTCAAATAGGACACCGTCTAAATCCGTTGAGACGACACCGTATGAACTGTGGCTTGGCAAGAAACCTAAGCTATTGCTTCTTAAAGTTTAGGGATGCGATGCTTATGTCAAAAGGCTACAGCCTCATAAGCTCGAACCTAAATCAGAGAAGTGCGTCTTCATAGGATACCCTAAGGAAACTATTGGGTACACCTTCTACCACAGATCCGGAGGCAAGATCTTTGTTGCTAAGAATGGATCCTTTCTAGAGGAGTTTCTCTCGAAAGAAGTGAGTGGGAGGAAAGTAGAACTTGATGAGGTAATTGTACCTTCTCTCGAATTGGAAAGTAGCACATCACAGAAAACCGTTCCCGTGATGCCTACACCAACAAGAGAGGAAGCAAATGATAATGATCATGAAACTTTAGATCAAGTTACTATTGAACCTCGCAGGTCGACCAAAGCACGATCCACACCAGAGTGGTATTGTGATCCTGTCCTGGAAGTTATGTTATTATACCATGGCGAACCTACGAACTATGAAGAAGCTATTATGAGCCCAGATTCTGATAAATGGCTCGAGGCCATGAAATCTGAGATAGGATCCATGTATGAGAACAAAGTATGGACTTTGGTGAACTTGCTCGATGATTGGCAAGCCATTGAGAATAAACGGATCTTCAAGAAGAAGACTGACGCTGATGGTAATGTTACTATCTACAAAGCTCGACTTGTCACAAAAGGTTTTTGAAAATTTCAAGGAGTTGACTAGGATGAGACTTTCTCACCCGTAGCGATGCTTTAAGTCTGTCCGAATCATGTTAGCAATTGCCACATTTTATGATTATGAAATCTGGCAAATGGACGTCAAAACTGCATTCATTAAAGGATTTCTTAAAGAAGAGTTGTTGTCGGTGCTCTGGGAACGGGAGTCCCAAGACTTGCCTGCCTGCGGCCCACGGCGTGGCCAAGCAGCAGGCCGTACGGACCATCTTCGTCAACAAGGCACCCAAGACCCTCGTGAGGGTCCAAGCCTCGCGAGGCGGACGACGCAATACCTCCTCTGGAGTGGCCTAGCCAGGCAGGCTCACGAGGAGTGGAGATATCAAGGCGGGGCAAACCTCATGAGGCTCTCGTGACGTGAGCCATGACGAATGGTGCCAGGCGGGTGCCAGGCGGGCGCCGGTGCGCGCAACATCCTTATTTCTTCTTTGGTGCTAAGGAGGCAAGCGCAGGCGAGGAGTACCGACGCATCAGGAAAAGGTTGCCATATTGGTGCAACGAGACCAAGACCAGGAGGACGGCCATGCGGAGGTCATCGTGGAGCCCAAGGCGGCGTCACCCCAGAGCTTTTCGCAGGCGAAGACTGCTTTTGTCAGGATAGCTTGTACTAGTTGTCCCCCTTCAAATTTGCCCGCCGTTGTTGGTTCCCTTCCCGCTCGATATTTGGGAAGAGGACCAGGGCCTCTATAAATAGGACTAGCCACCCCAGTAGAAAGGGGGGGAGAGAAGATCGAGCAGTTCATTGAATCCTCTCACAACAAGTCCATACGCACAAGAACACCTCAACCTCAGGAGGCTATTCTTCCCTTGTACTGTTCATCATCAACCCGAGAGGCAATCCACCACCACCACACTGGAGTAGGGTATTACATCACAACGGTGGCCCGAACCAATATAAACCCCGTGTCTTTCTGTGTTGTGAGTTCGTCGAGTTCGTCCGCAAGATCTTAACGAGCTAGAGCGTAGATTGGTAGGAGGGAAAGACTTCACGCGCACCCTAGTGTTCGAACCTTAAGGGTTTGCCGGAACCCCACATCCAACATTTGGCGCGCCAGGTAGGGGTGGCCGTAGTTTCCCTTCCGTCGATTCATTGCTCCGTCGCTCCGTCGCTTCCATGGCGGACGCTCGCCATGCTCGAGCTGAGCGTCGGGCTGCCCTCTCCGCCCGCGTCACACAGACGGCTCCCATAGGCGGGCCACCTCGTCGCTCTCCGTCTCCTGCCGCCAACGCTGCCACCGGCCCGGCGGGGAACGAGCAGCAGGCGTCCTCGCTGCATTCTTCAGTGCGGCAGGACGGCCGCACCGCTCCTCCGTCACTCACCCCTCCTGGTTCTTCGTCTCACGCGCACCGCGCCCCCATGGAGGCACGAGCCGCGCTCATTGCGGCGAACGAGCTCCTGCGTTACCGCCCCGTCGACGACCTCTATGAGGAGTGGCTCGACCGCGTCGCCGAGCCGCGGGGGGCTCTCCGGCACCGTCCCACTCTCTCTGCCTCCCCCTCAACCAGCCGCGGGCGACGGGGCGCATGGCATGCCTCCACTGCCTCAACCCCAAGATGGTGCCTTGGCACCAAGGCGCGCGCCTACGCGGCATGATCCACCGCGCCCGGTGCCCGCGCGTGAAGAAAGAAGCTGCCAAGAAAACCCGCGGCCGCGAGAAGCTGCACCGGCGCTCCCCACGCCACCTCGTCAAGACCGCGCGCCGCCTGCGGTGGCGCAGCGCGGACCTTCCCAAGACCAAGCTCCGCCTCAGAAGCGGGCCCCGGCGACCACGGCCGGTTGCCGCGCCTTCACCCTCGAACTGCGTAGCGTCGCATGGCCAGGCAAGTTCAAGCCAGACCTGCCTCCTCGCTACGACGGCACCGTCGACCCCGTGGAGTTCCTGCAGCTCTATGAGCTGAGCATCGAAGCGGCCAACGGCGACGAAAAAGTCATGGCGAACTGGTTTCCCATGGCTCTCAAGGATGGGGCCCGCTCCTGGCTCCTGAACCTGCAGCACGGCTCGATCTCCTCCTGGGACGAGATGCGCGACCGTTTCATCGCAAACTTCCAGGGCACTCACGACCGCCCACCGGCCGCGGGCGATCTACGCCGCATCAAGCAACAGCTAGGAGAAACCCTCCAGAAGTACATTCAGCGCTTCAACAACACCCGCCTCAAGATCCCCAAGGTCACGGACTAAGCCATCATCTCCGTGTTCTCAGACGGCGTCCGTGACATCAAGATGAAGGAAGAGCTGGCTATCCACGAGGAGCTTTGCACATCTCAGGAGCTGTTCAACCTGGCGATCAAGTGCGCAAGAGCTAAGGAGGGGCGCCTCTATCTCCTTGAGCTGCCAGCTGCAGGAGTGGAGGAGAAGAAGGCCAAGGCCAAGGACGTGAAGCGTAAAGAGGCAGTAGTGCTTGCAGCGGAGCCCGACACCAAGTGAGGCAGAGATCAGCCTGAGTCGTCCAAGAACGGCTGACCGTTCTGTGCCTTCCACAACCTGAACACCCACAACACCAGCGACCGCCAAGAGCTCAGAGCCATACGGAAAGGATGCTACGGTCGACGCCCCGAGCGCAACGACCGGGGCTACGGCCGCGGAGGAGGACACGAAGGCGGACGCTGGGACGACCATGGCCCGCGCCAGGAGTGGCACGACCGGGCTCGTGAGGACCGCTGGCAGGACCAACCTCGCGAGGGCGCCTGGAGGGACCCGCCTCGTGAAGATCTCCCCCAGGGCAACGCCGGTCTTCCCCCGTTGCCGCCACCAAGAAGGAACGACGACCACCACTAGGCCGAGGGGGCTGGGGATTTCCAGGAGCTGCGTGCGATTGCTTGCATCTTAGGCGGAGCTCGGGCCCCAGCCTTGCAGCGCATCTTCAAACAGTTCGCTCGTGAGGTGAACGCGGTGCTCCCCAAGCTCGAGGACACACGCCCGCTCAGGTGGTCCCAATGCGCCATCACCTTCAACTCGGCAGACCAGCTCAAGTGCGCGGCCACCGCTGGCGCACTCCCTATGCTGTGCTCCCTAGTCATCAGCAATGTGCAAGTCACCAAGACCCTCATCGACGGCGGCGCAGGGCTCAATGTCCTGTCCGTCGACACGTTCGACAACCTCCAAGTGCCCTATGAGCAGCTCCAGCCTACCAAGCCTTTCTCAGGAGTGACCGACGGCTCCACCACACCGATAGGGCAAGTCCGCCCGCCTGTCACCTTCGGGGAGCGCAAGAACTACCGCACCGAGCTCATCGACTTCGACGTCGCGCACATCCGCCTGCCATACAATGCCATCCTCGGGTATCCAGCCCTAGCCAAGTTTGGCAGTCACTCACCACGGCTACAATGTTCTCAAGATGCCAGGAAGCGGAGGAATCATCACGGTCCGATGTGAAGAAAGGGATGCGGTGTGCTCCCTTGAGCGCGCCTTCCAAGCCGCAGCAATCAACAACCCTGACAGCAGAAGTGAAGGCCCTCCGAAGACCATCCCCAAGAAGAAGATGTCGCGCTGCGCAGGACCCCAAGAAGATGGCGACGCGTTAGGAGCCTCGTCAGGATCAGCACCCGCTCCAGGGGCGCCTCCCTCCACCACATAGGAAGCGCGCCTGCGCCTCCTCGAGGCGGGACTCGGGGCTCTCTCCCGAGAGCCTCGAGACCTTGCCAACCTCACGAGGGAGGCGCTTGGGCACCACTTGGAAGCGTGCTTCACGGCACACCTTCCTCAGGAGAGCACGGGGCAAGGAGTGCCCACCACCCAGGAGTTCATCAACAAGACCACCCAGGAACTGCAAGAAGCAAGAGCCATGCGCGGCCACAGCAGCTCACAAGGCGCAGCTCCCCATCTAGGCGAGGATGTCGGGCTGCGTGTCTGCATCGACGTCCCAAGGCTCAACAGGGCCGCATCTCAGGAACGCTTCTGGCCATCACTTGTGGGCCGCCGTGAGGGTCCACCACACAGCTACGTTCGATGCCCTTCGGCTTGCAGAGCGTGGCGTCGGCCTATCAGCGCAACGCGCGGCAGGTCCTGGCGGCTCAGGAGGCCAGGATCCACGCCGTTCTGGAGGAGATGGAGACGGTCTTCAGGGAACCTCCTGAGCCCCCAGAGCCTCCCGAGGCTCAGGGCCCCGGTGGCTCATGAGGAGTCATTCCTTCAACGCGTGGCTTCAGCTGCACCAACTCTACTTCGCCTACAGAACCAGGTGACATCTTCCAAGTTCGCGAGCCGGGCGCCCTCGGCTGCATTATTCCCAGGCCACACGGGTCCGTCCCTGTGGCATGTATCCCTTTTGCTTAAGTCTTTAGTTTACCTTGCTGGGGGCGCCCGTCGGGCTGCATCATCCCCAAGCCGCACGGGCCAGACCCAGTGGCATGTATCTTCCTGCATTTATCCAAGTCGATTTGCTCTTCATGCTTAACCTACCAACGGCTATCGCCTGCTCGATCGTCGCCTCCCCCGAGGCCTTCACACAGGCACGGCGTTGGTGCATGGGTCCGTCCCTGCCATGACCGACAAATCCGAGTGATCGAGCTCTGGCTCACGGCACGCGCCGTGCACGTCACCTCACCAGGCCCTCGGTGCCTTCACCTCACCCAGAGCAACCAGCGGCAGGCTAACAGCTGTAACGGTCAACCATGTTCCTTCTTGTGCCTGTTCGCAGGGATCCCGAGAGAAGGATAGCAGACGGCACCCCAGTCTCCTGTTCCCACATACGATTCGATTGCGTGTTAAAAGGGGGGCTCCTGAGCATCGCGACTCAGGAGCTCTTACTAGCTCTCCAGCCCTCACCCCCTGGCCTTGACCACGGCATCGCGACCTGGCATACCAGCAGCGGCTGAGCTCGCTCGAGGGCCAGGACCTAAGGACGTAGAGCACTAAGGAGAGCATGAGGAGGGGAACTCGTATGGGCCGACCTGGCTATGCCGCACGAATTGGCGCGCAGCCCTAGCGCGACATCAGGAATCGCCACGAAGTCAGCAAGATAAGTTTCGCCCTAGGATCGGCTAAATATCTGAGCCTAATGGTCACTTACGCCATGCCGCAGCCCCGTTGCGGCCAAGTATTTTTCCTTTCCTGCCTTACCATGGTTGCTTGGGCGCTAAGGGGGACCTCCTGAGCATCGCGCCTCAGGGGTTCTTACTGGACCTCGGGCCACACACCTCCTGGCCTTGACCACGGCATGCGACCTGGCATACCAGCGACGGCTATAGCCTGCCTGGGGACCGGGACCTGTCAGTGTAGAGCAACAAGCCATCGCGAGGAAAGAAAGGAGGGTCCGAGCCTTAATGGGACGTGCACTCACCAAGTTTTCATAACAAGGAAGATAAGCACCAAAGACATTACAGGCCCTTACATGCCCCCACGGGGTGGTTCGTGATCCTTCGCAGGAAACAAAAGCTGATACTAAGGGGAATCCTATCTACACCCTCCCGTGGCGGACGCCATCATCAACAGTGGGCCACGGGAGGCCGACGCCAACCACATCCAGATCAGCGGCGGCGGCGGCCGGACGCCACAGCCCTGCTCCGAGCGCGGCGAGAGCTCGGGGGGACGTAGCTATCGTCGCTCGTCTCCGGAGTCTCGTAAAGCTCGGGAGAGCTACCAGACTCCCAAGAACTATTGCTGTTGTTGGAGCAGCCGCGATCGGAGCGCACGACAGCCTGGCACTCCCCTCTAGGGCAGCACTCCAGGCGGCGGCCCTCGGTGTCGAAAACCTTGAAGGAGAGCGTGGAGGCGCCGTCGTACTCGAAGTGGATCGCGAGGGCTCCCCTCGCACGACAGACCCACGCGACCTCGCCCCAGCTGCGAGTCATGAAGATCTTGCCGGTGGGGACTGCTTCAATCTCTGCTCTGGTCGCCGGAGCACTGCAGTCAGCATGTTGCAGCCAGAGCTCGAGCGGCCCCCGCGGAAGCATCACGTCGGAGAAGAACCGCGGGAAGCGGATCTAGGAGCTTGGTGGCATCGGCGCCCACGGCACCAACTCACGCTAGGAGTCAGCGGCGTGGACCCTAGGGGAAACGGCACGCGGCGCCATGGCGCGGTGACCCCGGACGCGGCGTGGGCGGTGCTACTCGTCGCTCCTACCTCCCGAGCCCTCAGCTCAGGCGTACAAGGGTAGTGGGTACCCCGGTGGAGGCCGCTCGCACCAAGGCCTCGTCACGACTTGCATCGCCGCTTCGTCACGGCGATGGATCAACCACTTCTTCGGCGGAAGTGGCCCCGGATCGTCACGCGGAGCTTTCCCTTTCTCTTCAGCGGAAAACCTTCTGATGGGCGCCATTGTTGCCAGCACCGCAAGCAAGCTAGCAGAGAAGCGAGCAAGCGAGGAAGATATGGGCAACGGGGGCTCCGCCCCCCTCCCCATTTATAGCAAGAGAAGGCCAACCGGCGTCTCCCGCGATCGCAGGTAATGATGGTTTTCCTTGCATGTCGCAGGGACTTGTCAAGTCGTGCAGTTGCCGAGGCAGCGTGGGGAAGCGGAGACGCCCACGTCCAATCAACCGCCACGCGTCGACCGAGGCCGCAGGCTTTTGGGGCCCGCGGTGCTCCGAACTTGACCCTTGGCTTCGCCATGAAGCCAAGCCCGAGCGCACCTTGGGCCCGGGGGCTACTGTCGGCGTTCTGGGAATGGGGGTCCCTAGACTTGCCTGCTTGCGGCCCACGGCGTGGCCAAGCAGCAGGCCGTACGGCCCATCTTCGTCAACAAGGCACCCCAGACCCTCGCGAGGGTCCAAGCTTCATGAGGCGGACGATGCAAGACCTTCTGCAGGTGGCCTAGCCAGCAGGCTCACGAGGAGCGGAGATATCAAGGCGGGCAAACCTCACGAGGCTCTCGTGGCGTGAACCATGATTTAACGATGCCAGGGGGTGCTGTGCAAAGCGCCGTGCGTGCAGCGTCCTTATTTCCTCTTTGGTGCTAAGGAGGCAAGCGCAGGCGAGGAGTACCGAGGCATCAGGTAAAGGTTGCCATATTGGTGCAACGATACCAAGACCAGGAGGACGGCCAGGCAGAGGTCATCGTGGAGCCCAAGACGGCGTCACCCCAGAGCTTTTCGCAGGCGAAGATCGCTTTTGTCAAGATAGCTTGTACTAGTTGTCCCCCTTCAAATTTGCCCGCCGTTGTTGGCTCCCTTCCCGCTCGATATTTGGGAAGAGGACCAGGGCCTCTATAAATAGGACTAGCCACCCCAGTAGAAAGTGGGGGGGGGGAGGGGAGAGATAAGATCGGGCAGTTCATCGAATCCTCTCACCACAAGTCCATACGCACAAGAACACCTCAACCTCAGGAGGCTGTTCTTCCCTTGTACTGTTCATCATCAGCCCGAGAGGCAATCCACCACCACCACACTGGAGTAGGGTATTACACCACAACGGTGGCACGAACCAGTATAAACCCCGTGTCTTTCCGTGTTATGAGTTCGTCGAGTTCGTCCGCAAGATCTTAGCGAGCTAGAGCGTAGATCAGTAGGAGGGAAAGACTTCGCGCGCACCCCAGTGTTCGAACCTTAAGGGTTTGCCGGAAACCCACATCCGACAGTTGTATATGCTGCAACCAGAAGGTTTTGTCGATCCTAAAGGTGCTAACAAAGTGTGCAAGCTCCAGCGATCCATCTATATGGACTGGGGCAAGCATCTCGAAGTTGGAATCTACTGCTTTGATGAGGTGATCAAAGCATATGGTTTTATACAGACTTACGGTGAAGCCTGTATTTACAAGAAAGTGAGTGGGAGCTCTGTAGCATTTCTGATATTATATGTGGATGACATATTGTTGATTGGAAATGATATAGAATTTCTGGATAGCATAAAAGGATACTTGAATAAGAATTTTTCAATGAAAGACCTCGGTGAAGCTGCTTATATATTGGGCATCAAGATCTATAGGGATAGACCAAGACGCTTAATAGGACTTTCACAAAGCACATACATTGACAAAGTTTTGAAGAAGTTCAAAATGGATCAGTCAAAGAAAGGGTCCTTGCCTGTGTTACAAGGTTTGAAGTTGAGTCAGACTCAAAGCCCGACCACTGCAGAAGATAGAGAGAAAATGAAAGTCATTCCCTATGCCTCGGCCATAGGTTCTATCATGTATGCTATGTTGTGTACCAGACCTAATGTGTGCCTTGCTATAAGTTTGGCAGGGAGGTACCAAAGTAATCCAGGAGTGGATCACTGGACAGCGGTCAAGAACATCCTGAAGTACCTGAAAAGGACCAAGGATATGTTTCTCGTTTATGGAGGTGACGAAGAGCTCGTCGTAAAGGGTTACTTTGATGCTAGCTTCGACACTGATCCGGATGGCTCTAAGTCACAAATCGGAAACATTTTTATATAGAATGGTGGAGCTGTCAGCTCATATAGTTCCAAGCAGAGCGTCGTGGCGGGATCTACGTGTGTAGTGGAGTACATAGCTGCTTCAGAAGCAGCACAGGAAGGAGTCTGGATGAAGGAGTTCATATCCTATCTGGGTGTAATACCTAGTGCCTTGGGTCCAACGACAATCTTTTATGACAACACTGGAGCAATAGCCTTAACGGAGGAATCCAGGTTTCACAAGAGAACCAAACACATCAAGAGACGCTTCAACTCCATTCGTGAAAAGTTCAAGGATGGAAACTTAGAAATTTGCAAAGTACATACGAATCTGAATGTGGCATGCCCGTTGACTAAGCCTCTTCCGCAAGCAAAACATGATCAGCACCAAGACTCCATGGGTGTTAGATTCATTACAATGCAATCTAGATTATTGACTCTAGTGCAAGTGGGAGACTGAAGGAAATATGCCCTAGAGGTAATTATAAAGTTGTTATTCTATATTTCCTTATTCATGATAAAGGTTTATATTCATGCTAGAATTGTATTGATCGGAATGTGTGAATACATAAACAAATAATGTGTCCCTAGTAAGCCTCTACCAGACTAGCTCATTGATCAAAGATGGTTAAGGTTTCCTAATCATGGACATGTGTTGTCATTTGATAACAGGATCACATCATTAGGAGAATGATGTGATGGACAAGATCCATCCGTTAGCTTAGCATATTGATCGTTTGGTTTATTGCTATTGCTTTCTTAATGGCCATCATCATCTTGTGCCTTTGATCTCCATCTCCAAAGCACCGTCATGATCTCCATCATCACCGGCTTGACACCTTGATCTCCATCGTAGCGCCGTGGTCGTCTTGCCAACTATTGCTTCTACGACTATCACTAATGCATAGTGATAAAGTAAAGCAATTACATGGCATTTGCATTTCATCGAATAAAGCGACAACCATAAGGCTCTTGCCAGTTGCCGATAACTTTTACAAAACATGATCATCTCATACAACAATGTATATCACATCATGTCTTGACCATATTACATCACAACATGCCCTGCAAAAACAAGTTAGACGTCCTCTACTTTGTCGTTGCAAGTTTTACATGGCTGCTACGGGCTTCTAGTAAGAATCGTTCTTACCTACGCATCAAAACCACAACGTTGTTTCGTCAAGTTTGCTGTTTTAACCTTCAACAAGGACCGGTTGTAGTCAAATTCGATTCAACTAAAGTTGGAGAAACAGACACCCGCCAGCCACCTTTATGCAGAACTAGTTGCATGTCTGTCGATGGAACCGGTCTCATGAACGTGGTCATGTAATGTTGGTTCCGGCCGCTTCATCCAACAACACCGCTGAATCAAAATAAGACTTTGGTGGTAAGCGGTATGACTATCACCACCCACAAATCTTTGTGTTTACTCGTACATATCATCTACGCATAGACCTGGCTCGGATGCCACTGTTGGGAAACATAGCATGCAATTTCAAAAAAATTCCTACGTCCACGCAAGATCTATCTAGGATATGCATAGCAACGAGAGAGGGAGAGTATGTCCACATACCCTCGTAGACCGAAAGTGGAAGCGTTTGACAACGCAGTTGATGTAGTCGAACTTCTTTTCGTTCCGACCGATCAAGCACCGAACGTATGTCACCTCCGAGTTCTGCACCAGTTCAGCTCGATGACGTCCCTCAAACTCTTGGTCCAGCAAAGTGTCGAGGGAGAGTTCCGTCAGCACGACGGCGTGGTGACGGTGATGGTGAAGTGATCCGTGCAGGGCTTCGCCCAAGCACTATAAAGATATGACCGGAGGCGTAAACTGTGGAGGGCGGTGCCGCACATGGCTAACAATTGTTGGTGTGTGTTCTAGCGGTGCTCCCCTCATATATATAGGTTGGAGGGGAGGAGAGGCAGCCAAGGGGGCGCCCCAAGTACGAGGAATCCTACTTGGGCACCTCCCAATTCGGCCTCCCCCCTTTCCTATTCCTATTCGGAGTAGGAAGGGAAGAGGGGGAATGGGGAATCCTATTCCCTTTTTCCTTTCCTCCTTCCCCTTTCCTTCTCCAATTTGGCCAGCCCATATGGGAGGTCGCACCAGCCCCTTTGTGGCTGGTGTGTTTCCCCCCTTGGCCCATAAGACCCATATCTTTTGCCGGGGGTGCCTGGAACCCCTTCCGGTGACCCGATAAGTACCCGGTGCTTCCCGGAACACTTCTGGTGTCCGAATACCATCTTCCTACATATCAATATTTACCTCTCGACCATTTCGAGACTCCTTGTCATGTCCGTGATCTCATCTGGGACTCCGGACAACATTAGGTCACCAAATCACATAACTCATATAATAACAAATTGTCATCGAACGTTAAGCGTGCGGACCCTACGGGTTCGAGAACTATGTAGACATGACCGAGACACCTCTTTGGTCAATAAACAATAGCGTAACCTGGATGCTCATATTGGCTCCTACATATTCTACGAAGATCTTTATCGGTCGTACCGTAATGACAACATACATTATTCCCTTTGTCATCGGTATGTTACTTGCCCGAGATTCGACCGTCGGTATCTTCATACCTAGTTCAATCTCGTTACCGGCAAGTTTCTTTACTCGTTCCATAATACATCATCCCGCAACTAACTCATTAGTCACATTGCTTGCAAGGATTCTTATGATGTGTATTACCGAGAGGGCCCAGAGATACCTCCCCGATACTCGGGGTGAGAAATCCTAATCTCGATATATGCCAACACAACAAACACCTTCAGATATACATGTAGAGCATCTTTATAATCACCCAGTTACGTTGTGAAGTTTGATAGCACAAAAGGTATTTCTCCGGTATCCGGGAGTTGCATAATCTCATAGTCGAAGGAATATGTATTTGACATAAAGAAAGCAATAGCAATAAAACTGGACGATCAACATGCTAAGCTAACGGATGGGACTTGTCCATCACATCATTCTCCTAATGATGTGATCTCGTTCATCAAATGACAACACATGTCTATGGTTAGGAAACTTAACCATCTTTGATTAACGAGCTAGTCTAGTAGAGGCTTACTAGGGACATTGTGTTTTGTCTATGTATCCACACATGTATCAAGTTTCCGGTTAATACAATTCTAGCATGAATAATAAACATTTATCATGATACAAGGAAATATAAAATAACAACTTTATTATTGCTTGTAGGGCATATTTCCTTTAGTCTCCCACTTGCACTAGAGTTAGTAATCTAGTTCACATCAGCATGTGATTTAACACCAATAGTTCACATCTTTATGTGATTAACACCCATAGTTCACATCGCCATGTGACCAACACCCAAAGGGTTTACTAGATTCAATAATCTATTTCACATCGCTATGTGATTAACACCCAAAGAGTACTAAGGTGCGATCATGTTTTGCTTGTGAGAGAGGTTTAGTCAACGGGTCTGGCACATTCAGATCCGTATGTTTTTGCAAATTTCTATGTCTACAATGCTCTGCGCGGAGCTACTCTAGCTAATTGCTCCCACTTTCAATACGTATCCAGATGAGACTCAGAGTCATCTGGATCGGTGTGAAAGCTTGCATCGACATAACTCTTTATGACTGTTGGGGATATTACCACTAGGTGTAAACCGGCCAAGAAATGCCGGGTTAACCCCATAAGTAGTTCATTATATATGAAGCCCATGTAGATAGATGGTGACATTTTATGAAGGCCCAGGGCCCAAAGCCGGTTTAGGGCCTGTAGACATAAACCGGTATTTATATGTAAACTTGTGTTGTAAGGTAGAAAGAGCAGAGACCGAGCCGGACACGTTTATGAGCCGGCCTCGGGATTCTGTAAACCAACGGGCGTCAACCCATGTATATAAGGGGATGACCTGGTGTAACGCCCTCGATGCGGCTATATCTCCCACGTGTCGAAGCACGACTTAGAGGCATAACCGCATTGAAAGCAATGTCGCAAGTGAGGTAATCTTCACACAACCCATGTAATACATAAGGGAAAGAGATATAGTTGGCTTACAATCGCCACTTCACAAAATACATGAGTAAAGCATTACATCATACAGATACAATCAAGGTCCGACTACGGAACCAAAATAAAAGAAGACTACCCCAAATGCTACAGATCCCCGATCGTCCCAACTGGCTCCACTATCGATCAACTGAAACAAAACAACACAAAGAACAAGATCTTCATCGAGCTACTACTTGAGCTCGGTGCGCCACCGCACGGTTTCATCGGCACACGCAAACTGGTTTTGAAGTATCTGTGAGTCACGGGACTCAGCAATCTCATACCCATGAGATCAAGACTATTTAAGCTTAAAGGTAGGACAGGGTAGTGAGGTGGAGCTGCAGCAAGCGACTAGCATATATGGTGGCTAACATACGCAAAAGAGAGCGAGAAGAGAAGCAAAGCACGGTCGAACAACTATGATCAAGAAGTGATCCTGAAACTACTTACGTCAAGCATAACTCCAACACCGTGTTCACTTCCCGGACTCCACCGAGAAGAGACCATCACGGTTACACACACGGTTGATGTATTTTAATTAAGATCAACTTCGGGTTTTCTACAACCGGACATTAACAAATTCCCATTTGCCTCATAACCGCGGGCACGGCTTTCGAAAGATAATACCCTGCAGGGGTGTCCCAACTTAGCCCATGATAAGCTCTCGCGATCAACGAAGGATATTCCTTCTCCCCGGGAAGACCCGACCAGTCTCGGAATCCCGGCTACAAGACATTTCGGCAGTAATAAAACAAGACCAGCAAAGCCGCCCGGATGTGCCGACAAATCCCGATAGGAGCTGGACATATCTCGCTCGTGGCACACCGGATGAGCAAGACGTCGGGTTGGCATAGACCCCGATTGCCGTGGGGCGGGACATCGCCGGTTTGGACCAGCAATCGAAGGAGAACTGGCCCGGGGTTTAAAATAAAGATGACCCTTGAGTCTGCAGAACCCAAGGAAAAAGGCTTAGGTGGCAAATGGTAAAACCAAGGTTGGGCCTTGCTTTGGAGGAGTCTTATTCAAAGCGAACTGTCAAGGGGTCCCATAAATCACCCAACCGCGTTAGGGATGCAAAATCCGGGAACATAATACCGATATGACGGAAACTAGGGCGGCAAGAGTGGAACAAAACACCAGGCATAAGGCCGAGCCTTCCACCCTTTACCAAGTATATAGATGCATTAATTAAATAAGATATATTGTGATATCCCAACAAGTAAACATGTTCCAACAAGGAACAACATCTCCATGTTCCAACAAGGAACAAACTTCATCTTCACCTGCAACTAACAACGCTATAAGAGGGGCTGAGCAAAGCGGCAACATAGCCAAACAACGGTTTGCTAGGAAAGGTGGGTTAGAGGCTTGACATGGCAACATAGGAGGCATGATATAGCAAGTGGTAGGCATCGTAGCATAGGCATAGCAAAAGAGCGAGCAACTACCAAGCAAAGATAGAAGTGATTTCGAGGGTATGGTCATCTTGCCTGAAATCCCGCAAGGAAGAAGAACGAGTCCATGAAGAAGACAAATGGACAAAGTCGAACGAATCCTCACAACTCCGGAACGAAACCGAAGCTACGAGAGAAGCAACCCGGAAACAAACAAACAACATGGTAAACCAACAAGCACAAACATGGCATGATGCACAACCAAGTATGATGCATGTCCGGTTTAAATAGCATGGCATGGCAATATGCACAAACAAAACTACAAGTTAAATGGAGCCCAATATGCAACGAGTTGCATATTGACGAAACACCACATCAATTATTTAGTTCTCTCTCGGTTATGTACCCAACAACATTAAATGTTATTAAACATGGCAAGAGGTGAAGTATGAGCAAACCACCTATTTAGGCAAGTTTAAATGAGGCCGGAAACAACAAACAACAATTCTGGAAACTCCTCATGTCCATATTTTAGATTTGGTACTGTTCTGCCCTAAACCATATTTTAGAGTTGTTAAACATGCAAAGTAATGTCACCATGTTAAACTAGGCATTTTCCACCCCATTTACATATAAAGTTTATTAAATTCCAAGTTACGGTTAATTAGTTATAAAATAAATCATTTTAACATGGCGTTTATATGCAAATTTAAACAAACAGCATTTTAAACATTTTAAGATAGATGAAAGTAGCAGATTATGAAACTAGATGAAAAACTAAGCATTTTCCATATATAAAACATTTTAATCCGATGCACCATTTGTGAGTTATTAAATGCATGAACATGAGGGTTCTTCTGCAAATCTGTTAAACACTGGATAAATAGACAAATTCGCCCGGAACAGGGAAAAAAACATGGCAGGCCGAATCTGATGGAATTGGGCTGCTCACATTGGGGCTTGGCCCAGGTCGGTGGACACAGCAGGCCGCGGGGAAAGATGGGCCGGCTCCAGATCGGTGAGGTGGGACTGGGCCTCGGTCAACGGGCGAAGAGGAGGTGGCTCTGGTCGGTGGGTCGAGGGACTTGGCCGGCGGCGCGGCTTGTAGCAGATCGGGCGCGGGGATGGAGCTCCAGCGGGGCGACTTGGGCTCCATGGAGAGCAGTGACCGATGCAGAGGACGGCGGCGGACTTGGCACGGTCGTGTCGATGCAAAGGAAGCACGCGGCGGTCGTTGTTGTTCGTCTGCTCGAAGCAGAGGCGAGGCCATGGAGAGGAAGGGCACGGTCCTGCTGGTCCGGTGCTTCTCCGGTCCGGTAGAGGCGAGGCGGAGCAGATTCGGGAGGAGGCGGTGGAGGCCGGCTCCGAGGCGGACGGGCGCGGGTCAACGGGGCGCAGAGGAGGTCCCTGGCGGCGGGGCTTGGCGAGCTCGGCGTCGAGGAAGGAGCTCCGGAGCGGAGGAAACTCCACGGTGTCCATGGCGGGGCTGACACAGGGAGCGGCGACGGCAGCGACTTCCCAAGGGGCGGCGACGTTCATGGCCTCTGGTACTGTGAAAAAGAGACACAACAAGCGACGGCCATGAGAGAAAGGAGGGAGCTAGAAAGGGAAGGAGGGAACAGGGCAGGGGAAGAGGCCTGGACCATGCGGGTCAGTCGCCGGCGGCGAGGTCGCCGGGGCGGCAGGGTTGCTTGGGGCCTCGGGCGCGGCTGCGCTCGGGAAAGGCTGGGGTTGGCCCGATGGGGAATTCAAGGGAGAGGAGGTGGGTGGATCGGGGAGGATCCCGATGAGAGAGTGGCGGCGGCCGAAAGGGAATGATGGGACAGGCCCCTAGGATCTAGGGTTAGACTGATATTTATATTAGATGAATTTAGGTTAGGGGATACCTCATCCCTACGATCGTAATCGAACGGCGGAGAAAAATAGGTTAGGTAGCCTAAATAAGAAAACGGATATATTTTATAGATGTTTGGGGATGATCCGGATCCAATGGTCATGACTGCTCGAGTTGGGTCCGAGAAGTTTCGGACACGCACGGAAAGGGGGGTTAGGCCGACACGGACAAGAGGGAAGCGAAAAAAACCCGATTGGTCTGAAACGGTCAACGACGAGCGAAAGCAAGTTTTATGAAAACCATGCAGATGCAATGCGGATGATGCGATGAGATGAGATGCATGGCATGAACAAAATGCAAAACAAAAGACAAAACCCAACCACGAAGGAAATATCATATCGCATCTCCGGAAAAGGCAAGAGTTGGAGTTACGAATATGGAAAGTTGCATCCGGGGCGTTACAACTGGCAGCAGTTCAAGGAGGACAGACGACAACTCGAGACTCAGGCAAAGCGTATTCGCTCCCTGGTCATTGAAACCCCAACAATTCCATCACAACTAGACGTAGACTTTTACCTTCATCGTAAGGGGCCGAACTAGTATAAAACTCCCGTGTCCCTTGTCCGTTTTAACCCCTTTAAGCTAACCTGTAGCGGTGGCTCCACGACTAAGCCCTTTCACGAGGACATCTTCCGTGACAAAACCACGACAGTTGGCGCCCACCGTGGGGCTATCGCACGATGGTTTCAAGTTCTTGGAGGGCAGCTTCGAAGGACTCAAGGTTTACGCTGTGGGCCAGATGACCAAGATGTTGGGGAACGTAGCAGAAATTCAAAATTTTCCTACGTGTCACCAAGATCTATCTATGGAGAAACCAGCAACGAGGGGAAGGAGAGTGCATCTACATACCCTTGTAGATCGCTAAGCGCAAGCGTTCAAGAGAACGGGGTTGAAGGAGTCGTACTCGTCGTGATCCAAATCACCGGAGATCCTAGTGCCGAACGGGCGACACCTCCGCGTTCAACACACGTACAGCCCGGTGACGTCTCCCATTGTAACGCCCCCGATGCGGCTATATCTCCCACGTGTCGAGGCACGACTTAGAGGCATAACCGCATTGAAAGCAATGTCGCAAGTGAGGTAATCTTCACACAACCCATGTAATAATTAAGGGAAAAGAGATACATAGTTGGCTTACAGTCGCCACTTCACACAGTACATAAATAAACATCCATCATACAGAGTACACTCAAGGTCCGACTACGGAACCAAAATAAAAGAAGATACCCCAAATGCTAACACAGATCCCGAATCGTCCCAACTGGGCACCACTACGATCATCGTGAAAAGACACATAGTAACGACCGCGTTCCTCGTCGAACTCCCACTTGAGCTCGGTTGAATCACCTGCACCGCATCGTCGGAACCTGCAACTGTGTTTGAAGTATCTGTGAGTCACGGGACTCAGCAATCTCACACCCGCGAGATCAAGACTATTTAAGCTGGTAGGAAGAACAGGGTAGTAAAGTGGAGCTGCAGCAAGCGACTAGCATATATGGTGGCTACATCGCAAAAGAGAGCGAGAAGAGAAGCAAAGCACGGTCGTGAAACTAGTAGCGATCAAGAAGTGATCATGTACTACTTACGTCAGACATAACTCCAACACCGTGTTCACTTCCCGGACTCCGCCGAGAAGAGACCATCACGGTTACACACGCGGTTGATGTGTATTTTATTTGAGGTCAACTTTGGGTTTTCTACAACCGGACATTAACAAATTCCCATCTGCCTCATAACCGCGGGCACGGCTTTCGAAAGATATTACCCTGCAGGGGTGTCCCAACTTAGCCCATTATAAGCTCTCACGGTCAACGAAGGATATTCCTTCTACCGGGAAGACCCGATCAATCTCGGAATCCCGGACTACAAGACATTTCGACAGCAATAAAACAAGACCAGCAAAGCCTCGATTGTGCCGACAAATCCCGATAGGAGCTGCACATATCTCGTTCTCGTGGCACATCCGGATGAGCAGTCCATACAACTAAAACCAGACCTCAAGTTGCCTTGAGGGGCGCCGCACACACTTAGTTCGGGCCAGCACTCAAGGAGCACTGGTCCGGGGGTTAAAATAAAGATGACCCTCGGCTCGCGAAAACCTGGGGAAAAGGCTTAGGTGGAAAATGGTAAAACCAATGTTGGGCCTTGCTGGAGGAGTCTTATTCAAAGCGAACTGTCAAGGGGTCCCATAAATCACCCAACCGTAAGGAACGCGAAATCAAGGAACATAACACCGGTATGACGGAAACTAGGGTGGCAAGAGTGGAACAAAACACCGCATAAGGCCGAGCCTTCCACCCTTTACCAAGTATATAGATGTATTAATTATAGCAGATATATATTGTGATATCCCCAACAAGTAAACATGTTCCAATAAGGAACAACATCTCCATGTTCCAACAAGGAACAAACTTCAGCTTCACCTGCAACTAGCAACGCTATAAGAGGGCTGAGCAAAGCGGTAACATAGCCAATCAACGGTTTGCTAGGAAAAGGATGGTTAGGGGCTGACATGGCAATATGGGTGGCATGATATAGCAAGTGGTAGGCATCGCAGCATAGGCATAGCAAAAGAGCGAGCAACTAGCATAGCAAAGATAGAAGTGATTTCGAGGGTATGGTCATCTTGCCTGCAATGTTCTCAGAGTTGTCGAAAGCTTGATCCTCGAAAGCGTTCTCAACAGGTTCCTCGTTCACGTACTCATCTCCCGGCTCTACCCAAAGCAATAACACAAACAAAGGAACCACAATAAATCACGGTGCAATGCACAATCAACATGATGCAAAACATGACATGATATGCGAGATGCGATATGCAATGCGTATGTGCACTCCGGAAAGAAAATGATGAACCAGGCATCAACTTGGCAAACCAAGTATGCCACTAGAAAGATGAGATGATTTCGGTTGAAATCGATATAAAGATCACCGGAATCGGATGCACGGTTTGGAAATGACAAGCAAAACAAGAATGACGCAAATCTGCCATTAACAGCATGATGCCACTTAGCAAGCAACAATTAATTAAGCTACTGCACCCAAACGTATCAAAAAAGCACATGGCAGTGATCTACACAAGATGCTCGACAAAAGATGAGCACTGAGCTACGGCTAGTTCACATCATAACAGGTTCAAACAAGCATGGCAAAAGTGCACAAAATATCAGGCTGGACATGACAAAAACAGCAACAGGTTGACATGTTCAGAGCAACAAAACTACATGCTACAGGAACTTAAAATAGCAAAACATGGCATCGCATGAATCTACTCAAAGCATAGAACAAAAGTCCCTTACTGACCATAAGCCAAAAAGGACTAGAAAATATATTAACACCCATGTCAATATTGAAAGTTTCGTTAACAGATTCAGCAACATGACATGTCAAAAACTGATAACGAGAGGGCATGTTTACAAGCTCAATGCACTCACTACAGAGCCTTATATGAAAACTAAGCATACATACATCAAGAAGACATGACATAGAAGACATACATGGCAAGAACAATAACATAGCATAAATGGATCAACCACAACAAGCTTGGCAAAATTGAATAACATGTAAGCAATCTGCCAGGAATCATTTGATAGCAAAAGTAGAGCTCGATTGACTCAAGCTATGACACTCCATAATTGCAAACAAAGGCATGGATGGATAGAGCAAGACATGTTTTACAAAACACCCTTACTGAAGTATCTCAAAATATGCATAGATCTCTTGGTATCATCAAGTTAACATGGCACCAAAATCAGCTAAAACAGGGCTGAAATCAGCAACAGCAGGACACCTACTTTGCATGCTTGTGCTAGTCACCACATAGATTACAAAAATACATGGCATACACCCCTGGAAAGATGGCATGGCATTTTACAAAACACATGTAGGACTCAAATTCATAGGGTGCACACAATAATCATGGCAAAAATAACAAAAGTGCAACTTCTGTTACGAAACAGAAACTAACATCACATAGCACTCTTCCAACAGCATTTCGGGCATCAAGATGAGCTCAAATGAAAATGATGCAATGGGATGAAATGATCTACTCTTCGAGACGAACATTTTGACATATTATACGCGCAAAATGGATCTACAGATGCAAAGATATACCACTTTGAAAACGGAACAAAATAACAACAGATTAAGGACTTAGAAGAAAAGTGAGGGGGAGAAGAGGTCAACGGCTCGCTTCCCGAGGCCGGATCGGGATCGGGTCTCGGCGGCGCGCGGGCTAGGTCGGCCGGGAGGAGGAGTAACCGCGGCGGAGGCCGGCGCCGGTGGGGAGGAGGAGGCGGCGCCGGTGGGGCGGTGGCCGGCCGGCGCGTGAGGCGCCGGCGGCGGCGAGGCGCGGCGGCGCTTAGGGAGCGCATGGCCGCGGCGGGAGGCGGCGCCTCGGCGGGCGGGCGGGCGGCGCCTCGCCCGGGAGGCGGGAGCCGGGCGGCGCGCGGGCTCTGCGGGCCCCTCTGGGCCCCATGCGGCCGGGCGCGAGGGCGGCGAAGGGGGCGCCGGGTGGCGACGTGGCGCCCTGCGATTGGCCGGCGGCGACGGGCGGACGCGTCCGGCTCGCCCGGACGTGTCCGGCGGCGCGGAGGGGGAAAATTGCTAGGGTTTCGGGGGAATGATCCGGGATTTTCGGGGGAGGTGTTTAAATAGGCATAGAGGGAGCTAGGAGAGTCCAAATGAGGTGTAGTTTTCGCCCACACGATCGTGATCGAACGACGGAGAGCATGGAAGTGACTTAGATGGGTTATTGGGCTGTTTTGGAGGGGTGTTGGGCTGCAACTTAAAAGAGGCCTTTGCGAGAGTGCGGTTAACCGTTGGAGTACCAAACGAGCTCCAAATGACCCGAAACTTGACCGGTGGTCTACGGGTGGTATATCAAGGCCACTAGATAAACCTCGGTCCATTTCGAGAAGGTTTTAGTACCCTTTGCGGAAAAACGTAAAAGGGACCGCCGGGAGATAGGAGTGCCGGATTGCAAAAGCGTACAACGGGAAAAATGCTCGGAATCATGAGACGAACACGTATGCAAATGCGATGCACATGATGACATGATAAAAATGCATGACATGGACAAAATGCAAAAAGAAGAAAACCCAACCACGGAGGGAACATCATATATCAATGCCGAAAATGGCAAGAGTTGGAGTTACAAATATGGAAAGTTACTTCCGAGGTGTTACACCCATGCCTTGATCCAGCAAGGAGAGAGGGAGAGGTTGAGGAAGACTCCATCCAGCAGCAACACAACGGCGTGGTGGTGGTGGAGGAGCGTGGCAATCCTGCAGGGCTTCGCCAAGCACCTGCGGGAGAGGAGGAGGTGTCACGGGAGGGAGGGAGGCGCCAGGGCTTCAGGTGTGTCTTCCCCTCCCTCCCCTCCACTATATATAGGTGCAAGAGAGGGGGGAGGGCGCAGCCTTGCCCCTTCCTCCAAGGAAGGGAGTGCGGCCAAGAGGGGAGGAGTCCATCCTCCCAAGGCACCTGAGGTGCCTTCCCCTTGGACTCTTCCTCCCCAAGTCTCCTAGGCGCATGGGCCTCTTGGGGCTGGTGCCCTTGGCCCATATGGGCCAAGGCGCACCCCTACAGCCCATGTGGCCCCCGGGCAGGTGGACCCCCCCAGTGGACCCCGGACCCCTTTCGGCACTCCCGGTACAATACCGATAATGCGCGAAACTTTTCCGGCGACCAAAATAAGACTTCCTATATATAAATCTTTACCTCCGGACCATTCCGGAACTCCTTGTGACGTCCGGGATCTCATCCGGACTCGAACAACATTCGGTAACCACATACAAACTTCCTTTATAACCCTAGCGTCCATCGAACCTTAAGTGTAGACCCTACGGGTTCGGAACCATGCGCATACATGACCGAGACGTTCTCCGGTCAATAACCAACAGCGGATCTGGATACCCATGTTGACTCCCACATGTTCCACGATGATCTCATCGGATGAACCACGATGTCAAGGACTCAATCGATCCCGTATACAATTCCCTTTGTCTAGCGGCATTGTACTTGCCCGAGATTCGATCGTGGTATCCCGATACCTTGTTCAATCTCGTTACCGGCAAGTCTCTTTACTCGTCCCGTAACACATCATCCCGTGATCAACCCCTTGGTCACATTGTGCACATTATGATGATGTCCTACCGAGTGGGCCCAGAGATACCTCTCCGTCACACGGAGTGACAAATCCAGCCTCGATTCGTACCAACCCAATGACACTTTCGGAGATACCTGTAATGCACCTTTATAGCCACCCAGTTATGTTGTGACGTTTGGTACACCCAAAGCATTCCTACGATATCCGGGAGTTGCACAATCTCATGGTGTTAAGGAAATGATACTTGACATTTAGAAAAGCTTTAGCATACGAACTACACGATGTGTGCTAGGCTTAGGATTGGGTCTTGTCCATCACATCATTCTCCTAATGATGTGATCCCGTTATCAATGACATCCAATGTCCATGGTCAGGAAACCGTAACCATCTATTGATTAACGAGCTAGTCAACTAGAGGCTTACTAGGGACATGGTGTTGTCTATGGACCCACACATGTATCTGAGTTTCCTATCAATACAATTATAGCATGGATAATAAACGGTTATCATGAACAAGGAAATATAATAATAACTAATTTATTATTGCCTCTAGGGCATATTTCCAACAGTCTCCCACTTGCACTAGAGTCAATAATCTAGTTCACATCGCCATGTGATTAACACTCACAGGTCACATCGCCATGTGACCAACATCCAAAGAGTTTACTAGTGTCATTAAACTAGTTCACATCATCATGTGATTAAGACTCAATGAGTTCTGGGGTTTGATCATGTTTTTCTTGTGAGAGAGGTTTTAGTCAACGGGTCTGCAACATTCAGATCTGTATGTACTTCACAAATCTCTAGGTCATATTGTAAATGCTGCTTCCACGCTCCACTTGGAGCTATTCCAAATGGTTGCTCCACTATACGTATCCGGTTTGCTACTCAGAGTCATTCGAATAGGTGTTAAAGCTTGCATCGACATAACCCTTTACGCCGAACTCTTTATCACCTCCATAATCGAGAAACATGTCCTTATTTACTCCAAGGACAATTTTGACCGCTGTCCAATGATCCATTCTGGATCATTCTTGTACCCTTGATGACTCATGGCAAGGCACACTTCGGTGTGGTACACAAGATAGCATACTTTAGAGCCTATGTCTAAGGCATAGGGGCGACCTTCGTCCTTTCTCTCTTTTCTGCCGTGGTCGAGCTTTAACTCTTAACTTCATACCTTACAACTCAGGCAAGAACTCCTTCTTTGACTGATCCATCTTGAACACCTTCAAGATTATGTCAAGGTATGTGCTCATTTGAAAGTACCATTAAGCGTTTTTGATTTATCCTTATAGATCTTGATGCTCAATGTTCAAGTAGCTTAATCCAGGTTTTCTATTGAAAAACACCTTTCAAATAACCCTGTATGCTTTCCAGAAATTCTACATCATTTCTGATCAACGATATGTCAACAACATATACTCATCATAAATTCTATAGTGCTCCCACTCACTTCTTTGGAAATACAAGTTTCTCATAAACTTTGTATACACCCAAGATCTTTGATCATCTCATCAAAGCTCACATTCCAACTCCGAGATGCTTACTTCAGTCCTTAGAAGGATTGCTGGAGCTTTGCATACTTGTTAGCGTCTTTCAGGATTGTCAAAAACCTTCTGGTCGTATCACATACAACCTTTCCTCAAGAAAACTGTCAAGGAAACAATGTTTTGACATCCTATATGCAAGATTTCATAAATAATGCAAGAATCGCTAATCCAATTCCAACAGACTCTTAGCATCGCTATTTAGTGAGAAAGCCTCACCATAGTCATCTCCTTGAACTTGTCGAAAAACATCTTTAACGACAAGTCGAGCTTTCCTAATGGTGATACTTACCATCATTGTCTGTCTTCCTTTTAAAATCCATCTGTACCCAACAGCCTTACGACCATCAAGTATTTCTTCCAAAGTCATGGATCCTCTCTCGGATGTTATGGCCCCGAGCCATTCGTCGGAATCCGGGCCCACCATCGCTTCTCCATAGCTCGTAGGTTCATTGTTGTCTAGCAACATGACCTCTAAGAAAGGATTGCGTACCACTCTGAAGTAGTACGCGTCCTTGTCAACCTACGAGGTCCGGTAGTGACTTGATCCGAAGCATCATGATTACTATCATCAGCTTCCACTTCAATTGGTGTAGGTGCCACATGAACAACTTCCTGTGCCCTTCTACACACTGGTTGAAGTGATGGTTTAATAACCTCATTAAGTCTCCACCATCCTCCCACTCAATTCTTTCGAGAGAAACTTTTCCTCGAGAAAGGACCTAATTCTAGAAACAATCGTTTTTGCTTCCGGAACTGAGACTGGAGGTATACCCAACTGTTTTGGGTGTCCTATGAAGATGCATTTTATTCGCTTTGGGTTTGAGCTTATCAACCTGAAACCTTTTCACATAAGCGTCGCAGCCCCAAACTTTTAAGAAACGACAATTTAGGTTTCTCCAAACCATAGTTCAAACGGTGTCGTCTCAACGGAATTACGTGGTGCCCTATTAAAGTGAGTGTGGTTGTCTAATGCCTAACCCATGAACGATAGTGGTAATTCGATAAGAGACATCATGGTATGCCCCATATCCAATAGGGTGCATCTATGATGTTCGGACACAACATCACACTATGGTGTTCCAGGCGGTGTTAGTTGTGAAACAATTTCCACGATGTCTCAATTGTGCACCAAACTCGCAACTCAGATATCCATCTCTATGATCACATCACAGACATTTTATCCTCTTGTCACGAAGATCTTCAACTTCACTCTGAAATTACTTGAACCTTTCAATAATTCAGTCTTGTGTTTCATCAAGTAAATATACTCAACATCTACTCAAATCATCTATGAAGTAAGAACATAACGATATTCATCAAGCATGCCTCAAAGACTCATTGGACTGCACACATCAAAATGTGTTACTTCCAACAAGTTGCTATCTTGTTCCATCTTACCAAAACGAGGCTTTTCACTCATCTTGCCCATGTGGTATGATTTGCATATCTCAAGTGATTCAAAATCAAGTGAGTCCAAACGATCCATCTGCATGGAGTTTCTTCATGCGTATACACCAATAGACATGGTTCGCATGTCTCAAACTTTTCAAAACGAGTGAGTCCAAAGATCCATCAACATGGAGCTTCTTCATGCGTTTACACCAATATGACTTACATGGCGCAGTGCCACAAGTAAGTGGTACTATCATTACTATCTTATATCTTTGGCATGAAAATGTGTATCACTACGATCGAGATTCAATAAACCATTCTTTTAGGTGCAAGACCATTGAAGGTATTATTCAAATAAACAGAGTAACCATTATTCTCCTTAAATGAATAACCGTATTGCGATAGACATAATCCAATCATGTCTATGCTCAACGCAAACACCAATCTCGGTGGTAGAGGGAGCGTGCGATGCTTGATCACATCAACCTTGGAAACACTTCCAACACATATCGTCAGCTCACCTTTAGCTAGTCTCCACTTATTCCGTAGCTTTTATTTCGAGTTACTAACACTTAGCAACCGAACCAGTATCTAATACCCAGGTGCTACTAGGAGTACTAGTAAAGTACACATTAACATAATGTATATCCAATATACTTCTATCGACCTTGCCGCCTTCTTATCTACCAAGTATCTAGGGTGGTTCTGCTTGATGTCTGTTCCTCTCATTACGAAGCACTTAGTCTCGGGTTTGGGTTCAACCTTGGGTTTCTTCACCGATGCAGCAGCTGTTTTGCCGTTTCATGAAGTATCCCTTCTTGCCCTTGCCCTTCTTGAAACTAGTGGTTTCACCAACCATCAACAATTGATGCTCCTTCTTGATTTCTACTTTCGCGGTGTCAAACATCGCGAATACCTCAAGGATCATCATATCTATCCCTGATATGTTATAGTTCATCATGAAGCTCTAACAGCTTGGTGGAAATGACTTTGGAGAAACATCACTATCTCATCTGGAATATCAACTCCCACTCGATTCAAGTGATTGTTGCACTCAGACAATCTGAGCACAAGCTCAACGATTGAGCTTTTCTCCCTTAGTTTGTAGGCTAAGAAAATCGTCGGAGGTCTTATACCTCTTGACGTGGGCACGAGCTTGAAATCCCAATTTCAGCCCTCGAAACATCTCATATGTTCCGCGACGTTTAAAAAACGTCTTTGGTGCCTCAACTCTAAACCGTTTAACTGAACTATCACGTAGTTATCAAAACGTGTATGTCCGATGTTCGCAACATCCACAGACGACGTTTGGGGTTCAGCACACCGAGCGGTGCATTAAGGACATAAGCTTTCTTACATGCATAATCGCTCTTCACAATTTTCAACTATATTTTCTCTAGGAACATACCTAAACAGTGGAACTAAAGCGCGAGCTTACGACATAATTTGCAAAGGGCTTTTGACTATGTTCAGGATAATTAAGTTCATCTAATGAACTCCCACTCAGATAGACATCCTCTAGTCATCTAAGTGATTACATGATCCGAGTCAACTAGGCCGTGTCCGATCATCACGTGAGACGGACTAGTCATCATCGGTGAACATCTTCATGTTGATCGATCCACCATCGACTCATGCTCGACCTTTTCGGTCTCTTGTGTTCGAGGCCATGTCTGTACATGCTAGGCTCGTCAAGTTAACCTAAGTGTTTCACGTGTGTAAATCTGGCTTACACCCATTGTATGTGAACGTAAGAATCTATCACACCCGATCATCACGTGGTGCTTCGAAACGACGAACTTTCGCAACGGTGCACGTTAGGGGAACACTTTCTTGAAATTTTAATGAGGATCATCTTATTTACTACCGTTGTTCTAAGCAAATAAGATGCATAAACATGATAAACATCACATGCAATCAAATAGTGACATGATATGGCCAATATCATTTTGCTCCTTTGATCTCCATCTTGAGGGCTCCATGATCATCATCGTCACCGCATGACACCATGATCTCCATCATCGTGTCTCCATGAAGTTGTCTCGCCAACTTATTACTTCTACTACTATGGCTACCGTTAGCAATAAAGTAAAGTAATTACATGGCGTTGTTCAATGACACGCAGGTCATACAATAAATAAAGACAACTCCTATGGCTCCTGCGGTTGTCATACTCATCGACATGCAAGTCGTGATTCCTATTACAAGAACATGATGAATCTCATACATCACATATCATTCATCACATTCTACTTGGCCATATCACATCACATAGCATACCCTCGCAAAAACAAGTTAGACGTCCTCTAATTGTTGTTTGCATGTTTTACGTGGCTGCTATGGGTTTCTAGCAAGAACGTTTCTTACCTCGCAAAACCACAACGTGATATGTCAATTGCTATTTACCCTTCATAAGGACCCTTTTAATCACATCCGATCCGACTAAAGTGGGAGACGGCACCGCTAGCCACCTTATGCACCAAGTGCATGTCGGTCGATGGAACCTGTCTCACGAAAATGCGTGTAAGGTCGGTCCGGCCGCTTCATCCCACAATACCGTCGAAACAAGATTGGACTAGTAACGGTAAGCATATTGAACAAAATCAACGCCCACAACTACTTTGTGTTCTACTCGTGCAAAGAATCTACGCAATAGACCTAGCTCATGATGCCATTTGTTGGGGAACGTGGCGAAATTC
Source organism: Aegilops longissima (assembly GCA_021605205.1). Lineage (NCBI taxonomy): Eukaryota > Viridiplantae > Streptophyta > Magnoliopsida > Poales > Poaceae > Aegilops > Aegilops longissima. The sequence continues at coordinate 575,673,228 of CM038677.1, forward strand.
AAAATTTTCCTCGTGTCACCAAGATCTATCTATGGAGAAACCAGCAACGAGGGAAGGAGAGTGCATCTACATACCCTTGTAGATCGCTAAGCGGAAGCGTTCAAGAGAACGGGGTTGAAGGAGTCGTGCTGCCGTGATCCAAATCACCGGAGATCCTAGTGCGAGCGGACGGCACCTCCACGTTCAACACACGTACAGCCGGTGGCGTCTCCCATGCCTTGATCCAGCAAGGAGAGAGGGAGAGGTTGAGGAAGACTCCATCCAGCAGCAGCACAACGGGCGTGGTGGTGGTGGAGGCGTGGCAATCCCGCAGGGCTTCACCAAGCACCTGCGGGAGAGGAGGAGGTGTCACGGGAGGGAGGGAGGCGCCAGGGCTTCAGGTGTGTCTTCCCCTCCCTCCCCTCCACTATATATAGGTGCAAGAGAGGGGGGAGGGCACAGCCTTGCCCCTTCCTCCAAGGAAGGGGTGCGGCCAAGAGGGGGGGGAGGAGTCCATCCTCCCCAAGGCACCTCGGAGGTGCCTTCCCCCCTTTGGACTCTTCCCTCCCCAAGTCTCCTTGGTGCATGGGCCTCTTGGGGCTGGTGCCCTTGGCCCATATGGGCCAAGGCGCACCTCCTACAGCCCATGTGGCCCCCCGGGGCAGGTGGACCCCCGGACCCCTTTCGGCACTCCCGGTACAATACCGATAATGCGCGAAACTTTTCCGGCGACCAAAATAAGACTTCCTATATATAAACCTTTACCTACGGACCATTCCGAACTCCTCGTGACGTCCGGGATCTCATCCGGACTCGAACAACATTCAAGAACCACATACAAACTTCCTTTATAACCCTAGCGTCATTGAACCTTATGTGTAGACCCTACGGGTTCGGGAACCATCTTGATATGACCGAGGCGTTCTCCGGTCAATAACCAACAGCGTGATCTGGATACCCATGTTGACTCCCACATGTTCCACGATGATCTCATCGGATGAACCACGATGTCAAGGACTCAATCGATCCCGTATACAATTCCCTTTGTCTAGCGGCATTGTACTTGCCCGAGATTCGATCGTGGGTATCCCGATACCTTGTTCAATCTCGTTACTGGCAAGTCTCTTTACTCGTCCCGTAACACATCATCCCGTGATCAACCCCTTGGTCACATTGTGCACATTATGATGATGTCCTACCGAAAGGGCCCAGAGATACCTCTCCGTCACATGGAGTGACAAATCCATCCTCGATTCGTGCCAACCCAATGACACTTTTGGAGATACCTGTAATGCACCTTTATAGCCACCCAGTTACGTTGTGACGTTTGGTACACCCAAAGCATTCCTACGGTATCCGTGAGTTGCACAATCTCATGGTCTTAAGGAAATGATACTTGACATTTAGAAAAGCTTTAGCATACGAACTACGATCTGTGCTAGGCTTAGGATTGTCTCTGTCCATCACATCATTCTCCTAATGATGTGATCCCGTTATCAATGACATCCAATGTCCATGGTCGTGAAACCGTAACCATCTATTGATTAACGAGCTAGTCAACTAGAGGCTTACTAGGGACATGGTGTTGTCTATGTACCCACACATGTATCTGAGTTTCCTATCAATACAATTATAGCATGGATAATAAACAATTATCATGAACAAGGAAATATAATAATAAATAATTTATTATTGCCTCTAGGGCATATTTCCAACACAAGAGTCGTCATGGCAAGCTCTACATCGATGATGCAGGCTGGGGCCCCGAGGCCGTCTCAATTGAGTACAGTTACCGGGTCCCCTTTAGTGGCATACACGTTTTCATTGGCAAGATCGGCGAACCGGGCCCTGAGCCGGACATATGCACCGACCTCGTCGAAACGGCTCAGCGTGCGAGATCTACCCGGGTCAAGCCTGTCATGAAGCGTGCCTTCATGGAGTCATCCATGGAGGGGAATCTGAGGATAGATCGGAATCTGGTGGTGAAATCGTCGTTTATTCCGGCGACGAGTCGTCAACCGGAGAGACCGAGTCATTATATTAGTTACAAGATGGCCAGATTGGGGGCTGTTCGGATGGCGACAGTATTTCGGACTCCCTTGATCTTCCAAACCGGGTTGCGATCTTCATGGCCGGTACGCAACCGTGCTCCACTCTTCGATCGCAGCGGCAATGATTTCCGGATCAGCAGCAGCAACAGCAGCCGGGGCAGGAGGCCCTGTGCGACCGTCGACTCAGGTTCTATCTGATTTGTTTGACGCATTGGTAACGCTGATGGCGGAGGTTAACCCGGCGGATCAGGATGCACACAATGTGGAAATCGCGAAGGTGAAGGAACAGATCACCCAGGCTAAAGCCGACTTAGCAGTGGAGGATACCAGGATGGCCGCGGAGCGGGCCGCTTTGGATGCACAAGCTTACCGGCTTATGCTGGATCAGAGTGTGTCGAACGAAGTCCTGAAGAGGAGGTACCGGTCTCGCTCGCCGCCGGTTTATGACGCAAGAAACCTCTTTAACACCCCAGGAGCAGGGACCAGTAATCTGCCGGTGGTAAACCGGGCGGAGGCACCTGGGGCAGGGGCGCCGGTTCAGCCACGTTTGGTGGATCCTCCTAGTCAGAACAACATTGTGACGCCACATGTCCCAATGCCACCGGGTCATTACTCTAACCCGATGTACAACATTGTCGCTGCCGCTTCACGGCTGGCGGCCATCCCGATCGAAGGCGATTCTCCGGCGGCGGTCGAGACGCGTCGGGTTAAGGAGCTTCTTCAGACAGCCTTGGTTCAACAGGAGGCTTACTCATATAGTCGCGATCGGATTCATTCCACTCCCCGTCCGAGCAGGAGTTACAGCAGACGCATGGATGAACCGGCAGTATCAAGCAACAAACGGAACCGTGATCCGCCCCGTGGCAATAATCTGGCGGGTGGTACCGGCGATGCTCAAGAGGTGGTGGACCGGGCTCGGGCACGCAGAGAGGCCGAGTTAGCGGCACAGCATGAAGCCCGTCAGCTTACTCTGGTTCGTCCAACCACGTCGGTGGAACCAGGGGTTACTTCTAGTTCTTCGGGAGTGCCGTATCTCGTCCCAGCGTTGCGCAATGTGCGCCTGCCCAAGGATTTCAAAGGCCCGCGCAAGGTGCCGAATTACACCGATGATTTATCCCCTGAGACATGGGTCGAAATCTATGAGATGGCCATGGAGATGCTGGATGTGGATGATGTGGCATGTGCGAAATACTTCACCATGATACTTGAAGGGACGACCCGCACTTGGCTAAAGAGCTTACCGGCTAATTCTATAAGGTCATGGGCCGAGTTGAGAGCCCGGTTTATCCAGAATTTCAAGGATACATGCAAGCAGCCCATGTCGATTGTGGACTTAGCTGCCTGTGTCCAGGAGGAAGGGGAGTCAACAACCCGTTGGGTGCGCCGGGTCTCGGAAATTTTGCATTCATCGGACCGCATCAACGCTGATACCGCAGTTCTAACATTGGAAGGCAATTGCCGGTTTGAACCCCTAAAGTTGAAGTTGGGACGGCTCAAACGCCATTGTAATGACACGGGAACCCTCATGGCTGCTCTGGTGAAGTATGCCGACTCTGATAGTACCAAGGATCCCGAGTCTGACGATGATAAGACAGGGAAGGGAAAAAGGGGCGGCAACGCCAAGGGGCAGCACCAGAACCCGGCGGGTCATGGAAACGGCAGCAAGCGTAAAGCGGATCACGGCTTAGAATTTTTGGCTAATACCAGCACGCAGGACAAGGGCCAACGACGTAAGGGTAAACCGCCCCAGCGCGGTGGAGGACCAAGCCCTAACCCGGACCGCCTATCTTATCTGTTGAACCAGCCTTGCCCAAAACATGGGACGAAGGAGAATCCATCCACGCACCTCTGGAAAGATTGCTACATCATGCAAGAGTTCAAAAATTCTAATTCTTTCCGGTATGATCATGGACTGGGTGGCGGTTCGGGCCCCGGGTCTCATGGGCCGGGTTATGGTGGAGGCAGTTCCGGTTTAGGTTTTCACGGTAACCAGAGCGGGCATGGCAGTCAAGGCAATCAGGGCAATCAAGGTGGTTATAACAATCAGGGAAATTAGCAACAACAGCAGCAACAGTCGGGTTACTAGAGCAACCCGAAACAGTTGAATAGCGGACAGTATCATGTCTTCACCACTAGCCTGGACAAGCGCGATCAGAAGCTTCATAAAAGGGCAGTGAATGCCGTTGAACCGGCGGTGCCCCGTTACTTACGCTGGTCCGAGCAGCCGATTGTGTGGAGTAGAGAGGATCATCCGCCCCGGGTTGACAATCCGGGTCATCTGGCACTGGTGGTAGCACCTCAGGTGGGAGGTTATAAGTTCACTAAGGTACTCATGGATGGAGGGAGTAGTATCAATATCCTTTATTATGAAACTTTCCGTCGCATGGGGTTAACAGATAAAAATCTTAAACTGTCCAATACGGTGTTCCATGGTGTAGTACCTGGTAAATCGGCATATCTTGTTGGTAAAATAGCTCTGGAGGTGGCTTTTGGAGACGAGCATGACTCGAGATCAGAAACCTTAACTTTTGAAGTGGTGAATATCAAAATCCCGTATCATGCCATGTTTGGACGGCCAGCTTATGCTAAGTTTATGGCACGACCTTGTTATGTCTATCTACAGCTCAAGATGCCGGGTCACAAGGGAACTATAACCGTGCATGGGAGCCGCAAGATCGCTCTGGAACGTGAAGAAGGCGATGCGGCTTATGCTGAGTCGGTTTGTGCAACAGAAGAATTGAAGTTTTACAAAGACAATGTTGATCCGGCAGATATGACTTCATTGAAGAAACCAGCTACAGAGCATGATCCGGCCCTGAAGTTTAAATCGGCTGATGAGATTAAGCCTGTTGACTTCGTGCCTGGCGATTCGTCCAAGCAATTTAGCATCAGCGCTAACTTGGATCCGAATTAGGAAAGCGCGCTCATCGAGTTCATCTGTGAGAATCGGGACATCTTTGCGTGGAAACCTTCTGACATGTCAGGTGTATCGAGAGAACTCGCTGAGCACACTCTTAATGTTGATCCCAAGTATAAACCGGTCAAGCAGTTTCTCCGCCGGTTCAATGAAGAAAGACGCAAGGCTATTGGAGAAGAAGTGGCCAGACTCTTGGCGGCTGGATTTATCGTTGAAGTATTCCATCTTGAGTGGTTGGCTAATCCGGTGCTGGTCCTTAAGAAGAACGACACTTGGCATATGTGTGTGGACTACACAGATCTCAACAAAGCTTGTCCAGCAGATCCTTTTGCCCTCCCCCGTATTGATCAGATTATTGATGCTACGGCGGGTTGCGAGCGTTTAAGCTTTTTGGACGCATATTCCGGTTATCATCAAATCAAAATGGCAGTTAAGGACCAGGAGAAGACGACCTTCATACCTCCCTTTGGAGCCTTCTGCTATGTGTCCATGCCCTTTGGGCTCAAGAGTGCCCAGGCAACTTATTAACGGTGTGTGCAGAATTGTCTTCATAAACAGATCGACAGCAATGTTCACGCCTATGTGGTTGATATTGTGGTGAAATCAAGGAAGAAGGAGACATTGATTGATGACTTGAAGGAAACCTTCGATAACCTGCGGGTTTACAAAATGATGCTTAATCCGGCCAAGTGTGTCTTTGTTGTACCTGCAGGCAAGCTCTTGGGCTTTTTGGTGTCTAACAGGGGCATTGAAGCTAATCCGGAAAAAATCAAAGCCATCACCTCCTTGGCCAAACCAAGGTGTATCAATGATGTTCAACGCCTGGCAGGCCGGATTGCCGCGTTGAGACGGTTTATCGGTTGCCTTGGCGAGAAGGCCATCCCTTTATATCAGATGCTGAAGAAAACGGATAACCGTCTGGAGTGACGCCGCTAATGAAGCGTTTGAGGACTTAAAGCGGCAGCTGGCTAATCCACCGGTTCTTGCTGCTCCGGTTGACAAAGAGCCATTGTTGTTATATGTGGCAGCTAACGCTCGGTCTGTTAGTGTGGCTATTGTGGTGGAGCGCAAAGAGGCAGGAAAGGAATATCCGGTTCAACGGCCGGTTTACTATATTAGTGAGGTACTTATCGAGTCTAAGCAGAGGTATCCACATTGGCAAAAATTGGTGTATGGGGTTTTTATGGCAAGCCGGAAGCTTAAGCAGTATTTCCAAGGTCATCCCATCACGGTGGTCAGGTCTGCTCCTTTGGGGAATATAATCCAGAACAGGGAAGCAACTGGCCGGATTGCTAAGTGGGCTATCAAGCTTGGGCCTCACGGGTTGAAATACATACCCCGAACGGCAATCAAATCTCAGGCACTTGTGGATTTCATCAATGATTGGACATAATTACAAGCGCCAGAAGAGAAGCCGGATCATACTTATTGGACTATTCATTTTGATGGGTCTAGGCAATTGGAGGGCTCGGGGGCTGGAGTCGTATTAACTTCCCCACGATGTGATAAGTTTTGTTATGTTCTCCGTTTAATGTTCCCTTGCACTAACAATGCAGCTGAATATGAGGCTTTACTCCATGGTCTTCGGATGGCTAAGGAGATGAACCTAAGCCGAGTTAAGTGCTTCGGTGACTCGGATCTGGTGGCTCAACAAATGTCCGGCACTTGGGATTCCAAGGACCCACTCATGGTAGCATATCATCGTGAGGTGGGTATTGTTGCAGGTCACTTTAAAGGTTATCAGGTGGATCATGTGGACCGACGGAAGAATGAAGCGGCGGACTCTTTAAGCCGCCTGGGTTCCCAACATAAACCGGTTCCACCTAATGTCTTCCTGGATGTTCTGCATAATCCGTCCGTCAAGATCCCTGGTGAAGAGGATTTGGCTGTTCCTGATCCGGAAGCTCAGTTGGTGGCGGCTCTGTTGGGGAACGTAGTAATTTCAAAAAAATTCCTACGCACACGCAAGACCATGGTGATGGCATAGCAACGAGAATGGAGAGTGTCTGTCCACGTACCCTCGTAGACCGAAAGCGGAAGCGTTATAACAACGCGGTTGATGTAGTCGTACGTCTTCACAATCCGACCGATCTAAGTACCGAATGTACGGCACCTCCGAGTTCAGCACACGTTCAACTCGATGACGATCTCCGGGCTCCGATCCAGCAAAGGGTCGGGGATGAGTTCCGTCAGCACGACAGCGTGGTGACGATGATGATGCTCCACCGATGCAGGGCTTCGCCTAAGCTCCGCGACGATATGACTTCACCGGCGCAGGGCTTCGCCTAAGCTCCGCTACGATATGACCGAAGTGGAATATGGTGGAGGGGGGCACCGCACACGGCTAAGAACGATCACGTAGATCAACTTGTGTGTCATGGGGTGCCCCCCTGCCCCTGTATATAAAGGAGCAAGGGGGGGTGCGGCCAGCCCTAGGGGGCGCGCCTGGAGGAGTCCTACTCCCATCGGGAGTAGGACCCCCCCCCCCCTCTCCTAGTTGGACTAGGACTTGGGGAGGGGGAAGAGGGAAGGGGGCGCTGCCCCCCCCCCCCTCTCCTTGTCCTATTCGGACTAGAGGGGGAGGGGGGCGCGCGGCCTGCCCTGGCCGGCCCTTCCTCTTCTCCCTTATGGCCCACCAAGGCCCATTGACCCCGGGGTTCCGTAAACCCGGTGTTCCGAATAACGTCCTGTTTTCATCCGAACCTTCCAAGTCAAACATAGGCTTCCAATATATCAATCTTTATGTCTCGACCATTTCGAGACTCCTCGTCATGTCCGTGGTCACATCCGGGACTCGAACAACCTTCGTACATCAAAACTTATAAACTCATAATGAACTCATCATCGAAGCGTTAAGCGTGCGGACCCTACGGGTTCGAGAACTATGTAGACATGACCTAGAACCATTCTCGGTCAATAACCAATAGCGGAACCTGGATGCCCATATTGGTTCCTACATATTCTCTGAAGATCTTTATCGGTCAAACCGCATAACGACATCGTTGTTCCCTTTGTCATCGGTATGTTACTTACCCGAGACTCGATCGTCGGTATCCAATACCTAGTTCAATCTCGTTACCGGTAAGTCTCTTTACTCGTTCCGTAATACATCATCTCACAACTAACTTATTAGTTGCAATGCTTGCAAGGCTTATGTGATGTGTATTACCGAGAAGTCCTAGAGATACCTCTCCGACAATCGGAGTGACAAAACCTAATCTCGAAATACGCCAACCCAACAAGTACCTTTGGAGACACCTGTAGTACTCCTTTATAATCACCCAGTTGCGTTGTGACATTTGATAGTACCCAAAGTGTTCCTCCGGTAAACAGGAGTTGCATAATCTCATAGTTACAGGAACATGTATAGGTCATGAAGAAAGCAATAGCAATATACTAAACGATCAAGTGCTAAGCTAACGGAATGGGTCATGTCAATCACATCATTCTCCTAATGATGTGATCTCATTAATCAAATGACAACACATGTCTATGGTCAGGAAACATAACCATCTTTGATTAATGAGCTAGTCTAGTAGAGGCATACTAGTGACTATATGTTTGTCTATTTATTCACACATGTATTATGTTTCCGGTTAATACAATTCTAGCATGAATAATAAACATTTATCATGATATAAGGAAATAAATAATAACTTTATTATTGCCTCTAGGGCATATTTCCTTCTGTCTCCCACTTGCACTAGAGTCAATAATCTAGTTCACATCATCATGTGATTCAACACTAATATTCACATCGTATGTGATTAACACCCATAGTTCACATCGTCATGTGACCAACACCCAAAGGGTTTACTAGAGTCAATAATCTAGTTCACATCGCTATGTGATTAACACCCAAAGAGTACTAAGGGATGATCATGTTTTGCTCGTGAGAGAAGCTTAGTCAACGGGTCTATCACATTCAGAGCCGTATGTATTTTGCAAATATTCTATGTCTACAATGCTCTGCACGGGGCTACTCTAGCTAATTGCTCCCACTTACAATATGTATCCAGATTGAGACTTAGAGTCATCCGGATCAGTGTAAAAAGCTTGCATCGATGTAACTCTTTCTGACGGGCTCTTTTATCACCTCCATAATCGAGAAATATTTCCTTAGTCCTCACTAAGCATGTTCTTGACCAATGTCGATGATCTACTCCTAGATCATTATTGTACTCCTTGCCAAATTCAGAGCAAGGTATACAATAGGTCCAGTACATAGCATAGCATACTTTATAGAACCTATGACTGAGGCATAGGGAATGACTTTCATCCTCTTTTCTATTTTCTGCGTGGTCGGGATTTGAGTCTTACTCAATTTCACACCTTTGCAACACAGCAAGAACTTTTCTTTGATCTGTTCCATTTTGAACTACTTCAAAATCTTGACAAGGTATGTACTTATTGAAAAAACTTATCAAGCATTTTGATCTATCTCAATAGATATTGATGCTCAATTTGTAAGCAGCTTCACCGATGTCCTTCTTTGAAAAACTCCTTTCAAATACTCCTTTATGCTTTGCGAATAATTCTACATTATTTCCGATCAACAATATGTCATTCACATATACTTATCGAAATCTTGTAGTGCTCCCACTCACTCTCTTGTAAATACAGGGCTTCTCCAAAAGTCTGTATAAAACCATATGCTTTGATCACGCTATCAAAGCGTTTATTCCAACTCGAGATGCTTGCACCAGTCCATAGATGGATCATTGGAGCTTGCACATTTTGTTAGCTCCTTTAGGATTGACAAAACCTTCTGTTGCATCATATACAACTCTTCTTTAATAAATCCATTAAAGAATGTAGTTTTGACATCCATTTGCCAGATTTCATAAAATGTGGCAATTGCTAACATGATTCGGACAGACTTAAGCATCGCTACAGAGTTGAGAAAATCTCATTGTAGTCAACACCTTGAATTTGTCGAAAACCTTTCTGCGACAAGTCGAGCTTTGTAGATAGTAATACTACTATCAGCATCTGTCTTCCTCTTGAAGATCCATTTATATAATATGGCTTGCCGATCATCGGGCAACTCCATCAAAGTCCACACTTTGTTCTCATATATGGATCCCATCTCAGATTTCATGGCCTCAAGCCATTTCGTGGAATCTGGGCTCATCATCGCTTCCTCATATTTCGTAGGTTCATCATGGTCTAGTAACATGACTTCCAGAACATGATTACCGTACCACTCTAGTGCGGATCTTACTCCGGAAGACCTCACGAGGTTTGGTAGCAACTTGATCTGAAGTTTCATGATCATCATCATTAACTTCCTTACTAATTGGTGTAGGAATCACTGAAACTGATTTCTGTGATGAACTACTTTCCAATAAGGGAGAAGGTATAATTACCTTATCAAGTTCTACTTTCCTCCCACTCACTTCTTTCGAGAGAAACTTCTTCTCTAGAAAGGATCCATCTTAGCAACTAAAAACTTGCCTTCGGATCTGTGATAGAAGGTGTACCCAATAGTTACCTTTGGGTATTCTATGAAGACGCACTTCTCCGATTTGGGTTCGAGCTTATCGGTGAAAACTTTTCACATAAGCATCACAACTCCAAACTTTTAAGAAATGACAGCTTAGGTTTCTTTGTTAAACCATAGTTCATACGGTGTCGCCTCAACGGATTTAGATGGTGCCCTATTAAACGTGAATGCAGCTGTCTCTAATGCATAACCCCAAAACGATAGTGGTAAACCGATAAGAGACATCATAGATCGCACCATATCCAATAAAGTGCGATTACGACTTTCGGACACACCATTATGCTGTGGTGTTCCATATGGCGTGAGTTGCGAAACTATTTCACATTGTTTCAAATGAAGACCAAACTCGTAACTCAAATATTCATCTCCACGATCAGATCGCAGAAACTTTATTTTCTTGTTACGATGATTTTCCACTTCACTCTGAAATTCTTTGAACTTTTCAATTATTTCAGACGTATGTTTCATCAAGTAGATATACCCATATCTGCTCAAATCATATTGTGAAGGTCAGAAAATAACGATACTTGCCACGAGCATCAACACCCATTGGATCGCATACATAGGTATGTATTATTTCCAATAAGTCAGTAGCTTGTTCCATTGTTCCGGAGAACGGAGTTTTAGTCATCTTGCCCAAAGCGGCACGGTTCGCAAGCATCAAATGATTCATAACCAAGTGATTCGAAAGTCCATCAAGATGGAGTTTCTTCATGCGCTTTACACCAATATGACCTAAACGGCGATGCCACAAATAAGTTGCACTATCATTATTAACTTTGCATCTTTTGGCATCGATATTATGAATATGTGTATCACTACGATCGAGATCCAACAAACTATTTTCATTGGGTGCATAACCATGAAGGTCTTATTCATGTAAACAGAATAACAATTATTCTTTAACTTCAAATGAATAACCGTATCGCAATAAACATGATCAAATCATATTCATGCTCAACGCAAATGCTAAATAACATTTATTTGGCTTTTAACGCTAATCTCGAAAATATAGGGAGTGTGTGATGATGATCATATCAATCTTGGAACTACTTCCAACACTCATCGTCACTTCTCCTTCAACTAGTCTTTGTTAATTCTGAACTCCTGTTTGAGTTACTAATCTTAGCAACCTAACAAGTATCAAATACTCGGGGCTACTATAAACACTAGTAAGGCACACATCAATAACCTGTATATCAAATATATTCTTGTTCACTTTGCCATCCTTCTTATCCACCAAATATTCAGGGCATTTCCGTTTCGGTGACCATTTCCTTTGCAAGAGAAGCACTTTCGGTTTCAGGCTTTGGTCCAGCTTTGGGCTTCTTCGCGGGAGTGACAACTTGTTTGTCATTCTACTTGAAGTTTCCCTTTCTTTCCCTTTGCCCTTTTCTTGAAACTAGTGGTCTTGTCAACCATCAACACTTGATGTTTTTCTTGATTTCTACCTTCGCCGATTTTAGCATCGCGAAGAGCTTGGGAATTGTTTTCGTCATCCCTTGCATACTATATTTCATCACGAAGTTCTAGTAACTTAGTGATGGTGACTAGAGAATTCTGTCAATCACTATCTTATCTGGAAGATTAACTCCCACTTGATTCAAGCGATTGAAGTACCTGCACAATCTGAGCACATGCTCACTAGTTGAGCGATTCTCCTCCATCTTTTAGCTATAGAACTTGTTGGAGACTTCATATCTCTCAACTCGGGTATTTGCTTGAAATATTAACTTCAATTCCTGGAACATCTCATATGGTCCATGACGTTCAAAACGTCTTTGAAGTCCCGATTCTAAGCCGTTAAGCATGGTGCACTAAACTATCAAGTAGTCATCATATTGAGCTAGCCAAACGTTCATAACGTCTACATCTGCTCCTGCAATAGGTCTGTCACCTAGCGGTGCATTAAGGACATGATTCTTCTGTGCAGCAATGAGGATAAACCTCAGATCACGGATCCAATCCGCATCATTGCTACTAACATTTTTCAATACAATTTTCTCTAGGAACACATATAAAAACATAGGGAAGCAACAACGCGAGCTATTGATCTACAACATAATCTGCAAAATACTACCAGGACTAATGTTCATGATAAATTAAAGTTCAATTAATCATATTACTTAAGAACTCCCACTTAGATAGACATCTCTCTAGTCATCTAAGTGATTACGTGATCCAAATCAACTAAACCATGTCCGATCATCACGTGAGATGGAGTAGTTTCAATGATGAACATCACTATGTTGATCATATCTACTATATGATTCACGCTCGACCTTTCGGTCTCCGTGCTCCGAGGCCATATCTGTTATATGCTAAGCTCGTCAAGTTTAACCTGAGTATTCGCGTGTGCAACTGTTTTGCACCGTTGTATTTGAGCGTAGAGCCTATCACACCCGATCATCACGTGGTGTCTCAAAGACGAAGAACTTTCGCAACGGTGCATACTCGGGAGAACACTTCTTGATAATTTCAGTGAGAGATCATCTTATAATGCTACCGTCAATCAAAGCAAGATAAGATGCATAAAGGATAAACATCACATGCAATCAATATAAGTGATATGATATGGTCATCATCATCTTGTGCTTGTGATCTCCATCGCCAAGCACCGCCATGATCACCATCGTCACCGGCCGACACCTTGATCTCCATCGTAGCATCGTTGTCGTCTCGCCAACTATTGCTACTACGACTATCGCTCTGCTTAGTGATAAAGTAAAGCAATTACATGGCGTTGCATTTCATACAATAAGCGACAACCATATGGCTCCTGCCAGCTGCCGATAACTTGGTTACAAAACATGATCATCTCATACAATAAAATATAGCATCACGTCTTGACCACATCACATCACAACATGCCCTGCAAAAACAAGTTAGGCGTCCTCTACTTTGTTGTTGCAAGTTTTACGTGGCTGCTACGGGCTGAGCAAGAACCGTTCTCACCTCGCATCAAAACCACAGCGATAGTTGGTGCTGTTTTAACCTTCGCAGGGACGGGCGTAGCCACACTCGGTTCAACTAAAGTGAGAGAGACAGACACCCGCCGCCACCTTTAAGCAACTAGTGCTCAAGCGGTGAAACCAGTCTCGCATAAGCGTCTGCGTAATGTCGGTCCGGCCGCTTCATCTCACAATACCGCCGAACCAAAGTATGACATCTTTGGTAAGCGGTATGACTTATATCGCCCACAACTCACTTGTGTTCTACTCGTGCATATGACATCAACGCATAAAACCAGGCTCGATGCCATTGTTGGGGAACGAGTAATTTCAAAAAATTCCTACGCACACGCAAGACCATGGTGATGGCATAGCAACGAGAGGGAGAGTGTCTGTCCACGTACCCTCGTGAGACCGAAAGCGAAGCGTTATAACAACGCGGTTGATGTAGTCGACGTCTTCACGATCCGACCGATCCAAGTACGAACGACGGCACCTCCGAGTTCAGCACACGTTCAGCTCGATGGCGATCCCGGCTCCGATCCAGCAAAGCGTCGGGGATGAGTTCCGTCAAGACGACGGCGTGGTGAAGATGATGATGCTCCACCGACGCAGGGCTTCGCCTAAGCTCTGCGACGATATGACTTCACCGCGCAGGCTTCGCCTAAGCTCCGCGACGATATGACCGAAGTGGAATATGGTGGAGGGCACCGCTGCGGCTAAGAACAATCACGTAGATCAACTTGTGTCTCATGGGGTGCCCCCTGCCTCAGATATAAAGGAGAAAGGGGTGCGGCCAGCCCTAGGGGCGCTGGAGGAGTCCTACTCCCATCGGAGTAGGACTCCCCCCTCCTAGTTGGACTAGGACTTGGGGAGGGAAGAGGGAAGGGCGCCGCCTCTCCTTGTCCTATTCGGACTAGAGGGGAGGGGGCGCCTGCCCCTGGCCGCCCTTCCTCTTCTCCCTTATGGCCCATCAAGGCCCATTGACCCCCGGGGTTCCGTAACCCCGGTGTTCAGAACGCGTCTGTTTTCATCCGGAACCTTTCAAGTCAAACATAGGCTTCCAATATATCAATCTTTATGTCTCGACTATTTGAGACTCCTTGTCATGTCCGTGATCACATCCGGACTCGAACAACCTTGATACATCAAAACTTATAAACTCATAATGAACTCATCATCGAAGCGTTAAGCGTGCGGACCCTACGGGTTCGAGAACTATGTAGACATGACCTAGAACCATTCTCGGTCAATAACCAATAGCGGAACCTGGATGCATATTGGTTCCTACATATTCTACTGAAGATCTTTATCGGTCAAACCGCATAACGACATCGTTGTTCCCTTTGTCATCGGTATGTTACTTACCCGAGATTCGATCGTCGGTATCCAATACCTAGTTCAATCTCGTTACCGGTAAGTCTCTTTACTCGTTCGTAATACATCATCTCACAACTAACTTATTAGTTGCAATGCTTGCAAGGCTTATGTGATGTGTATTACCGAGAAGGCCTAGAGATACCTCTCCAGAGCAATCGGAGTGACAAAACCTAATCTCAAATACGCCAACCCAACAAGTACCTTTGGAGACACCTGTAGTACTCCTTTATAATCACCTAGTTACGTTGTGGCGTTTGGTAGTACCAAAGTGTTCCTCAGTAAACGGGAGTTGCATAATCTCATAGTTACAGGAACATGTATAGGTCATGAAGAAAGCAATAGCAATATACTAAACGATCAAGTGCTAAGCTAACGGAATGGGTCATGTCAATCACATCATTCTCCTAATGATGTGATCTCATTAATCAAATGACAACACATGTCTATGGTCAGGAAACATAACCATCTTTGATTAATGAGCTAGTCTAGTAGAGGCATACTAGTGACTATATGTTTGTCTATTTATTCACACATGTATTATGTTTCCGGTTAATACAATTCTAGCATGAATAATAAACATTTATCATGATATAAGGAAATAAATAATAACTTTATTATTGCCTCTAGGGCATATTTCCTTCAGGCTCTTCATGTTATCCCGGATTGGACGGTTCCATATCTGGCGTATATGAACCGGGGCGAGTTACCAGAGGATGAAACTTTGGCTAGACAGATAATCCGGCGGTCCAAGTCCATGACTATCATCAATGGAGAGTTACATCGTTGCAGTGTGACAGGGGCGTTTCAACCATGTGTGTCTCCTGAGGAAGGCCGTGAAATTTTGCGAGAGATCCACGAAGGAGATTGTGGTCACCACGCCGGTTCAAAATCTTTTGTGGCCAAGGCGTTTCGTCATGGTTTCTATTGGTTGACAGCTCATGCTGATGCCGAGGACTTGGTCAAAATATGCGATGGCTGTCAGAAATTCTCAAGGCGCGCTCATGTACCGGCTCAAGAATTGAGGATGATTCCAATCACCTGGTCGTTTGCGACTTGGGGAATGGATATGGTTGGGCCTTTCAAGAGGTCTAAGGACAAGAAGACCCACCTTTTGGTGGCGGTTGATAGGTTCACGAAGTGGGTGGAGGCAGAACCAGTTAGTAAGTGTGATGCAGCCACGGCGGTTCAATTCATCAAAAAAGTGATCTTCCGGTTTGGCTTTCCACACAGCATTATAACAGACAATGGTACCAACCTGTCAAAGGGTGCCATGAAGGAGTTCTGTCAACGTGAGCACATCCGTCTTGACGTATCATCAGTGGCTCACCCCCAGTCCAATGGTCAAGCGGAGAGGGCCAATCAAGAGATCTTGAGAGGCATCAAACCCCGGTTTATGGTTCCTTTGCAACGAACGCCGGGTTGTTGGGTTGAGGAGCTACCTTCAGTATTATGGAGCATCAATACCACTCCCAACAGATCGACAGGATACACACCGTTCTTCATGGTTTATGGAGCGGAAGCGGTTCTTCCTAGTGACATCCGTCATGACTCACCTCGTGTAGCGGCGTACGTTGAAGCTGACAACGAGAAGGCACGGCAGGAAGCTCTTGACCTGTTAGATGAGGAGCGTGACATGGCGGCAACCCGTTTGGCGATTTATCAGCAAGATCTGCGTCGTTATCATAGCCGTTGGGTTAGAGCCAGAACCTTTCAAGAAGGAGATTTGGTGCTTCGACTCATCCAGGATCAGACGAATATGCACAAGCTATCCCCTCCCCTTGGGAAGGACCCTTTGTGGTCAGCAAAAATCTACACAACGGGTCGTACTACCTAATCGATGTTCGAGAGCGCAAAGATCACGTAAATTAGAGGAGGAGACCAACCGGCCGTGGAATATTGCTCATCTTCGACCCTACTATACTTGAATTATAGGCTCTGCTTATGTACATATTATGACAATGTATATATTATGATCAATATGATAAACCGGAACCTCAGCTAAAGCGGGGTATCCGTTGTTTTCTTACATCATGTGTGGTTACATGGAGCTTCTATTTATAAAGCGGCGTCTGGTTTACCCCTTGATTTAGCTTCTCAAAGCTTTATATTACATCACTTGGGGGCTGGTCGTATCCGAACCATAGCTACACCTCTTGATCGACACAATGTCACAGCATCACTTGGGGTCTTGGTCGTATCCGAACCATATTCACACCTTTTGATCGGCTCAAAGCCAAATCAATCTGGGGCCAAAGAGAGTGTTGTAAAACAACAACTCAAACATAGGCACCCATTGAGCACAGCTCAAAGCGTTACTTGGGGATTCTTTGCTATCGAAATGAACTTAGAATCTGCACTTGTAATGGGCTATCAAGCCATGGCTTGGAAGCCTGGTGTATACACCTAAAACCCCGGGTTAACCTGCTTATTTAAGTAAGTCACTCCGCCCAGGTAAACCTGGTATGACCCTTCGAACTTTGACAAGTTACTCTAAAATGAAGACCCTGAACTTGTCAAGTTAAAACAATGATTAGTTAAGGATTAAGGACCATCTTAAAAGGCTTTGCCAAAATGGTTTAACTCAGTGGCCTGGCAGCCCATGAAAAGCCTCGAATTTGGGGTGTGGTAGGCCGTGAAAAGCCTCGACTACAACAGTTTTTATTTGCCTTTGCTAAGTTTTCTTTGTTTTCATAAGATTTATGATGTTTTCAAACCAGTGTTTGTCAACCCGGTTAGACTGTCAACTACAAGTTGTCAATACACGGTCAAAATATAATCCGGAGACTATCAGCCCGGTCTGGTTTTGACTCAAAGTCACTAGTATGGAAGAAACCGGTGTTTATCACAACCCGGAACGGTTTTATTATAAACCGGCATCATATACCAGGAGTTACTTATCCTCTAGAGTAGGGTTATGACCCTCACTACAATGTTGGTTAGCCAACATTATGCCTAAAGGTCACATGTATTATATATT
The DNA here is from genome assembly GCA_021605205.1 of Aegilops longissima. Lineage (NCBI taxonomy): Eukaryota > Viridiplantae > Streptophyta > Magnoliopsida > Poales > Poaceae > Aegilops > Aegilops longissima. The sequence continues at coordinate 575,690,989 of CM038677.1, forward strand.
TCCATATTTGGTTATCTTTTACAACCTTGGTTATGAACCTTGGTCACATATATATATATATTGGGTATCATGACCCGCCCGGGGGTAAACCGCCAGGGCGCTTTAAGCTTTTTATCTGCAGGAACAGCTTGAATAAATGGCTATGGATTATGAATATCATATCTTAAGCATGTCGGATTAAGCAAGCATCAGTCACAGATAAAAATGCACGAAGGCATACCATACCAAGTATTTTTACTAGCCTATTACAAGGCGTTTCAGTGCCCAAAAGGATAATTGTTTTCTCAAAAACATGTTGCAGCATGTAGAAGACTAAACCGGCCTCCGGTTCATGGTTGGTCACCAGCTTGGCCTGACGGTTGTGGATCATCTCGCACCGGTTCAACTCCCTCCTCTCTACCAAGTGGCTGGAAATAAACAGTTGCCCAGTCGATCCCAGTTAGGGCTTGGAATGCAGCTTCATCGCTTATCAACGTGGGCGGTTCAATGTCAGGGGCATAAGTGTGCTTACAGATTGGTGGGATAAGATTTTGCGCTTCTGGAATTAGTGCCACAACCCGTCTGTTCTTATCATCATAACTCGCCTGATAGTATGAAAGATTTGCCTCTTCAACCAGTTGACAAGCCAATGGGCGTACTTCCCAGTTTATGATTCGGAGATCATCATTGCCAAATTATGTTCCATCTTCCTTTAAGCTGGGATAGCCTTGGGCCGCTTCCATTGGATCAAAGTCAGGTACCCACGCTTTTGCCCGAGTTAGAGCGGCCAAAGCGCCCGTTCTGGCGGTAGACTTTTTTTAGCTCATCTACCCTGGCAGGAAGCATAGATAACCTTTCTAAGGTATCCTTTATCAAAGTGGGAGGAGGATTATTGTGTGAAGCAGTATAGATGATCCGCTGCGCACCGGTATACAACTGCTCTATCAGAGTATAGGCTGCTTTAAATTTCTTCTGTACGTCAGAACCCAGATGGCTAATACGAGTTCCTGCGCCATTATACACATCAGTAAACCGACAATATATGGGAAGGCATGCTGGAAGTATTAAGGAAAATATGTTTACCGAACACAGCAGTAGTCATGGCATGAATCTGCCGCTTTACGCCGGTCAGTTCATCAACCACCGGTTTAAGAGCTGCTTCTGCGTTTTCAGCCCTTTTTATCAAAGCGGATTTTTCAATATCCCAATCCGCCCACTCCTTGTTGAAGCCTTCTTTCAGTTTCTCCATAGCGCCTAGAGCGCTGGTCAACTCTTCCTTGGCTTTGGAGGTTTCGGCATGCTGAGATTTGAGGTTCTCTTGCAGATCAGCGGTTTGGCTTTCCTTCTTGCTCAGTTCAGCCTATAAAGAGACAGATATATAATGAGTGGACAGTACATATTTGAAGTACCAAGCACATAACAAGTTATGCCCTTGGTACTTGGGGGCTAATGCATATTTGCTCTTTATCAGAAATTTCTACAGGTCCCAAGCACAATACAAGTATTAAATTTGGCACTTGGGGGCTAATGTGTGTTTGCTCATAATTGCTAATATGGGAAATCTTCTACAAAGTCCTGGTTCATCTTTATAAAGTTAAACCGGCCCTAGGGGGCTACATCAGTGAAGTTAAGATGCATTGTTGTGAACATGAAATTGTTACTAAAGTCCCGGTTTAGGTTGGTATCCTAAACCGTCACTTGGGGGCTACTGGAAGTTGATAAGCTACAATTGAACATAAGAGAGGAACACTTATGGAATTACCTCATATCGCTCCTTCATCAAATTTACCAAACCGGCTTCATAGTCACGGCTGGTGTACAGACGGTTCAAGAAGCCGGAGTGAAGGTCTTGAGCATTCAGATGGGCATAATTTGACAAATCGGTGTTCCATTTGCCTTTACCAATTGCAGAGAGCTCATCTTTGGCAGTATGCTCTGACAAAGCGACAGGATTGCCAGGAGCGGTATGGCCAGTACCACTAATCATAATGTCATCATCTTTGTCATCAGCAGCCTTTACTGGAGTTGGCGGACTGTCAGTATTTTTAACTGGACTAACCGGTGTATCATCAACTTGGACAGGGCTGGTGGGCTGATCAGCACGGTTGGTGGTGTCAATTTCCACATGTTCAGCGACAAAATCATGGTCTTGAGGTGGTGGGTCATTCAGCATGATGTCAGCATCAGTCTCCTCAGGGTCTGGAGTTTTTTCCGGTTCAGCCACATTATCATCAGCCGGTTTATTCAACCGAGCCTTTTTTGCTTGGCCTGGGCTTAGCCTGAGAAAAATAAAACATGAGGGTCAGTACAGCGTATAAAACACACGTCAAGGATAAAACAAGTGTATAGCTCACCCAAGAACCGTTTTGAGGGGTGGAAGTTTTGTGGCTGACGACTCGCCAGAAGATGAGTGAGAAGTACCCTGATAATTTGAATCAGACGGGTTAAGAGGTTGACGAAAACAACCCGCTTTGGGGCGTAAGGTGTCAAGGGGATAAGAGACCTCTGATTGGCGTTTCCGAACTGAAGTGTTCGGTAAACCAGCGGAGGTAACTACCTGGCCGCTATGCCGGGTTGTGCGGCGAGCTTCATGCTGATGAGTCTTCACAAGAAAGTTCAGATCCAAGTAAGCAAGAGGATGAGAAAATTTTACTTTCCGTTTTGCTCGACGGATTTTTAGTGTTGGCAAAGGATTTGAATCAGAGGAAAGAATGATTACCTCTACGGCATCGGCTTGGCTGCCTTCAGCGTCGTCCTGACAATAATCATTATCAATAAGGTGTAAGAAAAATGAACCAAGAGAGTCAAGTTCTACCTCTAATTCCGGGTTACCCACATCGTCATCAGCTGGTAGCTCGGAGGATGCAGTGGTCCTTTTCTTAGCAGGTTTCTTAACAACCTTGGTCTTTGGGTGTTGTGGCTTGGCCGGTTTTTCTTGAGGTTTCTTATTCCAAAACGGATCGTCACCCTGTCAAGAAAATAATTAAGCTTCCAGAGAATACTTGGATAAGAGCAAATTAAGATGAAAAGATCATACGATTCTTACAGCGGGCGGTTTGTTGAAAGTGCGGAAAGGGAGTAGTCCGGTTTGGGCACAGACAGCCTCCGGTTCGTTCAGCATCTTATTTACAGCCTCAGTAACTTCCGCGTCTGTAAGCTGAATATCAATGTGTCGTTGAGCATCCTTCAGACTCCCCGTGTACTCACACATCAAACCGGGGCGCCGGCTTAAGGGCAGAATACTCCAGGTTATCCAACAACGAGCAAAATCAATTCCTGTCAAACCGTTTGCCATAAAGGCTCTAAGCTTCGATAGCTGAGGGGCATACTTGGCCCTTTCTTTGGCAGTCAACCTGGGAGGAAAAGGATGTGTGTTGCTAAGGCGTTCAGGATGGTAACCTGGCAGAGGGTTTTCATCAGTTGGAGATGTATCCTTGCAGTAAAACCAGGTCTGGTTCCACTCCTTAGGGTGACTGTGAAGCTTGGGATGAGGAAAAGTAACTTCCTTCCTTTTCTGAACCGCCATTCCGCCTAATTCAGTGTTGGGTCCATCTGTGAATTCTGTGCAGCGGTTTAAGTGAAAGAAATCCCTAAACAGTTCTACTGTAGGTTCCTCTTGTAGATAAACCTCACAAAAAACTTGGAAGTGGCAGATGTTGGTCACAGAGTTTAGACCGATGTCTTGAGGGCGCAGTTGAAAGCTGGCCAATACATCCCGAAAAAATTTTGAACCGGGAGGGCTGAAACCCCGGCCTAGGTGATCAGCAAACACAACTACTTCTCCATCCTTGGGTGTAGGAGGATTTTCTGGGCCAGGGACCCTCCAGTGGATGACATCTTTCTTCGCTAAAATGCTCGTTTTACGCAGTTGTTTAATTGTTCTTCAGTCACTCGAGAAGGAGCCAATTACATTCATACACTTGCTTGGCCATGGCAATGAAAATCTGAAACATTATTGTTGCCGGTTTAAGATTTACAGCGGACAACTATACAACGATATAAGGGTGCAAGCATATTATTAAACTGGAGTTGGCTATTCGTAAACCGGAGTTTACTGATGGAGACAGTATAATGATGAAGTGCATTGGCGGTTCAACAAGGGGACTAATGGTATCTACCGGGTCGTCCTTTTTCTAACAAGTTAAACTGCCTAATCTGATATTGAAGATACAAGTCCAAAGATGCATAAGTGAAGGAAAAACAGGTTTCACAAGTTGGCATTATAATTTTGGATCTACCATTTGTCAGAAAAGGAAAATATATTCAGACCTAAATATTAGTACCGAAACAGTTGATGAAGGTTCAGATGGGATCTTCTACTTAAACGGGATGCATGGATGGAAAGAAAGGCTACAGCTATCACTATACAGAATAAATATCCAGGTTTGAATCAAAGAGCTATTTCACAAATGAAGAACACCGACGAACACTGAAACCATAGAAACAGATCTATGGCGGAAGAATAGAGAGCTTACCGATGCTGATGGAAGAGCAGAGAAGCACCGCGATTCTCTGGTACGTTCAGGGTGATGCAGCGACCGGAGTTGAGGCAGAAGCGACGGTCGACGGTGGCGGCGGAGCTCCAAAGGTCGGGCAGCGCAAGGAAGAGGATGAGATGAAGAGATACGGGGGAGGATGGAAATACCCCCGGTCCTATTTATAAAGGCAAAAGATAAGTGTTAGGCACGGAAATCGAGGAGCCAGAAATTGGGATATAAGGCGGAGCTGTCGCCTCGATTGTCGGAGGCTCATTAATGAGGATGGGTTATATGCAGTTTTAAATAACAGACGATGTCATGGCGGTTTACCTTGGTCCTGGAAAGTGACGTCACGGCGGTTTCACAGATTATGTGAAGATATTGAAGAAGAAATTTTCTTAAAGTATTTAGGACTAACATGAACCAGTTCAGATCAGTTTGGGGCCTAATGTTGGGGATATTACCACTGGGTGTAAACCGGCCAGGAAAGGCCGGGTTAACCCCATAAGTAGTTCATTATATCTGAAGCCCATGAAGATAGATGGTGACGTTTTATGAAGGCCCAGGGCCCAAAGCCGGTTTAGGGCATGTAGACATAAACCGGTGTTTATATGTAAACTTGTGTTGTAAGGTAGAAAGAGTAGAGACCGAGCCGGACACGTTTATGAGCCGGCCTCGGGATTCTGTAAACCGACGGGCGTCAACCCATGTATATAAGGGGACGACCCGGCGGCGGTTCAAGGAGGACAGACGACAACTTGAGACTCAGGCAAAGTGTATTCGCTCCCTGGTCATCGAAACCCCAGCAATTCCATCACAACTAAACGTAGGCTTTTACCTTCATCGTAAGGGGCCGAACTAGAATAAAACTCTCGTGTCCCTTGTTCGGTTTAACCCCTTTAAGTTAACCCGTAGCGATGGCTCCACGACTAAGTCCTTTCATGAGGACATCTGCCGTGACAAAACCACGACAACGACGAACTCTTTATCACCTCCATAACCGAGAAATATTTCCTTAGTCCTCTAAGGATAATTTTGACTGCTGTCTAGTGATCTACTGCTGGATCACTATTGTACCCCCTTGCCAAATTCATGGCAAGATACACAACAGGTTTGTTACACAGCATGACATACTTTATAGAACCTATGGCTGAGGCATAGGGAGTGACTTTCATTCTCTCTCTATCTTCTGTCGTGGTCGGGCTTTGAGTCTTACTCAACTTCACACCTTACAATACAGGCTAGAACTCTTTCTTTGACTGATCCATTTTGAACTCCTTCAAAATCTTATCAAGGTATGTACTCATTGAAAAATCTTATCAAGTGTCTTGATCTATCTCTATAGATCTTGATGCCCAAAATGTAAGCAGCTTCACCGAGGTCTTTCATTGAATTTTTTATTCAAGTATCCTTTTATGCTATCCAGAAATTCTATATTATTTTCAATCAACAATATGTCATCCACATATAATATTAGAAATACTATAGAGCTCCCACTCACTTTCTTGTAAATACAGGCTTCTCCGAAAGTCTGTATAAAACCATATGCTTTGATCACCTCATCAAAGCGTATATTCCAACTCTAAGATGCTTGCACCAGTCCATAAATGGATCACTGGAGCTTGCACACTTTGTTAGCACCTTTAAGATCGACAAAACCTTTTGGTTGCATCATATACAACTCTTCTTTAAGAAATCCATTAGGAATGCAGTTTTGACGTCCATTTGCCAGATTTCATAATCATAAAATGCGGCAATTGCTAACATGATTCGGACAGACATAAGCATCGCTACAGATGAGCAGGTCTCATCGTAGTCAACTCCTTGAACTTGTCGAAAACCTTTCACGACAAGTCGAGCTTTGTAGATAGTAACATTACCATCGGCGTCGGTCTTCTTCTTGAAGATCCATTTATTCTCTATGGCTCGCCGATCATCGCGCAAGTCAACCAAAGTCCACACTTTGTTCTCATACATGGATCTTATCTCAGATTTCATGGCCTCAAGCCATTTATCGAAATCTGGGCTCATCATCGCTTCTTCATAGTCCGTAGGCTCGTCATGGTCTAGTAACATGACCTCCAGAACAGGATTACCGTACCACTCTGGTGCGGAACGTGCTCTAATTGACCTATGAGGTTCGGTAGTAACTTGATCTAAAGTTTCGTGATCATCATCATTAGCTTCCTCTCTATTTGGTGTAGGCATCACGGGAACAGTTTTCTGTGATGAGCTACTTTTCAATTCGAGAGAAGGTATAATTACCTCATCAAGTTCTACTTTCCTCCCATTCACTTCTTTCGAGAGAAACTACTTTTCTAGAAAGGATCCATTCTTAGCAACAAAGATCTTGCCTTCGGATCTGTGATAGAAGGTGTACCCAACAGTTTCTTTTCGGTATCCTATGAAGACGCACTTCTCCGATTTGGGTTTGAGCTTATCAGGCTGAAGCTTTTTCACATAACCATCACAACCCCAAACTTTAAGAAACGACAACTTAGGTTTCTTGCCAAACCACAGTTCATACGGTGTCGTCTCAATGGATATAGACGGTGCCCTATTTAATGTGAATGCAGTTGTCTCTAATGCATAACCCCAAAACGATAGTGGTAAATCGGTAAGAGACATCATAGATCGCACCATATCTAATAAAGTACGGTTACGAAGTTCGGACACACCATTACACTTGTGGTGTTCCAGGTGGCGTGAGTTGTGAAACTATTCCACATTGTTTTAAATGAAGGCCAAACTCGTAACTCAAATGTTCGCCTCCGCGATCAGATCGTAGAAACTTTATTTTCTTGTTACGATGATTCTCCCCTTCACTCTGAAATTCTTTGAACTTTTCAAATGTTTCAGACTTGTGTTTCATCAAGTAGATATACCCATATCTGCTCAAATCATCTGTGAAGGTCAGAAAATAACGATACCCGCCGCGAGCCTCAACACTCATTGGACTGCATACATTGATATGTATTATTTCCAATAAGTCATTAGCTCGCTCCATTGTTCCAGAGAACGGAGTTTTAGTCATCTTGCCCATGATGCATGGTTCGCAAGTTTCAAATGATTCATAATCAAGTGATTCCAAAAGCCCATCTGCATGGAGTTTCTTCATGCGCTTTACACCAATATGACCTAAACGGCAGTGCCATGAATATGTTGCACTATCATTATCAACTTTGCATCTTTTGGTATCATTATTTTGAATATGTGTATCACTACGATCGAGATTCAATAAACCATTTACATTGGGTGTATGACTATAGAAGGTTTTATTCATGTAAACAGAACAAGAATTATTCTCTGACTTAAATGAATAACCGTATCGCAATAAACATGATCCAATCATATTCATGCTCAACACAAACACCAAATAACATTTATTTAGGTCCAACACTAATCCTGAAGGCAGAGGGAGTGTGCGATGGTGATCTTAGCAACCTTGGAATCACTTCCAACACACATCGTCACCTCGCCCTTAACTAGTCTATGTTCATTTAGCAACTACTATTTCGAGTTACTAATCTTAGCAACCAACCCGGTATCAAATACCCTGGGGTTACTATGAGCACTAGTAAAGTACACATCAATAACATGTATATCAAATATACCTTTGTTCACTTTGCCATCCTTCTTATCCGCCAAGTATTTGGGGTAGTTCCGCTTCCAGTGACCATTCCCTTAGCAGTAGAAGCACTCAGTTTCAGGCTTAGGTCTAGCTTTGGGTTTCTTCATGGGAGTGGCAACTTGCTTGTCATTCTTCTTGAAGTTGCATTTCTTTCCCTTGCCCTTTTTCTTGAAACTAGTGGTCTTGTTAACCATCAACACTTGATGCTATTTCTTGATTTCTACCTTTGTCGATTTTAGCATCGCGAAGAGCTTGGGAATCATTTTTGTTATCCCTTGCATATTATAGTTCATCACAAAGTTCTAGTAACTTGGTGATAGTGATTAGAGAACTCTGTCAATCACAATCTTCTCTGGAAGATTAACTCCCACTTGATTCAAGCGATTGTAGTACCCAGACATTCTGAGCACATGCTCACTAGCTGAGCTTTTCTCCTCCATCTTGTACGCGAAATACATGTCTGAGGTCTCATGCCTCTTAACACAGGCATGAGTTTGATATCCTAATTTCAACTCTTGGAACATATCATATGCTCCGTGGCGTTCAAAACGTTTTTGAAGTCCCGGTTCTAAGCCGTAAAGCATGGCGCACTAAACTATCAAGTAGTCATCATATCAAGCTTGTCAAACGTTCATAACGTCTGCATCTACTCCTGAAATAGGTCTGTCACCTAGCGAGGCATCAAGGACATAATTCTTCTGTGTAGCAATGAGGATAATCCTCAGATCACGGACCCAGTCCGCATCATTGCTACTATCATCTTTCAACTTAGTTTTCTCTAGGAACATATCAAAAATAAAACAGGTGAGCTATACGCGAGCTATTGATCTACAACATAATTTACAAATACTTATCAGGACTAAGTTCATGATAAATTAAAGTTCAATCAATCAAATTACTTAAGAACTCCCACTTAGATAGACATCCCTCAAGTCATCTAAATGATACGTGATCCAAATCAACTAAACCATGTCCGATCATCACGTGAGATGGAGTAGTCATCAATGGTGAACATATCTATGTTGATCATATCTACTATATGATTCACGTTCGACCTTTCGGTCTCTAGTGTTCCGAGGCCATGTTTGTACATGCTAGGCTCGTCAAGTTTAACCCGAGTATTCCACATGTGCAAAACTGTCTTGCACCCGTTGTATGTGAACGTAGAGCCTATCACGCCCGATCATCACGTGGTGTCTCAGCACGAGGAACTTTCTCAACGGTCCATACTCAGTGAGAACACTTATACCTTGAAATTTAGTAAAGGGATCATCTTATAATGCTACCGTCGTACTAAGCAAAATAAGATGCATAAAAGATAAACATCACATGCAATCAAAATATGTGACATGATATGGCCATCATCATCTTGTGCCTTTGATCTCCATCTCCAAAGCACCGTCATGATCTCCATCGTCACCGGCTTGACACCTTGATCTCCATCGTAGCGTCGTGGTCGTCTCGCCAACTATTGCTTCTACAACTATCGCTAACGCATAGTGATAAAGTAAAGCAATTACATGGCGTTTGCATTTCATACAATAAAGTGACAACCATAAGGCTCCTGCCAGTTGCCGATAACTTTTACAAAACATGATCATCTCATACAAAAATGTATATCACATCATGTCTTGACCATATCACATCACAACATGCCCTGCAAAAACAAGTTAGATGTCCTCTACTTTGTTGTTGCAAGTTTTACGTGGCTGCTACAGGCTTCTAGTAAGAACCGTTCTTACCTACGCATCAAAACCACAACGTTGTTTCGTCAAGTTTGCTGTTTTAACCTTCAACAAGGACCGGCCGTAGTCAAATTCGATTCAACTAAAGTTGGAGAAACAGACACCCGCCAGCCACCTTTATGCAAAACTAGTTGCATGTCTGTCGGTGGAACCGGTCTCATGAACGTGGTCATGTAAGGTTGGTCTGGGCCGCTTCATCCAACAATACCGCCGAATCAAAATAAGACGTTGGTGGTAAGCACTATGACTATCACCGCCCACAACTCTTTGTGTTCTACTCGTAGATATCATCTATTCATAGACCTGGCTCGGATGCCACTATTGGGAAAAGTAGCATGCAACTTCAAAAAAATTCCTACGTCCACGCAAGATCTATCTAGGTGATGAATAGCAACTAGAGAGGGAGAGTGTGTCCACGTACCCTCGTAGACCGAAAGCGGAAGCGTTTGACAACGAGGTTGATGTAGTCGAACTTCTTCTAGTTCCGACCGATCAAGCACCGAATGTACGGCACCTCCGAGTTCTGCACACGTTCAGCTTAGGGATGGCAATGGGTACCCATTACTCGCGTACCCTGTGGGTAAAAACCCTATTAGGGTAAGGGTATGGGACAAAAAATTACCCATGAATACTTAAATGGGAAAATATCATACCCATCGGGTAGAGATGGTACGGGTATGGGATCGTATAACCCATGCCCGCGTACCCATGTACCCATCTAAAATGTTGACAGGTGGGTTTCCGTTAATATCCCAATGTATTCATTTCCCCTCCTAATCACACTAGGTAAAAACTCTAATGTGTATTCAAATTATCTCTATAATTTACCATGATTTCGTGAACGTAAAGTGTATGCATATGTGTTGTTATTTATGATTATGTGTTGTTGTTTAACATTTTTATATGTCACTTTATAGGCAAGTATTTTTGTTTATGAGAATATGTTGTTGTACATTGTTGTTTAAAATGTGTTGCTATTAATAATTTATGATTATATGTTGCTTTTTACAACTATTTACTACTCAATTGATGTTTTATAAACGCGGGTATTTTTACCATGGTACCTATCTGTCGGGTGTGGTATGGAAAAAATTGTACCCTTGACGGGTATGGGTATGGGTGATGGGTAAACTCAGGGCGGACGGGTAAGGGTATGGGGTAGCTCCACCCGTACCCATACCCTGCGGGTGCCATCCCTAGTTCAGCTCGATGACTTCCCTCGAACTCTTGATCCAATAAAGTGTCAAGGGAGATTTCCGTCAGCACGACGGCGTGGTGACGGTGTGGTGAAGTGATCCGCACAGGGCTTCGGCTAAGCACTACGAAGATATGATTGGAGGCATAAACTGTGGAGGGGGGGTGCCGCACACGGCTAACAATTGTTGGTGTGTGTTATAGCGGTGCCCCCTCATATATATAGGTTGGAGGGGAGGAGAGGCTGCCAAGGGGGCGCCCCAAGTACGAGGAATCCTACTTGGGCACCTCCCAATTCGGCCTCCCCCCTTTCCTATTCCTATTCAGAGTAGGAAGGGAAGAGGGGGAAGGGGGAATCCTATTCCCTTTTTGCTTTCCTCCTTCCCCTTTCCTTCTCCAATTTGGCCAGCCCATATGGGGGGTCGCACCAGCCCCTTTGTGGCTGGTGTGTTTCCCCTCTTGGCCCATAAGGCCCATATCTTTTGCCGGGGGTGCCCGGAACCCCTTCCGGTGACCCGATAAGTACCCGGTGCTTCCCGGAACACTTCCAGTGTCCGAATACCATCGTCCTATATATCAATATTTACCTCTCGACCATTTCGAGAACCTCGTCATGTCCATGATTTCATCCGGGACTCCGAACAACATTCGGTCACCAAATCACATAACTCATATAATAACATAGCGTCATCGAACGTTAAGCGTGCAGACCCTACGAGTTCGAGAACTATGTAGACATGACCGAGACACCTCTTCGGTCACTAACCAATAGCGGAACCTGGATGCTCATATTGGCTCCTACATATTTTACGAAGATCTTTATCGGTCCAGAGATACCTCCCCGATACTCGGAGTGACAAATCCTAATCTCGATCTGTGCCAACCCAACAAACACCTTCAGAGATACCTATAGAGCATCTATATAATCACCCAGTTACGTCGTGACGTTAGATAGCACACAAGGTATTCCTCCGGTATCAGGGAGTTGCATAATCTCATAGTCTAAGGAATATGTATTTGACATGAAGAAAGCAATAGCAATAAAACTGAACGATCAACATGCTAAGCTAACGGATGGGTCTTGTCCATCACATCATTCTCCTAATGATGTGACCCCGTTCATCAAATGACAACACATGTCTATGGTTAGGAAACTTAACCATCTTTGATTAACGAGCTAGTCTAGTAGAGGCTTACTAGGGACACTGTGTTTTGTCTATGTATCCACACATGTATCAAGTTTCCGGTTAATACTATTCTAGCATGAATAATAAACATTTATCATGATATAAGGAAATATAAAATAACAACTTTATTATTGCCTCTAGGGCATATTTCCTTCACATATTCCTTCGACTATGAGATTATGCAACTCTCGGATACCGGAGGAATACCTTGTGTGTTATCAAATGTCACAACGTAACTGGGTGATGCTCTACAGGTATCTCCAAAGGTGTTTGTTGAGTTGGCATAGATCGATATTAGGATTTGTCACTCCGAGTATCGGAGAGGTATCTCTGGGCCCTCTCAGTAATACACATCATAAGCTTGCAAGCAAATGACTAAGGAGTTAATTACGAGATGATGTATTACGGAACGAGTAAAGAGACTTGCCGGTAACGAGGTTGAACTAGGCATGAAGATAGCGATGATCGAATCTCAGACAAGTAACATACCGATGGACAAAGGAGATTATGTATGTTGTCATAACGGTTCGACCGATAAAGATCTTCGTAGAATATATAGGAGCCCATATGGGCATCCAGGTTCCGCTATTGGTTATTGACCGGAGAGGTGTCTCGGTCATGTCTACATAGTTCTCGAACCCGTAAGGTCCGCACGGTTAACATTCGTTGACGATATAGTGTTATATGAGTTATATGATTTGGTGACCAAATGTTGTTCGGAGTCCCGGATGAGATCATGGACATGACGAGGAGTCTCGAAATGGTCGAGAGATAAGATATATATATATATATATATATATATATATATATATATATATATATATATATATATATATATATATATATATATATATATATATATATATATATAGGACGATGGTATTCGGACACGGAAGAGTTTCAGAGTGCACGGGTAGTCATCGAATCGCTGTAAGGGTTCCGGACACCCGTAATCATATGGGCCTAATGGGCCAAGGAGGGACAAACCAGCCCACTAGGGGCTGGCACGTCCTCTCCTTGGCAGGCCGGCCCTAGGGAAGGAAAGGGGAGGGGTGGCCCCTCCTGCCTTTTCCCTCCTCGTGAGAGAAATGAAAGGGCGGGGGGCTCCTCCCCCTGCCTTCCTCCCGCACTCAAATAAGGAAGGGGGTACATGGCTTGGGAAAGACCCCAAATAGGATTTAGCCCTACCTGCGGCGCCCCTTGGTCTCTCCCCTCCCCCACCTATATATATGTGGGAGGAGAGCACCACACATAACCACGGCAATTGTTTAGCCGTGTGCTGCGCCCCTGTCCACTGTTTACATTATCGTCATATTTTTTTAGTGCTTAGGCAATGCCCTGCGAAGATAGCATCACCATCACCGTCACCACGCCGTCATGCTGCCAGAGCTCATCCACTACCTCGTTATCTCGCTGGATCGAGAAGGTGAGGACGTCACCGAGCTGAATGTGTGCTGAACGCGGAGGTGTCGTACGTTCGGTACTTGATCGATTGGATCGCGAAGAAGTTCGACTACATCAACCGTGTTACTAAACGCTCCCGCTTACGGCCTACGAGGGTACGTAGACACACTCTCCCCCTCGTTGCTATGCATCTCCATGGATAGATTGCGTGTGCGTAGAATTTTTTTTATTTTTCATACAACGTTTTTCAATAGCTAGATGACTCCCCCCCATACCGGTGGCTACTATGACGGAGATGACGGCCATTTATCGGGAATGGGAGTGATACCGCCCAACGGAGGCCTCTGGCGTTTGTCACGAGTGAGGCGTGCATGGTGCCCGTGGCTGGATCAACAACCATGAATGGACGTATCGTACGGTATGAGAGGGGCCGATCACTAGCTTGTGTCGCTCGAAACAACGAACAACATCACCCATACAATAATAGTTTGATCATTATGGCTTTTTATCGTGTGGCAACGCATGAGCATTCAATAAGTTGTCTACGGCCTTCCCAAAAAAAAAATCACACTCTTGTTAATTTTTTTTAGAATAAACTAGCAAACATTCCCGTGTGTTGCAACGGGAAAAAACGCACGGTTCTAGCATAATAAGCACAACTTAAGACCCCTCCACCGGTCCACCTTATCTATTTAATCACAGCCCTCATCATTGTTCTCGCTTATCCTTCGTTACACCTTCGCCGACCATGACCCGGTGTCTATCTGATCGCAATGCGTCCCGGCCAATCCCAAAGTGATTATCTCGGCCACTGCCTAAACCCTAAACCCAAGAACACCTGCATTAAACAACATCATCGCAAGAATAGTTTTAAAACTAACCTCGTCGAGCTGGGTGTGATGGCTGCCCTTCCCGAAGTACGGCTTGCACCTAGCGCACACACCAACTTTGACACGCCCACTCACTTTAAATTGTATATTTGTTTTTCAGAATGCATCAAAATTATTTTTAGAACACACAAATATTTTTTAAATCACATGAACTTTTTAAAGAGTATGATCTTTTTAAATTACAAAAATCTTTTTAAGCATGTGAACACTTCTTAGAATTACATGCTTTTTAGAGAAGGGTGAACATCTTTCAATACATGAACACTTTCCTTAAAACTACATAAACATTCTAAAGTTAATTAACGGTTTTTGAAAACTATATTTTTGGTGTGTGTAGCAAGTGAACAGATTGCATGTACGCCCGCCTAATTTCCCCCCCTTGATATAGTAAACTGGGAGGAGAGCTATTCTTGAAGATTTACCCTGGTCGCTTCGAGAGCCCGTGCAATTTTTCTCATCCGTGATTACGTGCAGCAGTGCTCAGAAAAAAAAAAGAACGAAGGGGAGCAGCAGTACCAGAAGGACTATTTGCTTGGCTCCCGAAGCGAACCAACAGCCAAGCCTTTGACCGGTCAAAATCAAGCAAGAACAACAATTTGAATGGAACATTTCTAGAAATTCACATATATTTCTTTAATAAAACACGAATAATTTTGAAGTTGTTAACAATTTTTTAAATGGGAACATGTTTTCAAAATTCAGAAAAAAATTCGAAAATGTGTTTCTTTAATGTAAATATTATTTTCAACTTTCAAACATATCGCTAGAACAAGAATATTTTTCGAATTTGGAACATTTTTTAAAATCTTGAACAATAATGATAAACTTTTAAAAATGTTGAACATATTCTGGGTAAACAAAAGTAAAATTCAAACTATTTTTAAAATAGGAAAATATTTTTGGAGTACATTACTTTTTAGAAAAAATGATCAAAAATTAAAATTATGAACATTTTTTTAATTTCGAATTTCAGAGAAAAAAGGAAAAATAGACTTTTATTGGGAAAAGTAAAAAAGAAATAGGAAATAAAAAGATAAGGAAACAGAAAAAGGAAAATATAAACATAAACATAACATGGAAAAAAATGGGCGGGCCCAGTCTTGGGCCTCCTGTCCGTAGGTTGAACTATTTGCCACACTGTGCTGGAAATAGGATATTTTATTGCTGCATAGGCAGGAAAATGGGCTAACCTTACTGGGCCGTAGCACACGTGGCCCACGTATGAAATTCGGGAGAGATCGTTTTTCCTGGTAACAGATGCACGTACAAAAGTTTAGTACCACCCCGGATAGAAAAAAATCTTTTAACGATAAACGGATGAAAAAATCGAAGAAACACACCTTGCTTTATTAGTAGGTATAGATTACATGGGATTATAGGTAAACTTTGAGGATAAGCTTCCATTAGAATAATACTAGTGCATGCAGTCTTCTTAGTTTTATTTCTTCCATGGAAAGAGAGAGGGCCCTTTGGCTAGGGTTTCTCGTGCCTCTCACCGGTGCCGCCACCGGACTACCTCGTCTCTTGTGGTCCTAGGGCCATGGAGGTATGGTGGATCCCGGATCTTGCTGGCGGAAGGGCTTCATTTTCTCATGCTCTTTTGACTTTTGTTAGAGTTTGTGTCCTGCTCAGAGAGACGAGTTGGCGGCGGCTCTTTGAAGATGGAATAAGGTTCTCCCCGCCTAGCTTGTCCCTGTCCCGGTGATGTTTCTAGCATCGTCGGAGGGCGTGTGGAGGTTTGTCTCTGGCGGATCTCGCGGGATTCGGTCAGCGTTTGCTTCGGTGGATCCACGTGGATCTTGTCTTCATTCATCTGTGTTCGTGTGTCTACAAGTTGGACCCTTTCGATCTACGCTTCTCTTCATCGGCGGCGGTTGCTGTTCTGGCGTGCTAGTCCTATGGGGCCTTAGCATGACGACTTCCCGACTGTCTACTATAACAAGTTTTTTCGGCTCCGATGAGGAATGGGCGAAGACGGTGACACGCCTTCGTCTCGCTCCAGTATTAGTAGTCGTCGCTAGATGGTCTACGGACCTAGATATATTTTTTACTTCTGGTGTTGTTTGTACTACCTGATGAATAGATTGAAAGTTATCTTCGTCAAAAAAAGAAAGAAGCTTCCATCCAAGTACTCCCTCCGTCCCAAAATTCTTGTCTTACATTTGTTTAGATATGGATGTATCTAATACTAAAATATGACTTGATACATCCGTATTTAGACAAATCTAAAACAAGAATTTTGGGACGGAGGGAGTACCAACTAGAAGAGAGGAATCTTGTACACCCAACTCTGATCCATTTGTTTAGATACGGATGTATCTAATATTAAAACATGTCTTAAGACAAGTAATATAGATCAAAGGGAGCACAAAATTAAAACATTTCCAAATAAATACGGCCTTTGGATATGCATCCAATAAAACAGGCAGGAGCTCAAACGTGTGTCCGTGTCAGCAAATCTTCGGCCAAAAGCAACAAAAGAACGGAACACAAATATTTCCTCCTCTACCCCACCGAGCTCGTGGCACACGCATCGTCCACGCGTCCCAATCAGCACCGGCGTAGGCCCAGCCTGGCGAGGCAACGGCCGCGAACGCTGCTGGTGGGCCGCCCTGGATCTAGCCGATGACTCGGATCCTCCTCTTCTCTTCCAGCCGTCTCACCGGTCAAATCCGCCCTCTCATCAACGGCGATATCCGCCGCGTATACCTGGTCCTGTGTGTGCACCGTGCGGCGCGGCATATACTATCACCGTCAGCTCCCCTTCTCCACGGCACTATATAGCTGTCGCCGAGCTCCAGGCTTCTCCCCATTCCTCGTCCATATCGCTTCGGTCTAGTCCCCTTCGTCTATTGGCTAGCGAAACCAAAGAGTTCGTCAGAAGAGCACAAAGGATTTCTAAGAGGATCGTGCAGTGCAGCAAGGGATCAATGACGTTGTGCGTCGATTTTGATGCGCTGCGGGCGTCGGCGGCGGACGTGCGGATCGTCACGTCGGACGGACAGAGCATCGCTGCTCATTCCTGCGTTCTTGTAAGCCAGTCTGCCGATCATGTTTCTTCTTTGTCTAGATCTTCTTGGCTTGTGCTATGTCGCTGACCTTTTGGTTTGGAACTTGGCGGCAACCTCAGGCCTCGGCGTCGCCGGTGCTGGAGCGCATGATCGACAGGGCGCGGCGCGGGTGGGGCGCCGATTGCACCATCCGCGTCCTCGGCGTCTCCTTCGACGCCGTCCGCGCCTTCCTCCATTTCCTCTACTCCGCCAAGGTAGCGCCGGAGGAGGAGGAGCTGGTGGGCGCGCACGGGGCGCAGCTGCTGGCGCTGGCGCACGCGTACCGGGTGGGCTGGCTGAAGCGGGCGGCGGAGGCCGCGGTGTCGGCGCGGCTCACGCCAGAGCGCGCCGTCGACATGCTCAAGCTCGCCAGGCTCTGCGACGCGCAGCAGCTGTACCTGCGCTGCGCGCGGCTCGCCGCCAAGGACTTCTCCGCCGTCGAGCGGTCGGACGGGTGGCGCTTCGCCCGCCGCCACGACGCCGCGCTCCAACTCGAGCTCCTCCAGCTCCTCGAGGACGCCGACCAGCGCAAGGAGCGGTGGGCGCGCGAGAGGGCCGCGCAGGAGGCGTGCCGGCAGCTGGGCGAGGCCATGACCTCCCTCGAGCACATCTTCCCCGGCGACGGCGCCGTCTGCGCGGACGCGCCGTGCGCGGAGGCAGGATGCACGTGCCGGGGCCTGCAGCTGCTGATGCGGCACTTCGCGACGTGCGCGAAAAAGGCCGCGCCGGGCGGCTGCGCGCGGTGCAAGCGCATGCTGCAGCTCTTCCACCTCCACGCCTCCGTCTGCGACCGGCCGGACCAGGCCTGCCGTGTGCCGCTCTGCAGGTGAGAAAACGCAACAAAGAAACATACGTACATGCATTTTCCCGCCGTAAATTTATGTCCGTCCGATCGATCGACATATCTAGCGATAGCTAGCTCGTCAGGCGAGAGTACGGCGTATGCCGGAGGATATGTCGCCGGATCAGCAGCACAAGGTGCAGGCTGACGAGATTTTCTTTGCCCCGAAAAGGGGATGACATCGACCGACCTCTCCATCGGTCGATGCAGCAGGCCGGCGAGACACCTTTCCGCCGGACAAATTCATCTGTTCCATCGTACTGAGAAAACGGACGTACCTTTCTTACTTTTTCATGAAAATGACTTGGACGACAGTCGACAGGGGCAATGCTACCAAAAATCTCCACCCAAATGAATCTGACGCATGCCAACAAGTAGATTTTATTTACCTATGATGGATTGATGGTGATATCACATGGCCGCAAGCTAACGTTTCATCGTGATTGGTTAATTTTGTGTAGGCATTTCAAGGCCAAGGCGCAGACGGAGAAAGCGGACAAGACATGGCGGCTTCTGGTGAAGAAGGTGACGAGAGCCAAGGTCATGTCCTCCTTGGCCACTAGGAAGGCAGTGCCGGAGGTTGTGGCCATGTCATGGACGAGGTACAACAGCAGAGTGGCCAAGTTGAGATGAGAAGATAATCAAGCCTGGCCATAGTTTAATTTGGTGTAAAGACCCGAGTGCTTCAAAACATCAGGTCACGGTCTTGTAGGTCTAAAGTTAGCAAGGTAGTGAATCAAGCTGTATATTATATAGTCAGGTCATAGGTATGTCCGGGTGATGTTTATACGACTAAAATTTTCGATAATTCTCCACAGTACATGGGTACTGCAATCAAAGCTAGATTAACAACATAATGTTGTATTACCTTGAGAGCTGCTATGCGTGCGGATGACCTTCTAAGAGCATCTCCACGGGGGCCTCCCGACCGCCGCCCCAAGGCCGTCCCATACGTCATTTTTTTTAAACCAAACTCGGCCAAAATTCGATCAAACACGACACAAATTCGGTCAAAGTTGACGATTTCATTGATATTTGTACAAAAACTGAAAACATAATTTAAAAACTAACTAAAATGACAACTAAATACTACTACTGCGCCGGCGCCGCCCGCCTTCTGCATGGTGAGGAGCATGTAGAACTTGGTGTAGTCGTCGTCGCCGCCGTCCTGCGTGCCATCGCCGTCCCTGCTGCACCCCTGGCCAGCGTCGCTGAAGCATGGGCCCGGGCGCCTCCTCGTCGCTGTCATCAACGATGACGACGCCGCCCTCCTCGCGTACGCGGCACTGGCGCACCATCTCCTCGCAGACGTAGTCCTCCCGCGCCCATTTAAGGGCGGTCTCGTCGGCGGCGGCCATGACCTCATGTTCCTTCTTCACGGGGAGCAGCCCTGACTCGGTCTTCGGTCTGACGAGGCGGGAAGAGGGAGGAGAGGGGCCACAGCTGAGGGAGTCTTGGACTAAGGGGTCCTCGGGCGTTCGGTCTATTCATTATGGGCTGGACTTATGAGTTGTGAAGATACAAGGAAGAAGACCACTTCTCGTGTCCGGTTGGGACTCTGTATACGTGAACGGCAAGTTTAGGTGTCCGGGTATATTATTTCCTTTCTATTTAACCGACTTTGTACAACTCTAGACCCCTTCGGTATCTATATAAACCAGAGCGTTTAGACCGAAGGCAGGATCACAACATTGACAGGCTAGCCAAGTTAGGGTTTGGCCATTACGATCTCGAGGTAGATCAACTCTTGTAACCTCTATACTCATCGAATATAATCAAGCATGAGTAGGGTTTTACCTCCATTAAGAGGGCCCGAACCTGGATAAACACTGTGTCCCTTTGATTATTGTTACCATCAATCCGCAGACATACAGCTTGGGCCCCCTACCCGAGATCTGCCGGTTCTGACACCGACATTGGTGCTTTCATTGAGAGCTCCGTTGTGTTGTCAACAAAAGGATCGACGGCTCGCCTCTTCATCAACAATGATGTTGTGTCTAGGGAAACTTTTCTCCCAGGACACGTCTTTGTGTTCGGCGGCTTCGTGCTTCATGCCAACTTGACCGGCCACCTTGAGCAGGTCAACAGATACGCCCCCGGCCACCAGATCAGGTTCGGAAATATGAACTACGTCGCCAATATCCGAGGAGATCTAATCTTCGAGGGGTTCGCGGCCTCGAGTGCCGCCCCCTACCCTCACGAAGGAAGCTCTTCGGATCCGCTCTTAGATCCCCTCAAGGGGTCGACACTTGCGCCCACCTCGGCCTTAGATCCGGAGCAGGTCGTATCGTCCGAAGACGAGAGGATCAGCCCTGCCGGACTCTTTTCTATCATGGAACTTCCGACCGGAGACCCAGATGCGATCTTGGACTCGCCTCTGGGCAACGACTCCGAATTGTCCGTGTCTGTGTCGATCGGGGCCGACCAGGTGTCTATCACCGAACTCAGCCCTGCAGATCCGCAGACTCCTACCCAATTTTCACCCTTAGATGAAGCATTGGGCTTAATGCGGTCTCTCGCCATCATGGAAGCTTTACCTCCGAACTGCGCCCAGCATGTGCTGGGGGCTGAGAGCAGGGAATTTTATGACCGTCCCACTACCCACTTAATAGCCACCGTCGAGGATTTAACCGACATGCTAGACTACGCGAAGACATCGACGGTATGGACGACGATGCTGACGCCGAATCAAGGCAAGTCCCGCCTATCACAGGGCGTTGGACGACCACTTCTACCTATGACGTATACATGGTGGACACTCCTGATAAAAAGGACGACGAGGATAATCAGAACCCCGATAAGGACAAGCCCGTTGATGAACCACCAAAGCGTCGCGCCGGCGGTGCCGCTCACGATTGCGTCGGGCAAGGGACAGCAACACCGGCGCCGGAGACAATGAGACTCCGGATAATGCCGAAGACCCCGAACACCCAGTTGAGCCCACGTCCGAACAGGATGAAAGGGAGGAGGGTCAGTATAGCCTCGAACACGCTGATCATGAAGATTCGGAAGACAACAACTATATGCCAGTCTCCGAAGAGGATGTTAGCCTTGAGACGAAGATTTTATCGTCCCAGAGAAACCTCTCCAACAAGAACGCTTCAAGCGACAGCTAATCGCCACTGTGCGGAGCCTGAAAAAGAAGCAGCAGCAGCTCAAAGCTGAACAGGATACGCTCAATGAAAGGTGGACCAAGGTCCTGGCTGTCGAGGAGTACGGCCCCTAGCGACCCGTAAAAAGTTACCCCAAGCGCAAGCTGCTGCCACAATTCAACGATGAAGCCCTTGAGCCAATACCGTCGAAATACAATCAGGCAGATCAACCAGACCAACCACCACGTGGACGGGATAAAGCGACACATCAAGCCGAACACCAGCCCGCACCCCCTCACCGGAGAGGCAAGGAGACAGCAGCTGCGGGCTATACATATGACTTGCATCAGGACCTGGCCAATAAAGCCGGTGAGACCAGATCGATCTATGGATCAAGAGGCCGCGCCCCGGCATGAGATAACGACTATGAAGCCCGGCGTGATGAACATTACAATATTCGGGATCAACACCGAACTTAGATGTCATCCGATCTCCGCCGTGATATCGCACGGTATAGGGGTGCCGCACACCCCATGTGCTTTACCGATGAGGTAATGCAGCACCAGTTTTCGGAAGGGTTCAAACCCGTAAACATCGAGCAGTACGATGGAACGCCGGATCCAGCCGTCTGGATCAAGGACTTTCTTCTCCACATTCATATGGCTCGGAAGATGACCTTCACGCCATTAAATATCTTCCTCTAAAGCTGAAAGGACCAGCACGGCACTAGCTGAATAGCCTTCTAGAGAACTCCATTAGAAGCTGGGAAGATTTAGAGGACGCTTTTCGGGCCAACTTTCAGGGCACTTATGTCCGGCCACAAGATGCTGATGACCTAAGTCACATAATCCAACAACCTGGCGAATCAGCTCGCAAGCTTTGTAATCGGTCCCTAACTAAAAAGAACCAAATCATGGACTGTCCGGACGCCGAAGCCTTAGCAGCCTTCAAACACAGCGTCTGTGATGAATGGCTCGCCTGACACCTCGGACGGGAAAAGCCTAAGACCATGGCAGCCTTAACTGCACTCATGACTGATGTCTACTACACAATTTTATTCTTGTAGACACGTGTTGGGCCTCCAAGCGCAGAGTTTTGTAGGACAGTAGCAATTTTCCCTCAAGTGGATGACCTAAGGTTTATCAATCCGTGAGAGGTGTAGGATGAAGATGGTCTCTCTCAAACGACCCTGCAACCAAATACAAGAAATCTCTTGTGTCCCCAACACACCAAATACAATGGCAAATTGTATAGGTGCACTAGTTCGGCGAACAGATGGTGATAAAAGTGTAATATGGATGGTAGAAATATATTTTTATAATCTGAATAAATAAAAACAGCAAGGTAGTAGATAGTAAACGGGCGCAAAAACGGTATTGCAATGCTTGAAAACAAGGCTTAGGGTCCGTACTTTCGCTAGTGCAATTTCTCAGCAGTGCTAACATAGTTGGATCATATGGTTATCCCTCAAAGTGTAATAAAGAATCACTTCCGAGTTCCTATTAGCGGAGAACAAAAGATAGATATTGTTTGTAGGGTACGAGACCACCTCAAAGCTATTCTTTCCATTCGATCTATTCAAGAGTTCGTACTAAAATAACACAAAGATATTTTTTTCGCTCGATCTATCCTAGAGTTCGTACTAGAAGAACACCAAAGAAAATTCATATTCATAATACTCAATCCATCACAAGGAACTATGAGGGGAACTATGAGGGGACCCCTATGCATAGATTACCCCAATATCACCGCGGGAATCCGCGAGTTGAATGCCATAACACATATCAAGTGAATCAATATGATACCCCAATTGCCACCTCAAGTATTCATACCGCAAGACATATATCATGTGTTCTCATCTCTGAATATTCAATCCGACAAGACAAAACTTCAAAAGGTAAAGACTCAATTCATCACAACAAGAGTATAGCGGGGAGAAACATCATATGATACGACTATGTTAACAAAGCCCATGATAGAGATCACGAGAGAGAGAGAGAGAGAGAGAGAGAGAGAGAGAGAGATTAAACACATAGCTACTGGTACAAACCCTCAGCCCCGAGGGTGGACTACTCCCTCCTCATCGTGGTGGCCGCCGGGATCATGAAGATGGCCACTGGAGATGATTCCCCCCTCCGGCAGGGTGCCGGAACAGGGTCTAGATTGGTTTTCTCGGATACAGAGACATTGTGGCGGCGGAACTCCTGATCTAGGTTAACCCCGAAGGATTTCGGAATATTTGGGAATTTATAGTGCAAAGAGGGGGTGTGGGAGGCCACCGAGGTGGGCACAACCCACCTGGGCGCGCCAGTGGGCCCTGGCGTGCCCTGGTGGGTTGTGCCCCCTCGAGCACCCAGTCTTGCTCGGCCCAATGGGTGTCTTCTGGTCCATAAAAAATCTCCATGGAGTTTCGTTGCGTTTTGACTCCATTTGGTATTGATTTCCTGCGATGTAAGAAACAAGCAAAAAACAGCAACTTGCACTGGGCACTGGGTCAATAGGTTAGTCCCAAAAAATGATACAAAGTTGCTATAAAATGATTGTAAAACATCCAAGAATGATAAAATAACAGCATGAATACTTTATAAATTATAGATACGTTGGAGACATATCAGCATCCCCAAGCTTAATTCATACTCGTCCTCGAGTAGGTAAATGACAAAAGAAATAATTTATGAAATGTGAATGCTAGCAAAGTGCACAAGTTTGATCAATGACAATTTCAATCACTTTTCCTAGCATCATAACAACAATTCTTTCTTATAAAACTTCTCATGTTATAGTAGCAACCAAATCACATGTTAAGGTTCAAACAATGAACTCTCTTGAAACTCAACAACCTATGTTCTTAGTCACCAAGCAATTGCAATTCAACTTATTCAACAGAGTTTAAGTAAGAGCTCCACATACTCAACCATCATATAGTCTTCTATGATTGATAACACTCGCCGCATACACATGAGCAAAACATTTCAAGCAGACACATAGAAAGATAGGGGATTATTGTTCTGCCTCCCAACGTATTCACCTCAAGTGTGATGTCAACAATAATAACTCATGCTACCCATATTCAATTGGACATATGTGCCTAGATCTTTCCTCACCACATGATGCTTGCCAAAACAGAAAAATAGAAATGAATAGAGAGAATAACTTTGACTCTTTGCATAAAAGTAAATACCGAAAAGTAAAAGATAGGCCCTTCGCAGAGGGAAGCAGAGGTTGCCATGCGCTTATTTGTTTGTATGCTCAATCCCTTAGTGCAAAAGAATGTCACGTTATATTGCCCCTTATGATAGCAACCTTTATTATGCAGTCCGTCGCTTTTATTGCTTTGCCATCATAAGTTCGTACGACGCTCAATTTTCTCTTACACTAAATAATCTAACACTTTTAGAAGCAATTTTTATTGCCTTATTGCACCAATGACAACTTACTTGAAGTATCTTGCTCAATCCTTAGGTAGGTATGGTGGACTCTTGAAAATAAGATTTGGGTTTAAGGGTTTTTGGATGCAAAGTAGTATCTCTACTTGGTGCGGAATTTTTGGCTAGCAAAGATGGGGGGCAAGCTCCACATGTTGAAGGATCTAAGACAATATAACTTCTATGTGAATATGAACAAACATAAATCATTACGTTGTCTTCCTTGTCCAACGTCAACAATTTTGGCATATAATATTTTGATGGGGGATCACAATCACAAAAGATTTCTAGGATAGTGTATTTGCATGTGAAAGTTCTCTTCCTTATACTAATTATTCGTGAATTGCTTGTATGACCAATATTGTGGTTGTCAAGCCTCAAAAGATTTCACTTTCTAAACCCAATGTGAAGCTACCACTAGGCATGATATGATTTCAACTTCATGATATTCAATTTATTCAACAATTTGCTCATAGGATATAAGTGAAGCACAAGAGCAAATGACAAACTACTCCAAAAAGATAAAAGTGAAGATCAAACGAGTAGTTAAGTAAATGGGTAGCTAATTGAGGACTATTTCTTATTTAAAACTTTCAGATCCAAGTATTTTATTAAAACAGGAAGCAAACAAAATAAAATGACATTTCAAGAATATCACACATCATGTGAAGAAGCAAAAACTTAGGCTCAACTGATACTAATCGATAATTGTTGAAGAAGAAAGGTGGGATGCCTATCGGGGCATCCCCAAGCGTAGATGCTTGAGACTTCTTGGAATATTATCTTGGGGTGCCTTGGGCATCCCCAAGCTTGAGCTTTTGTGTCTCCTTAATTCCTCTCATATCACGATTTTCCTAAATCTCAAAAGCTTCATCCACACAAGACTCAACAAGAACTCGTGAGGTAAGTTAGTATAAACCAATGCAAAAACTTCGTCATTCTCTACTGTAGCAAATCACTAAAATTATTATTCAAAGTTGCATACTAAATTCATCTGAATATTTAATACTCCTATCCTCAAATAGAATCATTAAACAAGCAAACATATGCAAACAATGCAAACATAACAGCAATCTGCCAAAACAGTACAGTCTGTAAAGAATGCAAGAGTATCAATACTTCCCTAACTCCAAGAATTATGAAATTCTACCACACTGTATAGAATTTTCATTTTTCAAAAAGTTTCAACATTTACCACATTCTGAATTTTCTAGGGAATTTTTGCAACAGCGGTAAACTTTCTGTTTTCAAACTGCAACATGTAGACTTGTAAAATAAGCATGGCAAAGGCTATCATTGCCATTTTTATTGAAATAAAAGATGCAAAACATTATTCTAAATAACAGAAAGAAAATCCTAGTAAAATATTATGATGCTCCAAGCAAAACAGATATCATGTGATGAATGAAAACATAGCTCCAAGTAAGGTTGCTGATAATGTTGGAGACGAAAGAGGGGATGCCTTCCGGGGCATCCCCAAGCTTAGTTGCTTGGATCTTAGTTGGATATTAACTTGGGGTGCCTTGGGCATCCCAAAGCTTAGGGTCTTGTCACTCCTTATTCTCCTCATATCGATATCTTACTCAAAACCTGAAAACTTCAATCACACAAAACTTAATGGAACTTTGTGAGATAGGTTAGTATGATAAAGAGAAAACCATTTCACTTTGGTACTGTCAAATACAAGATTCATAATTGTTTACACACAATGCCTACTGTAGCATATCATTTCCACAATTTATATTCTGCAATATAAGCCATAGAAACTAGAAAGCAAGCAAACTATGCATTGAGGACAGAATCTGTCAAAAAAAGAACAGTCTGTAGTAATCTGTACTCAAACCATAATTATGCTGCTCCAAAAATTATGAAACAAATTGGACCACATGAGAAATTTGTATATTAAACTTCTTCCAAAAGAATCAACTCAATAGCACTCTTCTGTTAAAAATGAGACCTATTTTCGTGAGCGCAAAAGTTTCTGTTTTTCAGCAGGGTCAAATCAACTATCACCCAACATGATCCGAAAGGCTTTATTTGGCACTTTATTGAAACAAAAGCTATAAAACATGATCAATACAGTAGCATAATCATGTGAACATGCAAAAACAGTAGGTAAAAGTGTTGGGTTGTCTCCCAACAAGCGCTTTTCTTTAATGCCTTTTAGCCAGGCATGATAATTTCAATGATGCTCGCATAAAAGATAAGAATTGAAACATAAAGAGAACATCATGCATCATAAGTCCCTCTATCATAATAATTTTCAGTAGCATCATGAATAGATTCATCAATATAACCATTACATAAAGCATTCTTTTCATGATCCACAAGCGAAGAGAATTTATCACTCTTTATGGCATACATGTCATCATAATAATCATCATAGATAGCAACTTCATTGTCATAATCAATTGAAACCTATTCCAAAATAGTGGATGTATCACTAAATAAAGTCATGAACTCTCCGAATCCACTTTAATCAATATTGTAATAAGATTCAACACCCTCCAAAATAGTGGGATCACTACTACCAAGAGTTGACACTCTTCCAAACCCACTTTCATCAATGTAGTCATCATAAATAGGAGGCATTGTCGGATGTGGGGTTCCGGCAAACCCTTAAGGTTCGAACACTGGGGTGCGCGTGATGTCTCTCCCTCCTGTCGATCTACGCTCCAGCTCGCTAAGATCTCGCGGACAAACTCGCCGAACTCGCAACACAGAAAGACACGAGGTTTATACTGGTTCGGGCCACCGTTGTGGTGTAATACCCTACTCCAGTGTGGTGGTGGTAGATTGCCTCTTGGGCTGATGATGAGCAGTACAAGGGAAGAACAACCTCCTGAGGTTGAGGTGTTCTTGTGCGTATGAACTTGTGGCGTGAGGATTCGATCTGAACTATTGCGGGATCAGTTCAGGATCGCTTGAGTCGCCTCTATTGTGGTGGCTAGCTCTAATTATATAGGCCCTGGTCCTCTTCCCAAATATCGAGCGGGAAGGGAGCCAATAATGGCGGGAAAATTTGAAGAGGGACAGCTAGTACAAGCTATCCTGACAAAAGCGGTCTTCACCTGCGAAAAGCTCTGGGGTGGCGTTGTCTTGGGCTCCACGATGACCTCCGCCTTGCCGTCCTCCTGGTCTTGGTCTCATTGCACCAATATGGCAACCTTTGCCTGATGCCTCGGTACTCTTTGCCTGCGCTGGCCTCCTTAGCACCAAAGAGGAAATAGGGACGCTGCGCGCATTGGCGCCCGCCTGGCACCCGCCTGGTACGGTTTGTCATGGCTCACGTCACGAAAGCCTCTTGAGGTTTGCCTCGCCTTGATATCTCTGCTCCTCGTGAGCCTGCCTGGCTAGGCCGCTCCAGAGGAGGTCTTGCATCGTCCGCCTCATGAGGCTTGGTCCCTCGCGAGGGTCTTGGGTGCCTTGTTGACGAAGATGGGCCATCTGACTGCTGCTTAGCCACTGTTGTGGGCGCAGGCAAGTCTCTGGCGACCCCGTTCCTGAACGCCCGACAGTAGCCCCCAGGCCCAAGGTGCGCTCGGCTTGGCTCCGCGGTGAAGCCAAGGGTCAAGTTCGGAGCACCACGGGCCCCAAAAGCCTGCAGCCTCGGTCGACGCGTGGCGGTTGATTAGACGCGGGCGTCTTCGCTTCCTCACGCTGCCTTTGAATCCGCCTGGCTATGCGGCCCCTGCGGCCTACACAGTTATTCCTCCGCCTCCTGCGCCTTGCTTCCCCAATTCCCCTGCTTCCTTGTGGCTCTGCTTCTCTTCTCCAATCTGACTTGCGCTCCGCCTGCCCCATCGCCATGGTGCCGAAATAAGCTGAGAAGGGGAAGAGTCCTCTGTCTCTTCCAGCTGCGCCTCCGTCCCTTGCGCTGGCGCTCGGCTGGTCTCGGGTGCTCAATGACGAGGCCATGGGCAAGGTGCGTCCGATGCTTGCTTCCAGCTTCAATGAGTGGGGGGAGACGGTGGCATGGCCCGCGTCTCGTACTCGCACGGCTCAGACGGCCACTGAGGTCCCAATCTTCAAAGATGCCCTCTGGGCGGGCCTGATTCCTACCTTCTCCGCCTTCTTCAATGCGGTGCTTGAGCATTATCAGATCCACATGCTACATCTCGACCCTCAGTCTGTGACTCTGCTTGCTGTCTTCGCCTTTGTGTGCGAAGCCATGGTGGGCGTTGCTCCCTCGGTGGCCCTCCTCCTTCACTTCTTCTCATTGCATTTGGCCTACCCTCAGCAATGCTCGGGGTGCGTGAGCTTCTAGGCCGTGGCTGCGACGGCGGGTGAGGGGATCGATTTCGAGCTTCCTCCATCCAGGAGCGAATTCCGGACACGATGGGTGTTAAATCGATGCCGTGTGCTCGATCCTCCTTGAGCTCCGCCAGGGCCCGTTGTTCCTAACTCCGGCTGGAGCCATCAGCGGCTCGCGAGCCCTGGCCTTGCCCACGTCTAGCTCAGGTTGAGGTTGCTGAAGGATCGCGGTGTAACTGCACCGATGGTGGTGAAGTAATTCGTCCAACGCCGGGTCGCTCCGCTTCAGCGCCATCCTCGCCCAATGTGGACCTTGCTCAGCAGCCAGGACCACATGAGGTTTCAGGAGTCCTGGCTCCTCCTCGGGACGCGGCGAACAGTGCTCAAGGTCCTGACGGGTGTCTTTCTGCCGGCGGAACTGCCTGGGAAGAACTGTTTGCTGTACCGCTGCAAGAATAAGGATGAATTTGTAAAGGACATGCCTCTCTTTGATGAATGGGGGCCGCAGCCGATCGGCCTGGAGGGGCCTCGTGAGAACCCCATCGTCGTGGTTCCCTTCCTTGCCCCTGATGCTGAGCTCGCCCCAAGTGACGGTGCAAGTGGGCGAGCTCAGGCGGAGGCCGACGGCTCGAGAGCTGAGGAGCACGTGCCGAGTGGTGATCCTGGGGCATCGTCCTCAGGAGCATGCCACTCCCCTCCTGAGGCATCGGTTGCTGAGGAGACGCTGTATGCGACTCCCGAGGCCAAGGCTCCAGGAGCCTCGGGAGGTCGTGGCAAAGCAGTGCCAGGCTGTTCGCCACAACCAGACACCCCTGAAGATATTCTTCCAAGCTCTTCTTTGGCCCACTGCCTTGCCGGCCGTCCGTCCAGCGTTTGATGCGTCTTTGTGTGGACTTCGAGGAGCTCCGCAAGAGGAAAGGATCTCCCAGCGGCAGCAACATCTTTGGACCGCTGAAGAGGAGGAAGTACATCGTCATTGACGTGTAAGTATCGTACTGCTGTGGCTCTCTGTGTGCTGCTTTCTTCTTCTGACGCCAGTCTTTCAGGGCTCCTTCCACTGAGGCTGCTGAGTCTCCTGAGAGACGGCCTCCTTCTTCCTTAACTCTTCCGCCGGCCTCGAGTGCTCCGAGTCCGTTGGTTGCCCCTGGAGCAGGGTTGGTTGAAGGGGCACTCTTGCCTTCTTGGCACGCTGAACCTGGGGCCTCGTCACTCCTCACTCTTGGTCTGGCGTGGAGCTTGGTAGGCGTGCCTAAGACTCCCCCGCTGGTCTTTGACGACAACTTGTTGGCTTCGATCTTTGGCTCCTCTTCGAGCAGCGAGCCCCAGCCGGCTTGGGCTCCTCGCGAGGACGGGCTGGTGTCGGGTGTGGCGCTGGCCCCCAGCCCCCTGCCGAGGGGTGGCGCGTCGCTTGGTGCCCCACCCGCAGCCCCCAAGGTGGAGGACGAAGAAGGCCGGGCGTTCGAGCTTGAGCGCGGGCGGAGCGTGGTTCGCCATGAGCTCTTCTAGGAGGCGATGAACACGATGAGCCGACTTGGTGAAGAGCTCGCGAGTGTCGATTCGCGTCTTGAGGCTGAAGGTCTCCGGCTGGCGGAGGAGCGGCACAAGCTGAAGGTAGCCATCAACCTCGGCCGCTATCAGCGTGACCTCGAGAACGCGAAGGCCGAGGCATCTCTCAAGGTTGCCTATGAAGCCCGCTCACGAGCCTTGGAAGAGGCTCCCGAGGCTGATCACCGCCGCGAGGCTGCGGAGAAGCGCGCGTGGGAGCTCCAGGCCTGGAGCGCGTCTCTTGAGCAGCAGGTGGAGGCGCGCAGGGCCGCTCTTGCGTCGCTGAGGGGGACGCCCGCGGAGGAAGAGGAGGTCCGGAAGCGTGAGGAGGCGCTGGCCCTGGAGGCCATGGAGCGTAGCTGTGACGCCCCCGATTCAATCGTACACTAATCATGCACGCAAACGTGTACAATCAAGATCAGGGATGTGACGCCTGGATAATCAAGCTACAGTAACCTCTACTAATGATGCCACATCACCTCGATTACTGTTGCTAATCTCACGTTAGTTTGAAATCGATTCGAATTCAAATTCAAAATCAAGCAAACAATAAAAGATTTCAAATATAAAAACTAAAATGTTCGGTTTGTGCCAGATAATTCATAGGTGGTTATGGTGGAGAAACCATACTTTTATAAGACGTTTAAATGCTATAAGTTGAATAAAACAGTAGCGAAAACTATTATTTAAATACTTTTAAATAATAAATAATTACAAAACTATTTTAAAATATGTAGCTAGTTAATGTGGCAGTGGCATATTTGATAACATCAAATTAGGTGCCATTTTGGTATTTTGCTAAGACAAAAATAAAAGAACACTAAGCTAAAACAGAAAAGAAATAAAATAAATAAAAGAAAAAAAACATTACAAAAATGCAGAAAAGGAAGAGAACCCCCGGCCCAACTGGGCCATGTCCCAGCCAAGCCGGCCCAGCTCCCCCCTGGCCTAACCGGCCTCCCCATATCCCCCATCCCCGAAACCCTATCCCACTACCACCACACACTCCCCCCCCACCACTCGCTCGCTCCCCCCCACTCCCCCGATCCAGATCGGGATCGGGGCGACCACACCCTTGCCCCCGACGCCACCCATCGCCGCGCCACCATGCCTCCATCCTCCTCCGCGGCGCCACCTCGCCGGTGCCGCACCTCCCGGCCTCCTTCCGCTCCCTCGTGCACCGCGTCGTCTTCCCAGAGCTCCTGCCTCCATCCATAGCCGCCGACCCGTCGCGGAACCACGTCGCCGTCGCCGGAGGCCACCTCACCGGCCGCCAGCGCCGTCGGCCTCCCCTCGTCGCCGTCGTCCCGACCTCCACCGCGCCTTGCCCTTCTTTCCCTACAAACCCCGTGAGCTTCCTCCTTTCCTCTCTGTCGCGGTGCGTCCCCCCACGTCGCGCCCAGCGCGTGCGTGCCGTGCTCCGGCACGCCGCGCCCGCCGCCCGCCACGATCATCCGGGCCACCTCCACCTCGCTGGTCGGTTCCCTTTACTGTCGCCCGTTTTAAATCCGCGGTGGCCACTCTACGCGTCGCACAGCCGGCGCAGCCTGACCACCAGCGTCTGCTCTCTGCTCGCCGGCGCTCCCGCTCGGGCGACGCCGTGCCCGATCTCGCCCCTGTTGGGCGCCCGCTCCTGGAGCCCGTGCTCATCCGCTACCGAGCGCTCGAACCCGATAGGCCCCTATGGGCCTATGGCAAACGGGCCCCGCCCTAGAACCAAACAAAAGGAATTTAAAATAAAAATGATAATAAATAAAAATGAAACTAATTAATTAATTTGTTAATTAGCAAATTAATTAAGATAATTAACTCTGTTTAGTGATCTAATTAATTAGTTAGATTAATTAAACGGTAATTAGATTAGTTATACCCTAATTAGAATAATCAGAGTATGACAGCTAGGACCCACATGTCAGTTTGACCCAGTCAACACCTCTGTTGACTACTGATGTCATGCTAACATCATGCTGATGCAGTAATGCTGATTTCGAATTAATTTAGTAATAATAGTTTAGAAAATGATTAAATCCCTTTTAAATTAATATAAAATAAACCGTAGCTCGGATGAAAAAACTTTGTTCATGAAAGTTGCTCAGAACGACGAGACGAATCCGGATAAGCAGCCCGTTCGTCCGCCACACATCCCTAACCTACCGAACACGCAACTTTCCCCCTCCGGTTCCTTTGTCCGAAAACGCGAAACACCGGGAATACTTTCCCGGCTGTTTCCCCCCTTCACCGGTATCACCTCCTACTGCGCTAGGGCACACCTGGCACCGTTACTTGTTATGTCATGCATCATTATGCATCTGTTTGCATTGTATTCATTGTTTCTTCCCCCTCTTCTCTCCGGTAGACTACGAGACCGGCGCTTGCTACTACCAGACGACTACGGTGTTGGCGACCCCCTCTCTTGCCGAGCAACCAGGCAAGCCCCCTTGATCACCGGATATCGCCTATTCTTCTCTATCTGCTTGCATTAGAGTAGTGTAGCATGTTACTGCTTTCCGTTAATCCTATTCATTGTATAGCCTTTGTCATTGTTGCTCTGATTGTTACCCTTACCCTTTATCCTCTTGCTTAGTATAGGATGCTAGTGTTCCATCAGTGGCCCTACACTCTTGTCCGTCTGCCATGCTATACTACTGGGCCGTGATCACTCGGGAGGTGATCACGGGCATATGCTATATACTTTATACTGTTACATTACTTATGATACTGTTCGGAGATGGGGGCTGAAGGGGCAGGTGGCTCCATCCCGGTAGAGGTGGACCTGGGTTACCGACGGCCCCCGACTGTTACTTTGTGGCGGAGCGACAGGGCAGGTTGAGACCACCTAGGAGAGAGGTGGGCCTGGCCCTGTTCGGCGTTCGCAGTTACTTAACACGCTTAACGAGATCTTGGTATTTGATCTGAGTCTGACCATTTGGTCTATACGCACTAACCAACTACGCAGGAACATTTATGGGCACTCGGCGTCGTGGTATCGGCCAAGCCTTCGTGGCGTCGGCGATCGAAGGCGCGCTACCGGATTGGAACGTAAGCCTGCTCTTGTATTAAGGGGCTAGTTCGCTTCCGGCGCGTCACGCAACGTGCAGGTGTGCTAAGGCGATGGCCTGACCCTGTCGCTTAGGTTTAGACCGGCGTCTTGACCTCTCTGTTGGCCTAGGTGGGGCTCCGACTTGTTGATCTTCGCGGCGGGCATGACCCAGAAAGTGTGTCCGCCAAATGGGATCAAGCGTGTTGGGTTATGTGGTGCACCCATGCAGGAAGTTAATCTATTGAATAGCCGTGATCTTCGATAACAGGGCGACTTGGAGTTGTACCTTGACCTTATGACAACTAGAACCGGATACTTAATAAAACACACCCTTTCAAGTGCCAGATATAACCCAGTGATCGCTCTCTAACAGGGTGACGAGGAGGGGATCGCCGGGTAGGATTATGCTATGCGATGCTACATGGAGGACTTCAGTCTACTCTCTTCTACATGCTGCAAGACGGAGACGCGAGCGTAGTCTTGACGGATTAGTTATCCCCTCTTATTACGGCATTCTGCGGTTCAGTCCACCGATATGGCCCTTTACACATATACCCATGCATATGTAGTGTAGCTCCTTGCTTGCGAGTACTTTGGATGAGTACTCACGGTTGCTTTCTCCCCCTTTTCCCCCTTTCCTTTCTTTCTGGTTGTCGCAACCAGATGTCGGAGCCCAGGAGCCAGACGCCACCGTCGACGACGATTCCTACTACACCGGAGGTGCCTACTACTACGTGCAGCCCGTTGGCGATGACCAGGAGTAGTTAGGAGGATCCTGCAGGAGGCTGCGCTTCTTCGATCTGTATCCCGGTTTGTGCTAGCCTTCTTAAGGCAAACTTGTTTAACTTATGTCTGTACTCAGATATTGTTGCTTCCGCTGACTCGTCTATGATCGAGCACTTGTATTCGAGCCCTCGAGGCCCCTAGCTTGTATTATGATGCTTGTATGACTTATTTATGTTTGAGTTGTGTTGTGATATCTTCCCGTGAGTCCCTGATCTTGATCGTACACGTTTGCGTGTATGATTGAATCGGGGGCGTCACAAGTTGGTATCAGAGCCGACTGCCTGTAGGAATCCCCTTTCACACTCCTTGGCCGAAGTCGAGTCTAGACTTTACAAAACTTTTACTAACATGGCTGTGCAGCCCATGGGCCCACGTCGCCATTGGGTGGTATTAGGATCTTTTATTCCTCATCTATGCTCTGGGACTCTGATCTCTCTTCTATTCGGGTTAAATGAATTTTGCTAAATCTAACATTAGGATCTCATGATCACTTTCACCCGGAGAGCATCTTATTACCGATGGTCGACTGCTGCACCAGAAGATTTCGAAGTTACTCTCCGATACTCTTTTGAGACTTTGTGGCCGTTGCTTTTGCAATTCCCTACCATCAAAATATCTCTATGGATAAATACGTACACTTGCCATTCTTACTTTTATTCCTAGGTGATCTTGTTATTACAAGATACCTTGAAATCCTTTCTATTGTTTCGAGAATATTTTGTGCCTACTCCCTTGCAGTTCCTTGCCACCTGAATACCCCTACGGATAATTTCTCGCCCTTATCGAGTATCCGTTCATCCCCATTTGTTCATGTGTTTCACATTGGTCTTCGAAATACTATTCGATCTTCCGAAAATCCTCAGCAACTTATTGCCCTTGAAATTCTCGCTTGCTGCATTATGGTTAATCCCATAAGTAATCTTATTGGCATCCTTTTTCACTATCACTTTGAGTTCATTGATTCAATAAGTTGCGAATGCTCGCGATCCTCAATCAGATCCTAGGATTCATCCTTCAGACTCAGACGTCATTCCGGACATGAGTTGGTTCTCGGCAATTCAAATCTTTATTGATTGTCCAACTAAGTGTTTTCAACTTATCCATCCTTGATCAGAGCATCTGCTTCTGATCCTTCGTTTTGGAAACCATAATTTCTTTCCATTTAAGCATCAGACTAATCAGGTGATTCTTGAATCTGATGCCTCTGCATTCTTTCTTCCTCTGAGTGACTACCGATACTCACATCAGCTCCGTTGTAGATCGCCCGATCCATTTTTGGATTGTTATCCGACAGTGTCCTTCATATTCAATCACCTTGCGATTTATTCCCCTGATACAAATGCCTTTGGTAAATTGTATCCTCTGCTTGGCCAACCATGCTCTGCTTTCGAGCTTGTGTTACTTACTCCTGAAGTTTGTGGTATATGTTCCTAAGAGACCTTGATGGGTCGAACCTATGCCTTTTCTAATCTGTGTGAACCCGGAAACACTATGGGTCATTCTCTACTGATGTTATGTCAGATAAAATTTCAACACTACAGCTTCATTGAACGTGAGAAGTGAATGAAAGATTATACATTGAAGAAGTGGGAGTCGACCTTGAACCTTGTGTTCATGCCCATGGACACGATGTAGATCTTATCATTAAAAGCTTCTCTTAAATTAATTATTCCCTTGGTATAAGTTCATCTTATATCCGGGATCTGGCCTTTTGCAATCGTGGTTCCGACCATATGTTCTTCCTTGATCCCATTTCTTGGGCAAGTTTAAGCACTTGTCCTCTGCAAAGCAATACCCCAGTCCAACCTCTACTTTGGTATGTCGTCGAGTATTACCCCTGGTATCTCAAGGATATCATGCCATTGCACTACATTACCCAGTCCTTTGATGGAGTACTACCTTTACCCTGTCTTTGTCACTTCATGCTTCTGGGTTGTTTGTTAACCAAGAACACCGATAAGTGAATCGATTCAGCACTCCGATTCAATAACTCTAAGTAATTTTCATTGCTTACGAGTTTAATAATCCTTTAAGTCATTCCTAGCCTGATCAGCTATATCATCATCATACTATTTTTTTAACTGTGCTACCTGGTCCTTATTCCCGGAGCACAACTTTCAACGATGAACTAAGCTTGCGTCGATTTTCGTCGTCATATCATTTCTCCTTGAACAACAAACTTGATTTCGAGTTTGTGTCCTAACCGTGGTTCCAATAACCTTTCGCTTCATCATTCGTTTGACTTGATGTCATTGTCGATCATTTACATCTTCGTGTAACCTCTCGACAAATGTGTCGTGATCATCATCAACCTTATGAGCTCTTCCAGGATATCAATCGGATTCATGATGAGAAATACCATCCTTGCCTCGATGATTTGTGTTATCATCAACCACTTTATTGCCTTCCCTTCAACACAAACTTGTTCGTGTTTTGTGTTATACCTTGAGTTCCTTGCTACCCAGCATTGTTCTTCTTTACCTTGGAATATTACCACCTTTTATGTCAAGAATGTCGTGGGAATTTTACCACCTCTTAAGAATTCTTGGTATGGTGATACTTCTCACCATCACCATTATTTCATGGGTCCTCGTGTTGATTCCAACCAGGGTACCAACAAGTGAGCGGTGCTATTTGGATTCCGCCCTTCTAGCAACCCTATTGCTTTGAAGTTAATGGTCGGCCGTTCATTCTTAGACTATTGATTATTGAATCACCATTCCAATGTTGGCCGTGCAACCCAGCCCATATTTCGGGTGCACCTTTCAACCATTGTTAAATTGTGTATGTTTTCCTCGAGCATACATCAATATATCATTTTGATCTGACAAATGTTATCTCCTTGTTCACATAATTGTGGAAATCCATCCTTTGGAAATCTTGATGAATTGTCGCTGAGTTCATCACCACCTCCTTGTCCTCTCCTTGGGTTAATGATGAACTCTTGTTAACGGAAATCACTTCATAGTTCATTTCCGAGAATCTTCTGATGTCATCCCGTCAAATTGTGTCGCACCTTTTCTTCTCAAGCATCCTAAGTCGAGGTATCCTGACACCAACCAGATCTGAAACCGGTCGAGATATGATGGTTGGAACATTTTCAAGAGTCATAGCATTGGTCTTTCTAGAACCCAATAAGGTGACGTCATGCCTAGCACACCTGGTTGGAGGACCTATTGCAAGACTTATTCTATGAGTTGTTCCTGATGAATCTTTTGTGTATCCAAAGTCTGACCTTTGCTTGAAGACCATGTCAGTGCTATCTCGAAGCATGTCTATGGTACTCCGATTTCCAATAAGAACATTTGAAGCACCATGCTAAATGTTTCTTGTTGAAACTACCCAAACACCGTCGTATGAGTAATGTCATGAAATTTCTCTCCGCTTACCTAAAGAGTTTTCTACATTATATCCAGTCATGGATATCATGCTCTGTTTGACCTGGGAAAGGATATACCCCTGAATTATGTGTTTAAACACCTTTTCCTTTCCATTGTTTTGTTTAATCTTACTTGTGATCTATATGATCTAAGCAGTAATAATTCACTTCTTATGTAAACACCTCCTTGTGTCATTTTGTCATCAAGACCCTGTTACTACTGTTAATGACATTTCGGTAACCATCGATGGACGAGAACTTTGCCTATTGGTCCGCCTCGTTCGACGAGCAGGAAAATGGTTCTCTTCGCCCCTCGCCCTTGGTACCGATGTTGTTGCCAACATAACCGACAGACTATCCTCTGACATGCCTTGCTTACATGATCGTGCAAGACGTCACCGCCCTTCCTGCTTTTAACCCACATTGTGGGCCCATAACCCACAGTTCCACAGGATCGAAACCTGACTCCACAGTAATCCCCCTATTCCCAAGGTTGTTTCTCGCGCGTGGCCTCGTAAGTAATTCATGAGCCACCTTACGGGGGATCATTAATTCTGTTATCAGACACAACACTTATTCCATAGGTCTTAAGCACCCTCACATTCCGATTCAGGCAACGAATGATTGCCTATCCGCTTGAAACTTCTCATGACACCTTACTTTGCTCTCGATATTTTCTAAAGGTTTCTAATTCGAGAGTTACCTTTCGCCACCTTCCTGGTGTTATCTACCAGATAAGCGACCTTCTAGAGGCCAGTTCTTCCGAAGATACCCATTATCCTTTTTCATTATCCTTTTTCGTAAGTGCGATGGAACCCCAGAGAAAGGATGACGACTTCATCATGATGCCTTGAAACAGAGAAATGAAGACGTCAATATAATGGATCAACCTCTTCGAGAAGAGCAACAAAGGCCAATAAGATCCATTAGAATTTCGTAACTAGACCTTCCCCCTTCTCTACCTCTTAAATCTCGGGACGAGATTTCTTGTAGTGGAGGAGAATTGTGACGCCCGGATAATCAAGCTACAGTAACCTCTACTAATGATGCCACATCACCTCGATTACTGTTGCTAATCTCGCGTTAGTTCGAAATCGATTCGAATTCAAATTCAAAATCAAGCAAACAATAAAAGATTTCAAATATAAAAACTAAAATGTTCGGTTTGTGCCAGATAATTCATAGGTGGTTATGGTGGAGAAACCATACTTTTATAAGACATTTAAATGCTATAAGGTGAATAAAATAGTAGCGAAAACTATTATTTAAATACTTTTAAATAATAAATAATTACAAAACTATTTTAAAATATGTAGCTAGTTAATGTGGCAGTGGCATATTTGATAACATCAAATTAGGTGCCATTTTGGTATTTTGCTAAGACAAAAATAAAAGAACACTAAGCTAAAACAGAAAAGAAATAAAATAAATAAAAGAAAAAAACATTACAAAAATGCAGAAAAGGAAGAGAACCCCCGGCCCAACTGGGCCATGTCCCAGCCAGGCCGGCCCAGCTCCCCCCTGGCTCAACCGGCCTCCCCATATCCCCCATCCCTGAAACCCTATCCCATTACCACCACGCACCCCCACCACTCGCTCGCTCCCCCCACTCCCCCGATCCGGATCGGGGCGACCACGCCCTTGCTCCCGACACCGCCCATCGCCGCGCCACCGCGCCTCCATTCTCCTCCGCGACGCCACCTCACCGGCGCCGCACCTCCCGACCACCTTCCGCTCCCTCGTGCACCGCGTCGTCTTCGCCGAGCTCCGCGCGCGCTCCATCCATGGCCGCCCGACCCCGTCGCCGGAACCACGTCGCCGTCTCCGGAGGCCACCTCACCGGACCGCCAGCGCCGTCGGCCTTCCCTGCGTCGCCGTCGTTCCGACCTCCACCCCGCGCCCCACTGCCCTTTCCCTACAAACCCCCGTGAGTTTCCTCCCTTTCCCTCTCTGTCGCCGATGTCGTTCCCCCCCCTGCCGCCCGGCCGCGTGCGTGGCAGCTTCCGGCGCCGCGCCTGGTCGTGCCGCCGCCCCGCCACAGTCATCCGGGGCCACCTCCACCCTCGCTGGTCGGTTCCCTGCTGTCGCCCGTTCCATCCGCGGTGGCCACCTCTTTGCTTGGCGCAGCCAGCCCACAACACACCAGTCCCTTCTGCTGCCCGCGCTCCCGCTCGGCGACGCCGTGCCGATCTCGCCCCACATCCGGGCGCCCACTCTGAGCCAGCTCATCCGCTCTGGCGCCCGAACCCGATAGGCCCCTATGGGCCTATGGCAAACGGGCCCCGCCCCAGAATGTTTATATAAAACAAACAAAACGAATTTAAAATAATAATGATAAAAAATAAAAATGAAACTAATTAATTAATTAATTTATTAGCGAATTAATTAAGTTAATTAACTCTGTTTAGTGATTTAATTAATTAGTTAGATTAATTAAACGGTAATTAGATTAGTTATACCCTAATTAGAATAATCAGAGTATGACAGCTAGGACCCACATGTCAGTTTGACCCAGTCAACACCTCTGTTGACTGCTGATGTCATGCTAACATCATGCTGATGCAGTAATGCTGATTTCGAATTAATTTAGTAATAATAGTTTAGAAAATGATTAAATCCCTTTTAAATTAATATAAAATAAACCGTAGCTCGGATGGAAAAACTTTGTACATGAAAGTTGCTCGAGCAGCGAGGCGAATCCGGATCGCAGCCCGTTAAATCCGGCACATCCCTAACCTATCGAACTGGCAACTTTCCCCTCCGGTTCCTCTGTAAAAAGCGAAACACGTAATACTTACGGATGTTTCCCCCTCATATTCTTGCTTTCCGTTAATCCTATTACTGCTTTGCATAGCCTTTGTCATTGTTACTACTGATTGTTACCCTTACACTATCCTCTTGCTTAGTATAGGATGCTAGTGTTCCATCGATGGCCCTACACTCTTGTCAAATACGCCATGCTATACTCTTGGGCGCGATCACTCGGGAGGTGATCACGGGCATATGCTATATACTTTATATTGTTACATTACTTATGATACTATTGGAGAGATGGGGAAATTTGAAGGGCGGTGGCTCCATCCCGGTAGAGGTGGGCACTGGGTTCCCGGCGGCCCCATTTGTTACTGTGGCGGGCGGCAGGCGAGTTGAGACCACCTAGGAGAGGTGGGCTGGCCTGTTCGGCGTTCATGATTATAACTGCAACAACTTGAGATCTTGGTATTTGATCTAAGTCGGCCATTTGGTCTATCGCACTAACCAACTCTGGCGGGAATAGTTATGGGCACTTTCGGCGTCGTGGTATCGGTAGAAAACCTTGACATCGGCGGCCGCGGCCTTGGCGGATTGGAGCGTAAGCTGCTCTTGTATTAAGGGGCTAGTTACGCTTCGGCAGCGTCACATAACGTGCATGTGTGCTAAGGCGATGGGCCCAGACCCTGTCGCTTAAGTTTAGACCGGCGTCTTGACCTCTCTGTTGGCCTAGGTGGGGCTGCGGCGTGTTGATCTTCAGCGGCGGGCATGACCGAGAAAGTGTGTCCGACCAAATGGGATCAAGCGTGTTGGGTTATGTGGTGCACCCTGCGGTGATTAATCTATCCAAATAGCCGTGATCTTGATAACATGGCGACTTGGAGTTGTACCTTGACCTTATGACAACTAGAACCGGATACTTAATAAAACACACCCTTTCAAGTGCGGATATAACCCGATGATCGCTCTCTAACGAGGCGGCGAGGAGGATCGCCGGGTAGGATTATGTTATGCGATGCTACATGGAGGACTTGATCTACTCTCTTCTACATCTTTGCAAGGCG
The DNA here is from genome assembly GCA_021605205.1 of Aegilops longissima. NCBI lineage: Eukaryota > Viridiplantae > Streptophyta > Magnoliopsida > Poales > Poaceae > Aegilops > Aegilops longissima. The sequence goes on from CM038677.1 coordinate 575,732,724, forward strand.
GAGGCTGCGGAAGCATAGTCTTGACGGATTAGTTATCCCCTCTTATTACGGCATTACGCGATTCGGTCCGCGATATGGCCCTTTACACATATACCCATGCATATGTAGTGTAGCTCCTTGCTTGCAGTACTTTGGATGACTACTCACGGTTGCTTTCTCCACCCTTTTCCCCCTTTCCTTTCTTTACGGTTGTCGCAACCGGATGCCGAACCAGGGCAGGCGCCACCTTCAGCAGCGACTCCTACTACACGGAGGTGCCTACTACTACGTGCAGCCAGCGGCGGCGACCGAGGAGTAGTTAGGAGGATCCCGAGCGGGAGGCTGCGCCTCTTCGATCTGTATCGGTTTGTGCTAGCCTTCTTAAGGCAAACTTGTTTAACTTATATGCGTACTCAGATATTGTTGCTTCCGCTGACTTCGTCTATGATCGAGCACTTGTACCCTCGAGGCCCTGGCTTGTATTATGATGCTTGTATGACTTATTTATATTTTAGAGTTGTGTTGTGATATCTTCCGTGAGTCCACGACCTTGATCGTACGCGTTTGCGTGTATGATTAGTGTCACGATTGAATCGAGGCGTCACAAGGATCTCACGGGAAGATATCACAACACAACTCTAAAAACATAAATAAGTCATACAAGCATCATAATAACCGAGTCAAAACTTCGAATACAAGTGCAATCATGATCAAGAGGCATGGGCAAACGTAAGATGAAACAAGAGGGCACCTCTGTTTAGAAGTTGCAAACTGAAGCTAGAACTCAAAAGGTGAAAAAGCTGCTGAATCAAACATGCTGTAAATCGGTGGAACCTGCAGTGCAGTGAGAAGAGTGGATGAAGCTTGATATGGCGTGCAGCTGAAAATTACTATCTGGTTGGGAATGAAAGAAAGTGGGGGAAAGGTGGAAGCAGCATGCTATCAGGCTGATCAAGTGCTGTGAACGCAAGTGCAGATGAAAATGAGATGATCAGAGAATGACTCAAGGTGTGACAGGCATCTGTGTATCTGCAATCAGTCATAGATCCTGTTGATCAGTGTCATGCAGCAGTCAGCCGATCGCAGTGCCCACCTGAGGTCATGGCCGCCTCGCCATTAAAGTAATCGAACCCAGGCCCACCTCTACCGGGATGGAGCCACATATCCTTCAGCCCCTCATCAGAATCACTTGCGGGTACTCAACGAGCTGACCCGACTTTAGTCACCACATGTGTCATGTATATAAAGTATATAATATATACCCGTGATCACCTCCCGAAGTGATCACGGCCCGATAGTATAGCATGGCGGACAAGAGTGTAGGGCCACCGATGGAACACTAGCATCCTATACTAAGCATTAGGATAGCAGGTAAAGGTATCAACAATTGTAGCAACAATGACAGGCAATGCAGCAGAATAGGATTAACCGAAAGTAGTAACATGCTACACTACTCTAATGCAAGTAGTATAGAGAAGAATAGGCGATATCGGTGATCGGGGGCTCTTGCACGGTTGCTCGGACAAGGAGGGTCGTCGGTGGCGTAGTCGACCACGGGGCATCGGCATCGTCACGGGGTCTACCGAGAGAAAAGAGGGGGGAGAAACAGTAAATATATAACAAGCAAGTGCATAACAGGACAACAAGCGAGCTAGATGTGTTCTAGCGCGGTATGAGGTGATACTGCTGAAGGAAACATCAGGAAAATATCCCGGTGTTAGTGTTTTAGACAGATGAACGAAGGGGAAAGTTGCGTGTTTGCTATGCTAGGTATGTGTGGTGGACGAACGGGCTGCGTATCCGGATTCGTCTCGTCGTTCTGAGCAACTTTCATGTATAAAGTTTTTCCATCCGAGCTACGGTTTATTTTATATTGATTTAAAAAGATTTAAATCATTTTTAGCATTTATTTAATTAATTTAATTCAACATTATCCAGAATAGTGCATGCTGACATCATCATGACGTCAGCGGTCAATAGAGGTGTTGACTGGGTTAATCTGGCATGTGGGTCCCAGCTGTCATTGAGTGTTAATTAACCTAACAGATTAATTAACTAACCTAAGTGATTAGGTTAATCTAATTAGGATTAATTAATTACTTAATTAATTAATATTTTATTTATTATATATATATACATTTTAATTCCCTTTTTTACAAAAACGTTCTAGGGTGGGGCCTCCTTGTCATAGGCCCACGGGCGCTAACAGGCGCCGGGTTCCTGGCGTCGCCCGAGGTGGGGCGAGCCGATCGAGGCGGGAAGCGGGCGAGGCCACCGGGCTGCACCGGCGACGGCCGCGCGCCGAAGCCATCGAGGGGCCAGTGGAGGCGACCAGTGGGTCGATGGCGAGAGCAGCAGCCGGGCGGGCCGGCGGCAGGGAGGCTGAGGGAGCCGGGACGCGGACGGCAACAAGCGGCTCAGGTGCGGGTGAGGTCCAGCGGCATGACGCGCTGGCCGTGGCCGGAGCAGGAGGGACGGGAGGAGCACTGGGCGGCGCCAGGGCGGGGTAGGGAGGGCAGGGGCCAGTGCACGCGCCGAGAGCTGCCTCGGGGTGGCTGGAATCTATGGCGGGGCGGCAGAGCGGGCCGACAGGTGCAGGGCCGCGGGCGGACAAAGACAAAGCCGCCGGCGAGGCGTTGCCTCGACGCGAGCCTGTGACAGTGCTCATGATGCGCGCCTGCAGGGGTAGCGCGGGGGGAGACAGAGAGGGGGGAGTGGAGGCTGTGGCCTCACCAGGGGCGTAGGGTCAGTGGGGCTCGAGAAGGAGGTCGAGGACGTCGCAGCGGAGGGGAAGCAGGCCGGCGAGGAGGAGGAAGCAGGCCGGCGAGGAAGCTCCTGCGATTGGCGACGGCGTCGACGTGCAGGAGGGGGCGAGGCGTCGGCGTTAGTAGGCGCCGGGTCGATGAGGGAGGAGCTGCGAGGAGGCCGGGAGGGGCGGCGCTTGCGCGAAGATAGCCCGGCGAGGGGGGGTCCGAGAGACGACGGGTCGGCGTCGATCGGCGCAGTGGCGCCCGATCTGGATCATGGCGAGAGTGGAGCGGGCTTGAGGGGAGAGTGGAGATCGGGGGAGAGAAGTGGGAGCGAGTGGGGATGGGCGTTAGGGGTTCGGGGGTTAATGGGTGCGTGGGGGTTGGGCCGGTCTGGGACGGTGGGCTGGCTGGCTGGGCCGTTTGGCCTAGTTGGCCGGGGGTCTCCCTCATTTGTTTTTTTGTTTTGTTTTTCTTTCTCTTTTTATTTATATTTCTTTTCTGTTTTTCCTCATTTTAAATATATAGGCCTTATATAAAAAACATGGTTTCTACGTGACAAATAGTTAGGGGATATTTTCAACACATCTAACATTTTAGTTTTGACTTTTGAAAACTTTAATTGTTTTAACTTTAATTCGAATTTTGAATTTGAATCCGTTTTGAACTAATGCGAGATTATCAGCAGTAACCGATGTACGTGGCATCATAATCGCGGGATTACTGTAGCCTAATTATCCGGGCGTCACAGTAGCCGCGAGCTCGAGCAACTGGAGACTAGGGAGCGTCAAGTTGCCCAAGCAGAAGACGTCGTCGGGGCTCGCGAGACTGGAGTTGAGGAGGAGGTGAACCACCGGGTGGCGAGGTTCGCGAACTGGAGGCAGGTATGACTGAAGCTGGCTTCAGCGTGGAGGATGAGAGCAGGGCCGCTGCCCTCAGGCCTAGGTTGGACGAGGCTGAGAGGCGCGCGGAAGCCACGACCGCCGCCCTGGTCACGACGTAGGCGGACTTGGCCTCCGCCCGCGCCAAGCTGCGTTCCCTCTGGAGGCGGGTTGATGACTCAGAGGCCGTCGCGAGGCAAAACACGGAGGAGGTGCTCCGACGTCGAACGCTGGAGCGCGAGCATGCCCCCATGCTTCAGGATCTCCGGAACAGGGCCAATATCGCCCTGGGCCATATTTGCGACGTGGAGGCACCGACCCCTCACTCAAATGATTACGCCAGCCACCGGCCTTCTTCACCGAGGTGGTGGCGCGCTGGAGGCTCGATCTGCGAGCTTCGCCCGGCTTGTGGAGGAAAGAGGCGTGGCCTGCTCGGCGCGCTTTCTCCGTGTCTTTAGCCACCTCCTGAATGCCGACCCCAACTTTAACCTTGACGCCGCCATCGCCCCCGTACCCACGGTTGTCCGGGGCAACCTAGCACGCTGGGTTGAGGACAATGTGGACGCGTTGGTCTGGGCCTTCGCTTCGGAGGATGACGCAGTGGTGGTCGTCGCAGACGAAGGCGACGTGGTCGTCGATGATGACGGGAGCGTCGCTGATGGCGGCGATGATGCCGATGAAGTCGACGACGACGCGAGTGACACGTCTGCGGGTGACGTGGCGAGCGACATTTCTGGCTGATCCCTTGTTCTCCTGTCATTTCTTCCTGCGCACAAACTCGGGCGTGGCCCTTGGAAACTTGTAAGAGCATTTTGAGAGGGGGAGCCCCTCATGTAAGCAAATTGCAGTTTTTACTTTTCTGTGCGATGTGAGTTTGTGTCCTCGTGAACTTGTGAATCCTGATGTGAGTTTTCTGTCTTGGTTTACCTTAGTCAGTGCCAGCTTTGAGCTGGGCTGCGATGTGTCGAGTTCCTGAGAACCTTGCGGAGCTCGTCGCCCCGTCGGAAGGGGCCCCATGTGAGGTGAGCACTAGTGGTAGCGTTAGCGCGTGCTTCGTGCAGTCCCGCTCGCGAGGAGCTCGTGGGGGAAAGGCGACGGACATGAGTCCCAAACAAAATGAGATCCAAACAGCAAGAAATTGCTCAAACGAGAAAAGGCTCCCCCCGTGCGCATCGATAAAAACTCAGCTTCAACTCAAATCCAGATCCAGAAAGCAAAGCTACGGAAAGAGAGATCCAAAGAAAAAGGCCGCGTCCGGCACCTAGTCTAGTCTTCTAGTCTTCAAGTCCTCTCACCAGCGCGGAGCTAAGTGCTGCCACTAGGCGTGGGAGGGAGCCCCAGGGCCTGAGGCCGGCACCCCTGAGACTCCGGGGCGTGTACAGCCCCAACTCATTATTACGTGAGAGTGTCACGGGCGACGAGCTTCACAGGCACTAGGCCTTCTTCACAGGTACCGGCCTTGCTTCATATCACCAGACGAGGGCCCCGCCTTGCACCACTCTTGACCTCCTCTGAGCCGACCGGTCACGGGGCCGTCTGAGAGGAGGGAAAGAGGACGCCAGCCAGTTCCTCGGCGACCACAGGTCCTCTGCCGGGGGAAAGGTTGTCGAGGCCTCCCCGGCAGAGGGCCTACCTCCGGGTGTCGTCAGGCGTCGCGCGCCGTGGGGAGGGGCCTTGCTCCTGGCTCCCTCTCGGTGGCTCCCAGCGTGTCTCCCTTGTTGGGATGGGTGCCGTTGAGGGAGTCCTGGATTAGGGGGTATCCGGACAGCCGGACTGTATACAACGCCCGAACTATTGAAGCATGAAGATACAAGACTCAAGACTTCGACCCGTGTCCGGATAGGACTTTCCTTGGCGTGGAAGGCAAGCTTGGCGATCCGGATATTGTATTTCCTTCCTTGTAACCGACTCCATGTAAACCCTAGCCCTCTCCGGTGTCTATATAAACCGGAGAGGTTGGTCCTTAGGAGGCCGATCACAATTACAATCATACCGTCATAGGCTAGCTTCTAGGGTTTAGCATCCTCGATCTCGTGGTAGATCTACTCTTGTACTACCCATATCTTCAATATTAATCATGCAGGAAGTAGGGTTTTACCTCCATCGAGAGGGCCCGAACCTGGGTAAACATCTGTGTCCCTTGCTTCCTGTTACCATCAGCCTGGACGCACAGATTGGGACCTCCTACCCGAGCTCCGCTGGTTTTGACACCGATATTGGTGCTTTCATTGAGAGTTCCTCTGTGTCGTTGCTGCAAGGCTTGATGGCTCGTCTCGTTGTCAGGGACAACATTACCGTGGGGGGAGCTCTGGCTGTAGGCCAAACTCTCCGACAAGGCGACTTCGTCATGGCCGCCCCATCGGCTGTCGCGCCGACGATGGCCTCTCGGGTCATCACGCATAAACTTCACATCAATTCGGAACCCGCCGAACAGATGGATCCGATAGAGCTCTCTTCTCTTAATGAGCTCTTGGATCGCATCGCCGCTTTGGGAGTCGTAACGGACTATGACCGGATCAGGCTTAAACCCCGACCAAAGGGACATTAAATCCCCACCAGCCACCCATGAGATAGTGGTATCGGAGTAACCACACAAGGAGTATCCCTCTGTTTTGAGGACGAATTATGTCCGGATCGCCGAGCTCCCGGAGCCGGACACCCGCCCGGGGGAGGATATGACCAGGGTCCTGGACTTAGAACCGGGCACGGGGCCGGAAAAATTGGGCAGCGTCCCGAATCCCGAGCCGTTGAACTCGGAAGCTTCCATGCCCCGGGGTGCTAGATCAGATCAGAATCTGGATTCAGCTATAACCACCCACGTGGACTTAAATCATCTCTCCCATATCAGGCAAGAGCCCCATGAGTACATCATTACTGGGCCAGATTCCTCCTTGCCCTAAACAAGGTCGAGGACTGCCACGAGGAGGACGTAGTCTCGCTCTTCTGCAAAAACTACACAGATAAAGGAATCCTTAATGCTATAAGTCGCCGTGACATAGTACGCTTTGCGGACTTAGCAATCATAGTACAGAAGTACTGTGCGATGGAAAGCGTCTAGAAAACTCAAACTGAATTTTGGGACAATCCGGCTTTCACCAAAACCTTTGTCCGAACTAAACGGGCGAACTCTCTTACGTCGTCCGATCCAATCCCCAAGAAACCAAAGCCCACCCCAGGGCGGGGAACCGTATTGGAAAAATGGCTCAATGGGCCATGTAAACTCCACAGCACTCCGGACACAACACCAACTCATAGCCTTAGGGCATGTTGGATACTCCGGCAGGTTGCGAAAAGTGGCGAGGATCTTCTTACAGAACAACATCCCGCCAAAGAGCACAATACGGTACTAACAGTCTTCGAGACTTTTGCCTCAAACAGTAGGCGCAAGCGAGCTCATCAAAGCTCTGCGGAAATTTGCCATATGACCAAAATGAACCCCTGGAACAACACTGCTATAACTTTCACTGCCAGTGACGAACCTAGATTCCGGACTGTGCGGGCACCAGCCGCTCTTGTTCTTAGCCCAATCGTGGACGACTTTCGGCTCACTAAAGTGCTCATGGATGGCGGAAGCGGATTAAATCTGATCTATGAAGATACACTCAACAAGATGGAAATTGACAAAGGCCGCATTGAACAAAGCAGCACAACCTTTAGGGGAATTATCCCTAGTGGGGAAGCACGGTGTGCGGGAAAAATCACACTTGACGTGGTATTCGGCACCCCGGAGAATTATAGGTCCGAAGAAATCACATTCCAAGTGGCCCCTTTTAGTAGCGGATACCACGCCCTTTTAGGGCGGGACGCGTTTGCAAGCTTTCAAGCTATACCCCATTACGGGTACATGAAGCTTAAAATGCCCGGACCCAATGGAATCATCACTCTAGACAGTGATCCGGACGTCGCACTTTGCGTCGGAAACAAAACCGCAGCACTAGCCCTAGAGGCATTATCCGAGGCCCTAGCAGCCGAAGAATTAACAACAGTGCAGGCCACCATGGACAAGGACGACGTGATACTCGACAAGCGACCCAAGTCCACCTCATTTAAACCCGTAGACGAGATAGTCAAATTCCAAGTCCATCCAATGGACCCCACGAAGACAGCTTCCGTCGGGACACAGCTGAGCCCCGCGATGGACGCCGCACTGCGAGACTTCTTACGCGATAATTGGTACATCTTCACCTGGCACCCATCGGACATGCCAGGCATCCCATGCAGATTGGCCGAACACAGCCTCAATATATTAAAAGGATACAAACTGGTCAAGCAAACTCTAAGACGGTTTCCAGAGCCCAAACGGCAGGCCATGGGGGAAGAGCTAGCCAAACTACTCAAAGCCGGATTCATCAAAGATATCAAGCATCCGGATTTGCTGGCAAACCTGGTAATGGTACCAAAGAAGGACAAATCCTGGCGCCTATGTGTCGAATTTAAAGACCTCAACAAGGCTTGCCCCAAGGATCCCTTTCCCCCTCCCTCGCATCGATCAAATCATTGATGCCACAGCAGGACACGACTCGCTGTGTTTCCTCGACGCATACTCTAGATACCATCAAATTAAGATGGAAGAGTCTGACCAAGCTACAACAGCCTTCATAACGCCATACAACCCTTTCTGCTTCAACACTATGCCTTTCGGGCTTCAGAACGCCGGCGCAACCTACCAACGCATGATTCAAACATGTCTGGAAAAGCAAATCGGCAAAACAGTTGAGGCATACGTGCATGACATGCTCATAAAAACAAGACACGTCGAAACCCTAATAGATGACTTGAGGCTTACATTCGACAATCTCTGGACATACGACATCAAACTGAACCCGGAAAAATGTGTTTTTGGCGTCCCCTCGGGGAAGCTACTCGGCTTCATCGTTTTCAATAGAGGAATTGAAGCGAATCCGGCAAAGATCCGAGCTCATCACGATTGGCTATACCAACAGACCTCAAGCACATCCAAAAACTAGCGGATGCGTGGCTGCTCTAAGCCGCTTTATCTCGAGTTAGGAGAAAAGGCATTACCTCTTTACCGCCTTCTTGGCGCACGAACACCGTGTGGACAGATCTGATCGCGGCCGGACTGGATGAAATAAAGACCTTATTGACCAGTAATCCAGTACTAACAACGCCGAATATTGACGAACCTATGCTGCTGTACATAGCTACAACGCATCAAGTTGTAAGTGATGTGCTCGTCGTTGAACGAGAGACTGAAGGATACAAATTCCGGCTCCAGAAGCCGGTTTACTACATATCCACGGTCCTAACTCCATGCAAATTCCGATACCCACACTATCAAAAATAGCATACGCGGTTTTCATGGCATCCCGGAAGCTACGACATTACTTTCAAGAGTGTTCGATTACGGTGGCCTCCGAAGTACCACTCAATGACATAATAAATAACTGCGATGCTACGGGCCGGATTGCCAAATGGGCCATTGAGCTCCTTCCGCGACATAACGTACAAACCACGGCGGGCCATCAAGTCGCATAATCTTGGCTAACCGTTGCTGAATGGATGAAGCGAACTCCCTAAAGAGTACGACGCATACTCAAACTGGATCATGCACTTCGACGGCTCTAAAATGCTGGCTGGATTGGGAGCAGGTGTAGTTCTGACGTCTCCCACTGGAGACACGGTCCAGTACGTCCTCCAAATATTATACACAGACTCCAACAATGCAGCCGAATATGAGGCTTTGTTGCACGGTCTTCGGATGGCAGTCTCTATGGGCATTCAATGCCTAGAAGTGCGTGGGGATTCAAACCTTGCAATATCACAAATAAATGGAGATTTCGATGCCAAAGACCCGAAAATGGCGGCCTACCATAATGCCGTCCTCAAGATGTCAGCTCGGTTCGAGGGGCTCGAGTTCCACCATGTGGCCCGAGAAAACAATCAAGCGGCGGACATACTCGCCTGCATCGGTGCTAAACGCGACCCTGTCCCACCTAACATATTCTTGGAACGGCTGTTCAAGCCATCCGTAGTATGGGAAGGGGAGTCCGGCAATACTAGCACGGATCCGAATACACCCCCAGATTCCGAACTATCAGACATAGTCGGAGGTTCTACCACCGAAATAACGTCCTCGGTCCACGAAATCATGGTTGTAATTGCCCCGTGGACCGAGCCTTTCTTGGCCTACCTAAATAGGCAGGAGCTCCCCGAAGACCAAAATGAAGCACGCTGCATCATCCGGCGCTCTAAAGCTTACAAAGTCTACGAAGGGGAACTCTACAAGAAAAGCGCTACCGGAGTACTCCAAAGATGCATCTCTGAAGAGGAAGGGCAGCAGCTCTTGGTGGAAATCCATGCCGGACTGGGCGGACACCACGTCGCGGCTCGAGCATTAGTCAGCAAGGCCTTCTGTATAGGTTTCTACTGGCTGACAGCCCGAGCAGACGCACAGGACCTTGTCCAACATTGCGTTGGTTGCCAGCTCTTCGCCAATCAGAGTCATATGCCCCCTACCGCTCTCCAAACAATCCCCATAACTTGGCCCTTTGCGGTCTGGGGGCTGATATGGTCGGACCTCTTAAAGGGGGAAGCCATAAGAAAAAATACATATTGGTCATGGGGGATAAATTCACCAAATGGATAGAAGCCAAACCAGTCACAACGGCGAATCCGGACCAGTAATAGACTTCATATCCGGGTCGCATAATCGACACTGGTGCCCCCACAAATCATCATCGATAATGGCTCAAATTTCACACGGTGACGAAGTGAAAACTTGGTGCGCAAAATGGGCATTAAGCTTGATTACGCTTCCTCTACCATCCCCAAACAAGCGGCCGGGTAGAGCGGGCAAATGGTCTCATCATGGCGGCATCAAACCCAGACTAATACGGTCCTTGACAGTCGGATACGCCTTTGGGTCGAGGAGCTCGACTCCGACTGGGGCTGCGGACCACGCCAAATCGCACCACGGATACACACCATTTTTATGGTGTACGGCGCATGAAGCAGTATTACCTGCGACATACTACATGATTCGCCACGCGTCGCATGTACAAAGAGAAGGAAGCGAGTTAGATCGGCGGGATAACTTAGGCATACGGAGGAGGAGCGCGGCGTCGCAAAAGCCCGCTCCGCATTCTATCAGCAGCAGGCTCGACGATATCAAGCAGAGAAGTGCGGGCCAAAACATACAACATTGGCGAGTTCGTTCTACGCCTACCGGAGAAGAAGAAGGACAAGCTCAAACCCAAGTGGGAGGGTCCCTTCGTCATTGACAAAGTTCTCACTGAAGGAGCGTACCGCTTACGTAATGCATCCGATAACAGACTCGAGCCAAACCCATGGAACGCGGCCAGACTCCAGAGATTCTATGCCTAACGCCGAACTCAATGTTCGCCTCCTAACCCCCTCCTTTTTAATTATGCTCCATCCCTTTTTCCTTTCTCGACCTTTTTCTCTCTTCACACAAAGTATTCAATACGGTGCGGATTTCGGATCACTCGGCGCACTAAGTGTGTAAGCAATACACAGGGCTTCCTATACGGAAGTTAAAATAATTACTCACATGGCTTTCTGCCCATCACATATGCATTCTTTTCCATATGTGCCTTTTCTTCACCATTATATGCATCGATATGACTTAAGATGTTGCCAAGCTGGGTTGCCTGGCTCTTGTGTTTATGCCCTACGTTCCCGTTAATTCGGCTAGGGCATAAGGGGAGCACCTCTGTGATTGTTACTGCCGGTTCAGCCGGATGTGTACCTCAGACTGGGTGAAGCCGAAAGCTAGTTTCCTTAAGAGAATATTCGGTTGGTGAACAAAAGATGTGTTCGTTTATTATAACATAAATCCCCAGAAATCTTGTATCCTGCGCTATCATTCACAGTCCGGACATGTGCATCGTCGCATGTGTACCCAGGAAAAGGAACCCCTAATGGAACTATTCTCCCTGGAAGATGTTTCTTACTATCCATGTAATATAACATAACTAGTTGGTACTTGCCTGTTCAAGCACTTATGACCCCTACGCCTTGTTTCCATGCATAATCCGATTTTGTATAACTGAGTGGGTATTCGGATACACCCCGGACTGTAGATCCGGGGGCTGAAGCGAAAAGGTCCACCATGACAAATGATTTTAATCCGGCTAGGGACTACTTATGTCCATTGAATTACACAGTCACTTGGACTGACTATATTCCTCCTATATACCATCCAATAGGCTATCTAGCTTACAATCCTGTTGAGAATACTTTGCGGCTAGCGCTACCTGGTCATATACCAGACTCACGGGAATTTCTTGCCCATCTGGCCCTGCCAGTCCGACTTCGGCAATATGGTTTGGGTCCATCGTGGTGTAGCGCGTCTTCACCATAGCCCAGGCTTCTCTTGCATCTTCCCGGCAGGCTGACATCTTCCACAATCGGAAGCACCGCCGTGCTCCTTGAAGCATATCCACAAGCTCTCCCATGCCATTCGACAACAAGCTTGATGGCCACAAAGCCTGAGCAACACCCTGCATCACTTGCCGAGCTCGCTCGTGCAGTTGCGAAAGGTCTTGCAGTAAATCACTTGCAGATGAGGTCATCTCCTACTCGGGGTGACCCGTTAACATTCCTGCAAGCAAAATTCTTTCAATATAATTCCTTGCCGAACTATACTACAGTTCGTCTAGGCACTTTCCGTAAATGCCGCGTCGAAGCCTTTTGTTCTCCTTCACGGAGTCCGCCAAATGGCGCTGGAGATCTTTTAACTCCACGTCCACCTGGACTTTGGCATCTTGAAGATCGTTCTTCTCCTGCCTAACTTCGCGTAAGAATCGCTCGCCAGCCTCCAGCTGCCTTTTGAGATCGATCGTCCTCTCTTACGCCCTCGGATTCACCACAGGATTGTCGTAGAATTTTACATTAGACTTGTCATATCAGCCATTTACTAACTGGTGCATCTTCGCACAATTGTGACAATTGTTACCAGATGAGGGCTTTGGGGTTCCTCTAACTTGGCAACTGTGGCCCTCGGTTGACCTTGCATTCCTCTAGCTCCCGATACAATTGCTCATTCTTATCTACAAGGACTGTGCATAAATTGATCCTTAAAACAGTTGTTCCAACTGTTTCAAGTCTCGAGAGCTCTTGCTACACATGCTTATCAAAATTTTCTTACCCGTATATCTTTGGTATACTGGTCCGTCGCTTGGGCAAGCCCGCCTTGAGCAGCTCAGATGTACGCGTCTCCCAAATTGAAGGCGTTAAATGCCTCTTCGGAAAAGATGTTGTTCCGAAGTACGGCCTGTCGCCGCCGGTGATTCATAAGCGCCTCTACTTGGATTGTGGCTGAGAGCATATCTGCATTCTCTGTTGGAGAACTATGCGGCATCGGCCCGCTCCGCCTCCGCTTTGAAGCTGGTTACGAATCCGGTGGTGGAGGCGTGGTTGGCAGGATCCCCGCATATAGTCCGGCTGCTCCTTTTCCTGCCAGAACACCAAGGGTGCTGTCATACTTCAAAATACCATAATCACATCACAAGTTTTTGCCTTACCTCTATAGCAGCGAGTCGACCCTTACCGCCTTCCTCTTGAGCCTGCCCGATCTGGATGCCCTTGGCCGACGAGTCCCTAGGGGCTCGGCCCCACGCTCTGATCGTCGTCTCTGCAAAAACACGACACTTCAAGGGTAAGGCATGACATCTGAAGGGAGTCCTCTTCGGAGGATAGGGTTTTTTCAACTTGGCTTACGCACGACGTAGGAAGCGGTCCGGGATAGTCGGCAGTAATGGCCACTGAGGCGCCATCGCAACTCGCTTCGTAAAATATCCCGTTGACGAGCTCCACAGTAATATACGGATCTTCTTTGAGACCCGGATCTAGGGCCCTTCCGGGGTCCTCTGGCTGCGGGGAGGGGCTGGAGATTCCTTCTACGGCCCTCCTCAGTTCCTGCTCGGGAATATCTAGGCAGATGGTCTTAGCGAAGAACGCTATAATAAGTGACGTAGGGAAAGGAATGGCAACTTACCCAGTTCGCGGGGTTGTACATGGAGAATCCATCTCGCGGTTTGATGTGAAGGAACTCCTCCTCTTCCCCTTTGTATAAATCGGACAATATCCTTGCGGAAAGCGATGGCGGTCCGGACCCTTACGGCCACAGCAGGTGGCATCACCTTCCCCGTTAAAGTGCCACATGGGCTTCCCCCGATATTGAAGTGGTTGCACTCCCCGTATTATGCATATTGCCATAACCTCGACTATCGTCAGTTCGGAGTTGGCCAGTAACTTTATCCTGCTCATCAGGTAATATATTTCCCCGGTATCCTTCTCTTGGGGGCCTCAGGGGCGCCAGCTTAGACGTGCCCTCGGCGGGGCGTTACTGAACTGGGGGAGACCTGTCCGGACTGGATCCAGAAGGGGAACATCGTCAATGTAGAACCACTCTGAAGGCCAGTTCTCTGGTACCTTCTTGGGAGTGCCGGAAAGGTATCCGATCTCGGCAATGCGCCATACTTCGGCTCCGCCCACCTGACATAGGGATTCTCCCTGGTTGTGGGGGACAAGGCAGAACAGCTTCTTCCATAACCCGAAGTGAGGCTCGCAGCCTAAAAATAGCTCGCAAAGGGCAACATACGCTGCTATATGTAGTATAGAGGCAGGGGTGAGATTGTGTAACTGGAGGCCGTAGAACTCCAGGAGCCCGCGAAGGAACGAGTGGATAGGAAACCAACGCCCCTTGGCAGATGCGGGATGAGGCATATTCACTCCTCTGGAGACGGATTCAGAGATCTCTCTGTTTGCTCCCCGCCATTATAGGTGGCTATTCCGGCTCGGACAAGGACCATGAATGCTGGTGGAAGAAACCCTTGGGTTTGTAACTCAATCAAACGGCTACGGGGAACTGAACACTCTTCCCAGTCCCCCGGCTTGGAGCGAGGAGAGCGAGCAGAAGAGCTGTGACGACCGGCCATGTTGGAATGGTTTTCCCGGAGTGTTCTGTTGGATGCTTGCTCGAGGGTGAGGAGTGAGGTTTGGATCTGAGAATCCCCTTCTCTTCAAATAAGCGATCGGCCCAAAAGAATGAGGGTGGTAAATGCGAAAAACGCCTCGGCTCCTCGCATTCGCTCGACATGTGGAGATGGTCATTATTGAGGCATTGAAGCCAAGGAGTACAACATTGATGGAGTTCCGGACACTATTCGCCGTAACAGGTACTTTGGAGTATTCGGAGATGGAACCTGCCCTGCAATGCCGAAGACAAGACTGCGCGCCGGACTCATCGTCATTGAAGCCTGGTTCAGGGGCTACTAAGGGAGTCCTGGATTAGGGGGTATCCGGACAGCCGGGCTGTATACAACGTCCGGACTATTGAAGCATGAAGATACAAGACTCAAGACTTCGACCCGTGTACGGATAGGACTTTGCTTGGCGTGGAAGGCAAGCTTGGCGATCAAAATATTGTATTTCCTTCCTTGTAACCGACTCCATGTAAACCCTAGCCCTATCCGGTGTCTATATAAACCGGAGAGGTTGGTCCTTAGGAGGCCGATCACATTTACAATCATACCGTCATAGGCTAGCTTCTAGGGTTTAGCCTCCTCGATCTCGTGGTAGATCTACTCTTGTACTACCCATATCTTGAATATTAATCAAGCAGGAAGTAGGGTTTTACCTCCATCGAGAAGGCCCGAACCTGGGTAAACATCTATGTCCCTTGCTTCCTGTTACCATCAGCCTAGACGCACAGATCGGGACCCCCTACACGAGATCCGCCGGTTTTGAGACCGACAGCCGCCGTGCCTGGGTCGTCGATCGACGCTGCAACCTGATTCATCTATAGTCCATGGTTAGCAAAAGCCTGTTCCTGAGAGACTAGCGGTACCCTGTAGTTGCCGCTGCCGGCGCGATCATTGTGGTTCTCCGTTGGTTCTTGGAAGGCTTCGGCTCCTAGCGCCCCCTCTCCCCAATCTTTTCTAGTGAATGGGCCGAGGTCGTCCTTCGGTGCGTACCGTTGGTCCATCATGCGGGGCACGTAGGCTTTCGGGGACGTCACCCCGAACACCTCGCCGTGGTGCCCCACGCTCCATGTTGCCCCGCCCATGACGACGTCCTGGGGATGACAATACGGCATCCGGCCGGGATCATGGGGGGCGACGCTTGCGCTTGTGCTTGTCGAGGGCGGCATGGGGGAGTTGGAGCCCCCTACGCCGCCGGCCGTGCTGATGTTGATGAAGCCCCCGGGCGTAGTCGATGGCGCGCGGACGTGGTGAGGTTCGCCGAGCGGCCCTGCAGTGGCCTGGGGAGGAAGTCGATAGAAGAAGGGTGGTGCTCCCGACGCTGTTGCGTCCAGCAGCTCGGCAACACGCTCAAGCAGCGTGTCCCGGCCGCTCTCCATCAGCCTGCATTGCAGCAGCTCCCTTGCCACGGTGAGTGCTTCCCGCATGTTTGCTTGCTCCCGCCGTGAGTGGGGCGCCATTGCTGCGGAATGACTCGCCGCTCTCGCCGCGGCTCGTACCTGTCGTGGGGTGAGGGTGGATGACGCCTGGCCGCGCTGCCTGCGCCCGGCGGGGTTTGGCGGCGCCTGTGCCGCTTGGAGTGCAGGGTCGAGACATTCATGGGCAGGCGGCGCTGCCCGGGCTGGCCAGGCTACCCAGCGGTCGGAGCCGGCCCTTCAATCGCCAGACATCGTGGCTGGGGAGCGCCAACGAGCTGGTTGGCGGAGAAGAAGCTCCGGCGCACCCATACCTGGCGCGCTAAATGGCGGATGTGGGGTTCCGACAAACCCTTAAGGTTCGAACACTGGGGTGCGCGCGAAGTCTCTCCCTCCTATCGATCTACGCTCCATCTCGCTAAGATCTCGCCGACGAACTCGCCGAACTCACAACACAGAAAGACACGAGATTTATACTGGTTCGGGCCACCGTTGTGGTGTAATACCCTACTCCATTGTGGTGGTGGTGGATTGCCTCTTGGGCTGATGATGAGCAGTACAAGGGAAGAACAGCCTCCTGAGGTTGAGGTGTTCTTGTGCTTATGAACTTGTGGCGTGAGGATTCGATCTCAACTAGTGCAGGATCAGTTCAGGCTCGCTTGAGTCGCCTCTACTGTGGTGGCTAGCTCTACTTATATAGGCCTTGGTCCTCTTCCCAAATATCGAGCGGGAAGGGAGCCAACAACGGCGGGCAAATTTGAAGGGGGACAACTAGTACAAGCTATCCTGACAAAAGCGGTCTTCGCCTGCGAAAAGCTCTGGGGTGACGCCGTCTTGGGCTCCACGATGACCTCCGCCTTGCCGTCCTCCTGGTCTTGGTATCATTGCACCAATATGGCAACCTTTGCCTGATGCCTCGGTACTCTTCGCCTGCGCTGGCCTCCTTAGCACCAAAGAGGAAATAGGGACGCTGCGCGCACTAGCGCCCGCCTGGTACCTTTCGTCATGGCTCACGTCATGAAAGCCTCGTGAGGTTTGCCTCGCCTTGATATCTCCGCTCCTTGTGAGCCTACCTGGCTAGGCCGCTCCAGAGGAGGTCTTGCATCGTCCGCCTCGCGAGGCTTGCTCCCTCGCGAGGGTCTTGGGTGCCTTGTTGACGAAGATGGGTCGTACGGCCTGCTGCTTGGCCATCTTTGTGGGCATGAGCAGAGCAAGTCTGGGACCCCTGCTCCCGTAACGCCGACAGGCATGCTATCATCATAATAAATTTTCTTATTGAAAGTAGAAGGAATCAAAGGATCATATTCATTAAGCAAAGCGTCCCCAAGCTTAGGACAAGCATTATTTCCAGCAAATAAATCTTCAAACATGTCATATTCATTAAACATAGCATCCCCAAGCTTGTGGTTTGGATCTCATCACAATCATTCTTATCAATAGCATGAGTGGCACCAATAGTATAGCGAACATTATTATCATATTCTTCCAAGCAAGTGCTAAAAATATTTTCAAGATCATAAGGGATATCATTATCTTCCCAATCATAATCATCACAACAAGCAATAGGCATAACAAAATCATCATCTAGTGCATCATCTTCCACAATTATTTTTGATTCATTTTCATGAGCCACAACAATAGGAGCAACATTATTTGGGAGAGATACCTTTTTACTTCTATTCTTTCTTCTTTTCTTCTTCTTCACCACATCATGTGTGGGTTTAATTAATCTTTTCAAGCTTCTTATTGATGAGATTGGTTGGATAGGAAGCTCCTCCTTGTTACCCGATTCATCATAATAAACACTAGGAGGGTATTGGGAAATATTTTCCCTTTCATTGGTACTATCTGCATATTCTATTTGTTTTGTTGACTTTAGATAGTTGGCAATATATGGATTATCAATGCAATTTACTGCACAAAACATATAAATTTCCTCTAGATCAAAATCAAGAAATCTCTCGAGATCAAATTTTGGAATACCCTTAGTTATACGTTTCATTTCTTCATACCCCAAAAGAAAACTAAGCTCTTTATGATGCTCAAGGGTAATCAAGTTATCACAATTTTTGGACACGATTTGATCATGAAAGAATTTGCATTGGAGATTTAAATGACCACGTTCATTGCAAAGTTCACAAGGATGGCGAAAAAAAATTAAATCTTTCAGCACAGTCATCTAGCCTCTCTTGCAACTTTTTCGTTTCTAAATATTTATGCTTCTTACAAAATATATCTTCCCTATTTGGTGTGCAATTGCACTCCCAATTCACTCCGCAAAAAGTGACATGCTTATAAGAAACATTTTTGTCATTACTTGTGCAATCATCATTAGCATTTTGGGTATTCAAAGAATTCAAACTAACAACATTGCAATCATGCTCATCATTCAAATATTTTGTGCCAAGCATTTTATTGACTTCTTCTTCTAACAATTGAGCACAATTTTCTGATCCATCACTTTCAAGAAAAATATTATATAGATGATCAATAATATGATGCAACCTCAATTCCATTTTTATGTAGTTTTCTTTTATAAACCAAACTAGTGATAAAACAAGAAAGTAAAAGATTCAATTGCAAGATCTAAAGATATACCTCCAAGCACTCACCTCCCCGACAACGGCACCAGAAAAGAGCTTGATGTCTAATACGCAACTTTATTCTTGTAGACACGTGTTGGGCCTCCAAGCGCAGAGTTTTGTAGGACAATAGCAATTTTCCCTCAAGTGGATGACCTAAGGTTTATCAATTCCTGAGAGGTGTAGGATGAAGATGGTCTCTCTCAGACGACTCTGCAATCAAATACAAGAAATCTCTTGTGTCCCCAACACACCCAATACAATGGAAAATTGTATAGGTGCACTAGTTCGGCGAAGAGATGGTGATAAAAGTGTAATATGGATGGTAGAAATATAGTTTTATAACCTGAATAAATAAAAACAGCAACGTAGTAAATAGTAAATGGGTGCAAAAATGGTATTGCAATGCTTGAAAACAAGGCCTAGGGTCCGTACTTTCGCTAGTGCAATTTCTCAGCAGTGCTAACATAGTTAGATCATATGATTATCCCTCAAAGTTTAATAAAGAATCACTCCCGAGTTCCTATTAGTGGAGAACAAAATATAGATATTGTTTGTAGGGTACGAGACCACCTCAAAGCTATTCTTTCCGTTCGATCTATTCGAGAGTTCATACTAAAATAACACAAAGCTATTTTTCCGTCCCATCAATCCTAGTGTTCATACTAGAATAACACCAAAGCAAATTCATATTCATAATACTCAATCCATCACAAGGAACTACGAGGGGACCCCAAAGTTTCTATCGGAGAAAAGATAATAAAAACGTGCATCAACCCCTATGCATAGATTACCCCAATATCACCGCGAGAATCCGTGAGTTGAATGCCATAACACATATCAAGTGAGTCAATATGATACCCCAATTGTCACCTCAAGTATTCATACCGCAAGACATATATCATGTGTTTTCATCTCTGAATATTCGATCCGACAAGACAAAACTTCAAAGGGTAAAGACTCAGTTCATCACAACAAGAGTATAGCGGGGAGAAACATCATATGATCCGACTATATTAACAAATCCCATGATAGAGATCACGAGAGAGAGAGAGAGAGAGAGAGAGAGAGAGAGAGAGAGAGAGAGAGAGAGAGAGAGAGATTAAACACATAGCTGCTGGTACAAACCCTCAGCCCCGAGGGTGGACTACTCCCTCCTCATCGTGATGGCCTACGGGATGATGAAGATGGCCATCGGAGATGATTCCCCCTCCGGCAGGGTGCCGGAACGGGGTCTAGATTGGTTTTCATGGATATTGAGACCTTGCAGCGGCGGAACTTCTGATCTAGGTTAACCCCAAAGGGTTTCGGAATATTTGGGAATTTATAGTGCAAAGAGGGGGTGCGGGAGTCCACCGAGGTGGGCACAACCCACCTGGACGCGCTAGGGGGCCCTGGCGCACACTGGTGGGTTGTGCCCCCCTCGGGGCATCCCCCAGGTGCTGCTCTGGCCCAATGGGTGTCTTCTGGTCCATAAAAAATCTCCGTGGATTTTTGTTGCGTTTGGACTCCATTTGGTATTGGTTTCCTGCGATGTAAAAAACAAGCAAAAAACAGCAACTCGCACTGGGCACTGGGTAAATAGGTTAGTCCCAAAGAATGATATAAAGTTGCTATAAAATGATTGTAAAACATCCAAGAATGATGAAATAACAACATGAATACTTTATAAATTATAGATATGTTGGAGACGTATCAATGACCCGTTTTTGTGCGGGTGAAGATAGCTGGTTGGCTCGTAAAAGCAACAGCTCTGGCGACCCCAACACTTCTGAGGCCAGGGACGACAATGGTAAACCACGCCGCAATATAAACAAACGTCAAAGCAATAACGACAACGTAGATGACATGGCTGTCAATGTCGAATTCAGTGGTTCTAAACCCGGTCAACGGAAGAAAACTTCTAAAGGCAACATGGACGGTCCATCCAACTTGAACAAAATCCTTGAGAGGCCCTGTCAGATTCATGGCACACCCGACAAACCTGCAAACCACACCAACAGAAACTGTTGGGTTTTCAAATAGGCTGGTAAGATAAACACCGAACACAAGGGAAAGGGACCTCCAAGCGAGGACGATGATGAGCCCCGACAGCCGAACACTGGGGGCCAAAAGCAGTTTCCCCCTGAAGTGAAAACGATGAACATGATCTATGTCACTCACATCACCACAAGGGAGCGCAAGCGCGCACTAAGGGACGTCTACGGCGTAGAGCCTGTCGCCCCAAAAATTCAATCCTTAGGCAGCCTGTCCGCTCACCTTTGATCGCAGGGACCACCCATCCAGTATCCGTCACGGGAGTTCGGCCACCCTAGTACTCGATCCAACCATTGACAGATACCATCTCACTAGAGTCCTTATGGATGGCGGCAGCAGCCTCAACTTGATTTATCAAGACACTGCCGGCAAGATGGGCATCGACCCATCAAGAATCAAGCCTAGTAACACCACCTTTAAAGGTGTGATACCCGGCGTGGAGTCCCGTTGTACGGGCTCATTAACACTGGAGGTAGTATTCGGCTCCACAGACAATTTCCGAAGCGAAGAAATGATCTTCAACATCGTCCCCTTTCGCAGTGGTTATCACGCACTACTCGGATGAACTGCTTTCGCTCGCTTTAATGCAGTCCCGCACTATGCTTATTTAAAGCTTAAAATGCCCGGACCTCATGGCGTTATCACAACCAATGGAAATATGGAGCGCTCCCTCTGTACTGAAGAGCACACTAGGCCCTTGTAGCCGAGGTGTACGTCGATCTTATCAAGCCGAATAATTCGTCGGACATTAAAGCCAATGATATCTCTAAACGAGTCCGGTCCGCACCGCGATGACTCGATGGATCCGAACCTCGATTAGCAGTTTGCCCTCCGCCGACTTCCCAATAAGGTTGCGGCTTACGTATAGCGCGTACATAACTACGCACTCAAAATACCTTGGGCAACGCCAGAGGCACACTGCGGAAACAACCCATAGTACGTCTTGACCCTATTTGTACATTATACATTTTTTCACTGCAGGTTCATTAAGAGCCCTATCCACTATATGGTTGCAGCAGGGACCCTTTCAAGGCCGGTTTTCCCCTCCTTTACGGAAAACCATCAAATACCCCTGTCAAAGGATTCGTTACTAAGGAGAAATGGTGCAGACATGCGGCAGGGCATCACTAGAGTCTTCAAACCATTACTTTTAGGCCCTGTGTTAGACTTTCCCTTATGTAAATTTTCAGGCATGTAACATGACCTTTATATTTATTGCATTATCTGTCGAAACACGCCTCGACGTACAGATAAGGATATAAAGGAAGCAGATGATCACACCTTTTTTGGGATTTTATATTGTCTTATCATCCATATTCCCTCCTTGCTTTCGACTGGCGTTCGCGCTTCGGCACGGCCTTCATACCAGGGGCTGTATTCGGCCCCGCAAACTCTTAAGTCCGAATAGCTATAGGGAACTCTTCGGCATCCCGGATATTGCACTATATGCATCGGCTCTGAATCATGTCTTTGGTCTAAAGTTGGGTTGCCCGGCTCCTGTGTTTACCACCTTAAGTTCCACAAGTTCGGCTAAGGTAGTAAAGGGAGAACTACTGCGATTTTATTTCTGGTTCGTCCGGTCAAGTACCTCAGTAGAGAAAGCCAAAAACTGACTGTCATGATATGCGAGAGCTGGTCAGCGATCCGGTGACTTAGTGTCATACTACGAATCGTTCGCGATTTATGCCATGTTATATTAGGGGCTGGGATTTGACCAAGCCATGTTGCAAAGGCGCCATACTCCGGATTGCCGTTCACGCAACACGGGCTAGTACTTAGCCCCACCAATGGACTCCTATGGCTAAGTGAGGATAATAAAGCCACATAGTCTGATTTCCTAATTCATCTAGCGGACGCCTCCTCCACGGACCAAGACATTGGATAAAGAGCTAACACACGTTTGTGAACACCCCAGAAATATTTTCACGGGGACGGAAGCCAACGACTGGCAATTTTCACATATAAAACGGCCGAACAGGAGGATAAATTGACCAAATCATAAGGTGCAAGCATAAATATTTAAACATCATGAGTTCATTACATGGTCTTTGCAAACCGAACTCCACTACTCAAATATGATATCCTTTGAACATTGGCCCTCTACAATTCGAGATCCTTCCAGGACCTCGCCGAAGTACCTCTCCGGCCTTCGGTGATCCTTGCCTTGGGGCGGCCCTGCGGTGGCAATTTCGGTGCTTTCATCTTCGCCCATTGTACCTTGACGCGGGAAAAGGCCATACGGGAACCTTCTATGCAGGCTGACCGCTTTATGGCGTCGATCCGGAGACACGCATTGACTAGCCGCCTCACGAGTCCGAAGTAGCTGCTGGGTATGGGCTCGGTTGGCCAAAGACGGACTATTACATCCTTCATGGCCAACCCGGCCACCCTATGTAGCTCGGTCAGCTGCTTTAGTTGATCACTGAGGGGCACCAGATGCTCTGGCGCAAGGTACTGTGACCAGAACAGCTTCTCCGTCGATCTCCCCTCTTCGGCTCAGAAGAACTCCGCATCGTCAGTGACACTCCTGGGCAGATCCGCAAACGCGCCTGGAGAACTCCAAACTCGGGTCAGCAAGATCTATCTCCTACTTACAAATTTGCTCTATAGAAGAAAGGCCTCACCAGCTGCTATCTGCCTCGCCTACTGGATCTCCTAGCAAGCGCCTGGGCTTCAACCCAGGCCTCCTTCACGCTCTAGAGAGCTTTGGCGAGTTCGGAGGCTTGATCCGAAATCTTCTGCTCCAAGGACTCGCACTTAGTTATGGCGTCCTTGAGCTCTTGTTCAATCTCATCCAACCGCGCCTCATGTTTTCGGCGGGCAGTTCGCTCCGCCTCCACCTCCTTCGCCGCTTTGTCAGCGGCCGCCCTGCTCACCTCTGCCTCCTTTTTGGCTTGGGAAAGCGCTCTCTTGAGGGACTCAACCTCGGCTGTGCCAACTATGAGTATAATCATAAAACTCAGTAAATTAAAAGAATTAGCACACATATCACTTCGGGTATGTAAAAGTGCCGCATACCTTGCTTTCGTCAAACTGCTTGTTGATGCGGCCGAGCTCCTCATCGGCTAGTTGAAATTTCCGATTGAGCAGGGAAACTTCTGCGGCTTGGGCAGTAGCCGCCAACATGGATGCCTGTTTCACACATTAGGACAGTATGTTAACAATTTGACTGGGGATATTCTGTCCGGTTTGTTCTAATCCGGACAGAGTCTCAGGGGCTACTATCAGTACATGGGTTTAACCTTTCATATGAAAAACTTGTTAGAGAATTACATCGCATACCTCAAAGCCCGTCAGTAGGCTATTGAAGGCTTCATTCAGTCCGCTTTTCGCAGGCTGAACCTTCTTCATAACCGCACGCATCAGGGTGCGGCGCTCTTCCGCAATGGAAGCGCGTAGCAGCGCTTCCTCCAGAGCAGGAGTGGCCTCCGGATTAACAGAGGTCGCCGATGGAGCTGCTGCTCCGCCCCCCTCCGTCGAAGGGGGATGCTGATCCGAACCCAGAGCCACATTGGTCTCCGGGACGGTGTTCGGCGGGGGCCCGAACTGTTGAGACCCTCCACCCTCGGTGGTCATGTGGGTTGTCGTCTCCCGGTCTGTAGCCCCCGAGGTATTAACCTCGGGCACCCTCTAGACGAACTCGTCCGCCTCTCCTCGGCCAGGGGAGGTCCTTTGGGCGACACCTTGGTATCCTCCATGGCAGTGGGGGATGGGGCCTGCGCTGGTCCGTTGCTCTCCGCCTCTTCAGGCGCCAGAGAGTTTCCCGACGAGGTCGAGGTGTTTGGGATATTGCGTGGAGGGCTGAAATGCAAGCAAAGATACAATTTGTACAGCGGAGGCGGGTAAGCGGAAACTGAACAAGTAAGATTTTTGATACTTATGATTCGGCCAGGAGCTTCACCCTGGAAGCTCTCCTCGGGCTGTGATCGGACTCCGAGTCTGAACTGGCTGAGAGGGTAATCTTCTTCCTCTTCGGCGTCGGCCCCTCCGGGTTCTCGGAGGCCGTCCTCTTCTTCCTCCTCGTCTTGCGAGGAGAGTCGCTCTCCACCTTCTCCTCCCCCTCTTCGTCCTCGTCTTCCTCGTGAGAGGAGACGTCCTCGGTCCCTCCGGACATAGCATCCGAAGGACCTATGCGGCGGGCCCCGCCATTGGGCTCCTTGCCCTTCTTCTTTCCCTTCTTCTCCGGCGCCTGGTAGGGCGCCGAGACCAGCATCTCCGTCAGCTGGGGAGCGACTGGGTCTTTGGGTAACGGAGAAGGACTCTTGATCCGCTCCGCCTTCTTGGTCCAACCCTGTAAAGAGGTGGGCTGATAAGATTCATATCGATCGAAAAATGCCCTAGAGGCAATAATAAAGTTGTTATTTATATTTCCTTATATCATGATAAATGTATATTATTCATGCTAGAATTGTATTAACCGGAAACTTAGTACATGTGTGAATGCATAGACAAACAGAATGTCCCTAGTATGCCTCTACTTGACTAGCTCGTTAATCAAAGATGGTTAAGCTTCCTGACCATAGACATGTGTTGTGATTTGATCAACGGGATCACATCATTAGAGAATGATGTGATGGACAGGACCCATCTGTTAGCTTAGCATAATGATCGTTTAATTTTATTACTATTGCTTTCTTCATGACTTATACATGTTCCTCTGACTATGAGATTATGCAACTCCCGAATACCTGAGGAACACCTTGTGCACTATCAAACGTCACAATGTAACCGGGTAATTATAAAGATGCTCTACAGGTGTCTCCGAAGGTGTTTGTTGAGTTGGCATAGATCAAGATTAGGATTTATCACTCCGTGTATCGATGAGGTATCTCTGGGCCCTCTCAGTAATGCACATCACTATAAGCCTTGCAAGCAATGTGACTAATGAGTTAGTTGCGGGATGATGCATTACGGAACGAGTAAACAGACTTGCCGGTAACGATATTGAACTAGGTATGATGATACCGACGATCTAATCTCAGGCAAGTAACATACCGAATCTCGGGCATGTATAACCACATACGTAGTTCCCTTTGTCATCGGTATGTTACTTGCCCGAGATTCGATCGTCGGTATCATCATACCTAGTTCAATATCGTTACCGGCAAGTCTCTTTACTCGTTCCGTAATGCATCATCCTGTGACTAACTCATTAGTCATATTGCTTGCAAGGCTTATAGTGATGTGCATTATCGAGAGGGCCCAGAGATACCTCTCCGGTACACAGAGTGACAAATCCTAATCTCGATCTATGCCAACTCAACAAACACCTTCAGAGACACCTGTAGAGCATCTTTATAATCACCCAGTTACGTTGTGACATTTGATAGCACACAAGGTGTTCCTCCGGTATTCGGGAGTTGCATAATCTCATAGTCAGAGGAACATGTATAAGTCATGAAGAAAGCAATAGCAATAAAACTAAACGATCATTAATGCTAAGCTAATAGATGGTCTTGTCCATCACATCATTCTCTAATGATGTGATCTTGTTCATCAAATGACAACACATGTCTATGATTAGGAAACTTAACCATCTTTGATTAACGAGCTAGTCTAGTAGAGGCATACTAGGGACACTCTCTTTGTCTATGTATCCACACATGTACTAAGTTTCTGGTTAATACAATTCTAGCATGAATAATAAACATTGATCATGATATAAGGAAATATAAATAACAACTTTATTATTGCCTCTAGGGCATATTTCCTTCAGTCTCTACTTGCACTAGAGTCAATAATGTAGATTACATAGTAATGATTCTAACACCCATGGAGTCTTGGTGCTGATCATGTTTTTCTCGTGAGAGACACTTAGTCAACGGGTCTACAACATTTAGTCTGTATGTATCTTGCAAATACCTATGTCTCCCTCCTTGACTTGATCGTGGATAGAATTGAAGCGTGTCTTGATGTGCTTGGTTCTCTTGTGAAATCTGGATTCCTTTGCCAAGGAAATTGCACTAGTATTGTCACAAAAGATTTTCATTGGACCCGATGCACTAGGTATGACACCTAGATTGGATATGAACTTCTTCATCCAGACTCCTTCATTTGCTGCTTCTGAAGCAGCTATGTACTCCGCTTCACATGTAGATCCCGCCATGACGCTCTGCTTGGAGCTACACCAACTGACAGCTCCACCATTCAATATAAATACGTATCCGGTTTGTGACTTAGAGTCATCCGGATCAGTGTCAAAGCATGCATCGACGTAACCATTTATGATGAGCTCTTTGTCACCTCCATAAACAAGAAACATATCCTTAGTCCTTTTCAGGTATTTTAGGATGTTCTTGTCCGCTTTCCAGTGATCCACTCCTGGATTACTTTGGTACCTCCCTGCTAAACTAATAGCAAGGCACACATCAGGTCTGGTACACAGCATTGCATACATGATAGAACCTATGGCTAAGGCATAGAAAATGACTTTCATTTTCTCTCTATCTTCTGCAGTGGTCGGGCATTGAGTCTGACTCAACTTCACACCTTGTAACACAGGCAACAACCCTTTCTTTGACCGATCCATTTTGAACTTCTTCAAAACTTTATCAAGGTATGTGCTTTGTGAAAGTCCAATTAAGCGTCTTGATCTATCTCTATAGATCTTGATGCCCAATATATAAGCAGCTTCACCGAGGTCTTTCATCGAAAAATTATTATTCAAGTATCCTTTTATGCTATTCAGAAATTCAGTATCATTTCCGATCAACAATATGTCATCCAGATATAATATCAGAAATGCTGCAGCGCTCCCACTCATTTTCTTGTAAATACAGGCTTCTCCAAAAGTCTGTATAAAACCATATGATTAGATCACACTATCAAAGCGTATATTCCAACTCCGAGAGGCTTGCATCAGTCCATAAATGGAGCGCTAGAGCTTGCACACTTTGTTAGCACCTTTTGGATCGACAAAACCTTCTGGTTGCATCATATACAACTCTTCTTTAAGATATCCATTAAGGAATGCAGTTTTGACATCCATTTGCCAAATTTCATAATCATAAAATGCGGCAATTGCTAACATGATTCGGACAGACTTAAGCATCACTATGGGTGAGAAGGTCTCAGCATAGTCAACTCCTTGAATTTGTCGAAAACCTTTCGCAACAAGTCGAACTTTGTAGACAGCAACATTACCGTCAGCGTCATTCTTCTTCTTGAAGATCCATTTATTCTCTATGGCTTGCCGATCATCAGGCAAGTCAACCAAAGTCCATACTATGTTCTCATACATGGATCCCATCTCAGATTTCATGGCCTCAAGCCATTTCGCGGAATCTCGGCTCATCATCACTTCCTCATAGTTCGTAGGTTCGTCATGGTCAAGTAACATGACCTCCAGAACAGGATTACCGTACCACTCCGGTGCGGATTTTACTCTGGTTGACCTACGAGGTTCGGTAGTAACTTGATCAGAAGTTTCATGATCATTATCATTAGCTTCCTCACTAATTAGTGTAGGAATCACTGGAACTGACTTCTGTGATGAACTACTTTCCAATTCGGGAGCAGGTACAATTACCTCATCAAGTTCTACTTTCCTCCCACTCACTTCTTTCGAGAGAAAATCCTTCTCTATAAAGGATCCATTCTTAGCAACAAATATCTTGCCTTCGGATCACTGATAGAAGGTGTACCCAACAGTTTTCTTTGGGTATCCTATGAAGACACATTTCTCCGATTTGGGTTCAAGCTTATCAGGTTGAAGCTTTTTCACATAAGCATCGCAACCCCAAACTTTAAGAAATGACAACTTGGGTTTCTTGCCAAACCACAGTTCATATGGTGTCGTCTCAACGGATTTAGATGGTGCCTTATTTAACGTGAATGCAACCGTCTCTAAAGCATAACCCCAAAATGATAGCGGTAAATCAGTAAGAGACATCATAGATCACACCATATCTAATAAAGTGCGGTTACGACATTCAGACACACCATTACGCCGTGGTGTTCCAGGTGGCGTGAGCTACAAAACTATTCCGCACTGTTTCAAATGAAGACCAAAGTCATAACTCAAATATTTTCCTCCACGATCAGATCTTAGAAACTTTATTTTCTTGTTACGATGATTTTCCACTTCACACTAAAATTCGTTGAACTTTTCAAATGTTTCAGACTTATGTTTTATTAAGTAGATATACCCATATCTACTCAAATCATCTGTGAAGGTCAGAAAATAACGATACCCGCCGCGAGCCTCAACACTCATCGGACCACATACATCATTATGTATTATTTCCAACAAGTCTGTTGCTCGCTCCATTGTTCTGGAGAACGGAGTCTTAGTCATCTTGCCCATGAGGCATGGTTCGCAAGCATCAAGTGATTCATAATCAAGTAATTCCAAAAGCCAATCATCATGGAGTTTCTTCATGCGCTTCACACCAATATGACCTAAACGGCAGTGCCACAAATAAGTTGCACTATCATTATTAAACTTATATCTTTTGGCTTCAATACTATGAATATGTGTATCACTACTATCGAGATACAACAAAAATAGACCGCTCATCAAGGGTGCATGACCATAAAAGATATTACTCATATAAATAGAACACCCATTACTCTCTGATTTAAATGAATAACCGTCTCGCATCAAACAAGATCCAGATATAATGTTCATGTTTAACGCTGGCACCAAATAACAATTATTCAGGTCTAAAACTAACCCCGAAGGTAGATGTAGAGGTAGCGTGCCGACTGTAACATCCCAAATTTTGGAATGTTAATATAATTAATTGAATTGTTTGTTTGTTTGCTTGAGTGAATTAAACTTGAGTGAAATTTGAACCTTTTCAAAACTTTTGAAAGAGAGGAATAAAATGACTTTCCCTTCTCCGTAAATTCAAATTCATCCTATTAAAATCAATGAGAGAAGATGACATGACTTCTTCAACTATGAAGAATTTGAACGGAGTTTTGAAATTTAATTCTTTCAAATATTTGCACTTGTTTCTCTATTTTTCTTCCCCGAGAAATACCCGAAAATAAATTCTTGCAAGCAAGAAAGAGCGGAGGAAAATGACCCTCCAAAATCAGGGGCATTTTTGAAAATATTTGAGCCAAGAAAAAACCAAAGTTTTTATTTAAAATTATTTGCAAAAAGAAATAAAGCCTTTAGGGATTTTCTGAAAAACATTTTTTTAAGTTTTTATTTTGGCCGTGGAATAATGCTCATCATCTACATTTTATTTTTCTGATAATTTTAGTATATAAAAACTCTTTATTCAATTGATTTGATTTCCTTTTTATTGTTTTAGTTTCCTAATTTTAAAATAGGAATGGAATCGTTTTTATTAGGAAAACCTGCTGGCCCATTAAGCACTTTCCTATTCTAGCCCAACAAGAGATCATCTCCTTCCTCCGCTTTCCTCTCACGTTACAGAAGCTTTCCATATCCATGGAGGCAGGAAACTCCACCTTCCCGATCTCCCTCGTCTTTCCATCCCAGCGCCCCCGAGACCGCCTATAAAACCCCTCCTCTCCTCATTCCATTTTTCCCATCACCACGCCTCCCTGCCCGTAGCCTTCTCGCCACCGTCCTCCTTTTCCTGCCTAGAACGCCACCAGAGCTCTCCTGAACCTCCCATCGCCCAGCGCCACCTCCCCAAGCGCCGACCCTCCTCCGCCACCCCACCCTCGCCAAGCGACCTCGCCCCCTCGCCGAGCAGCCTCCACATCGCCGTCTCCTTCCTGCCATCTCTGCCTCACGTCCAGGTAACTCCGTTTTCGTTTTCAGATTTATTTCCGTAACAGATTTAGTTCTGTTCTTGTTTAGCTTATAACTTTTGATCTAGAAGTCCAATGATGCTGATTCCTTTTGCGTTAGATCACAATTTTCTTGTAGTTCACAAAAATATATAATTTGTCTATGTTTGGATTTAAAAAAATTGAGTTAGATCAGATTTGAATTAAAGCTTGTTTTGCTTATTCGGGAGTTTAAAAATAGATTTTATTTGATTCTTTTTCTACTGATCACTAGTGATCATATTTACCAGTGGTAAAAACTTCAAAATTGTTTGAGTATTTTAGCTTATTGTTTCATGTAAAACAAATTCTGTTTTAGTTCTATTCAATTATAGCTACTTCTTTTCTATAGTTGTTTTTAAATTATTTTATTTTATATTTCAGAAAGTTTATGTTTGGTTTCTATTAGTTAAACAGTAGGTGTTCAACAAGTTTTTATATTTATTTTTATTTTGTTATCGTGAAATCAATTCAAGTTCGCTAATAACTTGCAATGGATTTCTCTACTGTTTTAACTCCCAATTGAAAATACTTTCAAAATAGCTTTATAAAAAAATACTTTATTTTGTCTTAACTAAATTTATATTTTATTCTCTGTTATTTTAGTGTTTTATTTTCCGTTAGACAAAACTATTTTTGTGAATGTTGTAGAAGAAGACTCCTAGTTTTATTTGAAGTTCCTTCGGATTCTTATTCGCTCTCTCTTTTGTTTTGATTGTTAGTGTGAGTGCTTATGTGAATGATATGTTTGTTCTATAGATTTCATCGAGAGTGACGAGTAGTCTATCAAGTTATTTCTTGAGAACGATAATTCTTCTTCGTCAACATCACCAGCAAGTTCACTTTGACCATGCTTTCTTACCTATGTTTTATTGCATTTAGTGGCACCTTTGCAACCACCCTCAAGAGTGTTATTGAAATTTTGTAGTTGAGTAGTATGCATGAGGTAGGAACCCATCACCCTGTTACCAAGCCCGGACGTTATTTTATTCTAATGCTACGCTGTAGTAGACGGGTTTGGTATGAGTGTTCGAGAGTGGTGTGAAGAAGGAGGACTCTACGCCAATGACGATAACTCCATGATGGAATCTGCAAGGACTGCATCTTCAAGACCTCAAGACTTCAAGACTCGAGACAAGAATTCAATACACACTCTTGGGTGAAGGATTTGGTTGACGGGCACCTGGAGAAACCAGTGGTTGGCGGGATGCATGGAGAAGCGCCATGACATCTTGCGGAAAGCTTCACCCAGACTCAAAGAGACGGAAGAATACTTCACGCCCGAAGCTTACCCGCAACCGCAAGTCATTATGGGCTCGCTTGGTTGACCTTAGTTGTGACTCTGGTTGGGACGGTACTAGCAGATGTAGAACTACGGTAGGATGGGTTGAGTACCGGACGGTGGTCGAGGAACTCTTTGGAAGACCATGTTTCGTCATCTTGTTCTCAAACACCACGAAGTGCGAGAACGTAACGAGAGGGATCAAATCTTGCGGGTAAAGTGTACAAACCTCTGCAGAGGGTTTAAACCTAATCGATTAGCCGTGTTCCCGGTTACGGACAATTTGAGCATCTGGACTTGGATTTATCTCGGAACTCTCACCACCGGACTGATAACTTAATTGTGGGCAACTTATGATGATTTGGGCTATGAGACATCGGTTGGCGGAACCATGTCATGATAGAAAACTCCATAGTACAGACTTCATTTATTCCTTTGATGTAGGTAAAATAAAACTAGCTTTTACGCAAACAAAACTCAGATACAGAGCCACAAAGCCATACTGCATATAGTATAGTTTATCATCTGTTTTCTCTTATTGTGATCTTGCCGTACATTCAATGTAATTGACCTACACGGCTGCAACGTATCATGTTGCAGATATTTCCTCGACGAGTAAGAGTTACGAGACAGGTTACGGTCTACACTCAACCTGCCGATGGCGTTGATGGGACTCCACACCCGCTTGATTTGTTTCCGCTGATTATTATGAGGTATATATCATTTTACGTTATTTATACATGTGATTGCACTTTGATATATACATTGATGTACTGTGTGCAAAGATACTTGATCCGTGGATGGCACAAGAATACGTAGGCTTGACCGTCTGAGGTCGGGTCGCTACAGAAATGGT
The DNA here is from genome assembly GCA_021605205.1 of Aegilops longissima. NCBI lineage: Eukaryota > Viridiplantae > Streptophyta > Magnoliopsida > Poales > Poaceae > Aegilops > Aegilops longissima. Next base: position 575,765,223 of record CM038677.1, read on the forward strand.
ATCAGAGCACATGTTGGTTGTAGAACGTGACCCTAGAAAATGACTTAGTAATATGAAGACCCCAATAGGAATGACCTTTGTTTTGTACTACTCGTAACACCTCATTCCTTTTATCGAACCTTCCTTATCTCAAACTATAGATGGAGAGCTACATTCGAACAAAAGAGAACACTACGAGAAGGTTTTTGGAGGCCCTTCCTAGTGAAGCTAGTCAGCTGCTGCTGAAGTTACCGATACCTGAGATCAAGGCAACTAAGAGGACGCCCAGATCATGGGGAGTCAAGACCCAAGTTTTGGTCGTAAAAAGCCCCCAAGACTGCAGACATCAGCTTCGAACTATAAATGGTGATCGTGATATGGGCATCAACACTCGCCGTCCATGATGCTATTGCACGCTTATGCTATCGCCATCGTGCTGCACTAAACTCACACTTCTTTGGAAGGATTGGATGGCGAAGTCCGATGGAGCAACTATTGCCTTGACGGAAGCGCAAAAGATGAAGTTCTCCCCACTTTTAGTGTACAATCAGGATCTGGAACAATACGCCAAGAATCTTCGATGGACCTCCGGAAGCCCTGTTTGACAATGAAGCACTACGAGAAGAGGACAAGACTCAGAGACTGAAGGTAAACAAGCTAGAGGAGGAGAACCTCGAGATCTTGAGAATGCGTCAGGAACTGAAGAACAGCAGGACCATGTCTCATGCAAAGGACGTTGAAATCCAGAAGCTCAAGGAACAACTTCAGACATACAGGTCGCCATAAGAAACTCCGTGTCGACGGGGAAAATCTAGCGTAAGAACCGGAAGAGATCAAGTCCACACGAAGAAGCCCCAGTGGGGACAATGACCAAGTTCCTAATAAATTAGCTTAGTAGTATCCCACCATGAGAGAAATAAAGATGAACGCTTCCTCGATTTAAGTATCGACCATACCAACTTATGTGGGTGGTGATATCAGAGTATTGATTGAATAAATGAATGCTTGGTTGCTATTATTTTTGTGTGTTTATTGAATGGTTGGATAGATGCGATATCGAGATTTGTATTTATTTCAACCATGAGAGACGAAGTTACTGGAAGAATGGTAGAAGGCCTTCATATGGGAACAAAGATCAGAATTGGAAAACTCTCGAGCATTGAAGACCAAGAAATGAGGACTTAGAAACGAAACCATAGTAGAACGCCCATTACAAACGATAATTTTGTTGATGAGTGGTTAATTGCTTTCTTTCTATCTCAACCAAACCCCGAATCTTGAACCCATGGACAACTGAACACCAAACTTTTCCGAGACAATTGCAATTTCCCCATGGAGATACATTACTTGTTCGAGCACCCTCCTATCCTACACATGCAGATGACAACCCTTTATGAGTCTTTCCTTAAGGGCCTCAAACGATCATGACCTCGACCAGTGATCATGATTACCCAAGATCTTGAAGGACATGATGAAGCATATTCACCTTGAAGGAGATGCAGTCTACAAAGGCTACCCTTCATGCAAAAGGGAGTGGAACTTTGGTATGTGGAGGTACACCTCCACCGCTTGAAAGGAGTTTGCCCAAAGAGGATGGGGCATTACTTTTCATCTCACGTGTGCCACAAGCAACTTTCTTCGACGCTGTTCGTGAAGCAGCCATGGAAGCCATCGCGGATCGAGAAATACTTGAAGCAAGACTCCGTTATACTCGTGAATACCTAAGCGAAGTGCATGCAGAGATGATGAAGGTGAAGCTCAAGACCACCATGATGAAAAAGAAGATTGAAGATTTCAAGGCTCATGTCGCACACTTCCAAAGGATCAAGAATCCTCGAGGAGGATAAATGAATAAAGTTGGAAGTAATGCCCCACCATACCAAATCATGTGGGTGGCAGCATTTGTAACAAATTACTTTTGGAATTTGAATTTACTTAAAATGGTTAAGGATGTAATGAAAGATTGATATGAAAATAATGAGATTTTATGGATAAACTTGTGCATTCTTTTGGTCATAGTACTCTGTAAAGCTACAAGATCAATGAAGAAAGAAATGTGTTATTCATGACGGTCCATAGAAGGAAGCTGAACAAAATAAGTTGGAGTTTTGTTTTGATATGATGGTATGAAGAAACAGAGTACTACTGGATTCAAAGGAGGTGTAACAAGAGAGAGTTACTCCAAGGATGATTTAAAGCTGCACTAGTGTTGAAGTGGGCCATAACCCACGTGCCCGGATTTTGAGAAGGAACAGTTGTAACCTGGATAAAGGAATACACTTGGAAGAAGCAAGGATCAAATCAGCATACGCTCCGTAGGAGGTTATGCAAAACCTAAGAGTGGTGAAGTAACGATAGATGTTTTGTTTGGCTTATGAAACCTTGGATTTACTCAAACCAGTTCGGGAACAAGAGAAATTTCTGTAATGCTGGTGAGAATGCCCAAGTGTTAGAATACGTGATTCGATATTTACGTATGTGGTAATGGTTCAAGCACGGGATTGATTGGCCCCATACCGGAGACTTCTATCATGAACTATCATATGTTGATGGAAAATCGAGAGCCTTGAAAAACTTAGAAGAGTGTCGACGCGATAAGCCATAAAACCATAAAATGGTAGGACGATGGAAACCCCATTACAGCAACCGCTGCCAACGAGGTTATACGGTGAGGTTCAACCCAGACCCGCTTTTCTGCAGGAGAAACCATAAATTGTAGACCACCATGAGTGTTTCGATAGTTGTTTAGAATGGACACAGACCCATCAGCTAAGAAGATCCAGTCTCGACGAACTTCAACTTTGACGAACCGACCCAAGCTTTTGAGGAAAACTCTATGCTTCCGACGTAAGAGCTTTAATGAAGGAGCTATTGTAAGATATGTGAAGAGACATACATTGTCAGCCCTCCAGAGGAAATATCTGAGTTTATTGGAACCATGACCTTGTTTTTAAGTGTGGTAGCACCCTGACCTTCGACCAAGACATTTGCTAGAAGACCCCAACCCCTAACCTATTCTTGTTAGTTTCTTCAATCTCGAGGACTAGATTCATTTTAAGTGTAGTAGGTTTGTAACATCCCAAATTTTGGAATGTTAATATAATTAATTGAATTGTTTGTTTGTTTGCTTGAGTGAATTAAACTTGAGTGAAATTTGAACCTTTTCAAAAACTTTTGAAAGAGAGGAATAAAATGACTTTCCCTTCTCCGTAAATTCAAATTCATCCTATTAAAATCAATGAGAGAAGATGACATGACTTCTTCAACTATGAAGAATTTGAACGGAGTTTTGAAATTTAATTCTTTCAAATATTTGCACTTGTTTCTCTATTTTTCTTCCCGAGAAATACCCGAAAATAAATTCTTGCAAGCAAGAAAGAGCGGAGGAAAATGACCCTCCAAAATCAGGGGCATTTTGAAAATATTTGAGCCAAGAAAAACCAAAGTTTTTATTTAATAATTATTTGCAAAAAGAAATAAAGCCTTTAGGGATTTTCTGAAAACATTTTTTAAGTTTTTATTTTGGCCGTGGAATAATGCTCATCATCTACATTTTATTTTTCTGATAATTTTAGTATATAAAACTCTTTATTCTGAATTGATTTGATTTCCTTTTTATTGTTTTAGTTTCATAATTTTAAAATAGGAATGGAATCGTTTTTATTAAGAAAAACTTGCTGGCCCATTAAGCACTTTCCTATTCTAGCCCAACAAGAGATCATCTCCTTCCTCTGTTTCCTCTCACGTTACTGAAGCTTTCCATATCCATGGAGGCAGGAAACTCCACCTTCCCGATCTCCTCATCTTTCCATCCCAGCGCCTCCGAGACCGCCTATAAAACCCCTCCTCTCCTCGCTCCATTTTTCCCATCACCACGCCTCCCTGCCCGTAGCCTTCTCGCCACCGCCCTCCTTTTCCTGCCTAGAACGCCACCAGAGCTCTCCTGAACCTCCCATCGCCCAGCGCCACCTCCCAAGCGCCGACCCTCCTCCGCCACCCCACCCGCCGGGCGACCTCGCCCCCTCGCCGAGCAGCCTCCACATCGCTGCCTCCTTCCTTCCATCTCTACCTCACGCCCGGTAACTCCGCTGTTTTCAGATTTATTTCCGTAACAGATTTAGTTCCGTTCTTGTTTAGCTTATAACTTTTGATCTAGAAGTCCAATGATGCTGATTCTTTTTGCGTTAGATCACAATTTTCTTGTAGTTTCCAAAAATATATAATTTGTCTATGTTTGGATTTATAATAATTGAGTTAGATCAGATTTGAATTAAAGCTTGTTTTGCTTATTCGGGAGTTTAAAATAGATTTTTATTTGATTCTTTTTCTACTGATCACTAGTGATCATATTTACCAGTGGTAAAAACTTCAAAATTGTTTGAGTATTTTAGCTTATTGTTTCATGTAAAACAAATTCTGTTTTAGTTCTATTCAATTATAGCTACTTTTTTCTATAGTTGTTTTTAAATTATTTTATTTTATATTTCAGAAAGTTTATGTTTGGTTTCTATTAGTTAAACAGTAGGTGTTCAACAAGTTTTTATATTTATTTTATTTTGTTATCGTGAAATCAATTCAAGTTCGCTAATAACTTGCAATGGATTTCTACTGTTTTAACTCCCAATTGAAAATACTTTCAAAATAGCTTTATGAAAAAATACTTTATTTTGTCTTAACTAAATTTATATTTTATTCTCTGTTATTTTAGTGTTTTATTTTCCGTTAGACAAAACTATTTTTGTGAATGTTGTAGAAGAAGACTCCTAGTTTTATTTGAAGTTCCTTCGGATTCTTATTCGCTCTCTCTTTTGTTTTGATTGTTAGTGTGAGTGCTTATGTGAATGATATGTTTGTTATATAGATTTCATCAGAGAGTGACGAGTAGTCTATCAAGTTATTTCTTGAGAACGATAATTCTTCTTCGTCAACATCACCGTGCAAGTTCACTTTGACCATGCTTTCTTACCTATGTTTTATTGCATTTAGTGGCACCTTTGCAACCACCCTCAAGAGTGTTATTGAAATTCTTGTAGTTGAGTAGTATGCATGAGGTAGGAACCCATCACCCTGTTACCAAGCCCGGACGTTATTTTATTCTAATGCTACGCTGTAGTAGACGGGTTTGGTATGAGTGTTCGAGAGTGGTGTGAAGAAGGAGGACTCTACGCCAATGACGATAACTCCATGATGGAATCTGCAAGGACTGCATCTTCAAGACCTCAAGACTTCAAGACTCGAGACAAGAATTCAATACACACTCACTGGGTGAAGGACGGTTGACGGGCACCTGGAGAAACCAGTGGTTGGCGGGATGCATGGAGAAGCGCCATGACATCTTGCGGAAAGCTTCACCCAGACTCAAAGAGACGGAAGAATACTTCACGCCGGAAGCTTACCTGCAACCGCAAGTCATTATGGGCTCGCTTGGTTGACCTTAGTTGTGACTCTGGCTGGGGCGGTACTAGCAGATGTAGAACTACGGTAGGATGGGTTGAGTACCGGACGGTGGTCGAGGAACTCTTTGGAAGACCATGTTTCGGTCATCTTGTTCTCAAACACCTCAAGTGCGAGAACGTAACGAGAGGGATCGAATCTTGCGGGTAAAGTGTACAAACCTCTGCAGAGGGTTTAAACCTAATCGATTAGCCGTGTCCCGATTACGGACAATTTGAGCATCCGGACTTGGATCTATCTCGAACTCTCAACACCGGATTGATAACTTAATTGTGGGCAACTTATGATGATTTGGGCTATGAGACATCGGTTGGCGGAACCATGTCATGACAGAAAACTCCATAGTACAGACTTCATTTATTCCTTTGATGTAGGTAAAATAAAACTAGCTTTTACGCAAACAAAACTCAGATACTGAGCCACAAAGCCATACCGCATATAGTATAGTTTATCATCTGTTTTCTCTTATTGTGATCTTGCGGTACATTCAATGTAATGACCTACACGGCTGCAACGTATCATGTTGCGTATATTTCCTCGACGAGTAAGAGTTACGATGCAGGGTTACGGTCTACACTCAACCTGCCGATGGCGTTGATGGGACTCCACACCCGCTTGATTTGTTTCCGCTGATTATTATGAGGTATATATCATTTTACGTTATTTATACATGTGATTGCACTTTGATATATACATTGATGTACTGTAGGTGCCAAAGATACTTGATCCGTGGATGGCACAAGAATACGAGGCTTGACCGCTCGAGGTCGGGTCGCTACACCGACGGAGATCATATCGACTTTGGAACCATTTCCCATGTGCATCGTCACCTCGTCCTTATCAAATCTTTGTATAATTCGTAGCCCCTATTTCGAGTTGCAAATATGAGCAACAGAACCAGTATCAAATACCCAGGCGCTACTTCGAGCATTAGTAAGGTACTCATCAATTACATGTATATCAAATATACCTTTCACTTTGCCATCCTTCTTATCCGCCAAATACTTGGGGCAGTTCCGCTTCCAGTGACCAGTCCCTTTGTAGTAGAAGCACTCAGTCTCAGGCTTAGGTGCAGACTTGGGCTTCTTCACTTGAGCAGCAACTTGCTTGCCATTCTTCTTGAAGTTCCCCTTCTTCCCTTTGCCCTTTTTCTTGAAACTAGTGGTCTTGTTAACCATCAACACTTGATGCTCCTTCTTGATTTCTACCTCTGCAGCCTTTAGCATCGCGAAGAGCTCGGGAATTGTTTTATTCATCCCTTGCATATTATAGTTCATCACGAAGCTTTTGTAGCTTGGTGGCAGTGATTGAAGAACTCTGTCAATGACACTATCATCAGGAAGATTAACTCCTAATTGAGTCAAGTGGTTGTGGTACCCAGACATTCTGAGTATATGTTCATTAACAGAACTATTCTCCTCCATTTTGCAGCTGTAGAACTTATTGGAGACTTCATATCTCTCAATCCGGGCATTTTCTTGAAATATTAACTTCAACTCCTAGAACATCTCATATGCTCCATGACATTCAAAATGTCGTTGAAGTCCCGGTTCTAAGCCGTAAAGCATGGCACACTGAACTATCGAGTAGTCATCAGCTTTGCTCTGCCAGACGTTCACAACGTCTGGAATTGCTCCTGCAGCGGGTCTTGCAACTAGCGGAGCTTCCAGGACGTAATTCTTCTATGCAACAGAGGATAATCCTCAAGTTACGGACCCAGTCCGTGTAATTGCTACCACCATCTTTCAACTTAGCTTTCTTTAGGAACGCATTAAAATTCAAAGGAATGGTAGCACGGGCCATTGATCTACAACAACATAGACATGCAAAATACTATCAGGTACTAAGTTCATGATAAATTAAAGTTCAATTAATCATATTACTTAAGAACTCTGAAAGCACAAGTGCTCCCTAGGTGGTTTTGGTAATTAATGTCAACATATCTCTTGTTGGACTAACACCTTTATCTAGTATGTTTCAGATAAGTTCAACAATGGAGTGGCATGGACTAAAGGATGTGGGAACCCCTTCAAGATGCTAAGGACAAAGGATTGGCTCAAGCTCCAAGCTCAAGACTCTTCATTTTATATTTTAGTGATCCAAGATCACATTGAATCTATAGGAAAAGCCAATACTATCAAGAAGGGATGAGGTGTTGCTTATTGAGTTTCTTGCTCCACAGTGCTTAGTGATATGCTCCAAAACCCTCAACCACTTTCCCACTTCCACATATGACCTAAACCTAAAGTCAAACTTGGCCCCACCGATTCTTTCTATCCGGCGCCACCGAGTTCAGTTGTCATAGCCACTGCCACAAACCCTAGGCAAATCGGTTTCACCGATAGGGATCTTGGTCTCACCGAGATGGGATTGTAATCTCACTGTGTATGTCCATCACCAAAATCAGCCTCGCCGAGTCTGTGTAATCGGTACTACCGAGATTACAATGCAAACTCTCTGGTTAACTTATTACCAAAATCGGTGTCACCGAGTTTGAGTAATCGGTCCCACCGAGTTTGCCTGACCAACTCTCTGGTTAGCTTATTACCAAAACCGATCTCACCGAGTTTGTGTAATCGGTCTCACTGAGATTACATTATGCCCTAAACCTAACCATATCGGTCCTACTGAGTTGCATATTGGTCCCATCGAAAATCCTAACGGTCACTAGGTTTACTGAATCGGTTCGACCGAGTTTGTTGATTCGGTCCCACCGAGTTTGGTAAATTTTGTGTAACGGTTAGATTTTGTGTGGAGGCTATATATACCCCTCCACCTCCTCTTCATTCGTGGAGAGAGCCATCAGAACAAACCTACACTTCCAACTTACCAGTTCTGAGAGAGAACCACCTACTCATGTGTTGAGGCCAAGATATTCCATTCCTACCACATGAATCTTTATCTCTAGCCTCCCCAAGTTGCTTTCCACTCAAATCTTCTTTCCACCAAATCCAAATCCTGTGTGAGAGAGTGTTGGGGAGACTATCATTTGAAGCACAAGAGCAAGGAGTTCATCATCAACACACCATTTGTTACTTCTTGGAGAGTGGTGTCTCCTAGATTGGCTAGGTGTCACTTGGGAGCCTCCGACAAGATTGTGGAGTTGAACCAAGGAGTTTGTAAGGGCAAGGAGATCGCCTACTTCGTGAAGATCTACCGCTAGTGAGGCAAGTCCTTCGTGGGCGACGGCCATGGTGGGATAGACAAGGTTGCTTCTTCATGGACCATTCGTGGGTGGAGCCCTCCGTGGACTCGCGCAACCGTTACCCTTCGTGGGTTGAAGTCTCCATCAACGTGGATGTACGATAGCACCACCTATCGGAACCACGACAAAAACATCCGTGTCTCCAATTGCGTTTGAATCCTCCAAAACCCTCCCCTTTACATTCTTGCAAGTTGCATGTTTTACTTTCCGCTGCTCACATACTCTTTGCATGCTTGCTTGTTATGTATTGTGAATGTTAAACTTGCCTAAACTCCACTTAAACCTAAAGAAGTTAAAAACTGCAACTTTGGTACTTAGTGTCTAATCACCCCCCTCTAGACACCTCTTCTCAAGATCCTACAAGTGGTATCAGAGCGTTGGTCTCCATTGCCTTGGTTTAATCACCATTGGAGGAAGATGGATGAGTCTACTTTGGGGAGTCTTAGACATAGAGTGCCTATTCTTGATGGAGAGTATTTTCATGAGTGGAAAACTGAGATGCTTGTAATTTTCAATCAATATCACTTGAACAAGTACATTGCTAGCCCTTGTGCACCTCATGTTGATCCTATGTATCCTACCCTTGATGAATCAATTGACATGATTAGGAATCTTAGAACTGTTAATCTCATCACTAGAGGCTTGCCTAGAAACTTAATTAGAAACTTGCCTACTCTTGAGTGTGCCTACACTATATGGAAATTTCTTGAGGAACGCTTTCCAAATTATTCCTTGAAAAATCTAGATGAGATTCTCCATAAGTCTATTGCCTTGAGTAAGATGAATACTAGTGATCCTATTTTTGGTGATCGTCTATTTGAACTTACAAACCTTATGCATGCCAAAGGAGATGTTGGAATTATTGGTGATATTATTTCCGAAGCTATAACAATTCATAAGCAAGATCATTGTCAAACTCACTCTAACGAATTACCCTCTCTAGGACTTGATCCACCACATGACGATGTTGAACATGGATACTATGATGAGGATGATGATAGTGACTTCGATCTTGACGATGCAATTAGACATTTTGGTCTTATGGCAAATCTTCGGGGATATGTGTCAGGAGGAAAGGAATGGGTTCTTGACAGTGGATGTACCGATCACATGACCGGAGATAAAGACATGTTTCATGAGCTTGCTGAATATGATAGTCCTCGAAAGTATGTCACTTTCGGTGACAACTCAAAGCGTAAGGTGGTTGGCCTCGGTAAGGTGGCCATCTCACATGATAGCTCCATTCAGAATGTTATGCTCGTTGAATCTCTTGGCTACAACTTACTTTCAATTATCTAGACTTGCTGATTTCGTTTCAATGTCCTATTTATCAAGTAGATTGCCAAGTGTTTCGTCGAGACAATCATAAAATGGTCTTTACCGTATAATGAGAGGTGATCTTTACATTGTTGATTTCTTTAAAAAGGCACAACCTAAAACTTGCTTCATTTCTAAATCCTCAAAAGGGTGGTTATGGCATAGACGACTAGGTCATGTTGGCATGCGAAACCTTGACAAGCATATTAAAGGAAATCATATCCTTGGAGTTAATGATGTCATATTTGATAAGGATAGACTTTGCAGCGCTTGTCGAGGCAAACACAGGTTGGAGGAAGGCATCCGTGAAGAACATCATGACCACAAGGAGGCCACTCGAGCTACTTCATATGGATCTCTTTGGTCCCAACGCTTACAAAAGTCTCGGTGGAAATTCTTTTGGTCTAGTTATAGTTGATGATTTTTCAAGATTTACGTGGGTGTTCTTTCTCGATGATAAATCGCAGGTCCAAAAGATCTTCAAAAACTTCGCTAGGAAGGCCCAAAATCAATTTGAAGTGAAGATCAAGAAGGTTTGCAGCGACAACGGAACAGAGTTCAAGAACGCAAATGCAGACACCTTTCTTGACGAAGAAGGTATTTCACACGAGTTCTCGGCTACGTACACACCTCAACAAAATGGAGTTGTTGAGAGGAAGAACCGGACGCTCATCGAAATGGCGAGAATGATGCTTGATGAGTACAAGACGCCGAAGCACTTTTGGGCAGAAGTGGTTGAGACAGCTTGTCATGTAACAAATCGCTTGTATCTTCACAAGCTACTCGGCAAGACGACATACGAGCTCCTCATCAGTAACAAACCCCAAGTTGGATACTTTCGAGTATTCGGCTCAAAGTGCTACATTCTTGATAAGCATCGTCGTTCAAAATTTGCTCCTAAATCACATGAAGGTTTCCTACTAGGTCATGGCTCAAACTCTCACACTTACCGTGTCTACAACAATTTCACCCGAAAGGTTGAAGAGACAGTAGATGTGAATTTTGATGAATCTAGCGGCTTGCAAGTAGAGCAATTGCAAATTGATGTAGGAGACAAAGATCCTTCGGAAGCAATCCAAGACTTGTCTATTGGCAAGGTCCGTCCAACGGAGGTGAAGGAGAGTACCTCGTCTGTCCAAGTGGAAGCTTCTACTTCACGACAAGGTGAACCAAGAGTTGATACGGAAGCATCCACAAGTGGAACACACCAAGATGAAGAAAACAAGGAAGAACATCACGAACGTCAACAACCTCCTTCTCCACCACGACAAGAAAACGACAACGCCAACAATGAAGAAGATCAAGAAGAAGAAGAAGAACAAGATGAAGAAGATGTTCAACCAAAACCCAAGCAAAAGCTTTCACGAGTTCAAGCAAGAATTGCTAAAGACCACCCCGTAGAGGAAATCTACAATGATACTCAAACCGGGAGAATCACTCGCTCTAAAACTCGTTTAGCTAACTTTTGTGAAAACTATTCTTTCATCTCTAGCATTGAACCTATGAAGGTCGAAGAAGCATTGGAAGATCCAGATTGGATAAATGCTATGCATGAAGAGCTACACAACTTTGAGAGAAACCACGTTTGGACATTGGTTGAGAAGCCCGACAACAACCACAACATCATCGGTACCAAATGGGTGTTTCGCAACAAGCAAGATGAAGATGGACAAGTAGTTCACAACAAAGCATGTCTCGTCGCCCAAGGCTACACACAAGTCGAAGGTATGGACTATGGTGAGACTTATGCTCCCATTGCTATACACGAGTCCATTCGCATCTTACTTGCCTATGCTAATCACCATGATATCACCTTGTACCAAATGGACATTAAAAGTGCTTTTCTAAATGGTGAAATAGAGGAGGAAGTTTATGTTAAACAACCTCCCGGCTTTGTCAATCCTAAGAAACCAAATCATGTTTACAAACTTCACAAATCCCTTTATGGTCTTAAACAAGCTCCTAGAGCGTGGTATAAATGCTTGACCAGGTTTCTTCTTGAAAAAGGCTTTGAAACTGGGAAAATTGATTCCACACTTTTTACTAAAAGGGTTAGTGGAGAACTATTTGTGTGCCAAATCTATGTTGATTATATTATATTTGGTTCAACTAACCCTCATTTTAATGAAAAGTTTGGGAAGCTAATGTCGGAGAAGTTTGAGATGTCAATGATGAGTGAACTCAAATTCTTTCTTGGGTTGCAAATCAAGCAAACTAAGGAAGGTACTTTTGTTTCTCAAATGAAGTACACTAAGGACTTATTCAAGAAGTTCAATATGCAAGAGTGCAAAGGTATGTCTACACCCATGCCTACTAGTGGACATCTTGATTTGACCAAAGATGGTAAACCAGTCGACCAAAAGGTTTATCATTCTATGATTGGTTCATTATTATACCTATGTGCTTCACGTCCCGATATCATGCTAAGTGTGTGCATGTGTGCAAGATATCAAGCTGCTCCTAAAGAATGTCATCTTAAGGCCGTAAAAAGGATAGTGAGATACTTAATTCATACACCAAATTTTGGCATTTGGTATCCTAAGAGGGCCTCTTTCGATCTTGTTGGCTACTCCGACTCGGACTATGCCGGAGACAAGGTTGATAGAAAGTCCACTTCGGGTAGTTGTCAATTTCTTGGTAGATCTCTTGTGTCTTGGTCCTCCAAGAAACAAAACTCGGTATCCTTATCTACCGCCGAAGAGGAGTACATTGCCGCTGGTTCATGTTGTGCTCAATTACTTTGGATGACCCAAACTCTTAAAGATTATGGGATATATGTGAAACATGTTTCATTTCTTTGTGACAATGAAAGTGCTATCAAAATTGGTCATAATCCCGTACAACATTCTCGAACAAAGCATATTGAAGTTCGTCATCATTTCATTCGAGATCATGTTGCTAAGGGTGACATTAAACTTAAGCATGTTCGCACCAAAAAGCAATTAGCGGATATATTCACTAAACCTCTTGATGAGAAAGTGTTTTACAGGTTGAGAGGAGAATTGAACATCATTGATGCTTCAAACTTGGAGTAGAAACTCCATTGGATACATGCAAGACATGAGCTTATGACTAATCCATGATATCTCTCTTATGATGAAAATCTTATGTCTTGGATATATTTGCATCTTGCATGTTATCTAACCCATGTAGGTACTTGGTTGAAACAAATTCCATGAGATTGTAATCTACTCACATATTGAGCAATCTCTACATCACGAAGTCTCTACACTATGGTGGTTGAAGTCAAGGAAGCACAGAATCATTCAAACATATCCTTTGACAAACTCTATGATTGAGCTTCATGATTAACATTTTTTTTGGATACACAAGTGCTACTCCTTGCAAGAACTAACCCATGTAGGTAGATGGACTCAAATTCCAAGTTGGTGCTCCCAACTCTTGATGAGATACATCAACCTTGAGAAACCCACACAAGTTCAACTACATGGTTAACACCACCAACCAAGGTATGTTATTCCATCTTAGAGAAGCTTTATTCCGAGTCATGAGCTAAAGCAACTCGACAAGATGTGAATACATCAAGATGCTTAAACGAAAATGGTAACCCCATTTTGAGCTTAAACGATGAGTATGACCTATGATCAAGTGATCTCACTTGACTCCTAAGTCAATATACTCTAACATAGGTGACCTTGTCACCGACCATCTCTAGATGAAGTTCTCTCGTGTTCTTTTCTGTGTTTTTGCATTTGTCTCATGCATATTTGCTTCCCCTTTCAAAAAAAACTTCATCTAGACTTCTTTCTTTTCTTTTCTGTTTGCTCTGCATTTCCTGCATCCAATTCATTGCATATCATTCAGAAAATTCCTTGCCAATCTTTGTGAGATCTTACTAGTCTAGTGAGCTGAGGTGACAAGTGTTTTCTCCGTGATGAACTCTGTTTCACCGATTAGTTGATTTCGGTCTAACCGAATCCTTTCGGTACAACCGAAGCATACCACTCGGTGCCACCGATTTCACAACAGGAAAAATAGTTTGCCACTTATTCTGTGTTTCTTCTGATCCAGCTCCACTCAATGACTCTTGTCCTCTACAAGCATCACAATTTTATCTAGTGCTTTGTGTTGTGACTCAAGGACCAAACCCATTCACAACAAATTCTAGAAGACCCTTCTTGGAAATTGATGTCAAAGGGGGAGAGAGAGATCACATCAAAGCTTCACTTCCAAAGGGAGAGAGAGAGAGAAATCTCCAGGGGAGAGAATACTCAAGGATCCCAGATGCTTGATGTTCAAGAGGAGAGATGCCACATGTCTTCTTGAGGGGAAAGACATGTTCATATATGTGCTTAGTTGCATTTGCTCTGTTCTTTATATCTTTCATGTCTGCTTTTCTGTTCCCTATCTTCTCCCAGTATCCCATGCTAGATTCAGGGGGGATCAAGACATCTAAGGGAAAGAAATCATTTAAATTCATTGCATATGTTTACTATTGGGGACATGTCTAATCCAATGTGGTACACAGTACTCACTCTCTACATGCCATCCAGTCTTGGTATTCTTGTGGTTTCTTCTGTTTGCTCTGGCTAGTAGATGTACGTGTGTTATCTAACCTTGTTTGAGCAAGTTCATTCCATCCTAAGCCAACTCAAGACTGCAAGGTAAGTATATGCATCACACTCATGTGTATGAGGAATTCTTGCTGATGTACACTGTTTGCAAGGACTCATGAGCATGAAGGTATTTTCCTTAATTTTCTTTGCTCTGATGCATATGGCCAAGATACATGTAACACATTGCCCACTCTATCATGGTTATTCTCTCACATGCTTCTATATTCCATATTCACATGATTGCATACATGTAGGGGGGGGGCTATGCTTGTTACATGTCTTTCTGAAGCTTTACTTGCTACTCTTTATATCTTTATCTAAAGCTTTGATGTATGTTGCCATCAATTACCAAAAAAGGGGAGATTGAAAGCACAAGTGCTCCCTAGGTGGTTTTGGTAATTAATGTCAACATATCTCTTGTTGGACTAACACCTTTATCTAGTATGTTTAAGATAAGTTCAACAATGGAGTGGCATGGACTAAAGGATGTGGGAACCCCTTCAAGATGCTAAAGACAAAGGATTGGCTCAAGCTTCAAGCTCAAGACTCTTCATTTTATATTTTAGTGATCCAAGATCACATTGAGTCTATAGGAAAAGCCAATACTATCAAGAAGGGATGAGGTGTTGCTTAATGAGTTTCTTGCTCCACAGTGCTTAGTGATATGCTCCAAAACCCTCAACCACTTTCCCATTTACACATATGACCTAAACCTAAAGTCAAACTCGGCCCCACCGATTCTTTCTATCCGGCGCCACCGAGTTCAGTTGTCATAGCCACTGCCACAAACCCTAGGCAAATCGGTTTCACCGATAGGGATCTCGGTCTCACCGAGATGGGATTGTAATCTGTCACATCCCTAGCTTCTGATTTTGCACTAAGCTAGCTTCATGTGTGCATCATGTCTAAATTCTGAAAGTTGAAATGAGGAAAGTGAGAGCCTCAGAAATCATTTTAAAGAAGGGCAAGAACCCTTTAAACTGCATCCAATGTTTCCAAAATGCTCTTCAATGATGTTTAATATCTTTGGCAAGGGTTTTGGTCCAAACTAAAATTATGGAAAATTTTTGAGGAATTATTTTGGCTATTTGGATTTAAATCAATAAATATTTGAGTTGGACTTAATTTTTCTATAAAAGATTTGCAAGTCAACAATTCTGGAAAAAAAACCTGTGAGTGGCTTTGAATATATTGCATCAAGCCACATAAATATTTTTAGAAGCTACTAAATGATTTGGGCTGTGAATCAAATCAAAACAGAATTGAAATATTAGAAAATAGAAACAGAAATGTAAAAAAAGGAAGGAAACTAACCTGGCCCAGCTTACTCTGCACTGCAGCCCACCTGGCCTCAGCCACTGGCGGCCCAGCTTGGCTGGCCCAACCCCCAGCAGCTGCTTTCTTCAACCTTCGCGAAGGAGAAGCAGTCTTGTGGCCAAGCAATTAACGCGACCACCTCCTGCTTGCCGCCTCCTGCCTCCCCCTCACGCCACGGAGACGCCCGACGCATCCCCTCACTTTCCCCTCGCTCTCTGGCTCTCCCGCCCCCTTCTCTGTTCCCTCGCTCACGCCCGAGCGGAGCCGTCGCCGCCGCCCACTGTTGCCGCGTCCACCACCAACCCCTCGCCTCGTAGTTGCTTCCAGAAGAACCGCCGTGATGCCCCCGTCCTTCCTGCCGATCCACGCGAGCCGGGAAGCTCTGCATCACCTCCACCATTGCCGTCCTCACCTCCGGCCGCTCGAGATCGCCGTCGCCGTTCCGGTCGCACCAACGCATCTCCGACCTCGCTCTCGCGCCTGTCGACCTCACTGTGAGCTCCGCCATCGATTACCCCTAACCCCGTTGTGTTTCGCCCGATGTACCCGTCGTTCTGCCGACGCCCGTAGCGTCGCAACGGTCGACCCGTGTTCCGGCGCCGCTCCGCTTGACGCCGCTGCCGCCTCAGGCCATCTCCGGCAGCCCCGCAGCCACCACCTGATGCGCCTCGTCGCGCTGCAGCCTTAGAGCCCAACCACGCCTCCTCTCGTTGCCGGAGTCGTCGGGACGAGCGACGCCGCCGCATCTGTGTGTCACCGGCGGTTAACCGCTGACGTGGCCGTGATTAGGGCCTAATCACACCGCTAGCCACCCCCTGCGCCACTGATGCATGGGCCCCGCGCCCTAATTAATCCCAGTTTTGTTTATTTTTAGGTTAGTTTAAAACCCAGCGGGACCCGCATGCTTGAGTTGACCCGCTGACGTGGCCGTTGACTGGGCCCGCACGTCAGCGACCTAACCAGCACCGTGATACTGACCAGTGGGACCCCCTGGTCAGGTTTGACCCGGGGCAGCCCTGTTGACTCTGCTGACGTCATGATGATGTCAGGCTGACACAGTAATCTTTTTCTGGAATTTAAATAGATCTTAAATGATTTGTTTAATTCAGAAAATATCCAAAACTTTGAAAAATCATAGAAATTCAACCGTAACTCCAAATAAGATAAATTATATATGAAAAATGATCAGAAAAATCCAATCTATCCATCTGTACTATTTTCATGCATGTTAGAACAACTTATGACTACTGTTTAGGACAATTCAATTAAATGGCATGTAATTAATCACATATGAAGTTTGAATTTGAATCTTTGATTCAAACCAACTTCATTTAATATGGGTTTAGTTGCATCAGCTCAAATCACAAGCATATTGCCATGTCATGAGCATGCATCATATTGTGCATTGCATTGATTCTGTTTCCTTCTGTGTTGCCGGTATTTGTCCCCTCTCAGTAGACGACGTACCGACGATGAGTTCGATGAGACCGATGAAGAACTATATTATCTTCAGAAGTGCCAGGCAAGCAAAACCCCCTTGTTCATTCTGATATAATCCCACTCTCTCGCTCCTGCTCTATTTTACTGCATTAGGACAACAACGACTCATGTGTTACTTGTCATGTAGCTGAACCCCTTTATCCTCTGCATGACCTGTCATTCTACAAGAATTAGATGAAACCCACTAGCATGAGTAGGAGTTGTTTGAGCCCTTATGTGCCTACTCATTCATGCTTGTTTGTCATGCCTGCTATTGCTTAGAGTTGTGTCGGTCCGATTCATCGGGAATGAATTGGAAAGTGGTGAACATGTCCTCTTGTGTGAGCTAAGTGTGCGAACACGATTTGGTAAAGGTAGCGGTGAGAGGCCATGTAGGAGTACATGGTGGGTTGTCTCATTGCAGTCGCCCTCGGAACTGAGTTCGTGTTTGTGATCCATGAACAGCTACTACCACACATTGGGTTCCGTAACTCGGCCCTCTCGGCTTATTAATCAACTCAATTCTGTCCAGAGTTGCAACTAGTTTCGTGTTTGTAGGTAGTGTTAGTAGTCTACCAAGTGGCACCCGTGCAGGTGGGCTTGGGATGACTAGGCACCGTGGCGGGTATGCCAAGCGCCGCCTGCTTGGTGGGCTTGGAACCACAGACACATCGCTTTGGGGCCGTGGCGACACCCCGGCTGGATCTCCTTGCGGATGGAACCCGAATAGGCGATAAACCCGGACGAGAGACTTGTGTGGTTAGTCGGTCGTGGCCGACTCCCTCGCCTGCTTCCGCTTGAAGGTTGCCGAGGTACATGACGTGTACTGAGGCGATAAGTGGCGAGAGTGTGTGAAGAAGTACACCCTGCAGGGTTATCATTATCTATTCAATAGCCGGATTCCTCGGATATGGAAACTTGGACCCTTGCATAGTTCATAGACAAGTGAAAGTGGATATTCTAAAATGCGCAAGATAAGCGAGTGCTATGGATGGCGTTCTCGTGGGAGACGGAGCGGATCCATAGTGGTGTATTGATATGGTGAATATGTGGACTCGTGTGCGCCACCTCAAAAGAGTTACTTGCAATGTAGTTTAGGATAGCCACCGAGTCAAAGCTGGCTTGCTGCAGTCAAAATCCACCACCCCCTTTGTTGATAATGATGCATATGTAGTTAGTTCGATAAGTCTTGCTGAGTACATTTGTACTCACCTTTGCTTATTTTATGTTTTGCGAGAGACGCTATTCTCGCTAGTAGTTCCGCTTGGACTTGACGCTTAGCTTGTTACCTCAGCTACGATCTTGTGCCCCGGCAGATGTGGTAGATAGTCGCCTCTCAGCCTTTTTCATTTGTAGATGTCTCGTACTCGGACATGTTAAGCTTCCGCTTGTGCTTTGACTTGTATGCTCTCGAGTGTTGGGTCATGAGACCCATGTTTGTAATATCTCGCTCCTCGGAGCCTAATGAATAAATATTTGAGTCGAGAGTTATGTTGTGATGCCATGTTGTATTTACACATATTGATCATATTGTGTGTATGTTTGACATGCTTGGTATGTGTGGGATCCGACAATCTAGTTGTTTATCCTTGGCAGCCTCTCATATGGGGAAGTGTAGTCTAGTGCTTCTGAGCGATAGTAGTCCGCTTCTGCCGGTTCACGGAGTCCTCGCTAGCCCAAAGACTACTGCTCTGGACACTTGATCGGCCGGCATGTGTTTCACTTCGTTCGTGGTTCTCGTCCTTCGGGAAATGTCACGCGGTGACATCCGAGTCCTGCCTAGCTCTGCTACAGCCGGGTTACGGAGTCCTGTTAGCCCGGCTACAGCCCGGATTCATACGTTGATGACCGCATGCTCGATGTGATTCATGAATGCTGTCCCCATGGGTTAGTGCCGCTTTGGGTTCACGACTAGCCATGTCGGCCCGGTTCTCTGTCATATGGATGCTAGCGACACTATCATATACGTGAGCCAAAAGACGTAAACGGTCCCGGCCATGGTAAGGCGACATCCGTGGGAATACCGTGCGTGAGGCCGCAAAGTGATATGAGGTGTTACCGCTAGATCGATGTGACTTGGAATCGGGTCCCGACAGCTTTGGTATCGAGCTTTGATCTGTCAGGGATTACCAAGCCAAACTGGTCGAAGTTGTGTCTAGAAATGCTTTAGTTATGTAAGGAATTGATTGTGGAAGGAACGTAAGACTCTTTTTACTCCTTATACCTCATGGCCTTCTCGATCCGAGTCATCCTCTTCTCTTCTACGGGGATTAAGAACTAGGCTTCTCATCTATCTATCAGGATGACGTGTTACTAATCCATAGACCTTTAAGATTGTTGGTTTTAAGCCCCAGTTTAGTTCCTACTATTTCTGTATGATAATTGTTGATCTCGGAACCTTGATATTGTGATGTTGAGTGGTTATGGCACCATTTTTGCAGGGTGTCTCAAATCATTTTGAGCATTTACAACCGTTATGCTGTCCGAGTCATCCCTGGTTTCTAAACTATCTGATGCATTTGCAAATCCCTTCCTCCCGTTCCTGATGTCCTTTTGGGCCAGATTAAGCACACTTGTCGGTGAGTTGAGGTACCCTATTGCCTCGACATATATGTTGGAGTTATTATTATGACCCTAGGTGTCTGGAGTATCACTTAGTAATCCAGCCATGGTTGTGTCCCCAGTGTGATGATTCTGGCCATTATTCTTGAAAGCATCCCGTGATGTTATTAGTTAGTAGGCATTCCACTCCTAGGTTTCTGAACCCGAGATTCACCCTACTTACTTCATGTTGATAGTAATTGCTAGCTCCCTTAGGTTATTAGTAACCTTTGCATTAGCCCTCGAGGTTCGTGGTATTCCCTTCTTCCAAATACCATGAACCATTTTGGTAGAAGTTCTCTTGAACCGAAAGATCACAACAAGAGTGCTCTCAATGAGTTTCCTATCCTATGTTGTGAATCTGCCAGTTCTACTTTCCTGCATGGGTTATCCGGAAGAAACCTGTTGAACGTGATTCGACATACTAACCTATGCATCCACAACTCAGAAAGTTATATGCTCCTCGAGTTGTTCCTCTTTAGTTGTATTCTGACCCCCGCCTGTCAATTGATACTCAAGGGTATGCGTGCATTCGTTTATCGATGCCTATTACTCTTGTGGTCCGTCAAGCCATTCTGTCCTGAATGACTTGGAGAAACAAACTCCAGTACCTCATCCATATCTAGGATTGGGTCAAAGCAGTTGTATTCCGCACATCAAATGCCACTCCAGCTTTTGATTCCGTTCTACCCTGAAGTATTGCCATCTTATGTCAAGAATGTCATGGGAATTGCACAACCTCTTAGGAATTCTTGATGCAGTGATACTTCCCGCCATCATTATTCATTCCTCGGTTCCATGTTGTCGCAACCGGAATACCAACAAATGAATTGTGATGTGTGAAATCAATACTCCTAGCAACCTAGTTGCTTGGTAGTAAATGGACAATAATTTCATTCTTAGCGTGTTGGTTATTGAATCATCATCCTAAGATTGATCGTGCTACCTAGTCCGTTTTTCCTGGTGCACCCTTCGATCAATGAGTTAGGATTGTGTCAATCCCCTACTCTTCTGATCATATCGTCTTGCCCTGAAAAGCAAGATTGTTCTCGAGCTTAGTAACATACCGGTGGTTCGTGACTCTCCAAATATCTTCTTGGAAGTGTTACCGGGTTGTTTCCTGACTGTTATGTTGAGCTCGTGATCAAGTTGGTTTCTTGTAAACCACTCCTTCTTCAAGAATCCGTGTTGGATACCCCTGAGCTAGTTGGTTAAGCTGAACAACAACTTGGAGAGTTGGAAGATAAAAGCTTGCCTAACTTAGTTCGCTCCAAAGGGATATTCTTGTGTAGTGAGTGTTGAAGAAAGATGATATCTTCATCGATTGGTCCTCGTGATCGCTTGTTGGACCTATTGTCTTATCAATCCTTTGATTTGAGTGTGGGCTATCGTCAAATCAAATCAGTACCAACGATGCTCGTAATGTTGTCTTACTCGTGGTTGATCCTCGAGCATACACCATTACATCTTTTGGTCGACCAATACTATCATCGTGTTCACATGATGGTGGAAGTCCAGTGATATGGAAATTCCGATGAGTTGTTGTTGAGCCCATCAGCAGCATTTTGTCTCCCCCATGATTCATGTTGAACATCAACCTAGTGTTGGAAACTTGTAAGCAATGCCTTCGTGTTCCGTTCATGAAGCCTATGCTTGGATGGAAGAAGTGACTTCCTCGAATTCATGTGCTTTAGGTGTAAGTTGCCGCCATGAATTTGAGAAAGGTTTGTTTTGTTTCCTCTGGAATCATCCCAAGTTAGTCATGCACGTGCGAAGTGCCCTATGGTTTGATAGGTTGGCCGCCTCCATTCCATATGTGTTTCCTAGCACACCAAGCCACTGATTGATTTGTCCAAGGAGAAGAAGTTCCTTCTTAAGAGCAAGACTTATGCAAGGACTTCGATATCCTCGATGATGGTTCCCCTTCTGAACTCGGTAGCAAAGACTACTATGTGTTCATGCCTGTCTCGGACAACACGTTCACATGTTGTAGCAGAACCAGCTCATGTTTTGGAGCTTGCTATCGTAGTTCACTCCCCGAGAATCTCGCAACGTCATCTCGTAGGTTTGTGTTGCAAATTTCTTTTCCAGACACGTTGTTTGAACTACCCTGTTACCAACCAGATCTGAATCTCAGGCAGATATGATGGTTGGAACTTCTCCCAAGAACTATGATATAGATTCCAGTGAAGTGGACGCACCTAGCTGGAAGCACTATTATCGTAGTATCTTATTTAAGCCGTTTGGTCACTTCCCATGAGGATTTCGCATGACTTAATGTAGAAGTTGTTCCGTATGGCCATGTTGATGCTTTTTAAGCATGCCTGTGGTAGCTAGCACATCAAGGAGAACATTAGAAGCGGAGTGCTAAATGTCTCTCGGTCGATCATCCAGATTTTGTTTCCTTGGCCTCGCTAAGGTGAAATCGAGAAGGCGTTATCATCCTTTGCATCCGTGATCGTCCATCACTATTCATCATGGTAGTATGATGTGTTGCGGGATCCTCGCACGGATGTTGGTAAGACCTCGATGATTATGGAAATGCTCAAGTTCTTGAAAGCATGCTCAATACTAGGTTATATCCTCGGTATCAACTGGAATGTGCCTCCCGCTTGCCGAGTTGTTCCATAACCATAGTTTTCTTTCCAATCTGAGTTGCTCGATCTTCGAGTAGATCGAATCGATGAGTTTCCCCTCTTTCCGTTGTCATGTCGAGTGAAGATCTCGAAGGCAAAGATGTCAAAACCAAGATGATGGAGTGAATCAAAATCTTCGAGAAGGGCAGTTGGATCGTGAAGATCATGTTAGCTTTGTGTCCCTCCGCCTTCTTACCTGCGTCGCCCGAATCTCGACGAGATTCTTGTTTAGTGGGGGTGAGTTGTCACATCCCTAGCTTCTGATTTTGCACTAAGCTAGCTTCATGTGTGCATCATGTCTAAATTCTGAAAGTTGAAATGAGGAAAGTGAGAGCCTCAGAAATCATTTTAAAGAAGGGCAAGAACCCTTTAAACTGCATCCAATGTTTCCAAAATGCTCTTCAATGATGTTTAATATCTTTGGCAAGGGTTTTGGTCCAAACCAAAATTATGGAACATTTTTGAGGAATTATTTTGGCTATTTGGATTTAAATCAATAAATATTTGAGTTGGACTTAATTTTTCTATAAAAGATTTGCAAGTCAACAATTCTGGAAAAAAAACCTGTGAGTGGCTTTGAATATATTGCATCAAGCCACATAAATATTTTCAGAAGCTACTAAATGATTTGGGCTGTGAATCAAATCAAAACAGAATTGAAATATTAGAAAACAGAAACAGAAATGTAAAAAAAGGAAGGAAACTAACCTGGCCCAGCTTACCTGTACCTGGCAGCCCACCTGGCCTGGCCACCTGGCGGCCCAGTTGGCTGGCCCAGCCCAGCCAGCGCTGCCTGCTTCTTCAACCTTCGCGCCAGGAGAAGCGGTGTGTGGCGAGCCTTGAGCCGAACGCTGCCACCTCCTGCTTGCCGCCTCCTGCCTCCCCTCACGCCACGGAGACGCCTGACGATCCCTCACTTTCCTCGCTCTCGGCTCTCCGCCCCTTCTCTGTTCCTCGCTCACGCCCGGAAGCGGAGCATGCCGCCGCCCATCGCTGCGCGTCCCACCACCAACCCCTCGCCAGTGGTTGCTTCCAAGAACCGCCGGATGCCCCGTCCTTCCTGCCGATCCACGCGAGCCGGAAGCTCAGATCGCTTCCACCATCGCCGTCCTCACCTTCGCCGCCGAGATCGCCGTTGCCGTTCCCGGTCGCACTAACGCATCTCCGACCTCGCTCTCGCGCCCGTCGACCTCCGTGAGCTCCGCCGTCGATTACCCCTAACCCCGTTGTGTTTCGCCCGCCGTACCCGTCGTTCTGCCGACGCCCGCAGCGTCGCAACGGTCGAGGCGTGCTCCGGCGCCGCTCCGCTTGACGCCGCCGCCGCCTCAGGCCATCTCCCGCAGCCTCGCAGCCACCACTCGATGCGCCTCGTCGCGCTGCAGCCTTAGAGCCCAACCACGCCTCCTCTCGTCGCCGGAGTCGTCGGGACGAGCGACGCCGCCGCGTCTATGTGTCACCGGTGGTTAACCGCTGACGTGGCCGTGATTAGGGCCTAATCACACCGCTAACCACCCCCCCTGCGCCACTGACGCATGGGCCCCGCGCCCTAATTAATCCCAGTTTTGTTTATTTTTAGGTTAGTTTAAAACCCAGCGGGACCCACATGCCTGAGTTGACCCGCTGACGTGGCCGTTGTCTGGGCCCGCACGTCAGCGACCTAACCAGCAGCGAGACACTGACCAGTGGGACCCCCTGGTCAGGTTTGACCCGGGGCAGCCCTATTGACTCTGCTGACGTCATGATGATGTCAGGCTGACGCAGTAATCTTTTTCTGGAACTTAAATAGATCTTAAATGATTTGTTTAATTCAGAAAATATCCAAAACTTTGAAAAATCATAGAAATTCAACCGTAACTCCAAATAAGATAAATTATATATGAAAAATGATCAGAAAAATCCAATCTATCCATCTGTACTACTTTCATGCATGTTAGAACAACTTATGACTACTGTTTAGGACAATTCTATTAAATGGCATGTAATAAATCACATATGAAGTTTGAATTTGAATCTTTGATTCAAACCAACTTCATTTAATCTGGTTTTAGTTGCATCAGCTCAAATCACAAGCATATTGCCATGTCATGAGCATGCATCATATTGTGCATTGCATTGATTGTGTTTCCTTCTGTGTTGCCGGTATTTGTCCCCTCTCAGTAGACGACGTACCGACGATGAGTTCGATGACACCGATGAAGAACTATATTATCTTCAGAAGTGCCAGGCAAGCAAAACCCCCTTGTTCATTCTGATATAATCCCACTCTCTCGCTCCTGCTCTATTTTACTGCATTAGGACAACAACGACTCATGTGTTACTTGCTGTGGTAGCTGAACCCCTTTATCCTCTGCATGACCTGTCATTCCACAGTAATTAGATGAAACCCACTAGCATGAGTAGGAGTTGTTTGAGCCCTGATGTGCCTACTCATTCATGCTTGTTTGTCATGCCTGCTATTGCTTAGAGTTGTGTCAGGTCTGATTCACCGGGAATGAATTGGAAAGTGGTGAACATGTCCTACTGTGTGTGAGCTAAGTGTGTGAACACGATTTGGTAAAGGTAGCGGTGAGAGGCCATGTAGGAGTACATGGTGGGTTGTCTCATTGCAGCCGTCCTCAGGAACTGAGTTCTGTGTTTGTGATCCATGAACAGTTACTACCACACATTGGGTTCCGATAACTTTCGGCCCCTCTCGGCTTATTAATCAACTCGATCTCTCGCCCGGGAGTTGCAACTAGTTTCGGTGTTTGTAGGTAGTGTTAGTAGTCTACCAAGTGGCACCCGACATGTGGGCTTGGGACAGGCTAGGCACCGTGGCGGGTATGCCAAGCGCCGCCCGTTTGGTGGGCTTGGAACCCTGTACACATCGTTTGGGGCCGTGGCGACACCCGGCGGATCTCCTTGCGGATGGAACCCGAATAGGCGATAAACCGGACGAGAGACTTGTGTGGTTAGTCGGTCGTGGCCGACTCCCTCGCCTGCTTCCGCTTGAAGGTTGCCGAGGTACATGACGTGTATAGGGCAATAAGTGGCGAGGCGTGTGTGAAGAAGTACACCTCAGAGGGTTATCATTATCTATTCAATAGCCGGATTCCTCGGATATGGAAACTTGGACCCCTTGCATAGTTCATAGACAAGTGAAAGTGGATACTCTAAAATGCGCAAGATAAGCGTGAGTGCTATGGATGGCGCTCGTGAGGGAGACGGAGCGGATCCATAGTGGTGTATTGATATGGTGAATATGTGGACTCGTAGCGCCACCTCAAAAGAGTTACTTGCAATGTAGTTTAGGATAGCCACCGAGTCAAAGCTGGCTTGCTGCACCAAACTCCACCACCCCCTTTGTTGATAATGATGCATATGTAGTTAGTTCTGATGTAAGTCTTGCTGAGTACATTTGTACTCACGTTTGCTTATTTTATGTTTTGCAGAGAGACGCCAGTCTCGCTAGTAGTTCCGCTTTGACTTCGACGTTTAGCTTGTTACCTCAGCTACGATCTTGTGCCCCCGGCAGGATGTGGTAGATAGTCAGGCTTCTCAGCCTTTTTCATTTGTAGATGTCTGTACTCAGACATGTTAAGCTTCCGCTTGTGCTTTGACTTGTATGCTCTGAGTGTTGGGTCATGAGACCCATGTTTGTAATATCTCGCTCCTCGGAGCCTAATGAATAAATATTTGAGCCGTAGAGTTATGTTGTGATGCCATGTTGTATTTACACATATTGAGCATATTGTGTGTATGTTTGAAATGCTTGGTATGTGTGGGATCCGACAATCTAGTTGTTTATCCTTGGCAGCCTCTCATATGGGGAAATGTAGTCTAGTGATTCCTGAGCGATAGTAGTCCGCTACAGCCCGGTTCACCGGAGTCCTGCTAGCCCAAAGACTACTGCTCTGGACACTTGATCGGCGGCATGTGTTTCACTTCGTTCTGTTCTGTCCCTTCGGGGAAATGTCACGCGGTGACATCCGGAGTCCTGCCTAGCCTGCTACAGCCCGGGTTACCGGAGTCCTGTTAGCCCAGTGCTACAGCCCGGATTCATACGTTGATGACCGACATGCTCGATGTGATTCATGTATGCCCGTCCCCATGGGTTAGTGCCGCCTTGGGTTCACGACTAGCCATGTCGGCCCGGGTTTTCTGTCATATGGATGCTAGCGACACTATCATATACGTGAGCCAAAAGACGCAAACGGTCCCGGGCCATGGTAAGGAGACATCCGTGGGAATACCGTGCGTGAGGCCGCAAAGTGATATGAGGTGTTACCGGCTAGATCGATGTGACTTGGAATCGGGGTCCTGACATAATCTCACTGTGTATGTCCATTACCAAAATCGGTCTCACCGAGTCTGTGTAATCGGTACTATCGAGATTATAATGGAAACTCTCTGGTTAACTTATTACCAAAATTGGTCTCACCGAGTTTGAGTAATCGGTCCCACCGAGTTTGCCTGACCAACTCTCTGGTTAGCTTTTTACCAAAATCGGTCTCACCGAGTTTGTGTAATCGGTCTCACCGAGATTACGTTATGCCCTAACCCTAACCATATCGGTCCTACCGAGTTGCATATCGGTCCCACCGAAAATCCTGACGATCACTAGGTTTACTGAATCGGTCCGACCGAGTTTGTTGATTCGGTCCTACCCAGTTTGGTAAATTGTGTGTAACGGTTAGATTTTGTGTGGAGGCTATATATACCCCTCCACCTCCTCTTCATTCATGGAGAGAGCCATCAGAACAAACCTACACTTCCAACTTACCAGTTCTGAGAGAGAACCACCTACTGATGTGTTGAGGCCAAGATATTCCATTCCTGCCACATGAATCTTGATCTCTAGCCTTCCCCAAGTTGCTTTCCACACAAATCTTCTTTCCACCAAATCCAAATCCTATGAGAGAGAGTTGAGTGTTGGGGAGACTATCATTTGAAGCACAAGAGCAAGGACTTCATCATCAACACACCATTTGTTACTTCTTGGAGAGTGGTGTCTCCTAGATTGGCTAGGTGTCACTTGGGAGCCTCCGACAAGATTGTGGAGTTGAACCAAGGAGTTTGCAAGGGCAAGGAGATCGCCTACTTCGTGAAGATCTACCGCTAGTGAGGCAAGTCCTTCGTGGGCGATGGCCATGGTGGGATAGACAAGGTTGCTTCTTCGTGGACCCTTCATGGGTGGAGCCCTCCGTGGACTCGCGCAACCATTACCCTTCGTGGGTTGAAGTCTCGATCAACATGGATGTACGATAGCACCACCTATCCGAACCACGGCAAAAACATCCGTGTCTCCAATTGCGTTTGAATCCTCCAAAACCCTTCCCTTTACATTATTGCAAGTTGCATGTTTTACTTTCCGCTGTTCACATACTCTTTGCATGCTTGCTTGTTATGTATTGTGAATGTTAAACTTGCCTAAACTCCACTTAAACCTAAAGAAGTTAAAAACTGCAACTTTGGTTGAGGGAGTCCTGGATTAGGGGGTGTTCGGATGGCCGGACTATGACCTTTGGCCGGACTCCTGGACTATGAAGATACAAGATTGAAGACTTCGTCCCTTGTCCGGATGGGACTTTCCTTGGCGTTGAAGGCAAGCTTGGCGATACAGATATGTAGATCTCCTACCATTGTAACCGACTCTGTGTAACCCTAACCCTCTTCGGTGCCTATATAAACCGGAGGGTTTTAGTCCGTAGGACGAACAACAATCATACCATAGGCTAGCTTCTAGGGTCTAGCATCTCTGATCTCGTGGTAGATCTACTCTTGTACTACCCATATCATCAATATTAATCAAGCAGGAGTAGGGTTTTACCTCCATCGAGAGGGCCCGAACCTGGGTAAAAACATCGTGTCCCTTGTCTCCTGTTACCATCCGCCTAGACGCACAGTTCGGGACCCCCTACCCGAGATCCGCCGGTTTTGACACCGACATTGGTGCTTTCATTGAGAGTTCCTCTGTGTCATCATCTTTAGGCCCGATGGCTCCTCCGATCATCAACAACGATGCGATCCAGGGTGAGACTTTTCTACCTAGACAGATCTTCGTATTCGGCGGCTTTGCACTGCGGGCCAATTCGCTTGGCCATCTGGAGGAGATTGAAAGCTACGCCCCTAGCACTAGGTCAGATTTGGAAGTTTGAACTACACGGCTGACGTCTGCGGAGACTTGATCTTCGACGGGTTCGAGCCACAACCAAGCGCGCCACACTGTCACGAGGGGCATGATCTAGCTCTGCCGCCGAACAATGTCCTGGAGGCCGCACCAGTGTCCGCTCCGACCTTTAGCTCGGAGCCGACTGCGCCGATCGAGGACGGGTGGCTGGACACCGCCTCGGGGGCTGCGATCTCTACGGCGATTGAGCCGTACACCTACCCCGTCCTTTGCGAAGCTCGTGACTCCAAGGTGCCGGACTACGAGCCTTCCGCGCCCCCGCCAATCGAATCCAATTGGGCGCCGATCATGGAATTCACTGCCGCGGACATCTTTCAGCACTCGCCCTTTGGCGACATCCTGAATTCACTAAAGTCTCTCTCTTTATCGGAGAGCCTTGGCTGGATTATGGTCGAAGGTTGGGATGCGAACGAGCGAAGAAATTCAAAGCCCACCCACCACCCACTTCAGAGCTAATCGATGATTTAACCGACATGCTCGACTTCGACCAAGACATCAACGGTATGGACGACGATGCAGGAGACGACCAAGAACCAGCTCCCACAGGGCACTGGAAGGCCACCTCGTCATACGACATATACATGGTGGACATCCCAAAAGATGGGAATGGCGATGGAACAGCGGAGGACGACCCCTCCAAGAAACAGCCCAAGCGCCGGCGTCAGCGCCGCCGCTCTAAATCCCGCCACAGCAAAAACGGTGATTCCGGCACGGGAGACAATAACACCCCTGACAAGGTGCGAAGACAACCCCCCAAGCAGGATTCAGCGCAGAGGATGGAGAAGCCAGCCCTCGTGAGAGAGCCGCAGAAAGAGAGGTAGAGGACGATAATTACATGCCTCCCTTCGAAGATGAGGCAAGCCTCGACGACGACGAACTCGTCGTGCCCGAGGATCCCGTCGAACAAGAGTGTTTCAAACGCAGGCTTATGGCCACGGCAAGCAGCCTCAAGAAAAAGCAGCAACAACTTAGAGCTGACCAAGACTTGCTAGGTGACAGATGGATCAAGTCCTTGCGGCAAGAGTATGAACTCGGCGCCCTCCAAGAGCTACCCAAAACGCAGGCTGCTACCCCGATTAGAGGAGGAGGCACCCAAACCTACATCACCAGCGCATGGTACGGCTAACCGGCCACCTCGTGGCCGCGACAGAGAGGCCTCAAAGCCCTCAACTCAAGCCGCACCCCGGCGCCGCTCAAAAAATACCAAGGTGCGGGGAAATGCGCCAGACCTGCGAGATATATTGAGGACAAGGCAAGGCAAACAAGATCGATCTATGGATCGCGGGCGCCCACGACGCGTGGCGATAACGTCCACGCCGGATATGGCAACTCGGCCGGGCGAACATAGTAGACAAAGCTCATTTGAGCTGCGTCGTGATATAGCCCAATCTGAGGCGCCAAGACACCCACTATGCTTCACAGATGAAGTGATGGATCATCAAATCCCTGAGGGTTTCAAACCCGTAAACATTGAATCATACGATGGCACAACAGATCCTGCGGTTTGGATCGAGGACTATCTCCTTCACATCCACATGGCCTGCGGTGATGATCTACACGCCATCAAATACCTCCCACTCAAGCTTAAAGGACCAGCCCGCCATTGGCTTAACAACTTGCCAACAGAGTCAATTGGTTGTTGGGAAGACCTGGAAGCCGCATTCCTCGACAATTTCCAGGGCACATATGTGCGACCACCAGACGCCGATGACCTAAGCCACATAATTCAGCAGCCAGAGGAATCGGCCAGACAATTCTGGACACGGTTCCTAACCAAGAAAAATCAAATCGTCGATTGTCCGGATGCAGAGGCCCTTGCAGCCTTCAAACACAACATCCGCGACGAGTGGCTTGCCCGGCACTTAGGACAGGAAAAGCCGAAATCCATGGCAGCCCTCACAACACTCATGACCCGCTTTTGCGCGGGAGAGGACAGCTGGCTTGCTCGTAGTAACAACATGACCAAGAGCCCTGGTAATTCGGATACCAAGGACAGCAATGGCAGGTCACGTCGCAACAAGCACAAGCGCCGCATTAATGGCGATAATGCTGAGGATATGGCAGTCAATGCTGGATTCAGAGGCTCTAAACCCGGTCAGCGGAAAAATCCATTTAAAAGAAATACTCCGGGCCCGTCCAATTTGGACCAAATACTCGATCGCCGCGTTCGGATACACGGCACTTCGAAAACCAGCCAACCACACCAACAGGGATTGTTGGGTGTTCAAGCAGCGAGCAAGTTAAATGCGAAAACAATGACAAGGGGCTGCATAGCAATGACGAGGAGGAGCCCCGGCCGCCGAACAATAGAGGACAGAAGGGCTTCCCCCCCACAAGTGCGGACGGTGAACATGATATACGCAACCCACATACCCAAAAGGGAGCGGAAGCGTGCACATAGGGACGTATATGCGATGGAGCCAGTCGCCCCAAAGTTCAACCCGTGGTCTTCCTGCCCGATCACTTTTGATCGAAGGGACCACCCCACTAACATCCGCCATGGCGGATTCGCCGCATTGGTTCTAGACCCAATCATTGATGGATTTCACCTCACTAGAGTCTTAATGGACGGCGGCAGCAGCCTGAACCTGCTTTATCAGGATACAGTGCGCAAAATGGGCATAGATCCACCAAGGATTAAACCCACGAAGACGACCTTTAAAGGCGTCATACCAGGTGTAGAGGCCAACTGTACAGGCTCAGTTACACTTGAAGTGGTCTTCGGATCCCCGGATAACTTCCGAAATGAGGAGTTAATCTTTGACATAGTCCCATTCCGCAGCGGCTATCACACACTGCTCGGACGAACCGCATTTGCAAAGTTTAATGCGGTGCCGCACTACGCATATCTCAAGCTCAAGATGCCAGGTCCTCGAGGAGTCATTACGGTCAATGGAAACACCGAACGCTCTCTCCGGACGGAGGAGCATACGACGGCCCTCGCGGCGGAAGTACAAAGCAGCCTCTTAAGGCAATTCTCGAGTCCGACTATTAAACGTCCGAAAAACGTCAAGCGTGCCCGGAGTAACCTACAACAAGACCGCCTGGCACGTTCCGAGCACGCATAGCAATGCGGCCCAAACCCCAGCCCTCGCAAAATTGTGAAACCAGTACTACGCGTACATAATTATGCTCTAGAAATACCATGGGCATAGGGGGAGGGGCACGACCACAACATGCCTGCATGCGGCTCAACCGCACTGGGGCTCCGATTGTGTCATTCTTTTCTTTTCTTCTTTCTTTTTTACTTTCGTGACTCCGTTCTCGGCGAAGCCTTGTCCGTGAGAGAATCGCGAACACACGATGCAATAGCGAGGAAGCGTAGCTACGTCGAGTGTCCGGTGGTCTCTATTACGAGCAAGTATACCTGTTTTACATACCATCCTCAGTAGCTTACCCACGGAGGGGACATGCTAAAATGTCCGTCCCCTTGCTTATCGCACTATTTGTATCGCTTCTGCTCTTCTGCAGCCCTTTTGAATAAACAATACATAGCTTCTACCTATTATTGCATTCCTTTTTCTATATATATATATATATATATATATATATATATATATATATATATATATATATATATATATATATATATATATATATATATATATATATATATTCGATTATGACATTGTGCAACCGCACACTTTAGTACGGGCAATATACCGAGGGCTTAAGTACCCCACAAAATGGTGTGATAAGTCCTAACACTTCCACAAGTGCGGCACCCGAACTTATAGCATTATATGCATCGGCTTCAATCATGTCTTGGGTCAATAGTTGGTTTTGCCCGGCTCCCATGTTTTGGTACCTTATGTTCCGTTATATCGGCTAAGGTAGCGCTAGGAGAACCACCGTGATTGTGCCCCGGTTGAGCTGGGTTAAGCACCTCAATGGAGAAAGCTAAAACTGACCGTCATGATAGGGCGAGAGCCGGTCGCTGTTCGAGAGGTTTCCGAGTCCCTAAAGACTTATGCCGCTTAGAGCGAGGAGTTGGCATTGTCCGGCCAAGGCGTGGATAGCGCCCCGAACTCGGTCTTCCGAATACCAGGGGCTTCGCCGAAATTTAAAATTATAGAATTCTATGGCTAAGTGAGAGTGTTCAAGCATTATAGTCCGGTTGCCTTGTTCGTTATGCTGAGCGCCTCCTGAAGGACCCAAGAATGGGAACAAGAGCGCCAAGTTTATCCCGAACACCCCAGACTTGTGGCATGGGGCTGAAGCCGACGACTCGCCATCTCTCAAATTTAATACACGGCCGCATGTAAGGTAATATTTTAAATTCAAAAGTGTTGCTTAGCGATATGAACAAGTTTTCAGCGTGCAGGATAACAAATGCGAGTCTACTAAAAATTACATCTTTGGGGCATTCACCGCTATAAGACGGCACCCTTCAGACGCCCTCATAATACATTTCAGGCTTGCGATGCTCCTTGCCGGTGGTGGTCCGTCTGTCACAAGCTTCACAACTTCCATCTTGCCCAAAGGCACCTTAGCATCGGGCAAGGCCTGGCACCTTAGATGCAGAGCGGAGCGCTTGACGACTTCAAACCATGGACAGGCGTCCACCAGCCGCCTCACTAGCCCGAAGTAGCTCCCATGCATGGCTTACTTAGGCCATAGCCGAACTATGAGGCCCTTCATGGCCTGTTCGGCCACCTTATGGAGCTCGACCAACTGCTTCAACTGGTCGCTTAAGGGCACCGGGTGTCCGGCCTCAGCATACTGAGACCCGAACACCTTCTCCGTCGAGCTTCCCTCCTCAGCTCGGTAGAATGCGGCAGCATCGGACACACTGTGGGGCAGATCTGTGAATGCTCCTGGAGAGCTCCGGATTCGGGTAAGTAACAGATAATTCACTTTCACATGCTTGCTTTGCATATAGAATGCCTTACCCGCCGCTATCTTCTTCATCGCCTCAATTTCCTGGAGGGCTTTTTGGGCTTCGGCCTTAGCGGCTTTGGCGCTCTCAAGGGCCGAGGCGAGCTCGGACTCTCGAGTCTTTGAGTCACGCTCCAAACTCTCGTGTTTTTCCATGAGAGCCTGAGCTCTTGCCGCACCTCCGCCACCCGCCTCCTGCTTCTCTCGCTCGGTGCGCTCCGCGCCGCATTGCTTCGGCCTTGGACACCGCTTCCTTCGTGGTCGCCACCTCGCTCGTGGCCCCTACAAGATTCATGTTATTCCTGTCATCTTTTGCAACCACATCTTTTAAATACTCCCATAAGGTATTACTTTACCTTCCTTGTCCTCGAGCTGCTTTTTGGCAAGTCCGAGCTTGTTCTCGACCGCCGAGGCTCGCTTAATGCATCAACCTCCGCAGTCAAGGCGGGCAGAGGTCAGCAGCGCAGCCTGCATTCCCATATTGACATACTTATGTTAGACTCTGCAGATATCTTTTAGATCCTCAGTTCGGCTTTTCTTTCCGAACACCAAACTGAGCATCAGGGGCTACTGTCTATGCGGTAATATTTTTACATATCTTAAATACATACCTCAAAGCCTGTTAGAAGGCTGGCACAGGCTTCAGTCAGCCCGCTCTTGGCGGACTGAACTTTCTGGATCACCACACTCATAACAGTGCGGTGCTCCTCGTCGATGGAAGCGCCGTTAAGCGCCTCCATCAAATCATCCGGTGCCTCCGGTTGGACGGAGGTCACCGGCATCGCAGTCTTGCCCTTCTTACGAAGGGGTCGCCTGCCGGACTCCGGAACCACGTATGTTCCAGACGCGAGTCCAAGACAGGCCGGACTTGAAGTCCTTCGGGGTTTTATCCCCTTTGCGCCCGGAGTCCGGGAGGTCGCCTTGCGGCGCCTCCAGGGCCACCTCCTCCTGGCTGGGCCCCTTTTGGGACTCCACCTCAGCGTCATCCGTGGCGGGAGGAGACGAGGCGGTCGGAAGTGAGGTACTATTCACATCCGACGAATCCAGGGAGCCGCTCAACGAAGCGTCGAGCCCGTGCTTGGGCGGGCTGCATGGTTATATCCGGCGTTAGGAGATGTTGTGCGACAAATGGAACGCCATGAGGTATTCTGGTGTCCGGACACTTATGGTTTCGCCAGGGGCTTGGTCCTTGGCGGCCACTTCTCTTCGTCGTCATCGGCGTTGGTGGTGTAGTCCGGAGGAAGGGTCCTTCCTTCTGATTCCTCCGGCCTCCCCGTTAGGCGGCCTTCCTTTTCTTCTCTCCCCCCGCTGGGGGAGAGGCCTCTTTTTCCTCCTCCTCGTCTTCGCGGGAGGAGTCCACCTCGGAGTCAATCGGACGATGAGTCCAACAACACCTAGCGCCGGGAACTCCTTCGAGTCCCCGTGGCCTTCTTCTTGTCCTTCTTCTCTGGCACCACGTAAGGTGCCGGAACCAGCAGCCCCGTCAATCGGGCGTCCGCTGGAATCTTCGGCAAGGGAGCCGGACAGTCAACCTGTCCGGACGCCTTCTCCCGATCTGTCAAAGGTGAGGGAGTTTTAGATCCCGTGATAGAGTCAAACTATGAAAAAGAGTCCCGTAAAGGGTAAATAGCTTACCTCGCTGGCTTGATGTCATGAGCTGAATCCGCAATCTTGGTGGCGGATGCGGAGCCTCGCGCCTTGAACAAAGACCTTCCGGGCATCTTCGTGCGTAGTGTCAAGAGCCGGCTCAGAATCGGTGCGTGCGGATCAAACTCCCACAAGTTGAAGGCCCATTGCTGGCATGGGAGGATCCGGCGGATGAGCATAACTTGGACTACGTTGACAAGCTTGAGCTTCTTGTCCACCAGGTTTCAGACGCAGGTTTGGAGTCCGGTCAGCTCTTCCGAATTACCCCATGTCGGGCCCGTCTCTTTCCATGAGGTGAGCCGTGTAGGAAGCCAGATCGAATTGGGGCCATGCCCATTTAGAGTCGCTGCTCGGTGATGTAGAACCACCCGATTGCCACCCCTTTATGGTCTCCACGAAGGAGCCCTCGAGCCATGGGACGTTGGCCATCTTTCCCACCATGGCACCTCCAAGACTCCGCTTGGCCGCCCCCTACCTTCGGCTTGACATTGAAGGTCTTCAGCCATAAGCGAAGTGGGGCTGGATGCAGAGGAAGGCCTCGCATACGACAATGAACACCGAGATATTGAGAATGAAATTCGGGCCGGATCGTGGAAATCTAGGCCATGTAGAACATGAGCCCCGGACAAATGGGTGAAGTGGAAACCCTAGTCCACGGAGGAAGTGGGGTAGGAACACCACCTCTCATGGGGCCCGGGGTGGGGATGAGCTGCCCTTGTCGGGGAGCCGATGTGATGTCGCTGGACAAGTATCCGCCTTCGCAGCTTTTTGATGTGCCCCTCCGTGACGGAGGAGGCCATCCACTTGCCTCCCGCCTCCGGACATAGTTGGAGAAGGTTGAGGTGGGATGTGCGGACTTGGGCACTGGAGCTCGTCTTGGAAATGGATAAGCAAAGGAGGAAGAAGGCGTGTGTGAAAAAGTGGATTCTTATCCCTTATATGGACGGACAAAGCTATGCGTCCCCACCGGCTGATAAAACTCGCTATCTCCCAAGCGCCAGTAATCAATGGCGCGGTTGGGTTCCCACGCCCGTATTGATGAGAATCCCGGAATAAGGGGACACGATCTCTGCTTTGACAAGGCGTGCCAAGGAAACCGCCGCTAAACGCTACTGAGGTGGGACAAGGTGAAACGATTCAAATAAAGGCTTGGCTGTGGTTTGATATCACGCTGCGGAATACGTCAGCAGATTGAGTTTGTGTAAATATTATTCTCTCTACGGTGGTATGTGGAACTTATTTTGCAGAGCCGGACACTATCCTTGTGTTCAAAATCTTCTATGAAGTATTCGGAGAAGGAACCCGCCTTGCAATGCCGAAGACAATCTACACGCCGGACTCGTCGTCATTGAAGCCTGGTTCAGGGGCTACTGAGGGAGTCCTGGATTAGGGGGTGTCCGGATGGCCGGACTATGACCTTTGGCCGGACTCCTGGACTATGAAGATACAAGATTGAAGACTTCATCTCGTGTCCGGATGGGACTTTCCTTGGCGTGGAAGGCAAGCTTGGCGATACGGATATGTAGATCTCCTACCATTGTAACTGACTCTGTGTAACCCTAAGCCTCTTCGGTGCCTATATAAACCGGATGGTTTTAGTCCGTAGGACGAACAACAATCATACCATAGGCTAGCTTCTAGGGTCTAGCCTCTCTGATCTCGTGGTAGATCTACTCTTGTACTACCCATATCATCAATATTAATCAAGCAGGAGTAGGGTTTTACCTCCATCGAGAGGGCCCGAACCTGGGTAAAAACATCGTGTCCCTTGTCTCATGTTACCATCCGCCTAGACGCACATTTCGGGACCCCCTACCCGAGATCCGCCGGGTTTGACACCGACATTGGTACTTAGTGTCTAATCACCCCCCTCTAGACACCTCTTCTCAAGATCCTACAAACTCCCACTTAGATAGACATCCCTCTAGTCATCTAAATGATCATGTGATCCATATCAACTAAACCATGTCCGATCATCATGTGAGATGGAGTAGTTTTCAATGGTGAACATCACTATGTTGATCATATCTACTATATGATTCACGTTCGACCTTTTGGTCTCAGTGTTTCGAGGCCATATCTTCATATGCTAGGCTCGTCAAGGTTAACCCGGGTATTCTGTGTGTGCAAAAACTGGCTTGCACCCGTTGTATGTGAACGTAGAGATTATCACACCCGATCATCATGTGGTGTCTCGGCACGACGAACTGTAGCAACGGTGCATACTCAGGGAGAACACTTATACCTTGAAATTTAGTGAGAGATCATCTTATAATGCTACCACCGTACTAAGCAAAATAAGATTCATAAAAGATAAACATCACATGCAATCAAAATAAGTGATATGATATGGCCATCATCTTGTGCCTTTGATCTCCATCTCCAAAGCACCATCATGTTCACCATCGTCACCGGCTTGACACCTTGATCTCCATGGAAACATCGTTGTCGTCTCGCCAACTATTGCTTCTATGACTATCGCTACCGCTTAGTGATAAAGTAAAGCAATTACATGGTGATTGCATTTGATACAATAAAGTGACAACCATAAGGCTCCTGCCAGTTGCCGATAACTTTTACAAAACATGATCATCTCATACAACAATTTATATCTCAGCACGTCTTGACCATATCACGTCACAACAAGACCTGCAAAAACAAGTTAGACGTCCTCTACTTTGTTGTTGCAAGTTTTACGTGGCTGCTATGGGCTTCTAGCAAGAACCGTTCTTACCTACGCATCAAAACCACAACAATTTTTCGTCAAGTGTGCTGTTTTAACCTTCAACAAGGACCGGGCGTAGTCAAACTCGATTCAACTAAAGCTGGAGAAACAGACACCCGCTAGCCACCTGTGTGCGAAGCATGTCGGTAGAACCAGTCTC
The DNA here is from genome assembly GCA_021605205.1 of Aegilops longissima. Lineage (NCBI taxonomy): Eukaryota > Viridiplantae > Streptophyta > Magnoliopsida > Poales > Poaceae > Aegilops > Aegilops longissima. The sequence continues at coordinate 575,803,367 of CM038677.1, forward strand.
ATGAACATGGTCATGTAATGTCGGTCCGGGCCGCTTCATCCAACAATACCGCCGAATCAAAGTAAGACGTTGCTGGTAAGCAGTATGACTATTATCGCCCATAACTCTTTGTGTTCTACTTGTGCATATAACATCTGTGCATAGACTTGGCTTGGATGCCACTGTTGGGGAACGCAGTATTTCAAATAATTTCCTACGATCACACAAGATCTATCTAGGATAAGCATAGCAACTAGATGGGAGAGTGTGTCCACGTACCCTCGTAGACCGAAAGCGGAAGCGTTTAGTAACGCGGTTGATGTAGTCAAACGTCTTCACGATCCGACCGATCCAAGCACCGAACGTACGACACCTCCGTGTTCAGCACACGTTCAGTTGAATGATGTCCCAAAAACTCTTAATACAGTTGAGGTCAAGGGAGAGTTCCGTCAGCACGACGGCGTGGCGACGGTGATGATGAAGTTACCGGCGCAATGCGTCGCCTAAGCACTACGACGATATGACTGAGATGTGTAACTGTGGAGGGGGCACCGCACACGGCTAAGAGATTGTCTGTTGTCCTTCGGGTGCCCCCTTGATAACTCACAAGTATAGGGGACCGCAACAGCTTTCGAGGGTAGAGTATTCAACCCAAATTTATTGATTCGACACAAGGGGAGCCAACGAATATTCTCAAGTATTAGCAGCTGAGTTGTCAATTCAACCACACCTGGAAACTTAGTATCTGCAGCAAAGTGTTTAGTAGCAAAGTAATATGATAGTGGCAGTAACGGTAACAAAAGTAAAGACAACAAAATTAATGTTTTTAGTATTTTGTAGTGATTGTAACAGTAACAACGGGAAAGTAAATAGCGAGAACCATTATATGGAAAGCTCGTGAGGCACCGGATCGATGATGGATAATTATGCCGGATGCGGTTCGTCATGTAACAGTCATAACATAGGATGACACAGAACTAGCTCCAATTCATCAATGTAATGTAGGCATGTATTCCGAATATAGTCATACGTGCTTATGGAAAAGAACTTGCATGACATCTTTTGTCCTACCCTCCCGTGGCAGCGGGTCCTATTGAAACTAAGGGATATTAAGGCCTCCTTTTAATAGAGAACCGAAAAAAGCATTAGCACATAGTGAATACATGAACTCCTCAAACTATGGTCATCACCGAGAAGTATCCCGATTATTGTCACTTCGGGTTGTCGGATCATAACACATAATAGGTGACTATAGACTTGCAAGATAGGATCAAGAACTCACATATATTCATGAAAACATAATAGGTTCAGATCTGAAATCATGGCACTCGGGCCCTAGTGACAAGCATTAAGCATAGCAAAGTCATAGCAACATCAATCTCAGAACATAGTGGATACTAGGGATCAAACCCTAACAAAACTAACTCGATTACATGATAAATCTCATCCAACCCATCACCGTCCAGCAAGCCTACGATGGAATTACTCACACACGGCGGTGAGCATCATGAAATTGGTGATGGAGGATGGTTGATGATGACGAAAGCAACGAATCCCCCTCTCCGGAGCCTCGAACGGACTCCAGATCAGCCCTCCCGAGAGGTTTTAGGGTTTGGCGGCGGCTCCGTATAGTAAAACGTGATGATTTCTTCCCTATGATTTTTTTCTCCCCGAAAGCCAATATATAGAGTTGGAGTTGGCGTCGGAAGGTGTCCAGGGGGCCCATGAGGTAGGGGGGCGCGCCCTAGAGGGGGGGGGGACGCCCCCACCCTCGTGGACAGGGTGTGGGCCCCTTGGTATTCATCTTTGGTGAGGTTTTTTATTATTTTTATAAGACATCCCGTGGTGTTTCAGGTCATTCCGAGAAATTTTGTTTTCTGCACATAAAACAACATCATGGCAAATCTGCTGAAAACAGCGTCAGTCTGGGTTAGTTCCATTCAAATCATACAAGTTAGAGTCCAAAACAAAGGCAAAAATGTTTGGAAAAGTAGATACAACGGAGACGTATCACCCCTCCCCACGTATATAAAGGAGGGGAGGAGGAGGCATGCAATGGGGGGAGAGTCCTACTTGGACTCCCGGTCCAAGTAGGATTCGCCCCCCGCTCTTTCCTATTCCAACAAGGGGAGAGAGGGAAGGAGGAAGAGGGGAGAAGGAAAGAGGGGGGCGCTGCCCCGTCCTAGTCTAATTCGGACCAGCCCATGGGAGGCGCGCTGCCTCCCTTGTGGCCCTTCTCTCCTTTCCACTAAAGCCCAATAAGGCCCATTACTTCCCCGAGAGGTTCCGGTAACCTCCCAGTACTCTGAAACTTATCCGATACTTCCCGAAACCATTCCGGTGTCCGAATATAACCTTCAATATATGAATCTTTACCTCTCAACCATTTCGAGACTCCTCGTCATGTCCGTGATCTCATCCGGGACTCCGAACAAACTTCGGTCATCAAATCACATAACTCATAATACAAATCGTCATCGAACATTTAAGCGTGCGGGCCCTACGGGTTCGAGAACTATGTAGACATGACCAAGACACATCTCCGGTCAATAACCAATAGCAGAACCTGGATGCTCATATTGGCTCCTACATATTCTATGAAGATCTTTATCGATCAAACCGCATAACAACATACGTAGTTCCCTTTGTCATCAGTATGTTACTTGCCCGAGATTCGATCGTGGGTATCATCATACCTAGTTCAATCTCGCTACGGCAAGTCTCTTTACTCGTTCCGTAATGCATCATCCCGTGACTAACTCATTGGTCATATTGCTTGCAAGGCTTATAGTGATTCGCATTACCGAGAGGGCCCAGAGATACCTCTCCGATACACGGAGTGACAAATCCTAATCTCGATCTATGCCAAATCAACAAACACCATCGGAGACACCTGTAGAGCATCTTTATAATCACCCAGTTACGTTGTGACGTTTGATAGCACACAAGGTGTTCCTCTGGTATTCGGGAGTTGCATAATCTCATAGTCAGAGGAACATGATAAGTCATGAAGAAAGCAATAGCAATAAAACTAAACGATCATTAATGCTAAGCTAACAGATGGGTCTTGTCCATCACATCATTCTCTAATGATGTGATCCCGTTCATCAAATGCCAAAACATGTCTATTGTCATGGAATTGTCATGTCAGATGTCCTAGTGTGAGGACTTAGTCATGGAGCCATCGCAAATAAGTTGGCTTAAAGGGGTTAAACAGGACAAAGGACACAGAGAGTTTATACTGGTTCGGCCCCTTTCGGTGAAGGTAAAGGCCTAATCCAGTTTTGAGGTGGTATTGCCTATGTCTCAATTACCAGGGAGCGAATACACTTGACCTAGCTTTTGATCTGTTGTCTCTTGCCCTAAGCCGCCGCTGGGTCATTGAGGGAGTCCTGGATTAGGGGGTCCTCGGGCGTCCGGACTATGGTACGTGGGCCGGACTGATGGGCTGTAAAGATACAAGACCGAAGACTATCTCTGTGTCCGGATGGGACTCTCCTTGGCGTCTGGATATGAAGATTCCTTTCTCTGTAACCGACGTTGTAAAACCCTAGTCCCCTCCGGTGTCTATATAAACCGGAGGGCTTAGTCCATAGGGACAAGAATCATAATCATAGTCATACAGGCCAGACCTCTAGGGTTTTAGCCATTATGATCTCGAGGTAGATCAACTCTTGTAATACTCATATTCATCAAGATCAATCAAGCAGGAAGTAGGGTATTACCTCTGTAGAGAGGGCCCGAATTTGGGTAAACATCGTGTCCCCTGTCTCCTATTACCATCGACCTTAGACGCACAGTTCGGGACCCCCTACCCGAGATCCGCCGGTTTTGACACCGACATTGGTGCTTTCATTGAGAGTTCAGTTGTGCCGTCGTCAAGAGGTTCGATGGCCCCGTCAATCATCTACAACAATGCTGTTTAGGGAGAATCCTTCCTCCCCGGATAGATCTTCGTATTCGGCGGATTTGCACTGTGGGCCAACTCGCTTGGCCATCTAGAGCAGATCGATAGCTATGCCCATGGCCATCATGTCAGATTCGGAAGCTTCAAATATGTCGCGGACATCCGTGGAGACTTGATCATCGACGGATTTGAGACCGCGGAAGTAGTCGCTCCCTGTCACCATGATGAACATGACTTAAATCTGTCATCGAACCATACCCAGGAGATAGCGCCTGTAACTGCTCCGGCTCTAGATCCGGAGCAGATCATGCCATCCGGGGACGAGAGGCTCAACCCCACCACGGAGGCTGCAGACTCAGCAGCGTTGGAGCCGCACACAGACCCAACCTCAAGCGAGATCAGTGTTACCGGAACCTCAGACACGTTTCCGGCTACAGGTTCCGAAGCATGTGCGTCCGCGCACGACGAGCTTGATCGGGCGTCGATCGTCGAATTCAGCTTCGCGGACATCTTTAGGCACTCGCCTTTAGGCGACGTGCTAAACTCATTAAAAACACTCTCCTTAGCGGGGAACTCACAGCCGAATTATATCCGGTTCGAACTGGAGGCTGATGACGGAGAATTTCGCTTCCCACCCCCTGCCCACTTAATAGCCACTGTCGAAGACTTAACTGACATGCTCGATTACGGCTCTGAAGACATCGACGATATGGATGACGATGCTGGAGAGGAGCAGGCCGAAAACCTGCCGTTCACTGGACGATGGACAGCCACCTCCTCATACGACGTATACATGGTGGATGCACCAAAAGGGAATAGCAGCTACGACAAGGAAGATCCAGTTGAGGATAAACCTCCTGAGATACAACCAAAGCACCGGCGTCAGCGGCGCCGCTCTAAATCACGCTGTAGCAAAGACAACAACACCGGCACAGGAGAAGATAACACTACGGACGGTGCCGAAGACAATGAAGACCCCGTTGAGGCAACTTCCAAACAAGATGAATGGGAAGACGGGCAAGCTAGCCCTGATGTACAGGCCACACACGAAGACTCGGAGGATAGTAATTATCTTCCGCTCTCCGAGGATGAGGTGAGCCTCGGCACCGAGGATTTTATTGTGCCAGAGGAACCTCTCGAGCAGGAGCGCTTTAAGCGCGGGCTAATAGCCACTGCAAGGAGCCGGAAAAAGAAATAGCAGCAGCTTCAAGCTGATCAAGATCTGCTCAATCATAGATGGACTGATGTCCTAGCAGCCGAGGAATACGGCCTCAAGCGCCCAGCCAAAAGTTACCCGAAGCGCAAGTTTCTACCTCAGTTTGATGACGAGGTGTTGGAGCCCGTACCATCATCGTGCAATGCGGCTGACCGACCACCACTTGGTCGGGATAAAGCGGCAACTCAACCGAACACCAGCCCGCCCCACCTCACCATAAAGGCAGAGACAAGATAGCTCGGGGAGATACATATGACCTACGACAGGACTTGGGCAGTAGAGCAGGTCAGAACAGATCAATCTATGGATCACAGGGACGTGCCCCGACACGCGATAACGGCTATCTAGCCGGACGCAATAATCATACTCATGCCCGGGTCGAGAACCGCAGACGGACTCCATCCGAGCTACGTCGCAACGTGGCCCGATATAGAGGCGCCGCATACCCACTCTGCTTCACCGACGAAGTAATGGAGCACGAATTCCTAGAAGGGTTTAAACCCATGAATATCGAATCATACGATGGAACAATAGATCCCGCGGTATGGATTGAGGACTTTCTTCTCCATATCCACATGGCCCGCGGTGATGATCTCCATGCAATTAAATACCTCCCACTAAAACTAAAGGGACTAGCTCGGTACTGGCTAAACAGCCTTCCAGAGAACTCCGTAGGCAGCTGGGAAGACCTGGAAGACGCCTTTCGCGACAACTTCCAAGGTACATATGTCCGGCTACCAGATGCCGATGACTTAAGTCACATCGTCCAGCAGCCCGGAGAGTCAGCCAGAAAGCTCTAGACTAGGTTCCTAATTAAAAAGAACCAAATTGTCGATTGTCCGGACGCCGAAGCCCTCACGGCCTTCAAACACAGCGTCCGGGATGAATGGCTCGCCCGCCACCTCGGTCAAGAAAAACCAAAATCCATGACAGCCCTCACCGCTCCAATGACCCGCTTTTGCGCGGGAGAAGACAGCTGGCTCGCTCATAGGAGCAACGGCGCCAGCGATCTGGGAACTTCTGAAGTCCGAGACGGCAACGGAAAGCCACGACGCAATAAATACAAGCATCGTAATAGTGATGAAATAACGCAAGACACAGCGGTCAACGCCGGATTCAGTGGCTCGAAGCCCGATCAAACGAAAAATCCATCCAAGGCAAATAGAGATGGACCATCTAATCTCGACAAGATATTGGATCGGCCCTGCCAGATTCATGGCACCCCCGATAAACCAGCTACTCACACTAACAGAAGATGCTGGGTCTTGAAACAAGCCAGCAAGGTTAATGCCGAACACAAGGGGAAGGGGCCGCCCAGTGATAGTGATGACGAAGAGACCCGCCAGCCGAATACCAGGGTTCAGAAGCAATTTCCCCCCGAGGTGAAAACCGTAAACATGGTATATGTGACACACACCCCTACAGGGGAGCACACACGCGCATTCTGGGACGCATACGCCATAGAGCGGATTCCCCCAAAATTTAGTCATGTTCGTCCTGAAGGCTTGGCAACTCTGATCATCGATCCAATTATCGATGGGTTCCATCTCACGAAAGTCCTTATGGACGGCGGCAGTAGCCTTAATCTACTCTACCAAGACATTGTCCACAAAATGGGCATTGATCCTTCTAGAATCAAACCCACCACAACCATCCTCAAGGGAGTAGTACCCGGCGTAGAAGCTCACTGCACGGGTTCCATCACACTGGAAGTCATTTTCCGTTTGCCAAACAACTTCCGAAGCGAGGGCTTGACCTTTGATATTGCCCCGTTCCACATCGGCTACCATGCACTTCTGGGGCATACCGCTTTTGCTCGATTCAATGCGGTCCCTCTCTACGCCCTCGCAAAACTTAAAATGCCCGGTCCATGCGGCGTCTTAACAATAAATGGAAATACGAAACACTCCCTCCGTATAGGGGATCGTACTACGACTATTACAGCCGAAGCACAAAGCAGCCTCGTCATGCCGCACAACTCATCGGCCATTAAGCCGCCGGTTTCTATTAAATGGAACCTATATATCTCAGAGCGGGATTAGCAGTTCAGCCTCCATCGTTTGCCTCACAATCACGCGAAGTTTATACCGCGCATGCATAATTACGCACTTAAAATACCATGACCATCGGCGGAGGCACAATACGGGCAAGCCTGCAAGCACTCCCTTTTCCTCCTTTTCATTTCTAACTATTTATTTGTATCTTATCACAGGTGACACAAAATATTGGTCATCTCACAGACTCTTTCGGAGTTCGGCTTACACTTACCCAAAGGCTATTCCTGTTAAAGGAATCCTTTAACCGAGGCAAGGCGGCACAGACGTGCGACAGGAGGTCCAAATAATTTTGTAGACCGCACTCTCTATTTCGAGCCTGTAAAGTGCCTTCTCCCTCAGCCTTCGACCACCGACATGTCAAATAGCCTAGGTCGTGGCATTATTATTTTTAAAATGGCAATTGACATATCGATCAGGTCCCAGTAAACATAATCCGTATCCAGTATTCGCTTTTTCTAAAGAGCTGAATTTCTCCGTTTGTTTCACACTCACACCTCGGAACAGGTTGCCAGGGGCTCGATATGGGAACAAATGAATTGCCGACAAAGTCCGAACAGCTTTATAGCACACTTCGGTGTCGCGAGTTTGGCCTTATATGCATCAGCTCTGAATCATGTCTTTGTTCAATAGTTGGGTTGCCCGGATCCTGTGCTTACTAACTTACGTTCCTCTATATCGGCTAGGGTAGTAAAGGGAGAACTACTGCGATTGTGTCCCGGTTTATCCGGATGAGCACCTCAGTAGATAAAGTCGAAAACTGACTGTCATGATGCGGCGAGAGCTGGTAAACCACTCAATGAATTATTAGAATCTTTCGCGATTCCTTCCGTATTACATGAAGGACCGTTCTTCTGGTCACCCATGTAAAGCACTGTATTCGGATAATAGCGTACATACCAGGGGCTATATCGTAGACCCACCGTCAAACTCCTATGGCTAAGTGAAAGTGCTAAAGCCCTATAGTCCGATTGCCTAGTTCGCCGCATTGAAACCTCCTTCACGGACTAAGACGTTGGATCAAAAGTGATCAAGTGCTTTTCCGAACACCCCCGTATTTTATGCGAGGGGGCTGATGCCGACGACTGGAAAACTTTCAGATTATACAAAAAAACAGTCGCACAGGAGGAGCCACAACTTCTAGGCATAACCTTAAAATATAATAATATTGTTTTTACAATTTCAATACATTTCACTCGAATATCATTTCTTTCGAGCACTGGCCCTCTATCAAGAGGGCACCCTCTAAGAAGTCCTTGAAATAATGCTCCGGCGTGTGATGCTACTTGCCCTTGGGTGGACTTTTCGCTGCAATATCGGTGGCCTTCATCTTCGCCCAATACATCTTGACACGGGCAAAGGCCATTCGTGCACCTTCAATGCACGTTGACCGCTTGATGACGTCGATACGCGGCGCCACATCAACTAGTCGCCGCACCAAACCGAAATAATTCTTCCGAACTGGCTCAGTTGGCCACAGCCGGAGTACGACGTCCTTCATGGCAAAACTGGATATCCTGTGGAGTTCGGCCCACTGGGCCATATGTTCGTGCAGCAACAGCGGGCGCTTCGGCGTGCCGAATTGTGACCAAAAAAGCTTCTCCGTTGCATACCCTTCTTGCGCTTCATAAAACTGCGCCGCATCGGAAGCACTCTTTGACAAGTCCAAAAGGGCGTCCGGGGAGCTCCACATTTGATTAAGCGAGGAATCCTTCGGATGCCGAATTTAGTCTGTAATAAGAAAGCCTTACCGGCCGCTATCTCCCCAGCTTGCCGGATCTCTTCCCGAGCCGCTCTAGACTCATATCGTGCTTCTCTCGCCTCTTGTAATGCCTTGTCGAGATCGTCCGCTTTGGCCTTGTTATCCATCTCAAGGAATTCGCACCGGACAGTGGCTTCCTCAAGCTCGTGCGCCATAGTGGCCATTCTTTCTTCATACTGGCGCTGAGCAGCCTGTCCGGCTTTTAAATCATTAGCTGCCTTCTTGGCAGCCACATTACTCATCCGGGCTTGCTCCTTGGCTCGGGCAAGTTCAGCTTGAAGGGTCTCAACTGCGGCAGCGCCATCTGAAGATACGCATGTCTCAGAATATAATTCTAGCTTTGTACTCATGTTATATATATATATATATATATATATATATATATATATATATATATATATATATATATATATATATGTATACTCTAACACATACCTTGCGCCTCCTCGAGTCGACTGTTAATAAGCGTGATGTCGTTATCCGCCACATCAAGTTTGTGCTCCAGACCTGCAACCTCTATAGTGTGGGCAGTTGTCATGGAGGTAACAGCCCGTGTTTCAAGTAATTAGATTATTTCTGGGGGACATCTTTTTCGATCCTCTGATTGCTTCCCTTTGGACGCCAACAAGAGTCTCAGGGGCTACTATCTATGCACAGGTGCATTTTGCGTATAGAGCACAATCGAAAATATAACATTACATACCTCAAAGCCTCTTAGCAGGCCCATGAAGGCTTCATTCAATCCGCTTTTCACGGACAGAATCCTCTCAAACACTGTACCCATCAAGGTATGATGCTCCTCTGAGATTGACGAATGCCACAACATGTCCGTCAATGTATCCGGCGCCTCCGGATTCCTGGAAGCAGTTGGGGGAGTATGGACTCCCTTTGAAAGGATATGTCTACTCAATCCTAGAGTTGTCTCCGGCTGTAAACCAGATAGTCCGGAACCTTTATTGTTAGCCCCCGTAGGGACCGCACACTTTGGACCCTGGGCGGCCGAAGTCTCACCTTGAGGCACTGTCTCCATTATCCTCTTTTGATCGGGAGAGATCCGCCGGGACGACACCTCGACATCGTCCGCCCTGTTGGGCGAGGAAGCTTGTGGAGGCGTCTCGCTTTCCATCATCTCTGGAAGAAGGTCCCCCGAGGAGGAGGATTGTTGAGGAAGACTATGTGCCGGACTACAAAACGCATATTCTAGATGTTACCTTTGAGACGAGAAAAGGAACGGGATATGTTTAAAACACCTTTGTTCACTTACAATTCGGCTGGAGGCTTGTTCTTACGAAGGAACTATGCGACATCGTCACCTTCCAAGCTTGAACCACCCGACATGGGTGTCATGCCTCGCTTAGGAGCCCTTACCTCCCAACTTCCGGAGGAGGCCCTTTTCTTACCATAAGGAGAAAGGATGTCAGCTTCTCCTTCTCTTTTGTCTTTGGAAGAGGGAGCCTTAATCTCCCCGGACACAGTGTGTGGTTTACCTCCGGGATGGAGGTCACCTTTGGCTCCCCCGCTCTCCTCATTGTCCTCTTCCACCGGGACTAGATCCTTGTTAGCACGGGACTAGCTGAGTCTTCGGGAAGAGGAGTCGAACACTTGATTCTCTCCGCCTTCTTTATCCAGCCCTAGAAGAGAATGGTTTTCTCAGTATCTTATTGTGAGAGGCTTATCTAAACTGTATTCGAGAGTCGAGTGCTTATCGAGGTATCCGGATGGTTGCAGTCAAGGCCGACGTCCTCTGTAGTATCCGACCACTGCTTTCGTGCCCCCGAAGAATAATTTCCACATTCCTTTGTGTGTTGTGCTGAAGAAGTGCTGAAGGGTTCGTGATCCTTCCGGATTGAATTCCCATAGGCGAAGAGGCCGCTGCTCGCATGGTAGGACCCAACGGACTAGCATTACTTGGGTTACATTAATAAGTCCGATGTCCTTCTCAATAAGGCTCCGGATGCGGCTCTGTAGAGTCTGCACTTCGTCGATTGATCCCCATTCCAACCCCTCATTGATCCATGATGCAAGCTGAATTGGAGGGCCAGATCGGAACGCGGGCGTAGCCGCCCACTTGGTGTCGTGGGGTTCAGTGATGTAAAACCACTCCCGCTGCCATAAGTCGGAATATTCTGTGAAGGATCCTTTTAGCCAAACAGCGTTGATAAGTTTGCTCACCGTAGCACCACCGCACTTCGCTTGTTTCCCATTGACTACCTTCGGCTTCACCTTAAAGGTCTTGAGCCACAAGCCGAAGTGTGGGGGAATACGGAGGAAGGCTTCGCATATGATAATGAACGCCGAGACGTGAAGAAAGGAGTCCGGAGCCAGATCGTGAAAATCTAGCCCGTAATAGAACATGAGCCCTCGAACGAAGGGGTGGAGGGTAAAGCCTAGCCCTCGGAGGAAGTGGGAGATGAATACGACCCTCTCGCTGGATCTGGGAGTAGGAATAACCTCACTTGAGCAGGAAGCCTGTGGGGGATTTCCGCGGTCAGGTATCTTGCTGCCCGGAGCTTCTTGATATCCTCCTCTGTGATGGAGGAAGCCATCCATCGACCTTGAGAGCCGGTTCCGAACATGACCGGGAAGCTCGAAACAACTAGAACCTTTGGTGCTGGAACTTGAGGCTGGAGAAAGGTTGGCGTGAAGAAGCAAGACGAGTCTTAGCCCCTTTATAAAGGCAATGAATACCGAACACCTCCTCCTAAGCCTAAAAACCTGCCTATTCTTAAGGAATCGTGCCAATAGGACGGTTGGGATACCCACGCCCGTATTGATGAGGATCCCGCAATAAATGGACACGATCTCTACTTCAACAAGACGTGCCAATAAAACCGCGTCTCGGAACATGGAGCGACGGGTGAAAAAACGGTTTGATATAATAACCGGGTGGTGACGTGATATCACGTTGCCGAAAAGTTGTCAGCAGATTGGACTCGTGAAATATTATACTCTCTGCGGTTGTGTGTGGAATTTTTTTGCAGAGCCGGACACGTTCGTTGCGTCCGAAGACTGTGTTAGAGTATTCGGAGAAGGAACCCGCCTTGCAATGCCGAAGACAATTTGCGCGCCGGACACCTTGTCATAGAAGCCTGGTTCAGGGGCTACTGAGGGAGTCCTGGATTAGGGGGTCCTCGGCGTCCGGACTATGGTACGTGGGCTGGACTGATGGGCTGTAAAGATACAAGACCGAAGATTATCTCCCGTGTCCGGATGGGACTCTCCTTGGTGTGGAAGGCAAGATTGGCGTCTGGATATGTAGATTCCTTTCTCTGTAACTAACTTTGTACAACCCTAGTCCCCTCCGATGTCTATATAAACCGGAGGGCTTAGTCCATAGGGAAAAGAATCATAATCATAGTCATACAGGCCAGACCTCTAGGGTTTTAGCCATTATGATCTCGAGGTAGATCAACTCTTGTAATACTCATATTCATCAAGATCAATCAAGCAGGAAGTAGGGTATTACCTCCACAGAGAGGGCCCGAACCTGGGTAAATATCATGTCCCCTGTCTCCTGTTACCATCGACCTTAGACGCACAGCCGGGACCCCTACCGAGATCCGCGGTTTTGACACCGGCATCGTCCCTTATATATACAAAGTTGACGCCTGATGGCTTACAGAGTCCCGACCGGCTCATGAACAACGTGTCCGGCCCGGTGACTAATTACACTTGCCTTACAATACAAGTCATACATATATAGCGGTTTACAACTATGGTCCTTAAGCCGCCTTTGGGCTTTGGGCCCTTTAATCAGTCTGTTTCATGAACTTCCATCTTCAACATCTTCATGGGCTTTGCTTTGATAAACCGCCATTGGGATAACTCGGTGAAGGAAATATGCCCTATAGGCAATAATAAAGTTATTATTTATTTCCTTATTTCATGATAAATGTTTATTATTCATGCTAGAATTGTATTAACCGGAAACTTGATACATGTGTGAATACATAGACAAACATAGTGTCACTAGTATGCTTCTACTTGACTAGCCCGTTGATCAAAGATGGTTGAGTTTCCTAACCATAGACATGAGTTGTCATTTGATTAACGGGATCACATCATTAGGAGAATGATGTGATTGACTTGACCCATTCCGTTAGCTTAGCACTTGATCGTTTAGTATGTTGTTATTGCTTTCTTCATGACTTATACATGTTCCTATGACTATGAGATTATGCAACTCCCGTTTACCATAGGAACACTTTGTGTGCTACCAAACGTCACAACGTAACTGGGTGATTATAAAGGTGCTCTACAGGTGTCTCTGAAGGTACTTGTTGGGTTGGAGTATTTCGAGATTAGGATTTGTCACTCCTATTGTTGGAGAGGTATCTCTGGGCCCACTCGGTAATGCACATCACTATAAGCCTTGCAAGCATCTAACTAATGAGTTAGTTGCGAGATGATGTATTACGGAACGAGTAAAGAGACTTGACGGTAACGAGATTGAACTAGGTATTGAGATACCGACGATCAAATCTCGAGCAAGTAACATACCGATGACAAAGGGAACAATGTATGTTGTTATGCGGTTTGACCGATAAAGATCTTTGTACAATATGTAGGAGCCAATATGAGCATCCAGGTTCCGCTATTGGTTATTGACCGGAGAGGTGTCTCGGTCATGTCTACATAGTTCTCGAACCCATAGGGTCCGCACCCTTAAAGTTTCGGTGACGATTGTATTATGAGTTTGTGTGATTTGATGTACCGAAGGTAGTTCGGAGTCCCGGATGAGATTGGGGACATGACGAGGAGTCTCGAAATGGTCGAGACATAAAGATCTATATATTGGACGACTATATTCGGACATCGGAAAGGTTTCGAGTGATTCGGGTATTTTTCGGAGTACCGGAGAGTTACGGGAATTCGCCGGGGAGTATATGGGCCTTATTGGGCTTTAGGGGAAAGAGAGAGGAGAGGCTGCACGCCCCCCAAGGCCTAGTACGAAATTGGACTAGGGGGAGGGGCTGCGCCCCCTCCTTCCTTCTCTTCTCTCTCCCTTTCCTTGACTCCTACTCCTACTACTTGGAAGGGGGGGATCCTACTCCCTGGGAGTAGGACTCCCAGTATGCGCCATAGGACCGCCCTCTCCCTCCTCCACTCCTTTATATACGTGGCCAGGGGGCACCCCATAGACACAACAATTGATCATTGATCTCTTAGCCGTGTGCGGTGCCCCCCTCTACCATAATCCACCTCGATCATATCATAGCGGTGCTTAGGCGAAGCCCTGCGTCGGTACCATCATCATCACCGTCATCACGCCGTCGTGCTGACGGAACTCTCCCGTGAAGCTCTGCTGGATCGGAGTTCGTGGGACGGGCGTGATGAGGGAACTCTCCCGTGAAGCTCTGCTAGATCAGAGTTCGTGGGACGTCATCGAGCTGAACGTGTGCTGAACTTGGAGGTGCCGTACGTTCGGTACTTGGATCGGTCGGATCGTGAAGACGTACGACTACATCAACCGCGTTGTCATAACGCTTCCGCTTTCGGTCTACGAGGGTACGTGGACACACTCTCCCCTCTCGTTGCTATGCATCACCATGATCCTGTGTGTGCATAGGAATTTTTTTGAAATTACTACGTTCCCCAACACCCGGCCCCTCCTGGGCGGGTCATACCCAATAGTCATATCCCCAACATTAGGCCCCAGGTTGATTTGAACTTGTTCATGTGAATCTTCAACACTTATGAAAAATCCTCCTTCACTTGTTCTTGCAAGATATTGTAATCCGCCATGACGTCATTTCCTGGAATTACGGAAACCCGCCATGACGTCATCTGCCATTAATTTCGCACAATATCTAGCATACCTTAATAAATTCCTATCTTTAATAACCATCCCGGAGATCGAGGCGTCCGAGCGTCTAGATAATCATTCTTTGGCCTCCTCAATTTTCGCGCCCGCCTGTTACTCCCTTCCTTATAAATAGGGTCGGGCAGCCTTTTCATTTCCCCCTTTTCCTTCTCGTCTTCATCCTCTCTCTTCATAACGCATCTGCATGCCTGAGCACTGCCACCACCGAGCTCGTCAGCTTCATCGACCCCGGCCGCTGCATCGACCTGAACGAGACCAGAGAAACCGCGGCACCTCTCCATTGCTCGGTGGATCCAGTAAGTACCTCTCCTTTCTCTGCTGTAGATCTCCATTAGGGTTTTCTGAAGTTCTTCGAAGTTCGTCGTCGTTCTTCATCATACCTCGGTCTGATCCTTTCTTCAATCAAAAAATAACCTTTGAAATATGCGGGGACTGTTTCCGTACCTTCTCTTAATCACTGAATACACTTCCTAGATGCAAAAATCTTGCTAATATGCTAGTTCCTCCGCTGCTGCGATATTTAGACTTTGATTTACCTTCTTTTTTCACACAGCGTTAGATCCAAATTAGTTGCTCCAGTCTGTAAAACCTGTTTTTCCAACACTTAGCAGATTTCACTCTTGATGGATCTCAAATACCATTATAGTCGTGGCGGCTTACATCACCGGCTTTAACTAGTCATATGTCATTAGGCCCCATTTAAGCCGCCAATGTGAACATATGCAGCAACGTTTACCTCTGGCTTAACAAATGAACTTAAACTGACAAATTTTCTTTCTTTTAGGTTTCTTCCTTCACAATGCCAAAGATAGTCACTTCATGTAATTGGGTTCCCTCTATTGTCACTGAAGACACACTCAAAGATTTTGTCAAAATCGGCTATTTACCAGCAAAAAATATCATGCATTGGCGCGCCCCCAAACCAGGAGAAGAAAGACCTCAGTCAAAGGATGGTGAGGTCATTGTTTTTACTGATCACATGAATTGGGGCTTCTCACAGCCCGGATCAAAATTTTTTCGAGACGTTCTGAACTTCATCCTCAAGACATCGGACCCATTCTGTGTCAAACATCTGCAATTTTGAAGTATTCTGTGAAGTATACCTTCAAGAAGAACCCAGTGTTGAACTCTTCAGGGAATATTTTTATCTGAACCGGCAAAACGAGTTTACTAACGGACCCAGCTTAGAACTTGGTGGGGTCTCAATTCAGCAAAGAAGAGATGATGTCTTCCCCTATGCTCTCCTGCCGAGTCACCCCAATTATTGGAACCAAACATGGTTCTATTGTAAAGATACTTCTCCGGGTGATGAAAATCCAGTGCCGGGTTATCGTGTCCAGCGGCTCGACCCAAAGCATCACCTTCCCGAAAAGCTTACCACTGCTGAACGTCCAAAGCTTGCTCCCACTATTGAAAAGGTCAAGGCCCTACACTACAAAAAAATACACTTCTGTGATGATACGTGTTTGTCACAGTAGGTCACGTTTTCTGTCATGCATGTACATCCATGATAAATTTATGACAGAATCAAAATAGTCATACCTGTGCTGTCGTAGAAGTGTTCCAGGACATTACCAAAATTATCATCACGAAAGTGTCCACTTCCATGACGATAAATCATGCGTCACAGAAGTGCTTTCGTCAAGGGTGACCGACACGTGGCATCCACCGTAACGGAAAGCCGTTAAGCTATCGGTGCTGTTTTGGATCCGATAACCCGTTAACAGCCCCAACCAATGGGGATTTTCCACGTGTAAAATCATCATTGGCTGGAGGGAACACGTGTCGACTCGCCGTTGGGACAGATGTCATCCACTCATTGGACCCAAAACGCCTATGATACATCGACACGTGGCACGACCCAACAGAGGCCCATTCCTGTGAAAAGGCCGGCCCGTTTGACTTGTTCAAAAGGTGGCGGGCCGGCCGATGGCAAGCCTGTTAACGGCCTATTCGCATATAGCCCATTTACAACCCGCTAACCCAGGGCCCGTTTACGGCCTATCCGAATTAGGCCCAGTAGCATCATCTGGGCCGTCCAATATAATTCCAGCCCGTTTTAACTTCCGGCCCATGTATGGCCCATGACGTTTTCAGCCCATATGAGGCCCTTAGTAACCCTGGGCCCATTAATGGCCCGTAATGAACAGTGTATCACTTTATACCCATTAACGGCCCATTATTCCGTTGGGCTGTTTCCAGCCCATGTTATCTTTCGGCCTTCTTAGGGCCCATTTATTCTTGGGCTCATTTCCAGCATTCGTTTACTATCGGCCTGTTACTATCATTTTCTACTTGTGGGCCAAATTCAGCCCGTGGTTATAGTCGGCCCGTTTGTGGCCCGTTAATACGTTAGGCTGTTTTCATAGCGTCATCAAATACGGCCGATTAACGACGGCCCGTTATGGTCGGCCCATGAATGGACGATTTCAACTCTAGCCCATTTACGACCATATTGTGGTCTGTTATTGGCCCATGTTTGGCCAACCGATCATACGGCCCGTAGAAGGCCCATTGATGATACGGCCCGTACAAGGCCCATTGTGTCCATGGCCCGTATAAGGCCCATTGTTTCTATGCCTCGTAGAAGGTCCATTGTTTCTAAGGCCCTTAGAAGACCCATTGTTTCTACGGCCCGTAAGAGGCCCATGTTAACTACAGTAAATATGTAGCCCATGGTTAATGTGGCCTAATTTTAAAAAATAGGCTATTGCGGCCACTAGCAAACCGCGGAAAAAGAACTGCACTGACTACAAGAAAACAAATAAACAAGACAATAAGGAAATAAATAGACAAGCAACTTACGCTAGGCTATCACGGCTATTACACATATTACATCCACTGGGCATCAAAGTTCACCACCAGTGCAAATATAGGGAACAAAGCAGCATATAAACGCCAAGAAGCAAAACAAGTCCAGAATGAAACCACTTGAAGAGCTCAAGAAACAATATCCTGGTACCCATAATGTCGGCAAGATGCTTAGCAAGCTTATTAACGTTCTCTTGTTTGGCGCTTAAATCCTCCAAAGACTTGTCGTTGCACCGTAAAGTATGCATCTGAATTCTGCAGGACTTCCTCGGTCCTTCGACTTCCTCGTCGATAACATCTCGATCGATGTCTTTCAACTTGAAGTTGAGACTCAAGAAGTTTAACTGATTCAGCAAATGAGTTCAAGAGCTGGTGCCAACAGTAGTAGCCAGTAACTCGAACACTACATCAAGACAGGACTTTGGGGTTGTCTCAGTGTCTTCAATATAGTTTTTATCAACTTTCTTGCAGACCAACAGGGATCTCTCACTATCTTGAACCTTATTTGCATTACTTCCTATACCATTGCATAACGGGGTACTCTTCTCCAATATTTTATCCGCATTCTAAAAGAGAAACAAACAAACACATCATAGGTTTACAATGTAGTATATGAAACTCATTTTGGTAAACCAGTTCAGTAGTAAGGTGGACAGGATAACAGCATCAAACAAACATATATCTATGTAGTATGGTCACTGTATGGTCTATATCATTCTAGTTTATGTTGCCAAATCAAGATAGATACAGTTCAAATCATATGTATTTAAGACAAAGTAGCTTAGACAGAATATAAGTGTAGGAAACTACACAACAATAACAACACTTGTAAGGTGCATGGCATGAGAATATCACTATTTATTCAATTGAAAATGAAATCAACATAGAGCAAGTTACAACAGCAAACACGTTAAAGAAACAGGTTTCAAACATACCTGTTGCGCCATTGGAGTTTCAATTGCATCCTTCAAATTTGAAATTAGTTGGTATGAGTAAATACAGTGATGCAAGAGCAAAGTAGTATGAACCATAGCTACGGAACCTGACCTGAGAACAATTCTTCTGCTTTAAGCGTTGACTTGGGGTTCGGAGTGGTGGTCCTCGTGCTTTGGGCACTATAGTTGCCTTACTAACTGCTCATGTTTGGGTGCTCTGTGGTGGAGACGGTGCTGTGTCAACGGGAACTGGGTTACTATCTGCTGGGGTTGGAGTTAGAAGGGGTGTAGCTGGTTCTCTGTCCAACTGGGTAGGGGTACAATCTGCATGAGTCTGGGTTATGTATGGTGGGGCTGGTTCTTGGACAAGTACAACCGTGGTTCTATCTCCATCGACAGGTAGCATGATCTTTTCTGAAGACCGTGTTTTTACTCCCACAGATATTGCCATCAACCCTCCAATTGAAATGGCTGATAAACAAGAAAAGTAATTGAATGTACAGACATTGTAAGATAGATAGGTGCAATGGATAGTAGGGAAGAAAACAGGGCATGAAATAATTCACATTTATGTTGTCTAACCAAACAGAATAGCAGGACATAATTTCACATATATGATGGCTAATTAAACAGGATAGCATGACACAATTTCACATGTATGATGGCTAACTAAACAGGATAGAATGACATACTTCAAAATATGATGACTATGTAAACAGGATGACATGATATAACTATACAATGTGTCTATTAAAGTGGTTGGCATGCCATAAATCACAAACATGCCGTCGATGGAAACATGATGGCATGATATAATTCACGGATAGAATGACATAATTCAAAATATGATGACTATGTGAACAGGATGAGATGATATAACTATATTATGTCTTTAGAAAATGGGTTGGCATGCCATAATTCAGATACATGATGTCTATGTAAACATCATGGCATGATATAATTCAAATATATGATTTATATACTAAGGAAGTGAGCAGAGGGCAATCACATATATGATGTGTCAACTAAGGAGATGGCATTCAATATCGTGTATATGATGTAAAAACTAAGCATTGCAATACAACATATGCATGATATGAGTAATATAACCCTGCCAAGTTTGAGCATACACCTCAGGGGGATAATAGGACTAGTCATCTGCCTCTGAATCCTCCTCTAAAGAGCTATCTGTAACCAGCAAGATATCTGCTTCACCAGGTAGCATTGTCTGCTCTGAAGACCTTGTTTTCACTCTAGATTTCTCCATCACTAATTCAAATGGCTGATGCACAGGAAGAGCAGTTGAATATACAAACATTGTCGACAAAAGCAATGAGAAATACAAAAAAAGGACGGCATGATATAATTCACATATATGATGCTTGGCTAAACACCATGGCATTGCATAATTCACATGTATAATGCCTTGCAACAAGATAGCATTGCATAATTCACATATATAATGTCTTGCAACAAGATGGCATTGCATAATTCACATATATGGTAATTAGACACTAAACAGGTGGCATTCACACAAAGCATGTCTAAACTAAGCAAATGACATAGCAATGCAAGATACCATACGCACAATATGAGCATCATAACCCTGCCAAGTTAGAGCATGCACCTCGGGGGGGGGGGAATAGGACTGGTCATTTGTCTATGAATCCTCCTCGGAGGAGCTATCTGTAACCAGCAAGACATGCGCTTCGTTAGATAGCATTGTCTGCTCTGAAGACCTTGTTTCCACTCCAGATTTTTCCATGACCGTGCCGAATGGCTGATGCACATGAAGAGTAATTGAATGTACTAAAATTGTTGACAAATTTAACACATAATAAAAAATGATGTCATGATATAATTCACATATAAGATGACTGGCTAACCAGGGTGGCATTGCAAAATTCACATATATGATGCCTGGCTAAACAAGATGGCATTGCATGATTCACATATACGATAAAGAAACTAAACAGATGGCATTGACACAAAGCATGTCTAAACTAAGCAGATGACATCTTTAATGTATACAGTAAGCAATGCAAGGCACCATATGCATGATATTACCAACATCAGCATGCCAAGTTAGAGCGAAGACCTCATGGGGTAAATAGGAGTGGTCTTCTGCTTCTGAATCCCCCTCAGAACAGTTATCTTCCTCTTGATTACGATCCGAAATGGGTGGAGGGGGCTGCCTTTGCGCCCACCATGGAGCGACGTCTGCATGAAATTTTATTGCCACGCAAGGCTTGTCTCTTTTGCTCTACATGTTCAGTTCCATTGTGTACAATAACTGACATGCATAGGAATAAAACATAGTGAGATTATGTAAGGAGTGCATGCACAAATCCAGAGTGATGGTAGCAAATTGTGGATAGACCCAAAACAAATGATAGCAGGCAGATAATAGCTTTAGTTAAAAAATACAGATAATGGCTCCTTTAATGTTTGTTTGCACCCAACATGAAACTCATAGTAGACACCCGAGATTAACCAGATAGTAGACGTATAGTACTGATTGCTGCCCCAATATGTACCCCACAACCATTTAAAAACTCAAGTTTCGTCATAAGTTTGGACCTGAGTCAGAGTCTAATAGGAGAACATGACGATAAAGTAGCATGTCATCATATTAAGCGATGCATAACGTAAGCAGACATGGAAGAGTGCGACCTCTCTTGCGGACCCGTGTAGTCCTCAAGGTCGTCTGCTCAGTTGATGATGGTAATGCAGTTGTCGTGGCTGCCGGTGGCGGGGAAGAAGATATGAGGTGGCGAAAGACAGTCTGGAGAGCGGATCCCTGCTGTGGTGAACCCTTCCGTCGTTGGAGCAGCTGAGCTGGGGTGGAACACAGCACCGCTGGAGTAGGACAAACCACACAAGGTTTCATTTCAAACATATCTGTAATAGAAGTAATTGTGTAAGGGCTTGTTTGAATTTGAGGATTCTAACAATGCAGGGATAGGAAATAGACAGGAATAGGATAGGAATGCACGTGCAAAACAGAGAATTTAAAAACACGGGATTTCTTCCAATCTGGGTGTTTGGTTCACAAGAATTGGAAGATCACAGGATGCAAAGAAGCATGGTGAGATTAAGTCAAACCACAAGAAAGTGTACAACCTCTTTGGCGAAGCCATGTCGATCTCAGCGTGATTGGGTTGGCCTGTGAGGATGCTCCGGCTGACTTGGCTGTCGGAGGAGGGGAAGAAGATCTTAGGCGTCTGGAGATGGAGCCCGAGGTACTGCTCCGCTGTGATGGAGGGTTTCGTCGTTGGAGCAGCTCCGGTGAGTTGTACGACGCCGAGGCTGAAGCAGGAAAAGAAAGACAACATTAACCTGAGCGGAATTCTAATAGCATCTCCAATAGATGACGTAAAATACATAAGCACAAAGTGCTAGATGTATACATCAGCCGCTCATCTCTGAACTTAACTGTCGAAACTGAATTTAACTGTCGAAACTGAACTTAACAGTCGAAATTAAATTTTGCTGCCGAAACTGAATTTTACTGTCAAAACTGAACGCACTAGAGGTGAGGCTACACGTCAGTCGACTGACTTTTTCATCTCTGTCAGTCGATTTTGCAGCCGTTGGATACGAAATCAAGGGCCTGCAGTTCATCTTCAACCTCCCCCCTTGAGCCGCCAGCCACCACCGGCCAAACAGCCGCCCCCCGCCGCTCGCGGCCGGCGGTGCGCCTCCCCACCCGCCTCGAAAACACTCCTCACCGCTGGTCCGCCGCCGCCCCGGCCATCCCTCTAGGCCCCCCCGTGCCGAGCTTTTTCTCCGGCGATCCCCACGCCACCGCCCCACCACCGCCGGTGACCACCTCCCCCACCCTGAACCCTAAGAAAGATAGTGGGGTACCTCTCCGGCGAGCCCCCCTCCCCGCTGCGGCTGGTTCTTCCTTAACTCCGGCGAGCCCCCACCCCCTGAAAATCGACTGACCCAAAAGTCGATTCAGTCGATTGAAGTGTAGGTAAATCGGAGCAGCATCGCAAGCAAGAGCAAGAGCGAGAGCAGCAGCGCGAGCAAGAGCAAGAGCAGACCAGGTAGGGGACCGAGAGCAAGAGCAGAGCAGCAGCGCGAGCGAGAGCTAAAGCAGAAGCAGCTCCTACTGATGTGGACGTCGCCGCCGAGGGAGCGACGCCGTGGAGGAAGTGGCCGGCGACGCCGCCGTGGATGGAGCCGCGCCGTGTCGGCTCGGGACCGAGCGCCGGCAGCACCGTGAGATCGAATCAAGAAGAAAATGTGGCGATTAGTGTACAACCTCTTTGGTGGCGCCGATTAGGCCGCAACTTCATCCGAGGAAACGGTGATGATGATGCTCTTCCGGTGGTGCAGGTGAAGACGGTGGTGTGGGAATGGAGGTGGCGCGAAAGACGAGGGAAACATCGGGGCAGCTCCTTGGAGGTGGAGGACGGGGTGGCTGAACCGGCGGGACGACCAGATCGACGACGGATCCTCATCCGGTACGGTGGATGAGGGACGTCGAGGTGTTGCTGTGGACGACATCATCGAGGAAGAGCCTCCGGCTGGGTTGCAGACGGAGGAGGGTGTGGGGCTTCGCTGGTTTTCCCAGCCTCGGTGTATGAATGGGTGGGCGGATGGGATGGGAGTGGGGAACCATGGCTAGGGACGCGCTTGTCCGAAATGTGAGGTAAGTTACGAAAGTACCCCCACCGATTTGAGGCGGTTCTTTCGGTTTAGGGGTATCACGTGCATTTCGCGTGTCGTGATTTCAGAGGAGGTGGGAGTTTTCGCGCGCGTTGTAATTTTGGAATAGCAAGGCGTGGGTTGAGATGGAGGGAGTTGTCGAAGCACAATGAGACAAAGATATATCTTAAATATTTCGGACTGACAAGGCGCGGGTTGAAATTTCCGGACAAGTCTAACATGTATTGTACCAAATCAGTTCGCACTACAAATGTCATTCAAAACTTTGAATTCATGTTATGTTCAATTAAAATATTTCGCTACGTGTATAATGCATGCAACCTAGTACTCAAATGAACGTTTTAGTGCATTCCAAACGTATATACTACGGCTTCAATATGAACTAAATTTTAATCCATTTCTCTATAATAAGATCTACAATAATGATTGTTGTGAAGTCAAAGCATTTGAATTCGTTTCTCTGTTTTGAGAAGATCTACAATCGTCATTATTGTCAAGTTAAACCATCGTTTGTGTATTTCTTCATAGCACACCACATGATTAGTCTCGAGTTACATATGAACTATGTGTACTATATGAACTCGAACTCGATTTTTTGAATCCCCTTTATGTTGATTTCAAATCATAGTACATTTCAAACTCTAGCTAGATCTTCACAAACTAAACCATGTCTCATATGTATAATGTGTTTATCACATTATGTATGGTGCCCGCCCCTTACGCCTACAAGTATTTAGATGTGAGTTGCAAACACCACACATTACCACAAATTAAAATAAAATGTGAGAATGTTCGATATATAGTATCGTTTAGATTGTTTGATATTTAGTTGTAAGCTGCAAACGCCACACATTATCACAAATTCAAATAAAATGTGAGATTGTTCGATGTATAGTATGGTTTAGATTGTTCGACATTTAGTTGTGAGTTGCAAACGCCATGCATTATCACAATATGGTATAACATGTGCAAAACCACAACACGGGTATCACCTCTATATTCATGCATGCATATGTTTAAAACTATGATGTCCTATTCAAATATATGAATCCACTTTCATATCAAATTATGATCTTTGCTAGTCTCTTACACCCACGCAATCCTCTAACCTTTGTAGCTACCACTAACTTTCTCTCGTGCATGCACACGCCCTCCTCGCCCTCCCCCTCCCTCAACATTCTATCCATAGCGCACAATCATTTTTTTTCTTTAGGTCGTTCTCCCACAGTCTCCACAACTCCTTTGCGACACACACCGATCGATAAACCTCTCCAGCGATGTCTGCCTACAACATACACACGCACCTTCAATCTTCTCCTTTATGTGTCCTTGCCTCGTGTCTCTCATACGGTCCCACGCACGTGTAAAATCTCGCCCCTCTTTTCATCGATCTCACAACCGCACACTCCTCCCCCTATCTAGCTAGTAGTTGGGCCTCTCGCACCACCTCCTAGCTCCATTATCTCTGTCTATCCGTCTCGCCGGGCCTTATTTGCCTCTAACAAATGGACGTACACCGACCGATCTCCCGCTATACATATAGCTAGCTAGGTCCTTATAACTCGTTTTTCCCCCACGTCGATCGATCTACCTCACTAGTTACGTCTCTCCCTTCCTACGACAAACAACAATTGATCTACCGATCTAGTTAGGTTTGCTTACCAAACACATTGTTCCCCTTCATCATCCATGGATGTGTCCCGACAGATCTATCACGCACAGGCACACACAAAAACACATCCCCACTCTTATTGATAATATTGCAGTTCCACCCTCAGTTTGTCTAGTAGGCCTCTCCCACCATCTTCGAGAAGCAACTCCATCACCCATCCAGCACTCTACCCCTCTCCCTCCCTCTCTCTCTCTCTCTCTCTCTCTCTCTCTCTCTCTCTCTCTCTCTCTCTGTCCCATCCTATTTCCTGTCCTTCAGTTATGTATGGATGTCGACCGATATCTCCCAAGACATAGCTGGCTCTCTCCTTCAACACATATACGAGTCGTTCTACCTCTATAGTTAGGCCTCTGCCTACCCCTCCCCCCTCCCCTCCCACACACACACACTGATACATCGATCGCTCTAGTCATGTCTCCCTACCACACACAAACTTGACATGTGCCATCTGACGTTCCGGTAGCTAGGTCAGTCGCCCTATATATTTGACTTGCACACACACACACACACACACACACACACACACACACACACACACACACACACACACACACACTTTCGATGGCTCTCTTCATCGATCTTGCACCCACCCACTTGATCCTCTCTTCGACTCTATCGATATCTATGACCCCTCCCTCTCTTATCGTGCATCGCCCGACCCTCTATATATGGTATGGATAGGCCTCCATTTCACACACATTGCATGCAAAATTTTGTTTGAGAGGTCATTGACACATATTCCCACAAAATACATTCACGAAATCAACCTCCCCCCCAAAAGAAAAAACACTCATGAACGCACAAGCCATTTGTCTAGGTTTGTATCTCTCACACACACCCATGTAGGTGGGGGACGTGCACGAAGAAAAGAGGTGCACGCACGGCGCACATACTCCCGTCTCTTTCCCAACCACACCCGCGCGGGTACACGGTGGAGCTCATTTCTGTATGAAAAGGCAGCCCACGTGGTAACTTGACACGTGTACTGGTTGTCCACTAGATGGAGGGAGGATCGTCTACCACGGGTGAACAAACAAATTGCGACTTGACGCGTTATGTTTAAAAAGAGGCAAACCATGTGGGGCCTACCTTAGAGGCATGGCTCTATACACTGGAGTACTTTTGATGTGTCCCGTCAACTCGCTGAACGAGGAGAAGCTTGCTTAGTATGCCGTCTCCCCCGCCCACGGGCACGGTGGCTCGCAGGATGAGGTGAAGCTTTCTTACTACGCCTTACGCCCGCTCCCTCGCCCACGCGCGCGGTGGCTCGCATGACGAGGAGAAAATTTTACTAGTACTCCGTCCGTTTACTCCTCGTCCTTACCTTGGTTAGAGAGATTATCATATTGTTTGGAATATATGTCCTTTAGTAGATTTCAATATGAACTACTAGTACATACTCCAAACACTAATGTATATAGACGTATTTTAGAGTGTAGATTCACTCATTTTACTCCATATGTAGTCCATATTGAAACAGACTTAATAGTACGCACTCTCCCTTGCCCCTCGACCCTCGCCACGTGGTGGACGTGCAGCAATTCATTCGGTCTCATATAGCCAGAATGATATATACTGCAGTACCATTATTGCTCGACTTCCCGAAGAGGCGAATAGCCAATCGCAAGGTTAATAGTTTGGAGATGCCAAACGCAAGGTTTATAGGAGAACGAGTAGTAGGTGCCGCGTCATTTATAAATTAAGTTTTTTTTCTTCAGTGGCACGTACGCAATATAAATAGGTTCATATGGAGAGAAAAGGAAACCGCTCCACTATATATATAGGCAGGACGAGCCTACACGGTTGCTTGCTGGGGTTGCTCTCTTCAGTTTTCACACTCTCTCGCACAAAACCACTGTTGCCACATCTCTAACATCCCGGCGGATCACGTCCGCCGGGGGAAGGGGTGGATGCTTAGTGTAGATGCGGTCGCCGTTGCCGACGGCGAAAACCCACTGTCGGCACGTCCCGATTAGGGGTCCCCGCCATTCTCTCTCACAAAGCCGGTGAGGTTGCCTTCATCATTGCTCACTGCCGTGACGTGGGTAGTTGCCTCCTCCCACCACCCTCCTCTAGGTTGAGCTACGTCCTGACATCCCTCAAGTACAACTCCCTTTACAACCGGCTTGCACCACTGCTCCAGCTGCCCACATCACTCCATGTGGATATTTCTCTACTTCTTTGCCCCGCACATACCTCTACTGGCTTCTACGTACTGTATTTGTGATGAGTTTATCTCAACTAGTTCCAGTAATCTTATTCTAATCACGCTTCTTCAATTTCTTTGCCACAGGGATGCTCATCTCGATTTTGGTGAAACTGCACAAAATGATCCGATGGTCAAAGGGTTGCAAACTTCATTTCTTAGGAAGCGCCGACATTGCCAGCAAATTAAAGCCTGGTTAGGGTTTACGGTTCAAGGGCTAGGGACTGCATGGATCATTTTTTTCTTTAGCTGACTCTGTTTCAATGGCTAGGGACTGCATGAGTAGTAGTAGTATTGTATGCCTTACGCCCGCTCCCTCGCCCATGCGCGCGGTGGCTCGCAGGACGAGGAGAAAATTGATGAAATGTTAAAACAGGCAACCTTGGACGCAAGATACATGTAACAGAAGCTGGAAGCTTCATAGCATTGTACTATCTCGCTGATAAATTACAGTACGTACTATACAAGTACTTCCTCCGTTCCTAAATATAAGTCTTTGTAGAGATTTCGCCATGAACCACATACGGATGTATATAGATGCATTTTAAGTGTAGATTCATTCATTTTGTTCCGTATGTAGTCCACCTAGTGGAATCTCTACAAAGACTTATATTTAGGAACGGAGGGAGTACTATGTAAAGAGTTAGGTGTCGCACGGTGTCTAGAAAATATGGTGATAGTGTGAGGTGGGCCATGTAATCACTGAGCCTGCGTGTTTTCACTGCTCTTGCACTCCTCCGCCGTAAGAATGGAGAAAATTGTAATCTAGTAGTACCTCCTTTCGCCGAAAGCGTGGGACATCCACAGTCCTACCACGTCAGTAATAATGACCAATGAGCCATCAAATCACATACACCCAGCAGTAAGTTGGACAGACGAAGCAACCAGCACTCTTGAATCTGCTTCTCCCTTCAACGTAGGCGCCAGTGAGAGGTCGCGTCCGCTCTGCCCGGGCATGAATGCGGCACCGATTCTTTGGAGCGGCGCTGACCGTTTCGGGCGGGAAGCACGCGGGCGATGAAGGGGCTTTGGGTGGGCCAGGATGGTCATGAGCGGGCGTGGCAGCTGTCCGCCTGTCCCTACCGGACGCCCGGAAACGAGAGGATGCACCGACTCTCACGGCTAAAATCGTACACTACACACCATCTCTCTGTAGGAGTAGGTCGATCTGTCGCTCTCTCTAACACACACATGTTGTTAAACACACACACGCACACGCACACACACGCACGCACGCACACACACATGACACGATTATGATTTAAATTCCAATGACTCCCACACAAAAAAATACGGCATGCTTGTCACACGAATGCAGGAATGTATAAAAGGTTATTTTCCTCTCATTGAACATAACGGGAGGGTTGTGTAGCTGGTTAGCCTGTTCGCTCATCAAACTTGAGGTCTTGGGTTCGATAACTACACTTGAGCATAATTCGTGCCAGGAGGATTCTTTGACTGGTCAAAATGGATGGATACGGAGCTATACAATCTCGTAATGACCGTATAATCACCTCATCACGTATAAGCTGCAGCCTCGGCGCTTGTTTTCTAGGGTTGCACTCTTCACACTCTCTCCAGTATATATATACACGATGGAGCCTCAGCGCTTGTAGTTGCTCTCTTCACACTCTCTCACCCTCTCCAGATCTAAACAAGACTTCGTTGGCCTCTCTCTCTCCCCTCACTGCTGGTCTGCTTGTAGTTGCTATCTTCACACTCTCTCAAACTCTCCAGATCTAAACAAGACTTCGTTGGCCTCTCTCTCTCTCCCCTCACTGCTGGTCAAAGAGCCGGCGGGATCCATCCACCGGGAAGGGAAGGAGGCTTAACACTGCCGCCGTCGGTGAGGGAGGGAATCCACTACCGACGCAGCTGTTCACTTTCACCCAGCGGCGGCGCGGGAGGGCCTCCGACCCCTTCTTCTTCACCGCCGTACATAGTGTGGGTCGAACGGCCTCCGATCGCCCACCGAACCACACCCCAAGAACCTTAAGGTATAATTTACTTATTCCACATGCATTGCTCTAGCTGCATGTGGGCTTTTTCCGCTTCTGCACTCGAATCTAGGTGTTGGATCAAACAGGAAAGTAGTAGGGAAAGTGTATACCATGAATCTAGGACGTGGTTCAAAGAGGAAAGGAATGGGGGAAAGTAGTGGGAAAAGTTCTATAGCATGAATCTAGGACGTGGTTCAAAAAGGAAAGGAAGGGGGAAAGTAGTGGGGAAAGTTGTATCGCATGAATCTAAGACGTGGTTCAAAGAGGACAGGCATGGGGGAAAGTAGTGGGGAAAGTTGTATAGCATAAATCTAGGACGTGGTTCATAGAGGAAAGGAAGTGGGGAAAGTACTAGTATAGACTGGCTATCCAGCACCTACGTTGGTCGAAAAGGGAAAACAATGACAAACGCAATACGGACATCTGTAACGAACTGATCTTTTGTTTTGGGGGACAAGGCTGTAGAGTTTGAGCAGGACTAGATTTGCTGCACTCACATAGGGAAAGGTGCCTAAAGATAACAAAACTGGGACCAACACAAATATGCTCCTTGGTTGTTTGTTCTTTGTTGCAACAGACTGTGCATCACCCCAGTAAATTGGTAGATACACATGGTGCTGGTGCGTCCACTGTCCCGTGCAACTCTTTAGCTGTTGTTAATCTAAGGCCCTGTTTGGTTAAAAACTCCCTAGTCCCTACCTGCTTGGTTCCAGGGACTAAACATGGACTAGAGGTTATTAAATGACATGCTAAAAGACCATTTTACCCCTAGTAATGAACTAATAGAGAATAGGTGCAATGCATGGCAGGAGCAACTATTGGAAAAAGTCCCAAAAAGACTCCCTCGGGGTCTTCTTTCTTTAAAAGCAAATTACATGTTTTATTGTTAATATAATCTCTCTGTTAATATTAATCAATGCCACCATTTGAGAAATGCTATGGTCTTGCTTTCTTTCCCATTTAGATAAGGTAGATGCTTCTTTTTGTTGGCTTCTGTGTCATCCACCGTTATTGACCACTAGTTGTTTCCTTTGCACCTCTATGTAAACAGGGTTATCTACTTCACCTTGTTGCCATTGTGACCTTTTGTTGCACTACACAAAACACTTTTGTTTTAAGAGTGTTTTGTGCAGTTCAACCAAAATGTCACACCGACAATGTTGCTTGATTGCTTGATCTTAGTGGAACTGCACAAGAGGAGATCTTACTTCCTATCCGTGTTGGCAAATTTGGTTAAGATCTTCTTCTTGTGAGTTGTTTGAATTTCGCGTCATGAGAGGTCAATACTAGCCTTCTTTCACAAGATTATGCAGTGTGCTTTCATATGTTGTGCTACTTGTACGGTAATGTTGCTTGATTTTAGTGAACTGCACAAATAGAGACAAGACTTCCAATCTGTATGTGCACCGCAATATCCCATTGAGGTAAGATAAGGATATTTCACAACTGTTGGCCTGTATTTTGCCACTTTCATCAGAAAATTAATGTCATTGTTTAGTTCTATACTTGTGCAACCTAATTGACATGCCAAATCTTACATTGAAGGCAAAGCTTGTCTGTTATTGAACCAAGTGATGCAGGGGAAGAACAAGCGGAACAAAAACAAAAATCAACTCCTGGTGCTCTAAAGGAGCACTGGAACTGTGATGACACAAGTAATGATATAGTTTTGCATCTTAATTTATTGCTATGGCTGGAACGAGCAATTGTTTTGCCACTGATTTGATGCCACTCTTAATGTAATACATAATTATCTCTACTTGTGCAAACAGGGATCTTATTTGAAGATACCATATATTTTAGTGGAACTGCACAAGAAGATGTTGGAAATATTAATCTAATCGAGGAGTATATAGTTGTCGGCATTCTGGGAACGGGGGTACCCAGACTTGCCTGCCTACGGCGTGGCTCAAGGGATGGCCCATCAAGGCCCATCTTCATCAGCACAAGCTCAAGAGCCTCGCGAGGGGCCAAGCCTCGCGGGGCGGACGACGGGAAGCCTCCTCAGGCACGGCCTCGTCAGGCTGGCTCGCGAGGGGGCGGAGAGATCAAGGCGGGGTACCTCACGAGGTGCCCATGACGTAAGCCATGACGACCAAGGGCGCCAGACGGGCGCCAGCCCATGCAGTGTCCTCCTTTCCTCTTTGGTGCAAAGGGAGCAAGCGTAGGCAAGAGCATCAAGCAAAGGCATCCGTTTCGGTGCAACAAGACCAAGACCGTCGCAACGGCTGGAAGGAAGTCATCGTGGAGCCCAAGCTGGCGTCACCACCAGAGCCTTTGACAGGCGAGGACCAACTTTAGTCAAGATAAGTGTACTAGATGTTCCCCTTCAAAATGGCCAATTGTTGGCGCCCTTCCCGCTCGATATTTGGGAAGAGGCCCAGGGCCTCTACCTATAAATATGACTAGCCACCCACAGGTAGAGGCATCTAGAAATCTTAGAGAGGGATCCAGCATCCTGAATCAGCAGAGAGAGAGCGACTGAACTCCCCCTAGCAGTTCATCGCACCAGCCAAGAACAGACCCTCACGAGGCTGTTCTTCCTTGTGTTGTTCATCATCGGCCCAAGAGGCAATCCACCACACCACAAACTAGAGTAGGGTATTACACCACAATGGTGGCCCGAACTAGTATAAACCACAATGTCTCTTGTGTTGTTCTTTTCATAGCTTAGATCCTAGCGAGGCGGCGAGGTGCGGTAGGTAGAGGGCGAGATCTCCACGCGCACCCCAGTGTTCGAACCTAGAGGTCTCGGAACCCGAATCGACATTTAGCGCGCCCGGTAGGGTCTGCGCTGAATTGCCTTCCGCCGCCTGTTCTTCGCCGACCACCGCATCCATGTCGGGCGCTCGTCGGGCCCGCGCCAGCGCCGAGCCGCTCGCTTCCGCGTCGCCAGACGGCCCGTCGGGCCGCCCCGCCTTCCACATCGCCCGCCATCAACGCCGCCATCGGCCCGCGAAACGAGCAGCAAGCATCGTCCCAAAGATCCGTCCGTGGGCGAGATGGCCGCACCGCCACTCCTTCACTCGCCCGGCTGGTTGTTTGTCTCGCGCTCCAGCGCTTCCGGGAGGCTCGAGCTGCGCTCATCGCGGCAAGCGAGCTCCTCGCTACCGCCACATCGACTCGTCTATGAAGAGTGGCTCGACCGCGTCACCGTGCTTTCGTCCGCGCCGCGAGGGCTCCCCAGCGCGTCCTTCTCATCACGCGCCCGCCCTGCTGCGGCGATGAAGCTCGGGGGTGCCTCGGCGCCTCCCCTCAAGAAGGTGCCACAGCCCCAAAGCGCGGGCCCCGGGTGGAACCCACTCCGTCCAGCGCCTTGTTAGCAGCAAGAGCAGAGCTGCCAAGAGGTCCCTCGTCCCCAAGAAGCTGCCCGGGTGCTCCCTGCACCGGCTCGTCACGACCACGCTCCTCCGCCAGCACGCCAAGACCCGCGCTGCTCCCAGCTACAGCGCAAGGGGACCCGCAAGACCAGGCTCTTCGTCACCAAAGGCCTCCGTGGCCACAAAGAGGCTGCCGCGCTTTCACCACCGAGCTGCACTGCGTCGCGTGGCCCGACAAGTTCAAGCCAGACCTGCCTCCTCGCTTCTGACGGCACGGCCGACCTGCAGAGTTCCTCCAGCTCTCTGAGCTGGGCATCGGCCGCCAACGGGATCAGAAGGTCATGGCGAACTAGTTTCCCATGGCACTCAAGGACGGAGACCGCACCTGGCTCCTGGCACGATCTCCTCCTGGGACGAGATGCGCACCCGCTTCATCGCCAACTTCCAAGGTACTCGCGACCGGCCTCCTGCCGTGAGCGACATGCGCCGCATCAAGCAGCAACCGGGGAGACCCCGAAGTACATCCAGCGCTTCAACAACGCACCTCAAGATTCCCAAGGTGACCGAGGAGGCCATCATCTCAGCCTTCTCCGACGGTGTGCGCGACATCAAGATGAAGGAGGAGCTGGCGATGCATGAAGATCTGTGCACTTCCTTGGAGCTGTTCAACTTGGCGACCAAGTGCGCCGAGGCTAAGGAAGGCGCCTTTCCCTCCTCGAGCTGCCAGCCGAGACCGTAAGAAAGAAATCCAAGGCCAAGGCGTGAAGCGCAAGGGGCTGTCGTGCTCGCGCGCGAACGACACCAAGCGGGCGAGATCAGCCCGAGTCTTCTAAGGGCAGCCGGATGTGTGTACCATGACCTCCACACCCACAACACCAACGAATGTTAAGAGCTCCGAGCCGTCGAGAAGGAGGATCGGCCGATGCCCGACCGCCTTGATCGAGGCTACGGTGAGGAGGAGGAAGGAACACGGGGCGCTGGGAAGACCGTGGCCCTCGCCAAGGGTGGCGCGACCGACCTCGCGAGGATCGCTGGCAGGATCAGCCTCATGAGGGAGACCGAGGATCAGCCTCACGAGGATCACCCGCAAGGAAGCGCAGGCCTCCCTCCTCTGCCGCCGCAGCAAGGAGAAACGAGGACCGTCATCGGGGCCGAGGGGCTGGGGCTTCCAGAGCAGCAGCGATCGCTTGCATCCTGGGCGGAGCTCAAGCCCCAGCCTCTCAACGCATCTTCAAGCAGTTCACCCGCGAAGTGAATGCAGCCACGCATCCTCTCAGGTGGTCAGCGTGCGCCATCACGTTCAGCTCAGCGGATCAGCTCAAGTGCGCGGCCATAGGTGGAGTCCTCCCGATGCTTTGTTACCCAATCATCAGCAATGTGCAAGTCACCAGGACCCTCATCGACAGCGGAGCAGGGCTCAACGTCCTGTCCGTAGAGACATTCAACAATCTCCAAGTGCCTTACAATCAGCTTCAGCCAACCAAGCCTTTCTCAAGAGTCACCGTTGGCTCCACGGTTCCGATTGGGCAGGTCCGCCTCCCTGTCACCTTCGGGGCGCGCGACTACTACCGCACCGAGCTCATCGACTTCGATGTCGCCCACATTTGCCTGCCATCCAATGCCATCCTCGGGTACCCAGCTCTGGCCAAGTTCATGGCCGTGACTCATCCCGGCTACAACGTCCTGAAGATGCCAGGAAGCGGCGGAGTCATCACGGTGCCTTGTGAAGAGAGAGACGCAGTGTGCTCCCTGGAGTGAGCCTTTCAAGCCGCATCACTTGAAGACCCAGATCGAAGGAGCGTGAGGCTCCCTGAGACCGCTCCCAAGAAGACGAAGACATCGCCAGGCCCGACCCCTCAGGAGGCCGGCCCCTCAGGGTCCGCGCCTGCTCAGGGGGCACCTCCTACTGTCGCATAGGAAGGCGCGCGGCGCCTCCTCAAGCAAGGCTCGGGGCTCTCTCACCGAGGGCCACCGACCTTGCTAAGGTCCGAGAGGGCGCTTGGGCACCACTTGGAGGCGTGCTTCAAAGCACGTTTCCCTCAGGAAGGAGCAAGGCAAGGAGGGCCAAACCCTCAGGAGTTCATCAGTCAGATCACGCAGGAGTTGCAGGAGTCAAGAGTCATGAGTGGCAGCCGCCGCTTACCCGCCGTAGCTCCCCATCCAGGCGAGGATGATGGGCTGCGCGTCCAGCATCGACATCCCGAGGCTCAACCGAACCGCCTCAGAGCGCTTGGCCCTCACGCTGGGCGCTGCGAAGTCCACCCACAGCTACATTCGCATGCCCTCGGCATGCGAACGCGCCGCCACGCACCAGCGCCTCATGAGGAGCATCCTGGAGGCTCAAGAGGCCAGGCGTTCCATAGTCCTGGCGGAGATGGAGATGGTCCACGAGGAGCCACCAGCGCCTCCGGAGCCTCCCAAGGCTCCTGGGACTGGGGGCTCGTGAAGATCGGCTTCCACAGCCCACGACGTCCGCTACTTCAACATCCCTTCGTCTTCAACGTCATCAGGTGACATCCTTCAAGTTTCATTTCCAGCTGGGAGCGCCCCCCAGGGCTGCATTATTCCCAGGCCGCGTGGGTCCGCCCCTGCGACATGTATCCCTTTTACTTCATGTTCCTAGCTTACTTTGTTGGGGGCGCCCCTCGGGCTGCACCATCCGCAAGTCGCTCGGGCCAGACCCAGCGATGTCTGCCTTCCCTGCATCTATCTAAATGAACTTGCTTCTTCGTGATTAACGTGCTTGACCAAGTTGCCCGCTCAACTGACACAACCTGATGGAGCTGCTCCCCAATAGCACGACGCTTGCGCATGGGTCCATCCCTGCAACACCGACAAACCTGAATGGCCGAGCTCTGGCCGCGGCAGCCCCGCACAGCGCCACCTCGTCAGGCCTTCAGTGCCTCGTCACCTCTCCAAAGCAACCAACGGCTAACCATCGCTTGTCATAGCGGACTCTTGTTATTTTTATGGTGAGCCTCCAGGATCCCTTCGAGGCGCAGCACCAGGCGAGGCCCTCGCGGCGTCTTCTTCACTCTCGCCCTCATGAACCGCTTGCACGTTAAAGGGGGGTACCTGAGCATCGCGAATCATGGGCTCCTACTGGCTCTCCAGCCCTCACCCTCTGGCCTTGTCCACGGCATCGCGACCTGGCATGCCAGCAACGGCTGAGACCCGCTCGATGGTCGGGACCCGAGGACGTAGAGCAGAAAGGGGATCAAAGGCGAGAGGGAAGAGGCACGCGGGGACCTCGCCAGGCAACCCCTCGCCTGCCGATGCGCGGACCTAGTGCCGCACCAGGAAGCGGTTCCTAACCCTCGAGATAAGTCACCCCCCGGAAACACTAGCTATCGCAGCACCGTCCCCGCACCCAATGCAATCCCGTGTTAGCAACGTCGCGCTCCTTTCTCACCGAACGATGGCTGCTTGAGCGCTAAAGGGGACCTCCTGAGCATCGCGACTCAGGGGCTCTTACTGGACCCCGGGCCGCTCACCTCCTGGCCTTGACCACGGCATCGTGACCGGGCATACCAGCGACGGCTGAAGCCTGCCTTGGGATTGGGACCTGTCGGTGCAGAGCGCCAAGCCCTCGTGAGGTTCGAAAGGAAGAACTAAGCTAAGACGGAATGAGCATCTCGCACTACTTCATGGCAAGGACTATATTAACAAACAAAACCACGGGCACCTTACAAGCCCCTCGGAGTGCGCTTTTCGATTCCTCGCAGGGAACAGATCCTAGAGAACGCTAACTATGCGTGCCTCCTGAAGAGATGCCATCATCAACAGTGGGCCGTCAAGCACTAGCACCAACCTCATCCAGATCAGAGACGGCGGCGGCCTGACGAGCCCGTCCTGCTCCGAGAGCGGCGCAGGCTCGGGGGCTCGTAGCTGTCGTCGCTCGTCTCCGGAGTCGCGAAGAGCTCGGCGGAGTCGCTGGATCCTCCGACGCCTCCGCCGCCTGAGGAGCTGCCGAGGGAGCGATCGGCAAGCCTGGTCCTCGCCGCGGCAGGGCCCCGACCACCTCTCTCAGGGCAGCACTCCAGCCGGCTTCCGTCCGCGTCGAAGACCTTGAAGAGCATCATGGAAGCGCCGTCATACTCCAGGTGGATCGCGTGGGCGCCCCTCGTCCTGCAGACTCGGGCGATCTCGCCCCGGCCTCGAGTCATGAAGACCTTGCCCGGCGGCGACGCGACCTCCGCTTGATCGCGAGGTGCTGCAGCCGGCGTGCTCCAACTAGAGCTCCAAGTATCCCCCCTGCGGCATCACGAAGCCGAAGGAGGGAGGAAGGCGGATCCAAGACTGTGGAGGCATGGCGTCATGGAGCACAAACTCTCGGGAGGAGCCCTCGGCATGGACTCCAGGAGGGACAACACGCACCGCCGTGACCCGCCGACGCTGACGGCGATGTCATCCATGGCGCTCGGCATCAACTCTTGCAGGACCCTCAAGGTGGGCATAAAAGGGCAGCGGGAACCCTGGCGGCGGCCGCTCGCACCAAGGCCTCGACACCTTCTGCTGGGCGTCCTCATCTTGACAGCATAGGGTTGGCCGTTTCTTCGGCGGAAGCGGGTTGGGACCCTCTCGGGGAGCCTTTCCCTTCTCTTCTGCGGAGAACCGGCAGATCGGAGCCATTGCGGCAAGGTGGAGCAAGGACGGAGGAGAAGGAGAAGCAAGAAGAGATGGACTGGAAGGGCACGCGCCGTTCCGTACTTATAGCCGGGGAAGGCCAACCGCCGACTTCCACGATCACAGGTAATCATGACCCGCTTTGCATGCAGGGACTTGTCAATTGCAGCGATTGCCGGCGTCGTGGGGAAGCAGGGCCGCCCGTCCAACAACCGCCTTGGCGCCTAAGGCTGCAGGCTGTTAGGGCCCATGGCGTTTAGACTGCCCTTCGCTTCCCTGCGCAGCCAAGTCCGGGCGCGCTTTGGGCCGGGGCTCTGTCGGCGATGCGGGAGCGGGGTACCTGGACTTGCTGCTGCGGCTGCGGCGTGGCTCGGGGTGGCCCATCAAGGCCCATCTTCAT
This sequence comes from Aegilops longissima, assembly GCA_021605205.1. Classification (NCBI taxonomy): domain Eukaryota; kingdom Viridiplantae; phylum Streptophyta; class Magnoliopsida; order Poales; family Poaceae; genus Aegilops; species Aegilops longissima. Next base: position 575,840,759 of record CM038677.1, read on the forward strand.
CGGCACAAGCTCAAGTCCCTCGTGAGGGGGCAAGCCTCATGAGGCGGACGACAGAAGCCTCGTCGAGCACGCAACCTCGTCAGTAGCTCACGAGGAGGCGGAGAGATCAAGGCGGGTACTTCATGAGGTGCCCATGGCGTAAGCCATGACAACCAAGGGCGCCCGGGGGCGCCAGCCAGCAGCGATGTCCTCCTTTCCTCTTTGGTGCAAAGGAGCAAGCGCGAGCAAGAGCATCAAGCAAAGGCATCCGTTTGATTGCAACAAGACCAAGACCGTCATAGCGGCCGGAAGGAAGTCATCGTGGAGCCCAAGCGGCGTCACCACGGTGCCTTTGACAAAGAGGACCAACTTTAGTCGGATAAGTGTACTAGATGTTCCCTTCAAAATGGCCAATTTTTGGCGCCCTTCCCGCTCGATATTTGGGAAGAGGCCCAGGGCCTCTGCCTATAAATAGGACTAGCCACCCACAGGGTAGAGGCATCTAGAAACCTTAGAGAGGGATCCAGCATCTTGAATCAGCAGAGAGAGAGAGCGACTGAACTCCCCCTAGCAGTTCATCGCACCAGCCAAGAACAGACCCTCGCGAGGCTGTTCTTCCTTGTGTTGTTCATCCGCCCCCCAAGAGGCAATCCACCACACGACAAACTAGAGTAGGGTATTACACCACAATGGTGGCCCGAACTAGTATAAACCCTGTGTCTCTTGTGTTGTTCTTTTCATAGCTTATATCCTAGCGAGGCGGCGAGGTGCAGGTAGGTAGAGGGTGAGATCTCCGCACGCACCCCAGTGTTCGAACCTAGAGGGTCTGCCGGAACCCAAAATCCGACAATAGTAACTTAGTAAGCATGGCCACCACAGTAGATACCAACAGATGGTTCTAGAGAAGTGCTTCATCTGTATGCTCTACACAATAAGCCTCCTGACAAATGTTGTTGCTCGCCCACTGATTTCATCCATATGATTGAGCTTTGTCATCTCTATTGCTATTGTGCTACTGTTTAGATACTGTCATCAAAAGGTGGTATTGTCCTTGAGAAGTGCTTCATCTGTGATGTTTTAAATATTTCCTTTCCTTTTTTTCGAGAAAACAGGGATGCTAGCATTTAGTTATCCTCTTGTCTTTGCACAACAGGATCATCCTCCTCTGGAGAAGAATATGGAGTACATGAAGTGACTAGTTCCGATTATGCCAGGATGAAGAAGCCTTGTCTATCTTCTCATCAGAAGGAGCAGTTGAAGGATGGTTACATTACCCCCCATAAGACCAAACTAACTGCAGCTTAGAAGGACTGACAAATCTCCATTTTCTTGTTGTGATGCGCGAGTACAATGTTGTTCTAGGATTCTTTTCAGTGAGTTCCATTTTTCTAAAAGTGTGCTCTACATGGACCATGTAGGTGCCTGTTTAAACTGTCAATTCATAGTACAATTTTCTTTATACTAATCACTTTTTTTGTATTTTTGCAAACAGGGGTGCTTAGCTTGATTTCAATGGGAACTGCACAAAATGTTCATGAATACATCGAATCATTCATTTCCACCACAAGAAAGGAGGTGCCAATAAGTTCAAGGCGTTGCAACATATAAGGGCGAAATTATACAAGCTACGCGCGAATTTGGTTGATTTTGGTGGAACTGCACAAAAAGAACAGCTGGTTTATTTAGCACGAGGTGCCATGTCAATGTCCGAACTGGTGACAAACCCTGCCCATTCCACAATCGTAGGCATTTGATATTTTTGAATGGGAAAACCTTGTCAAATTTTCCTCATTTATATTAGCAAGAAGACATCCATTTGATATTTTCGAATGGGACGCCCTTTGATGTCAGCAGCGTCGATCCATTTTTTCTTTATTCTTTAGTTGTGAAGTAAATATTGGCTCTGACATGTGAATCGCTGAGATGCATAATCATCGATTGTTTTGAATGTTCTCTATGAATTGCCAGGCCTGTGTGTTTGATTGCAATGTACAGGAACGCTAAAAAGCTGCTCAAACTCCTTGTACTCCTTATGTTCCTTTTTACTTCGCACATTGTGAAAGTGCATACTTTTTCTATAAGATTGGTCAAAGTAGAGATACTTTGACTGCAGACAAAACTTGTATGCAGACTAGAAAGGACCGGAGGGAGTACATGTAAAACTGCTGCGAACGAGGTGATCACCCTGGGAATAATGCTAGTATGTATTTTTTGCATGTTCATCCAATGCTAGTGATACAAGAATTCAAACTAATCCGAAATAAATTCATTCATACACCGTCGGATTTCATATAAACATGCCGGATTTCATTACATTTCATACATTCTTCAACTAAAAGGGTGCTTATTGGAGGTATAATTAATTAACCGGCTACCCACATGTCCGAGGCGAGCAGAAGCTTGTGACTTAGCTGCAGGTGCAATTGCATAAGCGACATGTGGCCCAGATGCCTGTTGGGCCCACATGTCAGTCAGCCAACTACACAGGGTCCTTCTCCAACATAGCTCTCCGACTCCACGTCGCTACCAAGAAGCTAACCGACCGTCACTGGTCAACCCGCCTAGCTTGTCATAGCGATTAGGGAAACTAGGAGCCCAATGATCAGGATCCCCACATGACAAACACCTTTCTTCTTATCATTCTTCTTCTTGAAGTTCGTGTGTTGCACAACCTTGTTCTTCCCATCAAACTTTGCTTTACCATCAAACTTGCCCTTGTTCTTGTACTTGTGGGGTGGAAGTTCTTCTTACATGCAGTTGGCACTAGATCCTCCCTCAATTCCTCGAGCATGTGTGTCCTTTGCTCTCGCCTTTTCTTCCACATCAAGAGTGCCAATGAGATCCACGAAGGAGGAAGATTAGTGATGATACCTTCCGCAACAAACTTGTCCGGTAGCATACAACTGAAGTGCTCAAGTTCTCTAGCAAATGACTGTATCTCATGAGCTTGCTCAATCATCCTGTAATCATAGAATTGCTCCATGATGTACAACTCAGTGCCAGCAACCGGAGGGTAGCAGCAGTGGCCTTACTTGGACCTGAGTGGCGGCGACCTACCATGTTCTACTCTTCCTCGTTTTCTGTGTGGCGCGGCCTCGTTGGCAGCGGGGCGGGGCCTCGGCAGAGCCGGCGATGTCCTCTGTCTCGTTGCCGGCGGGCGGCACCTTGGCGGAGCGGGGGAAATCCTCCCCCTCGTTGCCGGCAGGGTGGGGCCTCGGCAGACCCGGCGGTGTCCTCTGCCTCATTGTTGGTGCCGCGGGGCCTCGGCGGAGCAGGGCCTCATCGACGCCAGCAGAGCGGACTCGTCGGAGCTGGCATTGTCCTCTGCCTCGTCCTCGGTCTCGCCAAACAGCGCCTTGCCCGCTTCATCACCCTCTTTGTAGGCGGCCGCAGCCTCCGCCACCCGCATGCGGTACTGCCAGCGCTCGAGGCAGCCCTCGCAGGCGGAGCGGTACGAGTCGAGCAGCGCCTCCTGCTCCGCCCGCTGCGCGATGATCTGCTCCTCCGCCTGCAGGTGCTCCTGGAGGAGATGGTGGTTGTAGGCGGCGTCGGCCTGCGCCTCCCGGAACAGCTCCTCACGTTTCTACCTCACCGTGTCCATATATTGGGCACGGGCATCGTCGATGGTCATGGTGCAATGCTACGGCGAGGATGGCGCGGAGGAGGGGGTTGCCGCCGGATCGTCGACTACCATGTTCTCCATTGGGACGTTGTCGTCCTCCGGCTGCCTGCCGGCCAGCCAGTCGGCATCAATGGTTGCCATCTCCTTGTGGTCCGTCGTTCGTCCGTCCCGAAGAGCGCTGGAGCACGAGGAAGCCATGGTGGGCAGTAGTGGTGTGGACAGGTGAATAGGAACGGATGCGGATGACTACGGCTATGGCCGGCGCAGCAGTTTATATAGCAAAGGTGGGCGGCGGAGGGACAGACGTGTGGCGCCGGAGTAGGCGACTAGGCAACCGCGTATCATTAATGTGGGTGACAGAAGGACGGACGGACGACACTCGTGTCGTTTGAAGGCGGAGCAATCGCATGCATCGGGAAGCGGGGCGGCGGTCTTGACCGTTTGTGGAAAGCGGCGGGTGAGGGAGGCGATGCAGGTGGGCGAGGCGGTCGGACTCGTGCTTGGCGGCCAGGTCGGTCCAGCGATCGGACATGCTGGCTCGCCACTACCTCGCCAAGCTGGCGGACGACAATCATATGATGGGCGTAGCTTCCACCAGAGGCGGCGCCATCGTCCAAGCGGTTCATGCCGTGTTCACCATAGAGCAGGTGCGGCCGCATTTCGACGCCCTAATGGCGGAAGAGCTACCAGCGCAGGAGGACCTGTGCTGCAATCTTCTTCTCCTCAACGAGCACCAGTGAACAAGCGAATGACAATGTCGTCGCGGACATGTGGCCCTATGATCCTAGCTTCCGGAATGAGCAGCGGGCGTCAGATCGGACCATCCGTAGGGCCATGAGGCCCTCTCCATAAATCCTTCGAGTTGTTGCGCTCGTCGTGACACCGCCGTCTCGCATTGTCAACATGGTCAACGGACATGAGGATGAGGAGATGACTTTACTTGGAGAGGATGATAGTGGGGACCCACCAGGGCCATAGCCGCACGTACGCAAGTGCCTCCTTATTAGTTTATAAAACTATAATTTTTTTGCTTCCTCCTGGTTTCCTGACATCACGGTCCCACACAATTGTCAACCTATGTAGTCAATAAATGAGAGAATTGCACAAGAAGCGGCCGACAGCTGGGACCAAGCAACTCGAGCAGTATTTGTGTTTTTGAGGTGTGAGCACTGCAGAGTTTTTCTTGAGCGATGTTTAGCCTAGATATTAATTTTTCTCCTCTGAACAACAACGAAAACATCGCTACAGCTATTAACTGGGCAGGTTGTGGCCCGTCTAGCCAGGCGGATATCCAGGCCGGATATTAATTTTTTCAAGCTGAAAATGGCTAGCCCAGCTATACTTTTTTAGGAATACCTGAGCAAGGTCAAGTTGTTATTCTCCTACTCATTGGGCTGCAAATCTTTCTTAGGAGGGATGCATTAGGCTTAACAAGAAAATGGGCTTTAAGAAATAATAAATGGGATGTAATTATAAAAACTAGGCAGTAACTATAAAAAATGCACCAAACACGTAATTACTTCATAAAATATTATTTTTGGATATTGAAAATTTTAATTTCAATAATTGTTGCGAGCACAATGTTGCGTTGGATTTTTACGTAATATAAATTTATATTGAAATTGTATTTAATCTGACTAGAAATTTCGGGATAAAAATATTTCAGATCCCATGAAAATGTGGGAAATTTTATTGAATTCTGTTTTGAACGGTTGGTTGAAATGGGTTGTACTTTTAACAAACTGTAAACGGGCTGTAGTAAATTCCATTAGAACTCAAAAATTGGCTCCACATTCTTACAAATCTCAAATGGGGGCTATAAGTTCTCTGCCACACACTAGTGGCCTTACTAAGTTGACGCGTCCCCTAAAAAAAGAGTTGATGCGTATGCTTTGTCAACTTATAGTCAACAATCGGTTCTAGCAGCAGTGATCGTTGGATGTCCATCCAATGGATGTCGTGCTTCTTCTTCAATCTCGGATATTCTATCTTCACCCGCCCAAAAAATGATTCCTCCCCTTGACATCTGGGGCACACCGTTTCAGAAGCTGACCTGTGGGCCTACTAAATTGACGTGCACCAAGGGCTTTGTCAACTTAATCAATATAAACGATTCTAGCTGCAGTGACCGTACGATGTCTATCCAACGGCCGTCGTGCTTCTTCAACCTCCGGTCTTCTTGCTCCAGCCGCCCAAAGCAGCGCCGGTCGTGCCGCCTGCTCTTGCCTCCCGTGGCCATCTGTGCTGCCGTGCAGGCCTCACCACCCCCTACTACTCCCACCGCTGGCCAGGCCATCCCTCTACTCACCCACACCCCCTGTTATTCCGCGGCAATGGCAGCCTCACACCGTAGCCGAACCAGTGAACCCTCGTACTCATCTCCGCGCGGGCCTCCACTGCCGCATCTTCCGCGGCTCCGTGTCGTCCCCTTCCTAGGCCTCACCGTCGTCCACCGCCCTGGTGCTCTCGGCGCAGCGTGGTCAACGTGGTCAAGGAACGGCTTCCATCGGACGTGGACTGTACGTGGAGAGGCTGACAACTGGGTCCATTACGGCAGCAAGGAAGTGCCCCCTTACTACTCAAAAAATAATGATTCCTCCACCTGACAGCAGGGACCCACCGGACGGGCCATCGTATTTCGTGAAAAAAATGTTTCACCCCTGACAGCTGGGGCCCATCGGACGGGCCACCGTATTGCACGAAAAAAACGTTCCCCCCGCTGTCAGCTCGGACCCACCGGAAGTGCCTCCTTATTACGCACAAAAAAATGAATACTCCCCCTGCTGGTTGGGACCCACCTTGGTGGGCGGCTGACTTGTAGGCCTACTAAGTTGACGGGGACGGAGTGCTTTGTCAACTTAGTCAATATGAACGATTCTTGCTCCAGTGACCGTACGATTTCCATCCAACGGCCGTAGTGCTTCTTCAACCTCTAGTCTTGTTGCTCAAGCCGCCCAAAGCAGCGCTGGTCGTGCCGCATGCTCCTGCCTCCCGTGGCCGGCCGTGCTGCCGTGGAGGCCTCACCGCCCCCTACTATTCCCACCGTTGGCCAGGCCCTGCAGCGACGGCAGCCTCACACCGCAGCCGAACCAGTGAACCCTCGTACTTATCTCCGCGCGGGCTTCCACTGTCGCGTCTTCCCCGGCTCCGCATCGTCCCCTTCCTAGGCCTCACCGTCGTCCACCACCCTGGTGCTCTCGGCGCGGCATGGTCAACGTGGTCAAGGAACGACTTCCATTGAAAGAGTACTGTTCGTGGAGAGGCTGACAGCTGGGTCCACGACCGCAGCAAGGAAGTGCCTCCTTATTACACGCAAAATAATTATTCCTCCATCTGATAGCGGGGACCCACCGGACGGGCCACCATATTTCACGAAAAAAAATGTTTCCCCCTGACTGCAGGGACCCACCAACTACATCTTCACACGCAAGGAAGTGCGTCTAGGCAAAAAAATGATTCACCCCCCTGACTGCTAGGACCCACCAGCTACATCTTCGCAGGCAAGGAAGTGCCTGACGGTCGGGACCCACCTGGTCGAAGCGTACGTAGTGTTGTCATTACGGTCGTGACGTGTGCGTACATCTTGGTCGATGTAGAGCGCCGCCGTGTCGTAGTAGAGTGCGCCGCGTAGCATGTACACGTATGTACAACGGCCGGGGTGCAAGAAAGTAAATCTGACCACGTCGCGTATATCTGGGCGGGTCTCGAACGCCACTACTCAGCGTCACGTCTGGCCAGGCTCGTGTACATGGCTGGGTCGGAATGGAGAAACAACATCGTCGTCATGTTCATGGGGAGGCAACGGAACGCGTGGGAGCCAACCGTCTTGGACGGAACAACCGATGGAAACGAGGCCTTGTGTACCGCAGAACGGAGGAAACGACCTTGTGTTTGACCGGCCACATTCGAAACGGGATCCTGTTCATCGGGAGGGGTCTGGCGTACTGCAGAACGGAGGAAACGGACCTCCTACGGTCGAAACGGGGGTCCTGTTGATCGGGAGGGGTGTGGCGTACCGCAAAATGGAGGAAACAAACTTGTGTTGGAGCGCTACCGTCGAAATGGGGGTCCTGTTCATCGGGAGGGGTGTGGCGTACCGCAAAACGGGACTCCACGGGATACTGTTCATCTCCACCATCGACGCCCTCCAGCCTCCACGGTCTAATGTTCATCCACCGTCGACCTCCTCCAGCCTCCACCTGTGACTATTCATCCATGGGCTCCTGTTCATCCACCGTCAACCTCCTGCAGCCTCCACCTGTGACTATTCATCCATGGGCTCCTGTTCATCCAGCCTCCACCGCGCGCTACTCCACGGGCTCCTGTTCAACCAGCCCTCTCCACGGGCTCCTGTTCAACCACCCCTCCACGGGCTACTGTTCATCCAGCCCTCCACCGTCAACTGTTCATCCTGCCCTCCACGGGGTGGTCCTGTTCATCCTGCCCTCCACGGGGTCCTGTTCATCCAGCCCCAACCGGCTCGATCGATCGGGGTCTTGTTCATCCAGAGGCAACGCCACGGGGTCCTGTTCATCCACCCCCACCAGGAACAGTTCATCCAGAGGCAGCATCGATCGGCTTAAGTTAGTAGCAGTAGCGAAGGAATCGCTCGATCGGGTTCAGTTAACAGCCATCGATCGGTCGCCGGGTTCGATAACGCGTAGCTCGGTCTGCAATCGCCGGGCTCGATTAGAGCCCAACGCCTCGCTTCGGGTTTAGTTAGAGCCCAACGCCTCGCACTCGCAGCGCTGCGTGTCACGAGAAAAGCAGCGCATCGCTCGGCCCCAACACCCACCGTGGCAAGGAACACCCGATATTTTCCTCGCCCTCACTTCTACCACGGTTTTTTCCGTCATGGACGGCCCAAAGAATGTCATGCAGCTGCGTCTCCGGCCCGCCCAGGACAAAAAGCCCATTTTCTGTCATGATTTTTTGTCATAGAAGTTGGACCCCGCCACATCTATGATGATACCGGGTTTTGTCACAATTATCGTCATAGAAGTGTCATAAGTATGACAAAAAAAATTCGTTCGGCCCAAAATGTCACGGATGTGTCTTTTTTTTGTAGTGCAACTGGGAAATGGTTTAACCGGTATTGACTTGGTTCGGTGCTGGGTTTCTTGGCGAATCATACCCTTGAGCCGTTGATCCGGCTTAATGTGTACTTACACGGGCGGTACAAAAGATCCACTGCGCCACAGCTCCGTGTGCCTAATTGATGATGCAGTCAATGAGATGAGAAAGACCCTTCCGAATGAGAGCCTGCGAAGCCGCAACAAAGTGGGACTGAACCCTTTTTGCAAACTTAACCCGCCACCAGATGTAAGTCTCTAAACCACTTACTTGACCTTTTCATTCAAATGTTGTATTAACTCAATGTTGATGATTTTCACAGGCTGAATCCGAGTTTTGGAACTAGGAGTATGACCATGAAGGTGCCAAGAAAGTAAGGGCCAAAACAAAAGCCGTCAAAAAAGCCGCCAAGAAGAATAAGAAGAAATTGACTGCTTCCGAGATGCTTGAACTGGACGACAGTTCTAAGTCGGAGGTAGCCCTTGATTCGCTTGGCTCCTTTTTCAACTATCTTATTGACACTGATTATCATCAGGATGACACGGGGGCCAGTGAAGCGGTTGAGGAAGAGGTAATGATTATTTCCTCCGACTCAGAGCCTTTGCCAAGACAGAAAATTTGACAAGTAACCCGGAAAGTAAGCTTTTCACACCCCTTAGCTCATTTGGATCCTTACTTTCTTTTGAAGCAACAGCAGCACGAGAACCGGCAACAAACTCGGACCACCGGAGGTGAAGAGTTATCCTCCGGCTTACCAAATACTCCAGCTCCGCGGAAACGTCGAAACGAGGTCCTTCCAAATTTAAACTCTTTTTATCCACTGGCGGGTCTCATTCGTTAGCCACTTAATTCTTTCGATTCAAACTATCAGGAGGCTTCTCGCTCTTGTTCCGGTGACTCATCATAGACCCAGCTGCCGGCTTTCAAAACTGCCCCTAGGTAACAACAATTACTTTTTATTCTCTACCTCCTTATGCTCTTATACTTGTACTGACTTCTCATAACCTGTGCAGTGGACAAGCAAAACCTAGCAAAAAGGCAATGGTGATCAAGCCGGCTGAAGACCCCAAAGTCCATGAACCGGAACAGCAAATTCCAGCATCTGACACCTTCGTGCCACAACCCCAAGAGCCTGTTCATGATGTTCCACCAGAAATTCCTGACCTATCCAGTGACCATACAAATCCCAATCCTTTGAACACTGGATCGTAAAGCCTAATTAAACCGTCAGAAACACATGCCGATGATGTTGTGATCACTGGAACCGGCTTTAAAGAACCGGGACAACCTACTATCTTGGCCAAGCACTCCGCAAAAGAGGAGTTTGCTGAAAGGCGGAAAGTGGGATTTGATATTGCTAATTATTCTCAGCTAAATATCAGTGAAGTACTCTCTGGTTATCTCAATCAAGTGCATACCAGCCGCGATCTTGAAATTGACATGGTGAAGCAGATGCATCAGAAATATGAGGTATGAATGTCGGCTTGATACATTATGCATATCCTGTCAGCCCCCTAGTCTACTGCATATGATAAGATTGAAGATGCTGTAGACTTAGAATAGCCATGATTATAAAAAGCATCTTTGGTAGAATCCTTGAAAGGCCAGCTTTCACCATCAAAGTTAAACCGGATCTTTAATGATTATCATTGCATCCGTAGCCCCCAAGGGCCGGTTTAATCAGCATGAATGAACCGGTACTTGTTCATCATTGTTTATAAATCAAAGCTTACTCGTATAGCCACCATGAGCCGGTTGTGGTCGTTTGCGGTACAACCGGGTCATCATAAAATAGTAATGAAACACGAACAATATGCATTAGCCCCCAAGTGCCAAGTGATCTTGCTTGCAAAGTGCTTGGGACTTATTCATATGAGCCATTGCATGAAGAATTTTTCGGTATGCATTAGCCCCCAAGTGACAAGTGTTGTTGCTTGCAAAAGGCTTGGGACTTTTATTACTGTCACCCGAATATGAGTATGGTTGTAAATCTGTGCATGTACAGGATGCCACTGCTCAACTTCAATCACAATTGGCTGACACAAAAACCCGGCTGGAGCATCAAGAATCTCAACCCGGAAGGCCGACTCAAAATTCCAATTTAGTTTGACTGAAACAGAAAAACTGAAAACCAGCTTTGATACTGAAAGAACCGCCTGAGCTGAGGAGAGGACTGCTCTGATACAGCAGGCTGAAAAAGCAGAATCAGCTCTGCAAGAGGTGACCACTGAGCTTATCGGTTTAAAACACCGTATATCCCAGATGGTTTCTGCTATCTTTGGTGAGTAGCTTTGCCAGCTTCAAAATTGAGTCTTTTCTTTCATGTCATAAACCGTCGCTGATCAATCCGCAATTATTACACAGGTCCTAGGTGCAGCAATCTTGATCAACACATGCTGGTGAAGCTTAAAGCCGTATATACGCTTGTTGAACAGCTATATACCGGAACTCAGCGCACGCTGGTCACGATTTCTCCAACTAATCAGGCCCCCACTATGTTGAATGATGTCTTGAAGAAACTTTCTGTTTTGCCCGCTCGGATTGAAGAGATAAAGCAGTCATCTGCAAGAGCCAGTGCCGTGACGGCCTTGAGCCGGGCTAAGGCATGGTTACCAGAGCTAGACCCGGCCGAGGTAGCTACTGGATATCCAAGCTTGAAAGAAGATGGCACTCCTTTTGACCAAAAAGACTTTGCTGCCTGTGTGAAGGAAATACGTCCTCTGGCGACTCTGATTGCTGATGAGAAAAATCTATCAAAATATCGGCCAGCTTATGATACTGAAAACCAGAAGATGCCCACGCTGTCTTATAAAGTGATGGATCTGATTCCCCCAACCCGTAAGCATACTTTCGCCCCTGAAGTTGACCCGTCTGACGTTATAGATGATGAAGCTGAATTCCAAGCCTTGTGTGGCATTGATTGGTCATCACCAAACTTCCAGACGGCAGAGGAGGACGAAGAACCGGAGAAGGATGATCCAGAAGCTTCAAGTCGTCAAGGTCAAGAAGATTGATCCGCTGGGCGGTTCAAGTATTTGATCTACTGAGAAACACTTGATAATTTTGGCTCACTGAGTTATGTAATAGGCTAGTGAAACTTTGATTTGCCGTGCCATCGTGCATGTTTTGTTTTCCGCAAACTGCTGATCCGCCAGTTGAAAAAACTACCACTTTATGCTTTATGATAGCGCTGATTTATGCAGATTAGATTTAGCAATACCCTGCACACAAACAGATCACAAGTGCCCTGGCGGTTTACTGCGGGGCGGATCATAATACCCTATATAAACCACTGGTGACTAAAACAGTTCATAACCAGGGCCGGCTTAATCATAACCACATATAATCAAAAAATATCATACCTGTGATATTCGATTATACTATCGGTTTATCATACCGGTGCAGTAAGGGTGACAACCCAAAGATTGAACACATAATGTCATGTTTAATTGTCATATATTGCCGGCTTACAACGCCTTGTACGACAAGGGGTAGTATTCCAAGACTTAGAAGACACTGCTTCCAAGTAGTTAATATCATCATATACTAGCGACTTATAGTCTGCCATCATGGCGGGTTAATAAACTCCGGATATGCTCAAATATGAGCCATAGAGATGAAGGCTACATGGCCTGAATTGTCTCAAGCCATATGTTAATACGGCGTAAATATATGAATCCCCAAAAAATGCTCAGAAAAAGATAACGAATCAAAATCGAGAAAACGAGGCTTTCATAGGCCACCAAGCCTAAAGCTCCAAGGCTTTCATGGGCCGCCAAGCCACTGAGTTAACCTTTAACACTTTGAGAATCCGGCCTCACATGACCGCCAGTTTAATGTTGACAAGTTCAGGGTCTACGTAAGATTGACTGTCAAGAGTTCGGCTTGTCATTTCGGGATTACCCGGGCGGAGTGGCAGATTCTACAAAGCAGGATAACTGGAAGGTTTTGGTGAATACACCTGGTGTTCCAAGCCAGTTCACGAGGGTAGTAACGCTATGTTATCTTTGGTGAATACACCTATGTTTGAACAGGAAGCCCCCAAGTGCTTTGTAAACATGGCGTATAAGCCGGACCAAGAGGGATATTCACAGCTATGCTCAATGAGCAGGAAGCCCCCAAGTGGTTTGTGGCGTTTTAGCCGAATCAAGAGGGATATTCACAGCTATGCTCAATGAGCAGGAAGCCCCGAAGTGATCTGTAAGTGTGGCGTATTAGCCGGATCAAGAGGGATATTCACAGCTATGCTCCATGAGCAGGAAACCCCCAAGTGACCATCTGTAGTGATAAAGACTTCATTATTCTTATAAATGAAACGATAGAGGCCCAGATTTATCAGGGATGGTGGCTTTATTATATTGATTATAATATATACAATGTCAAATATGTACATCAGGAGAGCCGGTGGCTCAGGTATAGTAAGGTCGAAGATGAGCAATATTCCACGGCTGGCGGGTCTCCTCCTCCGACGTGCGTGAGTCCATTCGGTTTCGAACATCGATAAAGTAGTATCATCCATTGTTTAGATTTTTGCTGACCACAAAGGGCCCTTCCCAAGGTGGGGATAGCTTGTGCATATCAGATTGATCCTGGATAAGCTGGAGCACCAAGTCACCTTCTTGAAAGGTTCTGGTTTTAACCCAGCGGCTGTGATAATGGTGCAGATCTTGTTGGTAAATCGCCGAACGAGCCGCCGCAAGGTCAAGCTCATCATCTAACAGGCCAAGTGCATCCTGACGTGCTTTTTCATTGTCAGCTTCAAAAAAAGCCGCCACCCGGGGCGAGTCGTGACGAATGTCACTAGGGAGAACCGCCTCAGCTCCATAAACCATGAAGAAAGGCGTGTAATCCGTAGATCTATTGGGGGTAGTATTGATGCTCCATAACACAGAAGGTAACTCCTCCACCCAACAACCTGGTGTCCTCTGCAAGGGAACCATAAGCCCGGGCTTGATGCCTCTCAGGATCTCCTTATTAGCTCTCTCGGCTTGACCATTAGACTGGGGCTGAGCCACTGATGACACATCAAGCCGGATATGCTCACGTTGACAAAATTGTCTCATAGCACCCTTGGATAGGTTAGTGCCATTATCAGTTATAATACTGTGGGGAAAGCCAAAACGGAAAATCACCTTTTTGATGAATTGAACCGCCGTCGCCGCGTCACATATTTACTGACCGGCTCTGCCTCAACCCACTTTGTAAATTTGTCAACCGCCACCAGGAGATGTGTCTTTTTATCCTTGGACCTTTTGAATGAGGGAGTCCCGAATTAGGGGGTGTCCGGATAGCCGAACTATCACCGTTGGCCGGACTCCTGGACTATGAAGATACAAGATTGAAGACTTCGTCCCGTGTCCGGATGGGACTTTCCTTGGCGTGGAAGGCAAGCTTGGCGATACAGATATGTAGATCTCCTACCATTATAACCGACTCTGTGTAACCCTAACCTATCCGGTGTCTATATAAACCGGAGGGTTTTAGTCCGTGGGGATCGAACAACAATCATACCATAGGCTAGCTTCTAGGGTTTAGCCTCCTTGATCTCGTGGTAGATCTACTCTTGTACTACCCATATCATCAATATTAATCAAGCAGGGTAGGGTATTACCTCCATCGAGAGGGCCCGAACCTGGGTAAAAACATCGTGTCCCTTGTCTCCTGTTACCATCCGCCTAGGCGCACAGTTTGGGACCCCCTACCGAGATCCGCGGTTTGACACCGACATTGGTGCTTTCATTGAGAGTTCCTCTGTGCCGTCGCCGGTAGGATGCCTCATCCGTCTTTAAAGACGACACTATCGCCAAAGGAGCCTTGGCCGCTGGTCAGACTCTTCGGCTAGGTGGTTTTCTTATGACCGCCAGTTCGGCCACCGCGCTGATGATGACCTCTCGAGTCATTGAAACCAATCTCCATGTTAATTCGGAACTTGCGAACAGTTAGATCGATCGAGCTCTCCTCCGTAAGCGAGCTCTTGGATCGCATCGCTGCCTCAGGAGTCGCCACAGACTACGACCGGATCGGGCCTAAAACCGATCGAGAGAGATCAACTCTCCCGTGCTACCCATCATGTTGCTGTGATAGAGGAGCAATGCGGCGATTCTTCTTCTATCTTAAGGACTAGCTACATCCGATTCGATCCTCCATGCGGATTCCCGCAGAGGGACGGATGTCGATCAAGCCACGAACTTAAAGTCGGCGCGGGTTGGACTCATTGGATAACACTCAAAATCCAAACTTCCGAGTTCGAAACTTCTCGGCCCCTGAGTCCTAAATTGGGCGGGGTTCGGACCTAGTTCCACCGCCCACCCAAACATTAGCGATCTCTCTCGAATTCGGCAAGAGCCCGCTGAAACAAGTACATCATTCTTGGGCCGATTCCTCCTAGTTATGAGCAGGATAAAGGATCCGAGAGGAGGACGAATCCCAATTTTCTGCAATAATTGCACGGACAAGGGAATCCTAAGCGCCATAAGTCGTCGCGAAATTACACGCTTTGCTGACTTGGTGACCATAGTACAAAAGTAATGTGCGATGAAGAGCGCCTGGAAAACCAAAAGTAAATTTTGGGATAATCCGGCCCCGAATAGATCCCTAGTCCGAAATAAAAGGGTGCATCATTATCAAGCACCTGGGTTAAATACCCAAAAACCAAAACCCCCTAAAGGGTACGGAACCGTACTGGAGGGTTGGCTAAACGGACCCTGCAAAATTCATAGCACGAGGGCGCCACTCCAACTCATAGCCTTGAGCATGTTGGATACTCGACAGTGGCCAAAAGTGGCGAAGAGCTTTTAGCTTCAGAATCCTAGCCCAGCAACACCAGTACGGTGTTAACAGTCTTCGAGACTTTCGCATCAAATAATATGCGAAAACGAATGCTCTGCAACCTTGCCGAAGTCTACCAAGTAGCAACAATAAATCCAAGGAGTGACACGGCTATTACCTTTAATGCCAGTGACGAACCTAAATTCCGAACAGCCCGAGCACCAGCCACATTGGTCCTCAGTCTGATAGTGGACGGCTTTCACCTAACTAAGGTACTCATGGATGGCGGCAGCGGACTAAACCTCATCTATGAGGAAACCCTCCGAAAAATGAAAATAGACTGGAACCGCATTGAGCGAAGCAGCACAACCTTTAGAGGAATAATCCCTAGCCGGAAGCATGCTGCACAGGAAAAATCACCTTTGGGCGTAGTGTTATTTCATGGGACAATTACAGGTCGAGGAGGTCACATTTCAAGTGGCCCGTTCAATAGCGGATATCATGCTTTATTAGGACGAGAGGCATTCACAATTTTTCAAGCTATACCCCATTATGGGTAGATGAAGCTTAAAATGCCCGGACCTAACGGAATCATCACTCTCGCTAGTGATCCGAACATAGCACTCTACCGAAAACAAGACAGCCGCACTAGCCCTCGAGGCACTATCCAAGCCCTAGCGGCCAAGGAACTCACCGCGATCGCTCCACGGTGAACAGGGGCGATGTGATACTTGATAAAAGATCCAAGTCCACCTCTTTTAAACCAGCGGATGAAATAGTCAAATTCCAAGTCCACCCAGCGGACCTGCAAAGACGGCCTCCATTGGGGCACAATTAAACCCTGATGTAGGCGCCCACTACGAGAATTTCTACGAGAAAACTGGGACATATTTGCTGGCACCCTTCAAACATGCCAGAATCCCACGTCGGCTGGCGAGCACAGCCTAAATATCCTAAAAGGATTCAAGCCACCAAACAAGCTCTTGGCGCTTTTAGAACCCAAGAGACAGGCCATGGGAGAGGAGCTAGCCAAACTTTTGGAAGCCGGATTCATCGGAGATATAAAACATCGGGACTGGCTAGCAAACCTGGTGATGGTACCAAGAAGGATAAATCCTGGCGCCTATGTGTTGATTTTAAAGACCTTAATAAGGCTTGCCCAAAGGATCCCTTCCCCTCCCTCGAATTGATCAAATTATTGACGCTACAACAGGACACGACTCATTGTGCTTCCTCGACGCGTACTCGGCTACCACCAAATCAAGATGGCGGAGCCAGACCAAGCTGCAACAGCATTCATCACTCCATACGGCCCGTTCTGCTTCAACACAATGACCTTTGGGCTCAAAAACGCCGGCGCAACATATCAGCGCATGATTCAAACATGTCTGGCAAACCAGATCGGCAAAACAGTGGAAGCATATGTAGATGACGTGGTCGTCAAAACCAAGCACGTCAAAACTTTAGTAGACGACTTGAGCGTCACATTCGACAATCTTCAAAAATATGACATCAAGCTCAATCCGGAAAAATGCGTCTTCGGCGTTCCAGCCGGAAAGCTCCTGGGCTTCATTGTGTCCGGTAGAGGAATTGAAGCAAACCCAGCCAAGATCCGAGCTCTGTCACAATTGGATATTCCAAAAGACCTCAAACAAATACAAAAATTGACGGGATGCATAGCGGCTCTAAGCCGCTTTATTTCCCGTTTGGGAGAAAAGGCGTTACCCCTTTACCGCCTCCTCCAACAAGACCGAACACTTCGAGTGGGCGGATGCATACCACGGCCGGACTCGAAGAAATAAAGGCCATTTTGGCAACAAATCCGGTCTGGCAGCATAGCCAACGTAAATGAACCAATGCTATTATATCGCGCAACACATCAAGTTGTCGGTAGCGGTGCTCGTTGTCGAGCGAGAGCGGACGGACACGGTTCCCTCTTCAAAACTGGTTTACTATGTGTCCACTTGTCCTAACTCCATGCAAGTCCGGTACCCACACTATCAAAAGATAGCATACGCGTGTTCATGGCATCCGGAAGCTGCGACACTACTTTCAAGAGTGTTCGATAACGGTAGCCTCCGAAGTACCTCTTAACGACATTATAAACAACCACGACGCGACGGGCGGATTGCTAAATGGGCCATAGAGCTCCTTCCATTCGACATAACTTATAAGCCACGACGAGCTATTAAGTCGCAGGTTTTGGCCGACTTCGTGGCGAATGGACTGGCCGAACTCCCTAAAGAGTACGGCGCATACTCAATTGGATCATGCACTTTGGCGCTCCAAAATGTTGGCGGCACGGGGCTGGCGTCGTCTGACGTCCCCAACCGGGACACAGTCCAATCGTCCTTCAGATAATGTATACGGACTCCAACAACGCGGCGAATCGAGGCCCTTCGCACGGCCTCCGGATGGCAGTCTCCATGGGCATTCAACGCCTAGAGGTGCGCGGGATTCAACCTCGCAATATCTCAAATAAATGGAAACTTTGATGCCAAAGATCCAAAATGGCAGCATACCGCAATGCGGTCCTAAAAATGTCAAGCCGCAGTTGAAGGGCTCGAATTTCATCATATAGCCCGGATAACAACCAGTCGGCGGATATATTGGCATGCATCGGTGCAAAACGCGATGCCGTCCCACCCAATATCTTTCTGGAACGGTTGTTCAAGCCATCCGTACTATGGGAAGGGGAGTTCGGCAATAACAATCCGGACCCAACCGCACTGCCTGACGCCGAACACTCTGACACAACCGGAGGCTCTGCCCCCGAGATAACACCCTCCGCTCACGAAATAATGGCGGTTATCGCCCCGTGGACGGAACCATTCCTAGCCTACCTAACTAGGCAGGAACTCCCCGAAGACCAAAATGAGGCTCGCTGCATAGTACGGCGATCTAAAACCTACAAAGTCCATGAGGGAGAGCTTTATAAGAAAAGCACTACAGGAGTCCTTCAAAGGTGTATCTCCGAAGAGGAAGGGAGAAACCTTCTGACTGAAATTCATGCCGGACTAGGTGGGCACCACGCTGCAGCCCGGGCCCTTGTAGGCAAGACCTTCCGTACAGGATTTTATTGGCCGACGGCCCGGGCAGATCTTGAGGATTTAGTCCAACGATCGTCGGTTGCCGCTTTTGCTAACCAAAGCCACATGCCACCCACCGCCTCAAAACTATACCCATCACCTGCCGTTCATGATGCAGGGGCTTGACATGGTTGGACCCCTAAGGGAGGAACCCACAAGCAAAAATACCTATTGGTCATGGTGGATAAATTCACCAAATGGATAGAGGCCAAGCCTGTTAAAACGGCCGTATCCGGACCGGTGATAGACTTCATATCAGGGGTAGTGCACCGTTACGGTGTACCCCACAATATCATCACTGATAACGGCACCAACTTCACGCCCGATGAGGTCAAATTATGGTGCAAAAACATGGGCATCAAGCTCGATTACGCCTCAGTCTATCACCCTCAAACCAACGGCCAAGTCGAACGAGCAAATGGTCTAATCATGAGCGGCATTAAACCCAGACTAGTGCTGTCCCTCAAGGAATCTAACACACACT
The DNA here is from genome assembly GCA_021605205.1 of Aegilops longissima. NCBI lineage: Eukaryota > Viridiplantae > Streptophyta > Magnoliopsida > Poales > Poaceae > Aegilops > Aegilops longissima. Next base: position 575,859,774 of record CM038677.1, read on the forward strand.
GGGTTGAGGAGCTCGACTCCGTACTCTGGGGGTTGCGGACCACGCCGAATCGTACTACCGGATTCACACCATTCTTTATGGTGTACGACGCAGAGGAAGTCTTGCCCTGCGACATAATGAATGACTCAACTCGCGTGCGCATGTATGAAGAAAGAGAAGCCGAGCTCGATCGGCAGGATAGTTTGGACGCATTGGAGGAGGAGCGTGACGTGGCAAAAGCTCATTCCGCATTCTATCAACAGCAGAGCTCGAAGATATCAAAGCGGGAAATGCGGGCCAAAGCTTATAACGTTGGCGAACTAGTTCTCGCTGCCGGACAAGAAAAAGGACAAACTCAAGCCCAAATGGGAAGGTCCCTTCATCATCGACCAGGTCCCGACCGGCGGAGCATACCGTCTCGCTAAACGCATCGGATAACCGACTCGAGCGAACCCATGGAGCGCAGCCCGTCTCTGAAGATTCTACGCCTAAGCGCGGACTCCAAGTTCGTCTCCTTCCTCCGTCCACATTTTCTATTTTTGCTGTCTTTTATTTCTCTCCTTCCTCCTCCTTCTTCTTGAAGCCTCTAGAGGCTCGTTTACGCTTTTTTCAAGACATACTTGACGCTACTGTCCGCTCATTATACTGAGGGCTTATTTAGCGAAGCTTATTTATCTGGGCTTCATGCCCAACACATGCGTTAAACTTCCGCATGTACCTTTTATTCACCATTATATGCATCGATATGACTTAAGTTTTGGCCAAGCTGGGTTGCACGGCTCCTGTGCTTACCCCTCGTTCCCGATTGTTCGGCTAGGTGGTAAAGGACTACCTCTGCGATTATTACTGCGGGTCATCCGGATGTGTACCTCGGACTGGGTGAAGCCAAAGCTAGCGTTCTTAAGGGAATATTCGATCGGTGAACTGAAAGATGATTTTAACTATTTACCCATCTGCCCCAGATGATTTTCGCTTTCATAGCAGCTTTGACATGCACTTTAGGGCATGCATCCCAGCGAAAGGAACCCTTAACGGAACTATTCTCCTGGAAGATGTTTCTTACTACCCATGTAATATAACATAACTAGTTGGGCACTTATACGATACAGCAATAATGACCCCTCGCCTTGTCTCCATGCATACCCGGTTCTTATATAACCACGAAGGTATTCGACACACTCCGGACTATTGGGTCCCGAGGTGAGGCGAAAAGGTCCGCTATGACAAGCGATCTACAATCCGGCTAGAAGACATTTTTTCATGTCATATTTTTACATAGTCAACTCGACTCATTGTATTCCTCCTCAATGCCATCTAATAGGCTATCTAATTTACAATCTTCCTGGGAATACTTGGCGGCCAATTCTACTTGGCCGTACACTTAGCTTACAAGGATCTCCATCCCATCAGGCCCCACGGGTCCGACCTCGGCCATGTGGTTTGGGTCAGCCTTCGTGTACCGCGTCTTTAGCATGGCCCAGGCCTCCCTGGCCCCTTGACGGCAGGCCGATATCTTCCATAGTCGGAAGCGCCGCCGTGCTCCTTGAAGCCGCTCTGCCAGCTCCCCAATGCCTTCGGGCAGGGAGATAGATGGCCACAAGGCCTGGCCGATGCCTTTCATCACCTACCTGACTCGTTCGTGCAGCTGACGCAATTCGGGAAGAAGATCTCCCCAAGAACTGGGCATCTCCTCCTCAGGACGACCTGTGAGCAAACCTACATACATGTTTATGTTAGTCGCCTTCCTCGCCGAACTCTTTCAAAGTTCTCTCAAGCACTTACTGAAAATGCCGCGATGAAGCCGCCGATTCTCCTTTACGGAGTCAGACAACTGGGCACGAACATCCTTTAGTTCCTCACCCAGCTTGGTGTTGGCATCTTGGAGGTCATTTTTCTCCTGCCGCACCCTCGTAAGCACGCTCTCGCCGGCCTTTAGCTGGCGCAAGAGCTGCTGCTTGTCCGGATCTAGTCTGGCGCCATCTGCAATGTTTTTGTCAGATTTACACACCCGCCGCACTTCATAAACTATTTATCTTTTGAAGCGTATATTACCAGAGGGGGTCTCTGTGGCTCCCCAGAGCGGCTAGTCTTGCGGCCTCAAGTTGGGCCTTGCACTCTTCAAGCTCTGGGGACGATCGGGTATTCTTTTTGTAAGATCTGCATAACAAATGATCCTTAAATCAGTTATTCTAACTATTTTATTTCTCGGGACTCTTGGCATATATAATCACAAATTTCCTTACCAGATGGCCTTTACATACTGCTCCGTGGCTCGGCTAGACCATCTTGGCGGCGGAGGTGCGCATCTCCCTAATTGAAGGCATTCAAGGCCTCTTGGGAGAAACATGTCCACGAAGAACTGTCGTGGCGCGCCTGTGATTCAGGCACTCTCCACCTCGGAGTTGGTGGCGGACAATCTGTCGGCATCCTCTGTCGGAGGAGCATCCGACGTACGCCTCGTGTTCGCCTCCGCTTCCGGACCCGGCTTTGGAGCCTGGCGGCGGAGGTTCGATTAACAACCTCTCGGACTCGATCCGGCGAAGCGCTCTTTCCGAAAAAGAGCGTCAGCTTTAGTACGCCTTCCAGGAATCCATTCTAGGAACATGGTGACACGCCATACTGTTGCGGAGGAGTTTCGATCCGGACCGCACAACTTTTTAGCCTGCGGGGCCGTACTGCCCCTTGTTGGCCAGCCGCCGCGAGCTCAGCTTCCTGCCTCGAAGGTACCACCTGCGAAACACCATTGGTATACGGTGATCGAGAAATAAGCACGGATGGGTCATTATCAGAATATTGGGACATTGGTCTCAGTTACCTGCGGGGCTGGAAGTATTCCGGGGTAATCGGCTGTAATGGCAACCAAAGCATTGCCGATGCTAAGTTGGTGGAATACCCCGTCGATAAACTCCACCTTTATATCCGGATCCTCTTTGGAGGTCGGATCGAGGGGCCGTTCCGGATCCTCGGGTTGTGGGGGCGGGCTGTGTATCTTCTCCACAGTCCGGCGCAGTTCCTATGCAGAAACCATGAAATGAGATATTTAACCATGGGAACATGGATCGGACAGGCCACAAAGATGTTTGCTTACCCAGCTTCGAGGATTATTCGAAGAAAACTCCTTCAGTGGATTGACGCGGAGGAAATCCTCCTCCTCCCCTTTATATATGCCAGACAAGATCTTCACCAGTTCGGTGACCGATCCCGGCCCTTTGCGGCCATGGCGGGTGGCATCGTCCTCCCCGTTGAAATCCCACATGGGGTGGCCCATATATTGGAGTGGCTGCACTCCCCTCATAATGCAGATTGCCATGAGTCCAATCATGGTCAATCCGGCATGAGCCAGTAACCTTATTCGGCTCATCAGATAGAGGACATCCCGGTCATTTTCCCTCCGGGGGCTCCGAGGGCGCCAGCTTAGGCGCTTCTTCAGAGGAGCATTGTTGAACTCGGGAAGGCCGATCCGAACAGGATCCGGCAGCAGGACGTCCTCAATGTAAAACCATTCCGAAGGCCAGTCTTCGGACGCCTTCTTCGGGGTTCCGGATAGGTATCCGGTCCCGGCGATGCGCCATAGCTCGGCTCCGCCCACTTGATATATTGACCCCTCATGAGAACGGGGTACTAGGCAGAATAATCTCTTCCATAGCCCGAAATGAGCCTCGACGCCCAAGAACAGTTCGCAAAGGGCCACGAAGCCCGCGATGTGCAAGATCGAGGCAGGAGTAAGGTGGTGCAACTGGAGGCCGTAGAACTCCAAGAGCCCCCGGAGAAACGGATGGATTGGAAATCCGAGTCCTCTTACTAGATAAGATATGAAGCATACCCGCTCTCCTCGAACCGGAACCATGAAGGTCGGGGGAAGAAATCCCTTGGTTTGGAGTATAACTAGCTCGCTATGCGGGACTGAGCATCTCTCCCAATTTCCATGTTGAGGGCTGGGAGCGCGAGAGGAGGAGCCGCGTCGACTGTCCGTGATGGAATGGGCTTTGGTCAGAGGCGCTCCAATGAAAGCTCGCGAAGGGGGGATGGTGTGACTCAGATCTAGATCCTCGCCCCTTTTATAGGCAGCTCATTTGCGCAGCTAGGGGGGTAAGTGTAAAAATACCCTGGCTTTTCGCATTCATTCAAACATGTGGAAGATGGCCATTATTGGGCATAGAAGCCAAGGAGCGCAACATTTATCAGAAGCCGGACACTATTCGATAAGTATATGGAATTTGGAGAAGAACCCGCCTCGCAATGCCGAAGACAATCAACGCGCCGGACTCATCATCATTGAAGCCTGGTTCGGGGGCTACTGAGGGAGTCCCGGATTAGGGGGTGTCCGGATAGCCGAACTATCACCGTTGGCCGGACTGCTGGACTATGAAGATACACGATTGAAGACTTCGTCCCGTGTCCGGATGGGACTTTCCTTGGCGTGGAAGGCAAGCTTGGCGATACGGATATGTAGATCTCCTACCATTATAACCGACTCTGTGTAACCCTAACCTATCCGGTGTCTATATAAACCGGAGGGTTTTAGTCCGTAGGACGAACAACAATCATACCATAGGCTAGCTTCTAGGGTTTAGCCTCCTTGATCTCGTGGTAGATCTACTCTTGTACTACCCATATCATCAATATTAATCAAGCAGGAGTAGGGTATTACCTCCATCAAGAGGGCCCGAACCTGGGTAAAAACATCGTGTCCCTTGTCTCCTGTTACCATCCGCCTAGACGCACAGTTCGGGACCCCCTACCCGAGATCCGCCGGTTTTGACACCGACACCCAACCATATCAAGCCCCCAGAGCGCAAACGGCCAAGTAATTGGAATCATCCTCAATTCTTGAGCCGGCACATGAGCTCGTCGTGAAATTTTTTGACAACCATCACATTTACTGACTTGGTCCTCAACATCAGCGTGAGCCGTCAGCCAATAAAACCCATGACGGAAAGCCTTGGCTACAAGAGATTTAGAGCTGACAGAACTCACCACAGTGATGGGATGACCCAGAAAATATTGCTTGAGCTTTCGACTAACCAAGAATACGCCATATACGAGCTTCTGCCAATGTGGATACCTCTGCTTGGACTCAACAAGTACCTCACTGATGTATTAAACCGGCCGTTGAACTGGATACTCCTTGCCTGGCTCCTTCCTTTCCACCACAATGGCTACACTGACAGCTCGGCTATTGGCAGCCACATTAACAACAAAGGCTCTTTATCAATGGGAGCAGCAAGAACGGGCGGCTCAGCCAACTGTTTCTTCAAATCCTCAAATGCTTGATTAGCAGCATCACTCCAAACAAAGTGATATGTCTTCTTCATCATCTGGTAAAGAGGGGTGGCCTTCTCACCCAAACGGCTTATGAACCGGCTTAAGGCCACAATACGACCCGCCAAACGCTGAACATCATTGATACACGCCGGTTTAGCCAAAGAGGTGATAGCCTTTATCTTCTCCGGGTTAGCTTCAATATCCCGTTCTGAAACCAAAAAGTCCAAGAGCTTGCATGCTGGTACACCAAAAACACACTTGGTCGAGTTAAACATCATCTTATAAACCCAGAGATTGGCAAATGTCTCCTTCAAATCATCAATCAAGGTCTCCTTTTTCCTGGACTTCACCACAATGTCATCCACATAAGCATGAACATTACGCCCGATCTGATTATGAAGGCAATTTTGCACACACCGCTAGTAAGACGCCTGAGCACTCTTGAGCCCAAAATGCATAGAAACATAACAAAAGGCCCCAAAAGGAGTGATGAAAGATGTCTTCTCCTGGTCCTTAACTGCCATCTTGATCTGATGATAACCAGAATAAGCATCCAAAAAAATCAAACGCTCACAACCCGCCGTAGCATCAATAATCTGATCAATACGGGGGAAAGCAAAAGGATCCGCCGGACAAGCCTTGTTTAAGTCTGTGTAATCCACACACATACGCCAAGTGACATTCTTCTTGAGTACTAAAAACGGGTTAGCCAACCACTCAGGATGAAAAACTTCAACAATGAACCCAGCCGCCAAGAGCCGGGCCACTTCTTCACCAATGGCCATATGCCTCTCTTCGTTGAAACGACGAAGGAATTGCTTGACCAACTTAAATTTTGGATCAATATTAAGAGTGTGCTCAGCGAGTTCCCTCGGTACACCTGGCATTTGAGAAGGTTTCCATGCAAAGATGTTCCGGTTCTCATGGATGAAATCGATGAGCGCGCTTTCCTGTTTCGAATCCAAATTAGCACTGATACTGAACTGCTTGGATGAGTCGCCAGGAACAAAATCAACTAGCTTGGTGTTGTCTGCCGACTTAAATTTCAACAAAGGGTCATGCTCTGTGGTTGGCTTCTTCAAAGATGTAATATCCGCCGGGTCAACATTATCCTTGTAAAACTTCAACTCCTTAGTCGCGCAAACAGACTCAGCACAGGCAACATCGCCTTCTTCACATTCCAAGGCTATCTTGTGACTCCCATGCACTGTTATAGTGCCCTTGTGACCCGGAATCTTCAGCTGCAAGTAAACATAACAAGGCCTTGCCATAAACTTAGCATAAGCCGGCCGCCCAAACAGAGCATGATAAGGGCTCTTGATCTTAACCACTTCAAAGGTCAACGTGTCAGATCTGGAATCATACTCATCTCCAAAAGTAACCTCCAGAGCTATTTTACCAACCGGGTATGCCGACTTACCAGGCACCACACCGTGAAAAACAGTGTTCGACGGCTTAAGATTTTTATTAGTCAATCCCATGCAACGAAAAGTTTCATAATAAAGGATATTGATGCCGCTACCTCCATCCATGAGTACCTTAGTAAACTTGTATCCTCCAACCTGAGGTGCCACCACCAGCGCCAAGTGACCCGAATTATCAACCCGGGGCGGGTGATCCACACGACTCCACACAATGGGCTGCTCAGACCATCGCAAGTAACAGGGAACCGCCGGCTCAACGGTGTTCACAACCCTTTTATGGAGCTTATGATCCCGCTTGCATAGACTTGTGGTGAAGACGTGGTGCTGCCCACTATCCAACTGCTTCAGGTTACTCTGATAGCCAGATTGCTGCTGCTGATTCCTGTGATTGCTCTACTGGTTGTAACCACCTTGATTGCCTTGATTACCTTGGCCCTGGAAACCGGAATTAGACGCGCCACCACCGTACCCCGGACCAGGAGAGCCGGAACCTGAGCCGCCGCCTGGCCCATGACTGTTCTGGAAAAGATCAGAATTTATATACTCCCTCATAATGTGGCAATCCTTCCAGAGGTGACCGGACGGCCTTTCCCGTGTACCATGCTTTGGGAAGGGCTGATTCAGCATCTGCTCAAGATTGATACCTGGCCCTCCCGTCCAAGGAGGTGGCTTTCCCTTACGATGCTGGCCATTATTATGCGTGCTGGTATTAGACACAAAATCCAAATTGTTATTAGCCTTGCGCTTACCATTGCCCCCTTGACTCGCCGGGTAATGATGCCGCCCCTTGGCGTTGCTACTCTTCTTTCCCTTACCCGGCTTTTCTTCATTAGACTCGGGGTCCTTGGTACTATCAGAGTCAACATGTTTAACCAGAGCTGCCATGAGCGTCCCCATGTCATTGCAGTGGCGTTTGAGCAGCCCTAATTTCTGCTTCAGGGGCGTGAAACGACAATTGCTCTCCAACATTAAGACTGCCGAATCGGCATTGATGCGATCAGACGAGTGCAGGATCGCTGAGACCCGGCGCACCCAATGGGTTGTCGACTCACCCTCTTCCTAGACACAGGAGGCCAAATCCACAATTGACATAGGCTGCTTGCATGTATCTTTAAAATTCTGGATAAACCGGGCTTTTAACTCGGCCCATGACCCAATGGAGTTGGCTGGCAGCCCTTTCAACCAAGTACAGGCCGTTCCTTCCAACATCATGGTGAAGTACTTAGCACATTGTCGGATGTGGGGTTCCGGCAAACCCTTAGGGTTCGAACACTGGCGTGCGCGCGAAGTCTTTCCCTCCTACTGATCTATGCCCTTGCTCGCTAGGATCTCGCAGACGAACTCGACAAACTCGCAACACAAAGCGACATGAGATTTATACTGGTTCGGGCCACCATTGTGGTGTAATACCCTACTCCAGTGTGTGATGGATGGATTGCCTCTTGGGCTGATGAAGAACAGTACAAGGGAAAGAACAGCCTCCTGAGGTTGAGGTGTTCTTGTGCTTGGTGTCTTGGCGGGTGAGAGCTAGGTGAACTACTCGATCAGATCAGATGAGATCTAGCCGAGATGAGATGCCCCTACTGTGATGGCTAGTTCTACTTATATAGGCCCTGGTCCTCTTCCCAAATATTGAGCGGGAAGGGAGCCAACAACGGCGGGCAAATTTGAAGGGGGATAGCTAGTACAAGCTATCCTGACAAAAGTGGTCTTCGCCTACGAAAGGCTCTGGTGGTGACAGCGTCTTGGGCTCCACGATGACCTCCATCTTGCCGTCCTCCTGGTCTTGGTCTCGTTGCACCGATCTAGCAACCTTTGCCTGATGCCTCGATACTCCTCGCCTGCGCTGGCCTCCATAGCACCAAAGAGGAAACAAGGATGATGTGCGCGCTGGCGCCCGCCTGGCGCCCGCGTGGTGTCGATCGTCATGGCTCACGTCACGAGAGCCTCGTGCGGTTCACCCCGCCTTGATATCTCCGCTCCTCGTGAGCCTGCCTGACTAGACCGCTCCTGAGGAGGTCTTGCATCACCCGCCTCACGAGGCTTGGCCCCTCAAGAGGGTCTTGGATGCCTTGTTGATGAAGATGGGCCGTACAGCCTGCTGGCTTAGCCACGCCAAGGGGCATGACGAGCAAGTCTGGGACCCCCGTTCCCGAACGCCGCAGAGCCCCCGGGCCAAAAGCAGGCGCTGGGCTTGGCCATGGCGAAGCCAAGGGTCAATCGGAGCACCGTGGGCCCCAAAGCTCATGGCCTCGGTTGGCGATGGCGTTGATTGGACATGGGCGTCCCCACTTCCCCATGCTGCCTCGGCAACTGCACGACTTGACAAGTCCCTGCGACATGCAAGGAAAACCATCATTACCTGCGATCATGGGAGGCGCCGGTTGGCCTTTTTCCGCTATAAATGGGGAGAGGGGCGGAGCCCCCGTCGCCCATCTCTTCCTCGCTTGCTTGCTTCTTCCTCCTTGCTCCACTGCTAACAACAATGGTGCCTATCAGAAGGTTTTCTGCCGAAGAGAAGGGGAAGGCCCCCCGGGATGACCCGGGGCCACTTCCATCGAAGAAGAGGTCGGTCCACCGCCGTGATGAAGAGGTGATGCAGGTGGTGGCGAGGCCTTGGTGCGAGCGGCCTCCTCCGGGGTACCTACTTCCCTTGTACGCCCGAGCCGAGGGCTCGGGAGGACGGAGCGACGAGCAGCGCCGCCCACGTCGCGTCCAGGGTCGCCGTGCCATGGCGATGCGTGTCGTCGCCCCCGGAATCCACGACGCGGACTCCTCGCGCGAGTTGGTGCTGTGGGCGGCGATGCCTCCGAGCTCCTGGATCCGCTTCCCGCGGTTCTTCTCTGACGTGATGCTACCAAGGGGGCCACTCGAGCTCTGGTCGCAGCACGCCATCTGCAGTGCCCCGGTGACCGGAGCAGAGATCGAAGCGGTCCCCGCCAGCAAGATCTTCATGACTCGCGGCTGGGGTGAGATCGCGCGGGTCTGCCGTGCGAGGGGTACCCTCACGATCCACTTTGAGTTCGATGGCATCTCCACGCTCTTCTTCAAGGTCTTTGATGCTGAGGGCCACCACCTGGAGTGCTGCTCCAGAGAGGAGCGTCAAGTTGACGCGCGCTCCGCTCGCGGCCACTCCAGCAGCAGCAGCCCTTGGGAGTCCAGATGCTCTCCTGAGCTCTGTGAGACTCCGGAGACGAGCGATGACAGCTACATGCCCCCGAGCTCTCGGCGTGCTCGGAGCAGGGCCGCAGCGTCCGACCGTCGCCGCCGCTGATCTGGATGGTGTTGGCGCCGGCCTCCCGTGGCCCACAGTTGATGATGGCGTCTTCCACGGGAGGGTGTAGATAGGATTCCCCTTAGTTCTAGCTTTTGTTCCCTGCGAAGAATCATGAATTACCCCGTGGGGGCATGTAAGGGTCTGTAATGTCTTTTGAGCTTATCTCCCCTGTTACGAAATTATGGTGAATGCATGTCCCGTTAAGGCTCGGTCCCCCCTTTCTTTCCTCGCGATAGCTTGTTGTTCTACGCTGACAGGTCCCAGTCCCCAGGCAGGCTACAGCCGTCGCTGGTATGCCAGGTCGCGTGCCGTGGTCAAGGCCAGGAGGTGTGCGGCCCGAGGTCCAGTAAGAGCCCCTGAGGCGCGATGCTCAGGAGGTCCCCCTTAGCGCTCAAGCAGCCATGGTAAGGCGAGAAAGGGAGTCGACGTGGCCGCAACTGGGTTGCGGCAAGGCGTGAGTGACGATTAGGCCCAAACATTTAGCCGATCCGAGGGCGGGACTTATCTTGTTGACTTCGTGGCGATTCCTGATGGTGCGCTAGGCCTGCGGGCCCACTTGTGCGGCATAGCTAGGTCGGACCATACGAGTTTCCCTCCTCTCATGCCCTCCTGAGTGCTATGCGTCCTCAGGTCCCGGCCCTCGAGCGAGCTCAGCCGCCACTGGTATGCCAGGTCGCGATGCCGTGGTCAAGGCCAGGGGGTGAGGGCTGGAGAGCCAGTAAGAGCTCCTGAGTCGTGATGCTCAGGAGCCCCCCTTTTAACGCACAAGCAAATTTCACGAGAGAAAAGGAGACTCGCGGTGCCGCCTGCTATCCTCCCCATGAGGTTCCTGTGAACAGGCACAAGAAGAAACACAGTTTGCCGTTACAGCTGTCAGCCTACCGCTGGTTGCTCTGGATGAAGTGAAGGCACTGAGGGCCTGGTGAGGTGATGTGCGCAGGGCATGCCGCGAGCCAGAGCTCGGCTGCTCAGATTTGTCGACGTGGCAGGGACGGACCCATGCACCAGCGTCGTGCATGTGAGAAGGCCCCCGTGGGAGGCGATGGTCGAACAGGTGATAGCCGTGGGTAGGTTAAGCATGGAAGGCAGATCAACTTGGGTAAATGCAGGAAAATACATGCCACTAGGTCTGGCCCGAGCGGCTTGGGGATGATGCAGCCCGAGGGGTGCCCCCAGCAAGGTAAGCTAAAGACATAAGCAAAAGGGATACATGCAGCAGGGACGGACCCACGCGGCATGGGAATAATGCAGCCCGAGGGGCACTCCCAGCTAAACGAGCATGGAAGATGTCACCTGGTTCTGGAGACGAAGTAGAGTTGGTGCAGCTGAAGGCGTACGTCGAAGAATTGACTTCTCATGAGCCACTGGAGCCCTGAGCCTTGGGAGGCTCTGGGGGCTCGAGAGGTTCCCTGAAGACCGTCTCCATTTCCTCCAGGACGGCGTGGTACCTGGCCTCCTGAGCTGTCAGGACTCGCCGCATGTTGCGCTGATAGGTTGACGCCACGCTCGGCAAGCCGAAGGACATGCGAATGTAGCTGTGTGGCGGGCCCTCGCAGCGGCCCACAGGCGATGGCCAGAAGCGCTCCTGAGATGCGACCCTGTTGAGCCCGGGGACGTCGATGCAGACACGCAGCTCTGCATCCTCGCCAGGATGAGGAGCTGCGCCTCGTGAGCGGCTGTTGCTGCGCATGGCTCTTGCGTCTTGCAGTTCCTGAGTGGTCTTGGTGATGAACTCCTGAGTGGTGGGCACTCCTTGCCGTGTGCTCTCCTGAGGGACACGTGCGGCGAGGCATGCCTCCAAGTGGTGCCCAAACGCCTCCCTTGTGAGGTTGGCAAGGTCTGAGGCCCTCCAGAAGAGAGCCCCCGAGCCCTGTTCAAGGAGGGCACCGGGCGCGCCTTCCTATGCGATGGAGGGAGGCGCCCCTGGGACGGACGCTGATCCTGATGAGGCTCCTGCCGCGAGGCCATCCTCCTGAGGTCCTGCGCCGCGCAGCTGCTTCTTCTTGGGGATGGCCTCCGGAGGGCCTTCACTTCTGCTATCGGGGTCGTCGATTGCTGCAGCTTGGAAGGCGCACTCAAGGGAGCACACTGCATCTCTCTCTTCACACTGGAACGTGATGATTCCTCCGCTTCCCGGCATCTTGAGAACGTTGTAGCCATGATGGGTGACTGCCATGAACTTGGCCAGAGCCGGATACCCGAGGATGGCGTTGTACGGCAGGCGGATGTGCGCGATGTCGAAGTCGATGAGCTCGGTGCAGTAGTTCTTGCGCTCTCTGAAGGTGACAGGCAGGCGGACCTGCCCCATCAGTGTGGTGGAAATGTCGGTCACTCCTGAGAAAGGTTTGGTAGGCTGGAGCTTCTCATACGGCACATGGAGGTTGTCGAACGTGTCGACGGACAGGACATTGAGCCTTGCACCGCCGTCGATGAGGGTCTTGGTAACCTGCACATTGCTGATGATTGGGGAACACGACATCGGGAGGGCACCGGCAGTGGCCGCGCACTTGAGATGATCTGTCGAGTTGAAAGTGATGGCGCATTGGGACCACTTGAGCGGGCACGTGGCCTCGATCTTGGGGAGCACTGCATTCACCTCGCGAGCGAACTGTTTGAAGATGCACTAAGAGGCTGGGGCCTGGGCGCCGCCCAAGATGCAGGCGATTGCGTGCGGATCCTGGAAGCCCCTAGCCCCCTCGTCCTGATGGGGGTCGTCGATCCTCCTTGGTGGCGGCAGCGGGGGAAGACCGGCGTTGCCTTGGGGGCGATCCTCGCGAGGCTGGTCCCTCCAGGCCTCCTCGCGAGGATGGTCCTGCCAGCGGTTCTCACGAGGCCTGTCGCACCATTCCTGGCGCGGGCCACAGTCGTCCCAGCGTCCGCCTCCACGTCCTCCTCCAAGGCCGTAGCCCCGGTCGCTGCGCTCGGGGCGTCGACCGAAGCGTCCTTCTCGTATGGCTCTGAGCTCTTGACAGTCGCTGGTGTTGTGGGTGTTCAGGTTGCGGAAGGTGCAGAATGGTCGGTTGTTCTTGGATGACTCGGGCTGATCTCTAGCCCGCTTGGTGTCGGGCTCCGCTGCTAGCACTGTTGCTTCATTGCGCTTCACGTCCTTGGCCTTGGCTTTCTTCTCCTCTGCGCCCGTGGCTGGCAACTCAAGGAGAGAGGCACCCTCCTCGCTCTTGCGACTTGGTCGCCAGTTGAACAGCTCTGAGATGTGCAGAGCTCCTCGTGGATAGCGAGCTGTTCCTTCATCTTGACGTCGCGGACGCCGTCAGAGAACGCGGAGATGATGGCCTCGTCTGTGACCTTGGGGATCTTGAGGCGGGTGTTGTTGAAGCATTGGATGTACTTCTGGAGGGTCTCTCCTGGTTGTTTCTTGATGCGGCGCAGGTCACCCGCGGCCGGAGGGCGGTCGCGAGTGCCCTGGAAGTTGGCGACGAAGCGGTCGCGCATCTCATCCCAGGAGGAGGTCGAGTCGTGCTGCAGGTTCAGGAGCCAGGAGCGGGCTCCATCCTTGAGAGCCATGGGAAACCAGTTCGCCATGACTTTCTCATCGCCGTTGGCTGCTTCAATGCTCGGCTCGTAGAGCTACAGGAAATCCGCGGGGTCGGCGGTGCCGTCGTAGCGAGGTGGCAGATCCAGCTTGAACTTGCCTGGCCAGGCGACGCTATGCAGCTCGGGGGTGAAGGCGCGGCAGCCAGTCGTGGTTGCTGGGGCCCGCTTCGGAGGTGGAGCTTGGTCTTGATGAGGTCCGCGTGGCGCCACCGCGAGCGATGCGCGGTCTTGACAAGGCAGCGCGGGAAGTGCGGGTGCAGCTTCTCACGGCCGCGGGATTTCTTGGCAGCTTCTCTCTTCGTGCGTGGGCACCGGGCGTGGCGGATCACGCCGTGGGGCCGCGCGCCTTGGTGCCAAGGCACCGTCTTGGGGCAGAGGTGGTGGAGGCGCGCCATGAGCCTCATCGCCCGTGGCTGGTTGAGGGTGAGGTAGAGAAAGGGACTGCACCTGGGAGCCCCCTGCGGCGCGGACGAGCTCGGCGACGCGGTCGAGCCACTCCTTGTAGAGGTCGTCGATGGGGCGATAGCGCAGGAGTTCGTTTGCGGTGAGGAGTGCGGCCCGCGCCTCCATGGGAGCGCGGCGTGCGTGAGACGAGGAACCGGCTGGGGTCAGCGATGGAGTGGTGGTGCGGCCGTCCTGCCACACCGAAGGATGCTGTGAGGATGCCTGCTGCTCGTTCCCCGTCGGGCCGGTGTTAGCGTTGGCGGCGGGAGACGGAGAACGACGAAGTGGCCCACCGACAAGAGCCGTCTGAGCGACGCGGCCGGTGAGGGCAGCCCGACGCTCAGCTCGAGCATGGCGAGTGTCCGCCATGGAGACGACGGAGCGACAAACTGATGGAAGGGAAGCTACGGCGCACCCCTACCTGGCGTGCCAAATGTCGGATGTGGGGTTCCGGCAAACCCTTAGGGTTCGAACACTGGGGTGCACGCGAAGTCTTTCCCTCCTACCGATCTACGCCCTTGCTTGCTAGGATCTCGCGGACGAACTCGACAAACTCGCAACACAAAGAGACACGAGATTTATACTGGTTCGGGCCACCGTTGTGGTGTAATACCCTACTCCTGTGTGGTGGATGGATTGCCTCTTGGGATGATGAAGAATAGTACAAGGGAAAGAACAACCTCCTGAGGTTGAGGTGTTCTTGTGCTTGGTGTCTTGGCGGGTGAGAGCTAGGTGAACTGCTCGATCGGATCAGATGAGATCCAGCCGAGATGAGATGCCCCTACTGTGATGGCTAGTTCTACTTATATAGGCCCTGGTCCTCTTCCCAAATACTGAGCGGGAAGGGAGCCAACAACGACGGGCAAATTTGAAGGGGGACAGCTAGTACAAGCTATCCTGACAAAAGTGGTCTTCGTCTGCGAAAGGCTCTCGTGGTGACGCCGTCTTGGGCTCCACGATGACCTCTGTCTTACCATCCTCCTGGTCTTGGTCTCGTTGCACCGATATAGCAACCTTTCCCTGATGCCTCAGCACTCCTCGCCTACTGTGGCCTCCTTAGCACCATAGAGGAAACAAGGACGTTGCACGCACTGGCGCCCGCCTGGTGTCGATCGTCATGCCTCACGTCACGAGAGCCTCGTGAGGCTCGCACCGCCTTGATATCTCCGCTCCTCGTGAGCCTGCCTGACTAGGCCGCTGCTGAGGAGGTGTTGCATCGCCCGCCTCGCGAGGCTTGGGCCCTCGCGAGGGTCTTGGATGCCTTGTTGATGAAGATGGGTCGTACGGCCTGCTGGCCTAGCCACGCCGTGGGCCGCAGGCAGGCAAGTCTGGGGACCCCCATTCCCGGAACACCGACACACATGCAGCATTATCAACATCCAACAACTCCATCACCATCTCATAGCCCTCAACCCACACTTCAGGGGGTAAGTCAGCTGTGTAGTTGGGCACCTTACGAGGACCCTTGAAATCCTTGGGCAAGCGTACGTTACATAGAGCCGGCACTAAACATGGCACTCCCATGGTTCTGGAGGTTACACATATCTCCACCGAAGTCGTCGGATAAACCGGAGGATGCTGATGAGCCGCTTGCTGAGCTGCCAGCTCAAGCCCTCGACGGGCTCTGCCCTGGTCTACCAAATCCTGAGCACCATCACGCACCGGGTCATGTCCACGAGGCTGGTTATGGCGCCTGTCACTGCTTGAAACGGCCGGTGAGTCAATGTGTCTGCTATAACTCCGGCTAGGCGAGGGGTTGAGTGAATCCTCTCACTACTATAAGAATAAGCCTCCTGCTGTACCAATGATGTCTGAAGAAACTCTCTAGCCCTCTGCATTTCAATCATAGCCGGAGACTCGCCTTCAACTAGGAGAGCCGCCAATCATGTCGCCGCAGCGATCATATTATCCAAAGGGTTAGAATAATGACTCGGTGGCATCGGCACATATTGTGGTGGGATATTATTCAGACGAGGCAGATTTGTTGTGTGTGGCTGAGCCGGCGCTCCGGTCCTAGGCTGTGGGGACCCCGACTCATAAGTCGTGATCACCGAATGCACGTGTACAGTGATCCTAGAGATCAATGCTCACTGAACACACAGAAGCTGAATAACAAGAGGCTTACATCCATACATACCAGACATACAAGTAGGACCATTATGGTCAAGTCTTGAGTATAACATTGCAGCGAAATCTTAAATCGATAACTTGGACCCATGCCATCTGCCTTAACCCTACAGGGCATTACACCGGGAAGCGTCCTAGTTCGCATGTTCATCACCGAAGTATTGTTCATCATATCCTGTTCTTTCATGCCTAGCCAATAAAATAACCAGTGGCAGGCCAATGAGTACTTTGAATGTACTCGCAAGCAACCCATGTTTTGGTTCAAGATACAACAATGCATGATATAGGTAAATTTTTGCGGAAAGCTAGTTTTGAGTGCCATGACATGTTCAACAACTTGTAATACATGCATCAAGTAACCATGAGGACATGTTACAGATATCAACATAAATAGAGTGGGCACCAACCCAACTCAATCATGTCAAGTCCTTTGACTTGACCCAAGTAGATCTTCCCACTTATCCAAACACACACTCTGGTTTGTAAACATGTGGACGTAGCCCAAGAGCGGTTACCCAACTGTCCTTGACCGTGGACACGGCTATTCGAATAGTTTGACACTCTGCAGAGGTTGCACACTTTACCCACAAGATCCGGGAACTTCCGTGTCATCCACGACCAGCGGTACCTCAAGTACCGGGTAAGCACCGATCACTATCTTTCCCTAGACGACACTAACAAGGAGTCCACTCGTTGTTCCAGATCCTCACGATGTACATCATACGAGACTCGCCAAGATTGTAACATCCGAGAGGGGACACAACGGTGTATCCGGCCCCTGTGAAAACAGTCATGGCCGCCCTACAGCACGACCCGTCCCGAGAGAGAGCACCAACTCTCCCCCGTCACTAGTAATGCGGGCTCCAAGCTAGTATCGGCCTAGGTAATCAATAATGCCCTTTCCCATATAAGGGTAGAGTGGTTGCGCATGTAAGGTTGGAATAACGGTGCAACTTAAACCAATCCGCTTTTGAAAACAACACACACACTTGCCTCGGTACACCACTTCGTCATCAAGTGGCTACCCAACTCATCATCTCCCTCGGGCATAAGCGGCACCCGATGGGGTTTTCGAAAAGTCCTTTGAAAATACTTTGTCTCCATCACCATGCATATTCCCGCCCTTTTATGTAGCACTACTTTAGCATCCTATCTACTCCCACCGCATAACCCTCATAAGAAGGTAGGGTCATGCACAATGCAAGTATCAACGAGGAAGTACGGTGGCAACCATCGAAGTGGTTATCACCCCATCATGATTCCGTTGCAACAACGATAAGGTACTATATGACATGCATAAAAAGGTTTCATAGACATGGTCAAAGGGCTGCTTGCCTGGCTCAACAAAGTCTTCTGGGTCTTCAAGGTCTTCTGGTCCAACTCCATGTACTCCGTCTACTTCGTCAACTAACGTCGGAAACAATCACAATAAGCAACACAACAAGGCAGGAAATATAAGTGCTCCAAAAATATTAATTTGACTTTTCTAGGACATCTCTGGTTATATGAAAAATAACCAGAGTGGTTTCATTGGAATTGGATCAGTGGATATCTCTGAACATTTCAATATGATGGAATCAAGGGGTTTATGGATTTGCAAGAAGTGTACAGAAACATGTTTTTGAAAAATGAGCCAAGGTACCCATTTAACAAACCATGATTTTAGAATCATCTAGGAGTTGGTTTCACTGGATTTGGAGTTCAAATGAATATTCTATGGATTTACAAAGTTGACAAATATGAAGAAATGGCTCATTGTTTTATGTGGTACAGAAAGTATTAACAAAAATGTTCATAAACTAAGTTATGAACTTAGAAACATCTAGGAATTTGAATCATGGCATTTGGATCAAATTTGAGCCCTCTGTGATTTTCTAAAGTTCATCACAGAAATAGGAAAATTAGGATTTGGTAAATATTTGTGAAGAAAAGGTCTCTGGAAAAATGTGCATGTTGCATCACCAGGTAGATCATGATTTATAGAGTCACTAGAAATTTGAATCATCAAATTTGGAGTCCATTTGAATTCTTTATGGATTTTTGAAGTTGACTGGAAAAAAGAATAAGGAAAAGGCTATACCACTTATTCTGCGTCTTTGGCGGGGATAGCCGACGGGCCGCCCAAAGGGCTCACCATTGCAGGAAGGGCCACGTCAAAGGCGTACTCGGGGGGAAATACGCCTTCCCCGAGCGAAGGCGTCAGCGGGCAGAGCCCGTGTCCACTTAACGCATGGGCCCGCCCCACTGTGCCGCTGACGCGCGGGGCCCACATGTCGGGTTCATCCCCCTCCTCCCGCTCGAACAGAGCAGAGGTAGGGGTGACCCCCGCCGGTGATTGCCGGGGCTACAGGGCGTCCCCGGCGACGCTCCGCCCACCGGCGCACTCAGGAGGTGATGCCGCGCCCGTCCATGGGTGGCACGACCGCCGAGGAGCTCAAGGTCGAGCACGCGTTGGCCGCGGCAGAGGAGGTCGGCGGCGGCGGTTACGGCGCTACGGCCACCGGGAGGTGTAGATGGAGTGCGGGGGCGCTTCGTGGGGGTGGTGGCGATGTAAGGAGGCCCCACGAGGGAGAGGAAGAGGTCGGTGTGGGGTGGATTTTGGCCGAGGCCGGCGGCGGCACTCCGACCATTGCGGTGGAGGGAAGGCGAGAGAGGGAGAGGGGGCTGTCCCATGAGCGTCCTGGGTGGGAGAGGAGATGACCAGAGGGTAGAGAGGGTCCGGGGGAAGGCCAGATAAGGCGGGACCATGGCGCACCGTGGGCTGAGCTAGCGGTGCTCATGAATCGGGTCCTGGGACCATTGGGAGGGCCAGGCTGGGTCAATGGCGCTCGTGGAGTCCGTCCAGGAGCGAGGGAGGTGAGAGGGGGAGCGGGGCGAGGCCTGAGGCGGGCCAGCCGCGCGGCCAGGGAGTGGCCGAGTCGGACGGTGCTCGGGCACGCGACGACGGGCTCAAAGGAGAGAGAAGGAGGAGGGGGCTGACCGCGTAGCGTGTCATGCACGCCGAGGCGGCCTCGAGGGACACGTTCCCGGCGCCCAAGGTCGACGGGAGCATCGGGCAGAGGGCGGCTACAGTGCCCTGGTGCACTGTAGCACGCTCCAGAGCGCGGCCATGGCATGCCATGGCATTTTAATAGTGCCATGGGCATGTCTTGTAGTGTCTGGGGGTTTTGGGGGAGAGTAAAGAAGTGTGGAGAGGCATTGGATGCCCTGGGGAGCCAGTAGGAGAGGAGAGAGGTTGAGGGAGAGAGGGAAATGGGATGTCCAGAGAGAGAAAGTGGGGTTTTACCCCTCCAATAATTGAGCTATGGATTTGCCATTGCTACTGGAGGTGCAAGGGGACTAGGAGGGGCTGTGGTAAAAAGTTGAGCTCAAGGAGAATAGTGGAAGAGGTCAAAAAATGGCATTTTGGTAAAGTGGCAGAAGGTGTTTGTTGTTGGTTTGGGCAAGAAAATTAATTCCACTTGCCATGAGAATTAACAGGATGGAATGGCACATAGAAGTAGGGTGTTCCACCAAGTTTGAGCTCATTTGGGCAAAGTAGCCAATGTAACTTTGGCAAACCCTAGAAATCGGCAGAAATGGCTTTGCCAAGATTTAGTCATGCAAAGCTATTCTCCTTGATGCACCACTTGGTGTAGTGTCATCATTTGAGGATTTGAACATGTCCACCAAAATTCAGATCAAAAGGACACACTTGGCAATGTAGAGTTGTTCAAATTTGGTTCTGGACAGAAAGGGTTTTGGGGTACTTTGATCAAGATAACATTCTCTCCAACTTGTGCCATTTGGTCTAGATGCATTATTACACCATTTGAGCATGTGCACCAAGTTTGAGATAATTTGGACATGTTTGACAGTGCAAAAATGTTCAAACTTGAAAAAGGACAGAAGTGGTTTTGAGAGGGTTTCATGGGTTTATACTATTCTCCATGACATGGTATTCAGAAAGATCATCAAAAATGTCATATGTGACATGCTGGAATTTTCTTGGATTTTTATGGAAATATTTCCTGTAGAAATATTTCAAATCCTTGAAATGAGCAGAAATGGTTTTGGGAGGTTTTGTCCAATATTTTGATCATGACCATGTGTTGAAACTCATATATATGGAGAATATATGTCCATTGAGTCTCCCTAAATTTTTATCAAATATTTTAAAGCTTTAAAATAATTTTAACCTATTAAAGACCATTTCTGGCCTTAAGAAAAAGCCTTTAAATTAAATAGGAAATTAACTTTTAAGATTATATTTTTGTGGTTTCTGGGTATCCTATATCTAATAGGAGTCAAAAATATTTCTAGAAAGATTTTTACTGCCCTTAATTAAGTACTTGCAGTGCAAACCTCAATTCAGGGGTTTTTGGAAGACTAATTTTTGAAAATACTCTTTGGCCAAATTATTTTTGTAAGAAAATACTATATTGCTCTATACACATGGCATGATCATTGGGAAAAGGTTTTGGATCAAGGAGATGAAGTATAGGAGTTGGGGGATTTATTTGATTTTTAGAGCACTTGCAAACAACACACGAAATCCAATCAAGGCAACGTCCAAAACACTCAAAAGTTTTTGTCAAACCACATTTTATCATGATTTATTAGCTTAAGTGTTGTGGCATGAAAATCAGGGTGTGACAGACCTACCCCCCTTACAAGAATCTCGTCCCCGAGATTCCCAGACTAGGCGCGGAAAGGAATACGAAAACATGGATTTGGGGTAGTCTTCACGTCCTCATACTGCTTCTGCTTCCGTTTGGTGCTCCATTGAACCTTGAGGTACTTGATGGCGTGGCTTTGTGTTTGTCGTCCTGCTTGATCCAGATTGCAATTGGGGTCTCTCGCGTATGTCATATAGGGCTGGAGGTCGATGGCTCGGTGATCGATGTCCTTGTTTAGACCGGGCTAGTTAGGAAGTTGGAAACACTTTCGGGGGTGTGTCGTGTGGAAAACGTTGTGCACAGTGGGTAACTCAGGCGGTAACTCTAACCGGTATCCATCTATTCTCCGTCTTGCGGTGATCTTGGAGGGGGTTGTTAAATCTTGGAGTGATCTCAAAGGGGGCCGATGAATCTTGGTGTGGGTCTCCTTGTCATGGAAATGCCTGGTTCCTTAGAGAGGAGTGGCTTGCAGATACACATGGTCCTTGATGCGGAAGTATACTTCTTGAAGGTGGTGGTTGGTGTAGTTCTTCCTCTTAGACATGACGGTCTTCAGATGTTCCTTGACCAGCTCAACGATTCTTCTTCCGTCTTCGGCTAGACGAGTATGTCATCAAAGAAAGATGACAACTAACTTGTCCAAGCACTCCATGAAGTCTATGGGATGCGTAAAGTGGGCTGAGGCGTTGGTGATAGTCATGGTTGAGTATTGGCCAAGGTCTTATCGATCTAGAGCCAAAGCCCAAGGTCAGGATCCGGCCATGATGTGGCTTGGTAGGGCGTAAGGGTTTCAAGGATTCTAGTGTGCGAGTGAATGTTCATCATCCCATCCTTGAGCACAGTTCCTGAGATGCCAATTGTTCTATCTAGTCCTCCAAACAGATCACCTTATACCTCTGAAAGTATCAACTTGCATAGGTCAACTTCAAAAGCCCATTAGCTACATAATTCATTAATTCTATAAATCCAATGTCTATGGTGTCCCACATGATCTTCTAATGTCCTTTAATCACCAAATACTTGAAAGGGCTACCTTTCTATAGTCATTCCACCAATTTCCATTATCATTGTCATGTAAACTCCAATGTCAGGCGTATATAGATCCCTAAATCAACTCCGACAACTAATCCAATCTCCTAGTTTATTACCCACCGAGAAACATGGTATCATGATCAAGATCATCAGTCTAAATCCAATTTACTCCGAACCATGTAGAATTACTCTACATCCATACTCCACTAGGATAATGTATTGAATCCAAATCTCATGTCCAACGAGAATTCCTATCTATTCCCCCAAGTCATTTCCGTAATGTCAACTATCTTCTATCATATCCCCTGGCTCAGTCAAATCCGTATACTTACAAAAATTTCATGTTGCGATTATAATTGTCCCACAAAATCCAATTTACTCCAGGGGTAATGAAAGCTATGCTAATCTATACACATGATCCCACCAAGTTCATCTACCAACATCAAAGCCTCATAATCCACCAAATAGTCTCATATAATTCCTCAAGTCATTGATATAAACTCATCAAGTCATGCGTCCTCTATTCCTATATCCTCAAACTGGTCTTCCCTATGGCATCGTCAGTCTTGGTGCTATATTAGGATGATAATGTGCTTGTTCACTATGTCCACTAATTCCATAATGAACCCAGTGTTGTGCAAGGTTTACAGAGACTTAACTGGTTCTCTTGCAATTCTGTGGGTTAAGCACATGGTTAAGGACTGGGGTATCTCATGAAGTCTCGAAGGGTCTAGGAATGGGTTTCTAGTCTGGAGGGTAAACATAACTCTACTAGGCTGCTCTTGGTCGAGGAGGCTGCAACAATAAGTCTACAGTGCTGGTTGGTCTCCGAAGTAGACTCCTTGGTGCATCTTGTCTTGCTGGTCTTCAGTTGGGGAGAGAGATGAGAGGATAAGTAGCATAAAGGGGATGCCTAAAGGGGTTACAGAGTGCAGGTGCAAACAAACAAGTTCCAAAAAGGGCCAAACACAAACAACAAAATAAGGCAGGTGATATAGTTATGTACTTGTTGCCTAGGGCAAAAGGGCGTGATATCAAAACACAAACAAATAAAAGCAAGCAACACACAATCATGGTTCAATTCAACCATCATACGGACTCATTGCGCATAGGGGTACACGACTCATCCTACCCTAGGGGTTCTCGGATTCATGAGTCGTGCTTTGCTCCGTGCCTCGTGCGATCTCTGGGTTTCCTCGGGTGTTGCTCGTCTCTTGTAGTTGTTCGATGAAACAATCTGGGTTGGCTGAAGAATCTTCAACAATCTCTCACCGATGAGATGGCGGGTGGAGGTGGCTTCTCGTAGCGAGCATTGACTCGGTCTTCTGTTGTCTTCTTAATCATGACAATCCCTTTTTGTCTTCTAAAGGCGTCGATGGTACCAGGTTTGCAATCCTTTATGCAAGGACATTAACAAGGCATAGTAGGGGTCCAACATGTCGGTTATGTTGATGACAACATCGACACCAAGAGCGGGGGATGAAGAGAACTGTTTTCCTGCTCACTATAGTGAGGCGGACCAAATGGCGAGGTTCTCATCCACCGGTGGTTGTCGATACTACAACGGTAAGGACATGGTTGCTCTATTAGCGATGTCTATCATGGTCTTGCATATCTTACACCCTGATCGTCATAGGACAAGGTTGCATCATCCTGGGGCAAATTCAAAGGTGTCACCATCCTCTGGGTCTTCATGTCCTCATTCTTCAAAGGCGTATCTTCTGTTGGCATCGTCTTGTTGTGGTGTCGCGAATCTTGGGTTCAGAAGAGGTGGGTGAGTGTTTGGCAAGGTGTACTCCTTCTAGGCTATCCACGAGGATTACAAGGAATCCCGTGGTCAGGGGCTTGAGGGTGCTAGCGACCGTTTGCAATAGTTTTGAAGGGAAGAGATCGATGGGGAAAGTATACCTTAGTTTTTGAAAAACTGAGAAGGGAAGAGAAGTATAGATAGTTTTGAAAACTTGTAATAGTTTTGGAAATAGTTTTACCCTAACTAACGACCATGCTAACTAAGGCTTCCTACAGTCAGGATGGCTCTGATACCAGCTCTGTGAGGACCCGACTCATAAGTCGTGATCACCGAATGCTGCGTGTCAATGATCCCGAGATCAATGCTCACTTGAACACACGAAGCTGAATACCAAGAGGCTTACATCCATACATACCGTATTACACAAGTAGGACCATTATGGTCCAGTCTTGAGTATAACATTGCAGCGGAAATCTTCGTCAATAACTTGGACCCATGCCATCTGCCTTAACCCTACAGGCATTCTGACTGGGAAGCGTCCTAGTTCGCATGTTCGTCACCGAAGTATTCTTCATCATATCCTGTTCTTTCATGCCTGGCCAATAAAATAATCAGTGGCAAGCCAATGAGTACTTTGAATGTACTCGCAAGCAACCCATGTTTTGGTTCAAGATACAACAATGCATGATATAGGTAAATTTTTGCGGAGAGCTAGTTTTGAGTGCCAAGACATGTTCAACAACTTGTAAGACATGCATCAAGTAACCATGAGGACATGTTACAGATATCAACATAAATAGAGTGGGCACCAACCCAACTCAATCATGTCAAGTCCTTTGACTTGACCCAAGTAGATCTTCCCACTTATCCAAACACACACTCTGGTTTGTAAACATGTGGACGTAGCCCAAGAGCGGTTACCCAACTGTCCTTGACCGTGGACACGGCTATTCGAATAGTTTGACACTCTGCAGAGGTTGCACACTTTACCCACAAGATCCGGGGAACTTCCGTGTCATCCACGCCCGATCACTATCTTTCCCTAGACGACACTAACAAGGAGTCCACTCGTTGTTCCGTATCCTCACGATGTACATCATACGAGACTCGCTCAAGATCGTAACATCCGAGAGGGGACACAACGGTGTATCCGGTGCCCTGTGAAAACAGTCATGGCCGCCCTACAGCACGACCCGTCCAGAGAGAGCACCAACTCTCCCCGTCACTAATGTCTGGGCTCCAAGCTAGTATCGGCCTAGGTAATCAATAATGCCCTTTCCCATATAAGGGTAGAGTGGTTGCGCATGTAAGGTTGGAATAACGGTCGCAACTTAAACCAATCCGTTTTTGAAAACAACACACACACTTGCCTCGGTACACCACTTCGTCATCAAGTGGCTACCCAACTCATCATCTCCCTCGGGCATAAGTGGCACCCGATGGGGTTTTCGAAAAGTCCTTTGAAAATACTTTGTCTCCATCACCATGCATATTCCCGTCCCTTTTTGCGTAGCACTACTTTAGCATCCTATCTACTCCCACCGGCATAACCCTCATAAGAAGGTAGGGTCATGCACAATGCAAGTATCAACGAGGAAGTACGGTGGCAACCATCGAAGTGGTTATCACCCCATCATGATTCCATTGCAACAACGATAAGGTACTATATGACATGCATAAAAAGGTTTCATAGACATGGTCAAAGGGTTGCTTGCCTGGCTCAACAAAGTCTTCTGGGTCTTCAAGGTCTTCTAGTCCAACTCCATGTACTCCGTCTACTTCGTCAACTAAAGTCGGAAACAATCACAATAAGCAACACAACAAGGCAGGAAATATAAGTGCTCCAAAAATATTAATTTGACTTTTCTAGGACATCTCTGGTTATATGAAAAATAACCAGAGTGGGTGGAATTGGATCAGTGGATATCTCTGAACATTTCAATATGATGGAATCAAGGGGTTTATGGATTTGCAAGAAGTGTACAGAAACATGTTTTTGAAAAATGAGCAAAGGTACCCATTTAACAAACCATGATTTTAGAAGCATCTAGGAGTTGGTTTCACTGGATTTGGAGTTCAAATGAATATTCTATGGATTTGCAAAGTTGACAAATATGAAGAAATGGCTCATTGTTTTATGTGGTACAGAAAGTATTAACAAAAATGTTCATAAACTAAGTTATGAACTTAGAAACATCTAGGAATTTGAATCATGGCATTTGGATCAAATTTGAGCCCTCTGTGATTTTCTAAAGTTCATCACAGAAATAGGAAAAATAGGATTTGGTAAATATTTGTGACGAAAAGGTCTCTGAAAAAATGTGCATGTTGCATCACCAGGTAGATCATGATTTATAGAGTCACTAGAAATTTGAATCATCAAATTTGGAGTCCATTTGAATTGTTTATGGATTTTTGAAGTTGACTGGAAAAAAGAATAAGGAAAAGGCTATACCACTTATTCTGCGTGCTTTGGGCGAGGATAGCCGACGGGCCGCCCAAAGGCTTAGCTGTCTTGCTGGAAGGGCCACGTCGAAGGCGTGCTGGGAAATCGCCTTCCCGGCGAAAGCGTCGTGGCGAGCCGTGTCCACTTAACTCATGGGCCCGCCTTTGTGCAGCCGCCGACGCTGGGCCCACATGTCGGGTTCATCCCCGTCCTCCCGCTCGAACAGAGCAGAGGTAGGGGTGACCCCCGCCGGCGATTGTCGGGGTTACAGGGCGTCCCCGGCGACGCTCCGCCCACCGGCGCACTCAGGAGGTGATGCCGCGCCCGTCCATGGGTGGCACGACCGCCGAGGAGCTCAGGGTCGAGCACGGTGTTGGCCGCGGCAGAGGAGGTCGGTGGCGGCGGTTACGGCGCTACGGCCATCGGGAGGGGTAGATGGAGTGCGGGGGCGCTTCGTGGGGGTGGTGGCGATGTAAGGAGACCCCACGAGGGAGAGGAAGAGGTCGGTGTGGGTGGCTTTTGGCCAAGGCCGGCGGCGGCACTCCGGCCATTGCGGTGGAGGGAAGGTGAGAGAGGGAGAGGGGGCTGTCCCATGAGCGTCCTGGGAGGGAGAGGAGATGACCAGAGGGTAGAGAGGGTCCGGGGGAAGGCCAGATAAGGCGGGACCATGGCGCACCGTGGGCTGAGCTAGCGGGTGCCCGCGGAATCGGTCCTGGGGACCGTTGGGAGGGCCAGGCTGGGTCAATGGCGCTCGTGGAGTCCGTCCAGGAGCGAGGGAGGTGAGAGGGGGAGCGGGGCGAGGCCAGAGGCGGGCCAGCCGCGCGGCCAGGGAGTGGCCGAGTCGGGCGGTGCTCGGGCACGCGACGCCGGGCTCAAAGGAGATAGAAGGAGGAGGGGGCCGACCGCGTAGCGTGTCTCGCACACCGAGGCGACCTCGAGGGACTCGTTCCCGGCGTCCAAGGTCGACGGGAGCATCGGGCAGAGGGCGGCTAAAGTGCCCTGGGGCACTGTAGCACACTCCAGAGCGCGGCCATGGCATGCCATGGCATTTTAATAGTGCCATGGGCATGTCTTGTAGTGTCTGGGGGTTTTGGGGGAGTGTAAAGAAGTGTGGAGAGGCATTGGATGCCCTGGGGAGCCAGTAGGAGAGGAGAGAGGTTGAGGGAGAAAGGGAAATGGGATGTCCAGAGAGAGAAAGTGGGGTTTTACCCCTCCAATAATTGAGCTATGGATTTTCCATTGCTACTGGAGGTGCAAGGGGACTAGGAGGGGCTGTGGTAAAAAGTTGAGCTCAAGGAGAATAGTGGAAGAGGTCAAAATGGCATTTTGGTAAAGTGGCAGAAGGTGTTTGTTGTTGGTTTGGGCAAGAAAATTAATTCCACTTGCCATGAGAATTAACAGGATGGAATGGCACATAGAAGTAGGGTGTTCCACCAAGTTTGAGCTCATTTGGGCAAAGTAGCCAATGTAACTTTGGCAAACCCTAGAAATCAGCAGAAATGGCTTTGCCAAGATTTAGTCATGCAAATCTATTCTTCTTGATGCACCGCTTGGTGTAGTGTCATCATTTGAGGATTTGAACATGTCCACAAAAATTCAGATCAAAAGGACACACTTGGCAATGTAGATTTGTTCAAATTTGGTTCTGGACAGAAAGGGTTTTGGGGTACTTTGATCAAGAGAACATTCTCTCCAACTTGTGCCATTTGGTCTAGATGCATTATTACACCATTTGAGCATGTGCACCAAGTTTGAGATAATTTGGACATGTTTGACAGTGCAAAAATGTTCAAACTTGAAAAAGGACAGAAGTGGTTTTGAGAGGGTTTCATGGGTTTATACTATTCTCCATGACATGGTATTTAGCAAGATCATCAAAAATGTCATATGTGACATGCTGGAATTTTCTTGGATTTTTATGGAAATATTTCCTGTAGAAATATTTCAAATCCTTGAAATGAGCAGAAATGGTTTTGGGAGGTTTTGTCCAATATTTTGATCATGACCATGTGTTGAAACTCATATATATGGAGAATATATGTCCATTGAGTCTCCCTAATTTTTTATCAAGTATTTTTAAAGCTTTAAAATAATTTTAACCTATTAAAGACCATTTCTGGCCTTAAGAAAAAGCCTTTAAATAAAATAGGAAATTAACTTTTAAAATTATATTTTTGTGGTTTTTGGGTATCCTCTATCTAATAGGAGTCAAAAATATTTCTGGAAAGATTTTTACTGCCCTTAATTAAGTACTTGCAGTGCAAACCTCAATTCAGGGGTTTTTGGAAAACTAATTGTTGAAAATACTTTTTGGCCAAATTATTTTTGTAAGAAAATACTATATTTCTCTATACACATGGCATGATCATTGGGAAAAGGTTTTGGATCAAGGAGATGAAGTATAGGAGTTGGGGGATTTATTTGATTTTTAGAGCACTTGCAAACAACACACGAAATCCAATCAAGGCAAGGTCCAAAACACTCAAAAGTTTTTGTCAAACCACATTTTGTCATGATTTATTAGCTTAAGTGTTGTGGCATGAAAATCAGGGTGTGACATAGGCATGGCTACCACCTGGTTTATCTCTGGCGGGTTACTGGCCCCCGCTCCAGGCGTGTTGAAGAGGTTCCTTGCCTCGTAAACCGGAGGCAGACGACTCCCGTGCCTTCTCCTCATGACTTCGTTTGAAGCGTTCTGATCCAACGTGAGCCGGACGGAATCAGCTTGGATCTGTTGTGCGTGAGAATCCAGAGCGGCTCGCTCCACTGTTATCCTCGCGTCCTCAGCCGCCAGATCCTCCTTGGCTTGAGCTATCTCATCACGTAGTTTTGCAACTTCCGTGCTATGTTGAGCTTGATTTGCCAGATTAACCTCTGCTGTCAACAACGTGGTCAATGTTCCCAATAAGTCGGACCAGACCTGAGCCGGCGGCGCCGCAGGGCCTCTGCCCGGCCGCCGTCGTCATTCTTGACACAAATCATTGCCGCTGCAGTAGTGAGAATTCTACCACAGCTGCGTGCATCGTCCATGAAAATCGCGACCCGGTTCGACGGCTCATAGGGTTCCTGAATACTATCGCCCTCGGAAAAGCCCCCAAGCCTGTCGTCTTGCAGTTGATACAATGAAGTAGTCTCGCCCGTGGATGACTCACCATCAGAATAGATGACCGTCTCACCGCCAGACACGGATCCTTCCTCAAATTCCACCCCATGGATGAATCCAACGAAGGCGTGCTTCACGGCGGGTTGAACTCGGGCGGGTCGTGCACACAGAGCCGTCTCGATGATGTTGGTGCAGATGTCCGGCTCAGGGCACGGTTCGCCGATCTTGCCGATGAAGACGTGAATCCCGCCGAAGGAGACCCGGTACCCATACTCGATTGAGCCGGCCTCGGGGCCCCAGCCTGCATCGTCGATGTAGAGCTTGCCGCGACGACTCTTGGTCATCCGGCCCATAGCGTACCCTTTGATCCCTTCAAAGTTTCCCTGTAAGAACTCGAAACCACAGTGCGCTTGCCCCACGGTGGGTGCAAACTTGTAACACCCCGGAAGTAACTTTCCATATTTGTAACTCCAACTCTTGCCATTTTCGGCATTGTGATATGATATTCCCTCGGTGGTTGGGTCTTTCTCCTTTTTGCATTTTGTCTATGTCATGCATTTTTATCATGTCATCATGTGCATCGCATTTGCATACGTGTTCGTCTCATGATTCGAGCATTTTTCCGTTGTCCGTTTTGCAATCCGGCACTCCTATCTCCCCGGCGGTCCTTTTACGTTTTTCCGTGTGCGGGTATTAAACCTTCTCGAAATGGACCGAGGTTTGTCTAGTGGCCTTGGTATACCACCGTAGACAACCGGTCAAGTTTGGTCATTTGGAGCTCGTTTGGTACTCAGCGGTTAACCGCACTCTCATAAAGGCCTCTTTTAAGTTGCAGCCCAACACCCTTCAAAACAGCCCAATAACCCATCTAAGTCACTTCCATGCTCTCCGTCGTTCGATCACGATCGTGGGTAAAACTACACCTCATTTGGACTCTCCTAGCTCCCTCTATGCCTATTTAAGCAAACTCCCCGTCCAAATTCGGGATCAAACTCCCCAAACCCTAGATTTTCTTCTCCGCCACTGGGCGCGTCCAGCCGCCGACACGTCCGCCCGCCCCCTCGTCAATCGGAGGCCGCCGCGTGGCCTCCGCGCCACCCCGCCGCCCGCGACCATGAGCCCAAAGCGAAACCCGCCCGGCCCGCCTTCGCCTCCGGCCCGTCGCCGCCGTCTTCTCTCCGCCGCCGCCTTGCATGCCTTCCCGCCTCGCCGCCGGCGGCGAGCTCACACCGCCCGTCGCCCCGGCTCGCCCAGCGCCTCCTCGGCCAGCGCACCCCGGCTGCCCGGCCTCCTTGCCGCCGGCCGCCACTGCTGCGCCGCCATCCACCACGCCGCCTGGCGACCCGCCGGCGACCTCGTCCCCTCCCGGCCGGCCGAGCCCGGCCACCTTCCTCCTCCTCGCCGCCTTCTCCGACGAGCCCGCGCAGCCGCCGCCCGTCGGCCGATCCAGATTCGACCTCGGGTCGCGCGCCCGTTGACCTCTCTCCCCCTCCTTTTTCCCGAAGTCTTTTATATATTATTGAATTTTGTTGCATTTTCAAAGTGGTGTATCTTTGCATCTGTAGGTCCATTTTGCGCGTATAATATGTAAAAATGTTCGTCTCGAAGAGTAGATCATTTCATCTCATTGCATCATTTTCATTTGAGCTCATCTTGATGCCAGAAATGCTGTTAGAAAAGTGCTATGTGATGTTAGTTTCTGTTTCTTAACAGAAGTTGCACTTTTGTTATTTTTGCCATGATTATTGTGTGCACCCTATGATTTTGAGTCCTACATGTGTTTTGTAAAATGCCATGCCATCTTTCAAGGGGAGTATGCCATGTATTTTTGTGATCTATGTGGTGACTAGCACAAGCATGCAAAGTAGGTGTCCTGATGTTGCTGATTTCAGCCCTGTTTTAGCTGATTTTGATGCCATGTTAACTTGATGATACCGAGAGATCCATGCATATTTTGAGATACTTCAGTAAGGATGTTTTGTTAAGAATGTCTTGCTCTATCCATCCATGCCCTTGTTTGCAATTATGGGATGCCATAGCTTGAGTCAATCGAGCTCTACTTTTGCTATCAAATGTTTTCCTGGCAGATTGTTTACATGTTATTCAATTTTGCCAAGGTTGTTGTGGTTGATCCATATATGCTATGTTATTGTTCTTGCCATGTATGTCTTCTATGTCATGTCTTCTTGATGTATGTATGCTTAGTTTATCTAATAAGGCTCTGTAGTGAGTGCATTGGGCTTGTAAACATGCCTACTCGTTATTAGTTTTTGACATGCCATGTTGCTGAATCTGTTAACGAAACTTTCAATGTTGACATGGGTGTTACTATATTTTCTAATCCTTTTTGGCTTATGGTCAGTAAGGGACTTTTGTTCTATGCTTTGAGTAGATTCATGCCATGCCATGTTTTGCTATTTTAAGTTCCTGTAGCATGTATTTTTGTTGCTCTGAACATTGCAACCTGATGCTGTTTTTGCCATGTCCAGCCTGATATTTTGTGCTCTTTTGCCATGCTTGTTTGAACCTGTTATGATGTGAACTAGCTGTAGCTCAGTGCTCATCTTTTGACGAACATCTTGTGTAGATCACTGCCATGTGCTTTTTTGATACGTTTGGGTGCAGTAGCTTAATTAATTGTTGCTTGCTAAGTGGCATCATGCTGTTAATGGCAGATTTGTGCCATTCTTGTTTTGCTTGTCATTTGCAAACCGTGCATCCGATTCGGTGATCTTTATATCGATTTCAACGAAATCATCTCATCTTTCAGTGGCATACTTGGTTTGCCAATTTGATGCCTGGTTCATCCTTTACCTTCCGGGCCTTTGTCGCATTGCATATCACATCTCGCATATCATGTCATGTTTTGCATCATGTTGATTGTGCATTGCACCGTGATTTATTGTGGTTCCTTTGTTTGTGTTGTTGCTTTGGGTAGAGCCGGAGGCGAGTGCGTGAGCGAGGAACCTGTTGAGAACGCTTACGAGGATCAAGCTTTCGACAACTCGAGAACATTGCGAGCAAGATGACCATACCCTCGAAATCACTTCTATCTTTGCTATGCTAGTTGCTCGCTTTTTGCTATGCCTATGCTGCGATGCCTACCACTTGCTATATCATGCCACCCATATTGCCATGTCAGCCCTAACCATCCTTTCCTAGCAAACCGTTGATTGGCTATGTTACCGCTTTGCTCAGCCCTCTTATAGCGTTGCTAGTTGCGGTGAAGTGAAGTTTGTTCCTTGTTGGAACATGGAGATGTTGTTCCTTGTTGGAACATGGTTACTTGTTGGGGATATCACAATATATATCTGCTATAATTAATGCATCTATATACTTGGTAAAGGGTGGAAGGCTCGGCCTTATGCAGTAGTTTGTTCCACTCTTGCCACCCTAGTTTCCGTCATACGGTGTTATGTTCCTTGATTTAGCGTTCCTTACGGTTGGGTGATTTATGGGACCCCTTGACAGTTCGCTTTGAATAAGACTCGTCCAAAGAAGGCCCAACATTGGTTTTACCATTTGCCACCTAAGCCTTTTCCCCGGGTTTTCGCGAGCCCGAGGGTCATCTTTATTTTAACCCCGGACCAAAGCTCCTTGAGTGCTGGCCCGAACCGAGCAACTCTTGGGGCCACCACGGGAAACTCGAGGCTTGGTTTTACTCGTAGCTTGACTTATCCGGATGTGCCACGAGAACGAGATATGTGCAGCTCCTATCGGGATTTGTCGGCACCATCGGGCGGCTTTGCTGGTCTTGTTTTATTGCTGTCGAAATGTCTTGTAGTCCGGGATTCGAGATTGATCGGGTCTTCGGTAGAAGAATATCCTTCGTTGACCGTGAGAGCTTATAATGGGCTAAGTTGGGACACCCTGCAGGTAATATCTTTCAAAGCCGTGCCGCGGTTATGAGGCAGATGGGAATTTGTTAATGTCGGTTGTAGAAAACCCGAAGTTGACCTCAAATAAAATACACATCAACGCGTGTGTAACCGTGATGGTCTCTTCTCGGCGGAGTCCGGAAGTGAACACGTGTTGGAGTTATGTCGGCGTAAGTAGTTCAGGATCACTTCTTGATCGCTACTAGTTTCACGTCCGTGCTTTGCTTCTCTCCTCGCTCTCTTTTGCGATGTAGCCACCATATACGCTAGTCGCTTGCTGCAGCTCCACTTTACTACTCTGTCCTTCCTATAAGCTTAAATAGTCTTGATCTCGCGGGTGTGAGATTGCTGAGTCCCGTGACTCACAGATACTTCAAAACAGTTGCAGGTTTCGATGAGGCGGTCAGGTGACTCAACCGAGCTCAAGTGGGAGTTCGACGAGGAACGTGGTCGTTACTATGTGTCTTTTCCTGATGATCGTAGTGGTGCCCAGTTGGGACGATTCGGGATCTGTAGCATTTGGGGTATCTTCTTTTATTTTGGTTCCGTAGTCGGACCTTGAGTGTACTCTGAATGATGGATGTTTATTTATGTACTTGTGTGAAGTGGCGATCGAAGCCAACTATGTATCTCTTTCCTTCAATATTACATGGGTTGTGTGAAGATTACCTCACTTGCGACATTGCTTTCAATGCGGTTATGCCTCTAAGTCGTGCCTCGACACGTGGGAGATATAGCCGCATCGGGGCGTTACAAGTTGGTATCGAGCCTTCCCGACTTAGGAGCCCCCTACTTGATTGTTTCTTTGGCGTTGTTGAGTCTAGAATGGAAAATGTTTTGAGTCTTAGGATTATATATATCGGAGAGTAGGATTCTTTTTACTCCCAGTCCTTTAAATCGCTCTGTGAGGTCTCCCGCGTAGAGTTTGACTCTTCTCTTCTCAAATTTCACTAAAAAATTTTTAGGATCACGTGGGTATCTTGGAATCGTTCCGATGGTTTTGTGACGAGAACATTGTTCTTGGTGCCTCGACATTTAGGGGTTGTGGCGGTGTCCGGGAGTTGAGCTCCGAGGTGTTGTCGTCACAATTTTATCGTTGCGATTCTGGAATACCGAGTTTTGCCGACATCGAAATCTCTTTTGTGCAGTTGTTGGTGAGATAACCCCGATAGCCCAAAGATCTTGGCGAGTCGGGAGTATTGCCATGACTTGTATAACGGATGTTTTTCAAGGTCGAGGTACCACGATTTCGAGGATTTCTTGGTTATGTGTTGACGGATGGATACAATTGGATCTAGGTATTGTTAGTTTGGGTGATATATTTTGTGTCCCTGTATCCCCAACACCAGATTGCATAACCGAAAGTTTGGGAGTTATAGGTGGGAATTCTAGTAGCTTACGGGATATTCTTTCCGGCGGATGTATGATTTGAGATTGGGGTTCAACGTCTAGTGGTCCGCCCATTCACGGTCGATTCTGATGGTCGCGAGGCGTCTTAAAGAATCCTTGGCTATGCTGATTCGGGGCGTCTTGTTTGTCATTCGTGACGTCCGCTATCGTCGTGTCCGTGTGGGCCCCACCACGAACACTTTGGGCGAAATCTCTATCATGTGTTTGTTCGGCTCATTCTAGAAGCCAATCTTTTGTTTTCGGTTGTGATACTCGATTTGTTTCTAAGACAGATGTTGTTTCCATATCTTTATCTAAGTGGCTTCTCACCTTAATGGGCGTGTGATGATTAACTTTTGGAATTTATTCGTTCATTCTTGTTGAATGTTTATTGTGAAGACTATATGTTGCAATTTCTATCCGTTGATTCTACTTATCTATTTGTCTATCAAAGGACTAACGGATGTCACCCTCTTGAGATGGCTCCGCCAACGCGTCGAATCCGGATCGCAATGATGGGGATCGATCGAACCTCCACCTCCACCTCCACCTCCGCCTCCGGAGGCACGGCAAGCTATCATGGCAGCCACCAATGCCAATGCTCGGATGATTTTGCAGCTCTTGCAAGAACGTACTCAGGGCAAGGCAATCAAGGAAATCAAGGTCAAGGCAACAATTAGCCACACTTTGCTACTCTCAGTCAGTTCCTCGCTAATCAGCCGAAGTCTTTCAGTTTACGTGTTGAGGCCACAGACGCTGACGATTGGTTAGTGGACATCTGCAAGCATTTTGATTGTAGCAATGTCGGACACGAGGACTTTGTCAAGTTTGCATCGTTTCAACTCAAGGATCAAGCTGCTGAGTGGTACCAACAATACAAAGATTCGAGAGGAGGTCGTGTCATTACAGGATGAGTTCCTCCGTGATTTCAGAGCTCATCACATTCGAAAAGTGTTGTTGAGAGCAAGCGTGAGGAGTTCCGCAATCTCAAGCAGGGCAACATGTCTGTCTATCAATACAATATCCAGTTCGAGCTCGCTCGTTTTGCTAACCAAGGCGTGCTGATGATAAGAGTATGATCTATCAATTCAGAGGTGGTGCGAGAGAAGATCTGCAATTAGCTCTTGTGCTTTTGAGCGAGATAAGTATGATGATTTCTACAACATGGCATGAAGCAAGAAGCTGCCCAGCTCAAATGTGAGGCTTCTAAGAAGAGAATCGGGATGCAGTTCAGTCTTCTTCTTCCTCTCAAGTGGCAGCTAAGCAGCGAAGTTCTACCTTCCTCCTCCTCCGTTCCGTCGGCCTTATCGTGAGAAGAACTCAGGTGGCGTGGATCTTCCCACCCACCCAACCCAGCTATCGAACAAGTCTAATTCTCAAGCTCCAAGGTCAAGTGCTCCTTACCACCGTCCGCTCTCTCAAGTGACTTGCAACAAATGTCGTGAGAAGGT
This sequence comes from Aegilops longissima, assembly GCA_021605205.1. NCBI lineage: Eukaryota > Viridiplantae > Streptophyta > Magnoliopsida > Poales > Poaceae > Aegilops > Aegilops longissima. Next base: position 575,895,549 of record CM038677.1, read on the forward strand.
CACTATCGAACAAGTGCTTCAACCAGAGGCGCCTTCCGCCTCCTCCTCTGTGAAATCTTCCAGCAATGCGGTGGTCAAGCATAATCCCAAGTTTGCAAAGGTCAATATGATGAATGCAGCTCAAGCGGAGGATTCTTCGATGTGATAATGGGTAATCTCTCGATTAATGATATTCTGCAAAATTCTTATTTGATCTTGGTGCATCGCATTGTTTCATGTCAAGACCGTTTTTTGCCAAGCATGAATTCACTTCTTCTCATTTGGGTAAACCCATGGATGTCATTTCTCCGGGTAACGGTTGAGCTCCAGTTTGGTGGTTCGGATGTTTCTATCAAGATGGGCGATTATAGATTTCGGCTAAACCTATTGTCCTTGGTGACTCGGATATTGATCTTATTCTCGGAATGGATGGCTTTATCAAGACAAAGCTCAGCTTGATTGTGCTGCTGGGAAATTCAATTGACTCACTCTTCTAATGATGTGATCATCTATGCCGCTCGTGATGAAACCATTCGGTTGTTTTCTCTCAATGAGAAGGGCGAACTGAATGCTATCTCTCGATTCGATCGTTTGTGAGTACCAAGATGTCTTTCGGAAGAGCTTCCGGTATGCCTCCTCATCGGCGATTGAGTTCGTTATCGATCTTGAGCACGCATCGAACCCGTTTGCAAGCGTCCATACAAGCTTGGACCTGAAGAGCTGAAGGAATTGAAGAAGCAGCTCGATGAACAAGAGCGTCTGGGTTTGATCGGACGAGTTCATCTCCTTGGGGTTGTGGTGTTCTTTTGTCCGAAGAAGGATGGCACGGACCGACTTTGCGTCGATTACCGTCCAATGAATAAGAAGACAATCAAGAACAAGTATCCACTTCCCAACATCAATGAGATTTTCGAGCAACTCAAAGGTGCTACAAGTGTTCTCCAAGCTTGACCTTCGTATGGGGTATCATCAGATTCGCATTCGTGAACAAGATATTCCCAAGACAGCATTCGAACAAGCTTTGGTTCTTATGAATATCTTGTCATGTCTTTCGGCCTCGTCAATGCTCCTCCAACATTCTCTCGGATGATGAACTTCATATTCAACCCCTACACCAATGAATTCGTCTTGGTCTATCTTGATGATATTTTGGTCTTCTCCAAGAATAAGAAGGATCATGCCAAACATTTGCGATTGGTGCTAGACAAGCTCGTAGAGTATCAATTCTATGCTAAGTTCTCCAAATGTGAATTTTGGCTTGATGAAGTGCTTTATCTTGGTCATATCATCTCCGCCAAGGGCATCATTGTTAATCCCGAGAAGGTGTCCGCAATTGTGAATTGGGAACCTCCTCGAATGTCAAGCAGCTCCATGATTTTCTTGGTCTTGCAAGCTATTGCGAAGATTCGTTGAGAATTTCTCCAAGATTGCAAAGCCTCTTTCCAACCTTCTCGAAGCATGTGAAGTATGTCCGGTCTCCCGAGTGTGGCGTTGCTTTCAATACTCTCAAAGAGAAACTCGTCACAGCTCTGTCTTAACTCCTCTGATGAATCCAAGCCATTTGAAGTGTTACTGTGATGCTTCTCTTCAAGGTCTCGGTCTGTGTTAATGCAAGAGAAGAGAGTTGTGGCTTATACCTCTCGCCATTGAAGCCAACGAGAAGAACTACCCCACTCACGATCTTGAGTTGGCGGCGATTGTCCATGCATTAATAACGTGGAGACATCTCTTGTTGGGAAGGAAAGTGGACATTTTCACCGATCACAAGAGTCTCAAGTATATCTTCACCCAGCCCAACCTCAACCTCGAGGCGGACTCGATGGGTGAAATGATTCAAGAGTACAACCCAAGTATTGAATATACTCGGGCAAGGCCAATGTCATTGCAGATGCTTTGAGCAGGAAAGCTTCTCGCAATGCCTAATCCTCAAGCCCTTTCAGCGGATCTTTGTGAAGCTTTCCATAAGCTGAATCTTCAAGTTGTTCCTCAAGGCTTTCTTGCCAACCTCATAGTCTCTCCTACTTTGGAAGATCAGATTCGTGAGGCTCAACTTCGGATACCATGGTGAAAAAGGTGAAGCGTGGTATCGACAAGGGCATTTCAAGTATAAGTGCTTCCACGTTGATGACAAAGATACTCTTTTCTTTGAGGACGGATTGTGGTTCCTAAGGGCGATCTGCGAAAAGTCATTATGAGCGAGGCTCACAATTCGCTTCTATCCATTCATCCCGGAAATACGAAGATGTACCATGACCTCAAGCAGTCATATTGGTGGACTCGAATGAAGCGAGAAATTGCTCAATTCGTGAATGAGTGTGATGTCGGCGGAAGAGTGAAAGCAGAACACCAAAGACCAGCTGGTCTCCTTCAACCTCTTGCTATTCCGAATGGAAGTTTGATCATATTGAAATGGACTTCGTGATGGCTTTCCAAAGTCCAAGCGTGGAAATGATGCTATCTTCGTTGTCATTGACAAGCTCACTAAAGTGGCTCATTTTCTTCCTATCAAAGAATCCATCACAGCAGCTCGGTTGGCGAGCTATACACCTCGAGATTGTCTCCTTGCACGGCATTCCACAAGTGATCTCTTGCACCGTGGCAGCATCTTTACCTCCAAGTTTTGGGATTCTTTTCGAAGGCCATGGGCACCAACATTCGTTTCAAAGACAGCTTTCCATCCTCAAACAAGTGGCCAAGTTGAGCGAGTAAATCAAATCCTTGAAGATATGCTCGGGGCTTGTGTCATTTCTTTCGGTATGAAGTGGGAAGATTGTCTTCCATATGCCGAGTTCTCCTACAACAACAGCTTCCAAGCGAGTTGGGCAAGGCCCCATTCGAAATTCTCTATGGCGAAAGTGCCGTACTCCTCTCAATTGGTGCGAGACAGTGAACGCCAACTTCTTGGCAATGACTTGATCACGAAGCGGAAGAAATGTGCAAGATCATTCGTGAGAATCTCAAAGCCGCATAATCGCGCGGAAAACTATTATGATGATAAGCACCGTGATGTGGCTTTTGAAATCGGAGACCATGTCTACCTCCGCGTCTCCAATGAAAGGCACTCGTCGCTTTGGTATCAAAGGAAGCTTGCCCCTAGATCGTGGGTCCTTTCAAGATCATTGGGAAAAGAGGCGATCTAGCCTATCAACTTGAGCTTCCATCCAACTTTGCAAGCGTGCACGATGTGTTTCACGTGTCACAGCTTCGCAAGTGCTTCAAGACTCTGAGCGCACTATCAACTTCAAGAGATTGACCTTCAAGAAGATCTCTCTTATCATGAGCACCCGTTGCTATTCTTGAAGAAACCGAGCGCAAGACTCGCAACAAGTCAATCAAATTCCTGAAAGTGAAGTGGTCACACCATTCCGACCGAGAAGCTACACAGGGCCGAGGATCACCTCCGTTCGAGTATCCGGAGTTCTTTCAGTCCTAGATCTCGGGACGAGATCCTCTTGTAGTGGTGGAGTGTTGTAACACCCCGGAAGTAACTTTCCATATTTGTAACTCCAACTCTTGCCATTTTCGGCATTGTGATATGATATTCCCTCTGTGGTTGGGTCTTTCTCCTTTTTGCATTTTGTCTATGTCATGCATTTTTATCATGTCATCATGTGCATCGCATTTGCATACGTGTTCGTCTCATGATTCCGAGCATTTTTCCCGTTGTCCGTTTTGCAATCCGGCACTCCTATCTCCCCCGGCGGTCCCTTTTACGTTTTTCTGTGTGCGGGTATTAAACCTTCTCGAAATGGACCGAGGTTTGTCTAGTGGCCTTGGTATACCACCCGTTTGGTACTCCAACGGTTAACCGCACTCTCGCAAAGGCCTCTTTTAAGTTGCAGCCCAACACCCCTTCAAAACAGCCCAATAACCCATATAAGTCACTTCCATGCTCTCCGTCGTTCGATCACGATCGTGTGGTAAAACTACACCTCATTTGGACTCTCCTAGCTCCTCTATGCCTATTTAAGCAAACTCCCCGTCAAATTCGGGATCAAACTCCCCGAAACCCTAGATTTTCTTCTCCGCCGCGGACGCGTCCAGCCGCCGCCGGACACGTCCGCCCGTGCCCCTCGTCCAATCGGAGGTCAGCATTGTGTGGCCTCCGCGCCTCCCGCCGCCAGCTGGCCGAGCCAGGCAAACCGCCCGGCCAGCGCTTCGCCTCCGGCCCCGTCGCGCCGTCGCTTCGCCCTCCCCCGCCGCCCGGCAGCGAGCTCACCACCGCCCGTCGCCGCCATGGCCGCCCGGCGCCTCCTCCGGCCGCCCGCTCCCTTGCGGCGCCGACCCGCCGCGACCTCTTCCCCTCCCGCCGGCCGAGCCCCACCTTCCTCCTCCTCGCCGCCTTCTCCGGCGAGCCAGCAGCCCGCCGCCCGTCGGCCGATCCAGATTCGACCTCGGGTCGCGCGCCCGTTGACCTCTCTCCCCCTCCTTTTTCCCCAAGTCTTTTATATATTATTGAATTTTGTTGCATTTTCAAAGTGGTATATCTTTGCATCTGTAGGTCCATTTTGCGCGTATAATATGTCAAAATGTTCGTCTTGAAGAGTAGATCATTTCATCTCATTGCATCATTTTCATTTGAGCTCATCTTGATGCCCGAAATGCTGTTAGAAGAGTGCTATGTGATGTTAGTTTCTGTTTCTTAACAGAACTTGCACTTTTGTTATTTTTGCCATGATTATTGTGTGCACCCTATGATTTTGAGTCCTACATGTGTTTTGTAAAATGCCATGCCATATTTCCAGGGGAGTATGCCATGTATTTTTGTGATCTATGTGGTGACTAGCACAAGCATGCAAAGTAGGTGTCCTGATGTTGCTGATTTCAGCCCTGTTTTAGCTGATTTTGATGCCATGTTAACTTGATGATACCGAGAGATCCATGCATATTTTGAGATACTTCAGTAAGGATGTTTTGTTAATAATGTCTTTCTCTATCCATCCATGCCCTTGTTTGCAATTATGGGATGCCATAGCTTGAGTCAATCGAGCTCTACTTTTGCTATCAAATGTTTTCCTGGCAGATTGTTTACATGTTATTCAATTTTGCCAAGGTTGTTGTGGTTGATCCATATATGCTATGTTATTTTTCTTGCCATGTATGTCTTCTATGTCATGTCTTCTTGATGTATGTATGCTTAGTTTATCATATAAGGCTCCGTAGTGAGTGCATTGGGCTTGTAAACATGCCTACTCGTTATCAGTTTTTGACATGCCATGTTGCTGAATCTGTTAACGAAACTTTCAATATTGACATGGGTGTTACTATATTTTCTAATCCTTTTTGGCTTATGGTCAGTAAGGGACTTTTGTTCTATGCTTTGAGTAGATTCATGCCATGCCATGTTTTGCTATTTTAAGTTCCTTTAGCATGTAGTTTTGTTGCTCTGAACATTGCAACCTGATGCTGTTTTTGCCATGTCCAGCCTGATATTTTGTGCTCTTTTGCCATGCTTGTTTGAACCTGTTATGATGTGAACTAGCCGTAGCTCAGTGCTCATCTTTTGTCGAGCATCTTGTGTAGATCACTGCTATGTGCTTTTTTGATACGTTTGGGTGCAGTAGCTTAATTAATTGTTGCTTGCTAAGTGGCATCATGCTGTTAATGGCAGATTTGTGCCATTCTTGTTTTGCTTGTCATTTGCAAACCGTGCATCCGATTCCGGTGATCTTTATATCGATTTCAACGAAATCATCTCATCTTTCAGTGGCATACTTGGTTTGCCAAGTTGATGCCTGGTTCATCCTTTACCTTCGGGCGCATTTATCGCATTGCATATCACATCTCGCATATCATGTCATGTTTTGCATCATGTTGATTGTGCATTGCACCGTGATTTATTGTGGTTCCTTTGTTTGTGTTGTTGCTTTGGGTAGAGCCGGAGGCGAGTGCGTGAGCGAGGAACCTGTTGAGAACGCTTACGAGGATCAAGCTTTCGACAACTCGAGAACATTGCGAGCAAGATGACCATACCCTCGAAATCACTTCTATCTTTGCTATGCTAGTTGCTCGCTCTTTTGCTATGCCTATGCTGCGATGCCTACCACTTGCTATATCATGCCACCCATATTGCCATGTCAGCCCTAACCATCCTTTCCTAGTAAACCGTTGATTGGCTATGTTACCGCTTTGCTCAGCCCTCTTATAGCGTTGCTAGTTCGGTGAAGCTGAAGTTTGTTCCTTGTTGGAACATGGAGATGTTGTTCCTTGTTGGAACATGGTTACTTGTTGGGGATATCACAATATATATCTGCTATAATTAATGCATCTATATACTTGGTAAAGGGTGGAAGGCTCGGCCTTATGCAGTGTTTTGTTCCACTCTTGCCACCCTAGTTTCCGTCATACGGTGTTATGTTCCTTGATTTAGCGTTCCTTACGGTTGGGTGATTTATGGGACCCCTTGACAGTTCGCTTTGAATAAGACTCGTCCAGCAAGGCCCAACATTGGTTTTACCATTTGCCACCTAAGCCTTTTCCCCCGGGTTTTCGCGAGCCCGAGGGTCATCTTTATTTTAACCCCGGACGGTGCTCCTTGAGTGCTGGCCCGAACCGAGCAGCTCAAGGGGACACCACGGGAAACTCGAGGCTTGGTTTTACTCGTAGCTTGACTTATCCGGATGTGCCCTGAGAACGAGATATGTGCAGCTCCTATCGGGATTTGTCGGCACCATCGGGCGGCTTTGCTGGTCTTGTTTTATTGCTGTCGAAATGTCTTGTAGTCCGGATTCGAGATTGATCGGGTCTTCCGGTAGAAGGAATATCCTTCGTTGACCGTGAGAGCTTATAATGGGCTAAGTTGGGACACCCTGCAGGGTAATATCTTTCAAATCCGTGCCCGCGGTTATGAGGCAGATGGGAATTTGTTAATGTCGGTTGTAGAAAATCCGTTGACCTCAAATAAAATACACATCAACCGCGTGTGTAACCGTGATGGTCTCTTCTCGGCGGAGTTCGGGAAGTGAACACGGTGTTGGAGTTATGTCTGACGTAAGTAGTTCAGGATCACTTCTTGATCGCTACTAGTTTCACGTCCGTGCTTTGCTTCTCTCCTCGCTCTCTTTTGCGATGTAGCCACCATATATGCTAGTCGCTTGCTGCAGCTCCACTTTACTACTCTGTCCTTCCTATAAGCTTAAATAGTCTTGATCTCGCGGGTGTGAGATTGCTGAGTCCCCGTGACTCACAGATACTTCCAAAACAGTTGCAGAGTTCCGACGAGGCCGGTCAGGTGACTCAACCGAGCTCAAGTGGGAGTTCGACGAGGAACGTGGTCGTTACTATGTGTCTTTTCCCGATGATCGATAGTGGTGCCCAGTTGGGACGATTCGGGATCTGTGTAGCATTTGGGGTATCTTCTTTTATTTTGGTTCCGTAGTCGGACCTTGAGTGTACTCTGAATGATGGATGTTTATTTATGTACTGTGTGAAGTGGCGACTGTAAGCCAACTATGTATCTCTTTCCCTTCAATATTACATGGGTTGTGTGAAGATTACCTCACTTGCGACATTGCTTTCAATGCGGTTATGCCTCTAAGTCGTGCCTCGACACGTGGGAGATATAGCCGCATCGGGGGCGTTACAAAACTGTCGTGGAATTGTCACGTCAGATGTCCTAGTGTGAGGACTTAGTCGTGGAGCCATCGCAACTAGGTTAGCTTAAAGGGGTTAAAAGGGATAAAGGACACAGAGAGTTTATACTGGTTCGGCCCCTTGCGGTGAAGGTAAAGGCCTAATCCAGTTTTGATGTGGTATTGCTTATGTCTCAGTTACCAGGGAGCGAATACGCTTGACCTAGCTTTTGATCTGTTGTCTCTTGCCCTAAGCCGCCGCCGGGTCGTCCCCTTATATACACAGGTTGACGCCCAACGGCTTACAGAGTCCCGGCCGGCTCATAAACAACGTGTCCGGCCCGGTGACTAATTACACTTGCCTTACAATACAAGTCATACATATATAACGGTTTACATCTATGGGCCTTAAGCCGCCTTTGGGGTTTGGGCCCAGTCTGTTTCATGAACCGCCATCTTCAACATCTTCACGGGCTTTGCTTTGATAAACCTCCATTGGGATAACCCGGCCCCTCCTGGGCGGGTCATACCCAATAGTCATATCCCCAATATCTATGGTTAGGAAACTTAACCATCTTCGATTAACGAGCTAGTCTAGTAGAGGCATACTAGGGACACTCTGTTTGTCTATGTATCCACACATGTACTAAGTTTCCGGTTAATACAATTCTAGCATGAATAATAAACAATTATCATGATATAAGGAAATATAAATAACAACTTTATTATTGCCTCTGGGCATATTTCCTTCACCCCCCCATGGCAAGTCCGAATTGGACTAGGGAGGGGGGCACCGCCCCCTCCCTCTCCTCCTCATTCCTTCTCCCTCTCCTCCTCATTCCCTCTCTCCCCCTCTTGGAAAAGGAAGGGGAGTCCAACTAGGATTGGGAATCCTAGTTGGAATCCTCCTATGGTGCGCCCTCCTTGGCTGACGGCCTCCTCCTCCCTCTCCTTTAAATACAGGGGTAGGGGGCACCACAAAGCACAACAGACAATCTCTTAGCCGTGTGCGGTGCCCCCCTCCACAGTTTAACACCTAGGTCATATCGTCGTAGTGCTTAGGCGAATCCCTGCGCCAGTAACTTCATCATCACCGTCGCCATGCCGTTGTGCTGACGGAACTCTCCCTCGTCCTTAATTGGATCAAGAGCTCGAGGGGCATCATCGTGCTGAACATGTGCTGAACACGGAGGTGCCGTACGTTCGGTACTTAGATCAGTTAGATCTTGAAGACGTTTGACTACATCAACCGCGTTACTAAACGCTTCCTCTTTCGGTCTACGAGGGTACGTGGACACACTCTCCCGTCTCGTTGCTATGCTTCTCCTAGATAGATCTTGTGTGATTGTAGGAAATTTTTTGAATTACTACGTTCCCCAACATATAGACCAGACATACCTTCGGAAAGCTAATACTTACCAGCGTGGCCGGATTCTCGGGTTCGAACCCGACGTCTTCGGTCTCCATAGGCCAGCTCTTCTGGGCCTTGAAGAGCAGCTTCCATATTCCTCCGTGCGTCGTGCCGAAGAAGTGCTTCAGGGTCCTCGGCTCCATGGATTGAACTCCCAGATGGGGGAGGCCCGGCGTTGGCAGGGGAGGATGCGGCGGAAGAGCATGATCTACACCACATTGGTGAGACCAACATTCTTGCCCAGCACGTTGGTGATGCGCTTCTGCAGCATCTGCACCTCATTCTGGGACCCCCAGTCAAGGCCCTTAGCGGTCCACGAAGTGAGCCTTGTGGGGGGTCCGGATCTGAACTCCGGAATTGCCGCCCATTTGGTACGGTGCGTGTAACGCCCCAGATACAACTTTCCATATTCGTAACTCCAACTCTTGCCTTTTCCGGAGATGCGATATTATTATTTCCTTCGTGGTTGGGTTTTGTCTTTTGTTTTGCTTTGTGTTCATGTCATGCATATAATCTCATAGCATCATGCGCATTGCATCTGCATGTTTTCATAAAACTTGCATCCGCTCGTAGTTGCCGCGTCCCTCCTTGCTTTCGTTGACCGTTCCGAGACCAACATTGTTCTTCGTTTTCCCTCTTACCTAAACCGGAGCCTCTCTGCACAGCCTGCAAACCCCTCGTGTGCGTGTCCGAAACTTCCCCGAATCCAAACCGCACGGTCGTTACCGTTGGATTCGGATCATCCCCTAATTATCTTCGGTTTCTCTTTTGGGCTCCCCAGCCTATTTATTTTGGACCGCCCGATCGCAATCGGAGGATCCAAACTTCCCTCCTTTTCATATATATAGTCCATCCCTAGTCCAATTTTAGACCAAACCCTAAAATCTAGGAGCTGTCCCATCCACCAAATCCTTCCGCCGCCGCCGCCAGTTTACCCCTCCTCGATTTCTTCCCTGCCTAACCGATGCCATCCACCTGGTCTCCTCTTTCCTCGGGATCCTGCCCGATTGATCCTTCCAATCCATCCAGCCGCCACCCACTCTCCTCGATCTCTCGGCGAGCAACCACTACCAGCCCGGCGCTCGTTCCCGAATGGATCGGCGCTACATCCAGCCCGCAGCAGCGTGGATCTCCTCTACGCTCGAGCTGCTCCGGGCCCCGGCGACCTCGCTCCCTCCGCCGTCGTGCACCACCAGCAGTCACCGTTGCCTCCTCCTCCGTCTTCTTCTTGGCTTCCTCTCTCTAATCCCTCTCTCTCCCGGATACTCTGTCGCCATGGATGCCCGCCGCTGCTTCGTCCTGGAACGGATCCTCGTCGCCCTGAGCCCGTGCAATATGTCGAGCCCCGCCGCCGCAAGGAACAGGCTTCTTCGCTGTCCCCGTCCATGTCCTCGCCCCGTTGCAGCCCTGCTCCGTCCGAAGAACCCCGTGTCACATCGCCTAGATCCGCGCCAAGCTCCGCCCTCCCCGACGACCAAGCCACCGCCGGCTTCTTCTCTGCTCGAGGAGCTCCAGCAGCCACGCACGACCAGCGCCTGGCCTCCGAACCCACGCCCGCCGGAGTCCTCAGCGCCGCCGTCCCTGCTTCTTGCTCCGCCGACGCCGCAAGTCCCGCGGCCGCCTGCTTCTTCTCGTCAGAAACGAACGAGCGGCGGCTCGCTTCGTTCGGCGTTGACGCGCCCAGCCCAGCTCCGGTAGCCGCGTGTGCCGCAGGCGAGCGGCCAATAGCTCCTCCTGCCGCCCTCACCTCTCCTCCAACGGGCCTCAGCCCATGGGTGAGCAACCCCCAGCGCCTCTCTGTTTTTTTCACCGATTGGGCCAACCAGATTCAGCCCGTTGTGTTTTTTCCCTGCTGCGAATTTAGACATTATCCAGAGTATTACAGTTTTGCAGAAAAACCCTTGAACTTCATGCATATAATAACTCATGAACCGTGCATCATATTAAAATGGTTTAAATATGTAAAATGCTTAGAATTTCATCTAGTTTCACATTATGCCACTTTCATCCAGGTTTAAAATTTTTAAAATGCTGTTTGTTTAAATTTGCTAAATGCCATGTTAAAATGCTTTATTTCATAACTAAATAACCGTAACTCGGAATTAAATGTTCTTTATATGTAAACGGGGTGGAAAAATGCCTAGTTTAACATGGTGCAGTTTATTTTCCTGTTTAACAACAATAAAATATGTTTTAGGACAGAACAGTAACAAATTCGAAATATGCACGTGAGGATTTTCCGGAATTGTTGTTTGTTGTTCCGGCCTTATTTAAACTTGCCTAAATAGATAATTTACTTATGCTTCACCTCTTGCCATGTTTAACAACATTTAATATTGTTTGGTAGCTTAAACGAGATCAAACTAAATAATTGCATGTGGTGTTTTGTCAATATGCAACTCGTTGCATATTGAGCTCCATTTAACTTGTAGTATTGTTTGTTGCACTTTGCCATGCCATGCCTCATTAAACCGGACATGCATCATACTCGATTGTGCATCATGCCATGTTTATGTGATGGTTGTTTACTATGTTGTTTGATTCTTTCCGGTGTTGCTTCTTAGTTCCGGTAATGTTGCAATTGTGAGGATCACGCTCGACTACTCCCGGTTGTCTTCTTCATGGACTCGTTCTTCTTCCTTGCGGGATTTCACGCAAGATGACCGTCACCTTGGATCTCACTACTATCATTTCTATGCTAGTTGCTTCTTTCTTTCGCTATGCTGCTTTACCTACCACTTGCTTATCAAGCCTCTCAAATTGCATGATAGCCCCTAACCTTTGTCACCCTTCCTAGCAAACCGTTGTTTGGCTATGTTACCGCTTTGCTCAGCCCCTCTTATAGCGTTGCTAGTTGCAGGTGAAGATGAAGATTGCTCCATGTTGGATTATGTTTATGTTGGGATATCACAATATCTCTTATATTATTAATGGGATTGCTTAGTCCTCGTGGCTCACAGATTACTACACCAACAGTTGCAGGTACAGGTTATGCGATGATCATGACGCGAGAGCGATGCTTGCTTGTTTTGGAGTTCTTCTTCGCTTCTTTGATCGGGGATAGGTTCGGTCGGCAGCCTGGGCTAGCGAGGTGGATATTGTTTGAGTTTACGTTTATGTTTCATCGTAGTCGGATGTTTATCTTGTATATGATGTATTATTGTATTCATGTGACCTTGTATGTATTGGATGTATCCCCACTGTTATGTAATGTTGATGTAATGATATCCACCTTGCAAAAGCGTCTTCAAGATGCGCTTCTATCCTTAGTGGGACCTTGAGTTCCTTTAGGATAGGGTCGCATCTTAGGTGTGACAAGTTGGTATCGAGCCTCGACCAACCATAGGAGCCCCTTGTTTGTTGGTCGTTGTTGAGTCTAGAAGAAAACTATTTTGAGTCTTAGGATTATATATATCGAGAGTAGGATTCTTTTTACTCCTCGGTCCTTAAATCGCTCTGGTGAGGCCTCTGGCGTAGATGTTTTGTCTTTCCTCTCCTGAAATTTCACGAAATTTTTTTAGGATCACGCTGGTATCTTGGAATCGTTCGATGGTTTTGTGGCGAGAACATTGTTCTTGCTGCCTCGACATTTAGGGGTTGTGGCAGTGTCCCGGGGAGTTGAGCTCCGAGGTGTTGTCGTCACAATTTTATCGTTGCAGTTCTGGAATACCTGAGTTTTGCCGACATCAAAAATCTCTTTTATGCAGTTGTTGGTGAGATAACCTCGGCGTCACCCGATCTTCGGGAGTTCGGAGTATTGCCATAACTTCGTATAATGGATGCTTTTGAAGGTTGAGGTACACGATTTCGGAGTTTTCTTGGTTATGTGTTGAAGGATGGATACAATGGATCTAGGTATTGTTAGTTTGGGTGATATATTTTGTGTCCCTGTATCCCCAACACCTGATTGCATAACCAGAAAGTTTCGGGAGTTTTATAGGTGGGAATTCAAGTAGCTCCTAGAATATCTTTCCGACAGATGCATGATATGGGATTGGGTAAATCTCTATCATATGTATTTGTTCCGGCTTATTCGGCAAGCCAAATCCTTTGTTTTGTTTTATTTGTGGTATTTGAGTTGCTTCGATGTCAAGTGTGGATCCATACCTTTCCTAAACGGTGTTCTCATATTGCTATGTGAATACTAATCCTTCTTGATCATCGAGGTCTTCATGTTAATTCTTTTCCCAACCGGTGTGCTTCTCTTTAAGTGGATCCGATCATTTCAACATCTGCAAGATAAATTCTAAGTTTTTCTCAACGGTGTCCGTTTCATCCGTCCCCAAGTTGCCTTTGTTTTCCCGCCCTCCCACCCTTTTTCTTCAAGGACTCAGATTTCTTAATCACGTATCCTTTTATTTGTGGAAGTCTCTTCATTCTTTTCTTTCAATGTTCTTATCCGGTGATTTCTCATGAAGATGCTCAACAATTTCAAGTTCATCATCCTTCATTGTTGTTTCTTCTCCAGTGGATCCAATTCAAGCTTTCGATATTCATCGTATTCCCTTCCTCGTTTTTAATGATTTCTCGTGCCGATGCACCTCTTAATCATTCACTTCTCGCTATTCATTTGTTCTGGAGTGTTGAAGATATCTCAGAAGGCTCGTCTTTTCATTCCAGATCAGTTCAAGTTATTTTCAGGTTGTTATCTCATTCAAGCCATTTAATTCAACCGGTGCAATCCCCTTTCAATCAATTGTTCAATGGTGTTTTCTTTTGAGTGGGCCCTAACCCACAGGTCTTTTTCCAGGATCTTACCTGACTCTTCTAATTTTCCTGGAACTATTCTCAAATTCATTTCAAAGTTTGACGTAAGAATGAATTTTCATCAGTCCACTGCCTTCTCCTAGGCCACTTTCAAATTCTTTTCATCTCTGGCTCAACCTTTCCTCTTTTAATCCTTCCGGAGTTTCTCAACAATTTGGTGGTGTTTCACCTCGTCATTCTCAGCATGTGAAGACCGAAGAAGAGTTCCTCTTAAATCCTTACCCGTTCTTCAAAAGATGCGTACTTCAAGTTTGATGCCATCCTCTCATAATTGTTTTCGATTGTGGGAATTCTTTTCACCCATCCGGAGCATTTCATGAGTTGTTTCCATTTCTTTCCTCCGAAGGCCATCATGTCATAATTCTTCATCCTCAGCGTGTAGCTACCGTTCTTGTCAGGACCCTGATTCCAAGTCACATCGATCTAGCCGGTAACACCTCATATCACTTTGCGGCCTCACGCACGGTATTCCCACGGTTGTCGCCTTACCATGGCCCGGGACCGTTTGCGTCTTTTGGCTCACGTATATGATAGTGCCGCTAGCATCCATATGACAGAGAACCCGGGCCGACATGGCTAGTCGTGAACCCAAAGCGGCACTAACCCATGGGGACAGGAATACATGAATCACATCGAGCATGTCGGTCATCAACGTCTGGTCGGGCTGTAGCACTGGCTAACAGGACTCCGGTATCCCGGCTGTAGCAGGCTAGGCGGGACTCGAATATCACCGCGTGACATTTCCCGAAGGGACAGACATAGGAGCAAGTGAAACACATGTCGGCCATCAAGTGTCCAAAGCAGTAGTCTTTGGGCTAGCGGACTCCGGTGAACCAGTCTGTAGCGGACTACTATCGCTCGGGAAGCACTAGACTACATTTCCCCATATGAGAGGCTGCCAAGGATAAACAACTAGATTGTCGGATCCCACACATACCAAGCATTTCAAACATACACACAATATGCTCAATATGCGTAAATACAACATGGCATCACAACATAACTCTCGACTCAAATATTTATTCATTAGGCTCCGAGGCGAGATATTACAAACATGGGTCTCATGACCCAACACTCGAAACATACAAGTCAAAGCACAAGCGGAAGCTAAGCATGTCTGAGTACAGACAACTATAAATGAAAAAGGCTGGAAAGCGACTATCTACCAGATCTGCCGAGGGCACAAGATCGTAGCTGAGGTAACAAGCTAAGCGTCAAGTCCAAGCGGAACTACTAAGCGAGGCCGACGTCTCTCGCAAAACATAAAATAAGAAAACATGAGTACAAGCGTACTCAGCAAGACTTACATCAGAACTAACTACATATGCATCATTATCAACAAAGGGGTGGTGGAGTTTTGACTACTGACAAGCCAGCTTTGACTCGGTGGCTATCTGAACTACATTTGCAAGTAACTCTTTTGAGGTGGCGCTTTGCGAGTCCACATATTCACCATATCAATACACCACTATGGACCCGCTCCGTCTCCCTACGAGAACGCCATCCATAGCACTCACGCTTATCTTGCGCATTTTAGAGTATCCACTTTCACTTGTCTATGAACTGATATAGGCAACCCAGAAATCTTTTTCCGGACACGGCTATTGAATAGATCATATTAACCTGCGGGGTGTACTTCTTCACACGCTCTCACCACTTACCGCTATTTACACGACATGTACTCGGCAACCTTCAGCGGAAGCCCAACATGGGTGTCGGCCACGGCCTACCTAAACACTCAAGTCCCTAGTCCAGGTTTATCGCCTATTCAGGTTCCATCCATGAGGAGTCCGCCGAGGTTTCCCATACAGCCCGAGCGATGTGTGCGGGGTTCCCGAGATACCAAGCGGGCACTTTCGGTACAGACCCGCCACGTGTATCTACCGCATCATAGCCCACCCCTAGGGTCAGCGCTTCGCACGGCCTCCAACACATATCCTACAAACACCGAAACTAGTTGCAACTCACGGACAGAGAACGAGGGTGGTTAAGAAGCGAGAGGGTCCATTGGTTTGAGCCCAATGCATGGTAGTAACTGTTTCATGGATCACAAACACGAACTCAGTTCACGAGGGCGGCTGCAATGAGACAACCCACCATGTACTCCTACATGGCCTCTCACCGCTACCTTTACCAAATCGTGTTCACACACTTAGCTCACACACAGTGGGACATGTTCACACAACCATTCCAATTCATTCCCGATGAATCAGACCTGACTCAACTCTAAGCGATAGCAGAGCACGACAACAAGCATGAATGAGTAGGCACAACATGGCTCAAACAACTCCTACTCATGCTAGTGGGTTTCATCTAATTCTTGTGGAATGACAGTCATCACGAGAGGATAAAGGGTTCAGCTACCGCAGCAAGTAACACATGAGTCGTTGTTGTCCTAATGCAGTAAAATAGAGCAAGAGCGAGAGAGTGGGATTATATCGGAATGAACAAGGGGTTTTGCTTGCACGGCACTTCAAGATAATATAGTTCTTCATCGGTGTCATCGAACAATCGTCGGGCGTCGTCTCTTGAGAGGGGCAAAACCGCAACTGAGAAAGAACACAATCAATGCAATGCACATTCACATGAATGACATGTCATGTTAAGGTACTGAATTCACCTAATGCAATATCTAGTCAAGTTAATTGAAGTGGAACTCAAAGAAGAACAAATTCCAACTCCAAATGTTATTTCATAAATTGCCCTAATCATCATTTGTCCTATTTAGTGAGGTTAACTTGTTCAAACATGCATGATCATGGCATAAACAGATTCTTCATATTTTTCTGATCATTTTTCATATATAATTTGTTTCCATTGGAGTTACGGTTGAATTTCTATGAATTTTAGAATTTTGGATATATTCTAGAATTTCCTATAATAGAATAAATCCAGTAATTAATTTATTGCGTCAGGGTGATGTCAGGGTCAACGGGGACGTCCAGGTCAAACCTGACTAGTGGGTCCATGTTGTAGGCATAATTAGATTAACTAAATATTGATTAAAACTAATCCTAATTAGTTAACAGGGCTGGGCCCCACCTGTCATTGACTCAAGGGAGTCAACCAGGGCCCACCCGTGGTCAAAGTCAACATCGGCTGCACCGGCGTTTAGCCGCCGGCGAGCCCGACGCGGCGGCGGAAGTGGTTTTGGCCATTTCGGTGACCAAATGGGCCGCGGAAGGCATCTAGGTGGAGCTGGGGTCGAGCCGCAGCTCTTGGTGGAGTCAGTTGGGGTCGGGGCGGCCGGAATCGGCGCCGGCGACGACCTAGGCAGCCGCCGCAGTTCGGCCGAGGTCGAACACGGCGCTAAAGGAGCACCAGCGAGCGCGTGGGGTGGCGTTTTGCGCTCCTGCGAAAAGCGGTGAGGCGGTGGTGTGCTCGAAGCGAGCTTGCGGGTTGTGTACAGCTACGCCATGGCCGGCGGCGAGGAGCAATCGGCTCCGATGATTAGGGCGGCTAGAGGTTGCGTACGGGCACGGGGAACAGGGGAGAAGAAGGCAGAGCTCACAAGGGGTCGGGAGAGGATCTCGGTGGCTCGGGGAAGCTTCTGCGACGGCGAATTGACGACGGCGATCTCCGGGCACCGGAGATGGGGACGACGATGCTCCGGTCGATTGGGGCCTCCTCTGGTCGCGTGCGTCGGGTGGGTAGCTCCACGGGGTCAGGGCGGAGCTCAAGGATGCATAGAGGGGGCGAGGGGGTGGCTGTGGCCACGGGTACGGCGATCGGCGTCGGCGAGCTCGCTTCGGTGGGAGAGAGGGAGCAGGAGGAGGGGCGAGGCCACGGGTGAGGTGAGAGAAGTCGAGGTGCGTGGCGCTCGGGAGGCGTCAGGCGTCGGGGTGAAGCATGCAGGGTGGAGGTGTCCTGCGCGTGGGCGAGCACGTCGGCCACACGCCTCTCGTCCTACTGGCGAGAGGTGGGAGACGGTGGCGCTGGTGGGCTGGGCCAGCCGGGGAGGCTGGGCGGTGTGCATGCCGGAGTAGCTGGGCTTCTCTCTCTCTCTTTAATTGTTTTTGTTTTTCTATTAATCTGTAGTCTTTAGGGCTTTATTAAAAATACTAATACTAACCCAAAAAATCATGAAACTTGCTCAAGCCCACTGTTTGGAAAATATCCAACAGCAAACATTTAAGTTTATGATTATTTGAGCATTTAAAATATTTTATAGTATTTAAATGCCCAAATGCAGATACCATATGAATTAATTCAGAGCCCAAATATGTCATGAAAAAATGTGCATCACCTCTGGTTACTGTTTCCGGCATTTTCCAAGAGTGATGAACATTTTTGGAAGCCATTTGGATTTCTGGAAATATTTTGGTTGAACCTAGTGAATTCCTTTAATGCTAGGGTTTAGGCAATCCTCATTTCAAGTTTCTTAGAAATTTAAACATGATGCATGGATGCAATGCCACTAGTTACAAGCAAGCTCTAGGGCTGTGACAGTTCTCCAAATCTTACCGGTTAATCGTTCAAATATCCTCTAATCAGTTCATGATCTCTTCATTCTCTTGTATCTAAATTCTCTCAAGCATCTTCATTCGTTTTCCAATTATTCCCGGTGAATTGTGCCTTTGCTACGTTCATTTTCAATTCTTATGGTGGTTCGTTCAAGATTTCACTTCCTTTGTTATCATATTAATTCATTCGTTGTTTCCAAATTCCACCGGTGGTTCCATCAATACCTTGTCAAGTTTGTACTATATCTCTTTTCAATCCCTTAAGAAGAATAAGTAGTATGCCAAATCCATTGCTTGTCATCAATGTAAATTGGTGAAGGATACGCATAACGTAATTCTTATTTTTGTTTCATCCAAGTGATCTAGTTTCTTCTTTCCAGAGTTATTCATCATGTCACATATCTCAGTTCGATATGCTCCATCTTTTCTTTTCCGGGGTTCCAAGTTTTCGGCATTATCTCGCGAAGCTCCTTCTAAATCATCGCAAGGCTTCACCCTGTGTTTTCAACCTCTCTTTCTTTTTATCATCCTTTTATTACCAGAGTTTTTCATGGAGACTCTACATGATGGTTCATCAAGGACTCCCTTCATTCTTCAATTGTTCTTCAAGTTTTTCTCTCGGAGTCATGATCCGCCAAGCTACACTCTAAAATAAACATGGTGTTCAACACATGTTTTGTTTTGAGGCGTTCAAGTATTCTTCTTCTTGCATTTCGAAGTGCAATTCTTTCTACCTTATCTTTTGAGATGGTGTTATGTCATCCTTGGCAATTTCTCCTCGTGCTTCATGATTCACAAGTTGTCAAGAAGGAGATATTTTAAAACCATCATTTTCTCTTCGATCATGAGTTGTTTCAACCCATCATAATTTCTTTGTTGGAGTATCTTGATATAGATTTCACCTAAAAGCCTTCCATTGGGAATGTTGCTATTTGTGGTGCTTGTCTATGATCCAAGTTATCTGTTTATCATCTCGGTGAAGAAGTTTTTCATCTCTTTGGTGCTCTCAATCAAATCAATGGTTTCCATTAGTGGCCGGTTGTCACCTCATAGTCTTGAGATGTTTCCATAAGCCCACTACAAGCTTATTCGTTTCGTTGTTGGTTTTCAAACAACTATATTCTAACCTTCTTGCAAGGATGCCTTCCAAATTCAATTGTGGTAGAAGTTGGCATTTTCTTCTCCATTCTTTTATTTCAATGATCTATCTTCTGTTCTTTCTTCCGGAGGCATGGTGATGTTGCTCTCTTCACTCATCATCTCGAATTGTGAGGATCGTGTTCTTTTTCTTACTTATCCATTTAACCGGAGTGTTGTGTCATCTCTTCAAGTTCTTTTCATCTTATCAAGTTTTCCTTCTTATTTTAGTCGGAGTGCTGCCCAAATTATATCAATCTTATTTCTTCTCTATCTAGTTTTAACCGGAGTGGTTTCAATATCTATCTTATCACTAAACCTCTTGGTTCTCGTCGTATCCCTTGTTCCTCTTTTCTAACAGAGTGTTTTCAACTTTGCTCATCTCCGTTGTGTTCTTTCTTTCAACTTTTCAACCTCTCAAGGTTCATGGTTTCACTCGTTTGTTGTAGAAGCAACTTAGTTTTACCTCTTATCTTCCTCTTTCTTTTCTCTCCGCTACCATCCTAGATCTCGGGACGAGATCCTCTCGTAGTGGTGGAGTGTTGTAACGCCCCGGATACAACTTTCCATATTCGCAACTCCAACTCTTGCCTTTTCCGGAGATGCGATATTATTATTTCCTTCGTGGTTGGGTTTTGTCTTTTGTTTTGCTTTGTGTTCATGTCATGCATCTCATCTCATAGCATCATGCGCATTGCATCTTCATGTTTTCATAAACTTGCATCCGCTCGTAGTTGCCGCGTCCCTCCTTGCTTTCGTTGACCGTTCCGAGACCAACATTGTTCTTCGTTTTCCCTCTTACCTAAACCGGAACCTCTCTGCACAGCCTGCAAACCCCTCGTGTGCGTGTCCGAAACTTCCCCGAATCCAAACCGCACGGTCGTTACCGTTGGATTCGGATCATCCCCTAATTATCTTCGGTTTCTCTTTTGGACTCCCCAGCCTATTTATTTTGGACCGCCCGATCGCAATCGGAGGATCCAAACTTCCCTCCTTTTCCTATATATAGTCCACCCCTAGTCCAATTTTAGACCAAACCCTAAAATCTAGGAGCTGTCCCATCCTCCAAATCCTTCCGCCGCCGCTGCCAGTTTACCCCTCCTCGATTTCTTCCCTGCCTAACCGATGCCATCCACCTGGTCTCCTCTTTCCTTGGGATCCTGCCCGATCGATCCTTCCAATCCATCCAGCCGCCACCCACTCTCCCTCGATCTCTCGAGCGAGCAACCACTACCAGCCCGAGCGCTCGTTCCCGAATGGATCGAGGCGCTACATCCAGCCCGCAGCCGCGTGGATCTCCTCTATGCTCGAGCTGCTCCAGGCCCCAGCGACCTCGCTCCCTCCGCCGTCGTGCACCACCAGCAGGTCACCGTTGCCTCCTCCTCCCGTCTTCTTCTTCGGCTTCCTCTCTCTCTAATCCCTCTCTCTCCCAGATACTCTGTCGCCATGGACGCCCGCCGCTGCTTCGTCCTGGAACGGATCCTCGTCGCCCTGAGCCCGTGCAATCTGTCGAGCCCCGCCGCCGCCAGGAACAGGCTTCTTCGCTGTCCCCGTCCAAGTCCTCGCCCCGTTGCAGCCCTGCTCCGTCCGAAGAACCCCGCGTCACGTCGCCTGGATCCGCGCCAAGCTCCGCCCTCCCCGACGACCAAGCCACCGCCGGCTTCTTCTCTGCTCGAGGAGTTCCAGCAGCCACGCACGACCAGCGCCTGGCCTCCGAACCCACGCCCGCCGGAGTCCTCAGCGCCGCCGTGCCTGCTTCTTGCTCCGCCGATGCCGCAAGTCCCGCGGCCGCCTGCTTCTTCTCGTCAGAAACGAACAAGCGGCTCACTCGTTCGAGCGTTGACCGCGCCCCTGGCCCAGCTCCAGCGCCCGTGTGGGCCACAGGCAGGCCGGCCCAGCGCAGCTCCCTGCCGGCCTCACCTCTCCTCCAACGGGCCTCAGCCCATGGGTGAGCAGCCCCCCCAGCGCCTCTCTGTTTTTTTCACCGATTGGGCCAACCAGATTCAGCCCGTTGTGTTTTTTCCCCTGCTGCGAATTTAGACATTATCCAGAGTATTACAGTTTTGCAGAAAAACCCTTGAACTTCATGCATATAATAACTCATGAACCGTGCATCATATTAAAATGGTTTAAATATGTAAAATGCTTAGAATTTCATCTAGTTTCACATTATGCCACTTTCATCCAGGTTTAAAATTTTTTAAATTCTGTTTGTTTAAATTTGCTAAATGCCATGTTAAAATGCTTTATTTCATAACTAAATAACCGTAACTCGGAATTAAATGTTCTTTATATGTAAACGGGGTGGAAAAATGCCTAGTTTAACATGGTGCAGTTTATTTTCCTGTTTAACAACAATAAAATATGTTTTAGGACAGAACAGTAACAAATTCGAAATATGCACGTGAGGATTTTCCGGAATTGTTGTTTGTTGTTCCGGCCTCATTTAAACTTGCCTAAATAGATAGTTTACTTATGCTTCACCTCTTGCCATGTTTAACAACATTTAATATTGTTTGGTAGCTTAAACGAGATCAAACTAAATAATTGCATGTGGTGTTTTGTCAATATGCAACTCGTTGCATATTGAGCTCCATTTAACTTGTAGTATTGTTTGTTGCACTTTGCCATGCCATGCCTCATTAAACCGGACATGCATCATACTCGATTGTGCATCATGCCAAGTTTATGTGATGGTTGTTTACTATGTTGTTTGTTTCTTTCCGGTGTTGCTTCTTAGTTTCGGTAATGTTGCAGTTGTGAGGATCACGCTGGACTACTCCCGGTTGTCTTCTTCATGGACTCGTTCTTCTTCCTTGCGGGATTTCAGGCAAGATGACCGTCACCTTGGATCTCACTACTATCATTGCTATGCTAGTTGCTTTGTTCTTTCGCTATGCTGCTTTACCTACCACTTTCTTATCAAGCCTCTGAAGGAAATATGCCCTAGAGGCAATAATAATGTTATTATTTATTTCCTTATATCATGATAAATGTTTATTATTCATGCTAGAATTGTATTAACCGGAAACATAATACATGTGTGAATACATAAACCTACAGAGTGTCACTAGTATGCCTCTACTTGACTAGCTCGTTAATCAAAGATGGTTATGTTTCCTAACCATGAACAAGGAGTTGTTATTTGATTAACGGGATCACATCATTGGTTGAATGATCTAATTGACATGACCCATTCCATTAGCATAGCACCTGATCGTATAGTTTGTTGCTAGTGCTTTTCTTCATGACTTATACATGTTCCTATGACTATGAGATTATGCAACTCCCGTTTGCCCGAGGAACACTTTGGGTGCTACCAAACGTCTACGTGAATGGGTGATTATAAAGGTACATTACAGGTGTCTCCGAAGGTACATGTTGGGTTGGCATATTTGAGATTAGGATTTGTCACTCCGATTGTCGGAGAGGTATCTCTGGCCCTCTCGGTGATGCACATCACATAAAGCCTTGCAAGCATTGCAACTAAATGTGTTAGTTGTGAGATGATGTATTACGGAACGAGAAAAGAGACTTGCCAGTAACGAGATTGAACTAGGTATTGGATACCGACGATCGAATCTCGGGCAAGTGACATACCGATGACAAAGGGAACAACGTATGTTGTTATGCGGTCTGACCGATAAAGATCTTCGTAGAATATGTAGGAGCCAATATGGGCATCCAGGTCCCGCTATTGGTTATTGACCAGAGAGGTGTCTCGGTCATGTCTACATAGTTCTCGAACCCGTAGGGTCCGCACGCTTAACGTTTCGATGGCAGTTATTATGAGTTTATATGATATTGATGTACCGAAGGTTGTTCGGAGTCCCGGATGAGATCGGGGACATGACGAGGAGTCTCGAAATGGTCGAGACGTAAAGATCGATATATTGGACGACTATATTCGGAGTTCGGAAAGGTTCCGAGTGATTCGGGTATTTTTCGGAGTACCGGGTAGTTACGGGAGAAGTAATGGGCCTTGATGGGCTTTAGTGGGAAGAGGAAAAGGCTGCTGCGCCCCCCCTCCCCTCTAGTCCGAATTGGACTAGGGAAAAGGGGGCCGGCCACCTTTCCTACTCCTCCACTTCCTTCTCCCTTCCTCCCCCTACATGGAAGGATTCCTAGTTGGACTAGGAAAAGGGGAATCCTACTCCCGGTGGGAGTAGGACTCCCTTGGCGCACTCAAACATAGGGCCGGCCTCCTCCTCCCTTGCTCCTTTATATACGGGGCAGGGGCACCCTATAGACACACGAGTTGATCTACGGATCGTTCCTTAGCCGTGTGCGGTGCCCCTTCCACCAAACTACACCTCGAATATACCGCTGCGGAGCTTAGGCGAAGCCCTGCGCGCGGTGGACATCATCATCGCCACCACGCCGTCGTCTTGTAAACTCTCCCTCAACACTCGGCTGGATCGGAGTTCGAGGGACGTCATCGAGCTGAGCGTGTGCAGAACTCGGAGGTGCCGTGACGCTTCGGTACTTGGATCGGTTGGATCGGGAAGAAGTACGACTACTTCCTCTATGCGTCAACGCTTCCGTTGCTGGTCTCTGAGGGTGCGTGAACAACACTCTCATCTCGTTGCTATGCCATCACCATGGTCTTGCGTGATCGTGAGGAAATTTTTGAAATTACTACGTTCCCCAAGAGTGGCATCCGAGCCTGGTTTTATGCGTTGATGTCATGTGCACGAGTAGAACACAAGTGAGTTGTGGGCGATACAAGTCATACTGCCTACCAGCATGTCATACTTTGGTTCAGCGGTATTGTGAGATGAAGCGGCCGGACCGACATTACGCGTGACGCTTACGCGAGACTGGTTTCACCGCTGTGAGCACTCGTTGCTTAAAGGTGACCGGCGGTGTCTGTCTCTCTCACTTTAGTTGAACTGAGTGTGGCTCGCCCGGTCCTTGAGAAGGTTAAACGGAGTCTATTTGACGAAGTATCGTTGTGGTTTTGATGCGTGGTAAGAACGGTTCTTGCTTAGCCCGTAGCAGCCACGTAAAACTTGCAACAACAAAGTAGAGGACGTCTAACTTGTTTTTGCAGGGCATGTTGTGATGTGATATGGTCAAGACGTGATGCTATATTTTATTGTATGAGATGATCATGTTTTGTAACCGAGTTATCGGCAATCGGCAGGAGCCATATGGTTGTCGCTTTATTGTATGAAATGCAACGCCATGTAATTGCTTTACTTTATCACTAAGCAGTAGCGATAGTCGTAGAAGCAATAGTTGGCGAGGCGACAACGATGCTACGATGGAGATCAAGGTGTCGCGCCGGTGACGATGGTGATCATGACGGTGCTTGGCGATGGAGATCACAAGCACAAGATGATGATGACCATATCATATCACTTATATTGATTGCATGTGATGTTTATCCTTTATGCATCTTATCTTGCTTTGATTGACGGTAGCATTATAAGATGATCTCTCACCAAAATTATCAAGAAGTGTTCTCCCGAGTATGCACCGCTATGAAAGTTCTTCGTCTTTGAGACACCACGTGATGATCGGGTGTGATAGGCTCTACGTTCAAATACAGCGGGTGCAAAACAGTTGCGCACGCGAATACTCAGGTTATACTTGACGAGCTATGCATATAAGATATGACCTCGGAACACGGAGACCGAAGGTCGGCGTGAATCATATAGTAGATATGATCAACATAGTGATGTTCACCATTGAAACTACTCCATCTCACGTGATGATCGGACATGGTTTAGTTGATTTGGATCACGTGATCACTTAGATGACTAGAGAGATGTCTATCTAAGTGGGAGTTCTTAAGTAATATGATTAATTGAACTTTAATTTATCATGAACTTAGTCCCGATAGTATTTTGCAAATTATGTTGAAGATCAATAGCTCGCGTTGTTGCTTCCCTATGTTTTCATATGTGTTCCTAGAAAAATTGTATTGAAAGATGTTAGTAGCAATGATGCGGATTGGATCCGTGATCTGAGGTTTATCCTCATTGCTGCGCAGAAGAATTATGTCCTTAATGCACCGCTAGGTGACAGACCTATTGCAGGAGCAGATGCGAGGCGTTATGAGCGTTTGGCTAGCTCAATATGAGCGAATCTGACGTTATGAGCGTTTGGCCAGCTCAATATGATGACTACTTGATAGTTTAGTGCACCATGCTTAACGGCTTAGAATCGGGACTTCAAAGACGTTTTGAGCGTCATGGACCATATGAGATGTTCCAGGAATTGAAGTTAATATTTCAAGCAAATACCGAGTTGAGAGATATGAAATCTCCAACAAGTTCTATAGCTAAAAGATGGAGGAGAATCGCTCAACTAGTGAGCATGTGCTCAGATTGTCCGAGTACTTCAATCGCTTGAATCAAGTGGGAGTTAATCTTCCGAGATAAGATAGTGATTGACAGAATTCTCTAGTCACCATCACTAAGTTAGTAGAACTTCGTGATGAACTATAGTATGCAAGGGATGACGAAAAAGATTCTCGAGCTCTTCGCGATGCTAAAATCGCGAAGGTAGAAATCAAGAAAAACATCAAGTGTTGATGGTTGACAAGACCACTAGTCTCAAGGAAAATGGCAAAGGGAAGAAGGGAACTTCAAATAGAGCGGCAAGCAAGTTGCTGCTCGGTGAAGAAGCCCAAGTCTAGACCTAAGCACGAGACCGAGTACTTTTGCTGCAATGGAACTGGTCCTTTGGGCGGAACTACCCCTGAATATTTGGTGGATAAGAAGGATGGCAAAGTGAACAAGGTTATATTTGATATACAGGTTATTGATGTGTACCTTACTAGTGTTTATAGTAACCCCTAAGTATTTGATACTCGTTCGTTGCTAAGATTAGTAACTCAAACAGGAGTTCTGAATAAGCAGAGACTAGTTGAAGGGAAGTGACGATGAGTGTTGGAAGTAGTTCCAAGATTGATATGATCATCATCGCACACTCCCTATACTTTCGGATTAGTGTGGAACCTAAATAAGTGTTATTTGGTGTTGAGCATAAATATGATTTGATCATGTTTATTGCAATACGGTTATTCATTTAAGTAAGAGAATAAATTGTTGTTACATTTACATGAATAAAACCTTATATGGTTACACACCCAATGAAAATGGTTCATTGGATCTCGATCATAGTGATACACATATTCATAACATTGAAACCAAAAGATGCAAAGTTAATAATGATAGTGCAACTTATTTGTGGCACTGCCGTTTAGGTCATATTGGTGTAAAGCGCATGAAGAAAACTCCATCTTGATGGACTTTTGGAATCACTTGATTATGAATCATTTGATGCTTGCGAACCGTGCCTTTTGGGCAAGATGACTAAAACTCCGTTCTCGGAACAATGGAACAAGCTACTGACTTATTGGGAATAATACATACCGATGTATGCGATCCAATGAGTGTTGATGCTCGTGGCAAGTATCGTTATTTTCTGACCTTCACAAGATGATTTGAGCAGATATGGGTATATCTACTTGATGAAACATAAGTCTGAAATAGTTGAAAGGTTCAAAGAATTTCAGAGTGAAGTGGAAAATCATCGTAACAAGAAAATAAAGTTTTTGCGATCTGATCGTGGAGATGAATATTTGAGTTACGAGTTTGGTCTTCAATTAAAACAATGTGGAATAGTTTCACAGCTCACGCCACCGGAACACCACAACGTTATGGTGTGTCGAACGTCAGAACCGTACTTTATTTTGATATGGTGCGATCTATGATGTCTCTTACGATATAGTTTTGGGGTTATGCATTAGAGACAGCTGCATTCACGTTTAATAGGGCACCATCTAAATCCGTTGAGATGACACCGTATGAACTATGGTTTAGCAGTAAACCTAAGCTGTCATTTCTTAAAAGTTTGGAGTTGTGATGCTTATGTGAAAAAGTTTTCACCTGATAAGCTCGAACCCAAATCGGAGAAGTGCGTCTTCATAGAATACCCAAAAAGAAACTGTTGGGTACACCTTCTATCACAGATCTAAAGGCAAAACATTTGTTGCTAAAATGGATCCTTTCTAGAGAAGAAGTTTCTCTCGAAAGAAGTGAGTGGGAGGAAAGTAGAACTTGATGAGGTAATTGTACCTTCTCCCTTATTGGAAAGTAGTTCATCACAGAAATCAGTTCCAATGATTCCTACACCAATTAGTGAGGAAGTTAATGATGATGATCATGAAACTTCAGATCAAGTTGCTACCAAACCTCGTAGGTCTTCCAGAGTAAGATCCGCACTGAGTGATACGGTAATCATATTCGAAAGTCATGTTACTAGACCATGATGAACCTACGAACTATGAGGAAGCGATGATGAGCCCAGATTCCGCGAAATGGTTTGAGACCATGAAATCTGAGATGGGATCCATGTATGAGAACAAAGTATGGACTTTGGTTGACTTGCCCGATGATCGGCAAGCCATTGAGAATAAATGGATCTTCAAGAGGAAGACGGACACCGATAGTAGTGTTACTATCTACAAAGCTCGACTTGTCGCAAAAGGTTTTGACAAGTTCAAGGTGTTGACTACAATGAGATTTTCTCAATTGTAGCGATGCTTAAGTCTGTCTCGAATCATGTTAGCAATTGCCACATTTTATGAAATCGGCAAATGGATGTCAAACCTACATTCTTTAATGGATTTATTAAAGAAGAGTTGTATATGATGCAACGAGAAGGTTTTGTCAATCCTAAAGGAGCTAACAAAATGTGCAAGCTCCAAATGATCCATCTATGGACTGGTGCAAGCATCTCGGAGTTGGAATAAGCGCTTTGATAGTGTGATCAAAGCATATGGTTTTATCTGAGACTTTTGGAGAAGCTCGTATTTACAAGAAAGTGAGTGGGAGCACTACAGCATTTACGATAAGTATATGTGAATGACATATTGTTGATCGAAATAATGTAGAATTATTCGCAAAGCATAAAGGAGTATTTGAAAGGAGTTTTTCAAAGAAGGACCTCGGTGAAGCTGCTTACATATTGAGCATCAAGATCTATAGAGATAGATCAAAGACGCTTGATAAGTTTTTCAATGAATACATAC
This sequence comes from Aegilops longissima, assembly GCA_021605205.1. NCBI lineage: Eukaryota > Viridiplantae > Streptophyta > Magnoliopsida > Poales > Poaceae > Aegilops > Aegilops longissima. Next base: position 575,923,923 of record CM038677.1, read on the forward strand.
CTTGACAAGATTTTGAAGTAGTTCAAAATGGAACAGTCAAAGAAAGAGTTCTTGCCTGTGTTACAAGGTGTAAGATTGAGTAAGACTCAAAACCCGACCACGGCAGAAGATAGAAAGAGAATGAAAGTCATTCCTATGCATCAGCCATAGGTTCTATAAAGTATGTCATGTTGTGTACCAGATCTATTGCATACCCTACCACTAAGATTGGCAAGGAGTGCAATAGAGATCTAGGAGTAGATCAATGGACATCGGTCAAAATTATCCTTAGTAGAATAAGGATATGTTTCTCGATTATGGAAGTGAAAAAAGGTTAAATAAATAAAGGTTACGTCGATGCAAGTTTTAACACTAATCTAGATGACTCGAGTCTCAATCTGATACATATTGAAAGTGGGAGCAATTAGCTAGAGTAGCTCCGCAAGAGCATTGTAGACATAGAAATTTGCAAAATACTTACGGCTCTGAATGTGATGACCCGTTGACTAAAATTATCTCACAAGCAAAACATGATCACACCTTAGTACTCTTTGGGTGTTAATCACATAGCGATGTGAACTAGATTACTGACTCTAGTAAACCCTTTGGGTGTTGGTCACATGTCGATGTGAACTATGGGTGTTAACCACATATAGATGTGAACTATTGATGTTAAATCACATGGCAATGTGAACTAGATTATTGACTCTAGTGCAAGTGGGAGACTGAAGGAAATATGCCCTAGAGGCAATAATAATGTTATTATTTATTTCCTTATATCATGATAAATGTTTATTATTCATGCTAGAATTGTATTAACCGGAAACATAATACATGTGTGAATACATAAACCTCTGAGTGTCACTAGTATGCCTCTACTTGACTAGCTCGTTAATCAAAGATGGTTATGTTTCCTAACCATGAACAAGGAGTTGTTATTTGATTAACGGGATCACATCATTGGTTGAATGATCTGATTGACATGACCCATTCCATTAGCATAGCACCTGATCGTATAGTTTGTTGCTAGTGCTTTTCTTCATGACTTATACATGTTCCTATGACTATGAGATTATGCAACTCCGTTTGCCGAGGAACACTTTGGGTGCTACCAAACGTCACAACGTGAATCGGGTGATTATAAAGGTACATTACAGGTGTCTCCGAAGGTACATGTTGGGTTGGCATATTTGAGATTAGGATTTGTCACTCCGATTGCTCGGAGAGGTATCTCTGGGCCCTCTCGGTGATGCACATCACATAAGCCTTGCAAGCATTGCAACTAAATGTGTTAGTTGTGAGATGATGTATTACGGAACGAGAAAAGAGACTTGCGATGAACGAGATTGAACTAGGTATTGGATACCGGCGATCGAATCTCGGGCAAGTAACATACCGATGACAAAGGAACAACGTATGTTGTTATGCGGTCTCGACCGATAAAGATCTTCGTAGAATATGTAGGAGCCAATATGGGCATCCAGGTCCCGCTATTGGTTATTGACCGAGAGGTGTCTCGGTCATGTCTACATAGTTCTCGAACCCGTAGGGTCCGCACGCTTAACGTTCGATGGCTTATTATGAGTTTATATGATATTGATGTACGAAGGTTGTTCGAGTCCCGGATGAGATCGGGGACATGACGAGGAGTCTCGAAATGGTCGAGACGTAAAGATCGATATATTGGACGACTATATTCGGAGTTCGGAAAGGTTCCGAGTGATTGGGTATTTTTCGAGTACCGGGTAGTTACGGGAGAAGTAATGGGCCTTGATGGGCTTTAGTGGGAAGAGGAAAAGGCTGCTGCGCCCCCCCCCTCTAGTCCGAATGGACTAGGGAAAGGGGGCCGCCACCTTCCTCTCCTCCACTTCCTTCTCCCTTCCTCCCCCTACATGGAAGGATTCCTAGTTGGACTAGGAAAGGGAATCCTACTCCCGGTGGGAGTAGGACTCCCCTGGCGCGCAAACATAGGGCCGGCCTCCTCCTCCTTGCTCCTTTATATCACGGGGCAGGGGCACCCTATAGACACACAAGTTGATCTACGGATCGTTCCTTAGCCGTGTGCGGTGCCCCTTCCACCAAACTACACCTCGAATATACCGTTGCGGAGCTTAGGCGAAACCTGCGCCGGTGGAACATCATCATCGTCACCACGCCGTCGTCTTGTGAAACTCTCCCTCAACACTCGGCTGGATCGGAGTTCGAGGGACGTCATCGAGCTGAGCGTGTGCAGAACTTCGGAGGTGCCGTGACGTTCGGTACTTGGATCGGTTGGATCGGGAAGAAGTGCGACTACTTCCTCTACGTTGCGTCAACGCTTCCGTTGCTGGTCTCACGAGGCGTGACAACACTCTCATCTCGTTGCTATGCCATCACCATGGTCTTGCGTGATCGTAGGAAAATTTTTGAAATTACTCGTTCCCGAGAGCCTCCCAAATTGCATGATAGCCCTAACCTTTGTCACCCTTCCTAGCAAACCGTTGTTTGGCTATGTTACCGCTTTGCTCAGCCCTCTTATAGCATTGCTAGTTGCGGTGAAGATGAAGATTGCTCCATGTTGGATTATGTTTATGTTGGGATATCACAATATCTCTTATATTATTAATGCATCTATATACTTGGTAAAGGGTGGAAGGCTCGGCCTTATGCACAGTGTTTTGTTCCACTCTTGCCGCCCTAGTTTCCGTCATATCGGTATTATGTTCCCGGATTTTGCGTCCCTAACGCGGTTGGGTGATTTATGGGACCCCCTTGACAGTTCGCTTTGAATAAGACTCCTCCAAAGAAGGCCCAACCTTGGTTTTACCATTTACCTCACCACCACCTATACCCTTCCTTGGGTCGGCCAACCCAAGGGTCATCTTTGTTTTAGCCCCGGGTCGGTGCTTCTCTAAGTGCTGGTTCGAACCGAAACGCATGGAGAACCACAGGAAACTTCGTGGCTTGGTTTTACTCGTAGCCTGTCTCATCCGTGTTGTCCCGAGAACGAGATATGTGCAGCTCCTATCGGGATTGTCGGCGCATCGGCGGTCTTGCTGGTCTTGTTTTTCTTGCTGTCAAATGTCTTGTGGCCGGATTCCGAGACTGATCGGGTCTTCCCGGGAGAAGGAATATCCTTCGTTGATCGCGAGAGCTTATCATGGGCTAAGTTGGGACACCCACAGTAGGGTATAAACTTTGGAAAGCCGTGCCATGATTATGTGGCAGATGGAATTTGTTAATATCCGGTTGTAGTAAACTTGAAGTAAACTCTTCTAAAATACACCAACCGTAATGCGTAACGTGTGAGTGTCTCTTTTCGGGTTGATCGAGAGGAGAACACGGTTTACGGGTTATGTCGGCGTAAGTAGGAGTTCAGGATCACTTCTTGATCATTACTAGTTGACGACCGTTCCTTTGTTTCTCTTCTCGCTCTCATTTGCGTATGTTAGTCACCATACATGCTTAGTCGCTGCTGCAACCTCACCACTTTACCCCTTCCTTTCCCATTAAGCTTTGCTAGTCTTGATACCCATGGTAATAGGATTGTTGAGTCCTCGTGGCTCACAGATTACTACACCAACAGTTGCAGGTACAGGTTATGCGATGATCGTGACGCGAGAGCGATGCTTGCTTGTTTTGGAGTTCTTCTTCTACTTCTTTGATCAGGGGATAGGTTCCAGGTCGGCAGCCTGGGCTAGCAGGGTGGATATTGTTTGAGTTTCTGTTTATGTTTCATCCGTAGTCGGATGTTTATCTTGTATATGATGTATTATTGTATTCATGTGACCTTGTATGTACTGGATGTATCCCCACTATTATGTAATGTCGATGTAATGATATCCACCTTGTAAAAGCGTCTTCAAGATGCGCTTCTATCCTTGGCGGGACCTTCGAGTTCCTTTAGGATAGGGTCGCATCTTGGGCGTGACAGTGCGGCTCGGTGATGTAAAACCGCTCTTGCTGCCAGACCTTGACGGTCTTGATGAAGGCCCCCTTGGGTCATGTGGCGTTGGGAAGCTTGCTAATCATGGACCCTCCACAGTCCGCATGCTACCCGTCGACCACCTTCAGCTTCACATTGAAGATTTTTAGCCATAGGCCGAAGCGTGGGGGGATGCGGAGTAAATCCTCGCACACGACGATGAACACCGAGATGTGGAGGAAAGAGTTTGGGGCTAGATAATGGAAATGTAGCCCATAATAGAACATGAGTCCACGGCGAAGGGGTAGAGTGGAAAACCTAACCCTCTAAGGAAATGGGGGAGGAAAACGACCCTTTCGCCGGCCGCCAGAGTGGGGATGATTTGGCCCTCGTCGGGGAGCATGTGCGCAATGTTTGCGGCTAGGTACCCCGCGCTCCAGAGATTCTTTATCTCCTTCTCCGTGACGGAGGAGGCCTCCCACTTGCCCTTGGAACCGGATCCGGCCATGGTTGGAGGAGGTGGCGGCGGTGAGGAAGACGAAAGCTTTCTTTCAGGCGCTAGAGCTTGGGAGATTGGGAGGCTGAGGCTGCAAGAAGGCGTGGGGAAGAAAGGAGGAATCTACTGACCTTTAATAGGCGGTAAAAATGCCAACTGTCCCCGCACTTATGCCTTGAAACTCACCTGTTCGCAATGTGAGGGTGCACCGTAAACGGTTGGGTTACACAAATCTTATTGATGAGCAATCCCGTAATAAGTGGGCACGATCTCTGTCGGATTTCGGGTTCCGGCAGACCCTTGAGGTTCGAGCACTGGAGTGTGCACGGAGATCTCGCCCCCTACCTACCTGCACCCCGCCGTCTCGCTAGGATCTAAACTACGAAAGGAACAACACAAGAGACACAAGGTTTATACTAGTTCGGGCCACCGTTGTGGTGTAATACCCTACTCTAGTTTGTGGTGTGGTGGATTGCCTCTTGGGCTGATGGTGATGAACAATACAAGGAAGAACAGCCTCGCGAGTGCATTCTTGGCGGAGACGATGAACTGCTTGGAGGAGTTCGATGGCTCTTCTCTCTCTCTCTCTCTCTCTCTCTCTCTCTCTCTCTCTCTCTCTCTCTCTCTCTCTCTCTCTCTCTCGATTCAAGATTGCTTGGGGTCCCTTTTTCAGATCCCCTAGCTCTGTGCGTGGCTAGTCCTATTTATAGACAGAGGCCCTGGGCCTCTTCCCAAATATTGAGCGGGAGGGCGCCAACAATTGGCCATTTTGAAGGGAACATCTGGTACACTTATCTGACTAAAGTTGGTCCTCGCTTTGTCAAAGGCTCTGGTGGTGGCTTGGCTTGGGCTCCACAATGACTTCTTCCCCGCCATTGGGCTGGTCTTGGTCTTGTTGCACCGAAATGGGCGCCTTTGCTTGATGCTCTCGCTGCGCTTGCTCCCTTTGCACCAAAGAGGAAAGTAGGACACTTTCTGCGGGCTGGCGCTGTCAATTTCGGGTTCCGCGGACCCTTGAGGTTGAACACTTGGGGTGCCAGCGAGATCCAACCTCCACCGTGTCGCACCTCGCCGAATCGCTGGGACCTAAACTACTAAAGGGGACAGCACAAGAGACACAAGATTTATACTGGTTCGGGCCCCCATTGTGGTGTAATACCCTACTCTAGTGTGTGGTGTGGTGGATTGCCTCTTGAGCTGATGAGGAACAATACAAGGAAGAACAGTCTCGCGAGGTTCTGTTCTTGGCGGGTGCGATGAACTGCTAGGTGGTGTTCAGTCGCTCTAGCTACTGGTTCCTTGATAAGGATTCGGATCTCGGATCTCTCCTCTTCCAGCTGCCTCTTCGTCTCTCTCTAGATGCCCCTGCTCTGAGTGTGGCTACTCCTATTTATAGGCGAAAGCCCTGGGCCTCTTCCCAAATATTGAGCGGGAAGGGCGCCAACAATTGGCCCTTTTGATGGGGAGTAGCGGGTACACTTATCCTGACTAAAGTTGGTCCTCGCCTGCCAAAGGCTCTGGTGATGACGACTGCTTGGGCTCCACGATGACCTCCTTCCAGCCATTGGGCTGGTCTTGGTCTTGTTGCACCGAAACGGATGCCTTTGCTTGATGCTTTCGCCTGCACTTGCTCCCTTTGCACCAAAGAGAGGAAAGGAGGGCGCTGCTGGCTGGCGCCCGGTGGCGCCCTTGGTGCGTCATGGCTTGCGTCATGGGCACCTCGCGAGTACCCTGCCTTGAACTCTCCGCCTCCTCATGAGCCAGCCTGACGAGGCCGTGCTCGAGGAAGCTCATGAGGCTTGGCCTCGCGAGGTCTTGAGCTTGCGTTGATGAAGATGGGCGTCTTGGGCCTCCTTGAACCACGCCCTTGAGCGAGCAAGTCTGGGGACCCCGTTCCCGAAGCGCCGACAGTAGCCCAGGCCCACGGCGCGCCCGAACTTGGCGGCGAGAGAGGCTAAAGGGCAAGTGTGAAGCGTCGCGAGCCCCTAACAGCTGCGGCCTTGGGCGCCAGCGTGGCGGTCGATTGACGCGTGCGCCTCTGCAACCGCGTGGGCTGATAATAGAGCGGCATCTTCCTTGCCTCCTTTACTTTCTCCAGTTGATGCTCAGATCCCCTTTCTTGCGCCTCTCCCCTCTGCTTCCAAGACCTTCAGATCCACGCCGCCTGCGTTCCCTAGCCAGTCATGGCGCCTCGCCAAGCCCCGGCCGGAGCTGGTACTCTCCTGCCTTGGACCCGCCAAATGTGTCGAGGCGAGCCTGCATACAATGCCCGATTGGCGGAGTGCAGGCGTCAATGGAACGGAGGTGTTCAAGGCCGGCTCTGCCGCCCCGAAGGGTCGGGGGAGTACCTTCTACCCGTTCTTTGTGAGCGCCATCATTGCTGGTCTGGTGCCTCCCTTTTCTGAGTTCTTCTTCTCCGTCCTCGGTCACTACAACATTCAAGCTCTGCACCTCCATCCCAACTCCGTCCTTCTTCTGGCGATCTTCGCCTACTATTGTGAGGCCCACGTTGGGGTGAACCCTCGGTGGCCTTGCTGCGCCACTACTTCTCCCTCCGAACCTCCCGTGGTTCCGCCTCCGGCGTCTTGTGACTTCGTTGCATCTGGGCGAGCCATCGCCATTTCAAACCACAGGGAAGCGGATTGAGGGCTTGAGGAGCAAGTGGGTCTTGGTGGATCTGGGCGCATCCACCTCGGCTGATCCTGCCCACGGAGTGCCCCCGAGAGCTCCACGACCGGTCCCGTGTGGAGCTTGGATACCAGCCATGGCTGGTCTTTGGAGAAGATGGACGCAGATCTGAAGCCGCCAATAGCGGGCGGCGGCGCGCTGACCGGTCTTGTGCCGAGGGAGTTCTGGAGCATCAACTGCTCCGCCCGTTAGTACTAAGCTTCCGATGTGGAGGCCTCACTCGAGCCCGTGGCCCCCGCCAGCGAGGATCTGGCGACAGTCCTCCAGTCCTTGGTTAGAAGCGGCGTGGCGAGGCTGGAGGCGCCTCACCCCTTGTTCCTTCGCGAGGATTGGGAGCAGGTAGTGGGGCCCATGCCTGTCTTCAATGGGGACGGGCCCGTGCCCGTGGAGGCTCCGGAGGACCTGGTGGACGTGTCCTCTTCCGACTCCAGCGAAGAGGTGGAGGAAAGAGAGCCGGGAGAGGGGGTTGACTCGGGTGCGGAGTCAAGGGCTCCTCCCCTGCGGCGCAGGTCCCGCATTCTCCGCCTCCCCCAGAGTGATGACGACGAGGATGAGGATGAGCGGGGAGGCAGAAGCCTGCCCCCGATCCCGAAGAAGGACCGGACTGGGCTGGTCCCCCGCGGGTCCGCCCCGGCCCCGGGGCGATCCGCAGACGCGCCTCCTGCTCCCGGTCCCCTTGAAGCTGATCCCTGCAGCCGGCTCTCGGGCTTCAAGTATGGCCGGAGGCTGCTCGAGTCCACCAGCGACGACCTGTAAGTGCCTGCTTCCCGTCTTGATTATTGCTCCGTCGACGAGATCTGATGTCCATGTCCTTTGGCAGGTGGCGCCTTGGGCTGAAGAAAGTGAAGGGGGGCTCCCGAGGCCCCATCCATGGCGGTGCCTCTGCCTCAAAAAGAAGGTGATCCTGACGCCTGGCCTCTCCTGCCGGCGTCCTCATGAGGCTGGGGCCGAGCCTGGCTGGCGAAACTCAGCCCCCTTGACCCAGGCGACTCCCGAGGTGCCCTTGCTTGGCGCTGCCTCCACTGTTGTCGTGGCGCCGCTGGTTCCGCCTCAGTGCGCAGTGGTCACACAGCCGTCTTCTCCTCCTACTCCACCGACCGCTGCTCCTCCAAATGCTGTTCTGGATCGCGCCGTTGCCGGACTGGACCGCGTGCGGCAGGATCTTCTGGGCGCCGACTCCCGTCTGATGGCTGGGCGGTTGGAGCTGGCTTCTGGCTGGATTCGCTCTGATGCTTCGATTCGGGCGGCGCTGGTCCAGGCCTCGATGACTTGCGACAAGGAGAAGCAGGCTGTTCGTGAGGCGAAGATTGCCCACGATGCTGCCCTGGGGGAGGCAGCCAGCATCCAAGGTCGCTGTGAGACGCTGGAGGGCGAGCTGAAGGGCCTGCAGAACCAGCTTGCCGAGGAGGCCCGCCTCCGCCAGGAGCAGAAGGAAAGCATGAAGGCTCGTGAGGCGGCCGTCAAGGACCGGGAGGCCAGGCTGAAGAAGCGCCGTGACCGCCTAGGCGCACTGGAGCAGGAACTGGAGGCGAGGAAAGTCGAGCTGGACGACAAGGCGCGGGTTCTTGCTGAAGATCACGTGGCCTTCACAGATATGGAGGTGAAGGCTCGCGCCTTGCTGAGGGAGCTTTATGATAGCGGCCTGGAGAGCCCACTGGCCGATGCAGAGGACGGCCCCGCCAAGCTGCTTCCCTTCCTGGTTCGCGCTCTTGAAGATGTCTCCCTTGGTCTTGGCCCCACGGCTGAGGCCGAGGCGCGTGTCCTGTCTTCTGCGGCACTGACGCGGGTCCTCACCCACGTCTACCTTCGCGATCCCAGCGTCGACCTGGACAGCCTGCTGGAGCCAGCAAGCGGCGAGCATGCAGCTGCCGCTGCCGAGGCTGTGAAGGGTCGCGCGGAGGCTCTGTTGGGGAAGTTCCGGGCCTTCAGCACCAAGCCGAAGCAAGGCGCTGCCGGCCCTGCTGCTCCACGAGGCGAACCCACTCCGCGCTGCTCCACCGCCGACAAGTGACTCCTTGTGGCTCTGTCCTGCTTTTAATTCCTGCACATGTATCATGCCTCGGGAGGCGTTTAAACTGCATTTGGTATTGCGATAACAGTGTGGATCTGTAATATTTGCTTTTGAATTCCTTGAACTTTGCGCTTCCTACTTGCTTATGTTCTCGCCGGTAGAGCCTGCCCCACAGATACCTCAGCCGCCATTAGCCCCGACCGAAACCAGGGGCGGGACCAAGGAGTGAGGGCTACGTGACAAGTTAGGCTCTGAGTCGCGATGCTCGAGAGTCCCCTTGGCGCACGAACAACAAGTAGGGAGGTGAGATGCGGGCGGATCTACCGTTCTCGCCTGCGAGCCCGGCCCGTGCATATCTCAACCGCCGTTAGCCTTCGAACTAAGGGGTGAGGGCTACTTGACCAGTTAGGCTCTGAGTCGCGATGCTCAGAGTCCCCTTGACGCCAAACGGCATTCGTACCTTGGCTCCGCTTTCGGGGAGTGATCGATTTAACCAGGCCCGAGGGGCTGGCTGGAGGCGGCGTCGCCTGGGCGTGACCCAGCGTAGCCCCTGTGCCCAGCCCCTCGCTGGGCGCTCCCGAGGGAGGCGCGGCGACGAGGCCGACACTGAGCTCTAGGCTCCCTGAGGTTGATGCGACCCGGAGGCCACCCTCAGTTGTTTATCACCAGCGCGGAGCATAGCGCTTCCGCATGCGTACGGGCATAGCCGCTCCTCGGCAAGTCGTCACCAACAAGCGAGCATGGTGCTTCCACTTTGAACGTGGGAGGGGCTCCCCTCCGGGAGGAGCCCCAGGCGTGATACAGCCCCACCACGACACGTGGCTGGCACGGTAGGGCTGGACGAGGTGTATCTGGGCACCCGTAAGCCAGCGGGACTCACGGGCCCTACCTCAAAGGCGGGTTGCGCCTGCTCTGGGCCTTATCTTCGAGTGTGTTCCTGCAATTTGGCGGATGTCGGTGTTTCACGTCTCGGTCCCGGCTCTGGGCTGGTCTCAGCCGTCGCCGGGCAAGCCAGCCGCGATGCCATGGACAAGACCAGAGGGTGAGGGCTGAGAGCCGGTAGGAGCCCTGATTCGCGATGCTCGTGCACCCCCTTTAACGCTGCAAGTCGGGTTAGATGATGAAACTCTCGCCCTCGGTCCCGCTCTCGTGCTGGTCTCACCCGTCACCGGCAAGCCAGTCGCGATGCCATGGACAAGACCAGAGGGTGAGGGCCGAGAGCCGTAGGAGCCCCGAGTCGCGATGCTCGTGCACCCCCTTTAACGCAAGGCCGGGTCGATGCAGACAACTCCACGCTCGGTCCCAGCTCTCGAGCTGGTCTCAGCTGTCGCCGGCAAGCCAGGTCGCGATGCCATGGACAAGACCAGAGGGTGAGGGCCGGAGAGCCGGTAGGAGCCACGAGTCGCGATGCTCAGCACCCCCTTTAACGCGCAAGCATGGTCGATGCAGCAACTTACGCCCTCGGTCCTGCTCTCGGCTGGTCTCACCCGTCGGTGCAAGCCGGTCGCGATGCCATGGACAAGACCAGAGGTGAGGGCCGGAAAGCCGTAGGAGCCCTGAGTCGCGATGCTCAGGCACCCCCCCTTTAACGCGCAAGCTGGGTTAGATGACGAAACTCTACGTCCTCGGGTCCCGGCTCTCGAGCTGGTCTCAACCGTCGTTGGCAAGCCAGGTCGCGATGCCATGGACAAGACCAGAGGGTGAGGGCCGGAGAGCCGGTAGGAGCCCTGAGTCGTGATGCTCAGGCACCCCCTCTTTAACGTGCAAGATTCCGTCACCCAGGAAAAGGCGCCAAATAACAAGCATGGTGGAGCGAGAGCATAATCCTAAGGAGAACGTAGGAAGGATACATGCCGCTGGGACAGGCCCGAGCGGCTTGGGGATGATGCAGCCCGAGGGGCGCCCCCAACAGGATAGGCTAATGACATGAAATAAAAGGGATACATGCCGTAGGGACGGACCCACGCGGCCTGGGAATAATGCGGCCCTGAAGGCGCTCCCAGCCGGGCATAAAACTTAAAGATGTCACCTGGTGATGTTGAGGACGAAGGGGTGTTGGTGTAGCAGACTCGGTGGGCTGCGGGAGCCGATCCTCACGAGCCCCCAGGCCCAGGAGCCTTGGGAGGATCCGAAGGCGCTGGCGGCTCCTCGCGGGCCATCTCCATCTCCGCCAGGGCTGCGGCGTGCTCGACCTCTTGAGCCTCCGTGGTGGCCCTCATCGACACCAGTGCAGCTGCTGCTTTTGGCGAGCCATGAGGCATGCACACGTAGCTGTGGGCGGGCCTCGCAACGCCCCACTCGCGAGGGCCAGAGGCGCTTGAGACGCGGCTCTGTTGAGCCTGGTATCTCGATCAGACACGCAGCCCACCATCCTCGCCTGGATGGGGGCCACAGGTAGGTGGCGGCTGCCCTCATGACCCTTGACTCTCAGAGCTCTGAATGGCCTTGGCGACGAACTCCCGAGGGTTCGCCCTCCTTGCCTTGCTCCTGCTTTGCGGGAAGCGTGCTTCAAGCATGCCCACGTGGTGCCCAAGCGCCTCCCTCGAGACCTTGGCGAGGTCGGCGGCCCTCCAGGGAGAGCCCCGAGCCCCGCCTGAGGAGGGCACCGGCGCGCTTTCCTATCTTGATGGTAGGAGGCTCCCCTGGCTGCCGGGGCTGGCCCCCGAGGGGCCTGCCTCTTGAGGAGCCGGGTCGGTCGATGTCTTCTTCTTCTTGGGTGCGGCCTCGTGAGGCCTCCTGCTGCTATGGTGCTGGTCTTCTAGCGATGCGGCTGAAAGGCTCGCTCGTGGAGCACACTCGCGCTCTCTTCACAGGGCACCGTGATGACCCCGCCGCATGGCATCTTGAGGACGTTGTAGCCATGGTGGGTTACGACCATGAATTTGGCCAGCGCCGTACCCGAGGATGGCGCTAGTCTGGCGGCTAATGTGGGCGACGTCGAAGTCGATGAGCTCGGTCGGTAGTTGTCGCGAGCCCCGAAGGTGACAGGAAGGCGGACGTGCCCGATCGGGACCGTGGAGCCGTCGGTGACTCCGGAGAAAGGCTTGGTTGGCTGAAGCAGACTGTAAGGCACTTGAAGATTGTTGAATGTTTCCACGGAAAGGACGTTGAGTCCCGCCCCGGCGTCGATGAGGGTCCTGGTGACCAACACGTTGCTGATGATTGGGGAACAAAGCATCGGGAGAACTCCGGCTGTGGCCGCGCACTTGAGCTGATCCGCTGAGCTGAACGTGATGGCGCACGCCGACCACCTGAGAGGGCGCGTGGACTCGAGCTTGGGAGGACTGCATTCACTTCACGGCTTAACTGCTTGAAGATGCGCCGAGAGGCTGGGCTTGAGCTCCGCCCAGATGCGCGATCGACGCGCTTCCCTGGAAGCCCCCAGCCCCTCGTCCCCGATGACGGTCTTCAATTCTCCTTGGCGGCGGCAGCGGAGGGAGGCCTCGTTCCCTGCAGGGCGATCTCGCGAGCTGATCCTCCAGCCTCCCTCAGGCGGGTCTTGCTAACGGTCTCGCGAGGTTGGTCGCGCCACCCTTGGCGCGGGCCGCGTCTTCCCAGCCGCGTCTGCATTCCTTCCTCCTCCTCGGCCATAGCCACTGGTCGCTGCGCTCGGGCGTCTGCCGACCCTTCCTTCTCGCACGGCCGGAGCTCTTGGCATTCATTGGTGTTGTGGGTGTGGAGGTCGTGGTACACGCAGCATACCGACTGCCCTTGGAGGACTCGGCTGATCTCTGCCTCGCTTGGTATGCGGTTCGGCGCGAGTACGGCAGCCCTTTGCGCTTCACGTCCATGGCCTTGGACTTCTTCTTCGGGATCCGTGGCAGGCAGCTCGAGGAGGGAGAGGCGCCCCTCCTCAGCCCTAGCGGACTTGGTCGCCAAGTTGAACAGCTCCAAGGAGGTGCAGATCCTCATGCATCGCCAGCTCCTCCTTCATCTTGACGTCGCGCACACCGCCGGAGAAGGCGAGATGATGGCCTCCTCCGTTACCACCCGGGATCTTGAGGCGTGCGTTGTTGAAGCGCCGGATGTACTTTTGCGGGGTTTCCCGGCTGTTGCTTGATTCGCGCATGTCACTCACGGCGGTGGCGGTCGCGAGTACCACAGAAGTTGGCGATGAAGCGGGTGCGCATCTCGCCCAGAAGAGATCGTGCACGGGGCCGATTCGGGAGCCAGTGCGGGCCCGTCCTGAGCGCCATGGGAAACCAGTTCGCCATGACCTTTTCATCCCGTTGGCAGCCTCGATGCCCAGCTCGTAAACTTGAGGAACTCCGTAGGGTCAGCTGTGCCGTCGTGGCGAGGGCAGGTCTGGCTTGAACTTGGCGGGCCGCGACGCCTGCGCCTTCCGGAGGTGAAGCGCGCAGCCCGCCGTGGCCACGGGGGCCTCGGACGACGAGAGCTTGGTCTTATGGCCTCCTCTGCACGCAGGCTGGGGCAGCGGAGGTCCTCGACGCGTGCGGGCGGGAGCGCTCGGGCAGCTTCTTGTGGGCGAGGAACTTCTTGACAGCTCTGCTCTTGCAGCGCCGGCACTGGCGGAGCTGGTTCCGCCAGGGGCTGCGCGCTTGGGGCGGGGCGCCTTCTTGAGGAGGGCGGCTGAGGCGCCCGAGCTTCATCGCCCCTGGGCGGGTGCGGTGCAGCGAGCGGACGGTCGGTGGGGCGCCTCTGCAGCGCGGACGAGCTCGGCGACTTCGGTCGGGCCATTCTTCGTGAGACGTCGTCGGCAGAGGCGGTAGCGCGCAGAGCTCGTTTGCGCGATGAGTGCAGCTCGGGCCTCAATAGCGCTGCAAGGCGCGCGTGAAGAAGAAACTAGTGGGGGTGGCGAAAGGCGTGGCGGTGCGGCCCCGCCTCATGGACGGGTGTTGTGACGACGCTTGCTGCTCGTTTCCCAGGGCCGGTGGCGGCGTTGACGGCAGGTGGCCCAGGAACGACGAGGCGCCCGACGACGGGGCTGTCTGGGCGGCATGGGAGGCGAGGGCGGCTCGGCGCTTCGCGCTGGTTCGACAGGCGTCGAGACATGGTTGCGGTGGCGGGGAAGAACGAAGCGACGAAAGTAGATTCAGCGCACTCCTTACAGTGCGCCAAATGGCGGATTTCAGTTCGCAGACCCTTGAAGTTCGAACACCGGGGGTGCGCGAGATCCAACCTCCACCGTCTCGCACCTCGCCAATCGCTGGGACCTAAACTACTAAGCGGGACAGCACAAGAGACACAAGATTTATCTTGGTTCGGGCCACCATTGTGGTGTAACACCCTACCCAATGTGTGGTGTGGTGGATTGCCTCTTGGGCTGATGAGGAACAATACAAGGAAGAACAGCCTCATGAGGGTCATTCTTGGCAGGTCGATGAACTGCTAGGTGGTGTTCGGTCGCTCTAGCTACTGGTTCCTTGATAAGGATTCGGATCTCGGATCTCTCCTCTTCCAGCTGCCTCTTCGTCTCTCTAGATGCCCCTTTCCCGAGTGTGGCTACTCCTATTTATAGGCGAAGGCCACAGGCCTCTTCCCAAATATTGAGCGGAAGGCGCCAACAATTAGCCATTTTGAAGGGGAACAGCGGGTACAATTATCTGACTAAAGTTGGTCCTCGCTTGCCAAAGGCTCTGGTGATGACGATGCTTGGGCTCCACGATGACCTCCTTCCACCGTTGGGCTGGTCTTGGTCTTGTTGCACCGAACGGATGCCTTTGCTTGATGCTCTACGCCACGCTTGCTCCCTTTGCACCAAAGAGGAAAGGAGGAGCCTGCATGGCTGGCGCCATTTGGTGCCCTTGGTCGTCATGGCTTGCGTCATGGGCACCTCGCGAGTACCCTGCCTTGAACTCTCCGCCTCCTCATGAGCCAGCTGGACGAGGCCGTTACTGAGGAAGCTCCTTGTCGCCTGCCTCATGAGGCTTGGCCCCTCGCGAGGGTCTTGAGCTTGCGTTGATGAAGATGGGCGTCTGGGCCTCCTTGAGCCACGCCCGGCAGGCCGCAGCGAGCAAGTCTGGGACCCCGTTCCCGAACGCCGACAAGGTTCCCGCCTGGCGCCCTTGGTCGTCATGGCTTGCGACATGGGCACCTCGTGAGGTACCCCGCCTTGATCTCTCCGCCTCCTCGCGAGCCAGCCTGATGAGGCCGTGCGTGAGGAAGCTCCATGTCGTCCGCCCCGCGAGGTTTGGCCCCTCCCGAGGGTCTTGAGCTTGTATTGATGAAGATGGGCCGTGATGGGCTCCCCTTTGAGCCACGCCGCAGGCTGCAGGCAGGCAAGTCAGGGACCCCATTCCCAACGCCGACAAGAGCCCCGGGCCCAAAGCGCACCGGACTTGGCCGGCGGGAAAGCGAAAGGGCAAGTCTGGCGCCGTGGGCCCTATCGGCCTGCGGCCTTGGGTGCCGTGGGCGGTTGATTGGGCGTGGGTGCCCCTCTGCGCCGACAAGATTTACCGGATGCAGCAGCCGCGATGATAGCAAACCACTTACCGCCAAGCTCCCGGCTAAGAAGAAGACCACTGGTCCGCAAGAGCTCATGCCCACTCCGCAAGCGCACCTTCGAGTGTTGCCACTGCCGAGGACGCACCATCGAGCTCCACCGCAAGTGCAACAAGACGATGGCAGCTCCGCCAAAGACCAAGAAAGTGCCCGCCAGGAGGACGGTGCCGTGGTACCTTCACCATCGCTACACGCTTGATCCTAAATAGGAAGGCGAGCTGCTTCATGCTAATGTCGATGTGTTTGCATGGCAACCATCCGACATCCCCGTGTTCCTGAAAGTAATTGAGCACCACCTAGCTGTTCGCCTCACGCCGCCCGCCAAGCAAAGAGTTAGGAAGAAAAGGAGCGCCAAGAGTTCATAGCGTAAGAAATCAAGAAATTGAAGCAGCAGGCTTGTCGAGGAGTCCTCCACCACGTGTTGGCCAATCCGTAGTGGTATCGGCTAATGGGAAATGGAGACTTTGTATTGACTTCACAGATTAATAAAGCTTGTCCTAAGGACCCATTTCCCTGCCGCAGACGACCAGATTGTTGACTCCACGGCCGGATGCGATCTCGCCATTTCTTGATGCATATTCAGATATCATGATCTTCATGGCGTAAGAGGATGAAGAGAAACCGCATTCATCACACCATGTGGCACGATCGCTTTATACGGATGCCTTCGTTTGAAGAATGCTGGTTCAACCTTTGCAAGGGCAGTCCATGATGCTTTGACCACGATACGTAAATGTAGAAGCTTACATGGATGACATAGTGGTCAAGAGCAAGGACAGAGCGACTGATCAGGATTTGATGAGACGCTTGCAAACCTCGCAAGATCAACCTCAAGCTCAACCCCGAGAAGTGCGTGTTTGAGTCCCTTCCGCAAGCTTCGGTTCTTTGTATCTCAGGGAATTGAAGCCAACCCCGACAAGATCAAGGCCATTGAGCAGATCAGCACCAAAGCGCTGCTAAGGATGTCGAGGCTTGCGGTTGCGTGGCTGCTCTCAAGAAGTTCATTTCTAAGTTCTGCCGCTACCGCTTTTCAAGATTTTGAAAAGGCAGGTCCAATGAAATGGACTCTGGCGAGGCTGCTGCAGACTTGAAGATACCTGTCCTCCACTCCAATACTTGTCGCACCTAAACCGCAAGAGAAGTTGTCAATATAGCGCACCAATCAAGTGGTTAGTGCTGCTAGTAGCGAGAGGGAGGCGGATGATGAGCCGCAACCGAGGCAAAGGCCCAAATGACAAGCGGGGCTTACCACAAGCTCCTGGTCCCGATAACGACGGATCAGCATAGGTTTGCATAAGATACGAAGAGATGCAGCCCTGTACTTTGTCCCCTTCAGGGGCTAGATCGAGATACTCCGTGCGTAAGTTGCTTTTCGCCTGCTCATGGCCTCGAGAAAGCTGCGCCATTACTTCCAAGCACATGAGATAACAGCTTGTCACCGCTTCTAAAGAGGATTTTGCAAAATCCAAGCAACAAAAGTGTGATTGTTGAGGGCACCGAACTGCAAGCTTTGGTCTCAAGTTCAGCACTTCAACTATCCAGAGCAGGCATTGGCAGAATTCATAGCAGAGTGGACGCCAACGCAGGATGAAGAGATTCCAGAGACAAGCATCCCCGCCAAGGAGGCAAATAAAGAATGGCTGATGTACTTTGACGTGCTCTTCGCAGAGAGGCGTGTGCTATCATCGCACTCCACCGGGAACACCTCAAATACATAGTCCAAATGCACTTCCCCAAGGAACAAGCAACAATACCGCAGAGTATGAAGGCTTGCTCCGGTCTCAGGATTGCGGTAGACCTTGGGATTAAGAAGCTCATTGTCGGAGACTCAACTTGTCGTCGCCAAGTAAATAAAGATTACCAGAGTCCGCTGATGGAAGCATACGATGAAGTGAGGAAGCTGAAGAGCACTTTGAAGGCTCGCAAATGGAACACGCTCCAAGAGCATGTAATGATATAGCTGATGGCCTCTCCAAATGTGCCGCACTTAAGTTGCCCGTGGAACCAGGATTTTTGTGCTCGTCGACCAACCGTGACACCATCAACAGGCAGAGCAAGAAGAGAAAATTGGTTTCCGGCGACTACTTTCCGCAGAGCTCTGCCGCCGCCAAGAAGGTCCCTAGAACCAATGCAAATATCACCGAGGAGCACCGACAAACCACGCAGTTTGTATCGCTGAAGAACGCCCCAAGCTTAGCCCGCAAGCTTGACGGGATCATCGAGTCGGCGACCAGCGGGTCCTGCCGAGAAGCGATGGTCCCGCAGCGATGAGCCTTTAGTTCTTGTTGTCGAGCCACGTGCTCCAACATGGGCACAAGAGATCGCCCATTTCCTGACACAGAGAACTTCCCAAGAGCAAGAAGAAGCGGAAAAGTATTGGCATCAAGTATGTACCAGTTTGTTGATAACATCCGCATGTAAGAAGACTCAACGGTGAAATTGAAGTGTATTTGCCGAAGATGGATGTAGTGCATGGAGATACACGGAGGCATATGTGGTCACCACATCAAGAAGAGCACTTGCCGCAAAGCTTCCAAGAAGGTTTTTCTCCGCCGAAGCCTCCAGATGCAATCGCACAAGTAACCAAGTGTGAAGCGTGCAAGCCCATTCAAGACAGACACACCACCAGCTCAAGCTCCAGACGATCCTTTATCCCGCCCTTCTGTTCTGGCTCGACTTCCTTTCCCGAAGTGTTTGGGCTTTGAGTACTTGTATCATAATCGACAAGTTCACAAAGTGGCCGAAGTGGAACCAAGAGGAAGGTGAAGATACCACCAACAAGTTCTTCAGTCAATTGTTTGCCGCTTTGGGATTCCTAATCGGATCATCACCGATAACTAAGACATTCACGAGTCGCACCTTCATGCAAGACGCCAAGATCTTACGCCAAGATTCAGCTTTGCTTCCGCTGCTCATCCGAGAAGCAACGGCAAGCAGAGGGCAAACGCTGAAGTGCCGCGAGGACTCAAGACCGAATCTCGACAGTCGCACAAGTGCGGAAGGAACTGGATCGAGGAGCTGCCTGGTTCTTGGTCGATCAGACGACGCCAAATCGAGCCATCGCCGCATAACCCTTTGCTCTAGTCACGGAGCAGGCAGTTCTCCCCACGAACTCAGATACGGTCACCTTTAGCTCGCTATGATGAGTTGGAGCAAGAGCAGATGACGCTACCGCCTCGAGGAAGATCGCTTCAGTCAGTTGCAGACGAGCTGCTCGTTATCAAAGAAGCTTTGCGCGCTACCATAGCCGCAGTTAATGCCAAGCTTCGAGGAAGGCGACGCTGCTCAACCGCCAAGAATTCCAACAAGTTGACGCTGGGGAAGGCCTTATCGGGTAAACGAATACTAGGCCCGCGCCGTCTTTGAGACCAAGACGGCTTTCCGTGAGCAACCTCGAACATAGAGCATCTTCGCAAGTTTTATGAGATGAGGCGCGGCTCGAACCTGCTCCGCAATCCACCTTTTGTACAAGTCTTGCCGCTGTTGCATGTAATCCTTTGTACAAAGCCGGCCAGCACTCTGCATCAAGAAGCCTATGGTTGCGCACATTTTGTTAATACATGCCTTCATAATAAATATGCATGTGTTACTAACATCTTGTGCAGCACCCACACCCGTAAGCGTTTATAGTGAGCTATTAGGCTCCATAACTTCCTTTCTTCTTTCTTCTCAAACAAGAAGAAGGTTCATCCACCCACAAGTTAACCGGGGAGAGGAGGAGATAGTGGTGGCATCGCCGAGGAACTGCCGCTTGCCGGAAGACGACAATGTAAAAGCTGTTGCTAAGTTTGCTCAGTTTTAAATTTTAAGTTATCTTTCTCGAACGAGTTTGTATGGAAAAAAACCGTGCGCTGAGGAACCAAATCGATCGTCGCGTTTTATTTTGTTTCGAGTTCTAACAACTTAAGTGAGGCGATTAGTCCTGACGAGGTTGCTTGTCGGTATGCACTTCGCCAAAGAAGTCAAGTTCCAAGACTGCCATGCAAGGGTGCTCTGCACCGCAAGTTTTAAAAGCGAGGGTGAAAACATAAGGAAGAAATCGAAAGGAAATAACGCTGCATTCGATTGCCTAAGATAGTGTATGTTATATAATAACTTGTCGCAGATCTAATAGGCTTTTTCTCACAAAACATGAAAGAGAGGATTAAGTTTTAAATGTATAAGGCCCAAGGCTTACAAATTAAAAAGATAAGATGCCAACCTTTTCCGTCCCTATCTTCGAGGTAGGTTAAGGAGGCGGAAGGAAAAAGGAGCGCCACGCTGAAATACAAGTGCGAAGGCACCAAGAGAACATGCCGGGCTCTCCGGCTTGACGGGATGGCGGCGACGGAAGCAGTAGTCAAGACGGGCGGCAGGACGCCGCTGTCGAGGGCACTACGCTCAGACCACTTGACGGCCTTTGTCGCCATCCCTTCCTTCCGCAGCCTCCCCACACCAGCCACCCAAGGAGACGCACTGGGAGTTCAAGGCGCGGCGACACGGATGATGGGGTCGCCGAGACGCTGCAGGGCGGCGCCTCGACAACTAGTCGGCTCACACTCGCTGCCGGGTTGCCGCCTCCTCCCGCCACTCGCTGAGGAGGAATCGTCACGGGAGGAGCTATCCACGCAACACTCGCCCGAAAGTGCCAAGATCCCCAAGACCTTGACGGAGAGGAGATCACCTCCATTAACTTAAATGGAGGGTAACCCGCCAAAGAAGTTGTGGATGCGCGAACGCCTTCCACCCACGATCAAGATACATCACATTAGGGCTGGGAATAACGCTGACTCGCGTCACGATCCCACAGCCCTCATGTGCAACTCAACGCCCGGGCGGATCCGACCATCGCCATCGCGAACGGAGCTGGAAGCCGAGACGGCTAAACGAGGCGCCCGCGCAGCTTGACGAAGAACTCGCAGGGTCGCCCCATGTGGGACTGGCCACAGTGGCGGGGCGGAGACGCACCTCGCCTACTTTTCCCGAGCGCTCGTTCGCCCACGACTCGCCTCGAGAGGAACCGCTGACCGAGGCGGAGACGGGCGACCACCGTCTCCGCCTCTCCTCGGCTCCCCGCCTCGCCCACGACTCGCCTCCTCTTATGTTGGCTCTGCCCCCAAGTGATTGGGAGGTGCGCTGCCTAGCTGCAACCTCGCCGCCACGGGAGAACCAAGGTTCTCTCCATGGCAAATGAGAGAGACCCTGGTCTCCAACGAGTTTCGCCCTTGAGACAAGCTTACGGATGTCTGCCGCTTCCACCTCTTCCTTCAAATTTCTTCGAAGGGCCTGCCTGGCCTGCCTCAGCTGGGCCCACTGGGACGTCCGCGATCGGTGAGCGCTGTCTCCTGGGTTTTTAGCTTCTCTTCCCACTCCTCGAGCTGATGGGCACGGAAGGTGTGCTTGTCACAGAGGGCCTTCACCGCCTCCACTGGTGGTAGGCTCGCTGGCCGATGCATCACAGCTTGCATGAAGAGTGGTCAGGGCCATGCCGCCTGGTGGCTTGGCCCTAGGCTGCTCGGACGGACGAGTCGTCCTGGAGCCACCCCGAGACCAGCCCTAGGCGGTTCACGCCATGCGCCTGCGCTACTCAAGATTAGCCCGAGCCGGTCCAGCGCAGAAGGCCTCTAGAGCGCCGGCATGGAACCATGGCCCCCCAGCGTGACGGCTTGGGGAAGAGGCAGCGTTGGCACCAAGGCTGGCGAAGTAGCAGCAGCAAGGATGGCCGGGAGCTCCGGAGCCCTCAGATCCTCAGCAGCACGCTGGGCGAAGCGCCCGAGTCGGCTTGACCAGGCAGCCTCCGAGGCTGGGCCCCGAGCCCGAGAGGGTAACTCACCACGAGGACGCGAGGGCCTTGCCTTCCTCACCGGAGTCGCCATGGCCGTGGCAAGCTACCTGGCCTCGGAGGCCCTGGCCTCGTCCTTCTTCTGCTTCGCCGCCAACGTCAGCCTGGCCATCTGGAGGAAGATGTCTGAGCACTACGTCAAGAGCGGGAAGCAAAGGCAAGTGAAGCACTTGCTCGTCCTCGGTGATAACGACTCTTCCCCGCCAGAGTGAGGCGCTTCGAAGCCGCTGGCACAAGCCGTTTCGGGGCGGACGCATGGCCGCTCGCGACGGTGGCGGCACCGTGGAGGCGCCGCCGAAGCAACGCTGCCCCGCCTTCTTCGGGTGGGTTCCCCAACTCGTGGCAACCTTCTGGCACTGCACTCACCGACATTGTCATCATAGCAGCCAAGGCTGGCGAGAGGTCCCACCCTCCAAGGTCGCCTGAACTCTGCCTCCTCGCCAGAGATCGCTTGAGACACCGCACCGGGAGCTCGGGGGCTGGGAAGGCTTCAGCGGCACGAGCCCCCACTCTGAAGATGTGCATGGCAGCGCCATACCGGATTTCGGGTTCCGCACTCTCTAGGTTTGAACTGCACGCGAGATCGCACTCCAACGCACTCTACGCCTCAAGCCTCGCAAGGATCTAAACTACACAAAGAACAAATAAAGGACATGAGGTTTATATCTGTTCGTGCCACCATTGTGGTGTAATACCCTACCCAGCTTGTGGTGTGGTGGATTGCCCTGTGGGCTGATGATGAACACAAAGGGAGAACAGCCTCATGAGGGGCTGTTCTCTTAGCTGGTGCGACAACCGCTTGGGTGAGTTCATCGCCTCTTTCCTCTTGGGTTCTATCTGATAGGTCTCTTCCAGCATTGATCCCTCCCCGATCCATCCTCTCCCGATCGATCCTCCCCGCCTTGGTGGTGGCTAGCTCTATTTATAGTGGAGGCCCCGGCCTCTTCCCAAATATTGAGTGGAAGGGCCCAATAACTGGCCATTTTTATGGGCAACATCTAGTACACTTATCTCGACTAAAGTCGGTCCCCTCATTAAAGACTCGACGCCGGCTTGGGTTCGATGACCTCCTTCCTGCTGCTGGTTCTTGGTCTTGTTGCAATCAAATGGTTACCTTGCCTCATGCCTTGGCCTGCGCTTGCCTCCTTTGCACCAAAGGGGAAATGAGGACATCGCTGGTTAGTCACCGCGCCCCTCCATAATATGGTTTATGGGCACCTCGTGAGGTACCCCGCCTTGATCTCTCCACCAATGAGCCACTGGACGAGGCTGCGGCTCGGAAGCTTCCTGTCGTCTCGCCTCATGAGGCTTGGCCTCATGCGAGGGTCTTGAGCTTGTGTTGATGAAGATGGCCGCATCAACACTCCTTGAGCCACGCCACAAAGTCACAGTGCAAGTCTGGGTACTCCTGCTCCTGCACCACCGAGCAGTAGCCCCGGCCCAAGGCGCCACCGGAGTTGGCTTAGCAGAGAGCCGAAGGGCAAGTGTGAAGGGGTCTCAACAGCCTGGAGGCCTTGAGCGCCAAGGCATGGCATTGGTTGGTCGTGGGCGCTTCCACCTCCCCACGATGCCTCGGCAATCGATGACTCGAGAAGTCCCTCGCATGCGTAAACGGGTCATGATTACTCCTCAAGCAATCGTGGAGGCCAACAATTGGCATCCTCCCAAGCAAGCACGGAACGGCGCGAGCTCTTCCAGCCTCATCTCTTCTTTCAGCCCTCTCCTGGCCTGGCTGGAAGAGGTTCTCGGCCGCTGGAGAAGGAAAGGCCCACTGTGTGAGCCTCTCCTGGCTAAGCGCCGGGTCGAGGTCGGGCCCGCAGTTAATCTCTTTGTGACACTCCAAAAATTTCCTTTTGGTTTTATTCAAATTTTGTTGGATTTGAAGGAGGTCTCCAAAACCCTTCCAAAAATCTCTCTCAAAGCTTTTTCCCTTTAGCAAATATTTTATTTTTGCATCTCCTTCAACTCTAGTGTTGGGTTTTAAAATTTCTTCTGATCCCTCTCTCTCAAAATTTCAAGAAGAATCTTTTGAGTTTATTTTTTTCAAAAGGAAACTCTAGGAGTTTCATCCTCTCCCATATTTGAAACCATTCATGATTCTTCCATGCACCACATGGTAAAACCTTCCCAAAATCTCTCCTTCCACTTTGGTACAACTCAAACATTCTGTCCAAAACAAATAAAGTCCATTTTGGATTTTATTCCAATTATTTCTCCTCCCAAAATAATTTTGTTCTTTCTTTTGAGCCTAGGTGATTTGCAAAGCAAGTACCCTAATGCTTTTGATTTTTTGACATCAACTCCACGCTCGATAGTCCTTGGTATCCACAACCCGTAACCATCTTGATTCACTCTTCTTCTTTTCAAATATTTCAAATTTCACTCACCGCAAGTTTGGACCAGATTTAGCAAATTTGGTGAAATTCATATCTACACTCTCCAAAAATTCCACCAAAATTCAGGCAACCTCTAGATGCAATGAGAGACCACTCCAAAAAGATCAGCTCAAGGAAAATCCCTGGATACCAGTAATCATTTTGTCGAACACCCGGCATGCAATCGCTCTGTTCACTTCGTAAAATTCAGAAGTTCAAGGTCGATCTCCGCCGCGAACTTCAGTCACGAGTCCATTAAAGGCCTTTGGCATGTTGCTCGCAGCCTGGCCTGCCTGTCCGAAGCTCCACACGCCGCTTTGGCGTGTTCGGCGCCGGTGGCGCTTCTGCCCGCCCCGCGCCGGGCGTGCGTTTTGGCGGCGGCTGCACCACCGTAACGGGCGACAGGAGGCAAACTGCCGGCGCAACGCTGTTCGACGCTGCCCAAACACCCCGGTGGCTCTGTGGCTACCTCTCTCGCCAAGACGCATGCGCGCACTGCCGCTGCAGGGCTTGGCACGCCGCAGCGCTTCCGCCGGCCGACGGGCTTGCGCCGTTCCGGCCGAGGGCAAGCTATAAGCCTTCCTCCCGTGCTGAGCTCGACACTCAAAATGGCACCACTACTCATTCACCTAGTCGATGCTCAAGCTCCTAACCCGACTGGCTCACCCACAGGCACCAGAATCACCTCGCCAGAACTCCTGCTTCGTAACCGCCGGGCTGGCTATAGCCCCCGAGCTTGCCTCGCCGACACACTCCACTCACCTCCCCAAAACCTCGCAAGTCCTGGAAGGGGCCTCGAGGCCTTTCCTCCCGACCGGCCACCTCCTCCGCCTGGCTCCGTGATTGATTCTCCCGTGAGAACTCCGGCCGCCTCTACTTTCGCCTCTGTGAGCCTCGCACTCACCTCTAGTTGGATAACCCCCACCTCACTTGGCCCCAGCTTCGGGCGAGATCCATTCACCACCAACCGGCCCCGCACGGAGCAAGGCCATGCCGACGTGGTACTTCACGGCGACCACTTCCACCTCCCACAGACGTTGAAGGACGGTTGATCACGGAAGGTACCGGTCTGATCATTGGCTGTGGATTGCCGGGCCGGCGACCATCAGACTTTCTAAGCGCTGCCGCTACTTCGTTTCTTTTCAAATTTCTTTCAAACCTGACAGTGGAGCCCACCATCCCTCTTAGTGGTTTCTTTAAACCAACCCGAAACTTTTCGTTTCATTACGTATGGGTCCTCGGATTAAAACTATTATAACTTTTAATCGTGAAAAGTATTTTGATTGATTCTTTTTTTGTCCTCTTTAAAATTTTGTCTAGTTTTTTATCAGATTTATTTGAAAAGTATTTGGATCAACTTTCTGTAGACCCCACGGTATTTACAAGCTGGTGCGGTATTTTTGTTTACCGAGATACCGAAGGAGGTGACGGAACCGCTAACTCCTCACGAGAGCCAGACCTCTTACTACTCAACCAGGCAAGCAAAGTTTGAACTTTTGATATGATGAGTGTCTGGGCATGTTTGTATTATTTTGTATCATGGCACGCTCATGAGCATTTTTGACGATAGTTTATCCTCGTGAGCATTGAGGCAAATGAGCTCGTAAACCGTGAGTTGTTGGAAACTTGTTGCATGGCCATGAGTTGGCATGAGTATGGGTAAGATGGCAGTGTTGTAGCATGCCGTGTTTATGCCATATCGCTGACCCAGTGTCAACATAAATCGGCTTGGCTTCCGTCTGGCCTTCCTTTTCCTCAGACTACCACCGCTTCTAAGGGATACGGCCTAGTAGGTTGCAAACCACTTCTCGATACACACCAAATCGAGAGGTCGGATGAAGGTTCCATGGCCCTGATTAAAGCCTTTCATCCGTCAGGGGCATGGGTGTTTCCGCTGGGACCGAGAGGGGGCACCCATTAGAGCTGCCACAGATATAAATTTGATCCCATGCTATTCGAGATTGTGATCTCCCGCCTCAAAGTTTTTCTTAAACGTCAGCCTAGGGTGATTCCTCGCAACGTGAGGTATGATGGGTGTGTACTAGCTAGTTGTGTTTCCTCTGAAATACCGAGACGAACTAGTCCTTCGTGACTACTGGAAATCCATTGGTGTGGACAATTTTGGTACAAACTCGCAGAGTCAAAATTTTGAATTCACCTTATTCATATCCAAGTACCGTGATCGCCTCATCTTGTCTAGTGTCGGCCTCAAGGATGTAAACTCCCGAGAACCATTTGAGTAGCAAATGTTTATTTTCCCGTGAACGGGCTAACCCGGGCTTATTGTCTTGTGATGAATATTTTCCATGAGCACTATATCTTGTCAGCATGAATAATGAATTATAAGTCCTTTTGGCGATGTCGCCTCGTGACGTCCGATCGCGGCATTGTTGTTATTTATTTTCATTATAAGCCCTTTCTCGATGTCGCCAGACGTCCGATCGCGGTATTGTTGTTATTTATTTTCATTATAAGCCCTTTCTGCGATGTCGCAGACGTCCGATCATGCATTGTTGTTATTTATTTCATTATAAGCCCTTCGCTGATGTCGCTTTCAGATGTCCGGATCATGCATTGTTGTTATTTATTTTCATTATAGTTCTTTTCGCGATGTCGCCGATGTCCGACCGCGGCATCAAGTGTTATTTATTTTATTATAAGCCCTTCTGATGTCGCACCGACGTCTCATCATGCACTATGTATTTTTATTTCAATATAAGCCCTTTATGAGGTGTCGCCTGACGCTCGACCAGGTATGTTTTCTTTATTTTCACCCTTCGAGGCATCACTTATACATTTCATCGGTTTTGAGTTTATCCTTCTTGGTTTTCGAGCGGACTACCGCCGATTCCCTATTTTTATTTTTTTGCTATACTAATTTATTTGAGCATTGTTGAAATTAATCATGACTCATCCATGCATTCATTTGTTATATCTTTTGTCCGAATCTGTCTTTATAGTACTTTCAAAGTACTCACCTGGCTTGTTGATTTGGCCGATAGTCGATTTGCGATCTCATGGATGAAGAATTTGATAGCGAGTCCGACGCCTAGAGGAATCCTAGCCAGTCTCGCATACCCCTGGACTAGTTCATTGTGATATATCCGCCTCGCCACCCAAATAAATTCATCGAGCCTCACCGACGCCGATGAGCCGCTTAGTGCAGAGAGACTTATTAGCCACCCCATCAGTGTTATTCCACCAACCACTCATATCTCGAGTCAGTAGTGTATTTCCAGCCTACACCTTTTGAGTCATATCCGCCACCATGTATAATTATCGGCGTGTTTGTAATAATTACATGCATCTTCAGTCTCAATTCTCGTAATATTGTAATGCTACCGGCTTATTGTATCAAAGTTTTGTCTACCGTATGAAGGATTTTCCTCATATTGATTTTATAGGTCGGTTGTTCAATAAATATTTTTATTGAAAAACCGGTCGTGATACAAGCTTGGTACTGTGAGCAGCTGATCTGAAGCCACTAGGTGCGTATCGCTAATCGGTTATTAGCATAATAGAGCTATTTTTTTTTTTCACAACTATAGACAATTTCCGATACCAACATAAATTTACGATTTGACTACTCAGACTTTTGCCTACTTTTGTAGATGGTTGGCAACGATCAGTCGCAGATGTTCGCCAACATGCCCGATGGGTTCGCTGCTTCTCCTTCATCAGCCAAGTCGCGATGGGGCAGACAGCGCCTTCTCCTTCTCAAGACAAGGTCAACGGCCGTCTGACCATGCACCAAGCCGGTGGAATTCAAGAGAGGACGAGTCGAGGCCACTGTCGGGGAGAGCCATGCCCACAGAGAAGCATGCACCGCAGATGGCAGCCCGTGAGGCGATAGCTCGCCTCTGATATCCTTCCTTCGATGAGACTGCGCTACCGCTACCTGCCATGCCACGCATACACCTGCCACTACGCTGCTCTCGCCCTGCAGGAGAACGGATCGCTTTTGAGATGCTCATCGAGTATCTCCGGCTTGGAGGCAGCCTTCGGCAACCCTGGTGGACTAATCGTAGCTGCCCGCATGGACTCGGGTCCATGGTTGTGCCGCCAATAGAGGGAGCCCCGCCAAGACCGCCAATCGACATTCGCCTCACATCGCATCGCTTGCTCCTGCTGCTCGCAGACCGCTGCTCGTCAGCCTCGCCTACCACGGAGGAGTTCAACCACGCCATTGCGCCTCTACTCCGTCTGCTCAGCACACCTCGTGCCCGCCAGATTCGAAAGTTGTCCCAAGACAGGGCACCTGTTCCACTAACTCACAGCCTCGGCCTGGAGCCTATCTCCAAGAGGAGGTTGAGTCCACAGCCCATCTACGCCTCACCTGGCAGGCCAAGGGAAATCCTACCATCTCCGGATTGGCACGCTTTAGCCATGCGATGTAATCGACTTGTTTGATATGTTTATATGTAAATAGGCTGTGAGAAGTAGTTTGTTTACGCATCATGTAGGATCCGGAGAAGTGCACTAGACTAAATAACATGTCAGGATTTATGTACGCCTATCCCGAGTGACGATTGTATAATTAATGCTATGCGTAAGATATGTAATGAATAGTCCTTCTCCGTATAAACGTATTTTCTCTTGGAAAATCTTGGAGCATTTGCAACATTTTGCATCTTCTTGAATTTATTGATTTTGTGGCTCAATTTTTCTTATGAGTGTTTCAAAATATATCCCCAGAGTGAACTATGTCTCTGCCCTGGACGCTACCCATGCCAACTTCGACAGAGGAAAATTTGGCACACCCCTGTGCAACAATTTCACACAGGATGCATAAGTCAAAGGGACAGTGAAACGGCACTTTCCCAAATGTGCCGCCTTTATGAACAAAGTCAGCAGCAACATCAGGAATATCAACCAAGTCATCAATATGGGAAATCACCGTGGATGATCAGCAGCATCAAAATTGTCTCGAGTTACAAAAGACACGCCCCAAACATTTTCTCACACCGACAAACCCTTGAAGCCGAGGACTGGCTTCAAGACATGGAGAGAAAATTAATTATCACCCAAAGGTTCAGACCTGAGAAAGTGATTTATGTCCGCACTATCTCACTAGAGCAGCCGACTGCAGGGAAAATTTCCTACACATGCACCCCAACGAAAAATAATATATCATGGGAGGAATTTAAAGAAAGTTTTCAGTACATATTCCTAAGAGTCTGATGAAGATCAAAAGAGAGAATTTGATGACCTCAAGCAAAGGACAATGTCGGTACTAGAGTAGGGTACCTAGTACCTCGAACTCGCACGGATACTTGCAGTTTCCCCACGGTCGGGCCGGGCTTAATGGCCGCTAAGATCTCAGCTGCCCTTGGAGCCATTCAAAACGAAGAAATTAAGACCTAAGAGAAGCTTGCCGAAGGCCACTCAAGGCGAAGGAACGAGGCCCCGCAAGAGGAGCTTGCCGAAGGCTTGGCGGCGCTTAAACCCTCGCCGACAAGGTTTCGCCACACAAGGCGCTTGCCGGGCGGGCGACTTCATCTCCGCTTCCACCACCCGCCAACGTGGTCACCACAGGCTCCCCAAGCACGCTGTCGGTGCAGCAGCAGCCGAGTAGCGATAAACATCGGCAAGCCACCATCATGGCGGACGGAGGCGCACTTAACGGTCCTCAAATCGTCGGGCGATCGAGACAGCATTGATGACCCTTGTCCTTGCCGCCGAGTTAGGTATAGATTATCAGACACCGCATAAAGCGTGTACCTACCTAAGTTTTTACCATTGTAACCTTGTTTATTTGCCACATGTGGTAACCCCTTGTGCCTATAAAAGGAGGTCCAAGGGCAACGAGGAGGTCGATTCGCTGGTTTCTAGTCTAGCTCCATTTAGTTCATCACACTCAAGCTAGGTCTTGTAGCCAGATTGCTCCCTAGCAAGAACACAAGATAATCCACAAAGCAGCGAGGAGTATTATCTCCGAGAGCCTGGGTTAAAACCTCTGCACGCCGACCTTGGGCCCGCCTCAACCACAAAGGGACCCAGTCCCAGGGTGCTCAGGCACGATCAGCCTTCCCCGACATCTTTTGGCGCGCGCCGAGGCTGTGTGAATCCGGTCCGCGGTCGTGACTAGCAACTCCATCGACGTCACGACATGGCGCCAAGAAGAAGCCTTCAGCAAAGCTGAGCCGTCTGCCGAACCCACCACCACCGGAGCCATCAGTGGTGGAAACGCGAGGGACCGGGCGCCGAGAGCCCACGATGCCGCCGCTGGTCCAAGGACAACGCGGCGCTGGCGTCGGGCGCCTGACCAGACCGTGATCCATCGCAGGAGGCGGATGGCAGCGCCATGATACCCGCGGCACCACACGCATCTTGATCAAGGCCTGCCGAGGATCTCGAGGCCTCGAGACCCGAGATGCACCCAAAGATGCCGCAGACGAGTGGGGTACGGTCAGGGCGGATGCTGCCTCCTAACTTGGTTAGGAGTCCGAGCATATCCCGTTTCGCCCATACGCCTTGCCGCCAACCACACCAGCGAAGCCTTTGGCAGAGCTCACATTACTAGATTACCTCCGACGGCCGATAAGGTCGACGAAAGTGAGGCCACACCAGAGTCTCATCGCTTCGCCAACGGCGACGCCCCACAAAACGAGCGCTTGCACCGCGGCGAGGCGAGCGCGAGCCGATGGCGACGACGGCGGGTGCGCCACTGCACTCCTTCCGGGCTAAGATCGCCGACTCGCGGATCCACTCGGCGACTCCACAGCATCATCGGATCCGCGAGCTCGCCACTAACGCCAAGTTCTTCGAACGGCAGAAGAGGACGCCAACCCGTGACGAGGCCAAGAGAAGCGCGCCATTAACCGACCAACGCGCCGGCCCACTGTCGATATGCATGCGCCTGGGGAACCAGCGACTGTCAGACGCGTGGGTTGCCCCGTGCTCACTGAGCTGCTGCAAGTCCGTGGTCTGACAAGAAGAACTTCAAACCAGACAAAAGAGAAGCACGACGGCAGGACACACCATCGGAGTTCCTCAAGATCTACACCATCGCGTGCAAGCTGGGGGACGAGACGACAAGATCCTCGCCAACTACTTTCCTTGGTGCTCAAGCCAAACGCCGATCTTGGCTCATGCACTTGCCGGATGGCTCTATTTCTTCTTGGGCAGATTTGTGCCATCAGCTTGTTGGCGCTTCACAAAGGCCACAAGCCCTGGCCAGAGAGTGATTCCACCTGCTTGCCCGTATGAGGGGGAGTCTCTCAAATTCATCCAGAGATTCACTGAGTGCACTATAACATCCTGCACGCCCACCCTGCACCAGTGATTAGTGCATTCCATCGTAATGTGCGAAATCGCAGGATGAGGGAGGAGATGGCGATGTGCAAAGTGAAAGACGCAACAGCTCTACGCCTCCGACAAGTGTGCACGCACAAGAAGGAAGAAGGCTCCTGTGAGAGAGTGTGGAGCAGTCCCAGGAGGGACCGCCTGCAAGGAATAGCCAAGCAGGAACAACAGGAAGAAAAACCAAGTACTAGTTGTCGAGCAGTCCGAAGGATGGTGCCGCCAACAGCCAAGGCCGGTGGTTCGCAAGGAGGTTGCCGACACCGACCACATTGCAAGGCCGACAAGCCCGGCAGCTCCAACAAGCAAGATCAGAAATCCACCGCACTAGGGCCATGATCTCCAGAGTGCAAGAAAGTCGAGCAGCTTGTTGAGCTACGTAAAGCTGAATACGAGCGGCGTAGACAAGGAGAAAGCCCAAGAAGGTGCAGCAGCAAGTAAGAAGAGACCCGGTCGGGAGGACGCCAAGGCAGCTAAGCAGCGGCAAGGAGATAGACCTCCCCTGCACGCGATAAAGAAGAAGATGAAGATGAAGATGACGAGGACTATGAAGATGATGAAGTGATGAGCATGAGTTTCAAAAGGCAACAGAGGTCCTTTATACGATGTGGAAGCCTCCGCATACCTCACACCGCCAACTCAAGCAATGGATGCGTGAGGTCAACGCAGCAGTAACCATCCATAGAGTCACGCAAACCTCAAGTGGTCCAAGACGCCCATCATCTTTGACATTGAGGATCACCCCGATCGCATCATCAGCGGTCGGGTGTTTGCCGATGTTGGTCTCACCAACCATCCGCAACCTCAAGGTCACAAAGATGTTGGTTGACGCGCGGGCCGCCTGAATTTGATCTCTCCACGTGCTCCGTAAACTTCAAATCCTCGACAACAGCTCAAGAAACCGTACTTTCCAAGGAATCAACCCAGAAGGAGCAAGCCCAAGGGAAGATCACGCTGCCGGTAACCTTCGGCAAGGAGCTCAACTTAACCGAGAGGGTCACGCTCGACGTCAGCCGATTTCCCATTGCCCTACAATGGCATACTTATCGTCCGCACTCGCAAGTTCATGGCCGCCTCACTATGCATACAACCTACTCAAGATGCCCGCCCGATAAGGTCATTTCGTCCATGGCGACAAGAAAGATGCACTTATCTGCGCCGACAAGATTTACCGGATGCAGCAGCCGCGATGATAGCAAACCACTTACCGCCAAGCTCCCGGCTAAGAAGAAGACCACTGGTCCGCAAGAGCTCATGCCCACTCCGCAAGCGCACCTTCGAGTGTTGCCACTGCCGAGGACGCACCATCGAGCTCCACCGCAAGTGCAACAAGACGATGGCAGCTCCGCCAAAGACCAAGAAAGTGCCCGCCAGGAGGACGGTGCCGTGGTACCTTCACCATCGCTACACGCTTGATCCTAAATAGGAAGGCGAGCTGCTTCATGCTAATGTCGATGTGTTTGCATGGCAACCATCCGACATCCCCGTGTTCCTGAAAGTAATTGAGCACCACCTAGCTGTTCGCCTCACGCCGCCCGCCAAGCAAAGAGTTAGGAAGAAAAGGAGCGCCAAGAGTTCATAGCGTAAGAAATCAAGAAATTGAAGCAGCAGGCTTGTCGAGGAGTCCTCCACCACGTGTTGGCCAATCCGTAGTGGTATCGGCTAATGGGAAATGGAGACTTTGTATTGACTTCACAGATTAATAAAGCTTGTCCTAAGGACCCATTTCCCTGCCGCAGACGACCAGATTGTTGACTCCACGGCCGGATGCGATCTCGCCATTTCTTGATGCATATTCAGATATCATGATCTTCATGGCGTAAGAGGATGAAGAGAAACCGCATTCATCACACCATGTGGCACGATCGCTTTATACGGATGCCTTCGTTTGAAGAATGCTGGTTCAACCTTTGCAAGGGCAGTCCATGATGCTTTGACCACGATACGTAAATGTAGAAGCTTACATGGATGACATAGTGGTCAAGAGCAAGGACAGAGCGACTGATCAGGATTTGATGAGACGCTTGCAAACCTCGCAAGATCAACCTCAAGCTCAACCCCGAGAAGTGCGTGTTTGAGTCCCTTCCGCAAGCTTCGGTTCTTTGTATCTCAGGGAATTGAAGCCAACCCCGACAAGATCAAGGCCATTGAGCAGATCAGCACCAAAGCGCTGCTAAGGATGTCGAGGCTTGCGGTTGCGTGGCTGCTCTCAAGAAGTTCATTTCTAAGTTCTGCCGCTACCGCTTTTCAAGATTTTGAAAAGGCAGGTCCAATGAAATGGACTCTGGCGAGGCTGCTGCAGACTTGAAGATACCTGTCCTCCACTCCAATACTTGTCGCACCTAAACCGCAAGAGAAGTTGTCAATATAGCGCACCAATCAAGTGGTTAGTGCTGCTAGTAGCGAGAGGGAGGCGGATGATGAGCCGCAACCGAGGCAAAGGCCCAAATGACAAGCGGGGCTTACCACAAGCTCCTGGTCCCGATAACGACGGATCAGCATAGGTTTGCATAAGATACGAAGAGATGCAGCCCTGTACTTTGTCCCCTTCAGGGGCTAGATCGAGATACTCCGTGCGTAAGTTGCTTTTCGCCTGCTCATGGCCTCGAGAAAGCTGCGCCATTACTTCCAAGCACATGAGATAACAGCTTGTCACCGCTTCTAAAGAGGATTTTGCAAAATCCAAGCAACAAAAGTGTGATTGTTGAGGGCACCGAACTGCAAGCTTTGGTCTCAAGTTCAGCACTTCAACTATCCAGAGCAGGCATTGGCAGAATTCATAGCAGAGTGGACGCCAACGCAGGATGAAGAGATTCCAGAGACAAGCATCCCCGCCAAGGAGGCAAATAAAGAATGGCTGATGTACTTTGACGTGCTCTTCGCAGAGAGGCGTGTGCTATCATCGCACTCCACCGGGAACACCTCAAATACATAGTCCAAATGCACTTCCCCAAGGAACAAGCAACAATACCGCAGAGTATGAAGGCTTGCTCCGGTCTCAGGATTGCGGTAGACCTTGGGATTAAGAAGCTCATTGTCGGAGACTCAACTTGTCGTCGCCAAGTAAATAAAGATTACCAGAGTCCGCTGATGGAAGCATACGATGAAGTGAGGAAGCTGAAGAGCACTTTGAAGGCTCGCAAATGGAACACGCTCCAAGAGCATGTAATGATATAGCTGATGGCCTCTCCAAATGTGCCGCACTTAAGTTGCCCGTGGAACCAGGATTTTTGTGCTCGTCGACCAACCGTGACACCATCAACAGGCAGAGCAAGAAGAGAAAATTGGTTTCCGGCGACTACTTTCCGCAGAGCTCTGCCGCCGCCAAGAAGGTCCCTAGAACCAATGCAAATATCACCGAGGAGCACCGACAAACCACGCAGTTTGTATCGCTGAAGAACGCCCCAAGCTTAGCCCGCAAGCTTGACGGGATCATCGAGTCGGCGACCAGCGGGTCCTGCCGAGAAGCGATGGTCCCGCAGCGATGAGCCTTTAGTTCTTGTTGTCGAGCCACGTGCTCCAACATGGGCACAAGAGATCGCCCATTTCCTGACACAGAGAACTTCCCAAGAGCAAGAAGAAGCGGAAAAGTATTGGCATCAAGTATGTACCAGTTTGTTGATAACATCCGCATGTAAGAAGACTCAACGGTGAAATTGAAGTGTATTTGCCGAAGATGGATGTAGTGCATGGAGATACACGGAGGCATATGTGGTCACCACATCAAGAAGAGCACTTGCCGCAAAGCTTCCAAGAAGGTTTTTCTCCGCCGAAGCCTCCAGATGCAATCGCACAAGTAACCAAGTGTGAAGCGTGCAAGCCCATTCAAGACAGACACACCACCAGCTCAAGCTCCAGACGATCCTTTATCCCGCCCTTCTGTTCTGGCTCGACTTCCTTTCCCGAAGTGTTTGGGCTTTGAGTACTTGTATCATAATCGACAAGTTCACAAAGTGGCCGAAGTGGAACCAAGAGGAAGGTGAAGATACCACCAACAAGTTCTTCAGTCAATTGTTTGCCGCTTTGGGATTCCTAATCGGATCATCACCGAT
Source organism: Aegilops longissima (assembly GCA_021605205.1). NCBI lineage: Eukaryota > Viridiplantae > Streptophyta > Magnoliopsida > Poales > Poaceae > Aegilops > Aegilops longissima. The sequence continues at coordinate 575,959,013 of CM038677.1, forward strand.
AACTAAGACATTCACGAGTCGCACCTTCATGCAAGACGCCAAGATCTTACGCCAAGATTCAGCTTTGCTTCCGCTGCTCATCCGAGAAGCAACGGCAAGCAGAGGGCAAACGCTGAAGTGCCGCGAGGACTCAAGACCGAATCTCGACAGTCGCACAAGTGCGGAAGGAACTGGATCGAGGAGCTGCCTGGTTCTTGGTCGATCAGACGACGCCAAATCGAGCCATCGCCGCATAACCCTTTGCTCTAGTCACGGAGCAGGCAGTTCTCCCCACGAACTCAGATACGGTCACCTTTAGCTCGCTATGATGAGTTGGAGCAAGAGCAGATGACGCTACCGCCTCGAGGAAGATCGCTTCAGTCAGTTGCAGACGAGCTGCTCGTTATCAAAGAAGCTTTGCGCGCTACCATAGCCGCAGTTAATGCCAAGCTTCGAGGAAGGCGACGCTGCTCAACCGCCAAGAATTCCAACAAGTTGACGCTGGGGAAGGCCTTATCGGGTAAACGAATACTAGGCCCGCGCCGTCTTTGAGACCAAGACGGCTTTCCGTGAGCAACCTCGAACATAGAGCATCTTCGCAAGTTTTATGAGATGAGGCGCGGCTCGAACCTGCTCCGCAATCCACCTTTTGTACAAGTCTTGCCGCTGTTGCATGTAATCCTTTGTACAAAGCCGGCCAGCACTCTGCATCAAGAAGCCTATGGTTGCGCACATTTTGTTAATACATGCCTTCATAATAAATATGCATGTGTTACTAACATCTTGTGCAGCACCCACACCCGTAAGCGTTTATAGTGAGCTATTAGGCTCCATAACTTCCTTTCTTCTTTCTTCTCAAACAAGAAGAAGGTTCATCCACCCACAAGTTAACCGGGGAGAGGAGGAGATAGTGGTGGCATCGCCGAGGAACTGCCGCTTGCCGGAAGACGACAATGTAAAAGCTGTTGCTAAGTTTGCTCAGTTTTAAATTTTAAGTTATCTTTCTCGAACGAGTTTGTATGGAAAAAAACCGTGCGCTGAGGAACCAAATCGATCGTCGCGTTTTATTTTGTTTCGAGTTCTAACAACTTAAGTGAGGCGATTAGTCCTGACGAGGTTGCTTGTCGGTATGCACTTCGCCAAAGAAGTCAAGTTCCAAGACTGCCATGCAAGGGTGCTCTGCACCGCAAGTTTTAAAAGCGAGGGTGAAAACATAAGGAAGAAATCGAAAGGAAATAACGCTGCATTCGATTGCCTAAGATAGTGTATGTTATATAATAACTTGTCGCAGATCTAATAGGCTTTTTCTCACAAAACATGAAAGAGAGGATTAAGTTTTAAATGTATAAGGCCCAAGGCTTACAAATTAAAAAGATAAGATGCCAACCTTTTCCGTCCCTATCTTCGAGGTAGGTTAAGGAGGCGGAAGGAAAAAGGAGCCATGGCTAAGAAAGTGATCTCCACCTGCTTGCCCGTAAGGAGGGGGAGTCTCTGCGCAAATTTATCCAGAGATTCACTCGAGTACACTATAACATCCCAGACGTCCACCCTGCACCAGTGATTAGTGCATTCCATCAGAATGTGCGAAATCGCAGGATGAGGGAGGAGATGGCGATGTGCAAAGTGAAAGACGCCAGTGAGCTCTACGCCTGGCCGACAAGTGTGCCGCTACCGAAGAAGGAAGAAGGCTCCTGAGAGAGTGTGGGAGCAGAGTCGACAAGAGGGACCGCCCGGCAAGGAATAGCCGCGGCGGAACAACAGGAGGAAGAAAAACCAAGAAGTACTAGTTGTCGAGCAGTCCGGCAAGGATGGTGCCGCCAACCAAGCCAAGGCCGGTTGCTCGCAAGGAGGTTGCCGTTGACACCGACCGCCAAGCTGTGGCGGCCGCGACAAGCCCGCAGCTCCAACAAGCGATCTTGTAAAATCCACCGCACTAAGGGCCATGATCTCCGAGCTGCAAGAAAGTTGAGCAGCTTGTTGAGCTCGAAAGCTGAATACGAGCGGCGGGACAAGGAGAAAGCCCAAGAAGGTGCAGGTGCAGCAAGTAAGAAGAGACCCGGTCGGTGAGGACGCCGCGGCAAGGCCAAGCAGCGGCAAGGAGATAGACCTCCCCGTGGCCGCGACAAAGAAGAAGATGAAGATGAAGATGACGAGGATTATGAAGACGATGAAGCTGATGAGCATGAGTTTCAAAAGGCAACGGAGGTCCTTTGCGTCGATGGTGGTGCGTCTCCGCATACCTCGCACCGCCAACTCAAGCAATGGATGCGTGAAGTCAACGCAGCAGAACCATCCATAGAGTCACGCAAACCTCTGAAGTGGTCCAGCACGCCCATCATCTTTGACATTGAGGATCACCACGATCGCATCATCTGCGGTCGGGTGCTTGCCGATGTTGGTCTCACCAACCATCCGCAACCTCAAGGTCACAAAGATGTTGGTTGACGGCGGGGCCGGCCTGAATTTGATCTCCTCCACAGTGCTCCAGAAACTTCAAATCCCTGACAGCGAGCTCGAAGAAACTGGTACTTTCCAAGGAATCAACCCAGGAAGGAGCAAGCCCAAGGGGAAGATCACGTTGCCGGTAACCTTCGGCAGTGAGCTCAACTTCAGAACTGAGAGGGTCACGTTCGACGTCGCCGATTTCCCATTGCCCTACAATGGCATAGTTGGCCGTCCGGCACTCGCCAAGTTCATGGCCGCCTCTCACTATGCATACAACCTACTCAAGATGCCCGGCCCGATAAGTGTCATTTCTGTCCACGGCGACAAGAACGATGCACTTATCTGCGCCGACAAGATTTACCGAGATGCAGCAGCCGTGACAGATAGCAAACCACTTACCGCTGAAGCTCCCGGGGCGAAGAAGAAGACCACTGGGTCCGGCAAGAGCTCTGTTGCCCACTCCGGCAAGCGCACCTCTTCGGAGTGCTGCGCTACCGTCGAGGACGCACCATCGAGCTCCACCGGCAAGTGCAACAAGACGATGACAGCTCCGCCAAAGACCAAGAAAGTGCCCGCCAAGGAGGTCGGTGCTGGTGGTACCTTCACCATCAGTGCCACGCTTGATCCTAAATAGGAAGGCGAGCTCGTTGCTTTCTGCGGGCGAATGTCGATGTGTTTGCATGGCAACCATCGATATCCCGGTGTTCCTGGAAAGTAATTGAGCACCACCTAGCTATCTGCCCTCACGCGCGCCCGTCAAGCAAAGAGTTAGGAAGCAAGGTGGAGCGCCAAGAGTTCATAGCGAAAGAAATCAAGAAATTGGAAGCAGCGGGGCTTGTCGAGGAGTCCTCCACCCCACGTGGCTGGCCAATCTGGTAGTGGCACGCAAGGCTAATGGGAAATGGAGACTTTGTATTGACTTCACAGATGTTAATAAAGCTTGTCCCAGGACCCATTTCCCTTGCCGTAGACGACCAGATTGTTGACTCCACGGCTGGATGCGATCTGCTTTCATTTCTTGATGCATATTCAGATATCATCAGATCTTCATGGCGAAGAGGATGAAGAAAACCGCATTCATCACACCATGTGGCACGTCTTGCTTTATCACGGATGCCTTCGGTTTGAAAAATGCTGGTTCAACCTTTGCAAGGGCAGTCCATGATACTTTTGGACCACGATACACGTAAATGTAGAAGCCTACATGGATGACATAGTGGTCAAGAGCAAGAACAGGCGACTCGATTCAGGATTTGGATGAGACGTTTGCAAACCTGCGCAAGATCAACCTCAAGCTCAACCCCGAGAAGTGCGTGTTTGGAGTCCCTTCCGCAAGCTTCTCGGTTCTTTGTATCTCAGCGGGAATTGAAGCCAACCCGACAAGATCAAGGCCATTGAGCGAGATCGAAGCACCAAAGCGTTAAGGATGTCGGGGAGGCTTAACGGTTGTGTGGCTGCTCTCGGAGTTCATTTCTAAGTCTCTTTGGCGCGCCTGCCGTTTTCAAGATTTTGAAAAAGGCAGGTCCAATGAAATGGACTCCCGAAGCGGAGGCTGCGCTGCAGGACTTGAAGAGATACCTGTCCTCCACTCCAATACTTGTCGCACCTAAACCGCAAGAGAAGTTGCTGCTGTATATAGCGGCGACCAATCAAGTGGTTAGTGCTGCGTTAGTAGCGGAGAGGGAGGCGGATGATGAGCCGGCAACCGAGGCAGGTGCGTCCAGCGACAAGCGGGGGGCTTCGCCGTCAAGCTCCGGTCCCGACAACGACGGATCAGCGCAGGGTTGCGACAAGATACGGAAGAAGATGGTGCAGCACCGAGTGTACTTTGTCGGCTCCCTTCTGCAGGGGCTAGATCGAGATACTCTGGTGTGCAGAAGCTGCTTTTTGGCCTGCTCATGGCCTCGAGAAAGCTGCGCCATTACTTCCAAGCACATGAGATAACAGTTGTCACTCGCTTTCCGCTAAAGAGGATTTTGCAAAATCCAGAAGCAACAGGCAGGATTGTTGAGTGGGCCTTTGAACTGTCAAGCTTTGGTCTCAAGTTCAAAGCACTTCAACTATCGAGCAGGGCATTGGCAGAATTCATAGCGAGTGGACGCCAACGCAGGATGAAGAGATTCCGAGACAAGCATCCCGTCAAGGAGGCAAATAAAGAATGGCTGATGTACTTTGACGGTGCCTTCTCGCTGCAGCGGCCCGGTGCAGCGTCGCTTATCGCACCCACCGGGAACACCTCAAATACATAGTCCAAATGCACTTCCCCAAGGAACAAGCAACAAATAATACTGCAGAGTATGAAGGCTTGCTCGCGGTCTCGTGATTGCGATAGACCTTGGGATTAAGAAGCTCATTGTCGGGGAGACTCACAACTTGTCGTCCGCCAAGTAAATAAAGATTACCGAGTCCGTTGATGGAAGCATCGTCGATGAAGTGAGGAAGCTGGAAGAGCACTTTGAAGGCTGCAAATGGAACACGTTCAAAGAGCAGTAATGATATAGCTGATGGCCTCTCCAAATGTGCCGCACTTAAGTTGCACATGGAACCAGGGATTTTTGTGCTCAAGCTGACTCACCAACCGTGACACCATCAACAGGGCAGAGCAAGAAGAAAATTGGTTTCCGGCGACTACTTTCCGCAGAGCTCTCCGCTGCCGCCAAGAAGGTCCCTAGAACCAATGCAAATATCAACGAGGGCGCAGCTGCTCCGACAAACCACGCAGTTTGTATCGTTGAAGAAGCGCTCCCGACAAGCTTAGCTCGGCAAGCTTGACGGGATCATCGAGCTCCGGCGGACCAGCGGGTCCTTGCCGTAGAAGTTGATGGTCCCGCAGTGACAGATGAGCCTTTAGTCCTTGTTGTCGAGCCACGGGCTCCAACATGGGCACAGCAGATCGTCCATTTCCTTCAGACAGGAGAACTTCCCGAAAAGCAAGAAGAAGCGGAAAAAGTAGCCCGGCAGTCAAGTATGTACCAGTTTGTTGATAACATCCTGTACAGAAGGAGACTCAACGGGGTGAAATTGAAGTGTATTTGCCGGGAAGATGGACAGAAGCTGTTGGCGGAGATACACGGAGGCATATGTGGTCACCACATTGGCGCAAGAGCACTTGCCGGCAAAGCTTTCCGGCAAGGTTTCTTCTGGCCAGAAGCCCTCCAGGATGCAACTGCACAAGTAACCAAGTGTGAAGCGTGCCAGTTCCATTCAAGACAGATACACCAGCCAGCTCAAGCTCTCGGGCGATCCCTTTATCCTGGCCTTCTCTCGGTGCGGGGCTCGACATCTCGGCCCCTTCCCGAAGCTGTCGGGGCTTTGAGTACTTGTACATCACAATCGACAAGTTCACAAAGTGGCCGGAAGTGGAACCATGAGGAAGGTGACAGCACGATCGGCCGTCAAGTTCTTGAGTCAATTGTTTGCCGCTTTGGGATTCCTAATCGGATCATCACCGACAACGGCACACAGTTCCGAGTCGCACCTTCATGCGATCGCCCAAGATCTTGGCGCCAAGATCTGCTTTGCTTCCGTTGCTCATCCGAGAAGCAACGGTCAAGCGAAGAGGGCAAACGCGAAGTGCTGCGAGGACTCAAGACCAGAACTTTCGACAGGCTGCACAAGTGCGGAAGGAACTGGATCGAGGAGCTGCCAGTGGTTCTTTGGTCAATCAGATGGCGCCAAATCGAGCCACCGGCGGACACCCTTTGCTCTAGTCTACGGAGCAGAGGCAGTTCTCCCCGGAACTTCGTATCGGGTCACCTCGAGTGCTCGCTTATGATGAGTCGGAGCAAGAGCAGCTGCGACAAGATGACGCTGCTCCTCGAGGAAGATCGTCTTCGAACTCTTACGAGCTGCTCGTTACCAGCAAGCTTTGCGTCGCTACCATAGCCGCAAAGTTAATGCCGAAGCTTCGAGGAAGGCGACCTTGTTCTTGGCGCGTTCAATCCGCCAAGAATTCCAACAAGTTGGCCTTGAAGTGGGAAGGCCCTTATCGGGTAAAACGAGTCACTAGGCCCGGCGCTGTCCGCTTTGAGACCAAGACGGCTTTCGGTGAGCAATTCCTGGAACATAGAGCATCTTCGCAAGTTTTACCCATGAGGCGCGGTTCCCGGAACCCGTTCCGGCAACCACCCTTTTGTACAAGTCTTGCCGCTGTTGCATGTAATCCTTTGTACAAAGTCGGGCGCAGACCCCGTGCATCAGTAAAGCCTATGGTTGCGCACATTTTTGTTAATACATGCCTCCATAATAAAGTATGCATGTGTTTACTAACATCTTGTGCAGCACCCACACCCGGTAAGCGATAGTGAGCTATTAGGCTCCATAACTTCCTTTTTCTCTTAGTTCTTCTCAAACAAGAAGAAGGTTCATCCACCCACAAGTTAACCGGGGGGAGAGGAGGAGATAGTGGTGTGGGCATCGCTCGAGAGCGTCTGTCGCTTGCGGAAGGCGGACAAAGAAAAGCTAAGTTGCTAAGTTTAAGCGACCAGTTTTAAATTTTTAAGTTATATTCCTCGAGCGATAGTACTTTGTATGGAAAACCTGTGTGCGGAGGAACCAAATCGTGACTGGTCGCGCCTTTATTTTGTTTGAGTCCGCTCAACGACTTAAGTGAGCTGCGACTAGTCCGCGACGAGGTTGCTTGTCGGTGGCGACCCCCGCCAGCAGGCTCTTGAAGTTCCGCACTCGGCGCCATGGCAAGGGTGCCTGCACCGCAAGTTTCCTAAAAGCGTAGGGTGAAAACATACAAGGGAAGAAATCGAGTAAAGGAAATAACGCTGCATTCGATTGCCTAAGATAGTGTATGTTACATAATAACTTGTCGCAGATCTAATAGGCTTTTCTCACAAAACATGAAAGAGAGGATTACAAGTTCTTAAATGCAGATAAGGCCCGAAGGCTTACAAATTAAAAAGATAAGATGCCGTAATCCCTTTTCTGTCCCTATCTTCAGGAGGTAGGTTAAGGAGGCGGGAAGGGAAAAGGGAGCGCCTACGCGAGCTACAGGTGCCAGAAGGCACCAAGAGAACATGCCGGGGGCTCTCCGAAGGCTTGACGGGGATGGCGGCGACGGAAGCAGAGCTCGAAGACGGGGCGGCAGGACGTCAGCACGCTGTCGAGGGCACTACGCCCTCGTACTCCGACTTGACGGCCTTGTCGCCATCCTCTTCCCCTTCCGCAGCCTCCCCACACCAGCCACCCAAGGAGGCGACCCGGGAGTTCAAGGCGCGGCGACACGGATGATGGGGTCGCGGAGACGCGCAGGCGGCGCTCGACAACTAGTCGGGCCCGCTACCCTCGTCGTCGTGTCGCTCTCCTCCTCGCCACTCTCGCTGAGGAGGAATCGTCGTTGTCGGAGGAGCTATCCACGCAACACCTCGCCCGAAAGTGCCAAGATCCCGAAGACCTTGACGGAGAGGAGATCACCCTCCATTAACTTAAAATGGAGGGTAAACCCCGCCACAGGTTGTGGATGCGGTGAACGTCTTCCACCCACGATCAAGATACATCACATTAGGGGCTGGGAATACAACGCGGACTCGCGTGCGCTGATCCCACAGCCCTCATGTGCAACCTCAACGTCTCGGCGGATCCGACTCCATCGCCATCGCGAACGGAGCTGGAAGCCGGAGACGACAACGAGGCGCCAGCGCAGCTTGACGAAGAACTCGCAAGGGTCGCCCCCATGTGGACCGCCCAGCGGGGAAAGGGGCGCCCGGGGGCGGAGACGACCGCACGCCCGCCCGCCTCTTCCCGGCGCCTACTGCTCGCCCACGACCTACGCCCGGAGAGGAACCGCCCGGCCAGGCGGAGACGGCGCACCGCCTCGTCCGCCTCTCCCTCGGGCTCCCGGCCTCGTCCACGACCTCGCCCCTCCCTCTTCCCCTTGCGGTTGGCTCTGCCTCCCGGGCGTGGGATTGGGAGGGTGTCGCTGCCTAGCTGCAACCCTCGCCGCCACCGTGGAGAACCAAGGTTCCCTTTCTCCATGGCAAATGAGAGAGAGGGAAGCGGTTGAAGAAAAGAAGGGGCGGGAGAGTGCGAGCCATGCTTCTTCCGCCCTTCTTAAAGAAGCAAGGCGGGGCTCGGCCGCCTGGCCGGCGAATCAAGGCACAGGAAGAGCAGGGAATCAGGATAGACCTGCTGCCTCTGCTCCGACGGCCCGATTCCCGCTTCCACCGCCCGTGACCCCGAGTGCATCGGAACCACGTGGCGGAGATGCAGAACTGAGGCGACAGATGAAGCGACCTCGCACGCCGCCCACTTCACCCAAGACGCCACAGTTAACGCGTGCCATTACAGAGAAACGCGGTAGGCGCGGCAGCTCGTGGAGCGTGGTGGGTCCAAAGCGCAGTAACGGCGTAATCAAGACCACGCGGCGCCGTGCACTGTTTTTGGGCCTGGCCCAACAGAGCTTGGCGCCGTGTGTGGCCCAGGCCGGGGCTCACAGCCGGTGTACTAGAGTAGGGGTACCTAGTACCCGAACTCGCTGCAGGACAGTTGCAGCGCTGCACGGTCGGGCCGGCTTAATGGCCGCCAAGATCCTCGCCGGCTCCTTTGGAGCCATTCAAAACGCAAGCGGTCATGACCCGGCAAGAGAAGCTTGCGGGAAGGCCACTCAAGGCGCAAAGGAACGAGGCCCGGCAAGAGGAGCTTGCCGGAAGGCTTGACGCTAAACCCGAAGCGCGACAAGGTTCTCGCCGCGACAAGGCGCTTGCCGGGCGGCGACCTCTCTTCATCTCCGCTCCAGCTCACCCGCCAACGTGTCACCACGGGCTCCCCAAATCTGGCGTGTCGGTGGGCTGTGCAGCCAGCGGGAGTAGCGACAAACATACCGACAAGCCACCATCGTGGCGGACGGAGGCGCACTTAACGGTCCCTGTTACATTGTTGAGGCGATCGAGACAGGCATTGATGACCCTTGTCCCTTGCCGTCAGAGTTAGGTATAGATTACTGTACACTGTACAAAGCGGTGTACCTACCTAAGTTTTTACCATTGTAACCTTGTTTATTTGCCACATGTGGTAACCCCTTGTGCCTATAAAAGGAGGTCCAAGGGCAACGTAGAGGAGGTTCGATTCGGCTGGGTTTCTAGTCTAGCTCCAGCTTAGTTCATCACACTCAAGTTAGGTCTTGTACCAGCATTGCTCCCTAGCAAGAACACAAGATAATCCACAAAGCAGCAGTAGGAGTATTATCTCTCCGGAGAGCTCCGGGTTGGGTAAAAACCCTCTCGTGCGCGATCGCCTCGACCCGCTTTGTGCAGTCTCCGCCCCCGAACCACAAAGGGACCCAGGTCCCAGTGGGTGCTCGTGAGGCACGATCAGCTCTTCCCCAGGACAATCACAAAGTCGAGAATACAACGGTCGATTTACTCTGCTTGTCTCGCTTCGCCAACGAGGAGCGTATGTCGAAAAAAAAGATGGAGAAATTCCTAGATGGTCCGACGCCTCGCACTTAAATGCCAATTGGTCGTACACACATTTCCAGATTTTAAGACGCTGGTGGATAAGGCCATTACCTTGGAAAATGAGAGACGCAGCTTAGAAGATTTCCATAAGCGGAAGAGGGACCAGACTAAACACACCCGCAACCACCGCAGCAAGACAGATGTTCGAAAAACTGACACCCAAACCCACGACAAGCGCCTCACGCCCAATCAAGAATTTCCACGCAAGGGACAAGGAGTTCACATATCGCCCAGGCGTTACTGTTACGCTTGTGGAGAAGAAGGGCACTATGCCAAGCAAAGCCCCAAGCCAAGGAACTTCGACCCCAAAGCCGAACAACGGAAGCAATAATTCGCGCCAAAGCGCAACAATTTCAACCCAAATAACAACCACGGAAGGGTCATCTGAACCACGTGACCAAAGAGGAAGCACAAAATGCCCCAGATATCGTACTCGATGCGTTTCTGTCAACACAATACCTGCCATGGTTTTGTTTGATTCTCGAGCTTCTCACTCGTTCATTTCAAAAGTTTTGCTTTGCAAAATAATTTTCGATGCTTCCTTGGGAAAATCTATGATCGTCAAGTCCCCGAATCAAGCAAGTTACCCGAATTATTGCTGTGGTGTGGTTATCGAGTTTGAAGGGTTGAAGTTTCACGCAAATCTTATCGTGTTGGAAAATAAAGGACTAGATGTCATCTTAGGGATGGATTGTTAACTACCAACAAAGGTTTTATTGACTGCTTCAACAGGACCGTAATTCTCACCCATCACCACGGAAGACCATAAAGGTTTCAGCCAAGGAAAGAAAAATATCCCGACAACCTAGATTGAATAAGGTGGATATTTCTGAATTGAGCAAGGTTCCATGGTGTGTGAATTTCAGATGTGTTTCAAGAACTACGGGCATGCCACCAGATCGAGAGATAGAATTCAGCATTGAGCTAGCACCGGAACCGCTCCCATATACAAGAAACCGTATGAATGGCACCATCCGAATTGGTAGAACTGAAGAAGCAAATAAAGGAATTATTGGAAAAAGGGTACATACGAGCCAGTTCCTCACCTTGGGGTTCACCAATTTTGTTTGCCAAAAAGAAGGATGGAACACTGAGATTGTGCATAGACTATCGAGCGCTGAACATGGTCACAATCAAGAACAAATATCCGATGCCACGAATAAATGATTTATTCGATCAACTCGCTAAGGCCAAGGTGTTCTCAAAGATTGACTTGAGATCAGGATACCATCAACGGAAAGTGGGAACCAAAGACATTCCCAAGACCGCTTTCACCTCCAGATACGGATTGTATGAGTTCACCGCAATGCCATTCGGACTAACAAACGCCCCCGCATATTTTGTTCACCTCATGAACAAAGTATTCATGAAGTTTATGGATAAGTTTGTTGTGGTATTTATCGATGATATTCTGGTATACTCCAAAACACCGTAAGAGCACGCTGAACATCTCCGGATTGTACTAGGAGAACTCAGAAACATCGGTTGTACGCTAAATTCAGCAAGTGTGAATTTTGGCTAAAGCAAGTAGGTTTTCGGGCCACGTCTTGACTCAAGAAGGTATCGCCAGAGACCCGAAAGGTCAAGGCCGTGCTTGGCTGGAAGCCACCAGCCAAAGCATGACGGATGTACGAAGTTTCTTGGGAATGGCAGGATACTACCGGAGATTTATTGAAGGATTCTCCACCATAGCAAAGCCAATGACGAACTGCTCAAGAAAGACAGGAAGTTTGAATGGACGGAAGCCTGCGAGAAAGTTTCCAAGAACTAAAGAGGAAACCGCGATAGCACCAAAGACTAATTGTGCCAGATATACACAAAAATTTTGAGGTATTTTGTGACGCATCTCGAAAGGGCCTCGGGTGCGTATTAATGCAAGAAGGCAAGGTTGTCGCATATGTTTCCAGACAGCTTCGCAAGCATGAGGAAAATTACCCTACCCATGACCTGGAATTAGCAGCAGTTATTCATGCACTCAAGGAATGGAGACACTTTTTACTTGGTAATCGTTGTGAAATATACACGGACCACAAAAGCCTCAAGTATATTTTCACACAACCAGAACTAAATTTACGGCAGCGACGCTGGTTGGAATTAGTAAAGGATTATGATGTTGGGATCCACTACCACCCGGGCAAGGCAAATGTTGTAGCAGATGCTCTGAGTCGGAACCCCAGTCCGGACAACGACGGCATGCCAGACTTAAGACCTGAATTCCAGCAGGAATTCGCAAGGCTCAACCTGATGGTGGTCACCGAAGGCAGTGTGTCAAACTTAGAAGTACAGCCTACCCTGATAGAGAAGGTTAAAGAGGCTCAACGTGGACACCCCAGCATTGAAGGCATAAAACGGAAGATAAAGTTGGGCAAGGCCTCGGAATTCATTATTGATGAGCAAGGAATATTGTGGTACGGGAATAGGCTTTGCGTACCAAATATCCATGACCTTAAACAGCAAATCCTGGCTGAAGGCCACACCGCTCCATATTCAATCCATCCCGGAGGAACAAAATGTACAAAGATCTTCAGAAACATTTTGGTGGCATGGTATAAAGAGAGACATAGGCACGTTTATTGCATGTTGTGACTCTTGTCAACGCATCAAGGCCGAGCACCAGAAACCGGCCGGGCTATTGCAACCAAATAAGATACCCGAGTGGAAATGGGACGAGATTGGAATGGATTTTATTGTTGGACTACCTCGGTCGCGACACGGACATGATGCCATATGGGTAATCACAGATAGACTGACTAAAGTAGCTCACTTCATCCCCGTGAAGACAACACACACCACTCAGAAGCTTGCTAGGCTCTACCTCTCCCGTATCGTTTGCCTACATGGAGTCCCAAAGAAAATAATCTCGGACAGAGGCACTCAATTCGTCTCCCGATTTTGGGATCACTTACAACAAGCTCTGGGAACTCAGCTGGCATTCAGATCGCATACCATCCCTGCATGATGGGCGGTCGAGCGAGTAAACCAGATTCTAGAAGATATGCTTTGAGAGCATGTGTCCTCACCTATGGGACCAGTTGGGAGGAGAGCTTACCATACGCAGAATTCGCATATAACAACAGCTATCAGTCCAGCCTGCAAATGGCACCATTTGAAGCTCAGACGACGAAGATGTCGTACTCGCTAAATTGGTCGGAAACCGTAGACAGTCATATCTTCGGCCCAGACCTGCTCAAAGAGGTTGTAGGTAAAGTCAAGGTAATTAAGGACCGACTCAAGACAGCCCAAAGTCGACAAAAGAGTTATTACGATCAGAAGCATCGTGGAGTCCATTTTGAACCAGGTGAATTTGTGTACCTACGAGTATCACCCATGAGAGGCCTGCACCGATTCAAGATTAAAGGGAAGCTAGCACCAAGATTCATCGGACCATTCTGCATAGTAGCACGAAGAGGCACGGTGGCCTACCAGCTAGACTTACTCGAAGAATTATCCGACATCCACGACGTATTCCACGTCTCCCAATTGAGGAAGTGCGTAAGCAACCCAGAGAAACAAGTACCCCATAAAAACATTGACGTGCAACCAGACCTTACATATCGGGAGCATCCGATAAAAATCTTGGAAGAGTCAGAAAGGAGAACCCGACAGAAAACCACCAAGTTCTTCAAAGTCCAGTGGAGCAACCACACCGAAAGTGAAGCCACTTGGGAAAGAGAAGATTTCCTTCGAACAGAGCACCCCCAATTATTTGAGGATCAGCTGGAATCTCGGGGACGAGATTTTTCCTAAGGGGGTAGGTGTTGTGACACTCCAAAATTTTTCCTTTGGTTTTCTTCAAAATTTTGTTGGATTTGAAGGAGGTCTCCAAAACCCTTCCAAAAATCTCTCTCAAAGCTTTTTCCCTTTAGCAAATATTTTTATTTTTTGCATCTCCTTCAACTCTAGTGTTGGGTTTTAAAATTTCTTCTGATTGCCCTCTTCTCAAAATTTCAAGAAGAATCTTTGGAGTTTATTTTCTTTCAAAAGGAAACTCTAGGAGTTTCATCCTCTCCCATATTTGAAACCATTCATGATTCTTCCATGCACCACATGGTAAAACCTTCCCAAAAATCTCTCCTTCCACTTTGGTACAACTCAAACATTCTGTCCAAACTAATAAAATCCATTTTTGGATTTTATTCCAATTATTTCTCCTCCCAAAATAATTATGTCTTTTCTTTTGAGCCTAGGTGATTTGCAAAGCAAGTACCCTAATGCTTTTGATTTTTGACCTCAACTCCACACCCCTGGATAGTCCTTGGTATCCACTGTTGGGGAACGTAGTAATTTCAAAAAAATTCCTACGATCACGCAAGACCATGGTGATGGCATAGCAACGAGAGGGGAGATTGTCCGTCCACGTACCCTCGTGAGACCGAAAGCGAAGCGTTATAACAACGCTGTTGATGTAGTCGACGTCCTCACGATCCGACCGATCCAAGCACCGAACGACGGCACCTCCGAAGTTCTGCACATCGCTCAGCTCGATGACGATCCCGGACTCCGATCCAGCAAAGTGTCGGGGATGAGTTCCACAAGACGACGGCGTGGGACGATGTTGATGCTCCACCGACGCAGGGTTTCGCTTAAGCTCATGACGATATGACTTCTCCGGCGCAGGGCTTCGCCTAAGCTCATGACGATATGATCGAAGTGGAATATGGTGGAAGGGGCACCGCACACGGCTAAGGAAAGATCCGTAGATCAACTTGTGTGTTATGGGGTGCCCCTGCCCCTGTATATAAAGGAGCCAAGGGGGTGGCGGCCCAAGGGGAGGCGCACAAGGAGTCCTACTCCCTCGGGAGTAGGATTCCCTCCAATCCTAGTTGGATTAGGATTGGGAGGGAAAGAGAGAGGGGGCCGCCCACCTTTCCTAGTCCTAATAGGACTAGGGGAAGGGGGGCGCGCGCCACCTAGGGCTGCCCTTCTCCTTTCCTCCAAGGCCCACTATGGGCCCATGAAGTTCCGGGGTTCCGTAACCTCCGGCACTCGATAAATTCCGATTTCACTCGGAACACTTCCGATGTCCAAATGTAGGCTTCCAATATATCAATCTTTATGTCTCGACCATTTCGAGACTCCTCGTCATGTCCGTGATCACATCCGGACTCGAACAACCTTCGTGCATCAATACTTATAAACTCATAATGAACTGTCATCGAACGTTAAGCGTGCGGACCCTACGGGTTCGAGAACTATGTAGACATGACCTAGAACCATTCTCGGTCAATAACCAATAGCGGAACCTGGATGCCCATATTGGTTCCTACATATTCTACTGAAGATCTTTATCGGTCAAACCGCATAACGACATAATGTTGTTCCTTTGTCATCGGTATGTTACTTACCCGAGATTCGATCGTCGGTATCCAATACCTAGTTCAATCTCGTTACGGTAAGTCTCTTTACTCGTTCCGTAATACATCATCTCACAACTAACTCATTAGTTGTAATGCTTGCAAGGCTTAAGTGATGTGTATTACCGAGAAGGCCTAGAGATACCTCTCCGACAATCGGAGTGACAAAACCTAATCTCAAATACGCCAACCCAACAAGTACCTTTGGAGACACCTGTAGTACTCCTTTATAATCACCCAATTACGTTGTGGCGCTTGGTAGTACCAAAGTGTTCCTCCGTAAACGGAGTTGCATAATCTCATAGTTATAGGAACATGTATGGGTCATGAAGAAAGCATTAACATACTAAACGATCAAGTGTTAAGCTAACGGAATGGGTCATGTCAATCAGATCATTCAACTAATGATGTGACCTTGTTAATCAAATAACAACTCCTTGTTCATGGTTAGGAAACATAACCATCTTTGATTAACAAGCTAGTCAAGTAGAGGCATACTAGTGACATACTGTTTGTCTATATATTCACACATGTATTATGTTTCCGTTAATACAATTCTAGCATGAATAATAAACATTTATCATGATATAAGGAAATAAATAATAACTTTATTATTGCCTCTAGGGCATATTTCCTTCATCTCCCACTTGCACTAGAGTCAATAATCTAGATTACAAAGTAATGATCCTAACACCCATGGAGTCTTGGTGCTGATCATGTTTTGCTCGTGGAAGAGGCTTAGTCAACGGTCTGCAACATTCAGATCCATATGTATTTTGCAAATCTCTATGTCTCCCACTTGGACTTGGTCCCGAATGGAATTGAAGCGCCTCTTGATATGCTTGGTCCTCTTGTGAAATCTGGATTCCTTTGCCAAGGCAATTGCACCAAGATTGTCACGAAGATCTTCATCGGTCCCGATGCACTAGGTATGACACCTAGATCGGAAATGAACTCTTTCATCCGACTCCTTCATTTGCTGCTTCAAGCAGCTATGTACTCCGCTTCACATGTAGATCCCGCCACGACGCTTTGTTTAGAACTGCACCAACCGACAGCTCCACCGCTTAATAAAAACACGATCCGGTTTGCGATTTAGAATCGTCCGGATCGGTGTCAAAGCTTGCATCGACGTAACCATTTACGACTAGCTCTTTGTCACCTCCATATACGAGAAACATATCCTTAGTCCTTTTCGGTATTTCAGATGTTCTTGACCGCTGTCCATGATCCACTCTGGATTACTTTGGTACCTTCCCGCCAAGCTTACAGCTAAGCATACGTCGTGTCTGGTACACAGCATTGCATACATGATAGAGCCTATGGCTGAAGCATAGGAACATCTTTCATTTTCTCTCTATCTTCTCATTGTGGTCGGGCATTGAGTCCGACTCAATCTTACACCTTGTAATAGTGTAAAAACCTTTCTTTGCTGATCCATTTTGAACTTTTTCAAAACTTTATCAAGGTATGTGCTTTGTGAAAGTCCAATTAAGCGCCTTGATCTATCTCTATAGATCTTGATGCCCAATATGTAAGCAGCTTCACCGAGGTCTTTCATTGAAAAACTTTTATTCAAGTATCCTTTTATGCTATCCAGAAATTCTATATCATTTCCAATCAATAATATGTCGTCCACATATAATATTAGAAATGCTCTGAGCTCCCACTCACTTTCTTGTAAATACAAAGCTTCTCCAAAAGTCTCAGATAAACCCATATGCTTTGATCACACTATCAAAGCGCTTATTCCAACTCCGAGAGGCTTGCACTGCACCATAAATTGATCGTTGGAGCTTGCACACTTTGTTAGTACCCTTTGGATCGACAAAACCTTCTGGTTGCATCATATACAACTCTTCTTCTAGAAATCCATTCAAGAATGCAGTTTTTACATCCATTTGCCAAATTTCATAATCATAAAATGCGCAATTGCTAACATGATTCGGACAGACTTAAGCATCGCTACGGGTGAGAAAGTCTCATCGTAGTCAACCCCTTGAACTTGTCGAAAACCTTTCGCAACAAGTCGAGCTTTGTAGACAGTTATATTACCATCGGCGCCGGTCTTCTTCTTAAAGATCCATTTATTTTCAATGGCTTGCCGATCATCGGGCAAGTCAACCAAAGTCCATACTTTGTTCTCATACATGGATCCCATCTCAGATTTCATGGCTTCCAGCCATTTTATGGAATCTGGGCTCACCATCGCTTCTTCATAGTTTGTAGGTTCGCCATGGTCAAGTAACATGACTTCGAGAATAGGATTACCGTACCACTCAGTGCGATTTTACTCGGTTGACCCACGAGGTTCAAGAGTAACTTGATCTGAAGCTTCATGATCATCATCATTAGTTTCTTCACTAATTGGTGTAGTTGTCACAGAACCATTTCTTGTGATGAACTACTTTCCAATAAGGGAGCAGATCAGATTATCTCATCAGATTATCTCATCAAGTTCTACTTTCCTCCCACTCACTTCTTTCGAGAGAAACTCCTTCTCTAGAAAGGATCCGAATTTAGCAACGAAAATCTTGCCTTCAGATCTGTGATAGAAGGTGTACCCAACTCCTTTGGGTATCCTATGAAGACACATTTTTCCGATTTGGGTTCGAGCTTATCTGGTTGAAGTTTCTTTACATAAGCATCGCAGCCCCAAACTTTAAGAAACGACAACTTTGGTTTCTTGCCAAACCACAGTTCATAAGGCGTCGTCTCAACGGATTTTGACGGTGTCCTATTTAACGTGAATGCGCCGTCTCTAAAGCATAACCCCAAAACGATAGCGGTAAATCGGAAATAGACATCATAGATCGCACCATATCTAGTAAAGTACGATTCGACGCTCGGACACACCATTTCTCTGTGGTGTTCGGGTGGCGTGAGTTGCTAAACTATTCCACATTGTTTCAAATGTAAACCAAACTCAGAACTCAAATATTCTCCTCCACGATCAGATCGTAGAAACTTTATTTTCTTGTTACGATGATTTTCCACTTCACTCTGAAATTCTTTGAACTTTTCAAATGTTTCAGATTTGTGTTTCATTAAGTAGATATACCCATATCTGCTCAAATCATCTGTGAAGGTGAGAAAATAACGATACCCGCCGCGTGCCTCAACATTCATTGGACCACAAACATCGGTATGTATGATTTCCAACAAATCAGTTGCTCGCCCATAGTTCCGGAGAACGGCGTTTTGGTCATCTTGCCCATGAGGCACGGTTCGCAAGTACCAAGTGATTCATAATCAAGTGATTCCGAAGCCCATCAAGATGGAGTTTCTTCATGCTTTTACACCGATATGACCTAAACGGCAAGCCACAAATAAGTTGCACTATCATTATCAACTCTGCATCTTTTGGCTTCAACATTATGAATATGTGTATCACTACTGTCGAGATTCAACAAGAATAGACCATTCTTCAAGGGTGCATGACCATAAAAGATATTACTCATATAAATAGAACAACCATTATTCTCTGATTTAAATGAATAACCGCCTCGCATTAAACAAGATCCAGATATAATGTTCATGCTCAACGCCACCAAATAACAATTATTTAGGTCTAAAACTAATCCCAAGGTAGATGTAGAGGTAGCGTGCCGATCGCGATCACATCGACTTTGGAACCATTTCCAACGCGATCGTCACCTCGTCCTTAGCCAATCTTCGCTAATCCGTAGTTCCTGCTTCGAGTTGCAAATATTAGCAACAGTAACCAATATCAAATACCAGTGTACTATCATGAGTATTAGTAAGGTACACATCAATAACATGTATATCACATATACCTTTGATCACCTTGCCATCCTTCTTATCCGCCAAATACTTGGGGCAGTTCCGCTTCAATGTCCAGTTTGCTTGCAAGAAAACACTCGCCTTCAGGCTTAGGTCCAGACTTGGGTTTCTTCTCTTGAGCAGCAACTTTCTTGCTGTTCTTTTGAAGTTTCCTTCTTCTTCCCTTTGCCCTTTTCTTGAAACTAGTGGTCTTGTTGACCATCAACACTTGATGCTCTTTCTTGATTTCTACCTCCGTGGCTTTTAGCATTGCGAAGAGCTCAGAATTGTCTTAGTCATCCCTTGCATATTATAGTTCATCACGAAGCTCTTGTAGCTTGGTGGCAGTGATTGGAGAATTCATCAATGACACTATCATCCGGAAGATTAACTCCAGCTGAATTAAGTGATTGTTATACCCACATTTTGAGTATGTGCTCACCGATGAACTATTCTCCTCCATCTTGCAGCTATAGAACTTATTGGAGACTTCATATCTCTCAATCCGGGCATTTGCTTGAAATATTAACTTCAACTCTGGAACATCTCATATGCTCCATGACGCTCAAAACGCCGTTGAAGACCCGGTTCTAAGCCGTAAGCATGGCACACTGAACTATTGAGTAGTCATCAGCTTTGCTTTGCCAGACGCTCATAACTTCGGCTCAAGATCTCGCAGCAGCTGTCACCAGCGGTGCTTCCAGATTTAATTTTTCGTGCAGCAATGAGGATAATCCTCAAATACGGACCCAGTCCGTGTAATTGCTACCATCATCTTTCAACTTTGCTTTCTCAAGGAACGCATTAAAATTCAACGGAACAACAGACGAGCCATCTATCTACGATAAACATAGACAAGCAAAATACTATCAGTACTAAGTTCATGATAAATTTAAGTTTAATTAATCATATTAAAAACCTCCCACTTAGACAGACATCTCTCTAGTCATCTAAGTGATTACGTGATCCAAATCAACTAAACCATGTCCGATCATCACGTGAGATGGAGTAGTTTCAATGGTGAACATCACTATGTTGATCATATCTACTATATGATTCACGCCGACCTTTCGTCTCGTGTTCCGAGGCCATATCTGTTATATGCTAGGCTCGTCAAGTTTAACTCCGAGTATTCTGCGCAAGCAACTGTTTTGCACCCGTTGTATTTGAACGAGAGCCTATCACACCCGATCATCACGTGGTGTCTCAAAGACGAAGAACTTTCGCAACGGTGCATACTCGTGGAGAACACTTCTTGATAATTTTAGTGAGAGATCATCTTATAATGCTACCGTCAATCAAAGCAAGATAAGATGCATAAAGGATAAACATCACATGCAATCAATATAAGTGATATGATATGGTCATCATCATCTTGTGCTTGTGATTCCATCGCCGAAGCAACGCCATGATCACCATCGTCACCGGCGCGACACCTTGATCTCCATCGTAGCATCGTTGTCGCCTCGCCAACTATTGCTTCTACGACTATCGCTACTCCTTAGTGATAAAGTAAAGCAATTACATGGCGTTTGCATTTCATACAATAAAGCGACAACCATATGGCTCCTGCCAGTTGCCGATAACTTGGTTACAAAACATGATCATCTCATACAATAAAATATAGCATCACGCCTTGACCATATCACATCACAACATG